>JAVUPR010000266.1:12185000-13583333 GCA_036785695.1 Gentiana straminea | reverse complement strand
ATATGAAATATAAAGATAGACACACAGGAAGAGATGATAGTTTCATAAGAATTTAGTAAAAAGAAAAGTAGCATATAAGAAGCACACATTGTAGAAAGAAAAAAAAAAGTGTCACAGAAAGCACATAATGAAACATTACTAGCCTATTATGACCGACTATTCATATAACGATCCTCGGTACTACTGAATGACTATTTGCAAGATAAAATACATGATTTGACTATATGATATTTCAGAGTAAAAAAATCCATTTTCTGGTCAGCTGGCAAATTTTATACCATAATAATAATTCAACACCGAAACCAACCTTATTTTTCATAGGAAAATAGACAGAATTTGTCTACACGAAGTGTACCCATAAATGATTCAAACCAAATAATGTTTGTAAAAAATAAATAAAATAGAAAATTAAAAAATTCGAGGAAAATAGAAAAATAAAATAATACCAACATTTGTATTAATTATGTTTATGTAATTTTTTATGTAAATATACTGTGTGCCTAAATCACACTCTTTTTTCGTAAGACTTTAGAAACATAGTACCGTAGAATAAACAAACATAATAGTAAACGCTAAGCACATCAAAAACCATCATCTGTTTTGGGAGTGAAACCAAAAATGAAAATAGAAATAATAAGCCATACGCATGACATAATCACATTATTAAAATCACCCCTCTTATGCCTCGTTACAATCTTGCTTAATTATGGTACTGACGATGCCAGAATCTGAACGTCCTGACGTGGTATCTCTTTAGTGGCTCGACATTAAAGACGGGGAGAGATGGTGCCAGGAGCCTTAGTGACCAGACTGGAGTAGTCCGGCTGTTCGCCCCATCCTTTCTAGGTTGATCAGTGTTTAGCTGAGACCTTCAATAGTCATAGGCGATTTCCGGTTCCGTGCCTGACCTCCTAAGGTCGGACACCGTTTACATCCCGGTCAACCGATGACCAACGTTACCAGTCAGCTTAAGTCCCTTTCAGACGTACCACTCTACATGCATAAGAGTCCGAGTTGTACCAGCTCGGCTGTTCCCTCGAGTACCTTAGTTCTAGCCGTCCAAATCGGCCAAGATTCAATCGCTAATCATATCTCCCACGTGTGTAATAAGTAGATAGCTATGGAAAGAATCCTGAGTCATAAATGCTCCAATCTTTATCACTTAATACGAATATTTGAATACCATAATTATCTCCAAAATAAAGGGATTAATTAAACATAATATTTTCCTTAGGGAACACGGTAGTCAGAGTCCATCTCTTGTACGCTACACGCTAACCCTAGGGCACAAGCCCCTCTATATAAACCATCTCTAAGGAACTACGACGACTTGATTCCAATTCGATCATTGGATACGTAGGCAGCTTGATCATCATCAAGTGCAGTCTAAAATATTCCAAATCACCCCCTCTTTCATCGTTTTTCTGTGTTTCTGGAGCATCCTCAGGTTATCACCCAGGGAGGAGCCTGGAAGTTTATCTTGACGATTTTTTGGATCGTCAATTGGCACTAGAAGGAGGGCCTCTTTGCTTGATAGTCTCAGGAAAGCTTCAGAATCGACATGGTGACCACACGACAACAAGCCGCCAACGGCAGCAGCGTCAACAATGCTACTGAATCAGATGCTAACAACCAGAACACACCGCTAGAAGAGGTCTCCTTAGACACAACCCACCAGGAGTTGGTAGATCAAATTACAGCCTTAGATGATGCAACAAAAGAGGCCATCCTCAACGCCGTTTTGGCAGAGGAGATGAAGACTGGGAAGGTCTAGAAGAAGAAGACCCCCTTGATGACAATTCGCAGGATTTGCATCACTTGAACGGAGGTTCATCTGGAGAGAATTCCCAGTGACGGGTCATGGCAGCAAACACCCCCTCCCCCGAGGCGTAAAAGCAACAGAAGGAAGGATCGATCATCATCCTTAGATATAAGAAAGCAGCTGGTCGTACCTTAGGCGATGGAGGCAGCTCCCGCCGAGCTAGAGGCCATAGCAGGAAGGAAATCAGCGCTCCTAGCTATTGAATCCTTTTTTTTCCGAGCAGATCGACAGCTACCCCCGGCCCACAAGGTTCAAGATCCCAAAGTTGGAGCCCTACGATGGGACTAAAGATCCCTAGGATCACCTGTTCCAGTATCTCACGCACATGAATCTCGACTGTGCCCCATAAGAGATGAAGTGCAAGGCGTTCCCAGCATTGCTCACCGGACGAGCTCGAGAATGGTTCAAGAAGATACAACCCAGGACGATCTACAGTTTTGATACTCTAGGAAAAATGTTCCTCAACGCGTTCATCACGGCAAAGCCGTTCCAGAAGAATGCTACCCACCTGTTCTCCCTTAAACAAATACACAGTCGAAACTGCGCTGCAGTACCTTAAACGTTTCAGTGAGGAATCATTACAAGTACGAGACACCTATAATCAAGTTCAGCTCGCATCCTTTGTGGCAGGACTACGTGAAGGAAGACTGTACGCTAAGCTGAGCAGCAGGCTCCCTGCGTCTATGGAAGAATGTTTGTAAGTAGCGTTCAAACACTGTCAAGGATAAGAAGCCAATCGCCTGAAGTGAGAGGTGGAAAAATCTGAACCTAAGAAGGATAAGGCTGAGGATACATCGGACAAGAAAAGGAAGGCGCTTGGGGGAACGTGCAAGTGGATCGGTGACGGGCCGACCCGAAAAGAGAAGTGCCCTGCAACCACGGGACTTCCTAGCATTGAATAGGCCTCGTGAGCAAGTACTGGCGATCATGGAAAGAAAGGGTCTGGAAAAAACCCCCACGCCACTGCGAAGACCCTTAGACAGAAGGGATCAGAGCAAGTTCTGCACCTATCATCAAGACACCGGGCACGAGCTGGACAACTGTAGGGATTTCCAACATGATGTGGAGGCAGCAATTGCGGATGGAAAGCTAGACGAGGTGGTGGAACGACCTCGGTATGACGAACGTAGTGGACGACATGAGTACCCACGGAGGAACTTCAATCAAGATCATACTCGGCAGGGAGAGCCCCAGAGAAGAAGAGACCAGCCTCCGGACAAAGGCCAGTAGATGGACAACCGTCCGATTAACACCATCAACACCATTGTGGGAGGCCCTGGTAATGCATTTGAGTTAGGCAATCCAAAAACCCGACCGGGGAGCACGCAGGCGAGCTAAGGAAGTTCAATCCCTTCTCAAGAAGTAAGCTATGGACCAAAGGACTCACTCCCCTTGGTCCCGAACAACGAAGGTTTGGTAATTGAAGCCGTGGTGAACAAGAATCTGGTGAAGAGAGTTTGCGTTGACACTGGCAGCGCCGACAATGTCCTATACTTGGTGGCTTTTCAGGCTATGAATCTCAAAGAGTCCGAACTGATCCCTATTTCAACCCCTTTGTTCGGATTTACAGGTCCTCCTATCCACCCCCAGGGGATGGTGCGGCTCGCGACAACGTTCGAAAAGGAATCAACAGGAAGGACGCTCTTGGTCAATTACGTGGTAGTCAAGTCATCGTCAGCATATAACATAATCTTGGGAAGGCCTGCTCTGATCGATCTTTGGGCCGTGATCTTCCCCACTCATATCAGTCTGAAGTTCCCGACCGACCATGGTCCGGTGGAAATCAAAGGAGATCTGGAGGTCGCTCGAAATTGTTACGCAGCCACGATCAAGGACAAGGGAATCATGTTGGGCTGATCAGTTTGGCAAGTTTTATCGTTTATCGCTTTTCCCAGACTATTTCTCATCTCTGCACTTTAATTCGGCCCCCTTGTTTTTCTGTCCCCCCCCCCCCCCCCCGTTTTTTATTATCTGCCTTGGATATTTTCGTTTATTTATACGCTTTGTTTTCATCATTTTGATGCCCGTTTTGATATCCCTGTTTTCGTTGAATAAATGATTTCTTTGCGTCAACGTACTTGCTTTACCGCGCTTTCTTTGTCTTACTTTTAAGACCGAGTGACCGGTCCTTACACATCGTCCTTGAAATTTCACGCGAGACGTCAGTCCGACCTGGCCTTGATCGCCGTGTTGTTAAACGAGAAGTCAGCACTAGCCTGGCCCTGCTCGTCCTTAAAATTCACGTGAAACGTCGGTCCGACCTGGCCCTAATCGCCGTACTTTTAAACGAGAAGTCAGCACTAGCCTGGCCCTGCTCGTCCTTAAAACTTCACATAGATAGTCTGTCCGTACGGTCAAGTTTAATTCGTCCAATCTTGCTCGTTTAGTCCGAAGGTTAATTTAACTTGGTCCTGTTTACTGTAAGTTGATATAGGATTAAAGTCACCTTGACCCGCGCAGATTGAGTACTTAATTGTTACCCGAGATCATGATTAGAGCTCAACCTTATGCATGAACATAAATATGCAATCTGAACAGTCAGAGTTGCATATCGGGCAGAACGCCCCTTAACAAATTTTACTTTGATACAAATAAATCCGATCGTCAAGCTCGGTTGGTATGTAGTCTAAACAAGTATGCCATCTAAAAGTTAATACTAGTAAATGGCATACTTGGGGCTCACCCCTCCGGCAATATAACAATTTAACAAACAAAAACAATTTAACAAACAAAACAAAATCTGACAACTCATAAATGCAACTACAAATATTCCATCCAAAAATTCTTTAAAGACAAAAAAACTAAATTCAAAAGTACATCAACAAAATCATCATAAGTTTTTACAGTTAAAGGCAAAAGCAATCCTAAGAATCAGCAGTAGGGCTCTTCTGGGTTTCGGACGGTGGTGCCGAGCCGAAAGGAGTAGCATCAGGCTGGAGAAGGTACTTGGACACAATGTCCACTCCGGCCTTAAAATCTTGGACGCGCTCGGTATAAGCTGCGCCCATCCCCTGTTGGTAATAGGCCTTCTTAGGAAGGTCATCCAGCACGAGAGAGGGATTTTGCATCATCGCCTCGTCCACCCCTTGTGTATACCCATGATAGAGGATGTGATCAGCAACACCTTCAGAGCTTCAGCGAAGTCCGCCGAAGCTTTGTATTCCTGGATAACCTCGGCATTCCGAGCTGAGTTCCCGGCCTCCAGATCGGCCACCCTTGCCAGAAGGTCGCCGACCTCTTTCTCCTTCACTTTTTCTCCTCAGCGAGTTCACTCGCTAAGGACTTTATCTCACCCTCTTGAGCTAACAGCTGAGCCTGCAAAGCCTTCATTTCTGTATCCTTACGGCGAGCAGCTGCTTTAAGCTCTTCTCGAGACTGCCTCAGTTCGGCCGTCTTATTCTTGTGGGCAGCTAAGTCTCTGGAGGCTTCACCCAACCTCTTGAAAACTTCCTGGCCGATCGTGCCACCCTGAACAAGCAGAGAAAATATTAGGATCACAGCTAATTTCTGAAACAAAAGTGAAGTAAAGACAGAACACTTACCAGCTCCACGGTTTTGCATCCAAGAATCGCCAATTCTTCATCCGACATGCTGGCGACCCGCTGCTGTTCGTAGGCAGCCTCTTCCTGAGCTCCCTCAGGAGCCTTAGACTTGCTCTTCTTTGAGGAACGACCCTCATGCGAGGTCGGCCTCGAACGTACCTTTTTTCTGGGGACTAGACCCTTCTCAACAGTTTCCCCAAGAGCTTTTATGCCGACCTACTCTTGAGGAGGGACCGATGCAGAAACATCCGTATCCTCTGCGACAGGATCCTCCGTGGGTAAGATCCGAACCGCCGGTGTTGGCACAGGCTGGCGAACCGCCACCTCTTTCTCCGCCCCGGCTAACAAGTCAGCGAAATCAGCCACTGCAAACGTAAGCAAAGCGCTTAGTCAGACAAAAAATATAAGTACACTAGCAAAAACAAATCGTAAATGAAGAAAGCCTACAGGACTTCCACTCGGCTTTAGTGAATTCCACGTAAGGATCAGGGCTCGCGTCCTCTAGCCGAGCGGCAGCGATTAAGTTGTCATATAGATTTTGCCACTCGATGGAGTAGCCAGACCCCCGTATCTTCTCCACCCACATCTCCCGTACTTCCGGACGTTCATCCTTATCCAGATCGGCCGTGTTCCACACGCTCAGCTCGGGATGGCCGTCGTGGCGCACATAGAAGAATCTCTCCTTCCATCGTTTAAAGGAATCCTTGCCTGGAGGAAGTATGGGAATGTCAGAGGACTTCCCTTGCCTCCTGGAAAAGTAATATCGGTAGGGGTGGTCATTTACCCTTACTCGGTGGTAGAAGTATCTAAACTTCTCCACGCTAAACCTCAGATTTAATAGCCGACACCAGATTGCGAACCCTATAATGGCCCTGATGCTATTAAGGGCTATTTGGGAGATCCCAAGCCCATAATGCCGGAGTACGGCAAGGAGCGCCGGGCAGAAAGGTAGTCTTAGACCTACCTCAAAGTACTCCCGGTGGACCGCACAGAAGCCCTCCGCCGGGTCTGGAGCAAACAAATTCAGTTCCGAAGGCAGTTTCGGAGCAAACCTCTCCTTATCCACCCCGTACAACTCACAAATCTCATCTACGTCTTCTTGTTTCAAAATCGACCCAACATCTCTACTATCCGCTATCGCCATAAGGGATAAATTGGGCTTAGGATTCCGAAAGAATAAGGTTTTATCTACGGATAAAGGAAGTCAAGTTATGAAATCAGAATGCAAAGGAGGAGACACTTACTTGCAGAATCGAATTTGAAGGAGAGACAATGAATGGCAACCGGCAGCAAATCTTATGTTTTAATACCCACCGTGATTATGAAAAAATTGACATGACGGGGTTATAACCCCTCCCACTTGCCTCGAAAAACGGCCTCGGTTAAGTTTGTGGACGACGACGCCTCGATTCTCGGGTTAGCTATAACAACGTCATAACTAGCCTTGCCACCTGGCAACTCTTCAAAATTTCAAAACCCGTAAGTTAAACGTCTGTGTTGAGCCACCACCTTGACAGATCCGAACCGACCAACCAGGGGTCGGTTGGATCTGGGGGCTTATGACGATGCCATAATCTGAACGTACTGACGTGGTACCTCTTTAGTGGCTCGACATTAAAGACGAGGAGAGATGGTGCCAGGAGCCTTAGTGACCAGACCGGAGTAGTCCGGTTGTTCACCCTATCCTTTCTAGGTTGATCAATGTTTAGCTGAGACCTTCAATAGTCATAGGCAATTTCCGGTTCCGTGCCTGACCTCCTAAGGTCGGACACCGTTTACATCCCGGTCAACCGATGACCAACGTTACCAGACAGCTTAAGTCCCTTTCAGACGTACCACTCTACAGGCATAAGAGTCCGAGCTGTACCCGCTCGGCTGTTCCCTCGAGTACCTCAGTTCTGGCCGTCCAAATCGGCCAAGATTCAATCTCTAATCATATCTCCCACGTGTGTAATAAGTAGATAGCTATGGAAAGAATCCTGAGTCATAAATGCTCAAATCTTTATCACTTAATACGAATATTTGAATACCATAATTATCACCAAAATAAAGGGATTAATTAACATAATATTTTCCTTAGGGAACACGGTAGTGAGAGTCCATCTCCTGTACGCTACACGCTAACCCTAGGGCACAAGCCCCTCTATATAAACCATCTCTAATGAACTACGAAGACTTGATTCCAATTCGATCATTGAATGCGTAGGCAGCTGGATCATCATCAAGTGCAGTCTAAAATATTCCAAATCACCCCTCTCTTTCATCGCTTTTCTGTGTTTCTGGAGTATCCTCAGGTTATCATCAAGGGAAGGAGCCTGGAAGTTTATCTTGACGATTTTTTGGATCGTTAGGTACCAAGTGGAAGGTTATGATGTATCCACATCACCCCTACACACCACTACTATGTGTGAGAGAGTGTATAACAATCAATCATAACCCTCTAACCGGTACAACCCATGAATCAATCACTGTTGTACGTACCGTAACTCTTCTCGATCCGTTTCACCACTCGACTGTCTTATCGGTGGAGTACATGCAGGTTCATCAATTTTGCGTGATTAGGGGATCTGAGAAATCCCAATGGCTGATCATCTCACGCGAAGGCACTCAAACCAACATTAGTTGTTAACATACCTTTTTTCCAGCGAGCAGACTCAATATTAGCCATGCAGAGACAGTCAAGCAGGCTAGCATAGGAAATATATATATCGGATTAAAGGTCCTAAACAATAGCAAGAGTTGGAGGCATGTAACAATTGATGTCCTTCTCTGAAATTCAAAAGACTAACCTTTTATGAATCTTGAAGCTAGGGCTCGCTAGTGAAGAAGGACAAATAATATTTTATATTAGCTAAAAAGTAGACATAGAAAAGATACATGTGAAAAAAAAAGGCACGGTTGATAATACAAAATATATGAACATTTTACAGGTCTCCTCCTAGTGGGAGTGTTTTTCTCTCTGTCCGTGAGAGTTCGCCATTTCCTTTCCTCAAGCTTTTCCCTTTCTTCTCCTTGCATGCCCTTCCTCTCTTTGTTGTTTTAAAGATCGGACTTCTGTTTTGGTTTCATCTTGTCTTCCTCTTCACATCCATGAATGAAGATTTTAAAAACTGGTTCAAAAACTTCAGCTTTTCTGAAATAGAGACGTGTGGCGTAACCCTGCCTTAAGGAAAAAATGCAGAAGATGTATGCATAAAGAGATTAGTAGTTAAAGTCTTCTCTAATAAGCCTGTCAAGTATAAGGGATTTGAAAACGTTCTGGGTTTAATGAGGGTACTGGTGTGGAATTGTCAAGGGCTGGGGGGGGGTCCTTGGCAATTTCTCAACTTGAGGAGACTTGCAATCTCCACTCTCCAGATATGATTTTTCGCTGTGAAATGAAAAATAAGTCTCAAATTTTGAGAAATGCTTGTAATAGGTTGAAATTTGCTGACTTTTATACTGTTGACCCTGTAGGATTGTCTGGTGGCTTGGCGCTGTTTTGGCGGCGGGGATTTCTATCTCTACTGTCCTTACTACTTATTGTTCCATTGAAGTTAGGGCATGTGACTCTATTAGCAACACTTCATGGTGGTTTGTGGGAATCTATGCTAGTCCAAATCCTGTTGATAGAAGGGCTTGCTGGCGTTTCTTGTCAAACAGAATGTTGCTGTGGGGTGATTATTTTGTGTTGGGGGTGATTTTAATGACCTTTTGACAGCAAATGAAAAGCTTGGTGGCTGTCAAAGAACGGATGGCTCACTCAGAGAATTCAGAAAATTTGTGGCAGGCAATAATCTGGTTGACCTTGGTTTTGTAGGACAATTTTGGACTTGGAAGAAGACAATTGGGGGTGATATTGTCACTCTTGAAAGGTTAGATCGTTTCCTTTGTTCTAAAAACTGGAGGGACCTTTTTCCTAACTTTTCTTGTACCCACATTTACACTATAGCTTCTGATCATTGTATGTTATTGGGAGATACCAACCCTGTTCAGACAAGGAGTCACAGATCTTTCATCTTTGATCATAGATGGACCGACATGCCTGGTTGTTCTGATGCTATTTCCTCTGCTTGGAACTCTTATTTTGGCGGTTCTAGAATGTATAAATTTATGATGAAGATTAAGGCTGTTAGGGTGGCTGTCCTGAAATGGAAAGGTAGTAGAGACCTTAACACAGCTAATAAAATAAGAGACTTAAAGGCCCAAATTAACTCTATCCTGTCCCAGAACAGCATGCCCTCCCTTGTTGATCTGTCCATAATTAATCCGCTACAGCGAGGAGTTAAAAGAGGCCTATAAAATGAAGAAAAATTTTGGGCTCAGAAAGCAAAAATCCACTGGTTAAAAGAAGGGGATAAAAATACAAGATATTTTCATGCTTATGTCTCTACTAGAAGGAGAAAGAATTTTATTTCATCTCTAAAATGTGCTAATTCCTCTATCTGGTATTAGGATGTGGATGACATCTCTAAGGAGTTTGCCTCTTACTTCTCCTCTTTATTTTCTTCCACAGGTGATTTTTCTCAACTGGAAATTCTTTTTGGTAAACTGTGTGGCAGGATTTCTAGAAGTATGAACCAGACTCTCATGCTTCCTATTATTGAAAAAGAAGTCAGAAAGGCCGTCTTTGGAATGAAGACCTACTCGGCCCCTAGGCCTGATGGTATGACCCCATCCTTCTATAAGAAATTCTACCATGTGATTAAAGATGATTTGGTTAATATGATCAGGGGATTTTTTGAATCTGGCATGATGCTAAAGGAAATGAACCATACTTGCATAGCTCTTATTCCTAAGCATCCTCACT
This sequence comes from Gentiana straminea, assembly GCA_036785695.1. NCBI lineage: Eukaryota > Viridiplantae > Streptophyta > Magnoliopsida > Gentianales > Gentianaceae > Gentiana > Gentiana straminea. The sequence goes on along the minus strand of JAVUPR010000266.1, from coordinate 13,573,180 downwards.
CTTTTGAGGTCACTCACTTCAGACCTATTAGTTTGTGTAATGTCTCATATAGAATTTTATCAAGCATTTTGGCTAATAGAATGAAAAGGCTTATGCCTTTATGTATAAGTGGAAACCAGTCAGCTTTTATTCCTGGAAGGTATATCACTGATAACTTCATTGTAGCTCATGAGTCTTTAAATTACATGATGCATTGCAAGTCTAAGGCCAATGGTTTTATGGCTTTAAAACTTGATATGGCTAAAGCTTTTGACAGGGTTGAATGTGCTTTTGTTGAATTTGTTATGAAGAAGATGGGTTTTTGTGCTGAATGGGTGAATAGAATCCTGGCTTGTATCACCACCGTGTCTTATTCCTTCATTATCAATGGGACCAGATCTGGTTTTGTCAAGCCCTCAAGAGGAATTAGGCAAGAAGATCCTTTATCCCCTTACCTCTTTCTTATTTGTGTTGAGGGTCTCAGTATGCTCCTGAATAATGCAGAAGCTGATGGTAAACTGCATGGGCTAAAATTCAGTAGGTCAAGCCCCTCAATTTCTCATCTCTTCTTTGCTGATGACAGTCTTCTTCTGTGTGAGGCTAATCCTGATCAGGCTCAGTACCTTTCTAGTCTTTTGGATACTTATCAAAAATGTTCTGGACAGCAGATTAACATCCAGAAATCTGGGATTTTCTTTAGCAGAGGCATTGATGAAAATATGAAGAGTTCTATAGCCTCTCACTTCCCTGGTATTTTGATTGCACCTCACACTAAATACCTGGGACTCCCTCTTGTCCTTGGTAGATCAAAAAAAGAAGCCTTCAGTTTTTTAAAAAACAAAATTGCTGCTAAACTTTCCTCTTGGAAGAATAGATTGCTAAGTCAGGGAGGCAAGAAAATCCTTTTGAAATCTATTATCACTATGTTGGCCTCCTATCCTTTGTCTGTTTTAAAAATTCCTAAGGGCCTGTGTAACGAAATATCAGTTTTAATGGCCAAATTTTGGTGGTCAAAGAACTCAGGTGGTGATAAGGGGATGCACTGGGTTAGCTGGAAAAAGCTCTGTATGGTCAAAGGGCTAGGTGGCTTAGGATTCAGGGACATTGAGACCTTAAATATTGCTTATCTTGCTAGACAGATTTGGGGATTTTCAATAATCCAGACCTACTGGTTACAAGGGTGCTAAAAGCCAGATATTTCCCTTTTTGCTCTCTGCTTGATGTGAAGCCATCCACGGGAAGCTCCTATTTTTGGAAGGGAATTCTCTCTTCTCTACCTTTCTTTAAGGAAGGCCTCTGTTGGTCTATTGGAGATGGGAAATCTGTGAGGGTTTGGGAAGACAATTGGATTCCACAGAGCTCTAGTTTAAGGCCTATTACCCCTCCCATTCAGACAGCTGATATATTTTGGGTTAGTGATCTCATCAAGGATAAGGCTTGGGATGAGGATAAGATAAACCGGACCTTCTGGCCTGTTGATGTTCATCAAATTCTTTCTCTTCCTCTGAGCTCTCACCACACAAAGGATCTGCATTATTGGAAGCCTTCCTCTAATGGAAATTTTACTTTAAAATCAGCCTATGCCTTCTTTTTTAACAAAGTAAACCCTTCTATTTCTAGTCATGGCTCAGCTAATTCTCCTGGTTCTAGCACCAAGTTCTGGAAACTAATTTGGGCCCTCTCTCTCCCCAACAAAATCAAGCACTTTTTCTAGAAGGTTCTCAATGGTGTCCTCCCTTCAAAGTCTAACATTGCTTCCAGAATGCATAATAGTTATATACCCACTTTTTGCAGCTTTTGTGGAAATGCTACTGAGACCACAGACCACATCTTAGTCCTATGTCCTAGGGCCAAAGATATATGGGCAAATATCCCTCCCTTTTGGCCACAGTTTTCGAATATCTCTTTTGATTGGCTCTCATGGTGGACTAGTATTACTGCTACTAGTGGTTTTGCTTCAATTAAAAAATCTGTTGAATTTACGGTTTTTGCGTTTTGGAATATTTGGAAAGCTAGGAACGGGTGGTGTTTTAACAGAAACTTGGATGCTTCACAAGACATAGCTTTTTTAATTAACAAAGAGTATAGAGACTATACCTCTGCCTGTGCATCTGATGCTTATGCTGATAAAATGTTTTACCCTACTACTGTGTTCTCTGACTCTATGATGGGGAATTCTTCTACTGTTTACTCATCTTCTTCTGAGCCTGATACTAATTTTATTTTGCAAACAAATGCAGCTTGGTCAAATCCTTCTTCATCTGCTGGTGGTGGAGTTGCGGTTTTTGATAAAAACTATAATCTTGTTGAGATCTGGGGCAGGTCCTTTGCATATTTTGATTCACCATTAAGGGCAGAAGCGGAAGTGGCCCGTTGGGCGTTGACAATTGCGAAAAACAAAGGATGGAGCAATTTGACTCTGAAGACGGACTCTCTCCTTCTGACACAGCTGGTGAAGGGTACTGCTAAACTGCGTCCAGATCTTTTAGTTATTATCAGTGATATTAGACAACTTTTGGAAGCCCTTGGGCATTGCAATATCTGTTTTTGGTCCAGAAAACGCAATATTGTTAGTCATATGGTAGCTTCTTTTGCTAAGAAACTAGTTAATCCAGCCTTCTGGTCTGGATTTTTTCCCTCTTGGATTCTTGCTGTAGCTTCGAAAGAAGAGGAGGCCAGGAGGAATTTGCTGTAAACCCTAATCTTTTAATGCACTTTTCGTTTCTGTGAAGAAAAAAAATTAATAATAATACAAAATATATAGCCAAACCTGTCATTGAATGAAATGTATTTTTTTTTCTCCGCAAACTTGCAAATAGACACATGACCTTTTTGCAATAACATGATTTTATATACCAAACGTAAAAATCAACAAAAGAGTGGTATCATCTCTACCAACAAATTAAGCTGATGGGAGTGAAATAATTAACATTTTATATAGAGTAATTGGCGCAAAACACCCCTATCTTTGGGTCAATATTGGGACTTATCATTTATCTTTAAATTTTATATTTTTACCCTCTATCTTCTATTAAATTTTGCAAGAAACACCCTTTTTAGAATTTGGGGTTAAATTTAACAGGAAAACATGCACTCTCCATCAACCCTTAAAAAAAAACCCTTTTTTTATTATTTCCCCAAAATCCCGATTAATTCGACTACCAGAATAAAAAAAGTCCAGATTTGGGGATTCTGTAATGTATTCTCCCCCGATTAGCATCTTTACCCTCTAAAGCACCGTCTACGACTTATCACTTCTGTGCTTTGAAGTTGATTAGATATATTATGTAAAGTGAATCTCTAGACTTTTGGTTATTATTAATGTGATCCGTGACCGAATCAGACCCAAAATTGCCGAAGGACCGACTGAAGGCACCAATAAAACGAGCACCGCGACCCTTAGTTAACTCGTAACTAAGAACCTTGGTATACGAACGCCACAAGGTCTGTTCAGAACCTTGATAAGTTCCGTCTGGAATCCACCAAACAACGGTGTTGGAATCCACCAAACACCAACGTGAGAAACTCACCAAAGCTTTAAAAGCTTCAAATAAAATATATTTATCAAAATTTGTCTGATTACAAAGAGTACTACTAAAGCCTTTTTATAGGCTACAATGAAAGTAATAAAACAATTTCTAACCGATGTGACCATGATTACCTCTACTACCGCGATTTTCTATACCACCACCACTTTTCGCTAACAATTTATGATATTCAGCCATTATCTCATCCGCCAATAACCGAATACGAGCATCATGAGAATTATCCTCTCCCTTAGAGAGCTCTTTCGACATTTTTCAAGATCTCCAGAATGACCAACAAAAATATTCGATTTTTTTTTTGAAAGGTACCAGAAATCAGGGGTGTGATAAAAATCAAACTTGTGGTGTGAAACTTACGTCAAATTGGCTGTTTTTTTGTTTGTTTAACCAATCAAAACAGATGGAAGATTTTGGGGGTCAATGATGACGGCTAGGTCTAGGAAATATATATATATATATATATATATATATATATATATATATATATATATATATATATATATTTCACGCAAAAAAACAAGGAGACGAAGAAAACAAACAGGTATATAAATAGACTAACTTTTAGAAAAAGCAATTGGTTTATTGTAAAAAAAAATTATGAGAGCATACAAATCCTCTCACAAAAATCATATACTTAAAACTTTTTGTGAGAGTAAAAAATTTATAAATCCTCTCATCATATATTAAAACTTTTTTAGTTATAAATTGATGTTCTTTAGTTATAAACTCTCTATCCCATCATTATTTGTATCATATCCCATCCTTATTTATACACTAAAATGGTCCTCTCATTAAAAAAGTTATTTTTTCTTCATTTCTTTAGAGTAACGATCCATACACAATCATTATGTGTTCCTCAACGAGAGTAATGACACACAAATCATTTACACCATTGATAAAAAGGAGTCTCATTTGATCATGATGTAAACCATTATGATAAAATATGTAGATGATCATTGTGCTATTCGTTGTGACACAACCGTTGTACTCCTATCATATTCAATTTTTATGTTTCAAAATTTGGAGAGCCAATAATATTTTTTTTAGTGAATCGGGCGGCAAACCTTCCCACCATTTTTTTTGGGCAAAATCTTATTTCCAAATTTAATAGCCCACTTTTATAAAAAAAATATATTCATACACATATGTATTTATGCTGTAATAAAAACCTCAATTAAGCAGACGCAAATATCTTCACCTGTAAGTGCAGCAGTTCTTCCTCTGCTTTTCTTTTTTTTTTTTTTGTTGAAAATTCATCCTCGGCTTTTCAATCGTCTAAGAGGAGTGTGTGATTTTTCTATCTGAGCCTCCTATTTGTCACCATCAATCGACCAATTGCTTGTTTTTATTTTGATCTAATCTTTAGGGTTTGGTAGCAGCATCGGACAGCTTCAATTGCAACCGCAAATCAAGGATTAGTATAATCAAATCAATCTAGTAGCATTCTTCCTCCCAAGTCTAAGAACCAGGTAACTATAATTTGTGTATCGGCTTGAGATTTTGGTGCTAGGTCGGTATTTTGGTGTTGGGTTTGGTTTTTTCATACATTTGAGGGGATAGATTTAAATAGGATTATGATTGCTGGTTGTGCGGGAATTTATGTAATGAGTTTTCTTTAGCTTGTTTGCAGAAACGATTGGAGCATAATATTGTGTCAGTCTGCGTTTAAAGAACATTGATCATGATATACGACTGGTTGAATGATATTAGTCTAATTCATTGATTCGTGGTCTATTAATACGTACGTAGTGAAACAATGTTGGTGTTTCAATCGTTTTGTCAATTAATTAAAGATGTAAACTTTCACATGCTTTGAGGGTTACTTTTCTTTTGATCATGTTGATCTCTGTTTTCATTACCAAAAGTTTCCAATTAACGTCTTTACGACTTATGGATTTGAACTTGTCTTTGATCACAATATGCAGTTGGTGCTTTTCAAAAGAATATAGGTATATTATATATGTAATACCCTAAAAAGTTTGTTTTATCTTTTGTGATTTCTCTGGTTGTGTTGATGGATCTGTTGGGGATTTTGTCTATGATGATATGATGTGCTACTGATCTATAATTCACGAGACACGTACCAATCAATAAATCTTATATATAATGATTATGAGTGTACAAGTGTGTTTTGTCATTTATAGATAAAAACTTATTTTGCCAATAGCACTTCATGGCTTCATGGCTTCATGGCTTACTCGATATTTCAAGGGATTAGTCTTTTTAGTCCTTAGTTCATGCTCATTGTGTTCTGTTTGGATCTCTATCATTCTAATTTTGGAAATTTTGTTGTTGTTTGGGTAATAAAGTTGTTGGTTGGTGTTAGGGTGAAAAGAAACCTTCGGTACTGTGGTTCTTGTGTCATTCTAAGAGCTTATATAAGAGTATTTGTCAAAGTTAGATGATGATTTTCTGTAGTTTGTTTTGTTTTGATATAAGGAGAGCTTGTGTGTTTGTTTTCAGGTTGCTGGCTTGCCCAAGCTATTAGGAATGCTTTATGTTTGTCCTTTTACTTGAATGATCTAAGCCTAGTTTCCCTATCTTTAACATACACACAATTTTGAATGATGAATGAGGGTATGCTATGAACTAATGAATTATTAACGGGTGGTTTTACATCTCTGCATCCTGTATGATTATCATCTATATAGTAAATCTGAAATAAGCTAGTACCGTATTTGTGGCTCGTCGTAGAAAGTCGTTCACATGTTAATATTTTTGCGATTTCATGTTCCATTTGCAGGATTCAGGTGGTTTCATCTATTGAATTCAGCAACCCCTGTTCGGATATGCAATTCATTCAATTACATGCAGTTAAGTCTCACAATATTGGTTAAATTCCTTGGCAATATTAATTAGGTTCATTTAGTCATGCCCTTTTTAACAGGGGTAATAAGTACACATCAGAATCTCTTATCTGTCAAAGTGGTTTTGTCGTGTCGTTCCAGCGTTTATTTCATGTCTTTGCGACATGATACACTATATTAGGATTTGCTATTAGCCTGTAACCATTGCGGCCAGGACACAACGCTTCTGTGCAGTGCATTGGTGCTGATAAGGTCTTGACTTTGTCCATTTTATTCCTGAACATTTCCTGGACCAAGTGATGTAAGTCTTTTGAAAAAAAAGAGTAAGAAAATGAAGAGTTAAAGCAATATGTCACGACTTCTGTTATTCTAGGATTTCTTCCCCTTGAATTTCCAATGCTAATTAGTAATTATGTCAAGGATGTGTAATTTAATATATGATCTATTAGGAAGTTTCTGCTTGAACTAGTTTTTTAGGTTCATGTTGCCTTGTCCTGTTCAGCTTGTTTTTGCATCAGGACTGTAGCAGGTTTTGGAGTCTTCATCTGTCTGTGCTTTAGCTTAGATTTGCAGTAGTCTGCATCTTCATTTTAGTTTCACCTGTTATGTTTATGTTCAGGTTTGATCAAATTTTCACTGCCAGTTGGCTGGAGTATTTTTTATACGTATTTCTCTTTCTTTGTTTCATTTCATGTTGGTTCGGGAAATCCACGATGATTAGATCGTTTCTTACCAGAAGACTTGTGTATGTATCAGATTTTATTTATTTAATTGTGGTGGCCTAAGGCTAAGGTGTTCCATTATACTTTTTGAAAATTAACATTCATGTCTTTTATTTTTGGAGTTAGTTTAATTGTTTTCACTGTTGTTGTTTGGTTTCCTAGAGGAGCTTCCTAATGAAGCTACTAAATCAACTCTTCTATTTCTATCTTTCTTTCATGCCCCTGGTTTATAATTGTTTGCTTCCAAGTGGAAAATTAACCCCCTGTAACATGACAATGGTTGTTTCTTTTAACATGTTAGAGTGATTAACGAAAATGTTGTAGTAGTTGATTCCGGATCCATGGACTAACTACTCTTTACTGACCCTTTCTTCATCAATTGGAAATGGCGTCAACTTTGTTTCCACATTTCTCTTTTTCAAGTTGGATGAAGGACTTGGAAATGCACAACTTGTTGATTATTTCATCTCACTGAATCACCAAGCAAATTAATCCATTCTGTTAAAAATTCTAATATGCAGTTTGGTTATTTCAGAAACTTGTGATAAATGTGATGATCAACACAACATCAAAGTTGCATTCAGCCCTTATAATAGCTGATACAACTCTTCTGCACTTCCCAAAGGATACGCCATACGAGATTTTTGAACTATGGTAACATACGTCATCACTTCTGCGATATTCTGATATTCTGTTTGTTGTACTAATGCGATAATCCTTGGATAGGTTGAAAATGTTAACTTCCTTTTTGCCACATGTGTACACATTTTGTTCATTCTGCTAAAGGAGCTGCGCCTAGAGAAGAGTCAGCAAAATCCGTGGTATTTCATGTTATAATCTTTCATTCACTCTTTTTGCTTTTTTGCCTTAATAATCTGTAGAGTGGCATTCTCTCGTTCTATTGAAGCCGTTTTACAGGGCTACAATTTTCTGTTAATTAAAATGGCAGGAGAACAGGGTTTTATATTGTGAAAATTAGTATGACTTAATAAAGAGGGATGATGTTTTTGGCCGTGATGGGTGCGTCCCTTGGTGAAAGTTTTCTGCCAATAAGCAGAGAGGTAGATGAATGCATTCACTTCCATACGCATACCTCTAGAACTCACGTCATAAGGGTATCGTTCAATCAAATGTGGTTAGTTTCAGTTAGTGGTTTATTATCGTAGTATTTATTCCAAACCAATGCCTTATTTTCTTCATTGCAATCATTTAAGCTCCTTTTTTAATATGCAGCTAATCGCCTCTTTTGAGGTCGATGATTCTTACATTTAAAATTGGACTTGAGACAATAAATTTCTTAACTAGTCATTGCCTGCTCTGCTTAACGAACGTAAGTTCTGACATTCTGGTATTTATTTAGTGTTGTTTTTAGATAAATTCTGAAACTCTCTGGTTGGTGTTAACTCAAGTGCTTCTCCAGAAGAAAGGATTAACACTGAATCCTATGACCAGCTTGTATTATATTGCTCCTTGAAGGTATGCTTTCACAATTATCATTAGGTTTTATTTCTAGCCATACGTATTTGGTTAACAATAATGCATTTTGAAGCACTGTCTGAATACTGACGAAGAAAGTGAACGTTTCAGTCAAACTTTTTAAAAGTCTTCCGGGAAATGTTGGTTCTGGTTTGATAAAGCTTGGGTATGTCTTCCGTGTTCTAAGTTGAACATGTTATCTTGTGAATCTACTCAACTAAATGCCGGGTTGATTGAATGAGTGTATCGAGTCTTGTGTGAGTTTCTATCTACTTAGTTCATTCAGCTTGCTCTTGTGTTTGTACCAGTCCCTTAAGTATAGTAAAGTATGTTCTTGTGCATATGATATGCCTAATTTTAGCTTACTTCATGTCCAGTTTTGCAGCTTGTCAAGATGATTTAAGTACTCTGTTTTGTGCCTTGTTGAATTCCTTAATTGTGCTTGCAAATTCTCTGGTAGACTGAGTTTACGTACAGGTTTTGTTGTGATCAAGTAACCTTCCTGATAGAAGTTAATGGTATGTTTGGCTTAAGTGACAAGCTGCTATGTGAGCATTCAGTTTGGTCTCAGTTTGTATGCATGTCTCTGCTCGAGTCTTGTTTGGATCATGACTTTAATTTGTGTTTAGTCTTGATCTCAATCTTGTTCTAAGCTACATGTTGTGTTGTGCTTGCCTAAGGTAGAATCAAGCGAAAGAGTCTGTTAATTTGTGTATGAACTTATTGCTTAAGTTATTGAATGTGTCCTGTTTGTGTATGATGCTTAAGTGATTAATTGTGTCTTGTTTGCTTTCGATCTAAGCATGTTTTGTGCATTATATCTTGCTATGTATGATTGTGCTTGAAGTTCATGTTGCACAACCTAACGGGTTGCATGAGATGAGTTTGTCATGTGAGTGTGAATGCTTATGCTTGACAGTTTGTTTGAATGAATAACATGAAATGTGAATGCTTGTGTTTTGTTTTTTTCGGTTACATGTAGGATGGACTCTGGTTACGTGATTTTCATTCTGTAGAATGTGTCGTGTGCTTTGCTTATTTGTTTTCTGAGGGAACACCGTTTAGAGTGGGAAAATTATGATGTTTATATGTTTCTGCGTCCTCTAAGGCCATAGTTATGCAATTACTTTTGCTAGACCAGGCAGATTTTCCAGTGGTCATGTCATGTTAACACTTACTCAAATAATTGAAAATAAAAATGTAAGCATCTTATGTCCTTGAAATTATAGTAAAGTTGTTAACTTTACATCAAACTTTACGAGTCTTATCACGAATAGCTTCATGTGTTTTATGTTCTTGTTTCTCGAGGTTGTTTGTCTTGAAAGCCAAGCATTCTCCCCTAAGGACATAGCTTATCGCTCGATATGTACTTGATACATCTTTTTTTCTCTTTAAGTGTCTATTTTGTACCTCCGGGCTTTGATTCGGACTTGATCTCGATATTGACTAACTGTATTTTTTCTTCTATTTTTGGCAGCATTGCAGTGGTATTGATAAGAATGCTGTAGGCTCATATGCTCAACTTGTTTTTGCTCCAATTCAAGAATCTTTAGGTGAAAAAAGTCAGTTCTGCCTTCTGGTTTTCAAGTTATACCATTGGAACCTAAATCATTTCAGTATACCCTTCAGTTCTTCCTAATGATATGTATACACAGGAGTAGATATTACGACATATTTCTCATGTATATGAATGGCGTATTTGAATGACAATCAAGCCTGTAGTATTCAAGATCCAACCTTTGCCTCTATTCATGGGCGAGTTGCAAATGGTGCCGGGTTGTGTCAAGTGATAAATTGGATGTCCAGCAGCATTGCACATGGAATTATATCAAACTCCAATCAATGTTAAAAGGGTTAGTTTCTTATAATCAAGTCGAATTCAGCTACAAACATGGTTTGTATTTTTAAGTTAATATTCTTGTATTATTCTTGATCCAACCTCTGCCTCTATTCTTGGATGAGTCACAAGTGGTGCCAAGTTGTGTCAAGTGATAAATTGGATGTCCAACTGCCTCTCACAAGCCAATATATCAAACTCCAATCAATGTTAAAAGGGTTAGTTTCTTCTAATCAAGTCGAATTCAGCTACAAACATGGTTTGTATTTTTAAGTTGATATTTCTTTTTGACAATGTGATTTTGGAGAGTGGCAAGAAATAAGTACTTTTGTTTAAACATGAGATGTAGATCATAGCATGAAATTTTTATCTAGTCACTTTTGTTTTAGGGCTTATTAAAATGCTTTGTTATTCCAAGGATTATTAAAAAGGTTTGTTTTCCATCTTGTGAATTGTTCGTATTATTTAACAATGTATTTTTTCCTTTTGATGATGTGTTTCATGATGCTTAATAATGAGGGGATATGTCATCATTCAGTCATGATTTAGCTTGGGGTAGATTTACATACAATGAGGGTATATATTATCATTAAACAAGTTTGAAGAGGGGCAGTCCGGTCACTAAAAGTTATGCCTTTCCTGTCATAAAAGACTTTTAGTGATGGGAAATTTACTCTCATCTCCCCTCCTTGTTGCTTCTCTATATAAAGGCATATAGTGAGATTAAAATTTTCCGTCACTATTGAACTTTCTCATTCAATGACGGGTATTTTACTCTCTCTAAAAACATGTCTTTAATGAGAGTAAGATACCCGTCACCAAATAAGAAGTTCAATAGTGACGGGAAGTTTTACTCTCACTGTTTGCCAATATATAGAGAAGCAACAAGGAGGGGAGATGAGAGTAAATTTCCCCTCACTAAAAGTCTTTTATGACCGGAAACCGACTTTAAATGACCGGATTTCCTCTCATTAAAAATCAATTTTCTTGTACCCACCATCGTTGCTACAAGTGAAGAATAGAAGAAGAAGAAGAAGAGAGGAAGAAGAAGAAGAGAGCTGCGATTTTATTTTATTTTTTGGCAAATGAAGAATTGCGATTTGGATGCTTGAGGAGGAAGAAGGGGGCGGCGGCGGGGAGGAGGAGGAAGAAGGGGGGTGGCGGCTGAAAGGGGAGGAGGTGAAGATAAATTAGGGGCTACTATTTGGGGGTTTGATTTTGCTGCGATTTGGGGGCTCGATTCGCTGCGATTTGGGAAGAGGATTTTCGATTTGGGGTGGTTGAGGGAGGAAGAAGGGGGTGGCTGTTTAGGGTGGCGGGTTTGATGGAGGTTTGATGGCTGATGATGGTGGTGATGGAGAAGATGATGGTTGATGATGGTGTGAAAAGCGTAGAAGAGGGAAGATGGGCGGGTTTAGGGTGGCGGTTTGATGGTGGTTGGTGGTTTTGGGTGACGGGTGGATGGTGGATGGTGGTTGGTGGTGGAAGAAGATGGTGATGTTGGGAAGAAGATGATGTAGTTATTTAAGTTTAAAAAAGTCTAGGGACTAAAGTGTATTTTTTTATTTTTGTGTGGTGTAATAAGTAAATTAGGGGTGTGTAGAAGTAAAAAAAAAAAATCAAATAATGGGTGCAAGTAGTAATAAGGGGGGTCCAAATAGAACCCACCTATAAATATACCAATTTGCTGCGGCTGAATAGGTATAGCAATTCTTTTCTTTTTTTTTTTTTAACAAGGAGACAAGAACAAAGAACAAGCTGGAATTTTATTTGTGTTTTTTTTTTATAAGAACACGAACGCAGATGAAGGCTGAGAAGACGAAAGAAAAAGATTCGATTTTTTTAATATTTTTTTTATGAAGAGTATGCAGGAAAACAATTAAACAGAAGACTGGAATTTTTTTTTTGAATGTGAAAGGAAAAAAAAAAAGAACACAAGAATCAGGAAAAAAAGAAAAAGAAAAACAGAGATATTTGATACCGTCAGTTCCAATCTCTGATACCAACTGATGTGATCCGTGACCGAATCAGACCCGAAATTGCCGAAGGACCGACTGAAGGCACCAATAAAACGAGCACCGCGACCCTTAGCTAACTCGTAACTAAGAACCCTGGTACACGAACGCCACAAGGTCTGCTCAGAACCTTGATAAGTTCCGTCTGGAATCCACCAAACAACGGTGTTGGAATCCACCAAACACCAATGTGAGAAAACTCACCAAATCTTTAAAAGCTTCAAATAAAATATATTTATCAAAATTTGTCTGATTACAAAGAGTACTACTAAAGCCTTTTTATAGGCTACAATGAAAGAAATAAAACAATTTCTAACCGATGTGGGACAAAATTAAATAATAAAAAAAATAAAAATAAAAAACCTAATAATAAATAATAATAATAATCTAATAAAATCTTCCATAGAAACGATGTAGGACAAATGGACTCCATGCCGAAAACGTTTTATCTTCGATCACATCAATTATGGAGGCATTTGATGCTGAAAATCAATGAAATTGAGCTTGTTTTAATACAAGGTGTTGTGAAGCATTTATTTTGAATGATTTCCGGATAATGCTAATTTCAAAGCTTTTGTATTGGGGATGGATTCTCATAATAATAATAATTTATTTTCTTGGGATTTCATAGGTTGAAAAATCTGACTTTTTTTTGTTCTTCCAATAGGTGGTGTCTCATTTTCCTCCATCTGATAAACTTGGAATCACTTCAGTACAGAGCGAGAAAGGGGAAATTGTATCGACGAAGAAGATGAAAATGGACTGGGTTCCATATATTCCCATGGAAAATCTATATATGCTGTTATTTCTGAATTTTTGTTGGTCATTTTGGGGAAATAATAAAAAAAAAAGTTTTTTTTTTTGTTTGTTTAGAGTTGACGGAGAGTGCATGTCACGCGTGTGGTTCCCATTAAATTTAACCCCAAATTCAAAAAATGGTGTTTCTTACAAAATTTTATAGAAGATAGAGGGTAAAAATGCAAATTTTAAAGATAAAGAGCAAGTCTCAATGTTTACCCAAAGATAGGGGTGTTTTGCGCCAATTACTCTTTTATATATTCAAAAGTCATAACATTTAGCAAAACAAAGAAATCTTAATGTCATCACCAAGTATATTACCAGGATTGCAACATATCCAGATTATTGAAGCTGATAGACACAAAGAGATCACGAACATGAATTGAGAAAGATGTTTATGTGCGTCACCGAAAACTTACCATGCCTTCTGCTGCGAGAAATTTGCCGGCTACAAAACGAAAATTATAATTATTTCATAGTAAATCATTTGAAGATCAATATATATATATAAGTGTAAATTATTGTATATTGGTGTTGAAATGAGAAAACCGTTCAATTGCAGAAGGGGAACTTACCTCGGTTTTGTTGTTAGCGATTTGCAAAGAACACTACTATATAAGATAATAATATGATATTCGAATGTTTTAAATATTGTCTTAATTTGTATTTATTGAGAAATAATCTTTTACTCTGAATGAGTCTCCACTTTGATATTGATGTTGTTCTTGCCATTAAATGGGTTTACTTATCAAGGAAAAAAACAACACCCAATCTTAAATTAAAAAAAAAAAAACAATGCAGAATAATTCAACACTTACGACACCTCTTAGCGGTGTTGCATCAAGGCCTTAATGGGGTAATTCTTCCCTAGTCACTCCATTTGAACCGTAGATATATGTGGATGATTTTGGACCATACAGTTTGAATTTGATTTGAAATTGTGTAGTCCAGAATCATCCACGTGTATTACTCCTCAAATATCCTCACCATAAAAGAACTTTCCGCCTTAACTGAGTTTCTTTAGCCATAGTGAGATTGATCTGACTCGTTTATTGTTAGCGAACGACACAATCAGCTTTTTATGGAAGCCGATATTGCATTTTCTATGAAACCCATCTATTGGACTATGAAACTATATCAGGAAAACAAGTGAATCTTCACGAATCGGCCTTATATTTAAGTAAGCAAATGGGTGAGATCAAGCGCGTAGAAACAATCGAAAGTCTTGACACTTTCAGTGGAGATGGTACGAGTAAATATTTAAGGCTTCCCTTCATGACGGGCAAGTAAAAATGAAAAAATTATTCATACATTAGAAAGCGTATACGGAAAAAGTCAGTTTCGACGATAGAATGATTTTTTGCGATAAATCATCATCAACCAATCACACAAATATCACTTTAGTTCACAATCTTACCACGCATGAGTTATTTTCTTTCTATGGATGCTTAGTAGAAGATATATATATTGCGTATAGTTTTCTGTTTTGATTCAATATATTGAAACTTTGTTAAGCGTAATGATCATTATATTTCACTTTCTATCAAATATCACGGATGATAGAATTGTATAGGTTATCTCCCTTAACATTCTTTCTGCATGTCCCGTTTACATTTCCTAATAGTAATAATATGTTCTCTTGTAGTAATTCTTAAAAAAAAAAAAATGTAATTATTTACAATTTTATTAGCCTTTCTGCAAATAAAAATTAAAAAAGAAAAAAGAAAAAGGAAAAAAAAAAAAAAAAAAAAAAAAAAAAAAAAGACCTTTGAGCTAACTTGAATTTTTATCCTCACTCGTCTCCTTCATTGAATTCTCTCGCGTAATTCCAAATGAAAAATTAAAAGAAAAATCTTCTCAATATCTGTAAAAAAATAGTAAGAGAGAAGTTTAATGCATATTATGGTCAACCACTTTCCAAACAGACATCAGAGCAAAGTCTTCACTGTTCAATATGAAATGAAAGAAACATTCAACTCTCATTTCTTCTTGTTTACATCGTTTCCCCAATGATGCCCTCATTGTTGCCAACTTAATAAGCCTTATCGAATCAGAGACAGAAACCCATTCCCCACTTAAATCTTTTCCTTCATCGGCTTGAAAGAAATCCCAGAAAATTTTCGCCAAGATCTCAACTTGTATTAGTCAAAGGTGTTGACTTTTGAAGAACATTGTTGAAGAACAGCCTTTTACATTTTTCTTGAAGTGGGGATTTGTGATAAATATGAAAGAGGAAGATAAGGGCCTTGCAGTTACTGATGAGGAAGGGCAAAAAAGTAAGATCTGTTGCAGTTGCCTATGTGGACCGGTGTATTGGTTGAGAATGCTAGCTAGGGAAATACATTGGACGTTTGTATTTGGTGTTATAGTTGTATATGGAATAAGCCAAGGATTTGGTGGGGGTTTAGGTCGTCTTGCAACTGAATATTACATGAAAGATGTTCAGAAAGTGCAGCCTTCTGAATCTCAGGTTTATTCTGGAATTGTTTATATTCCTTGGATTGTTAAGCCCTTTTGGGGTCTCCTTACAGATGTTGTTCCCATTTTTGGATATCATAGGAGGCCTTACTTCATTTTTGCAGGTTAGAAATCCTTACATTTGTTCACTTTATGTTTTTTCTGTTTCTAGTTTTTGTTCTTATCTTGTTCTTGAAAGTTTTTAAATTCACTTCTAAAGGATTAGAATTTAGAAGCTGCAGTAGACTCCTGTCTACCAAGATCAGAAATCGTATTGAAGTTGTTCAGAAGTTAACATTGGCATAAAGTCACTTTTGGTCCCTTTTGTATCAGGTTTCTTGCACTTCTATCCTTAATGCTCAAAATATGTCTAGCAAACACATTTTGAAAGCCATCTTTCATATTCATGTGCCATAATGTGGTATGATACGGCATTAAAGCATCGTTTGAGACACCATGTTAGTAAGTAACATGTCCTCATGCCCTTTATCGTACTGTAGTAATTATCTTTAGGACAGGGTTCCACTTTTGGAATCATCTTGTGAATGATCCACCACATTGTTCATATGGAAGCAAGTGACTGATATATTGTATACTGTTCGCTCGTGGCAGGTGTTGTTGGAGTCGTATCTATGCTCCTCTTGTCATTACACAACCAACTGCACATTGTGCTTGCTGTGTTCTTGTTGACAGGAGGAAGTGCTGGTGTTGCAATAGCTGATGTCACTGTTGATGCGTGCGTGGCACAGAATAGCGGTTTCCATCCTTCCCTTGCAGCTGACATGCAAAGCTTGTGTGCCTTGAGTTCCTCCATCGGATCACTCATAGGATTCGCGTTAAGTGGTCTCTTCGTGCACCTATTAGGCCCTACGGTAATTTCTTCAATCTTCTCTCTCTGTTTGAAACCAATACTGCCCTTTATTTCGTTGTTGCTCACGAGGACTGAACATGTAGGGGGTTCTTGGTTTGACAGCAATACCAGCAGGGCTTGTTCTATTGCTTGGGACATTGATCAAAGAGCCCGAGCCACAGAAATCTTCTCACCAGAAGGTACAACCCCCCCACCCCCCACCCCCCACCCCAGCTTTTGTTATTTTGGTATTCAATCTTGATTGTAGTGGTTCTTTATACTGTTACATGATCAGGTGAATAAAAAGCTCCTTGAAGCTGCCAAAGCTATGTGGAAAACACTTACTTGCCCAAGTGTGTGGAGACCATGTTTATACATGTTTTTATCTCTTGCTATAAGTTTGAATATCAGTGAAGGCCTGTTTTTTTGGGTTACGGATTCTGAAGAAGGCCCAGCTTTCTCCAAGGTATGTGACTTGCGAACTTTCAGCTGTCCATTGACAATAATGCCTTCATTCTGCTTGTCACGTATATATATCGCAGCAACTAGCTGTGTTCTTTTTTCTTAATTGCTTGGTTGTCTTCATGAACATCAGCATTGGGAGGTCAAAGTTGTAATCTTTATTAGAGTTACATTTCAGGCTCTATTTAGGAGTCCAAAGACAGCTCAGTCTCAGTTAACCTTACCGAAACGTTATATGCAACCCGAAAATGCCCTTTGCCTGAGTCTGGAAAATAAAAATATACATTGTTCATCGGTTTATGCACCAGTATCATTGTTTCTGTCTATGGGATAAATATAGTTTTGGTCCCTTATGTTTCATGATTTTAATACTTCTATCCTCAATGTTTCATCTTTGCGTTTTAACCCCTCATCTATGCATTTTTTATTTATTTATTTTACTTTTTCACTCTATTACATGTCATGTTTCTATTGGTTGAAGCATGTTGCACCTTCACCGTTGGTTATTGGATACGTGGAACTTTGGACTGAAAATGTCAAAAAAGAAAATGTATAGATGAGGGGTTAAAGTGCAAAGATAAAAACATTAGGGATAGAAGTGCCAATTTCGTGAAACAAAAGGGACCAAAAATGTCTTTATCCCTTCCGTTTCCCTGTCTTTAGCAACTCTGTTGATTTTACAGTTTCAAGTTATAATTTGCAGGAAGCTATGGGTATGGTAATGGCAGTTGGTTCAGTTGGCTCACTATTAGGCGCTATTCTTTATCAATACGGACTTAAAGACCATCCATTTCGTGACCTACTTTTCTGGACTCAGTTAGGTTTTGGCCTATCCGGGATGTTAGATCTAGTCTTCGTCCTTCGATTAAACCTCAAATTCGGCATTCCTGATTACTTCTTCGTAGTGATCGATGCGAGTGTTTCTCAAATGATTGGACGGCTAAAATGGATGCCACTTCTTGTTATGAGTAGCAAGCTTTGTCCTCCAGGCATTGAAGGCACTTTTTTCGCGTTGTTAATGTCGATCGACAATGCTGGATTGCTAACATCATCATGGGGTGGTGGATTGTTAATGCATGTTTTGAAAGTTACAAGAAGTCAGTTTGATAATCTCTGGCTCGCGATCTTGATTCGAAATATTCTACGAATCACTCCGCTTATGATACTGTTTCTTGTCCCAAGATTTGATCCTAGGGATTCTATGTTACCTGAAGAAGTTGCTGGTTTGAAACAAGTGGATGTTGAAAATAGTAGTAATGAAGATGTGGAGTTGGTTGGGCTCATTACAAAGGGGCATGAAAATTCATTATAGCATATACAGTACATTACAAATAGAGCTGGTTTTTATGTACACTTCAACACATGGGTACACAAATAGGGCTTGTTAAAGTCACCACAACGAATTTATTACGGCATCACACCTGGGGACCTTAGGTTTAAAATTTTAAAGGTTGAATGTGGACATTCGATCTCTGGAAAGTCGAGTATGAGGCCAAGATTTGATTTTTAAGAGATTGAATGTCTAGAGTATTTTTTTTAGTTCTTAAAAAAAAAAAAAAGTGGAGTTTTTTAGGATAATTTGATTGGGGACATGTTTCTCCAATTTGGTTATTGTATCCTTCATCTATGTAATACTAGAAGAATCTTGTTGTAAACTATTACACTCCTGAAAGAATGAAGATAAATTATCCTGCTCTTTTCTCACTTTTTTTTTCTTTCAATTTATCAGTACTATTAGAAGCTATAGAGAATTGTTTTTGATATTGGACTACCACCATTTTTGTCGGGTAGCACAAACCTCCTCCCGATTATAGGAAAGGACGTCATTTTATTTTATTTTGCTCATTCATTTAAGGGGTATTCATTTAAAAGACCTTGGGAGAGCACATCTTTGCTTAAATAACCTTTGACCAAAATCAATAAATATCCCTAAATTAAAAAAACAGAAAAGGTTTAAGTTAGTGTGTAAGGTCTTAAATACCCTTCATGGAAAATAGAGAATAAGTAACGGAGCATCCCCATCCCCCCACCGTCATCACGTTGAATGAATACCCCTCATCCCCTATCCCGAATGATTATCATCCCCATATCCCTATCCCCAAAATCCCAAAAACGAATACAGGGAGATATCCCTTCTTCTCCCCTTTCGATTGAATCCCTCCATTAAAATCGTCTATTTTCGAGAAATCCTCAATGCCTTTCTCTTAAATTCTCCCTCGCTTCTTCTTGAATACCCCATTCTTTCTCTCGCGAGAAATCCTTCCTTACCACTCGAAATTGTAGTACTTGCCATGATAACGGTGAAACACCCACACACCAAAACCAAACCGAAAGCTCTGTGTGGTTGAAGAAGAGAAAAAATGGCCGTAAAATTGAGGTTGATGCGGTTTGGATGCAAGCACCGGCCTTTCTACAGAGTGGTTGTAGTTGATAGCAAGAGTCGACGCAATTACAGAGAGGTTTCTGTTTCCTCTTTACTGCAGTAACTATCCATGCTACTAGCTTTTGTTCTGTACTTATTAGTTATTTATAAAAATCAAGGAAGTTTCAAAGGCATGTAGATGGTTGCACCCCCTATTGGATGTACTGTAGTTACATCAAGAAAGTTGCAGATCAGTGTGAAAGAAAGAAAGATAAAAAAAAAAGTGGAAAGAAATGCAAAGAGAAAAGTGAAAATAGTTATTTGGCTTTGAGGAAACATGAGAAGGTGTGGTGGTGGTGGGTGTTGATGAGGCTGCCATGGGTGGTTATGTGGTGCAAATGGAACATGGTAAAAAAAAATGTAACTGAAGTTTATTCAATCTCAAAAAAATTACACATAGAGCACAAGAACTTCTTCATGAATTAATTTCAATAATTCATGTTATTCACCTTTTTTATTCATATGATGGGCGTTAATTTTGCTCAGCAAAGGCTAATTTTTCAGATTTGTTGATTTACTGTTTTTGTTTTTGTTAGGTGTATGTAGTATCTAGCATCATCCCTTGAAAGACGATGAAAGTGAATTAGGTTATATTTAAGCTACAAATCCGGTAAAGTTGTCCCATTGAAGAAGAATTGAACATTTGCTTCAAATTTATGAATTTTGTTTGTATTGCAAATTGCATGAAATGTGGACACTTCCTGACCTTTTTACTTGGCTTTTCAAGGCAATAGATTACGACCTACGATTATTGACTTGACCAATACATATTGACACCACTAGACAACACAAATACAAACACACGCAAACAAACACACTTATAATTCAAGAGAATATTTTATAGATTGATGATTGTTAGCTCTATCAACCTTCGCAGTGTAGTAGTGTACCCTGAAAATTGTTCTATGCGTAACAGAAGGCCATGAGTCATTTATATGCAATTAACGATATTTGTCTATCATTTTCGATACAAAGTACAATCTACTTTAAACATTTTCCGAAGCCAATGATAAATGCCACGATATCAAGGCGAATGCTTCTTAGCAACATTTGACATTGTGAAGAAAATTTTCAAGAATCTAAAAGCATAAAAATGAAAATATAAGATTCATGTTTCTACTTTTTGTCATTCAAGTAGTGCAATTTCACAATAATTGTCTACCATTTTCAATACAAAGCACAATCAACAATTAGCACTAACAACAACCTCAATCAATTGCTATACCCTCAGTTTAAACCTCAATCACCACATAAAAATTCTAGTATATAAACTACATTCAGAAACAATGTTGCATTTGCACCATAGGAGTATTAACGTGTGTACTCTACTTTCATCAATCCAATAATGTGGTCCCTTATCGGCATTTGCACCATGGATTACGATGATGCAATCAATCCCAATGTGACCTATGCTTTCGAAGATTATGAGTTGGAGGACACTTTATGTTGTAATGTTAGCTATGTAATCGTTAGAAATGTTAGCTAATAATAATAATAATAATAACAACAACAACATCTTCGAACAACATATCATCAACATTATTTAATTACAAAACGAAAATACGGTACTACGAAAAAAAACTTAAAACAAACATAACAAGAAAAACATAAGACAACATAAAAAGTCTAATAAAACACGGTTCAAACACAAATTAAAGGTTGTTAGCAAATGATTACACCTTCGGAGTCCGAAGAGTCGACTTCGTTTCCACGGGAATCATAGTAAAGCCTATATTGTGCGGGCATTTGCCTTTCATTTTCTTCTTCCTCTTCCATTTTTCTCATTAGTTCATCAAAATCCTCCATTTTGTTAATCATCTCTTCGTATTCTTTACGTTGCAAATCTTCGAGTTCCTTAATGGCATTCATCATCTCTTCATATTCTGGCGTTGAAGATCTTCAATCTCCTCAATACTCATACACGATTCTCATCATTAATAGCCACCAATCCTTCATCAGAATCATTAAATTGTTAACAAATAGATCATGTGCAGAAATATACATAAAGCACTAAAAAGTAAGCTGGTTGATTTGGAAAGTGAATGGAAATCAATGAAAGCATCAAGAAGAAACTATAATGATATGACTCATATTAACAACAAGAGTTTAATATATACCAGTTTTGTTGCCTTTCATTGCGTTTACTTGCATTCCTTTCTCTGCGTTTACTTGCATACAAGTGAGAGTCAACCCTAATCCCACGGTGTATATAAAGAGATAAACAATACAAATTAGTTGTGCATTATTTTACCAACGCTTTATTTGCACCAAAACATAAAAAATAGAAGAATGCAATATCTTATGCTTATAATTATTTTTCCAACGCTATAAATCTATCACTTTCACAACAATATCACATAATTTGCCGATAATCAGTACAAACAAAAGTATTGGAACTTAAAAAAATGACAAGGATCAATGGTACTTCTTCACTAAGGCCACCCAAGACACATGAAGTAGAGGAATTTGTCATTAGACACATGCTTTGCATAAGATTAACGAGAGGGCTTCATTGCAACTGGACGGCGTAGCATACTTCTGTCACCTCTGTATACTTAGATCATATTTATAGAAGACGGTGCATTTTAGTATGAACCGGCTTTAATCATGGGAATGCATAACTAGAGATTCATTGACACCCTTGTTATGATCTTGTTCAAAGCAACCATCCAAAATTGGGGAAATTGCAAGACATTAATTAACATTTTAAAAGAACAAGAAATCGAATGAGCCAAGATTTTAAAAGAACAAGAAATCCAACAAGAATCACAACACTCCTTCAAAAACTCAAAGATAATCGAATCGGCCAAGATTCTTTCTTGGAAGAAAACGAAACCTTGTTCACCGTCGAGTAGCTTCAATGTTAGCTAGGGTGTCACTAAACGGGTACTAGGTAGTTCCTTGTAACAATTTCTCCACGAGTAAGAAAGAAAGATGTTAACAATCAAAACAAAAAGCGAAGAGAAAAAAGTAGAATGATTAAAAGCACTAAAAAAAGGCTCAAGTATTCAACTTTTTACCCAAGAGCGACGGCGGTGATACCCTTGTGTGAAAGGCGAACGGCGGGGCACAAGAGAAGCGAGCGGCGGGGCACAAGAGCGGCGGAGAGGGTGATTGAAGAATCGGTAAGGGCGATTGAAGGTGTATGGGTGTGGAAGCCGACGGGAATTGGGTTTTGAGGAGCTTAGGGTTTAGGAGCTCTCAGCCGCACCAAAGGAGGGAGAAAGAAAGAGAAAGAGGAGAAGTGTTCCGTTTTTGGGAGAAAGAAAGATAAAGAGGAGCTCTCATCAAATTTGTTGAAAAATTTTCCTTTATTATCCTTTAAAATTCAAATTAAATTGAATTTGTTGAAAAAATTTGAGTTTTGGGGCATGAATTTACGGCGGGAATGAGGGAGGGAATAAGTATCAATGTATACACATACATCAAATTTGTACATAATAATGTTATTTATGAGTAATTGTTATATAAATTCCACCGACTAACCGAAAATTTGTTTGACACGATTTACATGTTTCACGGACTACCATGACCCCTAACCGATCGTTTGACACGATTTAAATGTTTCACCGACTACCATGACCCCGAATTGATTTGTTTGACACGATTTACATGTTTCACGACTACCATGACCCCTATCTGACTGTTTGACACGACTTACATGTTTCACAGACTACCATGACCCATAATTGACTGTTTGACACGATTTAAATGTTTCACCGACTACCATGACCCCGAATTGATTTGTTTGACACGATTTACATGTTTCACGGACTACCATGACCCCTATCATTTTTGACATGGATTACATGTTTCACGGACTACCATGACCCATAATTGATTTGTTTGACACGATTTACATGTTTCACGACTACCATGACCCCTAACTGACTGTTTGACACGATTTAAATGTTTCACCGACTACCATGACCCTGAATTGACTGTTTGACACGATTTACATGTTTCACAGACTACCATGACCCCTAACTGACTGTTTGACACGATTTAAATGTTTCACCGACTACCATGACCCTGAATTGACTGTTTGACACGATTTACATGTTTCACAGACTACCATGACCCCTAACTGACTGTTTGACACGATTTAAATGTTTCACCGACTACCATGACCCTGAATTGACTGTTTGACACGATTTACATGTTTCACAGACTACCATGACCCCTATCTGACTGTTTGACACGGATTACATGTTTCACGGACTACCATGACCCATAATTGACTGTTTGACACGATTTACATGTTTCACAGACTACCATGACCCCTAACTGACTGTTTGACACGATTTAAATGTTTCACCGACTACCATGACCCTGAATTGACTGTTTGACACGATTTACATGTTTCACAGACTACCATGACCCCTATCTGACTGTTTGACACGACTTATATGTTTCACAGACTACCATGACCCCTAACTGACTGTTTGACACGATTTAAATGTTTCACCGACTACCATGACCCTGAATTGACTGTTTGATACGATTTACATGTTTCACAGACTACCATGACCCCTATCTGACTGTTTGACACGACTTACATGTTTCACAGACTACCATGACCCCTAACTGACTGTTTGACACGATTTAAATGTTTCACCGACTACCATGACCCCTAATTGACTGTTTGACACGATTTACATGTTTCACAGACTACCATGACCCCTATCTGACTGTTTGACACGGATTACATGTTTCACGGACTACCATGACCCATAACTGACTGTTTGACACGATTTACATGTTTCACAGACTACCATGACCCCTATCTGACTGTTTGACACGGATTACATGTTTCACGGACTACCATGACCCCTAACTGACTGTTTGACACGGATTACATGTTTCACGGACTACCATGACCCCTAACGGACTGTTTGACACGGATTACATGTTTCATGGACTACCATGACCCCTAACTGACTGTTTGACACGATTTAAATGTTTCACCGACTACCATGACCCATAATTGACTGTTTGACACGATTTACATGTTTCACGGACTACCATGACCCCTAACTGACTGTTTGACACGATTTAAATGTTTCACCGACTACCATGACCCCTAACTGACTGTTTGACACGGATTACATGTTTCACGGACTACCATGACCCCTAACTGACTGTTTGACACGATTTATCCATATATTTTGTATAAAAAAGATATTAAAAAAACAATGTTACTTCCACGTGAAAAATAATAATAATCATTATATTAGTTAATAATATAATGTTGGCTTTTCTTATGGATCGAACCCAAACATAACACTGCATAACATAACATTTAACATTACAAAGAAAATGTAGGCCCATTGCCTAACACAATAACATTACAAATAAAATGCAGGCCCACTGCCTCCTAACACAATAACATTACAAATAAAATGCAGGCCCATTGCCTCCTAACACAATAACACAATTAACATTACAAATAAAATGCGGGATAATATGCGGGCCCATTGCCTCCTAACACAATAACATTACAAATAAAATGCGGGCCCATTGCCTAACACAAATATATAAAGAACGGATGGTTAAATGCCAATCCCGAGCACCCCGTTTAACACTAAAGACAAACTTTACCGTGGTTCTCCCGTGATTTTTTCCTCTCTTCTCGGGGTCTACCACTTGCCTCTTCGTTCCCGATGGGGGTAAAACTTTCCTAGCAATCACATCCATAGGAAATGCAACTTCCTCTTTATTCGGCAAAGGATACATAGCTTCAGAATATAATGCCCTCCAACATTCCACGGTGTAATGAGGGCTACAATGCTTATACCCATGACCTCCACTTGCCTTTATCGCAGCGATTGCATGTTTACATGGAAATAGATGTACCTGAAATTGCTTACACGTACATGTACTCTTTCCCAAGTCCACAATGTGGCATGTCACACCATCACGAACATCATACACAGGTGATGCAATTTCCTTAACTTCTATACCCAAAGAAGCATTGTACTTTTCCAACATTAACTTTTCCATTTCTGGAGGTAGGGGAGTCTTACATTTCATGGCTTCAGCATGTCTCTTAGCAAACCAATCTTGCATTATCTCACGAATGCGTTCGAGCATACCAACCACACATAATTCTCGAGCTTTGAGGAGCACACTTTGTTAAATGACTCAAAGACCGTTTGACGTCGTGATATTGTACCTCATACCCGGAAAGTGTGCCCTTGCCCAATGGCAAAAAGATTCTTTATCCAAATATTCTCTAATTGTTTTCTTCTTTTTCCCTTACTCGTTTCCACCCCCGTTTTGCTACATAATGCATTAAACAACGCTTCAAATTCGTGTAAACTATACGCTTCTCGCGACGGATGTGAACAAGCGTCCGATATCAAATCGTGGAAATTTAGTGTTCAAATTCCTTCTCATGTGATATATACAATATCCATGATGAGCATTACGAAACACTTTCTTCACTCCGTGCTTTATGCTATCAGCACGATCAGAAACTATAACAAGCTCATTTGTGTCCCCGGTGATTGATTTCAACTGCTCAAAAAACCAACTCCATGATCGATTATTTTCGGAATCGACAACTCCCCACGCAATAGGATATATTTGAGAATTTGCATCTTCACATGTCGCCGTAAGTAATACACCTTTGTAGGCCGAGCTCAAATGTGTTCCATCCACAACAACAACACGACGCAACAAAGAGGACCGAAATGCTTTTTTAGTCCGTCCAAGGCAAATAAACGGATATTTGAATTCACCTTTTCTATCGGTGAAAATCTCTTTCACGGTTCCGGATTTCGCAACCCCAACATATGACAATACTTGGGCAATTGGCCATAACTATCACCGGCTTTCCTACTACCATTTCCACTTTGCAAAGTTTTTAGCCATCCATGCCTTAGTATAGCTTACGGTATATCCAAACTCTGCGAAAATCATTAACTACATCCTTTGGTAGATAAGCACGGTTCGGATCTGTAAACCTAGCGGCATACTCCATTCTTTGTGAATGTGTAGGATGCATTATTGTGGTCTTTGTTGCGAACGGTGAGAGAACAAGTATGCACCTTCTTGTAAACTCGAACTTCAAACTTATCCGCACCTTCCCCTATCCGTGTTGCTCGCACACGCCATTTGCATTGACCATCTTTACAAGCCACGACATAAATGCTTCGGGTTGATTTTACCGTTATGAATTCAAAGTGATGTCTCACGGCCAACCTCTCTAACTTCTGTATGAATAGCCGTTTTGATTCAAAAATGTCATGCTCATGAATATCTTCACTTTACGGAATCCTCACCGGTGGTACAATACTACCGGCATCACTCACATTCAAGATGACGAACGAAATTTTGATTTGGTGTACTCAATTCCACACCATTATTTCCCTCTACACCATTCATGTTGTGTGTTTCGTTTCTTCATTACTCAACCTTTCAACATTGACATTATGTCTCTCGAATGCTTCCAAACTCACATCACCACTCCATCCGAGCACAAGGAAGACAATAACGGATCCGCACTCTTATAAATATCATCACTCCCAACTTCCATACCGACATCATCATTCATAAATTGAATTGCGAGAGATAAATCATCACTGATATCTTCTTCAAGGTTGTCAACATTCTCCACATGTGTCTCATTATTCAACAATTCATTTCCCATATTCTCTCCAAACATGTCCCCACGATTGTTGCCGAAGCATGTGTTTCTTCATTTCTATTATCTTTATCAATGAGGCTAATACCAACAAATGTTCTTTCACAAAAAGAGACTAACCACTTCACACTTGTTATCGAATCAATTACCATCGGTGGTGCACTAGGAAAGTTTGACATTACCGGGACAATACATTGCATCTCCAATTCTTTCACCGTTGTATCGATCTGTAACTCTTGCACCACCTTATCGTAAAATTCTACAAAGGATGTGTTCTTCGAATCATGATTGCCCTCGTTTTTTTCTTTCCCTTTCCCCACATACTTCCATTCCCATTTACCATCATCGTTCTCTACGAACTCAACGGACAACAAATATGTATCCACACAAAATCCATTACACAAACGGACCACAATCTCCACTCCAAACAACCTCCAAACAACCTAATAATCAAAACAAAAAAATAACCTCGAATCATTTCTTTTACTTCCAATCATAATGGGGAAATTTGTTCAATTAGTAAGGAGAGAAGCGATTAAAAATTTGTTTAAACACTTACTTTATAATGACCGGTGCGGAGAGAAACACTTCAACGCTCTAAAACGCAATTGGATTGGGATTGCGACTTTATGCTCCAATAATACGCATTCTACACACAAATTACTTACCCATTAAAATCAAATCAAATCAATTCAAAAACACGAGAGGATCGAAATGTAGCTCATTGTGTTCACCAAATCTTGGTGTTGACAAATTGATGACAAATTTATGTTCACGAAACAAACATGCGTTATACAACCGAAAATAGATTACATATGATTTCTCTTCTTTTCTACAGATGCCTGCTAGATATGATAAGTTCAACTTAACGCAAAACTTAGTAGGAGATGAAGCCCCTAAAATCAAATCAAATCAATTCAAAAAAAAAAGAGGATCGAAATGTAGCTCATTGTGTTCACCAAATCTTGGCGTTGACAAATTGATGACAAATTGATGACAAATTTATGTTCACATAAACAAACATGCGTTATACAACTGAAAATAGATTGAATCAAGCATGCGTAAACAAGAAACAAACAAGAAATTGGGGAAAAGACAATCGGCCAAGGATAATAATCGGAAGTTGAATCTTCTCTTGCACCAAGGCCTAATAACTACAATTCACAAGCAAGATACCGATCAATGATGTTGAAGGTCGGAGTAGAGTTTCGGGATTCAAATCGAATTTGTAGTGAACCAAGACAAGATTCAACTCCCAAATTAAAAAGCAAATCGCGAACTTTGGCAAAATTAAAAACAGACTTACCGGCGGAACGTCTAGAACTCCGGTGGAAGATGGTCGGCGGGGAAAGAATTCCGGTAGAAGATGGAGAATTCCCGTCGATGGCAAATGAGAAGAAAGAAGAAAGAGAGGGATTGGAAGAACAGAACAGAAAGGGGAAATCGATAGGGAGAGTAGGGAGTATTCATTTGGGATATTCATTTAAAATTAAAATAAATAACTAATGAAAAATAAAAAAATAAAATAAATAAGGGGCTTTATTTTAGGGATAATCATCATTTGGGATAATCATTTAGGGATAGGGATAATCCATCATTTAACGGGAGATGGATGTGGGGATAACAGTTTTATGAGAAAAAAGAGATTACACATTAAAACTTCAAGAAACTTCAATAAAACCCTTTTATATGATTAAAAAACAGAAAGACCCTTTTAAATAATTTGCCCCTTTGACAATCCCTCTTAAATGAATGCCCCTTCATTTAATCCATACAGCTGTATTACACTGCTGACTAATTTACCTGCATGTAGGAGTAGGACACGTGTTCAGTTTTCTCAAACGACATCATCATCTCTTTTTTTTGGGGTGGCTACGAACAAATTATCTATCTATCCTTGTCTCGGGTTATTAACGATGCGGGGAGGAAGGCTTTTAAAGTGTTACAAAAGTTAATTAAAACTAAACAGTCGAATAACACAATAAACGCTTAATTCCCATAGATAAACATCTATTCAAGCACCAACGCAAAGTTCTCGCTTCCGCAACTGTGAGCCGATGCAAGTCGACCTTTGAGCAGACCAGGCTTCCAAAACTGCATCATTGTCCTGAAGGAGAACTGCGCCATACCCTGCAAGGCTAGACTCCGGCTTCCAGGCTGCATCAACAAAGGCTCTCACCTCCGTGCATCAGAATAACCCCCTTGTCTCCTCCGTCTGCTGACACAGAAAAAAAAAAAAAAAAAGGGGAAGCTGTGGAGTGATGGTGGATTAGTGAAAACCGGCAACCCTCTCCCCCCAATCAGATGAATCCACCGTCTCTACGTGATTTCTCTTGCCTCTCTCTCATCTTCTAATTCTATTATACATTTTCGGTCCACTTAGGTAATACTCAAATTTCCAGGCATCCATGGCTTAATCTCCTTTCTATCTCTTTTCTCTTTCATTTTATCTCTTATTTCTGAAGTTACTTCTTTTTTATGTTTTGGAGCACTGGATTTCCAGTATAGTTGATTCTTTTTCCTTCATAAATTAAAGGCTATTATTTTCCAACGTTTTTTTTTTTTTTTTTTAATATTTTTTTTTTAATTTTAAATTTTATTTTCTTTTCTTAGTGTTAGTGAGCTTAGAGCAACGGCCAACGGGTTTGAGAAAACTGAACAAGCCTTTAGTCGGTGGAAGCTATATTCACAACAGCCAAATTGAATGTTTCTTGATGTTTTGGTGTTGGAACCTCTGTTTTCCTCATCCTCGGAGGTTTAGTGTGCTGTTGATAATGTTTTCGTTCTCTCAACAAATCTTTTTTTTCTGTAAAATTGCAATACTAAATCAAACCCGAAGCTTCTCGGATTTCTTTCACCTCTTCCTGTTCTCTTTTTTTCTCTCTATTCATTGTAGAAACCTTTTTTTTACCTGTTTGGATTTATACACTACTAATGTTTAATTTTCTTTTGCTTTCCATGTATGCAGCATATCATGAGGCTTTGAGGAATTTAAAAAAAAGTTGATAATTTCAAAGGGATGCACATCTGCAGAAGGCAAAATTTTAGTAGTGATGGATTCTGGTGAGTACGTCCTTCAATTTGGTCTAAAAATTGGAGCAATTTGTTAGGATTTCTTTGTTTCAATAGGGAACCATAACTTCTACCGGTAAATCATCAATTTATTTTGTCTCTAGAAAAATGCTTTTGCTCACCAATTGTTTTCAGTTGGTGGATATATAGTTGATGATATTTTTATTAGCTCTTAGGAGGTTATTATTTTGTTCCATTGCTGATTTTGCAGAACAATTTGTATGTGTTTTCTGCCATCTACAACAACATTAGAAGGAATGAAGGGAAGCGTTGAACATTTTTTCTGCTAATCTTTGAGAAGACTGCACTTTTCAGGCATTTTCGTTGTAAGTTATGTGTGTTTGACATTGATTCACGATTTTATGTTATGAAAATTGTACAAGATTCGATTTCTGAGATACCTTTGTTGGCTTATTAGTTGTCTCTAATTCCAGCATTTATGCTCTAGAAACTGTAGCACACACTATTTTTCATGAATATTTTCTTGATAGATTCTCGCTTATTAGCTCTCAATTGCAAGTTTATGGCTTTTTTTATCGAGACAATGTTAACAGAGGATAAGAGAAATTTTTAATTATCAGAAACTGAAGAAGACGACCTGAATGAGCTAACCAATGCCCCCATCGTCGTTTTATTATCTACTATTTCATTATGTTTTGACTGTTAATATGGTATTCTGCTGCCACTGCGAATTATCGAATGGCTGGTGAAAGTGCCTTCCATTTTCTTTCTGTCTCACTACCTCTCCAGCTTGATTAATGAATGTCTTTTCTGTTGATTTTTCCTTTATTGAAATAATCATATGCACAGGGGAAACGGCGGCAGCAACCCGGTAAAAGTTCAATCAAATGGACAGCAGTCTGGTCCATGTAAGAAGGGCATCGAATTGTTTAAAGTCACATTAGGACTATTACTCTAAGGTCAGCATTACGAGTAAACGCCCAAGTATTCTATTACACATTCTACATTCTTATTCCCAAGTTTTGTATATACTAATATGTTACCAACAACAGTCGTAAGGTATTCGCTCAAA
Source organism: Gentiana straminea (assembly GCA_036785695.1). Classification (NCBI taxonomy): domain Eukaryota; kingdom Viridiplantae; phylum Streptophyta; class Magnoliopsida; order Gentianales; family Gentianaceae; genus Gentiana; species Gentiana straminea. The sequence goes on along the minus strand of JAVUPR010000266.1, from coordinate 13,542,057 downwards.
TGTCTGACGCATTAGGTTGTAATCAAAGCTACATTCTTTGACAAAACCGCCGAAACGCTACTGCTACCGAATTGCAAAACTTGGATGATTAGATACCGAATCCACCAGCCTCAAGTCCTCTTAAAAAACTGAAGCTGAAAATTATTTAGTCTCTCGGCTTACAAGTGCTCCTTTGTTAATGCTTTCGGCTGTACTACTGACAAGGCACTTAGCATAGAAACAAATCCAACTACATAATGTAATATGTAGTATTATGCATATTCTTTAATAACTTATCCAAATGCATATTGTATAATAACTAATCCAAATGCATATAGTATAATATTATACATGTTGTATAGCAACATATCCAAATGCATATTGTATAATATTATTATGATGTAATGTTTAACGTTATGCACAATGTACTACTTGTCTATTTCTGATTTTTACTCTTCACCTACAATCATCCTCAACATTTTACTAATCACACAAACTTTCTTATCTAATGTTACGAACAATTCAGAGGGCGAATTCCGTGCGAAGCACGGTTGCTCCCACTAGTTTAGAATAATAATGGGATTTTATTGACATCATAAAAATATTTACGATTTTTGTATGGCATTATGAAATTACTACATGGCATTACGATTATTTTTTTCACCAGAAAAATGTCATTAACTTCCTCAACCCCATTCTTACACCACCAACCCACCAATTCCTACCGTTCAACCACACCATTACTTCCCAATACACCACCATCTCCATCGACATTTTTACACCACCATAAACCTTTCTTCTTACATCCTTCAACCACCACCACCACCACCTACGTGTCTTGTAAATAAAATATAAAATAAAAGAAAGTGCGGCGGCATGAATGGCAGAAGGAGAGCGAAGAGAGACATGAGTAGAGGAGAGGAGAACGGGCACAAGGAATGGGAAACATAGGCGTAGGGGAGGGGGACATCGGGTGTTGGAGGGTTGTGGAAGGGTAGGGGCAACTGTGGTGAGGGCGTTGACGGGGAAAATGGGCGGAAGGACAAGAAGGTGACAGGAAGGGGCGGCAGACGGGTTAAGGATTAGGGTTTTTAAGAATCATGCGCTCTATAAATCTTTAGCGAAAGGCTCAAAAAGAAGCACGGACTTCTGCTTCTGCTTGTATATATTATTTATATATATCGTTTCTATTTGCATTATTTCTCTTAGGCTCTTGGATTCATATATACGTATTTCCAACGTAGTTCCGGATTTCATGACCGGCTTCTTCCCTTTCATGCCAGTCTTGAGTGTAGGAATTATGGTTGGTGAGTGTATTTATTATATCGGTGCCAAAGCAGATCAACAGTGGAAGGTGTGGTGTCCCTTAATTTAGATACTCAGATATATCAAGTATGATGCCAATAAAAGCCCTTTTTCTTTTATCATTCCTCCAACAAGTAGTAACCTAAAGCTTCCTAAAAGAGCATGAAAACAAAGCATTCGCCATATGTCAAATAACAAACTAACACAAATTGCAAAGGGGAAAAAAAAAAAAAAAAACTAGGAAAACATAGTACTTGTAACTAGGCACAGAGAAGTAATTAATTATTAGCTCATGGCACCTTCCTCACCATAATATCATAATGTTATCTGCAATTTGCATCCAAATTCAAATGACCATGGCATACAAACACATAACCTAAGCAGGTAAGTCCATTTTGGAGGCTTCGGCATTTGAGTATAGAGGGTGAAGCAAATGGCCATCCTTAGGCTCGACATGCACCCACCTGCGCCCACTCAGTTTGTGGCGTTCAAACTTGACACATCCTTCCTTTAAAGCAAAAAGTGTGTGGTCTTTTCCCATTCCAACATAGTTTCCTGGATGAAAACGTGTTCCCCTTTGACGGACTATTATATTTCCAGGAATAACTCTCTGTACCATAATAACAAGTATGCAGATGAGAATAGGAGATAACTTAAAAACTAGGTTGCAAGGGTACAGATACATAGGTACAAATACGCATATGCAGGATGTATCCGAATTAGGGATATACACATCCAGATCGATATCAAACTTTTAAAAATTTGAAAATTTGCTTTATGCGTTTATCCTATACATCCGTTGTGTTCTTGTGTCGGATACGGAACGCGCTGTTAAACAGAATCAATGCATTGTGGTAGGAAAGTAATTGTGCTATGCAATATGTCTAGCTTGAAAGTAGAAGATCCTCACCTCCCCACCGAATTTCTTCACTCCAAGATTTTTAGGCTTAGAATCCCGCCCATTCTTTGTGGATCCAGCAGTTTTCTTGGTAGCCCACCCCTGAATATCAAGGACAACCCCTCTCCAGATGCATCTGGATTCATGAATTCAAAAGAATGTCAGGGCACACAAACTCAAAAAAGTAGGCAAAGGCAAATTCCATACCAGAAGCAGATTCATAGATACAAGGGCTGGAAACCAAATCTCTGATGTTTATTCTTCTCAACAGTGATGAGGCAAAATTCATTGTGCTATTCAAAATTAATGAAGGTCCTGAGAAGAAAAACCAACCTACTTACTTACACTTACTTGCTACATATATCGATATTGCCCAAATCGAGCCAGACGGAAAATGAAAAACCTTTCTTTGAAATGTGTAGATACAGATACACAAAAAATAATAGATACAGAAACAGTCATCAGCATTCACATAAAAATTTCATTACTTAACAAACGCACACAGAAGATAATAGAGACAGGCTAAGAATTCATCATATATGGCTGGCAGTTGCAGCATCAAAAATGGATTTCATTCTAGCATCGAACCTAATCACCGATTCATCTGATCGATAACTATATCATAGTAATTTCAATTTGCAATGTTGTTTATTTTTTGGCAAAGAGTAAAACTGCCTACTACAATAGGTCAATTCCAATAAAAGAAATTAAAAATGAAATAAAATAAAAACTACAAATTAAAGTGATGGGTAAACAAGGTTGCAATGGAGGAGTAAATAAATCGTCCATCATGAATGAAGAAAAACATGATGATTATAATCTAGCATCAAAAGTAGTGACTCACCTCAAGACGATGTTGAATTGCTGTTCACTGAGAACGACGATTCCGTGATACGGAAGTTATGTGTTGGGCACGAAATTTTTTTTTGTTTTTTGTTTTTTTTTGTTTTTTTTTAGGGTAACTATATAAAGAATTCTAAAAATTGTTGACATAGTCAACAATCTTAACAACAATGATGAAAGCCTGGGAGTAGGTAATAACACCCTGAACTGAGTGGTGTATGAATGAATACTTAAAACTACAACTATGTTACTAAATATAATCATACTAGTGAATATATTGGGATGTTGTAGAATGTACGTCGTGTCCATGCTATACGTTTTTTTTTTTTTTTTAATGGATGTTAATAAATGTTGAAACAAAACAAGATTTACTTAACACATAACTTTAGTTCATCTATATACTCGAAATCAGGAACTGCATATTCAGATTCTTAGACGGCTTAGAAAACATAACAATCTACATCACTCACTGCACATGGCCATGAAGAAAGATATTGTTTTAACCATGAATATATCAAACCCAAACCATATCAAACCAGAGGTTACATCTGACATGCTATTGGTAATCATTATGGCTAGTTTAGATTGATGGAATGTAATGTTTTTTTTTTCATTTCATTCTATCAATTTGACATGTTTGGAAACTTTATAATGGAATCATTTTGATTATAATGGAATGAAAATTAGTGATTTTTATTCCATCAAAAAGACTATGGAATGGCTGAAATGGAATAAAAATGATTCTATTTCATTTATGTCTACCAAACGCAGTAATGGAATAATATCATTCTATTCCATTACATTCAATTCCATCAGTTTCATTCCAACAATCCAAACGAGCCATTATTGTTCAATATTCATGCAACAAACTAATGGCTCTAATAAGCAATCACCGATCACAAAAATAAAGTTTTTTAAACAAAAAGGGGATTTTTTTTTTCTTTTTCGAGCATTGCGTAAAGAAACAACTCTAACCAACTCTGTTTGAGTTTGCTCTTGCTCTTCTAAACAGGGCTTTCAACATAAGGAGAAGGCTCTACCATGGATGGGAGCAGAGTGTTATCATTGATCAACAGGCTCTAGCTTGACAGTAACAACGGCTTTCTGAACATCATAAAAAAAGAGGACCCTCTTACAATTGGACTGAGCTGCACCATCAATAATGTTGTTCTGTGAAGAAGCTGAAATTTCTTCTATCAACAGTTTAGTCGATGGCGTGAAGAATTGTCTTCGTCGTCCTTTGTCAGGTCAACAATATCTTTATCAGCTGCGACGGTCATTGGTTTTTCTTCGTTTGGAACTGTTACAGCCTCAGGGGCAATGACGGACGTTTTCTAGGCTATCAATCCTTACCGGCAGTGTACTGGGTCAAATTGTAGTGCTAGTCTGGTGAGTCAAGTCGTATCCTCAGGGAAATGAAGGCATAATTCAAAGTGTGGTTAAACACCAAGAAGCTATTATTGACTCGATCTAAGTCGCAGTTTTTACCATTTTCCTCGGGTTAGATAGTTAGATTAGTTAGATTGTTAGTAAAGCAGTAAATAAATATATAAATATAAAAATCGATAATATATATATTTTTGGATCTAAATGCGTAAAGAATACTTTACCGAATCAATATCTTTTTGTATTGAAATTGAATGAGACAGATCTTTTCCTTGATGCAAGGAGGTCAATTATGTATGAACCGGTGTACTCCTAAGCTAGACAACTCCTCCTTACACGAACGTATGAAATTGTCATACGTCTAGTCATCATCCAATGTCATCTTAAGCATGGGTCACTCCCGTTTTGTCATACGGCCGGTTTTAAGATATCAATTAAACGGGTGATTTAACGTAATAATATCGTGAGCACAATTTTAATAAGATTTATCTCTCCCAAGACAAATCGGCCCCCGGGTAGGAAATCAGATTCCGTTGTCACATTTTCACTCGGCCAATTTTACCCTCCGGTCTTTCTATTACGATCTCGTATTCTAATTGCGAGTTGTCAATTCATTATATTACGTTTCTAGTAAAAATCGAGTGGCTAATTCAATTTTTACTTTCATTAAGTGCAAATAGAAAGAGATTCATTATAATTAGTTTTAATCATTATTACCAGAGTCGATCATTCATTTTACCAAAAAGATTAACTAATTCAGATTCATATCTTGGCTAGATATATTTTTAGCTTAACATAATTAACATATATAATATATAAATAGAAACGAAATAGTAAACATAATAATATTAGAATATATTACCGATTACAACTCATTTGAATCGGGGTCGTTTCCACCGGATGTAGTATAACAAAGCTTCGATTTTAACAATCTTCGATAATTATTCCGCCATTACAACGGTACTATAACTACTTTATTTATATATATAAAAACATATATATACGTACATAGACATATGTATATATAAGGGCCCAAAAGTAAAAAGAAAATAAGATAGATGAAATATATATATATGGATGTATATATATATTTTGGGATGTGTGTGTGTGTGTGTATATATAGATATATCTATATATATATATAAAGTGTTTACAAAATAAAAAATGAAAGAGAAGAAGATTGACGAGAAGAAAGAAAGAAATAGGAAAGAAGAGGGGCAAGGTTTTTTATGGATATGGGGAGGTATTTATAGGGGGAGATATATATATATATATATATATATATATATATATATATATATATATATATATATATATATATATATATATATAGAGATATAGGCGATGGATATCCTTGCAAGTTTGTTAGAAGCATGTGGGATGTAATGATGAGTCCTCACATGCACCACATGCACCATTAGATGATTAAAATCAAGTTGGGAAAATATCTCCACTTTTCCCGGCGTTTCTATTGCGGCGCTTATCGATAAAATAGCCATAACTTGAGTTGTAGACCTCCAATTGACGTGATTCAAAATGCGTTGGAAAGATCATTTGAATATCTACAACTTTTATGAAGAACTCTTCCCCAGAAAATGCCTTTAAGTTGGTTCAAATATCCGTCGTAGATAAATTACGGTAGAAGCATTCAGGACAATTGATCCGTTTGAACTCGTAAGCTTATGGCACCTTCTTCCATCCATCAAAATACATCTTTTAGGCTCAAAAAGTGTCGTCACTTGGGATCTTGGTAAACCTATAATCCTGCAATAAATTACCAAAACACCAAACGTGAATCCGACACGACACTCCGGTTACTAAACCGGTACAAAACCTATAAAAATACGATATTTTATATAATAATTACTACTTATACATTTGGATAAAATTAAGTAATTATTGACTTAAATTGGTACAATAATGCTCAAAGTGGTATCAATATTGGGGTAAAATGTCGTAATAATGATCATTAATTTGTCTCTCATCGGGCAACATCTTTGTAAAGAAAAATCTTTACAAGTGGGTATTTCCTTGTAAATGCACCTCAAACAAGCTTGTCAAAAAACTTAATGTAGCACACAATGTCTTTGTTCTCTAAACATGCCTCCGGTTCTGGGATCAATGAACGACCCTATAAAAGAATATAAAATTTTAGAAGTCGGCAGGGAAATGCATCGTCTGCGAATGCAGCAAACTAAATTTTCGAATATGCCAAGATGAGTTCCTTGGATGTGAAGTCTGTATGATACTCAGGCAATTAGAATACTAGAGTAAATAACCACAAATACATACCGTAAACACATGTAACATACGATGTGCTTAAAATCAATACAATGTATATTGAGCAAAACTTTTGGGTGACCGTTTTGGAAGTTTCTTTTTTTTTTTTTTTTTTTTAATTTCAGGAAACAAAACTGTTAAAGCTCAAAATAGCACAAGAGGATTGGAATTTTGTCACATGGTCAATCAAGTAGTTAGTTACAACTACCACAAGTCGGTTACAACAAGTTGGAACTTCTAAGCTTATATAAAGTGTAATTAAAGTAGTCATTAGGTAATAAGAATGTTGTATTGTAATTCAGAAGTGCTAATTCGACTGTTGCAACATTTTCTGATTTTCCTGCCTTTTCTGAATTCAAATTGATAAAGATGATCTTCATCTCCTTCATCTTCAATTTCTGCAAATTCAAGTTTTAATTCAGTCTAAGTTCAGTTTCAATTCGAATTTTAACATGGTAGCAGAGCTAAAAGCTATCCGCTGATCGTTCTTGTTTTGATCCCTGAGTTTTAGTTCATTTTTTTTAAGTTCAATCCGATTCATCAATGGCTGACAATTCTAATACCAGTCTTGATAATCCGAGTTTGGTGATTGTGTTGGAAGTAGCGCCCGAAAGACAATTTATGTAATTGTTTTTAGAATTAATAATGACAGATTTATTCTCATCTTATTACTTGCTTCGTGCTTGTAAGTAATACACTACTGAAAACCCTAAGTCGTATCATATGTAGCCATATAACTTAGTGTGTGTCACACATGGGGATTAAGTTTATGGTGATACACATGAAATGTTAGTCCGTGGTGAAGTTAATCAAAGTATGGGGTCTATTGATTAAACCACCATTAATGCGCCCAGAACACTTTATGGTGTGACCGTCCTATCCGGACCGTCGACATTGGTTGTCTAAGTGGGGCATTTATATATGATGAGAGTCATATAGGACTGGGCCAATTTAATATGCGTTTATCATATAATTCTGTGATGAGAAATCTTATTAAATCACAAGATGATCATATATGGATTAACCTTAATCCTGAAGTGATTGCATACTCTTACTGGTTTCATGATAAGGTTTGATGTGTTCGTTAAGGATCGATAAGAGGCGCGGTCCGAATCACTTTCACGTTGACACTATTCTGGAATGAGTGATAAGTGTGTGTCTCACGGATATGGAATCCATTCCTTCCTGCGGGAAGTAGAAAGACAATCCCCTTATTTGTTAATCCTAGAAACTGATCGATCCGCGGAGTTCGTATTGGTTATGAACTAATTGATCACTAGTGGGTTAATGGTAAATAACGATAAGATGTATTGAAGAAGGTTTACGAAAATAATCCTGCTTCTTTACGGATAGTCTATGGAGGGTTAGTTTATATGTAATGAGTATATCAATGGACACTTATCGACTCGACTCGACGTTTTGAGAATAAGTTATATCTATAATCGATAGAGTTCAGTTTCGGATTTATGGTGGTGTAATTCCGGAATTAATGAGTTGAGTAAAAATATTATGTTCGATGAATATTTTATTGAATTTGTTGTAGCTACTAGTTATAGGTCCATGGTCTCCGGGTTGGCTCCTAACACGCGAGTGTTTTCTCGTTTTATGGAATCTCGAGAATAAATTAAATAGTTGGTCTATTTAATGAATATGCAATATTATTTATTAGGTAAATAATATGTAAAATAGAAAAGACATTTTCTATTAAATAAATGGCTTAAAAGTGGCGCCCCTTTGTGATGAAATTAGGAAAAGAAATTTTTCTAGATTATGTCACATGTGTAATTAATTAATTATCTATTTATTGGATAATTAATGAAAAAATTAAGAGATTGATTTTTTGGGAATTATCTCTTATTTTTGTAGCAAAAATATCTTTTCCTTTTGGGAATAGGTAATTGTATTGTGAAAATGATAACTCTCTCTTTACTAGTTATTTTCCTAAATAAAGAGAGTTCTTCCTAACACAATTTACACTACACAATTGGCGCCACAAAGTAAATTAACTGGAGAGAAAAATTAGTTTCTTGCCTTAGTCATTTAGAGAAGAAAAACCTAGGGTTTTTCTTGTGCATATTCGAGGAGGTTCTACGGCGAGGATCGACGTCCACCAGTCGTCGCTAGGAGATACAATCCGGAAGATTGTGGCTTCTCCCTCTTTGTCGATTTCTCATCTCTCTTCGATTTGGGTAAATCTACTAACCTTCTTGTAGTTATTAATTATTTATGCGAATCGAATCGTGGTATTATCGCATACGAATTTATTCGTAGCTTCCGCTGTGCTAGATCGAGTGTCTCGATCGGTGCTGAGAATCAGATCTGACGATCCAATTATGGATCGGATCTGGATTTGGGTTTCTGTATATCCAGCAGATTCTTCGTCCTTTACTCAAATGATCTGATAACTACAACCATTGGAAAAGAGCAATGACCAAGGTTCTGTCATCTCGTGGTAGATTGAATCTTGTCATTGGATCTTCAACAATGCCGGAGGTGACGGATGCAGGTTATCCCGCTTGGTTGCAAGTTAACGATCTTGTGCATTCATGGCTTATCAATTCCATGGTTCCTGCTGTTGCTGAGAGCGTTATGTACTTCGACACATCAAGGGAAATTTGGACTGATCTTCAAGAAAGATACGGTCGAGGTAATGCTTATAGATCTCAAATCTTGAGGAAGAAATAGAGAAAACTAAGCAAGGAACGTTGTCTTGTTACGGATTACTACACAAAACTCAAATCTCTTTGGGATCGGTACTTGATTTTGAAGCCAATTCCACCCTGTGTCTGTCCTGCTTTGCAAATAATCAGGGAATATTATGATAATGCGTATACCACCAGATTTGTAAAAGGGTTGAATGGTAATTTTAGTGCGGTCAAATCATAAGTGTTGATGACCATTCCTTTGCCGAATGTTAAAATTGCTTTTGTCAGGGCCTTTAACCATGAACAGCAATTGGATTATAATTATGCTTATGTTGATTCTGTGGTTTTTGCTACACAATCTGACAACAAACCTCAGTTTTTTGGTAATTCTAATGTTGTTATGCAATCTAAGTTTCAAGGCCAAGGAAGGGGGCAAGGCAGAGGTTCTGGTGCACAAGGAAGAGGACAGAGAAATTACAAGAAACCCATTGTTCAATGAGGGTCATACGGTGGATAAGTGTTACAAAAAAGTATGGATTTCCTCCAAAGTTTGGCAGAGGTGCAGGAGGTTCTGTGGCCAACAATGTCAATTTTTGAAGATAATCATGAAGAGCATGACACTGAACTTTCTTGTCAGAAAGTGTCAAATTCAGGATCTCATCAAATATGGTGTGATCTCATCAAAAAGTATTTTCTCTAAGTACAATGTTTATTCGAGACTTGAATTTTGTCATATGATAATTCTCTTAATACAACAATGATAAATACTTTTAATTTATGATTCAAAAGTGACACTAGATTATTTATCCTCTTAATACATAAATCTTCTCTATATAATCGCATTTACTTTTGTAACTTGAAGTGTGGCAACGAAGAGTAGCAATCCAAGCCATCGGCAATATAACAAGCCATATATTCTGCAATGGACGATAAATCGCAGGATTATCAGTAGACAATAGCTCTTTGATTGGCTCCCACTAACGAGAGGCATACCCTTCCCCTTGATTCGGCCTTATGAAAGTTGCAAGGTTAATTCTAGGACCAACCTCTCTGGCCAAAGCTATGTGATGTATACTTTTAAATCTGTCATTCGTGATCGCCTGCATGAAGAAATAAGATATGTTATATGTTTCAAATACACGTGAATAAGCATGTGCATACGGATCATAGCACGGTAATGAATACTTGCCTGGAAAATATCGCCAATGTTAATTACTAAGGCTCCAGGTACGTAAGGGATATCAATGTAATCACCTTTTTGAATAACTTGTAGAGCTTCAATTTCGTTTTGTAAGAGTATAGTAAGGAAACCAGAGTCTGAATGCTTGATAGTGGACAAAGTTAACTATGGTTCAGGACAAGGAGGAGAATAATGTCCTTTGACATATAGCCCTTCGAAACAACCTAATTTTAACAGATAATCTTTACCAAGTCCTAAAGCCTCTGATAGCAATTCCATTAAAGTACGTCCCAGTCTTGAGACATGATTTGCATAGTCATTCATTATATCCCTTAAAAAGAAAAGGAAAAAATCATTTCAGAAAACAAATATATATATCAAGAATACATGTCTTTTTGCTTCATTCTCCTTGATTTCATATATATATATATATATATATATATATATATATATATATATATATATATATATATATATATATATATATATATATATATACACATGAATACACAAATCTCGGGCAGTTCATCCCAGTTTTGGCTCAACCGGAGTCATTTTGCACAGGATGGTATCTTTCCAAGTAGCCGATGACGTAGTGTACGTAATCAAGTTGCTATTGTAGATAACCCTTTTAGAGTTATCACGAGTATAATATTTCTTTTTAATCTCATCATCTTGCTCATGAAAGGCGATGACACCTTTTATCATTTCCTCCATAACAGCCACCGGAATCCCATGATTCACAATTTGAAAAACACCCCAATTCTCACAAGCGTCCCTAATCTTGCCTATAATTTCACCACGCTTATCCGGATTTCCACTAGCACCATCAACAACAATATCAATCACTGGAACCTTCAATTTCTTCGTGCTAGACGTTAATTTTTCCGTTTTGAGGTGTTCATGAATGAAGAAACTAGGGATTTTCTTCAATCCAGAATCGACAAGCCCCTTCACCCCGACCATGGATTCATCGAAGGCTTTGAATTCGTTGTTTGTGTGCTTATCAGGAGTGATTAACCACTGTTGTGGTGGTGCAGCTTGAGCTTGATCGCATCGTGTCACCATTAATGGCGATCGATTAGGGGCTTTGAATGTAACGCCCCGCTCCCGGATACCGAGCACGTATCCGGAAGAGAAACGTTCAGCGCGTATAGCATTAAATAAATCTAACATTATACGCAAGCCTCTACGTCGTCGTATCAAATAAAAGCAAACGGAAGCTAAAAAGACTCGGGTAAAAACGTAAAAGCTACTATGAACAGAAATTAACCATACTAAAGAAGGAAATGTAACTTTATTACATTAAAAGAAAAATATGAAATCCAAAATAAACGTACGACAAGTCTCGAAAGACCAAAAGCCTAATCCAAAGGTAATGATGTGAATCCGGTAGCCATGTTTACCCCGGATTCAATCACATTTTATGATGAATTAATTGAGATAATTATTCATCGAATTTTGACGTTTTGAAGGCCGTCAAACACACGACGGAATCTCAGATAAATTAAGGAATCATATAATATGTTTCTACATTATATTATATGCATTATTTTTATTCAAGAAAGATACATTGCAATCCAAAGGTGCAATGGAGACATATCGAGACTAGACTTCTACGCAAAAAGTGACTCGAAAAATGTCCCGATTTTGAAGCACATAATGGCGTATTATTCTATATGTTACTATATGATTTAATATGTTATATTAGGTAATTTTCATGGGAAATTTTCGTGGATAATGGATTCATGTTGACAAGAAAGAACGCTTGGAATTTTTCTACATTCAACGGATCAGCCAAGAGACTTTTTGAAGAAACCAAAAGATTTTACATCGAATATGCCAAGAAACTTGCATTGAGCATCCAAGAGGCTCTCTTCAATCATGTTGGACGAAATTCTTCATGAATTTAGCCTAAGTATATGTATTTTATTTCCTATAAATAGCTTGTATGATGTAACTTTAAGAGATCATCTTTGACATCAATATAAATTTTCTCTTTTATACACTTGGATTAGTGTGTGTTTTGAATTCTCTGGATAGAGGTTCTTTCGGATTATCAAAGGCTTGAGCAACCTTTGTGGGTGTCCTATTCCAATGTGCTTAGAAACAAGTTTTCTAGGTGTCAAGGTTATTCCAAGGTGCTTCCTCACAAAGTTGAGGTTGTGTCGAGGAGCTCTCGAGAAATATTCCAAGGTGCTTCTACGCATTGTTGTAGTTGTGTCGAGGAGGATTCACCAACTTCCAAATACCTTCATTTTCTAGACTTCAACAAAGTCCGAAAACCACCTAAAGTTCAAATACCGCTTTTCCTAGATCCGCGCAATTTCATATCAGGTACTAAAAAGTCTATTGAATGAATAACAGAATAAATAAAAGATAAATCTTCAACGAGGCGTCGTCATCGAAATCCTCCTCGTAAACATGCTCAACCTGTTCGTCTTCTCACCCCACAATGCATACAAAAAAAAATGCAAAGGAGGTAAGTACATAGTACTTAGTAAAAGTGAGAAGCTATGACAAGAATTATAACTGATAAAGAAAAGATATTTAATCGTTGAGTTATTTATGTGTGACCGACTCAATCTGGGGTTCATTTCATGTCCATCAACATGAATTGACTAAACGTTTCTACTTAACTTATCTATGTTACAACCGCACTCAAGGGCACTACGCGTATCCACTTTTGGACACTCTTGGCAACATATTAGTGGATCACACCAATATCCACGGAGGCTAGAATAGGTAGACTCCGATAGTACGCACACCTAGTGGAGTCATCCGAACTTGTGGTTTTTTTGACCTACGGGTTCTTCCACCTTCAGAGGTAGCACACACATCGCGATATAGATTGGTGCCTATCCAAGAGAGACATGTTGTTTAATCTTTTACTAATCAAGTACGTATTTTATTAGGATGATTAACTAACCCCCTAAGTGTTTTCAATTAATCTCCCTCACCAATACTACTCTCTTCCTAGACCACTAGACATTACAAGACCTAGCAATTACACAGACATTGATAAATGCTAATTCATCAAAGCACAAGCCTATCATGCTCTTCCGACGGATCCGAACTTCAACTCTCTTTAAGAGTACATTCGGTGTTTTAACTGAACAAATCAGAACCTCAATTCAGGCTTGTTTATGTTTATGAAATGTTCATGTATCACAAATTAAGGATTTAAAACAATAATAACATGATTATGAAGCCCGAAACCAAGATGAAACAATAAAACAGTAAAAACAAGGTAAAACAGGTCAAACGCCCGTTTGACATCCTATGGACGCCCGTTTGACATCGAACTCCCGTCCACTAACCCCAAACGCCCGTCCGTCAAAAACGGCTACATCCTGAATCAAAAGTCTATCCTCAAACGCCCGTCCGCCTTGTGCAAACGCCCGTTTGAGTTGCTATGATCGCAAACGCCCGTTTGCCTAGTGCAAACGCCCGTTTGCCTGGGTTTTTCCCAAAACGCTAAAATCTTCAAAACGCGATTTCTAAACCGTATCTAACCTAATTCCCATCAAATTAAACATAGTAAAACATAGAAAATTATATCTAGTCATATCATAGCATCGATGATCATTGATCAACGAATGGACACATCTTTCTATCATCTAAACACCTTAAAACTTGATCTAAACCTTATAAACGATAATTGGAATCATAGGAAGAGCCTCTTACCTTAATTGCCAGCAAAACCGCAAGCAAACCGCCAAGCAACTGCAACAACTGTTGATCCTCAACCCCAAAACCTATGTGATCAACAAGAAACCCTAAAATCCTATTCCCTTGCAGAAAACCGAAACTGAAAAAGCCTGTAAAACTGAAGATTACCTGGGTTTACTGCTGTGAAACTATTTTTAAATTATTCTACGCTTCAAGACGATCGTTTCGACTACTCATGGCTGCGAAACAGAGCTACGGATTAAAAGATACGAATTTTTCAAGAATCGAACTCTACGAATACCGAAAACTAGGGCTAAACTGAAAACTTACGAAATTGAGAGATGTTATTTTCTAAAGTTGCGTCTCCTCGCGCTGATCACTTTTCTCTCCTGCGGCATCTTGAATAGATGAACGGATTGATCACACGGTTCTTCTTTTTATTTCGTTTTCTTCTTCTGCGTCTTTCTCCTTTGCCGCCGTTCCATCTTTTTTTTTTTTTTCAGAAATTGCGTCCCACACTAATGAATTAATTTGGGGATTAATTCCTTTTTATAGCCAATAATTAAATCCTTTATAATTAATAGCTAAATCATTTAATTAATTCCTTTTCAATTAAATAAATGGGACAAATAATAATTAGGTCGTAGCAAATACACCGAATGACTATTTTACCCTTTTATGAAAAGTCGGGATGTTACATTGAAGCTTTGGGGAGGTTTCTGCAGATTAATGAGAGAAAATGAGGGTGAAAAGGAAGATGTTAAAGCCATATGCATGCTGAAAATATGGTTACTAGCTAGTGTTTGGTTTTCTTCAAATGACGAAATAATATGAGAATAACTGATTTGGTTTTGCTATAAATAAATTTAAAAAAGTGAGAAATTGAGGCTAATTTACTTCAATTTGATGTCAATCTTACTGCGACATATTGGTGCTTTTATAGTGAGTTTAGCAAAAGCCCGGAGCGTGTGATTTTAAGGTGGTGTGATACACATATTAGTAAAAAATACAAAGATGGATGGAGACAACCAAGTACTAGCGGCTCAGGTAATTAGTGACTCGAGAATATTTAGAGATGTCACATGTTTGATTCTTCTCTTATACGTAATGTTGAAAGAGTTTTTTGTCAGATATTACCCTGAGTAAGAGTCATATTCTGTAGACAAGACCCGAGCCAAACTCCGGATTAGTCGGACCAGTTGCTCCCGGATACCGAAGGCTTTACGAGAAAAGAAAAAAATGATTGAAGCCAAAAGTTGGTAGGGAATTATTTGATTGGTTTTTATATCATGTACCGTTGTAACCAGTGGCGGAGCCAGAAAAATATTCAATGAAAGCACCAGAATAAATTTAAAGATCGAGTGAAGACATTAATAGTGTTTTTACATATTTTACCAATAAAACTACATCGTTTTTTAGATCTCGATGGGGACTGGCTCCACCTATTCCCGCGTATGTCCGCCCTGATTGCTGATACTCCAAATTATTTTCATTTTTTCCGACCAAATCAAACGTCTAAGCTCCATAATAGAATATAAATAATTCTCAAAATTGACATAGTCAACAATGTTAACAACCATGAGGAAAGCCTGGTGCATGTAAGTAATATTAATAATATCCTGACTGAGTGCTGTATGAATGAATAATTAAACTACAAGTGTTACTAAATATAATCATATATTTATTTCAATGTGCATGCATTTGGATTCGAATTTTGCCTGGTTTAGCCTTAGCCACATTCTTTGCACATATGATCTTTTTTTTCTCTATCTTATCCTTCAAATTCGTACATATTTATCCTGACCTAAATTTAGGATAGAATTTTCAATTGTTTCTGTTTAAATTTGAGTCAGAATGTATGAAATATGTTTTACGGCGGTATTAAGTTTAGAAAACACTTAAAATTTCTAAGTGAAATTAAGTGAGAATAATAAACCATATTCTGATTTATGTTGGGTTAGAATTGTGTGAGTTGTGTGAAAAGATATTCTTCTGTCGCATTCTGTTTCCCATTATTTATATTTCTACTCTACTTTATTAAAATCAAATCAAAATATCTAATGTCCAAATTAAAAAGCTAAACGGAGGGACTTACATTTTAGGATGGATATAGTATATACTACAATAACTTCATCCTATAAAAGTGTTCACTTTTCGAAGAAAAAAAAGGTTCTATAGAAAATGTCCTTTTAGAGAATGTAAGTATGTTTGATTTTCTCACACATATTACGAAAATTAGTTAAATTTGTTATGTATCATTAATTTTAATGAAAAAATCTAAAATGTCATTCATTGTCATTAATGCAAAGTAGAGAAAAATATGTGAGTATATAATAAATGATGGATAAAATGAGAAAAATATATTAAATGTTTCATTAGTTTTCTAAACGGACTTATATTACAAGACAAATCCAAAAAGCGAAACGGACTTTCATTTTGGACGGAGGTAGTACCTATTTTCAAACATATTCATATCCTATCATTTATTCTTTTTCATATTCTAAACAAACATTTATTACTACCTCCGTCCCAAAATGTAAGTCCGTTTAAGGTTTTTCACACAAATTAAGAAAGTTAGTTAAATTGATTATATGTCATTAATTTTGATAAAAAAAAAAGTCTAAAATGACCTTTGACTGTTATTAATGCAAAGTAGTGAAAAATAGATGGGTGAATAATAAATTATGGGCAAAATATGACAAATGTAATAAATGTGTAATTGGTTATCTAAATGGAATTATATTATGGGAAAAAACCAATGAAATATTGGATAGAAGGTATATATGTTCATTAGTATTCGAATAATAAAATTTTAATTAAGTTTCTTAATATGTGATAAATGCAACAAAAAAAAATTTACGGGACGGATGTAGTATTAATAATAAGAAAATATGTTTACATTTTAGAGCACTTGCATCAGTGTCTCCCAACAGATTCTCTATTTTACAGACTCGAACACCATTTTTTCTTATTTTACAGAATCTTTATCAATGTTCAACTGCATCAGAATCTTTGATATAATACATACACGGCATTAAAATAACTATAAAAAAAACGTAATAAAAACACATATTCACACACATAATCTTGTTTAATTTTGAACACACATATTCTGAAGTTATGTTTATATATTAACAATTGTTATAAAATTAACAATTTATGCATTATCAACATATTACTATTTTTAGTTTCATTAGTCATTTCAAATTCAGTAACTTTTACCGTGAGCCATTTTTCTGTGAGCATATAAAAAATGTGTCCCTAATATCTGGAATAATATAGAGATGACATATAAAAAAAATAAAACAAATACACTGTCAATAAAAAAGACATAAAAAAGAAATGAAAATAGTTGAGACACAAGATAATAAAAAGAAGGAAAAAAAAAATGAAAATAGCATCCAGATCCATATTTTTTGCGGTAGATGTCCAGCACACATTTGAGATTCTGAATTGTACAGATGATTGTACAGATTCCAATGCATTCATATTTTTAACAAATCTATAATACAGATTTAGTATATTTACAGATTCTACTGTAAATGCTCTTAGAATGTGTATATTTTAACGAAGTCGGGATTCACTCAAATACTAGCTTTAAATGATTTTTCAAGTACAAGTGATCCCACAAACTCAAAATGAGAAAATGATCTAGTCGTACATTTTTTTTTCAAAACTACGTCGATTTGTTGATAGTGTCTAAAAACACTTATATTTAAAAAAACACTTAAGACTAATACTTGAGAGCATCCTTACTCCGTTTTAACGAAGGTTATACGACTGAAAAAGAATATTGGTCCATGTCACCATTCTGTGGACCATGGTTAGTTTCATTTCAAGTTTTCTTTATAGAAAAATTCTGGTGCAGAGACCCTTAATTAAAATGGACCGTCGAAAAAGATAAAAAAAATTTATTTGTTTGTACACGTGATGATCTTCTGACGATTCGTTATAATAGGAAGTCCTTAGAGTAAAATTACCCTTCTTTATAGGTCAAGTCAAGCTAAAAGATAGAAGAAAGTCAAAAAGTAGGTCAAGTCAAGCTAAAAGAAAGAAGAAAGTCAAAAAGTAGTAATGATGTTCCCATTTCACACTGAAGAAAAAAATTCGCCCAATGGAGACACGAATGCCGTGTTATACCGGGAAATTTTGATACAGTGACTCACTTCTAGAACGGAAGTCGGATGATTGTCACGTGTAAAAAAGGCAAAATTATTTTCTTTGTTTGTATACGTGTCAATTATTTGACGGTCCGTTTCAACAATGAGTTCCCATAACAGAATCACATCTGTCACGCCCACTTTGATTGGGTTCCACATTCTTTTCATTTTTTACCCTCGTGTTTCCTAGTCTTTTTCTTTTTTTTTCTTTTTTATTTTAGAAGAAGGGTTATTTTATTCAACAGGCTAAAAAAGACAGCAAAATCCTAGTTTTTTTCTTTATTACACCTTCCGTGATGGAGTTGTCCACAAAAATTGTTTTTTTTATTTGATGAAGTAACATTTTTAATACAATACTTATTGTGATCTTCTTACCTTCAATCTCTTCTTATCTTATTTATTAAAAGGATAGAAGGATAAAAAGAACGTATAATTATGATTATCTGTATACTCCTGGGAATTTATCCTTGCGCTAACACCCCGGAAATCCCATGGGTACAGAGGAGACATGGAGATTGGACTTGAGAAGCTCAAACTGTGGTCATCGTAAATGAAACGCCCCGAGACCCCGGGCATGGTAGCGCTAAATGAGTCATAAATGTCCGGTCAATTGTTTAGACCGTCGTCCTCGTTTGGTCTAAAAGGGCTAACCCGAGTTGACAAGATATTTTATGTCTCACACTTATATGGAGGTGAGCTTTCTGCTATTTTCCCGATGTGGGATTTTACATTCTCACCCCCTTAGAAGGGACTAGCGTCCTCTCCAGGACGGCAAAGACTGGTCCTGATCGTCCCTACCAGAGGCAACTACACCATCTTTCTTATACGGTGCAGCGCTTAGGGCCGTCTGATAGTCGGCTCCGATACCATTCTGTAACACCCCAGGACCCGGGCTCCAGTAGCGCTAAATGAGTCATAAAATGTCCGGTCAACTGCTTAGACCGTCGTCCTCGCTTGGTCTAAAAGGGCTAACCCGAGTTGACAAGATATTTTATGTCTCACACTTATATGGATGTGAGCTTTCTGCTAATTTCCCGATGTGGGATTTTACAGTAAAGGATTGGTAAGAATATCCGCTAAATGATCATTAGTAGTATTGTAGCCAATATGCAATGTCTTGTTGGCCATGAACTCACGAACATGGTGAACATCAATCTCTATATGTTTAGTATGTGTGTGGAATACTGGATTCGTGGCTAAATAGGTTGCACCAACATTATCACTGTTAGGAAATCAACGCGGAAACGCAGCGAAATTAAAAAAATTGATTTCCTTTTTCCCAAGATCGACTTCGTTTAAGTAACAAGCATAAAAGAAGTAAACAAAAAAATACTTTGGTTGATCTAATTGGATCGACGCTTTGTCTACGGTTGTAGTTTCTACACGAAGCCGCCCAAGCGTTCGGGATCTACCGGTGATCCACACGAACACCTCACTGGAATCCCATCATGGATCGCTACCAGAAAAATTTGGTTGCTAGACCGACTTTTTTTTTCTCTCTCAAATCTCTTCTAAAAAGCTCTCTTAATTTTCTTGTAGAAAATAAGACTTGTAATTGTGATGTAAAATAGCTTGGCACAACTCCCCTTTTATAGGAATAAAAGGCGCCACATTCACAGCCCAATGTGATTGGGAAAAGCTTTCTAATGGATAAAGGAGAAAGAAAACCAATTTCCAATAAAATAAGGAAAATATATTTGATTAATTTATCTCATTAATATCTAATATCTTATATTAAATATTTTCCAAGATATATATTGTTAATATCTTATTTTGAATATATATTTATTATATTACAATACATCAATTTACACATGTGTATTTATCACATATATATATTACACATATAAATCCATACATTTATTACAAATGTGCAAATGCATATCATATATGCACCTCACGCATGCATTCACAAATATATTAATATCTTATATTAATACTAGATAATATAATACCATGATTAATTAATTTGCAAAATCCATGTGTATGATTATACACAATAAATTTCGACCCATATATATAATGTATACATATTTAATTAATCAACATAACTAATATCTTGTATTATGTTTATTCATAATAAATAAATACTATCATATTAATTTATTACTATAACACTTTATAGTCGAGATAAAACTTTTCTTATTTGGTTATCAACTATAACCACATTTTAATCCGGCTAGATGTTCATATGTGTGACCCGATATGCTTCCGAATATGTTGGCCGTAGACACAAAGTGCAATTTACAAAAATGCTCTTCATGCATAACGATCACGGGATAGCGTCTAGCAACACACCGTGACCCCCAATCATCGGAAGAGTCAAATGCGATGACTACTACCTTTCATGTGAAACAGTTACCGTGTAAATAGAATCCCATCACTGTATTAATATCCATACAGTCGTACGTCGAGTGTCAAACATCAACGACCGTATCTTATAATCTGGATATCATGCTCTCTCTAAATAACTCATTTACTTCCACTTTGCAAAGATTCACGAGAGTAAGACATTTCTTATAAGAAGGCCCTTTCGGATATTCACCCCTACTATTATGGTACGCGATTTCCGGACGACCAAACACGTATACTCCGCATGCTTCAGTATCACACCCAATCACTACCGCATGATCGTCATGTGGCTCAGGGAAACCTCAATAGTATCAAAGCATGACAAACCACACCGTGATGCCATGTAGACTTTGGTCTTAAGGATAATTACACAACCGTCACATAGTGTGACACTTAACAGTGTAAGTAGGTCAGTCTAACGTACACATTCTCTAATACACGTCCACGTACAGTCCAAGTGTCTGTATAATTCGATAGACGAGATATATCCTTGCCCTTAAAGACAGAAGACATCCAATACGTGCTAGCTTGTTCGTACTATCAATGCCCTATTTAATAGTACATCAGTCTAGAGACATTTAAGTATTAAATTTATTAAAGTGATTAGAGATCTCATCAACCATAATCGCCTATCATGGTTTCTCTATCACAGCTTAATACTAAGGACGTTATCATATAACAATTCATAATTGGTTCTTTAAAAGAACAAATATATGACAACAGAAAAGCTATTTAATATATGTATAAACATAAAGAAATAGTAGAAATGATCCGACCCGGTTGGATCCGGTCCAACCCGATTGGGTTTAGGACACTATTTCAACAATCACACCATAAGATATGAATCTTCAAGCGTCTGAAAGGTATTTTGCGAATGAGCATGAGAAGCCACTGTACCTCAGCAGATGTGTTTGAGACAAAATTATATTCACCATCGGTGCTACTTTTAGCTTTGCACGATCAACTAAGGAGATTAGGTCCAAGAAAGACGCGGTAACCTCCAACAAAACGACGGTCGTCAACGTCGAAGTCCCAATCAGACTCGGAAAATGCATGAAGTTTGTATGATGTTGTATTGGAAAGGAAAGGACGGAGGCATGTGTAAGTCGAGGGGGCTAAGCCCACCCGAACAAAAAAATATTACACTAAAATGTCTATATAGTCCAGTTTGATTCATAAAATATTCTTAATTCAGCCCACCCGACGGACTCGTCATAGTCCATTAGCCCACCCCAAGTTGAAATCCTACCTCCGTCCTTGGAAGAGACCATCCATAAGTGTTCCTTCCGAGTAACATAAAAGTCGTTTAACTGCTTGCCAGTGAGCCTTCTTGGGAGCATGCGTGTGTGTGTGTGTATATATATATATATATGTGTGTGTGTGTGTGTGTGTGTGTGTGCTAGTTTTATGGACGGCAAAGGCTACATCCAGACGTGTGTGACTTAAATACTAAAGACCCCAACAACCATGCGATAAAGTTGTGGATTATCGAAAACGGGTTTGGTAAAGCATGATAAGGTCATGGAAGCTTTGGCATCTTGAGTGCCAGCTTTGTGAAGAAGTTGGGAGTTGTTCTACGTTGAGAGGGGAATGGTCCGTCGGATATACGGGTGGCCTCGATACCCAAAAAGTAGGACAATGGACCAAAATCCTTCAGTGGAAAAACATATGATAAGCAAGTAACGAGTTGTTGAACCACCTGCAGATTAGTACCAATAATAATAATAATATCATCAACATATATTAACATAAAGATATGAGTGTCCAAATTAGTGAGGAATCGACTGAGCTAGCATGAAAGCCAAGATACTTTAAGTGGTGTGTAAGACCATACAAAGCTTATGTTCAATTTACACACATAGTTCGAAAAGTCTGGATGCACATAGCCAGGCAGTTGCTTCATATACACATCCTCATTAACAAAGCCATGAAGAACGGTACGAACGGCAACGGGTTTAACCACCGGGCTAAATATTTTATGAAAATCAATGTCATCATGTTGATGAAATCTTTTAGCAACTAAACGGGTAACATTCAATTTTACCATTGGCATGTCGTTTAATACGATATACCCGTTTACACACGATGACATTAGCAAATGGCGGTGGAAGAACAAGAGACCAAGTTTTATTGGAAATAAGAGAAGTAAATTCTTCGCATGGCAATGCACCATTCAACAGCGCGATTCGCGGATGTGAAGCTGGTAGGTTCATCGGGCACGTCGGTGGTTGTGATGTTGCGTGTTTTGCGGAACCAATTTTTTTTTTCTATGGGGGCCAAATAATAAAAAGGTTTAAATAAAACTCAACTACCGGGCCTTGTACCAGTGATCATAAGGTTATTAATAACATGTCTCACCAATTGAACTAAATTGACAATTACACTAATATTGTATGAGATAATATACATATATAGTTTTTAAATTTATTAGAAGGGTATATTAGTAAATTTGCAAGTATACATGAAATGGACAGTGAAAACGCATAGTATACAATTAAAAAATAAAATAAAAAAAATGTTTTTTGGTCGGGATTGAGTTTAAAAAATATAATAAATGTTAACAATGATGTGTCATTAGATTTGCGGGGGAGTGAGGCTCGGTCGCGTATTTTTCATTTAAGTTAACGAGAAATTTGAAAAAATGGCGATTTTCGCAAAATACATCACAAGCAAAATTGTCAAATCTAAAGATGAACGACAAGTCCCAAACTTAAGTGAAAGATAGGATGATTTGCATTATTCACTCTTTATTTTCTGCATGTTTTAATGTATCACTTTTGTATTGCATGATACAAGTTTATGTCGACTTATAACTTATTCAATTATTGTAAATGATAGAGATAATTATACATTTTTATGGGAAATTAGGGATAATGACACAATCTGAAATATTTTTAAATAACAGGACAACTACATATTTTTTATATGGAGAAGAACAACTGCATAATTTTTATAGCGAGAAGGACAAACAGTGAATCTCGAAAATCAGTGAATCTCCCCAGTGAATCCCGAAATCAGTGAATTTCGACAGTAAATTTCAAAAATCAGTGAATTTCGACAATGAATTTTGAAAATTAGTGAATTTTGACAGTGAATTTCGGCAGTGAATTTAAACAGTGAATTTCGAACACAAGTGAATTTCGACAGTGAATAAATAGTTTTGTCTCAAAAGACTGTCCTTCTACTCAATTGATAAAATATTTTTGTCCTTCTCACTCATTCCCCCATTTTAACTGTTTTATTATTATTAATTTTCCCTTTTTTTTAAGGGGTGCTATTCGAGTTTTAAACGATACTTTCTGTAATTTGGCATTTGGACATCCCTCTCCCCCTCGCTAGAACTCAAGCTAAGCAACCCAACAGAGCAGTCCTCAAGCTCGGAATCTTTGCTCTTCAGCTATGGTGATTGATTATCTCCTTCATTCTTTCTTCTGTTTTTCAGTTTCCTATCTTAGTACTATTCTGTTTTGGGATTTCCTTTCGGAGTTTATGCTTCAGCAAGATAAATTCTTTCAGCTATAGTTTTCTGACAAGGGGTTTTGTGTGAAAAACTTGCGCTTCTTTTCTCTTTTTGCTGGATTTTTGGTGCGGTAGGAGCATGTCTTGCTTAGCTGTTGAATTTTGATTTTGTTTTTGCGCTTTTTTTGATAGAAAGTGTAATTCTTTTGGCTAACTAGTGAGACTGGTCCTGAGTTTTTGGATTAGGGCTTGGATAATTACTTCTATTTTTATACAATTTTTTAAGAACGTGTTTTGGCTGGTGGCAGTCTATATTTTTACCCTAACATCATGTAGTTTTTGGTGTTGTTTGTCGATTGCTTAATCAACATTACATTTTGTTTTGGGAAATGAATTTTCAGTTAGTTTTTTGTGTTACTAGGATCAGTATGGCTATAGGATAATTGGTAGGTGACTTAGGTGGAACTTGTTGAATCGGCTTAAGTAAAGCTTCTGTCATAGATGGGTATTCATTGCTGGACGGGAGTTGATTCTGGATAAGTAGCAATTGAATCTTCTTCAATGCACAAGATATCTCAGGATTAGTTGAGATCATCTCATTGGTGTTTTTAGGTCGAATCTGGATTGTATTTTCATATGTATTAAAGTGTTCTGTGTATTTGTATATGCATTTTATGCCATTTATATTTGCTGGATATCAGCGTTGGTACAGTTTGCCTGCTCAAAGGATATGTTGTTTAGCCAGTGATTCTAACATTAGTGTATAGCGTTTTCAAGAAGATGAAACATTTTGGTTCTTCAAGTTTCCTTATCTTAGTGAAGTATGTTTTAAGGTTTGAGAGGTTGTTCTTGCAAAAAGTTGGGTGTGGAACCTCATTCTGTTGAAAAGCAAGCTCTTTGATCTTGGAAGCACAAAGCAAGCGTGATTCCATGGGGTTTCTAAGTGTCCTGATGCGGTGCGGCTTTGGTGAATGCTTCCTTCAGTGAGCCGGGAAGCAGCGGCTCTTTTAATAGGTTAGGAGTGAACAGATTAGACAATCTTAATAGAGAAACATAGTTAAGTTGCAGTGAGGTAGCCATTTTAGTACAGAAGAGCATTTGCAATCATACTTGAGAACCGTACTTATGCTGCAATTTAAAGATAGCCATTTTAATACATGGCCTATTTCTTTCTTTCTGTGGCATACTAGTGCTAATATATTCTCTTGATATTAAAGTTGCACATCCTGTGACATACAAGTTCACCAAATTACATATCAGATTCATGTGGATAATATGGTTGCTTTTCCTGTACGTCTTTTTAACAAATGCATGTTTGGAAGGAATATGATGGTAGTTCTACAATTAGACATCTTTGTTAGCAACTCTGTTGCACGAGTGCATTGAAAAATATCTAGTCACGTATCTGAAGCTTAGCGGATAAGGACATGTTCCCGATTATCTCAAGGATACCTATCGCGACTGAATCTGCAATTTCCCAAACATTCGTAAATCGTCAAAATCGGGCTTCTACGCCCAGTGCTGACCTTTTCTACCTTTCCTTGATTTACAGATGCGATGGATGTGGGAAGAAGGGTAGGCGAAAGGAAGGGGGGGGGGGGATTAAATAAATGAAGGAGAGGTGGTGTGCTGGATCTATGGGTTTATGTGCTAGGCTATACTAAGGCCCGAAAGCACGTCAGAAGAGAAAGTTGGAACCTAGCAATTAAGGAAAAAGTTTGGTGCTGCAATGTAAGCCGAGCCAAAGATAGAAGAGCTTAATATAGAATTCCATTCTCTTATTGGAATAATTTCTTCGCTCTTCTCCTGAGTTTGTTTATCTTCTTCTGGCATCAGCTTGCAGGAATTTAGTGGTTTGGTGACGGCCGTTGGTAGATGAAGAAAGGGTTAGGGTTATTGCTTATTAGTGTTTCTTGTTTGAAGACATATTGGGATGGGGCAGTTTTGCGTAGGCCTTTAATGGAATAATAGTAATAATTGAATGATGGGCTGGTAAGTGTACAGTGGACCGGTTGTATATTAGTCTGGGAAAGAAAGGGATTAGGAACTAAAGGCTTTAAATGAAGATACCAAATTTGCTGAAAATTTATGTAGTTATAATTAGACCCCTATATTTTCATTGTTACAAATAGACCCCCATACTATAATATGTACGTGTATCCCTCATGCACCCACATCTTACATAGTAAAATTTACACTGTGAGTTGTATCTGCACTCTTGCAACATGGTTTAACGGCAAATCTGCAGTTAAGTGTAATATTTCATACAGGAAAGGGAGGGGTGAAAATAGTGAGAGAGAGAGAGAGGGTAGGGCTATCCGATATGGAGAGAAATAGCTTATAAAGTTGGTAATCAAGTACACTCTGTTGATAATTGGGCCTCAGAGGTGCTCTTGTACTGTTTCATTTTTTAAATTTCTTTTAAAAATCGTTTTCTCCAGGTTTTCTCACACTCACTTTCGCTAGCTATAATTCACTTCTCAATTTCCACAAGTACCATACCTTACTTTTACTTTTATTAACCACAACAGTTGGCTTTTAATAACATCTTAAGCTTCTCCTTCCTGCATTTGTCATCCGTGAATGCTACGATTTCTCATCAAAATTATTATTCTCTTACTTATTTTTTGACTTCTCAATGTCATTATATATCTTTGTTGAATTGAGGCTATTGAGCCACTATTACTTTTGGATTGCCTGTATAGAATGCACTTAGGTTTTACCTAACTCAATAGTTATCTTCAAATGTGATACATGGTGAAGCATTTACTCGTATTTACATTGAATTTTTCTTCTAGTTTTCCCATTTTACATCCTAACATGGAAATCTGCTGCTGTGTAGTCCAACAGGCATACCATTATTCTCATGCAGGCATCCCACAACAGATCAACTCGCACGTTCATGGATTACGAAAGTATAAGTCAGGCAATGGATGGTATGTATTTAGTAGTCCTATTTACTGAATTTTACTTTCTTAAGCTATTCCTGTTTGGGTATCCTTGTACTTTCTTTTTTGGGACAAATCCTTGCAATGAGTATATTGAACTCTTTTAAGCTAACAAAATGAGGAAAAAGCTACAAATAGATGACATTTACACAGCACACCATGAATTGTGCCTTTTCATGTATTATTTACCCTGTAGAGTGTGTAAGTTGTTGTATCTGTGAAGTTGGCCATACTTTTTGACCCAAATACCAGCACGAAAAGCGGGTTGTAGCTTGCAAGAATCAACGGTTGTGTATGTAGTAGGGTTTAATTTACCTGGAATCATGGTATTAGTGTCTACAATAGTTTAGGTGAAGGTGTTAATTTGATGAGATGACTGCTTCTTTTCATGCAAAAGCATAAACATGCTAGATTACTGTGTGGTGTTGCTGGTTTTTTTTTTTTCAAGGTTATTTCTCTGATTATAAGTCAGGCACTTGTATCAATACATGTTTGTATTTACTTTGCAGGACTTTGTGGACTGTATGAAAGAAAAATCAAGGACCTGAATCCTACCATCAGGAACATCAATTATGATATCTCAGACCTTTTCAATTACATCGATGGCCTTGCAGATCTGAGCGCACTAGTGTATGTACCCCCCACAACCCCCCTTCTCCTCTGAACTTCGATTTGGTTTATCACTGCCTTAAAGAGTTTAAACAAGAAATGAGATGCAAAATTAGTGCATGCACACACACACACACACACACACGCAAAAGAAAAACACTTTAATTCATTTGGTCATTAGGGTTTTGATTGATGTTTGAAAATGTTGTTGAATGCAGGTTTGATAACTCAATCCAGGCATACCAGCCATGTGACAGGAAATGGATAAAAACCAAGTTGTTGCAGCACTTGAGGAAATTGGCACAATGATGTGATTGTGATGATGTTTCTCAATATTAGTACACTAGGCATCATATATTAAATATTCAATGGATCTTGAATTTCAGCGTAATGTAAAACTTGATGTTTTGTATCTTTGTTTTGATCTACTTTGGTTGCACTTTGTGATCGACATATAATTCAATTCCATGCTTGTGAATGGATAGCTAAGCATGAGGAGCTGAGGAAAGCTATAACTTAGAAAGAAGTTTAGAAAGAAAAAAGGAGAGGCTTTGGAGAATTAATTTATGCATCAATGTTTCATTAAGAGATTGTACCCGTATGATTATTATTATGCAAATGGCTAAGTGTCTTTTTAGATGTTATGGTATAATTGCAATGGTTCTATAAATAGAACCATTGCAATATCTGATGTGATTGATCCAAACCTTCTTCCATATAACCTGGTTATGTTCGTTTACAGCATCTCTATTGGTAGCCTTTTTACCAGGGCTCTTGTTAAAGGCACAATAACATGAATCTGCTTTCAGAACACCACGGTGACAGACGACCTCTTGAAAGTCAAATCTAAGCTCAATATTTGACTTTGCAGGTCGTCTATATTTTTGATATCTATAAAGTCAAACATTGGCCAAAGTGGGGTGCCACAGTAGATTCGACACTGGTGACTTTAACAAGCACGCCTTTACGAGATACCAATGCAACATCTCTAAATTCAATCAACAACAACAGCCTTTTTGCTCAATTTTTCACCTAGCAAACCTCATAGTCCACTCAGCAGCAACCTCATCATGTTTATCTCTGTCTGTCAAATACAGTTGCCCTATACCTGGCACCAGGGGATTATCTGCAACAATCCAACAAACACACACACACAATTAACATCATTAACTAACTCATGATGGAACCTGATAGAGCATTTGCATCAATATCTCTTAAAAAAAATTCTCTATTTTACAGTCTCAGACAACAATGTCTATTTTACACAGTTTTATTCACGGTGAAATGCAATACACGCAAACTTTACGGATTCTGTATTTTATAAAATCTGAGTAGAGATTCTGTGGTAGATGTTTTTTTTTTTTTTTTTTTGGGGGAGGGGATTTGAACGGTTTGTATTTCTATTTTACAGATCTAATTTGTTTTAAACTTTAAAGACACTGCTGCAAGTTTTCTAAGAAAGCATTATACTTTAGTACTACTGAAGCACACAGTTGAGTTCCAAATGCAATACATACACTGATGAGGGGATTGTACTATGTCAAAAGCAACAAACAAAGACGACTACTTACACGCGTCTGGGTTGGTCAACATGGATCTTAGAGCAATAAGAACTTTTGAAATTGTTAAAGCTGGGCTCCAACCATCTTTCAGAATTTCTAAACTGATGTTTCCAGCAGGATCGACATTGCAGTTGTAGATCCGAGTTTTAAATACAACCTGCAAGCCTCAAGTCTATGTTATAAAACAGAAAATACTACTACAATAGTACTCCAAAGTTGCATCCGCCTCTGCTGAGAACAATTACTTGTGTTAAAGTATATAAAAATGTTAATTATCTACCTCCCCATCAGCTTAAGCCTTTGGGGGAGATGGTAATTCAATAAATTGCATTCATAATGCTAGTCAAATGAACAATTTCAATTATTACTCTACGATTAATCATCTACATTGCTAATGATGATATTAAGCATCATACCTTTGGGGGCAGAAATGGATAATCACTAGGGAACGTAATGTCCAGAAAAAATACGCCACCATGATACGGCGTACCTACAAAAACAGACCATAAAGTGCTCATCACTATAGCTACAATTAACAAGTTATCTCCACTAACTCTATATGACATAAAAAGATCTTATTCCTAGTATCTCACGATTGAATATCACGGTGGGATTGCCACATTTGTCCCTCAGGTATCACTGGCAAGTTTCATCAGCAGTAAACATTTGAGTGTATGTATGTATAGAAAAACTGAAGAAGAAATCACTACCTAGTCTTTGCATGCCATCGGATCCTCATCCCCATATTTAACTACATCTTAATCCGATAGCCAAGAGTCGGTATAAACTAAATCGATGATGCACCGTACCCTCTTAAATCTATTCTCTTTCACCATACACACCCCGTACTATGTGTAAGAAATGTAAAAATGGAAGGATCGTAATTGTTAAGGTGCTACTATGTGAAATGTTATACCTCGAGGACCAAGGAGAGTAGCGACCCAGTGGTAGAGATTGTCGCCTTTGGGACCAGCATAGCAATCAGGAGGTGGATTGGTGTTGAGCTCAGCCATCTCCTGCTGTATTCTCTTCCCAGAAGCCGACACTGATGATGTCCTTGGATGCCACAACCTCGTTACGTTACTCCTACTGGTTCCTCCTACCCTTACGCCCGAACTCGTTATGAAACCACCACCGGTACCGCCGTTCATACTGCCGTGCTTCCAGTATTCTTTATTCTACCATCAACAACTTCATAAAAACAACTTTCACCAACTTTGTAAACTTCTAAATATACTTTAACAGCTATATTCCAACGGTCATATTCGAATTATAACTGAACAATTTACTTGGTTCCACGGGAATAGATTAGGTAATTGTTACATCCTTTAAATGTCTCCTTTCAACTGCCACAAAGGCATTCAGTTGGAGTACCACATACAAGACGATTTAAAAGGCACCCTCAAGGTATAAGTTCTTATTGCAAGAATCTCAACAAAGTAAGCGAAGAACAATAGATGACAGCAAAAGCACTAGATTTCAAAACAGGAAAACACATTGCAATGATGAACATGTGAAACCTTGAATAGAAGAGAAAAAACAGTAAACAGAAGAGAGCACAAACTTAGATTAATGCTGCACATACTTGAGCAAAACAAACGACAAGTTTAAGTAATGCAACTTGTCTTTGTCTTGCTTCAATTTAGTGAAAGAAAGCAAAATATCAAAGTAGCTACGAACGTCAACCCAATATTTAGCTTCATAAGTGTAGAACTCATTGATACAATTAGTTACAGAATCATACCAAATAAGATACCCACCTACAGACATTGCTAAAATCAATGGCTTTGCTTTGGTCTTTCCAAATCTTGGAAAATTTGGATGCAATAAAATTAACCAGCATAAATAAAGCCTACAATTTCCTACTCCAAGCAGACATAAGCACAAAATTCACACAATAATTCATTTTACCTCCACAGCTGATGAAGACAAGAAAAGATGCAATGTAATGCGAAGCAATGCAATGCAATGGACCCTCAAAGCAGGTGAACCCCCCCCCTAAAGAATCCCAAAATCAGTCCAGAAACCATGAACAAAGTTGACCAAAATCCTTAAATCCTAAACATTGGATAACAAAAATCAACCAGCTGATAGAGACCGGTACTTAAAGAGAATAGTTTATCAGACTATAAAAAAACCAGCATGAGCTATAAACATGTGACACTCCAAAGTAAAAATGCATTTCAAAATTTCCCTCTTTGTTTCTACAGAAATCAATTCAACGACCCTGATTAATCAGTAGATATTACTATGTAAAATCAGAATCAGAACAAGATGTAATCGGCTCCTAAAAGTCAAGAAGACGCTGCAAACTACAGGAATAGTGCCAAGGGAACTACGGGAGCAATGCCAAGAACATAAAAAGCAACAGATGCTACAAAATAGATAGTGCAAACAGATAGGAACAGCAACCATGGCAAGGAGGATAGACGAACGCTTAGTATGGAGTACAAACAGCTATAATAACATCAATGAAGAAGATGGAAGTTGCTGATGATATTTGGATAGGATTTTTGTATAATTTGATGATGTTCTTAGAGAACTTCATCAAACACCTTGGACCGAAATTTAACTGACTTTCCAGTCCAACTGTTTGATGAACCTTGTGCTATATATAGTAGTTCATACTCTTTGTAAACTTAAGAAAAATACCTATAATCAATCAATAAAGCTTATCTTTTACCGTTTTCATGTTCATTCTCTATTGTTCTTCATGTCTTTTTGATTGATCACTTCAAGAGTATCTTCAATCTAATTGTACTTGAGAGTACATCAGTATTTTGGTTTCTTGATTGAAGAAATCATAATTTCTTCAGTTGACGAAGCAACAGAAATAAAATAAATAAATTACACACCTAAATTGATTTTTAGTAGATGGAGAAACGAGAAAATAAACAGTAAAGAAGCAAATGAAGACGATATTTTCAGCAGCAGATAAATAAATATCTTTTATTCAGACAGAAACAAATGAAAGCTCGTAAAATATACCTGGAGGAGAAAGGCAAAAAAATGAAGAGGGTGGCACTTACGAACAACGGTGTTGAGGGAGAGGGAAGATGAACTGTGTTTACTTTTACCGCATCCTTTTGTTGTGATGTTTTATTAGACGGATCAATTACCTGGTGGTATTTTTTTATTTTTTTTGAAAGCAACTGTGGTATTTTTCGAGACTCTTCTGTTTTATTTGAAATTAAATTTTTTCTGAATTTGTGCCGTGCTTATTCGGTTGATTTTGGTGAAGGCTTAAGTGTTCTCTATCAGCTTGCGTTTGCCTTTGCTTATGGATATCGAAATCTTATTATGTAAAGTGATTTCAAAACAATACTTAATTGACTCCAATTTAAAGATGAGACTCTCAATCTTTGGTCAGACCACGAAAGCTTGCAAGGAATCTCTATCTTGCTTTTTTTTTTCTTTATTAGATATTCGGGAAACGTCCCGACCCACCCTCGTTGAATATGGTATAGTCATTTCCTCTTTTTATCGAATGGGTTCGTGCTTCTTTCGGATGTTGTATATGCATGTACTCATGTTGATGCTTAATATAAAGCTTCCCTCTCAAACAAAAATTTCTCGTACAAAATTCACTTCAAATCCACCTCAAACGATTCTAATAATATCTTAGAAACTTTTTAGGCTACAACGAGTGTAGTATGGTTATACCAAATACTACATTCGTTCCAAAATATAATTCCATTTAGGGCTTTTTTATAGATTAAGAAAATGGTTAAATTGGTTATGTGTCATTAGTTTTGATGAAAAAATCTAAAATGACTTTTGATTATTACTAATGCAGAGTAGTGAAAAGTATGTTGGTAGATAATAAATGAGGATAAAAAGATAAAGATGTAATAAATGCTTTCTTGTTATTTAAATGAACATATATTATGAGACAAAACAAAAAAGCTAAACGGACGAATTTACATTTTGGGACGGTAGTATATCTAATATATAATAATGTTACGACCTTTATCCTAAAATTTCTCAATATATTGATACACACCACAATGATTCATCAGTTGATTTTATTTATTTATTTATTTTTCAAAAGATCAATCTATTGAAAACTCTCCACTCTCTCTTAACTTCTCATTTCCCCACTTTCTAGAATCATCTCTCGGTTCTTCCTTCTTGTCTCTTCTTTTTCTGGCACCGGTGCGGGCTGTCCTTTTTAAATCTCTGATGTTATATTATTCTCTTTCATGTAGTTTTTTGTTTGTTGCGTCTTCTTTACTCTTTAATAATGCAGATCTAGAGCCATCTCTTTTGGATTTCCGGCCATGGTGATGACGGTTTTGACCGGTGACCGCCTTCTTCTTTACAACTTCACATTTTGGAGGCTCTCTAGACAGATTTGGTTTTGGAGATTCTCTTCGATTTGAAGAACGGTTCGCTGGCCGGAGGCGATATTTTCATGGTGGGCCGCCGGACTTTTACAATAGAGGTCGGTTTCAAGCTGTGGACGTCGGTGCTTGTCTATGAAGGAAAGATTTGTGTAGTTTCGCCGTCTATTCTGTCTGCTGAGCCTTTGTCGCCGGATTTTGGACTTTTCTCCCCCTCGCCGCCGTTCTGGGTTGTTGGTGGGGTGATAAAGCGGTTCTTACTTTCTTTTTTGGTGATGTTGGCGTTGGTAATTTCAGTTGTTTTCTTTTTATGTTTTTGTGGTATGTTTGTAGATCCCGGATGACTTTGGTACTCATCGGGCTTGTCGGTCGTTACGGTTGCTACTGGGTGGTGATGTTGGTGGTTGTCTTGCGAGTTGGTTATGGACGTCCGTCATATATTGAATTGTTTCCATTTTCGTTTTTTACCAAATCAACTTCTCTTTAACGAGACGGTATCTGGTCATATTGAGGTTCTCCCAATCTTCTTTTATTTCTTTAGTGTTGGTTTGTCCAGTAGTAGGCTGGTGTTGGTCCGACGGTTGTTCGGTGTTGTTCCGACGGTTGTCCGGTTGTAATTCTGTAGTTTTAATAAAATTTATTTCGATTAGTAAAAAAAAAAAAAGAAAGTTATTGTAATATAGTGCATACAATTATTTTTTGTAATATAAGTCCTAATAGCATGAAAATCAATGGACAGATGTCAATGTTAACAGTAATATTTCATGCTCACAGTATATATACATACAATTCTTATCCCATAGAACGATTTCTTCGTGTGGCGCCTAACGATGAACTCTCTGCCACTTCCTCTACCAAATTTCACCTCAAAAATCGGAGCGATGTCAAAAATCTTACTACATTTTCCAACAATTCCTTAGCCATTGTTGAATCTTCCGTACTCAAGCTCTCAAACCACGAAAATGGCGATGCTCAATCTATGGAAGCAAATAGTATAAACTCAATGCTTTACAGCAGAAGAGATGCTATTGGACTTGGCTTCGTTTTCAGTTTTGGTGAGTTCTTCTTCCCGCATCGGAGCGTCGCAGCTGCCGACGACGCCACTGCCTGCGAGCTCACCTCCGCTATTTCAGGCCTTGCTTATTGTGACAGTCTTGTAGGGAGTGGCGATTCAGCTGTAAAAGGACAACTTATTAAGGTAAATTGATGGTGATTTATGTTGAATATTTTTTCATAATCTGCACAGTTTTGATGATTGTTGGCAATCGAGATGCAACTATTGAGTTCCCACCTAGATAAGTTTGCAATTGAGTTTTCACTTAGATAAATGTTGCTGTATTGAAATGGGATGGACCTGCCAAAAACTCATAGCACTGTGAATAATGGTGGTCTTTTTTTGAATCAAACAACCCCATTGTATAGTGAGACATTGTATACTTACATAATTTTTGATTGTTCCTATTGCGGGGGACTAAATATCAACGTTTTTCTAAGTGCCTTTGGAGTTTCTCTTTTGGTTTATTCATATCATGTGTGTTAAAATTTTTTCAAAAGTTTACACATATTTCTAAGTGCCTTTGGAGTTTCTTTTTTGGTTTATTCATATCATGTGTGTTAAAATTTTCAAAAGTTTACCCATAGCCCTAGTTTAATTCACCACCGTTTTCTTCATCTGAATAAATTAACTTTTTTTTATATGAATAAACTTTTTGGGTTACTTTTATGTCTCTCTAATACCGATAATCCAAACATATAAAACGAATTTTCATCCATTAACCGTCCTACCAATGATTTATTTCTCCCTCCCAGTACTAGAGATGTTATTTTCATTGGAAATGCTAGTCGCACAACAAAATTGTCCTCAGAAAACACACTTTTATGGTGGAACTCATCAACTAATATGTAAGTGCACATAGATCATGATGAATGGTATAAAAGTGCGTAGTGTCAATGGTGTAAAATTGTAAACATGTCTTTTGTATCAACTAATATATACTGCACATTGATCACGATGAATGGTATAAAAGTATGTAGTGTCAATGGTGTACAAGTGTAAAATTGTCATTTGTGACATATTATGATCATTTTGGCAGCAGCACTGTTCTATTTTGATTGCTTGGTTTTTTGTGTGTATATATGTCTATTTTGATTGCTTCATTAATGGGCAAGAATACTGAATTTGCGTGCTCTTATGGTTTTAAATACTAATCAAACTAGTCTATAAGATGCAGTATTAATAACTAAATAAATAAATAACCTTACAAAGCTTATCTGATATATTCTTGCTGGAACAATGTGCAGGCACATTATGTTGGGAAACTGGAAAATGGGAAGGTTTTTGACAGCAGTTACAGCAGGGGGAAGCCTCTTACATTTCGTGTTGGTGTTGGCGAGGTAGGGGCAAAACATGTCTACTCCAAATCAATTGATTACCTGGCATATTGTTGATGAATTCAGGAGTGATAGGAAACTGAATTTATTCATACACATTGTTTCTGCGGTCTTATTCAAAGTCTGCGTATCACTTGGTGCATATTTACATCTAGACAGTAGCCACCTGAAGTAAAATTAACATTACTACCTATACTGTTGTGAATTTGTGGTAAGCACACACGTGAGGAGCATGTTAAATTGTATGAATAGACAATTTACGACTTCTATAATCCGATATGAAATGAAGCGTTGAAGTTGTGTGAGTATGAGATAGCAAGTAACTTGGTGTATTTTCTGCCTTTTACGCAGCTACGCAATAACCACAAAGCTTTCTGCCTATTCTTCACCAGGTAATTAAAGGCTGGGATCAAGGAATATTAGGAGGTGATGGGATTCCTCCAATGTTGTCTGGTTAGTATATTAAAGAACTCTTGAAACACACATGAAGCTATGATATATAATATATATATCAGTACAATAAAGTAGTAAGTACTGACTGACATATATTACAAATGTAGGAGGTAAAAGAACTCTTAGAATTCCTCCAGAACTTGGATATGGCATAAGAGGAGCAGGTTGCAAAGGAGGTAACTTTCTTTTTTTTGTTTCCTACTAGGATGTTAGGAAAACCCCACATACGTAACTATTTTACTTCAGGTGATTGGATCTCTTGTAGTTTTAATAATACTCGTTAGTTGATCAACGATTATAGATTATGATAGTTATGTAAAAGCTAGGTCTCACTTGCTGAAGCCGTGTGCATATTGTATCATTTTCCGAGATGTTGTGTGGTTCTAAAGTAAATTATTCATGAACTGTTGTAGGAAACTGTATCATTCCCCCAAATTCAGTACTTTTGTTCGATGTGGAGTATATTGGCAAGGCCTAATGAAGGAGACTTACATACTTAGATGCAACTCTTTATACTACTTTTGCATTTATTCCTTTACAGAAGTGCTATATAGCCGCAATAAAATGGTCATATATAGCAAAGTGATACATATACACATTTCCAATCGATCATTACGAGACCCATCATTCGATGAGTCCTACACCATGATCCGTATTGTAAAAGTACGTTGTGTCACTTGTTGAAACTCTTTTGCTGTGGCAATAGCACTACCCTTTCTTTTACTACCTTCCTTCAACTCATTCATGGAGTCTGCTTCCCATATTTGTAGTGCTGATTATAAAAATTGGGGGGCAAACTTGGTAATTCCTCTTCTGGAAGAAGGGAAAGGGTCATGGTCTCCATGATGTTCACTTACTTTTTTTTAATATAAGTATATAGTAATATATAGTAACATAATTATTTTCATATGTACCCATGCAGAAAGATTTGTAATTTATATTTGACGGATGTATTTTTGTATGAATGAAGAGTAAAATCCTAGTTTTTGGAGTTGCCCAATTATGTTTTCACACACCGGAATGAGGAGCTTTGCCACTTGTTTGGCTGCACCTATACATTCTCTCCACTACACCCCTCTTCAATTATGCAGCCACGTAGCAAACACAAAACGAACTATTCTTTCGCCTTTTACTAAAGAATACCGTGTGTTTACTGCAATAAGTGGCATACGCCAATTTTTGGAGAGGCTATTCCTTTTTGGAAGGGCCTCTACAATAAGATTCAAAATTTTCAATTCAGCATCGTATTGTGTCGAGGTTCAAAACTCTTTAAAATGATGCCATAACTGTTTTGCTAATGCCCAGTATATTTGTTTTGATATTAACAAAATTGCTCTAACATTATACAAGTATACGCAAGTAACTAAGTGTAAACTGTAACTACAACCTTGTTTGGCGTA
This sequence comes from Gentiana straminea, assembly GCA_036785695.1. Classification (NCBI taxonomy): domain Eukaryota; kingdom Viridiplantae; phylum Streptophyta; class Magnoliopsida; order Gentianales; family Gentianaceae; genus Gentiana; species Gentiana straminea. The sequence continues at coordinate 13,504,192 of JAVUPR010000266.1, read as the reverse complement.
TCAAAGCGATTTTCGAGAGGGTTTCAATTTAAGATAACTGCCACCTTCCTTCAATGCCTTTTCCATCGTCCACCCCTACTCGCTTTTAGCCCTTTACCGAAGAAGTTCTACTTTCCCTTTGACCTCTTGTAAGTCACTGCCTTCCTACCCTCTGCGGCAGACTATAGCTTTTTCTTCGAGTGCCGGCTTTTCAAAGAGATATTTGGATCCAACAGGAGAAGGGAATAGGCCTTGAGGGTAAGTAATTTCTGCTGGGCCTTTTATCCTTTTTTTTAGGTTCATTGGGATTCTTATTGGTTGGAACGTCCAGTTACTTGGTAACCCCAATTCCTACCTAATCCATACACAGACGAAATAAACAGTTTTATATGTGCACAAACACATGCCATGGAGTATCTTCTGTATGGAAAGCTAGATAGTGATTTTGTTATATAATATTTAAAAGCTAGGAACAATATAAAAAAATAAATTATCTTAAAAGAAGCATTTCTTTTTAGTATGGTAAATCATACTATTATAAGTTCATCCCCTCAAAATGTTTGCCCCACATTCCCACTTTCATCATGTGCTATATCCCTCATGGAGTCTCACTCTCACCCCACAACATAATGAGAGATGTCCCAAATAAATCATGGACAAAAGTGTGAGTTGGACTTATAAGGACTATACCCATTTGGTGCACTGACTGTAGGCCTTCAATGTCTTTTTTTTTTCTTTTTAAAGAAAATTACCACCATTGTTAGCCTGGTACGGCCAACCGCTGCCATAACTACCAAAGCCACCCTTAGAGCACACCACACCGGGCTCTAAAGGAACCAAGAAAGAAAACACCACCAGATTATTAGCAGACGAAAAAACGCTTCTATGATGCCAAGAACACAGTGGCGGCGTCCTCCACCAAGGACTGCTGCGAAAAAAACCATTGAATACAGCTCAAAGACGCCAATACCAGGAGAAACAAAAGAGAAAACCTTACAACCCGAACCCGCCATTGGAAGCTCATATCTGCCCGAATCAGCCACATAACAACGTACCCGCCATTGCTTCTTATATTCAGTGCATTCTTTATGTTCTAAATCTGATGCATGCATCTATATCGATTTGTATACATTTCTGTTTTCTGTTTTCAAAAGTTGCTAGAATCTTTTACTCTGCTAGGATTTTTCTACTAATCTGTACCATTGAACAATTCCATAATGTTAATTAGAAATATCAGGGAATTTAGAAACACGAAATCAATACTATACAACAGCATTAACATTAACATTAGCATTAGCATTCATTACAATTAACAACAACAAGAACAATAATAGGGATTTTAAATTGTCAATCACCCAATAAGTGACCACATATCCAATAATATCATTAAGGCCAGAGATTGAGTGTATATGTCCATACACCCATCTTTGGCAGCAGCAATTCCACTAAACAGCAAACACCTCAGTAGGTGGGAACGATGCCATAAGAGGAGGCATCAGAAATCAGTAACAGAGAATCGGTGCTTTCCGCCGCCTCCGTTCTCTTAGCAAACCTCCCTTTAATCCTAGGTCGGGTCTCGGCATACGCCTTCCTCGAAGCATATCTGATCGTCTTCTCGAATTTTCTGTTCTTCCTTTTCTCTCTGTATCTCAATACTCTTGCTTCTCTATCTAACCCCGATACCGGAGTTGGGAGTACAAGAGTTCTTGACACTTCATCTACTGCATTCTGGTCTGGCACCACTGCTGCCTCCATTGATGATGATGAAACCTGTCCAATACCAAATTATTCATAATCAACTACTTTGTTATGTATCGTATTATAACTAGGTTTGAACGAATACCTAGGTGTGAACAAATACGGATGCGTGAATACCGATAAAATGTAGATAATAAAACTACAAGGACCATCTTTTCAATCATTATATATATAGTTGAAATCGATGTATGAAAAAAATGGAGGAGAAGCTTACACTTTGGCTGATGCATTGAGAGTTGAAGTTGTACATGAAATGCTTAGTAGATCCGGCACCATAATCCATATCATAAGTCGGATATCCAGCTACCACACCGCCATGGAAGTGGTGATTCTGTTCATCGTTCTTACTCTGATTCGGAACTACACCATCCGAATTATGATACAATTGTTGTTGTTGATGATGATCATGATGATTGAATTGATCAATAAGAATGTTCGGTTTCTGATCAACGGATATTAAACCCATATCCAAATAAGGATCCGAATCGTTGAAGAGAAAATCTATGCTCTTCTCAATCTCATCATCTTTGTTGTAATTAGGTGCAAGTAGAAGCCAAGATCCAGCTTCCACATCATCTGCTTCTTCTTCTTCTTCTTCTTCAACTACATCGACCACTCCTTTGCTACAGATATCATCATCAAATTCAACTTCACCGGCGTCAGTATCTCCGGCGCTGCGTTTCGCGGCGGCGGAGTCGAAGAAGGGGATCACCGGATGACGCTCGTGGCGACGCGCTAGAGGATTAGCAGAGTGGATGTCGCGGTCGCAAGTGGCGCAAAGAGCTGCTGCATCGGCTTTACAAGTAACCGTGGCCGGAGCGTTTTCGCAGACTTCACAGACCCAAACACGCGCGTGTCTGGACGCGAGCTTGTTCGCCGCGTGGATCTTGGAGTCGCAAGAAACACACAGAAACGCGGAGTCAGCTCGGCAGAATATAGTCGCCGTCGTAGATTTGCACGAGACGCAGGGCTTTCCGGCTAGACTCCAAGTGGTTTCTCCGGCCATATCAATCACGTTCCCGGTAAGATTATCTATCACTTCACTCTCGTGTGTAAGCTCTCTTTTGTGTTGTGTGTTGAGAAAAAGTAAATGAAATCTTGAAAATGGGAGGATAGCTTTTAACTTGTATAGTTTAAAAGGAAAATTGTTTATTTTGATAGGCCAGAAAGTGGTAAGAAGGGATCTGGTTCTAACCAATAATATGCTGACAGTTGTAAAATAGCTTATCCGAAATGTGAAGCTTAAAGTTTGTCGGCCTTTTTTTTTTAAAAAAAGAAGCTTGAAGTTTGTCGTTTAGTGAGGGTTAGGACAGGTAAATACTTTTCAGACAAAAATCATAAATTTATCCATTACATTTCAATAATTGGTTGTATTTTTTTAAAGGTAATTCTGATGCGGGGAGTCATTATTGGATTCAGTTGTCGGATCACGTACGCGTATGTATAAGGCAAAAAAATCTTTTTTTTATACACACGCGCAGATGATCCGGCACGGTAAATTTAATGAATGAGGACTCACTCGCATCGAATCCACTTATTGTTTTGGGTTGGAGTTTTTTTTGATAAAGTGATTGAAGTAATGATTAGAAAGTTAAGATGTTTTTTTTAAAATTTGTGTAGATTATGAAATGATTGGTGAAGTAAAGTAGAATAATGAATAAAATAATGGTAAAAAAATTAATAAAGTGAAATGATGAAAAATGATTTAATATTTTTTTATTTGTAGTTGAATATTTGATTGTTGGGAGAATTGTAAGAAATGATTGGTGATGTGATGTAAAAAAAAAAAAAAAAAAACTCTTTGCAAAACAAACGGAGCCTTAGGGTTCATCGATCATATTACTTTTTAAGTAAATTCTTTTTTTTCAATTTTATTCGATTTTGGGTTGGGTAGAGTGAAACAAGATTCAATTAAGTCAATAATCACAGTATTTAGGGTTGATCAACTTGTCACTTTACTATATATTTTCACTTAATAAGTTATCGTTAGTGTTCTCTCCTCATGCGTCTCGCAAACAAGCACATGATTAAGTGCGCCAAACTACACAAGGTCATCCTAGGACTTTTAAAAGTAGGCAAAGAAACCAATGAAACCAATAAACTAATGGAAACCATATACTAGAACGACTCAAACCAGATGCAGACCAAGAAACAGTTAATATACTTGTATTCTTTCAAGGGATTATTTTGATTGTACTTGACTAAATATTTTAGCAATAAATAATGTATCAATTTTTTTTAGCAATTTGAAAAAAACATTAAACAAGTTTAAACTAAATCGTTAGTTCGTGTTTTGATTAGTTGTCGGGAGTCGTTAATAAAATATTACAGGTTTTCAAAACAAACAAAAAAATCGTTAGTTTTGATAATGTTTTTAGTTTGATTTGGGTATAAATTTCACACAACAAACCGATAATAATAGAAATATCAAACATTTGTGGCTCCCACCCTCAAATTGCTGAGAGCCTGAGGATTAAAAGTTAAAACTATAAAATAAAAGCCATTAATGATATTTCAAGAGCTTGCCATAAAAATCCCTCTATCGTGTATTAGAGGGATGTACATTTCTCGTCCAATCGACGAATTATTCTGGACAAACAGATCCATACAGATTCCGAAATCCTGTGTCCAAAGTGTGCAAATAAAGCAGAAATAACATCAAAAGTGAACTTCTGAAAGTCTGGCCGTACTGCCAAACGGAGTAGCATATCTATCCAAACATCTGGAGCTAAGCTGACTGCATCTCTCACTGACCTTAACCCTTTAACCACTCTCATTACCATTTCGTGTCCCTGCTGTCATCACACCGTAACAGCAAACTTTTAAGATCATTAGTTCAACTGCCAAAGGTTATCAGAGGTATTTATTAGAGACAAACCTCGTAAGTCGCTTTCCCCTTGTTCGCTTCCAGCTTTTCATCGTCGTATTTAATAACTTCATCAAGGAAGATGTCGCTTGCTTTTATAATATCCTTCAAAAGGAAAACGCGAACCCTGAAACCCTTTTCAGATAACATAAAGAGGAAAAGATCCTCGGTGGCTGACACCACAGATTCCATGTCAAATGATTTCCATCCCAATGGATCGGAAGATCCCTCGTCAGGTACGGAAGAAACACCCTTTGTCCCGGATAACTGTTGAGGTATTGCTGATATCTGTTGCAGATAGAAATTTTGAAATCTAAGGCAAAACATACAATTCAGGGATAAAGGTGCAGGACAATCTCATTTTCTTAAGGCAATGAGGCCAAAAATATTATCTAATGACAAAATAACCCTCGCTTTATACTCATCCATCCATACTAAACCCCAAAGTTGTTGAAGATTAAGGGCTTTTAGGTCATTTAAGGATTCTCCACGTTTTCCCCATGTGTCAATATCTTCCACATTTATGTTTGATTCTATTTATTTGGGTGTATTTTCTTTTATTAAAGATCTGATTTTATTCTGATTTGATTTGATTCTCTCCCTCAAATCAAGGAGTTTAAAACAGACAAGTATTCTGTTTTCCTATTTAAGGAAGAACTCTCTTTGTAATGAAACAGAATGGATGGAATAAAAATTATTCTTGCCAGAAATTCTTTTTCCTTTTCTAACATGGTATCAGAGCCAAGGTTCTTCTAAAACCTAAAAAATATGAATTACCGCGCAGCCTTTACCGGAGAATTGATCAAAACCACTACTGGTCAATCCTCTGGAGTAACCAATGAAGAAGGGAGTTCCAGTCTTCCCCCTTCATATCTTCTGGTCCCAAGGAGGCTAAATGGGAAAAATTGGATTGAATGGTCTCAAACCATCAAGTTAACCATTGATGGACGTGGGAAGCTAGGGTTCATCACTGGTGCAGAAAAGGAACCAGCTGAAAATGACCCTAAGCATGGCACATGGAAGTCAGAAAATTCCATGATTAAGGCTTGGTTAATTAACTCCATGGAACCACACATAGCAAGGCCCCATATGTTTCTTTCAACCGCAAAGGACATCTGGGATGCAGTTAAGGAGATGTACTCCGACCTAGAGAACTCCTCACAGATTTATTACCTAAAGACAAAACTGTGGACTTTGAAACAGGGAGGCAAAGATGTGACCTCATACTATAATGAGATAGTCACCCTGTGGCAAGAGCTGGATATATGTCATGAGGATACATGGGACTGTGCCGGAGATAGTGTTAAATTCCAGAAAAGGGAGGAGAATGAGAGAGTCTATACCTTTCTTGCTGGTTTGAACCAAGATTTGGATGAAGTGAGGGGTAGGATATTAGGGAAAAAACCTATTCCCTCACTAAGGGAAGTCTTTGCAGAAGTCAGGAGAGAAGAATCCAGGAGGAAAGTGATGAATAATGGCCTTGAATTCTCTCAGAAAACTAGTGGACAGGATCTTGAGGCATCTGCCTTAGTTTCAGCAAGGGGAGGAGAAACCAAGGGCAGAAAACAGAAATTGGTATGTGATCACTGCAAAAAACAGGGCCATACAAGGGAGACTTGTTGGGGTATCCATGGTAAACCCCCAAACTGGAAACCAAGAGGGCAAGTAGGAGCTGGTGGAGACACAAACAGGGCTAACCAAGTGTCTACTGAACAAGGTGATAAGACCCCTGTACCGCTGTCCTTGACAAAGGATCAACTAGAGCAGCTCAGCCAACTTTTGGCCAACCACAAAAGTTCCCAATGTAACCTTGCAGATTCTGGTAATCCCTTTGCACTTTCCACCTTAAAACACAGATCTGAAGCACACTGGATCATTGATTCAGGTGCAACAGACCACATGACTTTCTCTTCCAACAAATTCTCTTCATATTTACCTAGTGGAGGAAATCAGAAGGTAAAGATAGCAGACGGATCTTATGCTGTGATTGCAGGCAAAGGATCAGTCTCTGTCTCTCCCTCTCTTATTCTCCATGAAGTCCTACATGTGCCTAAACTATCCTGCAACCTTATTTCTGTAAATAAGCTGGTCTCAGAGGCCAACTACAATATAATATTCTCCTCTTCTGATTGTAAGCTGCAGGATGCAACTTTGGGGAAGGAGATTGGCAATGCTAGAGTGGTAGATGGTCTATATGTGTTGGAAGAAGGAAATGCTGAAGGGATGAGTGAAGAACCTAGAACTAGATGTTGCAATTCAGTAAACTGGTCTAATTGTGAGATCAGAATGTGGCATGCTAGGCTAGGACATCCCAATTTTGGGTATTTGAAAAAGTTGTATCCAAAACTATTTTTCAATAAAAAGGTATCTAATCTCCATTGTGAAATTTGTGAAATGTCAAAACATAAACGCAACACCTACCCCTCACAGCCCTATAAACCAACCAAACCATTTACAATGATCCATAGTGATGTCTGGGGTCCCTCCAGACATCCCACTCTCAATGGACATAGATGGTTTGTCTCGTTTATAGATGATCACACCAGGGTAACCTGGGTTTACTTACTCAAAGTAAAATCAGAGGTTGAACAAGCTTTTAAAAGTTTTTATAATATGATTTTAACACAATTTCACACTCCTATTGAAATACTCAGAACAGATAATGGCACCGAGTATTATAACAAGGTTTTAAAAGAATTTTTCATAGCAAAAGGGATCATTCATCAAAGTTCATGTGTCAACACACCACAACAAAATGGTGTGTCTGAAAGAAAGAACAGACACATGCTTGAAGTGGTTAGATCCCTCTTGTTGGCTTCAAAATGCCCTAAATATTTATGGGGAGAAGCACTGCTTACTGCAGTTTACCTCATCAACAGGCTTCCCTCTAGGAGCATAAACTTTTGCAAACCTATTGATAAACTCAAAGATGTTTTTCCTAATACAAGACTGGTTCAAGATTTGCCCCTAAAATTTTTTGGCTGTGTTGCCTTTGCACAGACATATAATCAGGGCAAACTTGATCCCAGGGCTACAAAATGTACCTTTGTAGGTATTCTGCACAAAAAAGGGGTTATAGGTGCTTTGATTTTGAAAAACAAAAGATCATAGAAACAATGGATGTTAGTTTCTTTGAAAATCAGATGTACTTTAATCAGCATCATCTTCAGGGGGAGAACTTAATGACTCTTGAAGATGGTGCAGATTTCATGTACTTTACTGATATAGATTTTATGTACACTGATTATGGGATAGAAGTGTCTGGTATTCCACATTCTGACCAAACAGAAAGACAAAAGAATGCAGACCCTGGAAGCCCTACAGGAGGAAAGTCCTCAAAGGACCAATCTCCTAGGAACTCTGAATCTGTAACTAGGTTCAAGACTTATTCCCGGAGGCACCCTCAATTCACCACAAATATGCCATCTGTCACTCAAGATGACCAAGAACCAGTCCCAGAGACATTTGAGCAGTCTAACAACAGTGGTGAGGAACTGTCAGAGAATTCCCCATCTCCAAACTCACAACCATCTGAGTCAGAAAATTCCCCATCTCCTTCACACTCAAAGATGAATCCTAGCACCCAGAATGATCACCTTCTTCTTGATGTTCCCATTGCTATCAGAAAACCCCCTAGGGAATGTACCAAACGCCCTAGGTACCCTATTCAAAACTATCTAACTTATACCAACCTATCCTCCTCACATCAGGCCTTCCTATCCAACATCTCAAAAGACCAAATTCCCAAAAATATAAATGAAGCTCTAGAGAGACCTGAGTGGAGGACAGCTGTACAGGAGGAACTTAAGGCTTTGGTAAAGAATGACACATGGGAGGTGACAGATTTACCAGCAGGGAAGAGATCAGTAGGGTGTAAGTGGGTGTTCACAATCAAATACAGATCTGATGGAGAGATTGAAAGGTATAAGGCAAGACTTGTAGCTAAAGGATACAGCCAGACATATGGAATTGACTACTCAGAGACATTCTCACCAGTTGCCAAACTAAACACAGTGAGAATCATCTTTTCAATAGCTGTAAATCTGGACTGGCCACTACACCAGCTAGATGTAAAGAATGCTTTCCTTCATGGAAACCTAAAGGAGGAAGTGTACATGGAGCTACCACCAGGTTTTGGGCAGAAAAACAAGGTGTGCAGGTTGAAAAAATCCCTATATGGACTGAAGCAAAGTCCCAGGGCATGGTTTGACAGGTTTAGGCAGTTCCTGCTGAGAATTGGCTTCAAGCAAGGGCACTCTGATCATACCCTATTTACAAAAGTAGGCACTGATGGAAGGATCACAGTTCTTGTGGTATATGTGGATGACATCATCCTAACTGGAAACGATACTTGGGGCATCAAAAACACCACAGAAAGACTTAAAGAAGAATTTGAAATCAAGGATCTAGGGAGACTCAAGTACTTCCTAGGCATGGAAGTGGCAAGATCAGACAAAGGCATGGTTGTCTCTCAAAGAAAGTATGTCCTAGATCTCTTGCAAGAAACAGGATTGTTAGGGTGTAAACCTGCTAGCACCCCAATGGAGAGCAACATAAAACTGACAAAGAGGAGAGATGAGGAAAAGGAAGTTGACAGAGAACACTATCAGAGACTAGTGGGCAAGCTAATATATCTTGCACACACCAGACCTGACATCTCCTATGCAGTAGGGGTGGTCAGTCAGTTTATGCACTCTCCAAGTGAATCCCATTATCAGGCTGTGCTCAGAATCCTAAGGTACTTGAAGGGGACTGTTGGTGAGGGGTTATTGTTCAAGAAAAGTCAGAAAAGAAGCATTGAAATTTATACAGATGCTGATTGGGCTGGATCCAAAGAGAGCAGGTCCACAACAGGTTATTGTACCTTTGTATGGGGGAACCTTGTGACATGGAGAAGCAAAAAACAGACGGTGGTGGCTAGGAGTACAGCAGAGGCAGAATTTAGAGCAATGGCTCATGGGATATGTGAAGAACTGTGGGTAAAAAGGGTCCTAGAAGATTTGAGTCTAAAACCAGAAGTCCCTATGAAGCTATTCTGTGATAACAAGGCTGCCATTGCTATTGCTAATGACCCAGTGCAACATGACAGAACCAAACACGTGGAAGTAGATAGACACTTCATTAAGGAGAAATTGGAATCTGGGGTGATTTGTATACCCTTCATGCCATCTGCCCAACAGACAGCTGATGGCTTAACAAAAGCCCTAATGAAGCAGAACTTTGAAGACTTCATGTGCAAGTTGGGCATGATCAATATCTATGCTCAACTTGAGGGGGAGTGTTGAAGATTAAGGGCTTTTAGGTCATTTAAGGATTCTCCACGTTTTCCCCATGTGTCAATATCTTCCACATTTATGTTTGATTCTATTTATTTGGGTGTATTTTCTTTTATTAAAGATCTGATTTTATTCTGATTTGATTTGATTCTCTCCCTCAAATCAAGGAGTTTAAAACAGACAAGTATTCTGTTTTCCTATTTAAGGAAGAACTCTCTTTGTAATGAAATAGAATGTATGGAATAAAAATTCTTCTTGCCAGAAATTCTTTTTCCTTTTCTAACAAAAGTCGACCCTAACTTCTCTCCCAGACCCACTCCCCTGAAAAATACACCATAAATAACCCAAACCAAACCCTAAATCCCATCCACTTCTAAACCCAAAACCTAAGTTAATAGGTAGTAGGGTATTTAGGTAAATACCACTAATAGGTGGGAGGATATTTAGGCAAAGTACCGTTTTGACTACTCTTTGACTTATTCTTATTGCCTGAAAAAATATGGATGCCCCTTTTTCCCCTGAAATTTACTATAGCTAGTGAATAATTCATCAACCATCCATACTGTAGGAAATCGGATAAAAAAGCAGCAGATTTCCTCATTAAAATTCTCACTTGTGCCACTAAGCAAGCATCAACAAAATAGTTTATTTAAGTGATATAATCACACAGAAAAAAAATGTTTTCCTTAACACCAGTAGACTCACCAATTTCTCGAGTCGAGTCCATCGTAGGGAGCCATCATTGCGTACGAGGAGTTCCTGCAAAATTTTCCTCATATCCGGATTAGGGTCTGCCAAAAGCCTCCCAATGACGAAAGGGTATGCACTCTCAACCACTTTAAAATCAGGATCCAGTATTTTTGCTGTTCCTTCGAGTGATCCAAGGGATCTTATCACCAAGGCATAATCCGGTGGAAGAGAGAAATCGAACTCATACATGACATCATATAATTGATACATTATGCTCTGAAGTTCATAAGAAAGAGCAAAGAAAGTAGCCACATCAGATTCAGAATAAGTGGAGCCATTTAGATTCATAAATGCAGCAACGGAGATTAATTACGACCCACATTGACATAGATAAGAAAAATCACATGGTTGAAAACAAATAGGATGGCTTTCGGAATGGACTAAAAAACGGCCTTCTTTTGCTTATTACTTTTTATGAACATCCATATTTCAACTTGTAGGAATCAATACATGGACAGTCTTGAGACGACTAATTTTCTACCATTTTCAAGTTCAAACTACACACTATGAAATCAGAATAAAAAATGAAGAATTCTTATGGATCAGTTGTGTTAGCAACCGTAAGTATCATGAAGTCCTACATTGTGTACCATAACCACTTAATTGTTACATTTTAGCCGATAGAGCCAGTAATGGACCATAGCAAGCGGTTGCGCCATCACTGATCAAGGAAGGCATGGAAGAGTATACATTTTGGTAACCAATAGGCCATAGCTCAAAAGGAAAATAACCCATCTCAGAGAAAACAGAGAATGCTGGTTCTCAACAATAATATTGACGCTAAAGGCTCCATCTACATAATGACAAAGAAAGAGAACTACGGCAAAAGCTTCATAAGAACCTGAAAATCTTGGGATTGTCTAGTTCCATCGCCAAAGGATGCCTTTAGGGCATCTGAGACAGCATGTATATCAACCCCTTCGGGAAGAAATCCCAGAGAAAGAAAGTCATTCACCAAACCCACGGAGTCGCGGTTAACAAAGTGCACAAGCTGCAGGAAAAAAATCTCAGACATGAATTTCATGTTATCCAATAGCGTTACTTGCAATTAGTGACTGAAACAAAACTCTAACAGAAACTAGGGATGAGCATCCCAACACGTGCATCAAAGTTATAAAAAGCAAGAAAACCGGTCCATGATTTTCCATTAGCTAGATAAATAAATCAACAGTGCAGATGTTTTGTGATGTCAGATACATGATTGTCCAGTTGAGGTTGGGTGATCAATTGTGTAATCGTTTTGTTCAATTAATCATGATTCATGATAATACTTACTATTTTAATCAGGCCAATACGGTAATGGCGGGGAATATCACCCATCATTCCAAAGTCAAAATATGCGAGTGAACCATCATCAGTGGCAACAAGGTTTCCAGGGTGAGGATCAGCGTGGAAAAAGCCCACCTCTAGCAACTGTCTCAAAGAGCAGTATAACCCCTGAGAAAGGAAAAGAGTTTTGAAGAAACTCAAGACTAGCATATGAAATCTTAACTGCATTTCAGTATAATATACAAAATATTAGCTGCAACAAACAAGCATCAAGGAATCAGACAGCTTTAGAATAACACACAAGAATGTACAATCTAGGCTGAACTAGCTTGATACCTGATCAATCAGTTCTCTTCGGTTTAAACAGGCCTGTCTCAGACGTTGCTCATCAGTAAGCTTGATTCCATCAATCCATTCCATTGTAAGCACAGCCTTACGAGTTAACCTCCAATAGATTTTTGGAACCTTAATAGGGCACGATTTCCTGTTTGCAGCAGTATGTTGTGCTTTTGGATTTGTATTATCTTCATCTGGAAATCAATTTAAAGTACAACTTTCTAAGACAGAAATTGAACAATGGAACAGAAAACGTAAATAATGATGAAAAAAAAATGAATTGTGAATAAACCTCAAGTGTGCACAAGCGTTAATTACCTAAACCTAAAAAAGATGCGATAATAATACCAAAATATGCCAACACAATGGCACAGCTTTTGGAGGAAAGAAAATGGTGTAGTTTTTAATGTGTCTATTCAAATGTCTAAAACTCAAGTTTCGAAAGGGTTTTGAAAGATCAACCGAACATCAAACTTTCAAAACATATACTCCCTCCGTTTTTTTTATCTGTCACATTTCAGAATTTGCTCTGTTTTTATTTATCTGTCATTTTGCATTTTCAATGCATCATTTACTACTTTTTTCCTCCTTTACCAATAAAGTATTTACATCTCCAATAAAAAAATACATTTCCAATACTAAAAACTCCTTTACCAACAAAGCATCTCCAATAAAAAAAATATTTCCAACACTATATTTTAGACATATTAATTACTTTCTTAATCTGTGTGAATCTTCTCTCTGCGACATATAAATAAAGCGGAGGGAGTAATATGACAACGACAGGGTTACACAACAGCAAAGGTGACAGAAATCTGCAATCTCTGTGCTGTCAACTGCGAAACTGGCAATATAATCTATTCGACTAGCATATCCTAGCTATAACTGATTTTCCATCCTAGAGGAAATGTACATATCTGAGAATGTTGAAGAAGGATTTGGATCATTCAAATCGTAAGACTTAGTCGAAAAAACATGTACCTTAAAATTTTCAACAACATTGTAAAAAAATGATGAAAATTGTCAGCTAAGGTTCACATTAGTATAATCAATCATCTTTCTTTCATAAAAAGGACACGGCTTCAATAAGCTTGTTAAGATGACAGGCAATTAACTAACTGAAAGTAAATAAGTAGTGAAGAACTCACAAACAATTCCAGCATAAAGTCTTGCGAAGCGCTCGGCATTTTGGCCCTCCAAGATGTAGTCAATTTCATTAAACATATGCCTCACCTGTTGATAAAGAAAAAAATGACACTGGAAGAATATACATACCAAAGCCGATTAAAAGTAAGATGGTTTCAAAGGGGCATTGTAAGACTTTTCTGCAATGACTATCAACTTTAATATATCTATGTGTACATGTATATATGCATACATGTCCATATGCATATGTATACATATGTACTCATGTTTCATCACAGCTTCAGGACAACATGAAGAAAGTAAAACTCAAGCAGGATGTATGGACAAGACATTACAAAAGAATCAGGACTCTGACCATTTCGTTTACAGCAACAAGTAAATCTTTACGAGCTTTGGCAAATCGCTTTAGTTGGCCTCCAATCATGTGAAATAGCAGAGCATCAAGCGTCAATCGATGTGACATACCAGGCCTTTGCACTTTAACAGCTACGCACTCTCCAGAATGCAAGTGAGCTACAAAACTTGAAAAATCAAGAAGATATTTAACTCGGCTGGAAGACTATCTTATCTGTCCCATGTCCCCGTAACCTTCCCTACCACAAAAAGTGGAAAAATACAACACCAAAAAAAAAAAAAAAAAACACGCTAAAATGTCTGGCACGTAAAAGGTTAAAAATCCATGCAGAAGTAAGGCGCAAGAAAGTTGGGTAAAAAGCAAATTATCAGCCATATGTAGAGCACCTAAGTTCAATAATCAAGAAAGTACAATGCAGAGAGTATAGAATGCAGCCGCAAGGTTATAGTTTCTCACCTTTGTAAACCTGTCCCAAAGATGCTGCAGCAACGGGCTCATTGCTAATGTCAGCAAATAATTTTGAAACAGGAGCCCCTAACTGTGACTCAATAGATCTCATGGCCACATGAGTTGGAAATGGTGGAATTTGATCCTAACATAGCAACACACTTGTGAATGCCAACGATAAATACGAATCATGTCTCGAACACAAACATACAGAAAAGAAAAAAGAAAAAGGGAAAGATACAACTCCACAAGCAATTGCTGCAAAAGCCAGAAACAATACCTGTAACTTTGCAAGTTCTTGGCAATAAACGGTTGGTAATATATCTGGTCTTGTACTCAGAGCCTGACCAAGCTGCCACAATACAAAGCATGAAATTTCCATCAACAAAGAACTATATTGTAAAGGTATGAGTTGCTAACTTCTAAGAACACACTACATACGTATGGGACTCGTCACACACTCATACAATTCATAGCATGTAACTTATTTAATTGAAGCAGTAAGCAGTATAAAGGCGTGCACACAGAAGATAGGGCAAACATGACAGCACCCTATTCACTGAAAGTTAATACCAAACTTGGAATTAACAACTGCTAAGAGTTAAGGTAAATATCCTCAGATTCAAAGTACTAACTATTCCGGATTAATGGGTGTTAGATACATGTAAAAATTATACTCCTCCTTAACACCTTAAGCTTTTAGTTGAAATAGTAGTTTTCATGTTATTAAAGCACAAGATCGTGAATAAAACGCTAATCCAGACCTATAATAAAAAAATAAAAATAAAAACTATAACGACAGCTGCTACACTCAGATTTAGTCTTATCACGTGTGGTCCATGTGTGAAAGTCCACACGTGAGAGAGGATGTATATATGTATGACTTGTGTTTCTTTTAACAACTTCAACATTTATGTGAATGGAAATTTATCAATACACACACAGACACACACACATTTATCCATGTGTGCAAGGCCACACGTGAGGAGCGTGTGACATGTATGTAAATATTGTGTTTCTCTTAACAACTTACGTCTTTAGGTGAAATGGTAATTTATCAATTGGCTTCAAAGGCTACGGTTAAATAACCATCTATTCTAGAGATTTAGTTGTTGTAGGAGGATGTGAGTAAATAAGTCATTTAAACACTTCAATAAGCACCTCGCGTGTGGGTCTAAGACAAATAACCTGAACAACAAAAGGCACAAAGGCATATATAAAGGGCAATGTCAATATAAGACACACAAAGGCAAAGAAAGAAGCCTTAAACATGGACAATACAAATTGGGTGACAATGTTAGTAAGGAAGTTTGGTCACATGTTTAATTAACATCTCTCAAAAGCAGTGTTCTAAAGGACACTAGGCGGTAGTCAGGCGGTGGGCACCTAGACGGCGCCTTGGTGTTTTTTTTTGTTTTTTTTTTTATATTTAATTATACAATGGTTGTCCAACATAAATCAATAAATCCTAAAGCATAAACATTAAGGAAATGTGTCAAAAGACTAACTAAAGTACAAAAGAACATGAGATTATGTTAAAATAAGTCTAAGAACTCATGAGTCAAAAGGGCTGCTTGGATTTTATTTTTTTGTAAAGTGTGATAAATGAACTATTTTTATACATATTTGAAGCCCTAGACCGCCTGGGATCGCCTAGACCGCCTAGGAGCCCGCCTACAAGCCTACCCGCCTAGATATGTCCGCCTGGGGTATAATCGAGTCAGTCGGAGACCGCCTAGCGCCTAGCGCCTAGGCGCCGCCTGGACCGATTTTTAGAACACTGCTCAAAAGCTTAAGCTGTTGTAAAAATAAGTAGTTAAGACATTTTAACACTTTAATAATAGCATGTCTGAAAACTAAAGCACATGAAGCCTCCATGTTGCAAGTTCTACCGTTGTTACAAGTCAAAAACCATTCAATGATGTCAAATATTCACATCGAAAGTCTGTGCACAGACATGAGAACAATCATTTAAACAAAATTGAACACTAACAAATTGAAGGAAAAAGGATGACTTACCTTAACATAAAAAGGCCCCAAGCGGATAAGAGTGTTACGAAACTGCAATAACACCAATAAGGAGGGATGTAATGAAAACCACAAAGGTAGACAGTGCAATAATGTAAACACGTGTCACAGATCTAAAATGTGACTCCTGCAAAAAAATAAAAATAAATCTAATATGTGACTATTAAAACGAATTGTGCCAAAACTTTAATCAACAGAGACTTTTTGAACCATACACGTTGAATTACCATTTCTCTCAAAAGCATGCTTAAATTGTTCGGAAGGTGAATAATTAACATGCTAGACACAACACACGTCAACAAGTCCCGTCCTTCAAAAGCGGGATTAATACAAATATCCTGAGCCAACACAAGGCCAAAACGAAAACTCAACACTTGAACAACATAAATGGGTGGAAGTGGAGCCGCATATGTTTGATCTAATGAACTCCGGCTCTGATGCCACGTTGAATTACATCTCACAAAAAAACTCAAGTTATTGGAAAGATGAGTAATTAACATATTTATACACAGAACACTTCAGCAATACAAAGGTAAATTAATAAGGAAAACTAGGGAGGGCACAGCTCGAATCTGAAATATCAGGCCATACGACGACAACTTTTACTACATCTCTTTTACCAATCCCTTCGCATAAATGCTATAGGGAAGCGGACAACACGACGATGAGTTAAAACCTAGATATAACCAAAGTACACCGCTTCAAACCAATGTTGAAGTGCTCATTTTCAGGTGACAGAACTACGCAATACACTTTCACACATTTCTTTTACAATAGAAATAACTTATTTCAACACGTGTACATTGAGTGTGCTGCTGGACTGGCATGAACAACTGCTCTCGGCTACATCATCCGTTCATGTCTTCCCATCTCTGAGGTGCCCGTTAGGCAACATCAATTCTGTTTTGATATGAAACCTTGGAGAATTAAAAACAATCTTCAAGTATGGAATGATATGCATGGAGAAAAAACTCACTCGTATATGCATAGGAAACAAATATCATTATTTGAAGAAAAAGAAAAATCACATTGTATGAAAATCTACCAAAAGCAAGCATAATACGAGACAAGGATAGTCAAATTACCATAATAGAACGTTTTTTCATATCCTGAACAAATATTTGGCAAACAGCAAGCTTCATTACATGGTAAGATACAATAGCTGCTCTATACAATGCCAAGAAGGGGCTGAAATCATATAAATATGAGATACTCTTTGATCTCGTCCCAAGGATATTTCCGAATTCACTTTCCAACGACTCTTTCCTGGATTTAGCATAATCCCCTGATGGCTTTTCACCATGAACACTGGAATATCTAGTAGAAAAACTGCACCCAAGGTAAAGAGATCAAATAAAAAGCTTGATGCTTAAAATCAAAGAAAATTAAACTTTTGGGATAACATTCTTTATAAAAGAATTCCTCTATGTAGTACTCACAAATTCGAGGTTACAAAGTTGGTAAGCTTAAAATCCTGGTGCACCAAACCGGTTCCTCTGCAGGGAGCCTTTTGCAATAAGATGTTGCGCTCAACATCAACCCAGCTGCGCAAAACTGAAATTCATATGGGAAAATTACTTAAAAGCAGCTCAATAAATTGTTCCGTACATAAACTGCAAGATATTCTCTGTACACTGAATCTCGTATAAATGCAAAAACAAATGAACAGCTTGTTAAACCAAGTGATTATCTCGACTATAGATACCAATTTCAATTGAATACAAGTTCAGGGTAGTAGCAATAACATTGAAACAAACACGAAATATAGTGATAGCAAACTTCGAGAACAGGGAAACGTTATTCGT
The DNA here is from genome assembly GCA_036785695.1 of Gentiana straminea. Taxonomy (NCBI): domain Eukaryota; kingdom Viridiplantae; phylum Streptophyta; class Magnoliopsida; order Gentianales; family Gentianaceae; genus Gentiana; species Gentiana straminea. The sequence goes on along the minus strand of JAVUPR010000266.1, from coordinate 13,486,177 downwards.
ACTGGAGACTGATTGGAGAGCCAATCGGTTGCGCTTCAAGCATGCAGAGATGCCCGTCATTAGCGACGGTTGCTGACTAGCTTAATTACATAAATTGCTGGTGGTTGAATTGAAAATCCCACGCTGACGCTATGCTCGATGAAATGCTCGATTGATTTGTTGGCTATCGGTGCTGTTCTAGCTTTGGTTCCCGACAAAGTGACATCTTTTTCCACCGTGATCAATTTTTCAACTTTACTCCAAATCTTTTGCTCGAATTAATCAAATGAAATGGAATTTTGCTTTTTCTTTTTTTGTTTTTTTGTGAAAAACTAAATCTTTTTCATTTTAGTTACGGTATGAAATGAGTTTTTTTTTTTTTTTTTTTTTTTTTTTTTCCAAATGAATTTTTTTTTTATAGAATTAAAAAATAAGTTACTCTTATTCGCTGATCTTACCATGCTTTCATCACTCTCACATTTACCCTACCTTACCACACCATTCACGTTTACCTTATCCACCACCCATCCAACTACCCTATTTCATTCATTATGCCTCATCACCCACCCCACTCAATCATGTCATGATACACATTTTTTTGTTACACGAATAGGCCAAAATGACCGGGGGAGAGGGGGTTGGAACCCAAAAACAAAAGACTACTTTTTATTGAGATGAACTCCACTCAAATCTTCCTCTAAAATAACCACTGCATTCCTATGAGGCTCCTTTAAAGTCATAATTCCCAAAGGGCCATGCTGACCCATTCTAGCCAAGCAATTTGCTACCCGATTGATAATGTCGGAATTATCACGATAAGATTAGTGGTGTTTAACGGTGGATATCTGGCTTTGATTTCGTGTAAAAGCCGGTGGTGCACGGCGGTGATAGTGCTTTCACGGTGACTTAAGTGGTGGTGCTTTGTTAAAGAGAATTTGGCAGAGTTTGCCTTGATTTTTATTTATCTCAACCTCCCGTAAAATAGTTACATTGAGCCTTATTTATAGGCAAGCCACATGTAGGGTTTAACAAGTAACAAAACGATACAGTTAAATGCAGTGTGACGCCGACTAAGCTAAAGACTATCATGCGGTGCTGATGCGGGGGCGGGACCCACTCCACTTGGTCATTTGCTCAATCTATGTCTTGTTACCCTTCAGTTGTAGCTTGCTCTTCTTGATAGTGGGCTCGGGCCTCTGGCGGGCATAGTAGCCTGAGCGATTGGCGGATCGACCCCTTAGCCTTTCTTGGTGCTGCATGGGGCTTAAAGGCTTTGGTCGGGGCCAATGTCTAGCGATCCCGTATTGGCTTGTGAATATACGGACTACGGTGGCCAATGGCCTTATCTGCTATTTTGGTGGCCGGGCAGACCCAAATAAAGATCCGTGGGTTGGATTACGGTTTAGGCATATCATCGATTAGCTTAACTTTGCGTGAAGGAAATCATCACTTCCCATTCCTCATCTTGCATCCTATGAATGTCTTAAATGATAGGCAGGCTATCCTCGTTCGGCTCCGGTTGTTTATAGCCGTAATAGCCGCTAAAGAATCGGACTCCACCCACAAGGCAGGGACATCATAGTCCTTAACGAGCATCATATATTCTCCAATGGCCATAAGCTCCCCAATGAATATAGTGATTTTACCCATTGCACCAACAAAGTCTCTTACCCATCTGCCATCTGGATCTCTGAAATGCCCACCAATGACAATGTCACCTCTCTCATCCTTAACATGGTTGATCACACTAGCATCCGTATTCACTTTCAGCCATTCTCCAATTAGGGAACGTCATCTAATCCATTAGTTTCCTTCGAAACAGACAAAAGATAATTAGTACCGCGACTAACCACGTATTTATTAGCACAATAAAGGATAGAGTTCATGGAATCACGAAAGGTAAGCCTTCTCCTATAATAAAAAAAAAAAAAAAAAAAAAAAGGCATTTTTGTCATTCCAAATCTGTCAAAGTGCAAAAAGAAAATGGGTGTCACTATGCACAACCTTCAAAATCTTCTTATCACCTTACTCTATTAAAGACCAAGGGAAACCCCAAGGGCAGCCACGTGGCATAATTGTTGCCACATAGTCTTTTTTTTTTTTTTTTGTGTTTCAGTTATATTGTGATTACCCAAAAGACAATAAAATACAAAATGAAAAAAAAAAAAAAAAAAAAAAGCTAGACGATGGAGGAGGCCGACGATAAACCGGAGAATTCGACGGCGTCCGGAGGTTCTCTTCTTCAACTTCTAGATATTAGATGTGTTATGTGTTGTAACTCTTTCTATTTTTTTTTTATTGTATATGCATTCTCGTTAATAAATTCAATGCTACCGAGTCATCAAACATGTATTATGTAAGGTTTTTTTTTTTTTTTTTTTTTGTGTTCCAGCTGTATTGTGATTACCCAAAAGTCAATAAAATAAAAAAAAAAAAAAAAAAAAAGGGCCAGACGATGGAGGAGACCGACGAAAAACCGGGGAATTCGACGGCGTGCCATTACCCGGAGGTTCTCTTCTTCAACTTCTAGATATTATATGTGTTTGGTGTTGTAACTCTTTTTGTTTTTTTTTTTATTGTCTATGCATTCTCGTTAATAAATTCAATGCTACTAAGTCATCAAACATGTACATGCCAAGAACAAGATAACAATATGTTTTCTCTGTCATCACATTATATGCAATGCTTCGATGGGCCGCCGTGCCTTGCACTGCGTTCATGACACTAGTCATTTATATTATGTTCCAGCCATGCTTGACAGGACAAATGTGGAATAACCATGCTTGGCAGGACAAATGTGACATACTCCATCCGTTTTTTTTAATTGTCACGTTTGGAGAAAAAATATTGACCATGTCCATTTAAAAGATGACTAACTTTAAGTTAAAAAGTGATCAGGTTCATCCAAAAAATGACAGTTTTTTTTTTTCCAAAAGTGACAGTAAAAAAGACGGAGGAAGTATAAAAAATCTCGGTGACAATTGACCTCTAAATACAATCAGCCCAAGGACAAACATATGAGTAAATGATTCAAGTCCTCATCATGTCTTTCACATCTATCACGCAAACTCCCTGTAGCCATTTCCCCTATGGCCCTGGCCACATTAGAGCAACCCCAGTGGGCTCTCAATTCAGTCTTGAAAATGAATTTCGGGGATCCTTTATGCCACAGTGGACCCCCAACATACCCCTGTCCCGATAATTTTCTTTACCCTCCCCTCAACATTTCAAGGAGCTGATAAGGGAGAAAAGCTGCAAGTTTTTGTTTTTTTTTCTATTTCTTTTTTTTTTTTTCTAAAAGCTGCAAGTTGGTTGCATATAATAATGATATAATAATATAATAATAATAATAATAAGAAAAAGTTGTTTATTGGGGGTTGTGATGTGATTCCCATCGAGAAGAAACTTGTCAAATTTATTTGGAGTCTTTTATTTATTTTAGTTATCTTTTATTATCCCATTGGTTAGATATTATTTTATTTTTGTTATTGTTTTTATTTATAGTTAATTTGTCCCACATTGCTAGATTAGCAATTAGTGTTTGAGTACGTAGCGCATATAAAGGCGTTAAGAGTCATTGTAATCATCGACAAATTTTGAGATATATATTATATTTGAAGCTTTTAAGCTTTGGTGAGTTTTCTCACATTGGTTTTGGTGGATTCCAAACCGTTGTTTGGTGGATTCCAAACGGAACTTATCAAGGTTACGAGCGAGACCTTGTGGCGTTCGTATACCAAGGGTTCTTAGATACGGGTTATCTATGAAAAAGTGTTAGTAAGCATCCTATCATGCTACACCTAACACAACCTTACCTTACTACACTTTACACCCATCATTTAGTTGACCAAACCAACCAAACATTATTCCATTGTACATTACCTTAACCTATCACATCGACTACCATACTCCACCACCCTATCACCCCACTCAACATTACGAATCACTATACTTAAGACTACCTCATCCTCATCACTCATACTTCTCCATCTTATCTAATCATACCCTAACATTCTACTTTACCCCACCACTCATACAATGTTAGGGTATTATTAAAAAGTTGAATACTCAATACATAAACGACGTTATAGTAGTATTTTATTAGTCGGCCCATAACGAATTAATAAAAGATTTATACAACACAATATTTTTTAAAAACCAATAGTCATCACTTAAAAAAAACATTTCAAAATTCAAACTACAACATGGAGAACGCACACAAAACAAATTGGTCCCCGTTCGGAACTCGAAATGGTCGGTTCTCTAAGGGCTTTACTTAAGACTAAGTGTTCTCGAGTGCCCGTTAGGAACAAAGTGTGTGAATTATGACCATGCTTAGACATGATTCAATTTAAGTCACTCCACCACTTTATTTACTTAACTAATTTTTTTTAATTTATTCTTTTATTTATTTCGTTAATACGTTACATTTTTTTTAAATCAATATGTTACAATTTGTCTTGCCTATAATTTATTCATGTAAAAAAACAACTTTCACCGCTTCATTTTATTCGCTCAACTAATTTTTTTGGGGCAAATGTCCAAAATGACATATATTAGACTTAACTAGGCAAATAGGATATTAAAGAATCTTATTTGGTTATAAGGACATTTTATTAATACATTGACCAAACTACCAAATTAATATATATATATATAAAAAAAAGGAAAAACAGGCGCCCAAGAAAAATGTTGCGCTGTTAAAAATCTTTTGTATGTATTTGTTTATTTTCCTTTTTTCTGGATGTTTTTTTTTCATGGATGTTGATAACGTCTAAATTATTTCGGGTTGTCAGCGGTGGTGTTATTATGAATATCTGGCTATAAAAATGTATAAAAGTGGTGTTTGCCGGTGGTGCTCGGTGGCGACAATGGATTCCGGCGGTGGTGCTTTCTCAGAAGAGAAAAAGGACAATTTGGCTTTGCCATTTATTTTATATCATTTTGTCCATGCCTAATGAGGTTACATAGCTCCCCTATTTATAGGGGGAGCCACCGACTGAAGTCGGTTTATTTACAAATAAGAACACAGTACATAATAGATATTATCTATACTAGCGAGCTCGTAGCAGGGCTAGGTGTTGCATGCAAGGTCGTTGGCGGACCCGATAACCGAAGGGATTCGCGTGCCGGCCCCTAGTCTTTCTTGGCGCCTCATGGGGCTAAGGGCTTGGAGCGGATCCAAAGGCTCGCGACCCTATTTGACTTGCGAGTTCGCGGACATTAATGGCCGGTGGCCTCATCCACTATTTTGGTGGCCAGACGGACCCGAATAAGGATCCGCGGACCGAAATACGATTTAGACCTATCAATGGCCCCCTACTCCGTGCCTCGAACATTTTCTAAAAATGTTAGGCGGGGAGTAAAGACTGCTTGCGGATTTGTTTTCTTGAGATACTGTGACGGCTCGCTATTGTGGCGGGATCGCCTGTTAGCTTTGCCTAAATGTCGTACTCAGAGTAGGTCTTTTGTTGTTTGTGTGTTGTTGATCGACTTCGCCTCTTGTGGCTTGTGCCATGAATTGAGACTGCTTTTGTGGTTTTGCGTCGTGAATCCATTTAGCCTTTGGTGGCTTGAGAGCTTTTAGTCTTGTAGAGGGCTCGCTCGAAGGCGAGTTCTAAAATATGATGTCGAGCTAGAGGTCGGTCTTATAAAATGCTCGCTCGAGGGCGAGTTCATGCCGAGCTAGAGGTCGGTCTATAAAATGCTCGCTCGAGGGCGAGTTCCCAATATGATGCCGAGCTATAAAATGCTCGCTCGAGGCGAGTTCCAAATATGATGCCGAACAAGAGGTCGGTCTTATAAAATGCTCGCTCGAGGGCGAATTCCAAATATGATGCCGAGCTAGAGGCCGGTCTTATAAAATGCTCGCTCGAGGGCGAGTTCCAAATATGATGCAGAGCTAGAGGTCGGTCTTATAAAATGCTTTAAGAGGCAATTAACCTGAGGGCCTTTTAGTGGCTTTAAGTGGGGGATAGCCTTAGCCGTCTAAAGGTCATATTTGGATGGAGTGCCTTAACTTCGTATGATTTGGCTTCTTGGACTTTTAGCCTAGCCGATTTGAAGTCGTACTTGGGCGGATAGCCTTGACTTCATTTGATTTGGCACCTTGGGCTTTTATCCTAGTCGATTCGAAGCTGTAATTGGGCGAGTACCCTAAGCTTCTAAAGATTTGGCATCTTGGGCTTTTAGCCTAGCCGATTTGAATTCGTACTTGGGCGGATAGCCTTGACTTCATTTGATTTGGCATACTTGGGCTTTGACTTCAGCATATTGGGCTTTTAGCCTAGCCGATTCGAAGCTTTAATTGGGCGAGTAGCCCAAGCTTCATTTGATTTGGCGTCTTGGGCTTTTAGCCTAGCTGATTCGGAGCTGTAATTAGGCGAGTAGCCTAAGTTTCTGAAGATTTGGCATCTTGGGCTTTTAGCCTAGCCGATTTGAAGTCGTACTTGGGCGGATAGCCTTGACTTCATTTGATTTGGCATTTTGGGCTTTTAGCCTAGCGATTCGAAGCTTTAACTAGGCGAGTAGCCCAAGCTTCATTTGATTCGGGGAGATTGAGAGCTTGTTTTGGTGTGCTTGTTTCAGTGTCCCCATTTTATACCCGGTGAATCTGTGGTGAACATGGCGGTCATGACAGAGACCTTTATTCTTCTGATCGTAACTTTAACTCGTGGCCGCTCTTCGGCCTCTGAATCTATATTTTCTTTTTTTTTGTTTTTGTTTTTGACAATGACTTTTCCAAGTACTTTTGAGTTTGCATCTTTATTTTTGCTCAAAAAATTCCATCTTTTTCGAGTCCTCTATCTGGGTCCGATATACGTATATATATATATATATATTGTATTTATATATATATATATATATATATATATATATATATATACATATGGCGAGGTCGAGGAAATTAAAGCATCGAACTTGCTAAAGATAATTGAGCTAAAAGCCTTACTTGTTTCGGTTGAGGTCGATGATTGAATCGAAAAATCCGATGTGTGGCCCCCTTGTTATAAGCAAGGTCGTTGCGGGCTTGATTGAAATAAATGTTGAATTTGAGTCATTCCGTATGTTTGAAAATTTCCACCTCCGGCCCCCTTGTTTCGAGTAAGATCGGAGCTATGACGTAGCAAGCTTGCTGGGAACAAATTATGAACCAAAGTATAAGCTCGAAAATTTTCCCGCGGCCCCTTGCTCTTGACAAGATTGAGATCTCGAGTAACTTGTCTGAAACAAATGTTGAGGTTGAGCTTAGAGCTTGCCGACCGAGGTCGGACTTAGAGCTGGCCGATGGGTCGGACTTAGAGCTTGCCGACCGAGGTCGGACTTAGAGCTTGCCTAGACCGGACTTAGAGCTTGCCGACCGAGGTCGGACTTAGAGCTGGCCGATGGATCGGACTTAGAGCTGGCCGATGAGGTCGGACTTAGAGCTAGCCGACTGGGGTCGGGCTTAGAGCTTGCCGACCGAGGTCGGACTTAGAGCTGGCCGAGGTGAAAATATGTATATACATATTGAATAAGAACTCGCCAAAGTTTCATTCAAATAAGCCATAAATCTAATCTGACCAAATCTGAAAGTCTGCTTCAAAACACGTATGCTTCAAAACAAGCTAAGAGTCAGTCCGTCTTCTTGCTTCTAAGCAGTCTGAGATTTTGCTTCACAGCCCTGATTGTCGCTTTTTTGTTTTTTGTTTTGTTTTTGTTTTTGGTTTTTTTTTTTTTTTTTTTTTTTGGGGACAATTTCCGTTTTATGCTCGTCGCCATTTATCCTCTATTAATTTGCAGTCTTTATAAGCCCCTTTGAGAGAAATTATGTGTAGCTTTCCATCACTCCTTTCCACGTTGCATAAAAGATCCCCGGATGCTGAAGCATAGACTCTTTGAGCTCCTTCGGTAAATCCATATATGTTCTAAAATGTTTAATGCGCTCAAGCATCAATTTCTTTTCTATGAATTAAAGCAACATTACTTTTCTCCATCTTCTTTTGTGCCTCTGGCAGAGTTACCTCATTCCCCGAAGATTCATGCTCGTAAGGGGACGAATACAGTGGATAGCCTCTTTGGAATATTATCAAACATCTTGAATGCAGGGGGAAAATTCAAAGTAAATGAATATCCTACCTTCTCTGAATCATCATCCTTTTCAATAATTCTTTTCTCACTAGCATTACTTATGGCACGTCTAGCTGATCATGTTCTCCTCCCACAGTTTCTAAGTATTTTCCCTTCTCGGCCCCCTTGTTCTAGACAAGGTTGGCGTTGCATAGCATAACGGATGTTGAGGCCGACACTCGTAACGATAATATTTGAATACCAATGCATGATAAAATTCCAAAATAAATGTGATAATCATGAAAATCGGACTTTAATTAGCCCCGGTCCGCTTCAGTGGGCGATTCGTGTACTTGCACAAATCAAAAGGATAATTGTTGATGGTGATTCAACTAGAAACAATGCTAATGAAGAGTACAAAGATAGCTCTATCGTTCACTTGTAGTGAGGTGAGTTTCCAAAAAATAAGATTGCTCGACCCATCACGTCCGGAGGGTGAGTTACCAATAATGAAGCATAATTATTCAAGTCGTAAAAAACGGGAATAAATTGCAATGAGGGCTCGTACGGAGGTTGTAATAAGAGAACCCGAATGTGGAGAGATTGAGAGCTCGTATTTGACGAGCTTGAGGGCTCGTGTTTGGCGAGCTGGAGAGCTCGTGTTTATAAACACAACCATGAATGCTCTTGTGCAAATGTTCTCTGAATTCTGGATCAAAACACATAGAACAACACTTCAAAACAGCAACCAGTGTAAGCCCGTTTGGCATGACACCTGCTCTCATCATCTCACAAGCTTCTAAGGCCAAATATGCTCTTCTAGATTCGCACAAACCGAGCACAGGTGCACTGAAGTTATCTGTATCCGGCTCAAAAGCATTTTCCTCCATAACATGAGCAGCATGTTCAAGCTGCCCAATATTGCAAAGCTCATTAACAGCGTATTCATGGACTTGAACATCGGGTGAATAGCCATTATCTTTCCTTTCATCCCCTACTATTGGCAGCACACTACCTTTATGTCAAAATCTAGTATCGGCTATTGAGATCTAAGTGAGGATTGAATGATTTTCAAGCCGCTGAACCAGACAATTGATACAAAAATCTGTTTATGTTTAGGAAATTAACAGAGTACCTCAATATCTCCGAATTTCGACGAGAAAATAGCGCTATCAAGCCTTTCTCCACAGCTCCACAAACATCAAATAGCATGATTCATGATTCAGCTCGTTGATAGAAATGTGGCTCTGAATCAATGAAGTGACGATGGAGAGACCACAACAGTTTGGAGTATAAAACTTTCCCGGCGCCGGAGTTCGGGACCGGCGTTGCTGTTGCTCCAGTGTGCATCACCTCCGTTGCTTTCCTCTTCGAATCGCAGAAGCATTTCTCCAAACAATACTCTTGCAATCCTCCACTCCATCTTTCGATTTGGTGGAGACTTTGAGCTGGTAATGGGCTCCGAAACAAGAGCAATTGAGGTCAACAAGAGAAATATTTGTTGTTTCAAAGCTCGAATCCATAGCAGCTCGAATAGCGGCTCCGGTCATCTTCTCCGGCAAGATGAAATGAAAATCGACTGGAGGCCAAGTCAGCTGGATGCTTCAGCAAGGACCCACCTTTGTTTCTCTCCTCCTTTCCTCTAAAGCTTTCTTGATCATTCTGACCCAGCCTTAAGCTCCGTCAAGCTGTGCTTCAAGTTCATCAATCCTCCTCCGGTCATCTAAGGACCCGGCCTCAGCTGCCATTTTTTATTTTATTTTATTTAAATTCAGCATCTTTTCTACATGATATTGTAGATCTATACGGGAAGACTAAAAGCTAAAAGCTAAAAGTTGTTGATGAAGATCTCTGCCGGAAAACAAAAAATGAGTGGTTTTAGGCCGTCAGAAATTCTAGATCTGACCGAAAAAGTGATGAAAATGTCGATTTCCCGGTAACGGAGCCAACTGATAACGTCTAAATTATCTCGGGTTGTCAGCGGTGGTGTTGTGATGGATATCTGGCTATAAAAATGTATAAAAGTGATGTTTGCCGGTGGTACTTGGTGGCGACAATGGATTCAGGCGGTGGTGCTTTATCAGAAGAGAAAATGGACAATTTGACTTTCTTGCCATTTGTTTTATATCATTTTTCCATGCCTAATGAGGTTACATAGCTTTCCCTATTTATAGTGGGAGCGCGACCGAAAGTCGGTTTATTTAAAAATAAGAACGCGATGTAATAGATATTATCTATACTAGCGAGCTCGTAGCGGGGGCTAGGTGTTGCATGCGAAGGTCGTTGGCGGACCCGATAACCGAAGGGATTCGCGTGCCGGCCCCCAGTCTTTCTTGGCGCCTCGTAGGTAAGGGCTGGAGAGCGGATCCAAAGGCTCGCGACCCTATTTGATTTGCGAGTTCGCGGACATTAATGGCCGGTGGCCTCATCCACTATAAACAAATACCCAAAAAATTTTTCATTATTTTATTATATATATTTTTTTGGGGGGAATGGTGCGAGAAGAACAAAAAAAAAACATAAATGGGATAGAAGGACAATTTCCATTTTATGTGATTAAGAATGACAAATTTATAATAAATGGACCGAAATACGATGATTGTTTTCACATTAAACATGTAGTAACGCTAGATAAAGTATAGTAACATAAAAAAAAACAAGTAGTATCCGCCAAAAAACAAATAGTAACAACCCATAAAATGTAGTTACATCCAATGAACAAGTAGTAACAACCAAAAAACAAGTAGTAACAGCCCAAAAAATGTCGTAACAGCAAATAAACAAGTAGTAACAAGCCATAAAATAGATAAAGTTACAGTAATAAATGCAGTAACGTTAAAAAATTAGTAGTAACAACCTATAATATACATGTAGTAAAACCAAAAAGAAATAGCAACAATGATACGTTCCTCCTTGCATTCTTGAGATGTTACTGGTGCTGCAATATGAAGGATTAGTAAGAAGAAGAGGAGAATTTGGAGGAATTTGGGATGGTCGCGGATGCCATGTTTATGGCGATAATTGATGATAGAGGTGAATAATTAAGCAAAATACCACAGATCTGATGCGGAAAAATGCCGGAGGTGTTAAAGACGGTGGACTTGAACGATTCAGCAACAACGGCGTTTGAACGATTCACCGGTGGCCGTTGTTCCCGGCACGGTGTTCCAGACGGTGGCAATTGCTAGACAAACCCAATTGAACGCAGGTCGGCCGGTGTTCCAGACGGTGGCAGTTGTCCCTCTCAGCCGGTGGACAAACCCAAAATTTTCAGGTGATCGCCGGTCTCCATTGCTGAACGCTGATGCCAATCGCCGGTCTCCTTTGTGGTGTTTTGAACACTGATGCCGATCTGAAATTGAATGCCGATGTCTTTTTTTTGGAAGTAGGGTTTTTTATTTTATAGATAGATAGAAAAATGGTGTTTTTGGAAATTTACATAAGTTTTGTCCTGATTAATTATCAGTGTCCTTGTATCCTGGTTTATTTATTAATCTGTCATTCCTGACAAAAGCCTATATTTTTTTTTTTGAAGTAATTTTATTCATTATATTAAGTTATTATAATTTCTCACTTCAATCATTTTCATCAACACAAATTTAAACAAAAAATTATCATTTTTTTTTGTTATTATTTCATTTTAGGGGAGTGGTTTAAAATAACAAATAAGAGTGAAAAAAAGGAATCAGGATAATGAAAATACAAATTGGGTGATAATGACAATTCCACTATTCGTTACCCAAAATCCACTGTTTGGTTCAATGTGGAATTGACTTCAAATCCACTATTTCATTGTTCTACTGTTTCGTTATTTTTGACCAAAATGGCCTCGAAATGACATCGAAAAAATATCAAATGATGTCTAAATAAAGATAACGAAAAAGAGAAAAATATGATGAAAGAATTTCGATCTTTTGACGTTCTATAATAAAGATATATTCGAAAAAAGAATTAAATATGATGAAAATTATAGAATTTACTCGTTCTTTTTACCAAATAAAAGATTCTACTGTTCTGTTTACATACAGAGAGATTTTATGGTACAATAGTTGTAGCAAGGTTATACCAAGTGACATACATTAGAGCCTCTCATTTTTACTCTCTCTTACATAATACACTTTTATCGTGTGTAAGAGGTTAAAAATGAGTGGTTATAATGTATGCCACTTGATAAAATCTTAATACAACGGTTGTATTTTAAAATTTCACTTACATATTTCTATTCTCAAATCGTTATTTTTAACAATAAACCCTTCATTATATTATATATATATTCCTATTCGATTTAACTATCATATCTGTAAAAAAAAAACAAAAAAAAAAAAAAACGCTTATATATAACGAGGCGAGAAGCTGATCTAGGGTTTCTTCAGGCTATCATCTCGTGTTTGATCGTTTTTTTTTCTTCCTCTTCTTCCTTATTACTGCCATCATCTTTCTGCGTAGCGGCGAAGGCTACGACTTTCCCGGAAGATACGTAGGAACTGTAAGAATCGCCTTTCGTTTTCTTTATTTTTAAACCGCTTTTACTACTCCCTTTTCAAACCTAGATCTACATATACAAGATTTTATCTTGCATTTCCACCCTCTAATGCTTATACAAACTTTAATTTTGATTTTCTGCTAGATCTGGCGTATCTTTTGACTTCGTTTTTTTTTTTTTGAGCTGGTTCATGAATTTTTAGTCGGAACCAGTTTATTTGTTTAATTTTTTTTCAGCGAAATTCTCCTTTTTTTTTTGTCTGCTGGCTGCTGTTTATTTTTGTAATTTGTTGAAATTAGTTGATTAGTATATCAGTTTTTCATCTTCAGGTTTGTGATCAAAGATGTCGAGGGTATACGTTGGCAATTTGGATCCTCGGGTTACAGAAAGGGAACTTGAAGATGAATTCCGTACCTTTGGAGTTATTAGAAGGTTCTTACCTGTCTCGATTCGGGTTTACTTTTCATGCATTTTGTTGATTTGTTTTTTGCTTCAATATTATTAAGCTCTCGAAATGGAGGTCTCACAGTTTTGTTTGTAATCGTGTCTGTTAGAGATATATCTTGTCTATAGTAGTATAACCCAAGCTGTTCTTGACGTAACTACTTAGATACCTGTCAAGTATTTTTTTCTTCTCATTACAATTTCATGCTCTATAGATTTGGTCAACTTGAAAAAGAGGATGCTTTGATGTTACTGGGATTGGACATGTTAGATCAATGTAGTTTGGCCGTGGATTCAAAGTCCTAGTTGATGTTATGCATCGTGTTTTTCATTTACATTGAGTAGCTGACTCTCTAGTTTTATTAAGTTCTCTTAGGTAGAACTTATCTTTGTGGGGGGCAGTGTCATGTTTATCCAGATGATTTGATGTGTGTGTCCATGAGAGTATATCTTTCATATAAGGACATAGTTTACTCTAAGGGAAGTTCTGAAATTCTTGAAGCTTGTTTCAGAAGCTTATATATAACTATTTCACTCGATAACATCTTTTTTATGTGTGCTCTGTTTGCGCTATATACTCTTAGTTTCTTTTTCTTATAGCTATTTTCTTGCTACTTGATCACTGGTTTGGATTCAGTTTTCTGATAATTTGAGGCTATGTGGATGATGGTCTCTATACTGAAAGTGTAGTTACCTCGAACGGTAGTCCTTTTTATCCTTTAGCATCTTACATAAATATATATATTGTTGTGCATTGTGGTTAGGATTTTTTGATGCTTTTTACCTAATCATCATACTCAATTATTTTACTGACTTTTTACTGCAGTGTGTGGGTTGCGAGGCGCCCCCCTGGCTATGCTTTTATAGACTTTGATGACCGAAGAGATGCTCAAGATGCAATTCGTGATCTAGATGGTATGCTCTTTTATTCGGAGGATCCACATTTCTTTGTTATGGTAGTTTACATTGTTTTCTCTGTGCTTACCACATTGGTAAAAGGATTTTCTAGCTTTGATGCATGTGAGTGCTCTATCTCTGGTCTTTTTCATTTAGCTCCTCTTATAAGTGAACATGAATCTTCAAATGATAAACCCTTGATGCTTTGTGCTTGAAGCATCTGATAAGTTCTTTTCTTCTGTTTAAGTTTCCCTTTCTACCCCTCAGTTTCAGAAACCATTTGGGATGATTGTTTGTGACAGGTAAAAATGGATGGAGGGTTGAGCTTTCTCACAATTCCAGGGGAGGTGGAGGTGGAGGTGGAGGTGGTGGTGGTGGTGGTGGTGGTGGTGGGCGTGGTGGTGGCCGCGGCAGGTCTGGATCTGATTTGAAATGTTATGAATGTGGCGAGTCTGGCCATTTTGCCCGTGAGTGTCGTGTGCGTGGAGTTTCTGGAAGGCGCCGCAGCCGCAGCCCTGCAAAGTTTCGGAGGAGCCCAAGTTATGGCCGGAGGTAAGACTGCATAAGTGGTTGATATAGCTACTATGAAGTTGTTTGCTCTACTGTATTTGACGACTATTCTGACCTCCATTTGATGTTAATTCTGCTTGATTACTGGCACAGGAGCTACAGTCCTCGTGGACGCTCCCCTCCTCCTCGTCGTCGCAGCCCGTCTCTGCGAGGTCGCAGCTATAGCAGGTCACCAGTTCGTGGGCGAGAGCGAGATGAGCCAGTTTATGCTAATGGGTAAATGCTCTCAAGTCTTTGGACATTTTCCCCTTCATTTCACTAGAAAACCAGTTTCTTTATTATTTCTGAGAATTGATGTGTAATTTATTGACTTTATCGTTTCGTCTTTCTTGGGGATGTTTTCTATGTTCTTAGGCAAATTTTATGGTGGTGAATGACAACCAAACTCAATGGACACATGTCATCACATGGGTGATTGTGATCGTGTGTGTTAATTCTCAATCATTGAATTCAAGATGAGTTTGATGCTCATTTACCACCATTAAAATTTCCCATGTTAATATTAGTTAATGGCTTATTGATTTTTCCTGTTTTGATGTACTGCTTTTGACTTGTGTTCACCTCCTCATTATGCCCTTCATGGGCATGTGTTCCATCATCTTAGTCTTCATGAATTTGCGGGAACATATTAAATAGTTCCCGAGACATCTTTTATGGTCTTGAAGTCTTAAACATTAGTTTACCCAGTGCATGACTTATGCATTACACTTCACACCTATAGCAACATGTTTTTACTGATTCTAATAGTTTTGATACCGTCTATGTGCAGGAATGGTCTTAGGGAACGACCAGAACGTCGCAGGAGCAGGAGCTGAGGGAAGCAAATCGGGCTTAGGTCCATGATGGTTTTTCCATTGAATTTTTAATATGCTTCGAATTAGTTACGACTCTGTAATTGGGTTGACACCCTCACCTACGTCTCTCGTGGATTTGGTTAAGTAACTATCGTACTGCATGTTAAGTTGGTTAGTGTTTCTTTTCTTCTTTCATTCCATGCCTTTGTCCCTGAACCATATGGTAGTTTGATTTAGGCATTGGATTCTATGTTTCCTTATATATGATGCATTAAGTAAGAACATACAGTGGAAGACTGCTAAATGTTATTGCTTTTGTGTTTCTGTCGAGGTATCTACGTGGTTCTGCTTCGTTGGTTTTCTGCTTCGTTGGTTTTCTGCTTCGTTGGTTTTCTGCTTCTGCACTCTTCTGTGGGTTTTGTTCGTATCTGCCCTGCTGTGGGATCTCCAATTCAATATGTTGAGGATCCCAGTTGGCTACATTGGTAGATGCTTCTGTTTGATTGAAAATTCTGCGGTTGTTTCTGCTTCATTTGTTTTCTGCTTCAATGGTTTTCTGCTTCTGCACTCTTCTGTGGGTTTTGTTCTTCTCTGCCCTGCTGCGGGATCTCCAATTCAAATTATTGTGGATCCCAGCTGGCTACACCTGCTAGATGCATCCATGTTTGATTGAAATCCTGCAATTACAAGGCCTTACCCGAAAACATAGACCCATTGTTAGATTCTTTAGTGAGAGAAGCTGCATGAAACACTCCAGGCAGGTAACCTGTTACATAATAATCGCGTGGATTCATTTTTTTTTCCTGAAAGCTGATAGCGAGTCATATTTTATTGGGTTTTGAGTGTGTAAAAGGTGAATCAAGTAAACTTTTTTTTCTAAAAAAGTACCTCCTCCGTCCATCCTTTAATATAGGTCTTTTTGACTATTCATTTTTCTCCGATAATATTTTTTTATAATACTGATAGAGCTTTTATTACAATCTGCCTTCATCTTACGCTTAATTTACTACTGCCATTCAACAAATTTTAATTACTTCACAACCAGTTCCAAATGAGAATCGACTTTTTTTTTTGGGTATAAAATTATGACATTTATCTACTTTCTTAATATGTGTTAATTTCCTTAAAGGACCTATGTTTTGGGACGGGGTTGTAATATTTATTTAAATATTTTTGAAAGCGCTTTGCTGACCACCTAGTGTTGTTCTCCCTGCACACCGTTTTTCCATACAAGGTTTCCTCCACTTCTTACCAAATAGGGGAGGGGGCTTTAGGGTATTTCATCTGCTCAGAAGGTGTTTTCTTTCAAACACAATCTTCAGCTTCTTTTGATAATTCGGTTGGGTGTATTGATTGGAGGTAGCTTCTGGCGTATTGAAGGAGAGTGCTTGGCTACCTTTTATCTTCTCAACTAATGCAATCCATTGCCTGAAAATCTCCAATTTCTATTTGGTTGGGTATATGCTGACACCTGAGAGTCTGCTTTAGTCCGGTGAATCACTTGTTCATAGAACCCGATCATGCTAACGAGTGGTGAACCATCTATAGATGCCTGCACACGCACCAGATGCGCTTTCTTTGTGTCTAAAGCCTGATATTTGTGCTTGTAAGCGGCATCACTCTTGGTTCAGGTTTTATTTTGTCTGTGGATGGGCAAAATTGATATCCAAGTCTTCAAGGGGTCTGATTTTCAGTGAATTGGTTGGGGCTGCGATTAACTGAATATGGATGCAATTTTAGTGAGCTAACTAGATATTATGCTTTTTAGTGTAGAGTAGTTGGTTATGGCAGTATTGTCTCATTGCAACATTTACTATGGTGGATGGATGATTAGCGTGGGCGGGGTGGCGTGCATGTATTTAAAGGGGGTTATAAGTGAAGGTGTGTGTCGTGAGATTTACGATTTACATTCATTTTTAGGTTTAAATTCTCTCTTTAAAAACCACAAGCAATAAGGGTTTGGTTGAATGTTTTTGATTGATGAATAATGCAATTAGTTTTTATCTATCAAAACATGTGAAAAGTAAAGTTGGTGTATTTAAAATCGGATGGGGTCCAATTAGCCTATCAAAGTGGTAGAGCTGACTTCACGACAGAGGAAAGATGACATTAAATTATGCATTAATTGGTAAAAATGCCTTATAAAATGACGCAAAAATTGAACTTAAATTCTTTATATTTTGATACAGAAGTAGTAGTACATAATAAGGGATCCTGTACATTTGAATTGGAGGTCCATTTTACATTCGTATTGTGGAGGATGGAAAAAAATAAAAACAGCTCAGAAATTGATGATTAATTAAAAAAGTTGCCCTAGAAAAGGGAAGAGATAAGTAGAGTCTCTCATACAATGATATTTATTAGGCACAAAATTTACAATTTCTCACATATTATTCCTTCCATTGACAATAAACTCAGGAAGGAACATGCGAAATCAAGAAGAAAAAAAATAGCACACATTTGTATGGAATGCACAACGTATTGAAACCATGATCCAATAAATAATATTTTCCACCTACATTGATTGCAAGAACTATTCTCACCAGCTTAGGTGCTAGAATCTGTATCTATATTTATAGATGTCTCTGTGGTGCAAAGTAAACAAAGTATATATGGATCCGAGGAGACAAAATAAATTGATTCTATGACAGTATACGCCTACAAAACTACCAGAGTGATTGGGGCAACCCAACGTCTCCTGCTCGAATTTGAACAAAACCATGGACGCAAGAAACAAAGGAATCAAGATACATCACCAAGCAAGCAAAAGGGGCAGCTCCACATCTTCCTCCAATGTTGGACAAAATACCTGAGGAACAAATCAATCAAGATGCATCTGATCCCTACACTTTTTACATAATTAAAGGGTAAAAAGTAAAAGAAGAAAAGTAAAAACACCGTTGGATGCACTTTTTCGTGCAATGCTTGCTCACATTTTTGTGCGTTTATACTTACCGTTGTAGCATAACAACTGGATATAGAAATCTCAAGAAAGCCAAGATAGGGGTTTATAGAGCGAGAGAGCAAAAGATGATCATGGAACGTATTACTACTTCTGTCCCAGGATACAATAAATAGCGGAAAGAAGATTAAATAATCGCATCATTTGTTGTCAGTGGCAGGCAATTGATTTGGGATTACTTGTGTACATGCAGGAGTTGAAATGTGCATGTGCTGAGTTACACTTTTTCCCATGAGAAGAATGTGCATCTTTTATCTAAACCTTAACACACACACACACACACACACACACACACACACACACACAGTATGAGTAGGTTAAACCAAAGTAGCAAAAAGCCCAATTCAGTGTATAAGAAGTGACGCTGAAACTTCATTCACCAAATAATTTAACCAACAGACATAATGAATTTGCGTTTTTATAAAAAACACCCCGGGTACATAGTTGTATATCTATACTACAAGAGCTGGAAAAGCAGATATGCACACCTTGTTTACAAGTCAACAAGACTGACCATCTTCTTAAACCACAAAAGCTGCAAGAAGAGCATGAATCATAGCCCAGTACATGATTAGCCCAAGCCTCAAAGCAGGTTGGCGCTGTAGTGCCCGATCACAAGACACCCTGCAGAACGAAAGTAAAAAAATGCTTATCCAGATCAGTTTCTATGCATGCAAACGTTACAACTGAAAAGTTTTGATTGGAGCGTACCAGACACCATCAATCATATCAGATACCGGTCGGATAAATCTTGGGACGATTCTTGAGGTAGTTAGAGACTTGAAACCATGAGCTGAAAACAAGGACATCATGATCAGTGACGATATAGTAAACTCTGTATACGTCTACAGATATGCATGTGGTTGTGTATAGGCAGATGGATCGGCTATTTTCACCCATACTATGGTGCATGGACACTTATATGATTATATCTGGTAGCGTGTCCCATATCCGGATACGTATCTGACACAGATACACACTGGATACTTGGGTACACGCCTGGGGCAAATTTTATTTTTAAAAGATAGATACGTGATCCAAATATGCACATCTATAAACTCGGATACATAAATTGAAGAACCTTGTTGGAAATTGAAGACAAAACCACCAAGAGATAATGAAAAGCTACCCAAAATGGAGAAAACGATTAAAATTTGCTTTAATTTACGATTTGTTATATATATATATATATATATATATATATATATATATAACCTAACCCTTATAGTTTTATTATATACAGTTTGGTTCCTAAACTTTAATATTTGTGCATATCCCATCCGTACCCGTATCCTATACTTTTCAAAAATCCCGCACCCACATATCCCCTGCATATATGTACCCATGCGTGCCCGTATCCTAACCCTGACAGTTTTATCATATACAGTTTGGTTCCTAAACTTTTAATATTTGTGCATATCCCATCCGTACCCGTATCCTACACTTTTCAAAAATCCCTCACCCACGTATACCCCACATATATGTACCCGTGCATGCAACCTAGTTAAATATGCCTATCCAAACCAATTTAACACAGACCTTTATCATCATCTTCCTCTTCCAGCCCACTAGGATCCATATCTATGGCAATTGCAACTTGATCATTATTGGCTTTGCGTGCACCACGTACTTGAGTAGCAATAGTCCCAGAGGCCGCCCTTTTGTTAACCTGTATCAAAAGCATTTGAAAATAAGGTGCTGCCAGGACCCAAAACCCAAAAAAAAGAAGAAGAAGAAGAAGAAGAGAGAGAGAGAGAGAGAGAGAAAGAACTGTTCCAAATGCTGAGAAAATATTAGATGATAGAATAGACATTTTCAAAACAAACGAAGTCAAAACCTGCACTTGGCCTTTTCATATGGTAATTGACTAGCATAATAACAATTCCACATATGCAATATATCACACTTGAAATTAAATATTTAATAAAAGCTAAGTAGACCACACAATCAACTCTTAAATCAACAAATATAGATCTCACTGCCACACCTGACCCATCATCAAATTGGCAATTACCATGCAACAAATCCACCAGAGCCAATAACTTCTCTTTCTTTTCGGTGAAAGAGGAAAAATAACAGATTCCAACAAGTCATTATATAGGCACGATACAATGTCAGATCACCACCAGTGAGCTAGTCAACTTGCATCAGATATTATACACTGCCTATTTTTTCCTTTTTAACTAGTGAAATATACGAATCAAAGAGTATTGCAAAACACATCACACAAGCAGCAAGTCCTGCATCTCGCTAAGCAATTAGCCCTAAGAGCAAGAAGAAACTAAGCAACTTATCAAAGACAATAGAATATCATTAACTAATTCAGCAGAATAATCCACACAACATGAAGTGAAATTCAACTCCCATAATATAGATCAGGATAATGTGCCAAATGATAACTTACCAATGATTCAACTTCCATGATCTCAGAACCAGCGTTTGTTGACTGACCCGAGTCACTCAAACCTTTTTGCATAATCAACTGAGACTCCTTGTCACGCAACAAATTCTCAAGAGACTCAGTCCTTCGGGACAATTCTTCAACTCTGACATCTTTGTTCTGTGCCACTGAACGCAGTTCCTCCATTTCTGAAATGATACGAGTCATCCGCTTCTCCAATAACTGTTTACGGTCATCCACTTGATTATTCTTAGCATCATCAGAAGGCAAATCATGCACAGGCGCTTGAGAAATCATCATTTCAAGCCATGTCAATAATTCATTCACTTCATCTGAATTCTTTTTATTAACAATTTGGGATGCTGTTAGTGATTCATTGGTGCACCGGGTGACCTCCTGTCTCAGGAAAGAAATCTCTTCTTCGCGTTCTTGTAACTGAGACTGAAGCTTCTCAACCTCAGATAGAAGGCTTTCTGAGAACCCATGGAGCTCATCAAACTTTCTGACAGTGATTGAAAGCTTCTTCACAGATTTATCTCGGGAAGCTTGAATCTTTTCCAAGTCATTGTCCTTTTGCTTCAAAGCTTTTTCCAGCTCCCCAATTTTTAGTGTCATTTCTTCCATTTGAGTCTCCTCTTCATCAAGTGCTCGCATTAGTGCTTCGTTTTCTGATAAGAGAATTCGAAATCAAACGATAATCTGGGGAAAAAGAAATCTACAGAAAGTAACAAAATATATAGATTGCAAAGAGATCACTATAAACGGATAAAAAGGATTATCAGGAAAAACCTTCTTCTTTTGAAGCCAGCGAATCTGTCAACAAGGGAAATCTCTGCTGCAGCTCCTGTAAGATGGCTTCCATGTTTTTTAGTTCTTCAACTCTAATTTCTAGGGTTTTCCGTTCTTCCTCCATCAAAATTAATTGACTTCTAAGGTGCTCAACCTGAGCCTTTGCAGATTGAAGATCTTGCAAGTACTTCTTCGCAGCTGATTCAGACTCCTTGATTTGAGTCACAAGCTCCATAGATATTCTGTCCCTCTGGATGTCCTTTTCATGAAGTTCTTTCTGGAGGTTCGCTATCAAAGTCTTCATTTCCTTATGGCTATCAAATGCAGAGCCATTTTTCATGCTAATTAAATTCTTAACAACCAATATTAGTTTTTCTGTTACTACTCTGACATTTTCCTCTGAAGCCAAATCAGTCTCTTGATCAACAGATGTGTGAATTTTCAAACTGGAGGAGTCCTCATCTGCAAGTTGTTGGGCTTTCCATTTCTCGATATCCATGAATGATACAGCGCAAGCTTCATAAAGCAAGGAAATGTTTCTGCGAAGAGCAAACAACTCAGAATCTTTCTCCTTTAGCATGGCCTCTAACTGCATCAGATGACTTTCCCTGGCCCCAGAAGCCTGTCTTATGGAGGCCACCTCCTTGTGAATACTGTGGACAACTTCAGCTATACGGTTGGCTTCAGAGTAGGACAATTTGTCATGGCTGCATAATTTTTCTTTAAGAGAACCAAGTTCCGTCACAAACATCTGCAAATATTGCACAAGCAAGATAAATATCATTCTGTCGCAAACTTTCTTTGTAGAAAGTGAACTTGGTAGGACAATGTAAAACCAAACAAAACATCATGTTCAAGACCCCATACCTAAAAGAACTAAGGATTCTCAAGTGAGGAGCCTTAATAATAGGACACTAATTGCGAGGCTTTGAATTCACTAACTGCTAACCATCAAAGAAAGCTGACACCCAGAAATTAATCAGCGGAACTTCTGGTTTGATGAAAATCAGCCCTTCAATGGCTTATAAGCCCCCCCCCCCCCAAACCAAAAAAAATGTTATCATACCAAAGCTGGCTATTACACTGCCCTCACCCCCCTAAGAAGAAAACCCAGAGATTCGCCATCATAAAACCAAGTGAGCTACAAGAATATCACAAAGGTATCATTTAACGCGGACAAGAATTTGTTATCTTTTAAGTCCAAGATACACGACTAATCTAACTTTATTTTTTCTTAAGCAAAGTATTTATTAATGATCAAATATTGTACAATCATCCAAGAGAAAACTGCTCTTTGAAATCTTCGTGCCTAATAAAGTTTAATCCATACCAAAATGTCAAAAATAAACAAATGTACAAACAGCAATCACAGATTTGCTTACCCAAGTTAAAAACAATCATGTGGATAAACATTCCAAATGACAAAAAATTAAACCCTGAAATGGGGGGGGGGGGGGGGGGGGTGGGGAGGGTACAAGATTTATGTACACACACGTACACATACCTGCCCCACCCCACCATTCTGAAATCACGAGTGTGCTGAACTTATGTATAGTTGTATTCACTAGAACCAAAAGTTGCAGTATATTACAAACAGATTCTTTAAGTGCAGCCTTGTTGCAGGTTTCACTTGGAAAAGATAAAGGCTGATACAAAAAGTAAAAGCAAGAAGGAACTAGAAGGACACTGAATTACCTTATTTTCGAACTTATTTGAGATCATGCCACCAGAAATACTAAACCGTGCAACATCAATATCAGGAGAAAGAGCTGACCCAACACACGATTTTGCTATGGCCGCCAGATTGCCTAATATCTCCATGTTGTTTGTGAGAACATCACTAACTAATTCATCAATCACAGCCATATCCTCCTTGACTTGATTCACGTATGATTTTAGTGCTGTGACTTCGGCAAAGTGGTCTTCTCTTTCTTTTGATTGAGTAGCAGATATCTTCTGCAGCTCAGAAAGAGCTTCAGATTTCGCAGCTTCAGCCGACAAAACCTCCCGAGAAATTTCTGAATGATTGCGAATAACATGTGCTAGCTCTTCTTGAAGGCTGTCATTTCTTTCTTGAACCTCATTTAACTCTGCGAACAACAAATCAGCTGCTTCTCTAGACTTTTTCAAATCTTTATTACAAGAATCTAGAGCAGATTGCAACTCATGGCAGCGCTTCCCTATTTCTTGCAGCTTTTCCACTGGATTTTCAGAGTTATTAGCAGTATGAACATCTATATCCTTCAAAACATTCAACATCATGCTCAACATATGTTCTCTCTCGTGAAGAATGAGTTCAGTTTCTGCTAAACGATCTTTCACGATCAGGCACTCAGATTCCGCAGCTTCAATTCTTTGCAGATTGATCGACATGTTACTGATCCTAAGCTCATAATCAGCAATAGTGGTATCACGGATACTAAGTTGAGATTTTAGATGGGCTATTTCAGAATTAAGTTCTTCTATATTCTGTTTCAAATTGTCTCTCTGTTGCACCAAAGACTTTCCTTTTTTAACAGCCATGTTCAACTTCTCTCTCAAAGAAGCTGACTTCTGTTCCTCTTGATTGAAAAGCTCCAGCAGTTCCTTCTTCTTCAGATCCAATTCCTCAACTTCACGAATCAAATCCTGATTATTCTCCTTGTATCTCTCTCTCTCTTCCTCCAAGTGCGTAACTTCAGACAAAGCCATGTTTAACTTCTCTCTCAAAGAAGCAGACTTCTGTTCCTCTTCATTGAAATGCTCCAGCAGTTCCTTCTTCTTCAGATCCAATTCCTCAACTTGACAAATCAAAGCCTGATTATTCTCCTTGTATCTCTCTCTCTCTTCCTTCAACTGCGTAGCTTCAGACAAAGCCTCTTCCAGATTTTTGTGTAGTTCTGCTACATCTATTGCCCCATCAATACTAGAGTTTCTGTTGCTCCCTTCCAAATGGGGGTGACACTCCTCTTCATTTGCTTGCACATCACTAGCATCCACATTAACAGGTTTCATCAGAGCAAGAGCTTTATACTCCTCAATAAGCTTTATCAGTAATCTCTCCAAACATTCCATTGAGTCAGAACCAAAATCCGAATCATTGGCATCAGAATACTGAAGTGCAACCTTAATCTCACTTTGCAATCGAATCAATTCACCTTCAATTTGTCTAATGCGCTCTGCATGTTCATGTTCTTTGCCCAATCTTTCTTGCAAAAGACCTACTTCCTTAAGCAGACTTTTGTTATCCTTCTCCAACTCCGTTACCTTCTGTAGTGTTTCATCATATTGGCTATTAAGTGTCTCTAAGTTCTTCACCATACCCTCATTCTCTGAAGTGAGTGATTCATAAGCAAATTTTTGTTCCTCTATTTTTTTCCTAGATGCGTCAAAATCACCATTCAGTGATTCACAAAGAGTGTTTAAGTAATCAACTCTCTGCTGGAGAGAAATACAGCTATCCTGAGCCTCAGAAAGAGCAGTGCCCAACCATTGCATCCTATCCTCTGGTTCTGATAACTTCAACTGTGAAGGGATATTCAATTTATCAAAACCAATTTCCCATCGCTGCACAAGGTTGTTGCTTTCCATCAAGGATTGTTCAAGCATCTCATTCTGCTCCGCCAACCCATAGAACTTACTTTGCAGCTCATCATATCTTCTTCTAAGTTCATCAACTGAATTCTGACTCAAACTTGTCTCTTCCCTCCAGCCATCCATAACAAACCCACCGTCAGATACTGATTCCCCACCAAAAGCACTTCTCTGAAACCATTCAGTAGGAGGATTCGTATTTCGAGTGACTGACTTTGCTAGCCAATCAACCTTTTCAATAAGACCACCAGAATGGAAGTGCTCTGGAAGTTCAAGGTCTTCTAAAATCTCCTCAATTCTCTGAAGGACAGAATCCTTGAGAAGAAATGACTCTCGTAGAGCTGTAGCTGAATTACGGATATATGAAAGCTCAGATTCCAGTGCTTCCATGCGCTCACCAGCTTCTGAGTAATTCTCAAGTTTCATTTCAAGTTCATGAATCCTAACATCTTTTGAGTGCAACTCTTGTGAGCATTGCTCCAACTGACTGGATGCCTCTGCAAGAGACTGCTTGAGACTGTCACGCTGCGCTACTAAGCCTTTTCCTTTCGTAACAGCCATCCCAAGCTTGTCCCTGAGAGATGAAACACGTTGCTCAGACTGCTCAAGTTCAGACATTTTCTCAAATAATTGCCCACGAAGAGCAGGGATGTTGTCACTGACAATTTTCCAACCATCTTTTAACACAGTGTTTTGTATATCAAATTCAATAAGCCATAAGGTCATGTCATTTAATTCTGCTGCAACACTATTAGCATGCATTTCAGCCAAAGTTGACATTTGATGCTCAGCGTCCTTATATTTCTGTATAAGGATGTTGATTAGCGATGCGAGACATGATTGAGGTTCATAAGTCTGAACATCAAAGCTATCCAGCTTAAATGCACGTTCAGCATCCTCAAACAATCTCAAAATAGTGTCTGAATCAAGTGATCTTCTCTTGAGTTCATTAATCTCCCTACTGTGATCCACCAACTCGGACTTGAGCTTGTTATTAACTGACTCGAGCAGATTCTTTTCATCAGCAAAGCCTCCCAGTTTTTCCATGAGAACATCAAACACACTGGAATCTAGAGGATCCAGCAGCTTCTCATGTTCTAAGTCACTGTTGATTCCTTCTGCAGACTCACAAAATACAATGACAAACTGTCTCAGATTTCTGTAAATCCTGAGTAACATGCTGATAGCCTTCTCGTTCTCATCTTTCAAACTGTTGAAATGTTTGTACAATTCAGAGTAATTACTCAAGGCAACATCATGATTTTTTTGGACAGCCTTAAGCTCACCCTGAAGAGTTTCAACTACTCTTTTGGTACCATTAATAGAACCAACCAAACGCTTGCCTACGCCGTTGATGGTGTCCAAGCCAGTTAAAAAATCATAGGACCGTAGAGGCTCAATAGACGCCTCCAGCTCTCCCAATGCCTCAATAACTTGAGCAACGAAAGAGTTCCATTCATCTACAAGCAGTGACCCTGTGTCAGTGACCTCTTTTAGTAAAATTTCAACTTGACTAGAGACCGAAGAAACCATTTCATCAGCACTTTGACATATTTCGTCAAGATGATCTTGAAATTCACCAATTTTGGCACAAATACCACTTACTTTTCCCCTAAGTTGGCAGTTCTCTGAACTCAGATCATATTGTTGCTTTTGTGAGGCCTCACACAAAACCACAAGGTCGCTAACTGTTGCAGCAGAATCATAGATACATTGTCTCAAGGATTCACAAAGCACTACTTGTTCAATCATCTCTTCTTCCAAGAGATCACTATGACTCCTCAGATACTCGTAAGAAGCTTGGACCTCAGCAACAGTTTCTTCAGCAAGCAGTCTGCTCTTCTTCTCTACCGCAAGAAATTTGTAGGCGTTCTCCATTTGCAAAAACATTTCATCAAGAATAACTTTCAAATTCTTCATCTGCTCCTTGGTCAGCATGTATGCATTAGATGTATTCAGAGTTTCAGATGACAGGAGATCAGAAGTTTCCTGCTCCTCAGTATGAGTTTTCAATTCAAAGGCTTGAATAAGTTTAGATACCGCAGGTGCAACTGGTGTAACGGTTCTGTTCAATGAAGGTGAATGAGAATGAAGGATTTCAATGGCCTTTTCAAGCTTCTGAAACACTTCCCCAGCATCATCCTTGCTCCTTCTCCATGAATTAAACTCAGATAATCCCTCCACATCAGACAATTGCAACTGTTGAGGCTTAGGTTTAATAGCAACAGAGCCTCCTAAAGAGGACTTCTCCAATATTTTAACGGTGGTTTCACTCTCTCCAATCCCACGAGTATCAGCAGAATCTTCAGTATATTCTTTATCTTCTTTGACTACCGCAAGGACCTCATTCAAATACGTTCTTTCAACCTGTAGAGCCACCACCATGCGCTTACAGTCTGTTAGGTCAGAATGTAGCATGTTATTCTCCTGGATAAGAAATTTATTTTCCTCATCAAACTGCTTCTTCTCCTCTGCCAGTAATGCCAGATTCTTTGCCAGGCTTTCCTTTTCCAGTTGCAGTGACGTCAATGAAGTTTTATAGTGGTCCAGCTCAGACATGATCTTCATGTTCTCGTTCACGACCTCATTTTTCTCCTCGTTTAAGAAACCAAGCCTACTACTTAATCTTTCAGTTTCCGTCAACAAGTGCAATTCTGCATTTCTGCGGCCATCAAGTTCAGAAGACACTTTTACCAAGTTCTCTTGTAATGTATCCAATTCATTCTGCAACTTGTTGATTTTGATAATATGTTCATCAAGCTGACACTTGGAACCATGCAGCTGATTTTGGAGCTCCTCCTTTTCGGAAACAACCTTCACTAATTCAGATCTACACAGAGCTAGATTCTTGGAAATGGTTTCATTATTTCCTTGAGATTGAACAAGTGAGGCACTGGCAATAGATAAGTCACGACCCAACTTTTGAAGTTGCTGCTGGAGTAGCATTTTCTCTTCCAACTGTTCAGCAAGCTGTATCTGCAATGCATCTTTGGCACAACTCTCAAGATATAAATGGTCTTTGAGCTTCTCAAAAGCTTCAACAAAGGCAATATCAGTTGTACTAGTACTTGGAGTGGTAGATACTTTTTTCAGCTATTGCATGCCTGGAGTCAAGTAGGACTCTGAATGCATTATCATCAAGCCTCTGAATAACCTCAGCAAGTTGAGACAGGCTGACTGGGAAGACACCTGATGCAGATGACAAAGTCAGCACAGTACATTCTTCACTTGGAGTCCGGACAGAATTATCGACTGCGTATTCTAAATTACTGCCCGATGCATCTTCCCTTCCATCACCTTGGTCTTTTTGAGCAGTTTCTTCTGAAAAAAAACCTGTACCATTGGCCTCGTCATCTTCTACCTTGGAAATTATATTTATGGTTCCTTCTGCTTCAGATGAAGGGTGACCACAAGCAGAATGCTCACGCAAATCTACAGATGCAGCACCACCAGCCGCTGCTGCCGGTGAAATATGGGCATCTTCTCTAATTTCACCAACATAACCAATCGGATCCTTCATTTCAATGTTTCCTCCGACATTAGATACGCTTTCAATTCTTATCTCACTGATAGTATCATCTTGCTCTGCTGAATTGCCGCCACTTTTCTGCATGGCCCCTGCCCACAAAAATGAGATCAAATTCTAAATATAAAATAACATGAGCATAGAAAGATCTCCAGGATATAGTTGGTGTCAAGAGAAAAGGTACAACCTATGTCTGTTACCTGTTGCTCTTCCCCCTTCGGCCTCTCCCCTTCAGAACGAATATCCACTTGCTCCCGAATATCAGGAATTGCAGAATTCTCTCCAGAAGCAATAGTTTCAGAATTGTCCTGCAATTCATTACTCTCCCTCTCAGGCAACTTATCCTGAGAGGCAACAGGTTCGGATGAAGTGCTCTCAATAATGCCATCCTTAGATGACTGATGGTCATTCGCACCATCATTGTCTATGGGTACTACACCTTTACTTGTGTCCAACTCCGATGATGCTGCTGCAACAGGACCAATGCTGTTGTCCTTTTCAAGCATTTCAGCTGCTAAAACAGCC
Source organism: Gentiana straminea (assembly GCA_036785695.1). NCBI lineage: Eukaryota > Viridiplantae > Streptophyta > Magnoliopsida > Gentianales > Gentianaceae > Gentiana > Gentiana straminea. Next base: position 13,457,185 of record JAVUPR010000266.1, on the reverse strand, counting down.
TCCTGCTCAGATTTACCCGTCTGCTCGGATTTCTTCGTCTTTCCGGAAGACTTACCACCTTTACCATCCTTCTTCTGCTTCTGCCTAAACTGTTCAAGCTAAACACAGAGGACTAAAATTAAATAAATATAAATAAATAAAATACAGTATCTACTTCATTCAATTTTCCAATTCTATTCAATAGCATTACAAGTATGTCTGATAAGTATTCCCAATCAAAAAAAAGCACTCGATTAAAGATTGGCCACACACATAGAGACAAAAAAAGGTGGAATGAAAATAAAACGATGCTGTTTCTTCTCAACAATTTACCTTTTTACGGCCGGCGGCAAGCAGATCTGTTTGCTTTTTATTACTTTTATCCATTGGATCAATCCACTCCGACGAAAGCCTCAATCAACACACAATTGTTTGATTAAATGAATATCCATATTCACAAAAGCTGAAAATCAAGGATCGTAATTCGAAAATCAGTACCCAAAAAAAAAAAAATATTGAAATGCAGTACGCAAATCCAAATAGCGACCTAGAGATTTCGTGTTTAATTACCTCAAACAGAAGTAGAACTCGGATTTTTCGCTCGTAAAGATTTTGATTGAGTGCAAGTTTCAAGTGCGTTTGTCGGTTGGAGCCTTCAGATGACGTTTTGTTGGTGGGAGCTTTCGGTACAATACTTTAAATCTACCCGCAAAGGCTTTGTTTCGACGCCGAATTAGTTTGAAGGGGAAATTGTGGATTTATTTGGGTCCTCATATCCGGCCCGATTTCTTACCTCTCGGTTTGTCCAATAGTGTTGTATGGGCATCCAGTAAATACTTTCGGTACCATAAATACATTATAATTTTTTTTAAATAAAACCATGTAAATTTTTACATGTAAATGTGATCCGCCACCAAAAACAATAAATCTATTGAATGAATAATTTGTGTAAAATAACAAAAGTATCGTATTGTTTGTCTTGACTTTTTTACCTATAAAAAAAATTGTTTTATTTGGATTTATTGATTGAAATAAATCTCTAGGTCTTGAAATTTGAACAAAATCTTGATTAACCTTAGGTATACAAGCACAATATTAAGGAGATGTTACATGGAGTTAAGAAGAAAACATTTCCAAATGAAAGATTTGGGAGATCCATGCCATGTTCTAATGGTTCAACTAATTCGAGATCAAAAGAATGGGCTGTTGGCTTTGTCCCAAACATTTAAAATAGATAAGATGATGATATGTTACAGTATGTAAAATGTAAATAAGAGTTTCCTATCAACCCGTCATGAAATAGAAAACTCAAATAAATAGTGACCTCATACCCTTTAGGAGATAAAAAAAAATACATGATACATGTTCCTTATGAATATGTAGTTGGAAGTCCGATTCATGTGTTGTTGTGTACTAGGCTGGATAGCTACAATGCAATAGAGATTGTTAGTTGATTTCAAGAAAATCCAAGCGTTAAGCATTGGGCCACAGCGAAATGCATCCTCAAGTATCCAAAGAGAATTATATGATTGTATATTCGGGTGTAGGCACGAATAATCTTGTCTACATTGATTCTGACTTTCAGTTACTTTTGGTGGTGAAGCTATAGTCTGAAGAAGTACAACAAACCAACCCAGCATCGCCGATTTGACTATGGAAGCCGAGTACATAAAAACTTTTGAAATAACTAAAGAGACGGTATGTCTCAAGAAGTTCCTTGTTGATATAGAAGTCGTTCCATGTATGGATAAGCCTATTCCACTTTATTGACAACAACGAAGCGATGATTAATGAAAAGGGGTCTCGTAGTCACAAAAGGTCAACGCTTATTGGTAGAAAGTACAATATGATCAGATAGATTGTGCAGATAGGCGACGTGGCGGTCCTGGATATTGCCTAAACCAACAATGCACCTAATTTATTTACCAAGACACCAGTATCAAATGTTTTTGATAGGCACATTGAGAGTATGAGATTGAAAGATATGTCTTATTTGATTGAGAGCAAATGAGAGAATGATGTAAATAGGATAATTTTGTGCTTTAAAACAATTTTTGTTTGTCAATTTGTGCAAGTGAGAGATTGTTAATTGTAGTATCCGAAAAGATAATTTATTGTAATTGTTTTTATTATTAATAAATGCTATTTTTAATCATCTTATTATTTGTCTTCATGCATTTAAATATAAACTACTAAAAATTCTAAGTCATATCACATGTGACCATAATACTAAATGTGTGACACATAAAGATTATGTTTATTATGAATTTATGATACACTTGGAATATATTAGTCCATGATGAACTTAATCAAAATATATGGTCTATTAATTAAACTACCATTAATATGCCCATAACACATTGGGTGTGACGGTCTTATCAAGACCGTCGATATTGGATATCTAAGTAGGAAATTTATATATGATGCAGTCATATAGGACTAAGACTGAATTGATCTGCATTTCTCATATAATTTCGTGATTGGAAATCATATTAAATCACAAGATGATCATACATTGATTAATCTTAATCTTGCTCATTTTAAGATAAGGTTTGATGTGTTCGTTAAGGAATGCTAAGTGGCGCGGTCTGAATCATCTTCACGTTAACACTATTCGGAATGAGTAACTGAGAATGTATTTCACAGACATGGAAACCATTTCTCCCACCGAGAAGTAGAGAGACGAACTTATTATTTGTTAATTCCATAAACTGATCAATTCACGACGTTTATATTGGTTATAAACAAATTGATCACTAATGGCTCAATAGAAAAAATGATACTCCCTCCGTACCTATTTATCTGAAGCAGTTGCCAAAAGTCTAAGTGTCTAGGTACATTTAAATAACAACTAATTTTGAATTAAAAAGTGTCTAGATTCATTCAATAAATTTATGTATGAATTTTGGCAACTGCTTCAGATAAATAGGTACGGAGGGAGTAGGATGTAATGAATAAAAATTATGAAACTTATCATACTTCATTTACAAATTGTCTATAAATAGTACTATATATACGAAATGATTACATCAATTGACATTCAATATGGTTTACGGAACTTACCCTAAACTAGTTTTTCTTAAGGCATATTTGAGGGAGGTTCGAGTATCGATAAACATCCACTAGTCGTCCATTTGAGATACAAACTGGAGGTCACGACATCTCATTCAGTTGAGTAAAATTCTTCAAACCCCCTTTCAGGTTTAAATTATATAATCATATAGTTGTTGATTTTCGCATCATCCATAAATGAATGTTCGAAAGATCACGACTTCTCATTCGATTGGGTAAAATTCTTTAAACTACCTTTTATATAGGTTTAAATTAATTAATAATATGGTTGTTGATTTTCTCATAATCCATAAACAAATGTTCGAATCCGTGCTTCCGTTGTAGATATTGATTGGATCGAGATCAGAACGAATCTGTAGAATTCAACAGAAAATTCAAGAATCTCGGTCACGCGTCAGTTGCAGCAGATGTGTCGAAGATGAGGCAGATCCGGTTTTTCAATCACTCCAACAGAAACACATATAGTTACGCGGCATGTCCGGTTCGGGTTTCTCGAGTCATATTTGTGGATCCAGGCATATTTTCCTTTTCATATGTTCCAAAACACGCAAACAAAATGAAGCTATTTTCTATTTTTCATAAATGAATGATGCTATTCTTGATTAGATTCTCAAATAATTCCAAAAAAATATTCCGAGTTTTTCTCGGCCGAAAAGAGTATCTTTTGCATGCAAACATTTAATTTTAGGGCATTGTTAATGAAACCACAGTTGATCTGATACAATCTTACGATGAATATAACTTCTAAGAAATGTGTTTTGATATGTAAAACATATACAATATATACATGCAAAATACAAATTCTGATACAACCTTATAATATATATTAAGGTTAGGGATAAGAAATGTGTTCTGTATATGGAAAAATCTAAAATACTTGTATATAAAACAGAGAATATGCTAAGGAACAAATGCAAGAAAAGTGTTATCATAGAAGATAGAAAGTAAAAAAAACTAAGATAAGTATTCCCAGAAGATATAAAGTAACCAATCTGCTGTATTTTGGCCAACAGCATTAAACAGTAGCAGTAGTTTACAAAAGGAAAATCAGACCAAAGGATAGTGCTAGTAGTAAGACTGGTCTAATCTGATCTAAATATATTGAACCAACTAGATGGATAGATAGATAGATGAGTCAATAAACAACAAAAAGACATTCAGACCCACCAAATCAAAAAAAAACCAACCACCATATCTTTATACCTTAGACCCTCAATTTAAATAAAAAAGCCAAAAGCACAACAACATGGAAAATTAAACATTTTGATTCAAAAGCCAATTATGAAAATATTGACTTTAACCCCATAACTAAAAATTTAATTAATAAATTGATTAGAATCATGATCTTGAGTGTAATGCACCGGGAGGGCCCCACGGGTTGAAGGCGATAGCCGGGGGGTGAGCCCCTGCAGGCATCATCATGGCGAGAGGTCGAGCAGCAGCCACGACAGGAGGCGGCGGCGGTGGTGGGGTTAGCATGGAGGAGGAGGAAGGCGGGGCGGTGACGCGTTCACATGAAGGGCACATAGTGAGAGTAGTGGGTGGTGTCATTTGCATGTAGAATTGTGGTGAGAGCTTGAGGGCTCTTAGTTCTTGAACCTCTTTTTGTAGTCTTCTGTTTTCTTCAGTTAGATTTTCAAAACATCTCTTTAAGTACTCACAATCAACTTCTGTTTGCTTCAATTTGGTCCTGAAATTATAACAAAAAAAAGCTCAAGTCAATAACTCCAACTAACATAAGATATATTACTACATAAGAAGACAAAAGGAGGTTAAAAAATGAGGGATTTTTAGGCCCATTATGTGACAACAAATTTATGACAGTAGATTTTGTATCAACATGTTCTATGATGTTAGATCAAGTGATAAAACATATGATTCTCAATCCGGGTATTTGATCTGGACATAGTGGAACAATGGTAAACATGTGATTCTCAATCCGGGTATTTGATCTGATCCAGAGCTACAATGGTAAACATATGATTCTCAATCTGGGTGTTGGATGTGACCTAATGGTAAGACTAGTAAGCATATGATTCTCAATCCTATAAATTTTTCTTTAAGTTACTTCTAATATTACATGAAGAGCTTTATAATAAAAAGAGACTCGGGTTAAAGACACTTCTGCAGAGGGATCGATTTACTCTGACACCACACTAGGTCTTAGTTGTGATTTTGCATAAGTCGAAAACAAACATTTAAGACACTGTGATGCCCCTGAGAGTAGTAGATTTGTTTCACCACACTACGTCTTAGTTACTATGATTTTGCAGAAGTCGAAAATGTGATGTCCCTGAGAGTAATTTGTTTTGGAGCCTTAAATTTAACAAAGACCATAAAAAGAAACAAAAAAAAAATGCTCCAAAAACTGAAAAGAATTCCTCACCTTGCCCTTCTGTTCTGAAACCACACTTCCACCTGCCTAGGCCTTAGCCCCAATCTTTTAGACAAAGCCAGCTTCAATTTCTGAAAAAACATCCATAAAGATCCAATTTTTTCAGCAAAAACATCCGTAAAGATCCAATCTGTCAGCAAAATCAATCAAAAAAACCAAACCCCATCTCTTATTTTCTCCCAAATCACAAAAAAAAATTTACTCACCGGATTCAAAGTACTGTGTTCTTTGAAGCTTTCTTCAAGAACAGCAGACTGATCTTTAGAAAGTCTAAGCTTCTTTCTTGAACCATCACCATCTTCTTCATCACTCATTCCTCTTGAACAAGCCCTCTCTGTTTCTTGTTCCTCGCGAAGATCGATTTCGTTACCTTCTCGTTCACTTCTTTTACCACTTATTGTAGAAAGTGTGCTATTTGGTGATGAAACCCCTGCATCTTCTTCTGCATCTGCTAATCGATTCACATCGATTCCTTTCAAGAATGTGTTTGTCTTCATTTTGGAAGCTTCTAAGCTTCGATCTGCATAATTTGCAATGAAAGAACTTCTTTATTCACTGATTTCCAATACCCAAACAAAAATTTAGCTCGATTCAATCTTTTTTTCTTCTATATTCTGATAACTTGGTTACATTTAATGGTAACCAAACACCATAGTCAAGAATAAACACCACAGTGTGATAAAGCCGGAGCCAAGGGTAATGTGTTAGCCTACGATTGTGTCACAACCAAACGACAAAACAAAACACTCTTGAAAAAAACACTTCCATTGATGTGGGCCAGAGCATGATCAATTGTGCAAATGTATGTTCAAGCATTCGTTGTGTCAAAGCCATTGTGAACATATCTAAATTCATACATAGAAGAATACAGGATAAAAAACAATTTTTATTTCCCTTTTTATACTAATTATTTAAAAAAAAAAAAAAAATGCATAGATGATGACTAAAAGTACCAATATAAAACAAACCTGAGGAGGGGAAGGTCTGAGGCCAAGAAGATTTCTGCTGAAAAAGATGACAAGAAGGTGAAGCAGCTGAATTCATACAAGGATTAAGATTCAACTGTAAAGGATCAGATCTTGAAATAATGGTGGTCTGTTTTTCAGGGAAGCTTAAGCTCAAACTCAACCCCAAATCTTCCTTACCAAATATCATTTTCTCAAGCATATCCTACTACACCTCTTGATCTAACAATACAAAAGTGAAAGATTCAAACTTTGCAATAATAATAAAAGAAAAAAGAATGGGCTTTTTCTTTCTTTTAAAGAAGTTGTGTATCTTGACTAATGAAAGTGGGATAGGGAAAGACTGAGAGACACTTTGCAGGAAATGCTATTACTCTTGCTAGTTTTTGTGTTGAGTGCTTTAACCTTTGAAGGGATTATATAGAAAAAGGGAACTTCTTTGCTTTTTTTCCTTTTTCTTTTTTTAACTAACATCATTATTGTGTACGTGCTATACATGATGCGCATTGCCTACTAGATCTTTCGCGTGCTTTAGAATAAGAATAATTCTGCCATCCATGAACATAACCTAGCGGTAAAACAATATGGTGTTTTTATATTATTTTATCACTGAGTTGTAGTGCATGTGTTCTATATCAACTATCGAGTAGAAAAATGATTGTGCTACACCGAGCAACACAACAAAGTTTTGTATTATTGTTCATTATTGAGCTATCATCGTGATCAACATGTCCTACATCATAATCAATAATATAAACATATATTGTGTCACTTATATCATTATAGTAGTTGTGGTCGTAGCATTTTATATCTAAATATCTACCTAAAAATCAACGAGACTTATGACAATGGTTAAAATGAGCCCAAATCGATCTCATCGCATACATGTGTAATGAGGTAATTTCGTATTGATCGTGGGTTGGTTCGAATTGGTTTGGTTCAGTTTGAAAAGTGCAGGGTCGGTTTGGGGCTATACTTTATACACCAGACCAAACCAAAATGAAGTCAACCCAAATAGTTTGGTTCGAACTGATTTCAGTTTTAGCATGTCTGGTTTATAAAAATGTACAAAAGTGTAATGGTTCAAGACAATATTAGATCATTCGGAATTTTGAAGCCCGATTCACAAAACATTCATCAAAGACACTTTAACAAAATTATACTTTGTGAACAATCAATTAAATCAATCAGCCTTAATGAAGGAAGAGAAAAATAATACATAATAACTGGAAAAAAAAACCCATAATTTTTCTGTTCAAGCACACCATATTGATATACCAAACCCGCAAGCGGTCTCACGGATCTACAAATCGACCCGAACAGGGGTCTCACACCGCCAACCAGCCAACCAGCCAACACTGCCATCAGTCCGCATGAGCATATGCCTGATCAGATCGCAAGCCGTCTCCTCGAGCTGCCCGCATACACATCATAAGCTGGGAGCCGAATCCGGTCCTCCTCAGCATGTGCCCATTATACGACGGCAAACAAGATTCACACTTGACATCTTTTAGGCTAATGCACAAGACGATCAAGACATTGTGTCCGCACCACGTGGAGCCGCGACATCAGCCCTGCGGGATTCTTATTCTCTTGATTGTATTTAATTATGTCACGTCGTTGTTAATTATGTCTTGTCATACCTAGCCTAATCGTCATTAGCAATCCGCTATATATAGTGGCACCCTTGTAACTGATAAGGCATCTGAGAATTAATACAAGCAGAGTTACTCTGCCAATTTGTCGACTACTGTGTTCGCATACAGCATCGTCTCCGACACTCACACCTTCATATATTTCATACAAACCACCACTCCTCACCGGAGAAATCACTCAAAATCAACTAGATGGATACTCACAAACACCGTTACCACAACCGTGATATTTCGACAATATCACATATGTTTTACACAAAGACTTGACATATCAAGCAAAAGAGAAAATATTCAGGACTCTAATCCATTAGAGTAAAATAATTAGAGGGAAGGTAGCACAATAACTGATGATGAGAGCAGATTGAAAGGGTCATTAACGTGGTGTACGAGGCGAGCGATTATAATGAAAGCCGACATGGAGCAGAAAATTCTATGACATAGAGGAGAGGCGCCGACATGTCTGAACTATGAAGAATTGGATGGGTTGGGTTTAGAGTCATGTTATAAGCTTATATAGTAATAACAAAATGATGTTGTTTTGATTATTGACTTCGGTTTGGATTCGGGTTGGTTTGGGGTAAAATAAAAATAAGTAAACCCAAACCAGTATTATTTGGTTTTGTTTCACACCAAACGAATTCATTTGGCTATTACTGATTTGGTTATTTTTGGTTTGGTTTGGGCTAGTTTTCCGTTTGGATTGGGTTTTACGGTTTTTTTTTCTCACCCCTAAAATTATAAGGAAATACTTGTGTAGTGTCTCCACACGTGTAGAAATACCGTGTGAATAATTATAAACCACACAGTTATATTCTATATTTAAACTGTGTGATTATGATTATTTCATCCGTCAATTCACCTCAAAATCCCCTCTTCATACAATTATTTCTCCCTAACCTAAACATTTAACATCATTTGGTGGTTATGAATATTTATATTGAGTAGTGATACATCCACTATTTTTTCAACCACAACATCTTATACAATACAATCAACATCACATATTCTCTTGGGATCCATCACAAATAATAATTGATCACTTTAATCAAGGGTATTCACACATGTAGTGGTTTGTGCATTACACACAAATATAGTGCACATGTCATTTTCCATTTATATTTTTCTTATTTAACATCAAAGTGAATGAATTATGTACCTAAAGAATGAAACAACTAGGTTAGTTAATTAAAGTGTGGTATGTAAAACTAGGAGGATGAGTCAATCATGACATGATGGGTCAGGCGGATAAGCAAATTATTACAATCATAGACTCCCCCCCCCCCCCTCCCCCCTCCCCCCTCCCTCACAAACCCCGTACCCTTCCCTCCCCATCAAATATATATTACTGCAAAAAAAAACCATACATACTCGAGTGGGGTGTAGATTCTGTTGTCTCTCTTTTCCTTTTTTTCTTCTTTCTATTCCCACTCTCTCATCTTTTATGTCATGTCAACCCCAGTATTAACCATGGTAAAAACTGGACTTTTTGGTTTTTCAAGTGGGATTTATTCTTTTATTTTTCACACGTCTTCTGTTTTAGGTTGTGGCTTTTAGCCGGCTTGACGGCTTTGTATGTATGGTTTAGCCGAGTGTTTTACTTCTCCATCATGTCATGTGACATGTATCTGATAATATGATATAATATTACTTTTTATGAGAGATTAGTGGGTGATGTCTTATAAAGTACGAGAGATAATGAATTTCATGACTTGGACTACCCGTTTTTAGTGTAAACGATGACGATTAGTCTAAATGATTTTTGAATCAATTATAACTTAAATAGCGTATGAGACATTATAAATGGTATCACGTGACCGATGTTTGTCCTTTAATTGGTAGGGTCCAAGGTGAGTGTAATATTCCACTTTCAAAAATCAAAAGTCGTAAGGTCATCACGAGAACGACATTTCATTAAGATGGATAAGTGTAGCATTTCATATTAACAATGTGAAATTGAATCCGAGAGAATGTGGATGCCACCTTAATTTATTGCTTATGACAAGTGGCGGTTCTGTAACGACTCTAAATTTTATGTGAAAATTGTATTTTCACATGATAAATAATTGTCTAATTTCTTAGAGAATTCTAGATGATCGGATTAAAGAGAAACTACACCGAGATAAGGAAGTTTTCTATCAATATATTTTTCTTACGATTAATTCGTGAACTTTTTTTTTTTTTGGCACGAAGTACCATGTGATTGTGTATGGGTCTGCATATTCGGGTCGGTGCTGCATAACAAAAGGGGGTCGGGTCATGAGTCAAGTGGCGGTCACTGGTGGCTCTTACTTGGCCGGAAAATGACTAATGCCTTTGGGCTTCATTCTATTGTTTTTATGATTAATGTATGTATAGAGGTAATCTTATTTTCATAAAATATCGTTCTGTAAGTGTGTGGCGTGTGACTTTATTTTGTTTAGTTACTGGCTAAATGGAGAATAGGTATAGCGTACGAAGTAGTTGCGTTGCATTGAGTTTTTTGTGTATTGGGAACAAATTACTCGTAAGGTACTCTTTAATTCTGGCAATGACCCTAAATGAGTAGGTGCAATAAATCCTCATGTGGACATATAAGCATGCGACGTATCCTTAATATGTGACCTTGTTCATAAGGCCGTGCGTCACGTATGTAAAACGTACATACGAGTATAGCAATGCGTGTTACAAATAAAAAAACCATGCCTACGAGCATAGCAGTTGCACTTATTATTCTCATGCGGAATAACGTAAATGTGGGATATGACATCGGCAAATACTTTTCATATTCATTAAAATATAAAGAAAAGGTAAAACAATGGATATGATAGTAGAATAAATCTAAACTGCACTGCACTTTTTTTCCCGGGAAACAAAAATTCCATCTACGAAAAGAGATACAACACAAACATACAACACACGCATACTACGTACATATATACTACCACCGGGCGCCACCGGACGTACCCGGACAAACCGGACTACAAACGTGCCACAACCGGGCACACCAACACACACCAAACAAAGACCAATCAAAAGCTAATATAAATTGTCAAGTGCATAAACCTCCACAAGAAAGCCTCGACAAGAACGAGTGATCGAACGAACAATGTGTGTATCCTTCAATTTGGTCATTTCTCAATTCAAGTAAATTTTTGTAACGGAAACTCAGATGCAAACGATAACAATATATGGAAAAATATCTAATCAATGAATTTAAATTTTGTATATACATATTTTATAAACGTGATGTTGAAATAATTTTTTGTAAGTATGTTTTTTTAAAAGAAAAAAAAAATCGAACTAAAATGCCCCTTTGAAGGCCCAAAAATATCCAGAGCCGGCTCTGCAAACAGAAGCCGGAACCTTCAGTACCCGAGCAGACAAAGAGGAAACGAACCACAGAGCCAAAATATTAATATTCTGTTTCAAAGTACTTTAGTAGTCAAACTGATTTTCATGTGGTAAATTTGTGAACTAACATGTTCAAGATTAGTTTCCGATTAATAGTTGTGAATAAACTATACATTTACTCGGTACTGGGCTAGACGTAACTCACATCTATGCATGTTTTCGTTGTCCCAAGAAGATATGTACGATATGATGATTTTCAAGACCCTTGACAACGCAGCAACAATGGTGTCAGGTTATGTTTTTCAAATTCCAAGAATTAATGTCTTAGTTATTTTTCAGCTTTCCTTCTGTTTTTTATTATTTGGCTACAATAATTTGAAATTCTCATTGTTTACATTCTGGTTTTTATTATCTTGCCACAATTCTTTGAAATTATGATTGAAGAGAGTGACATGTCACATGAGAATAACTCATTGGATGCATGAGGAACATTGTCTCAGTGTCCTTTCATTCGGGTTTTGGCGAAGATTTCATTTCCTAATGATTAGTGACCGTAAATGAAATTGTTTAGTACATTGGGGGTGAAACCATAATAATAAGACAAATTATACAATACAACCGTTTGTAAAAAAATCGTATCAAGTAGAACGTGAAAGGGAGTAAAGATAAAAGGTTTAATGTATATCACATGAGATACAACTTTCTTACAATTACAATCGTTACACTAATCATAAATATAGGCGGTTAATGAAAATCAATCACGACTCAAATAACGCATAATGCATATATTTACCTGGCTTTTGGATATGAGTGTGTTGGCACTTTGGCACAAGCCAAAAAGAAGAAAACAAAAACCATGTGAAGGGGCATGGTCTAAACAGTAAACCCAAATGGGGATGCAAGATATTGACACCTTCAACCTCATGGACCACACCCCACACACCCGCATTGATTAATAAAATCTGCAAGAATCTGGACCGGCCTGGACGACCTTGTGTTATGGGGAATTTCAAATCTCTTAGAACTCACTTGTCTTCAGTATGTCCCCCTAAAAACAATAGAGGCCATGACTATGAAAGAATGATCGATCAAATATTCAAACCAATATATATAAGCCAATAATTAATTAATGTCCACAGGTGCATGGTGGGTTAATTTTACAATTCGATCTGTCCACCACAACTACTGCATGCATGCAACCGTTGGTCTAATCCAGTTAGGTCAAGGCATGGAGCTGGAGTCGTCTCTGATTATATAATTATCATTCAATTATTACATGTAATGCCAAAACATAGGCGCCCATTTTCTCATAGTAGAGATCATACTCAATCTATGAAAACAACTTTAACGTGATAAAGATGAGGGATATATAAAGATGTTATTTTGTTATATATATAAGGTTGGATATTATATTTTCTTCGTATGTAGCATAATGGAAATTAAAAATTCAAAATAATACTATCATTTTAATCCTTTTGTCACTTGTGAGACATGAGAGAGAGAGACGTGTAAAGTGTCCATGCTTAATAGTCATGCATTGACCAATGACGTGGATTAAAACTCAACAAGAATATATAGGGTGCCTTTAAAGGCACCACATTTTTTATACCACAGGCACCACAACTATCTTAAAATTTGTTATTTACCTCATGCACCACACATCAATTCTTTAAATGACGAATCTACCAAAGGCACCACACGTATAAAAAAACAAATATTTTATTTCCAAATTATATTTATTGTTTCCAATGTTATTTTTCTGAAACTAAACCCTAACAAAATAGAAATTGCATATATCCCCTAATCTCCTTCTATTCCCATTGAACCTACGTCAAACTAAACTACCCCCAATTTCTTCTTCATCAACTTGTGAACTCCTTCGGCTTCTAAGAGCTCATTCTTGCTGATCCAGACTTCTCGGTGGTCACGGCGGTATGAAACCTTTGTTTTTCTTCAACGGGGAACAACAAGCTTATAACTGAGCATATGTCCAGCATGAAATTAAAGACTGAAATGGTTCTGGAAATTCCTTGCAAGTAATAAAACTATAAGAGTGCAGAAAAGTTGCACCTGTGGCCAATTTCTCTAAAAAGAAAAAAAATAAAATTGAAAAAAGCAATGTGGTTTGATGTCCTGCATCTGCTACTTTAATAGCTTACCCCTATGAATTCAAATTCCATCAGTTTTGCTGTATTAACTAAGAGTGCAGAAAAGTTCACCTTTTTTTGGGGCACTTTTTTTTTTATTGATAAATCCTTTAGCAATTATAACATGGTTAAATGTTGTACTATGAAGGAGGAGGAGGAGATATATGATGAAGAAAGACAGAGAATCTAGGATAAAGATATTCTTTTTAATAATGATATATATGAAAAAGGATTTGTTGTTTTGTACATACATATATCGGCGACCAAACTCACGTACACAACCGTGATGCTCTAAGTAAATACCGAAAACTACCCTTTCATGAAGACATTATTTACTAACTCCCCCTCTCAAACTACATGCTCTAGACATAACATTTAGTTTGCTTCTAAAGACACTAAATTGATTCACTGATAAGGCTTTGGTAAAGACATCTGCAACTTGTACTTCTGAGGGAATATAACTCACTGATAGTTCCTTGTTAAGTATTTTATCTCTAACAAAATGCACATCCACCTCTATATGCTTTGTTCTGGCATGATAAATTGGATTTTGAGCCAGTGAAGCAGCTCCCAAACTGTCACACCAAGCTATAGGGGTCCGGTCATTCTAATCTTCATTTCATGCAATAGTTGGCCAATCCAGGTTAATTCAGCAGCCAAATTTGCCAAGGACCTGTACTCTGATTCTGTCCTGGACCTTGACACCACTGCTTGCTTCTTGGAACACCAGGAGACAAGTGAAGGACCCAAAAACACACAATATCCGTTATAGACTTTCTATCTGAAGGAAAGCAAGCCCAATCAGCATCCGAGAACCCCTATAATTGTACTGATCCTCCAGTTGGTATGTACAGACAGTAATGCAAGGTCCCTTTCACATACCTTAGAACCTTTTTTAGTGCTGCCCAATGCTCTGTTGTTGGTGCCTACATAAATTGGCTTAAATAGTTCACAACATAAGTCAGATCAGGTCTGGTGGAAGTAAGAAATTGCAGCCCCCAATTGCACTCCTATATAGCAGTGGATTCTCCATAGGTTCCCCTTGATTGGGGCTCGATGAATACCAGCAGACATTGGTATGTTGCATGACTTAATGTTCTCCATATTGAGTCTTTTCGGCAGCTGGCCTGCATAGTGTTCTTGTGAGAGAGTCAATCCATTCTCATCTCTGTGTGCTTGCATTCCAAGAAAATGTGCTATGGGCCCCAAGTCTTTCAAGGCAAACTTTGCATCCAACATTTGTATAAACTTCTGAATCAGGTCATCAGAGTTACCAGTCACCGGGATATCATCTACATATATAAGAACATACAATATGTCTTTATCAGTCTGTAAAATGAACAGAGAGGTGTCTGCTCTAGATTGAGTAAAACCCCAAATCAGCATATGAGATCTAAGAGCTCCAAACCATGCTCGGGAGCCTGTTTCAGACCATACAAAGCTTTATTAAGCTTACACACATGCTGGGGTTTGGTTGGATCTTCAAATCCTTCAGGTTGAGGCATGAAGATGGCTTCATCAATCTGTCCATTTAAGAAGGCATTGTTAATGTCCACCTGTCTTATGGACCATTTGAACATAACAGCCACAGAAAGTACAATTCTAATGGTGGAAGCTTTTGCTACTGGACTGAAAGTGTCAGTGAAGTCTATACCATACTTCTGCAAGTACCCTTTGGCCACCAACCTGGCTTTATGTTTCAAGACACTCCCATCTGGCTTTAGTTTCAACTTAAAGACCCATCTGTTTCCCACAAGATGCTATCCCTGGAGCTGCTGGCACCAAGTCCCAAGTATGATTCTATTGCAAGGCCTTAAACTCCTCCAACATGGCATGTTTCCACTGAGGATTATTCAAGGCATCAGACACTCTTACTGGTTCAGAAAGATGAGCAGGAAGATTAGTTTGAGTGATGGAAGAGTGATAGGCTTTAGGTTTAAAGATCCCACTCTTGGATCTAGTTTGCATAGGGTGACTAACATGGACAGGGTGTCTGACAGGTTCAGGTGAAGAGTTTTCTTGAACAGGACTATTGGAAGGAGAGGAGGCATTGAAAGATTCAACTTCATGATCATATGGGTTGAGTTGTTTTATCAGGAGATGGAGAATTGGATCTAGAGCTGGATGTTGAGTCAACACTAGAGGTCTGGGATTCTCTAAGATGAACATCAGAACTAGGACTTATATCAAGGTTACTGTGACTGTGGTTGCTAACAACAGGACTGATGGAAATACTCCTGTCAGGGGTACTATTAGATCTTGAATCAGTGGAGTTGGATAATATGTCACGTGACTGAGTTGTACCAAAAGGAAGATGGAAGATGTTAATGAGGTTAGGATCTATCAGAACAGCCCTGTTGGGACCTTGGTTGAAACCATTCTTGAAAGGAAACTCCTGTTCATTAAACATCACATCTCTACTAATATATATTCTTCCAGAGGGGTCTAGGCACCTATATCCCTTGTGTTGAGGACTCAATCCCAAGTTCACACATTTCACTGAATGATAACTAAATTTGTGAGTGTTGTAAGGTCTAGATTTGGATAGCAGGCACATCCAAAGACTTTGTACTTGGTATACTCAGGCTTGACTTTAAACAAGACTTCATAAGGAGACTGGTGTTTAACACAGTGTGGGAAGATCATTGATGATTTGAACAGACTGTTCAAAGCTATTCCACCAGAATTTAAGAGGCATAGATGCCTGAGCAAGGAGAGTCAGTCCCATTTCTACAATGTGTCTATGTTTCTCTCAGCTCTGCCATGTTGACCATGAGCATGAGGGCAGGGATGTCTAAAGATGATCCATTCTCTCTTAAGTAGGGTTCAAAGACTCTATACTCTCCCCCCCAGTCTGACTGAACACACTTAATAGTGGATTGGAATTGATTTTCAACAAGTTTTTTAAAGGATATAAAAGCAGATAGAGGGCCTCAGATTTATGCTTTAAAGGGTAGATCCAAGTGTACCTAGAGTAATCATCTATAAAGTGAATGTAGTATTGATACCCTAGGGTGGAAATGACGGGTGCTGGGCCCCACAGATCAGTATAAATCAAATCTAAAGCAGACTTAGCATGAAACACAGATTTTTCATAAGGTAAACCGTGCATTTTACCAAGATGACAGGCTTCACAGAAGGAAATATCACTAGAGACAACAATATCACACTGATGTAAAACAGTTTTTAAAACAGATTTAGATGGATGACCAAGTCATTTGTGCCAAGTATCAAGATTCTTACTTAAAACAGTTGAACAAACAAAGGCATTACAAGAATTATTATTGATCTGGGGACAGATTCTTGGAGTTGAAGGGAGATCGGTTGGAACTTAGACTTGAACTCTTGAAACTTTGACCAACATGGATCTGATAGAGGCCATGCCTAAGAGCTCCTGTTTGAAGCAGGGTCCTTGGTTTCCTTGTCCTTAATATAACAACACAGATTGTCAAATTCAACAATAACATGATAGTCATTAGTTAACTGAGATACACTAATTAAGTTTTTCTTCATGGCAGGAACATGTAAGGAGTTTTTAAGATGCAAAGGTGTGTTGGTTTGTGTAGGAATAGTACAAGAACCAATGTGTTCAATAGGAAGTTGCTCACCATTTCCAACAGTGAGATTGTCTGAGCCTGAATAATCTCCAGTAAGATGCGGTTGTTGATGTCTGGTATTGTGATATGGTTGGTTGCTCCACTGTCCATATACCATGCTGAATCCACAGTGCTTTGTGGGGTGGCCACCAAGGCTTGTTTTGAAGAAGGATTATTATTTGAGCTTGGGGGACAAAATCTTCTTCAAATCCGTGCCAACATGCTGTTACAATATGACCACTTTTACCACACAGTTGGCAAACAGGTCTACTTTGAGGAATTGACATTGGTGTTTCTTCCACCCCCTCTGCCTCTATTTCCTCTACCACCCATTCCCCTATGTTGTTGGAAGGGTTTGATGACCTTGGATTGAAGTTGCCTCTAGAATTGGACCTACTAGCAAATTGAGCAGATGGACCACCATGAATGTCACTTACACCACCAGTGTTAAACCTGATCAGCAACCTTCATGAGTAAGCAATTGGGACTGAACTTCCTGCCAATTCATAGAGCCAACTCTAGCAGTCAAATTCACTATGGCTGCTTCATATTCCTTGTCTAGACCACCTAGGGTAGCCAAAATCAGCTCTGATTTGGACACTGGATAGCCTGCAGCAGCCAAATTGTCAGCATAAGACTTCATTTGAGCTAGGTAATCAGCCATAGATTTTGAGCCTTTTGTAGCCCTTGTCATAGCACTTTTATACTCCAACATTCTGGACTCAGCTTGACTGTTGAAAAGAGTCTCTAAGGTCAACCATATTTCCTTGCAGTTGTACACCCAACCACTTCTTGCAAGGCCTGCTCAGTCATGGAGCTCATCGAGCCAACCGATTAACAATTGATCAGTTATGTTCCATTCCTCAGTAGTATGGGGCCTTTGGAAGGGTGAAGGAGATACAGAGAAAGGGTGTGACCCAGATCTGTTAAGATTATCATCTCCCAAAACATGGCTCTCAAGTCTATGTCCTCTATTATGGGTAAAACTGTGGATTTCCAAAGCAAATAGTTGGATCTATCCAGCTTGACATTGCAAGTCTGATTCAGACTTCCAGTAAATGGAAGATTTGACACAGGGTTCGACCCCAAATTAGTAAGGCTAGGAGCTGGAGGTACATAAGAGTAGTTAGATGTATACATACCGGAGGAGGGATTCATCTGACCAAGGTTCAACCCATAAATCGGAGGTAAGCTAAGTGCGGGGAAATAGACCTGATTGCATGTAGCTTAAAGGAGAAAAAACCGTCGTTCCAAACACCGACGAGAGTTGTGCTCCGGTTGGTATAGCTCCAGCTGAAGTTGTGAGACCAACAGTGGGGTTGACATTTCGGGTTCCGATCATCGATCCAACAAGAGTTTGTGTGGTTGCTGGTGAAGACCCTTCTCCAGCCATGGACGCCGGAGCAGTTACAGTGGAGGAAATTTCTGGTGCGGTGGTGCTCATCGGTGGAGCTGAGACACCGACCGACTCTGATACCAAGACAGAGAATCTAGGAGATAGATATTTTTTATATTGATATTATCCAAAAGAATTTGTTTGTAGTACATTTATATATCAAGTGCCAAACACACAAGGGTGATACTCTAAGTAAATACCAATACTACCCTCCCATATAGATATTATTTACTAACTTTGCATGCCACGCATCATTCATGTGATCTCACCCCACCATCTTGTATTTAAGCAAAGGTAAATAACCATGTCTAGGTACTGAATTACTCTTACTGCATTTACAAGCAAATGCTCGTTTTACCTTATCTCTTATTCTCCACAACTGACTTGTGCGACGAAAGGTTTTCGAGAGACGACCTCTGGTCCGTTCGAGTTTACGTCTGTTACTTTGTGCAGATTCAAACCATCACATACCTGGCTAGGCAGGGGCGGTTGTAGAGATTTTGATATTGGGTCAGAAATTTGTCAATTTTTTTTGTGTGTCACATATATATTTGGATATTCAATTCTATACATGTAATTATGTGACAATAGATAAAAATAGGGGATCAACACATAAAAATAAAGGGGGTCAAGAACACGACACACACACACACACACACACACACATATATATATATATATATATATATATATATTTATATAAATATATATATATATATATATTGCGTTTATAAGAAAAATTCTCTACAGTTTATACATAATATTTTTATTTTAAGGGGTCGGCCGCACCCCCAATAGTATATGTAAAGCCGCCCCTGTGGCTAGGGTCAGTGGCTCAACTGAGAGATAAAAATTACTAATGTTCTCATTGGATTTTCGAATTCGCCCTGTTAATGTCATTAGAAAAAATTTCGGGGTGCGCCACTAATATAACGGTCGATCATAATAATTTTCTAACATTGTTAGCTAAAAATGAGTGCAAAAGTAGTATAGAAAAACAAAGATGTGAATAGCTCAAATCATCCATATCTTTTGGTCAACTTTATAACTTATCACTCATCTTCAGATTTAACAATTTTTGCCACCGATATTGTGCTATGTTTTACAAAAATCACCATTTTCAGATTTTTCGTTAACTTAAATGAAAAATATGAGACCGAGCCTCATTCTCACGCGAATCTAATGGCACATCATTTAACACATCCTTGTTAATATTTATTATATATTTTAAACTCATCCCCGACAAAAAAAAACATTTTTTATTTTTATATCAATTCTATTAGATACGTTTTCACTATCCATTTCATTTTCCCAAAGTGCATTTTCATTCCCAACCCGTGTCGTCATTCTCAAATCGTGAGAAACAAAAACATTATCTTCTAGTAAACATGAAGGTTGTTGAAAAAAACATGTAAGTAAAGTGTGTAGTCGAAAAATCTATGTATTTTTATAGGAGAGAGGATGATTTAAAGAAATTAAAAAGACATAAAAGTTGATAATAAAAATAAAATACATAATAATATAATTTTTTTTTGGTTGAGAAAAACCAGCATATTTTATTGAACCAGATCCGCTAAGGAGGCGGAGATTACATCAAACGGGGGAAAAGCCCCCAAGACACGGGTCCCGCAGCCGCAATACCATGCCTAACTAGAAGGTATGCGGGACGTTGCCAGCTCGCTTAACAAAAAGAAACTGACAAAAAGAAAAAGTAGCCGAAGTAAACGCGTTAGATTTGCGGGACAATGAGTCTCTCGGACACGTATTTTCTTTCAAGTTGACGGGAAATTCGAAAAGATGTGATTTTTGCAAAACATAATACAATATAAGTGATAAAAATATCAAATCTAGTGATAAATAGTAAGTCTTAAAATTGTTCGAAAAATGAAGGTAGTTTACGCTATTCACCCCAAAATAAAGGGAAAAAAGTATTTCATTTTTTTAAAGTTGTTTGTCGTATTCGGATTTGTTATATGAGAATAAATGGAGGCACTATTTTAACTTTTATTTTTGAGAAACATCAAACTTTAATTGATAGACACACATGTTTAATTTATTTTAACAGTCTAATCTAATGGGACAAAACTATCTATTTCATAGACATGTCTAAAGGTTTTAGTACATTGAATATATTAATCACACAAATTACAAAAGACGTGTTGTGTTGTCAATTAAGAATTATACCAATTTCAGTTTTACTTCGTTTACTAAGGTAATTCTGATGCGGAGAGTCCTCATTAGACTCAACCGTCGGATACGTATACGTATGTATATAAAAAAAACTTTTTGTCTTTATATACACACGTATACGATCCGACGAACCGAAATCGATATAAAGATTCTCTGCATCAGAATCACCCCGTTTACTATTAGATTATCAATAATAGTATTATTTTTCTCAATTATCGTGATTAAGACTCAAGTACTACCTTTGAAAACAATATTAAAATATACATTAAATCAAACAGTTGTGTCACTGCTAAATATCTAGATGTTACTGAAAACAAAAAAAAACAATGAATATTCAAGGTTATTATTTATTTATCATCATTAAATAAGAAGATATAGTAAATTAGTAGTAGTATCAATAATTGTCCACACAATTCCAGATGCCGATTATGTAATAGCCAGATGGGAATGCACCCAGCCATTGCTATATCTGGCAAATACCGGAATAAGAACTTTACAATCGTCGATAATTGAATCCAGCTGAGACAAATCTTCTTCATTCGATAAAAGCATTTGGTGGACCATTTGCGAATCTCCTTCAAATATGATATTGAAGTATCCCCATGTAATAAGCAAAGACATACTTAATAAGGTGAATAAAGGCGTCAAAGACTTCGCAACATCATAACACCCAAGTAACTTTGAGGAGAAGCTACAGAGAATGTCACCCGAGCTATTCCTCACAAACCTCCAATTGCTACCTCGGACCATTTTACCGTTGCATCCACATTAAATTTAACCAACGCTTGCGATGGTGGCTCCCAGAGTTTCCTGGCTTGAAATTTGACATAATTAAGTGCGTCAATTAATTACTTTCGCTATAATCATACTTTTAGGTTCATTATAAAATATAAGTTTTTGTATAATAGTTTTTTGCACCATATTATGACTTTTCTAAAATAACAAGAGAACAATTATTGTGTTTTTTTTTTACAACAATCGAATAAATAAATTGTCCACCTTAATTATATGTGCGTAATGACTGTCCCTCCGCTGGAGTTCTCTCTCTGCTAGAGTTTGTCCCTTCCCTGAAGTCGGATTTTCTGGGTCCTCTTCTTTGGTTATTTCTTCCGGTGGTTCTTTGATTTACTCTGTTTCCGGTGTTAAAAGCCCTCTAATTTCTCGTCTGGTTATGGAGGCGACGAAAGAACTTTTGCAAACTCTAACCCTAACCGATTAAATATACGTTATATTATTATATTTTATAAACGGAAATTATGGTATAAAATGTTAGTTCTGGAGAAGAGTTCTTCATGAAAGTTGTAGAGTTTCGCGAGACCTTAATTTTGGCATTTCGTTTGCAATTTTTAGAGGTCCAGAACTCGAGATATGAATTTTAGAAGTTTAATAATTATATATAAAAATAAATATCTCCAACGCACATGTTGGAGTGATCAAGTTAGTGGGGGTAATCATGATTCCGGACCGAGCCGGCCTAATACCGGACCGGTCCGGCTAGAAGACTTTTTCTATATATAGGGGCCTCATTTGCAACCGATGAAGAGGTACCAAATATATATACATCCTACATATATATATATTCTCCTCTTCTTTCTTTTCTTTTTATTTTTTAGTAGTAGTTGTAAATAAGGCCTTACGCCGTAATAATGTAGTTTTAGTATCGTTATAATGCTCGGGAAAATCTCGGAAGTCGGTTTTGCTAAAGAAGTTGTAATGTCCGGGAAATACGATTTCTGAATCAACTGCCGTATTCGGGTAACTTTTCTTAAGTATTTATGTTTGTTTTTATATTTTTCGTTGTTATAATGTTTTTAGGCTAAATATAATACTGGCCAAAACTATGTAATCGGTTTTATTTCGATCTTTTCGTTAAAGAAATGTTGTTAAGTTAAAATGACTAAAATTGAGTTAATTGAATCTTTTTTGATCGTATTCGTATTGACATATTTAACCGATCTGAGGAATTCATAATCTAATTATGAATTGACGCCTCGTAGTCAGGATATGAAATAAAAGATAGAAAAACCGGAGGGTAAAATTGGCCGTGTGAACAACGTGATAACGGAATCCGATTTCCTACCCGGGGGTAAATTTGTTTTGGGAGAAATGAATTTTATTATAATTTGTACTCGAGATCGTAATAATGTTAAATCATCGGTTTAATTGAAACTTAAACCGGAAAGTTAAATCGTCCGGCTTTGACAACCGGAGCCTTTAAAATAAAATTGACCGTTTGACGAACGGAATGACTCCTTTTTATCTAAAGGTAGATGAGTTAATAACGAGGCCACACGTAAAAGAAATTACCAAGTTCGCTTCGACACTCGACGGCGGCTCTCCGGCCTACGCCATTCTCGGGAGGTTCGTTGTCGGGAGGCCACACGACGGCGGCGGCTCTCCGGCCTACGCAGGAGGTTCAAGACCGCAGCATACTCTGCAAATCATACTCATCGCGGGATGTTGCTGCTCAAAATTTGCAGGCAGCCATGACCCGTTCTTGGAAGATACCCGCATCGACTTTTTCGGTGGTCCGTTTACGTAGAAACGTTTTTCAGTGTGTGTTTGACCATGGAACAGATCGAGAGTTTGTCCTGATTGCAGGTCCCTGGAGTTTTGATGGCTATTTATTAGCGGTGGAACGGTGGCTGGACGGCTGGGAGATGAAGGACGATTTTTTCCGGCGGCAAGCTTTTTGGGTGAACGTGGTGAGGTTGCCATTCCAGTTCTATACGAGGGAGGTTGGGAATCGCCTCATGAATTTTTTGGATGGCAGCCATGAGGGCCAATTGCGTTTGACCCAGAGAACGGGTAAACGAAGCTTTCGGTTTCGGGTGGAGGCTCGTGTTGATCGGCCCCTACGTCGATGTGTTTGCTTGTCGGATGATCAGGGAGCCGAGGTGCGTGGGTGGGTTCTTTATGAGCGATTTCCCTATCTTTGTTACAATTGTGGCTTGATGGACCATACTCTTCGGTCATGTCCAAAACTTTCTCATGAATTGATAGTGGAGCAGCAACGTCGATTGCCTTATGGACCATGGCTGAATTTTGCCGGTAGTACACAATTGCTCGAGCATTTGGGGAGTGGAGATGGGGCTGGTCGGCAAGAAGGAACAGGGGGTGGTGGTGGTGGTGGTGATATGTCAGGGGTCGTGCCCCTTGCTTTGTCTAATGGTGAAGAAGCGTCATTGGCTCTTGTTCCTTTTGAAGGAGCTGTTGGTGACGCTGATGTGGAGATGGGGGACGCGGCTCCATGTGTGGAACGGTTAGTGGTGATGTCGGAGCAGGTCTTCCGGGGAGAGATGCCGGTTTCGAGGGAGAAGCGAGTGGTTCAACGTCTGAGAGTGTCAGAGCTTCGGCGTCTTGCACGTGCTAGGGGTGCACATTCGTCCTTGGGCATGGTGGTTACGGGGAAGCGCAAATCTTCTGTGGAAGTTGATGGGGGGATCGAGATGAAGAGGCTTTGTCCAGCCGACAGGACATATACTTTCGATTTTCCATTGGTGGAGTCTGCCGAGGAGCAGGCCCACCCGGCGCCGTGAATATCTTATGTTGGAACTTCCGGGGGCTCGGCCAACCCTGTGCAATTACTGCTTTAAAGGGCCTTGTAAATAAATATTCACCGTCTCTTTTATTTCTGTCTGAAACAAAGCTAAGTGAAAATCGATTTGAGTATGTTCGGTGTTCTTTGGGTTATTCTAGTGCGCTTGTAGTGGGTAGTAATGGTGCGAGTGGTGGTTTAGCTCTTTTATGGAATGATAATACTGACATAAGGATATCAACATACAATTCTGGATGCATCGATGCGGTTGTTCATAGCGACACATCCCCATCTTGGCGTTTTACGGGCTTCTACGGTAATCCGGTTGTTCGGGAACACGAGCATTCTTGGGCTTTATTGCGCCGCCTACATGAACGGAAGTCACTTCCGTGGCTTGTGGCAGGGGATTTTAATGAAGTTCTTTTACGTACAGAGCAAGATGGTCTGCATCTTAGACCGTATCCACAGATCGTGGCTTTCAAAAGAGCTCTTGCTGATTGTGACTTGGTAGATTTGGGGTATGTTGGAGCACCGTATACCTGGTATAAACGAGCAGATGGTTTAGCGACTCGGGTTCGGTTGGACCGGGGGGTGGCCAATTTAGGATGGCGCAACATCTTTCCGCAACATTCGGTCTTTCATTTATCCAGTTCCAGGTCTGATCATGTCTCTATTTTGATCGGGGCTTGATCCGGTGGGTACCGGTGCCATGGTACGACCCCATTTGGATGAGGGACCAGGAGTTTGAGGAGCGTTTCAGAGCATCTTGGCAGCGAGACATCATTCAGGGGCCCTCTTCTCTCATTGGGAAGGTAACACAGGTTCGCGGGGAATTGCGACGTTGGAGTTCTCAGAGGCACGGGAACCTTGGGAAACGTATTGCAGAGAAGGAGGAAGACCTACGGAAATTGCGGGAATCATCTAGTTATTCGGTCCATCAGGAACGCAGTATTATACAGCAAATAGATCAGTGGCAGACTATGGAGGAGGAGTATTGGCGGCAACGGGGTAGAAGTGAGTGGTTGGTCATGACAGACAGGAACACACGATACTTTCACCATAAAGCAACGGCGAGGAGGAAGAGGAACACTATTCACTTGTTATATAATACCCAATGGGTGGTGTTTGAGGAGCCGGATGACATCGAACGTGTGGCTGTGGATTACTTTCAGTCCATTTACTCGTCCAATGAGATTGCTGTTGATTTAGAGGGTTTACATTTTACAGAGCTTGAGCTTGGGCAACAACAACATTTGGCAGCAAATTTCACGAGGGAGGAGGTATGTGCTGCTTTGAAGCAGCTGCCGGGGAGAAAGTCGCCGGGGCCGGACGGCATGCATGTGGTCTTTTTACAAAAATTTTGGGGTATAGTAGGAGAGGATGTTATGCATGTGGTGTTAGATGTTTTGAATAATGGTGTTCCCCTAGGCAAGCTGAATGAAACTTATATCTCGCTGATCCCTAAAGTCGCCGCCCCTTCAGTCATGACGGAGTTTCGGCCGATTGCTCTTTGTAATTCGATCTACAAGCTCATTTCTCGGGTGATAATTAATCGACTTAAAGGCGTGATTGGTGATGTGATTTCGAGAATCAAAATGCGTTTATATCAGGCCGCCTTATTACGGATAATGTGATAATTGCTTTTGAAGCGTTTCACTCACTGCAGGCGGGGTTGCCGGGATGTGATAGTCATGCTGCTTTGAAATTGGACATGGCTAAGGCCTTCGATAGAGTAGAATGACAGTACCTTTGGAGGGTTATGGAGCATATGAGGTTTCTATTGCCTTTTATTGATTTAGTGCGGCGTTGCGTGACGTCTGTTTCATACCGTGTCTTGATTAATGGAAAGCCCAGTAGCAGAATAGTGCCGACCCGAGGCATTCGGCAGGGGGACACGTTGTCGCCATTTCTTTTCATTTTATGTGCTGAGGGCTTCACGGCGTTGCTTAACGACTACGTGCATAGAGGTGCATTGCGGGGCATTCGATTTGGACGCGAGGCCGAGGTCTCTATCTCTCATCTGTTGTTTGCGGATGACTGTATGCTGTTCTTTGAGCTTTTGGATGGGGCGGTGGAGACACTGGCAGAACTGTTTGACAGGTATGGTGCTCTTCTGGTCAGGTGATTAATTTTCATAAATCTAGCTTATACTTTTCGGATAAAATCTCGGTGGAGGTGCGGGAGGCGGTGTCTGTTGAGCTGCAGATTCCCTTGGGGGAATGTTCAGGCAAGTATTTAGGGATGCCCTTTGTGGTGGGGAGGAATAAAAGTCAGGTGTTCGCTTTCTTGAGGGAGAAAATCCGTAAAAAGGTGGCTGGCTGGAAAGATAAGCTGCTATCACCGGCTGGGAAAGAGGTATTCATCAAATCGGCACTTCAGGCTATCCCTACATTTATCATGTAGTGTTTCAAGATTCCAATCACCCTCATACGGGAACTTGAGAAAGCGATTCGGAGTTTCTTTTGGGGAGATACAGACAATAAATGTAAGATACATTGGAAGAATTGGGAGGCCTGTTGTTTACCGAAAAATCTGGGGGGCTTGGGGTTTCGTGATTTGGATTGTTTTAACCTGGCTTTGTTGGCGAAGCAGTCTTGGAGGATCCTGAACAGTCCGGGTTCGCTAGCGGCTAGAGGTTTGCACGCGAAGTACTTTGAGGATAGTACCATCCTTGCAGCTGAGTTGGGGCCTCGGCCGTCCTTTCTTTGGCGTAGTATTCTGGAGGGCCGGGACCTGTTGGCCAATGGGATGAGATGGCGAGTGGGGGATGGGGACTCAGTGAATGTGTTTCATGATGCTTGGACAAGTCGCCGACCTTCGTTCCGCGTACCTTTTGTAGGGCATGAGCTTCCAACAGATTCCAAGGTATCAGATTTATTTATTCCAAACTCCAGAGTATGGGATGTGCAGCAGCTTCAGCAGGTATTTAGGCCATGGGAGTCGGATGCCATTTTGGAGACCATCATAGCCCCTGGTGAGCACCCAGATAGGCGGATTTGATATTATAATCGTAAGGGAGTTTATATAGCTCGGTCTGGTTACTTTCTGGCCTTATCACTCTATCGGCCATCTTCTATGGATGGGCCATCTTCTTCGGGCGGGGAGAGTAAGAAATGGAGGAGTTGCTGGCAGCTGCCTGTGCAGCCGCGTATTCAGCATTTTTTGTGGAGGTGCCTGCATGATTGTCTCGATGTTGTCCAGGGACTACAGAGGAGGCAATTGGAGGATGGCCGTTGCCTGGCATGCGGGGAGGGTCTGGAAACTTTACGCCATGTGCTTTTCGAGTGTGAGATGGCAGATAGAATTTGGCAAATGTCGCCATTCTATGGGATATTGGGGCGCCTTTGTTCAGCCTCTTTTGCGGATTTCTTTATGCGATTAGTAGAGGATCAGGGTGTTCGGGAGACTGCGAGATTTGTGTGGCTCATGTGGGGGATTTGGAAGACACGTTGTTCTGCGGTGTTTGATGATCAGGCTGTCTACGCCTCCGCGGTGTGTACGCGCTCTCTGGCAGCATCGGCGGAGTACGCAGAGGCCCTGAGGGCTTATCGGACGCAGGCCTCCGTCCCACACTTTGTGGATAAGTGGGTGCGTCCAGTAGAAGGTGTTATAAAGGGCAATGTTGATGCGTCAGTTATTGAGGTGGGAGTAGGGGTAGGAATCATTTTCCGAGATTCTCATGGATCAGTCCTTCATTCTTTTGCATATCACTTCGATCCGGGGGCTCGGTGGAATATATGGAGCTAAAGGCTATTTCCTTGGCTTTGGAGGAAGCGCGACATTTGGGGATTCAACGACTACATGTAGAGAGCGATTGTTTGGCGTGTGTCTCGAGGCTTCGTAAACCTGTCGAAGATCTTACGGCACATGGATGTCTAGTACAAGAGTGTTTGGCCATGTTATCAAGTTTCACTTCTGTTTCCTTTACTTTTATTCAACGTATGGGAATGTCCCTGCGCACATTTTAGCTCGACATGCTTTGTTAGTTTTGACTTGGATATCTTGGGACACTTCGCCTCCGGGTGACGTTTTGGCCGCCTGCTTGGCGGATATTATTTAATAAAAGTTCTTTTTCCTCAAAAAAAAATTTATTGTGTTTTTTTGTCTCATCATAAACCTACCCTAATTATCAATATAATAGTGTTTAATTATTTGACGATATTGCTTTAGTGATAGTCAAATATTATTTTATATTTTATTGTCTAAATTTTGAACTTTTGTACGACACTTACCTACTTACTTGGTTTTTATAAAAATCTTTAAAAATTGTTTATTTTATCAAAATGTTTGGGTAAATTTGTAATGTAATTCCGTGTAATAAAGTTTCATTAGTTATATGTGTTAAAAAAAATTCAATTTCAATAGCTTTAAAAATGTTTGAAATGAATATTAACGAGCAACGATACTGCCACCACCTAAATCCCTCAATTCCACCCAAATCACCCTTACCCTCGCTGCTCTACCTTAATTATCACCCTTACTTTTATCCTTGACCACCCTTAACCACCCTTAGTCGACCCCGACACTACCACCCCACATCATCCTACCTTAACTATCCATCATTACCACCTAATTACTTTGTCAATAGTACACTCTTCTACCTTTTTACCTTCACCACATCCACATCATGCTAAACTACCTCAACATCATTTATATCTCTACCATCCGCCATTGCTCACTTTCCTTATATCACGCCCCCTCAAGTGTGAGCCTATAAGAAGGGAGAGAGACCTGTTTGGGAAGTGTGGGTCTATAAGAAGAAGATGGGGATCAACATTTGGTTTTTTTTTTTTTTTTTTTTTTTTAATTGTGCTGGAAACGAGGCTTGAACTCGGGATCTCCTGCTTTGATACAATATTAGGATCAAGCGCTTAATGAGTTACCGTTGTATTAAAACCAAGTGGTGTTAGTAAATTTACTACTATATTTCCTTATATCACCAACCATTATAACCTCACTTTTACCACTTAACCCCCACCCCCAACACAACATTCACACCCAATCTCTGTCACACACAATGTTACTTGTTACAATCGCTCTATCCCACCACTTTCATTATGTCATTAAACATTTCCTCCGCCCATCAATATCGTACCGGCCCTACTATTCTCCCCACCATTCACCCCACCTCCACTTCCACACTCACCTGAACTACGAGGTCGGATCCTCTGCCGTAGATCAAGCACGGCAGAGGCTGCTGTGATGTCGAAACGACACCGTTTCGAGGTTATCCGACGCAGTTTTGGTCGCGAACTTAAAAAAAAAAAAAAAAAAAAGACGAACACAACAAAACGGCGTCGCTTTACGTCGAAACAACGCCGTTTTACTTCACAGCATTCACAGCAGCGGTCCTTTTACAGCAGACGATCCCAGTTCCCTGAACTACCATACCTCACGCCACCTTACAACCATAATCTATTATTTACACCTTCCATCATCTGCTATGTCACTAACTATGAAATTTCATCAAATTAATTTATTCCATTGCGTGCTAAATGCAAAGAATGAATCCTTCAATTATATTGTAGTATGCTGCATTCATTTCATTTCTTGTGATTGCATTACATCACATTAATTATATTCATCCTAAGTAGCCATGATCACACATTTTGAATTAAAAACAAGAAAAACTCAACAGTCAACAATCTAGATATACATAACTTGTTGATAGGGGATTATGTATTTTTTTTCCTTTCTTAAAACCGAGGTATCTAAAACAACTGGTCCGATTAATTCGGAGTTCGGCCCGGATATTTTATACTACCTCCGTCCCATAAAAAGTGTCCACTTTTTATTGGATACAGAGGTTAAGGAAATAATTAATGTGTTGTATTTCAAGAATGAATAGACAAATATACCTTTAACTAATCATAAATGCTTGTTTTGGAATATGAAACGATTATGGAAAATTAAAGGTATGATTGGAAAAAATGTATTTAATGATGTATTGGAAATTTAAATGAACACTTTTTATGAGACAATTCATTTTTTCGTTATTGACACTTTTTGTGGGACGGAGGTAGTATAAATCAAATGAGGTAAAGTTATTGTTATGTTCTTATCAAAGTTATCTTTAACTAAATATATTTGTAAAAGTTGACAAAACAACAACAGTCCAAAACAAAATATTATATTCCGCTTTTGGGTTTTAAGAAGGTTAAAAGGTCACGCAACTGGTTATTTTCAAAAAAATAGTTCCAAGTTATTTATTATCTTTCTGTTTTTTTTTTTTTTTTTTTTTTTTATGAGGAAAATTTATTATCTTTCTAATAATTTAATTTAAAATTAATAATATAAATACATTAATGATAATAATCAGAGATTTTTGAACTGTATTAAACTAGACTTTACGATATTTAACATCTTTTTGATAGAATATGGAAATAGTTAAATTGTAATATTATGTATTTATGAGGATAGATTATTTTGTATTTAGAATAATCTGTATTAAGTTAGTTAGGATATTCTAGATCTCATGTATTCAGTATATATGTAACTTTGACGTAAATGAAATATCACGGAAGATATTCATGGTATGAGAGAACTAGGTTTTCGATACGCTTCCGCTCTCTTTTTTTTTTTTTTTTTCCTCCGTCGCCCACCTTCACGCTCCACCCTCACGCTGGAAACAATGGGGGAATCCACCAAATTTCACCCCGCTCTTTCCATTTCGAATGTGAAGGCTCTCATTCCGATCACCTTGGACACGAAAGATGGATCGTATAATAGCTGGGCTACCCTCTTTAAAGTCCAGGCTAGGGTTCATGACGTTCTCCATCACATCCTCCCACCGGCGGATGGGGCTGATCGTACGGCCTACCTGAAGGCCAAGGATGCAGATCGTACGCTATGGAATCGACTTGATGCCGTAGTCCTAAAGTGGATTTATGCCACGATCTCATCGGATATCCTTACCTCCATCCTCGTTGAGGATGATACGGCTGAGAATGCTTGGAACAGCGTGGCTGTGTTATTTCAGGATAACCAAAACTCGCGAGCCATGTATCTTAATAAGGAGTTGTCCAACGCCACTCTGTCAGATTTTTCTTCTACTAGTGCCCACTGTAATCACCTTAAGTCGTTGTCTGATCAACTCAAGAACGTCGGGGCTCCGGTTACGGACCACACACTAGTTTTGAAATTAAATCGAGATTAATAATATATATTTTATAATTAAATCACGTGTTATATTGAATATTTAATGTTATGTGATTTATAATTTATAATTTGGTATTTATCCATTTTGTATTATTTAAAAGAGATAATTTGGTATTTATCTGTTTTTATTTATAATTTGGTATTTATCTATTTTTATTATTTAAATATGATTTACTTTGGGATAAATATTTATTTTGTAGATTGAGATAAATTTTGGAGGATAAATGCAAATGGAAGAATTAAATCTCAAGATAAATCAAAGAAAATTCAAGATAAAGATCGGATAAGCACGAAAAAAGGAGTAAGGGATGACAAGAGCAAGCAAGCCAATCCGAAGCTTGGGGGACATAATGCGGCGGCCCTATCTCTTGCTTGGGGCGCATTTTTGACTTTGTCGGGAGATCGGCCGGGAGTTATCTCTTATTTGTTTTGATATTTTGAAGTATATCTCTTAATTAGCTTAAACCCCTATAAATAAAGGCATGTCATACACGCCATACACACACAATACACCTTAGACACTTCTCTTGAATTATAATAAAGTTCTCAGTTTTTATACAAGTTCTGTTATAATGTAAGTTCTTGTATTAAATTCTTCTTTGTTCTTTGTAATTAAGCCCCCAATTATTGTTTATCGTTTGAGGTTGTTCGTTCTTCACCGAACGATGTAGATCTAAGGATACGATATGAGGCAGTGGGGATTCCTTGTCTATAAGGATCCACACGCCCAGATCTGTTATCCGGTGACCTATAGATGACTTTGGTATGATCGACAACCGTGTTTTTAGTAGATCTATATAATTGCTTTATGAATCTCTATTTTATCCGTTACGTATGTAGAAACGCTAAGATTTAGGTTTTCGCCGCGTCAATCTAGCCACGTCTTTATGGTGTGATTGTCCACCTAGAATTTCTTATCTTAGTAGGTATGGCTACGGCTACGTTGCTCGTCTGTTTTAATTAGCGTATTTTTAGGAAATACCAATATAGGACTCCTAGGTTGGCTCATGAATTGATCTTCCGGGACTTTCAGCGAGATCTAGATCTGTTCTGTATTTGGGAATTGTCGACACCTAGTTATACGTAAATCGTAGATTAACATGAGACCGTGCAGGTAATTGTTAATGGGACAGAGACTGATGCGATCCCTTAGGAAGCACGCCTAATCACAGGAATGTTGCCTAGGTGAGGAATACGGTTAATATCGGCATCCCTAGTTTTGTAAGCGTGCGAATCATATGAGATGGAGGCCGAAAAAGCGAAGTCACGTGATGTAGCATAGTGATCTAGATGGCCTACCCGGAGCTAGATCTAGTTTAGAGGATGACTCCCGTAGCCAATATAAAAGAGATACGAATCGGATTAATAGTTATTGAGTCTAGTTTAATTATATAGAATCTCTAGATCCAAACGATAACATAATAATTGGGGAGGTTAATTATGTTGTTTATGTGTTGTGTCGAGTCGTTTCCTTTATCTTTCCTGTTTTTTGTTGGTCGTAGACCGCTTTTGTGTCCTTGGCATGGATGATTAATTGTTTGTATATAAATGACCCACAATTGGTTCCCTGTGGGATCGACCTTGATTCGCTATAGCTATACTACGATGGACCTAGTCCTCTTGCTAGTATTGGTTTATGGTGGTCAAGTATTTTATTATCACTTGATCTACGTCATCAAGTTTTTGGCGCCGTTGCCGGGGAACCAACGGTCAATTTTATATATAAATAATTTTTTATTGATGTTAAGTTTTCTGTTTTAGAGTATGTTTTTACGTTTTTTTTGAGTCCCTCTGGTTGTCTGCTCTGTGTAAAAATTCCAGAATCTGGAACAGTTGGCTTCACTCCGAGCGAGCCTGGTTCTGTTTTCTGGGACTTCGTGTGTCTGTTTATCTCCGTATGTTTAATCCATAGGTCTGATAGCAGCATGGGAAACCATGTTAAAATCAGTCTACGGTCCGTTTTGTTTTTCTTCTGTTTGCAGAAACCAGGGAAGCAATAATCTGAGTCAGTAATTTTTTGTGGGCGCTGAGAAAATAACCCAGCAACATGTGGAGCTACGAATCTACGATGGGAAAAGTGATGGAAGCAACACCTTTAAAGCATCAAGATGGCTCCGAGAAAATAAATATTAAAAGGTTCGAATTATTCGTGGTACAATGTTGAAGGCAAGGTACTACCTTTTTTTTTTGCTTATGTTTTACTATCTTTTGGTTTTTTGAACATAAGTTAGCCTATACAATGAACCTGAGTATGAATCTTAGCCCGGAGTTGGTTTGTAAGATTAATTTTATTAATGTCGAAGGTTCTGCCCCAAATCTGTCTCATCTAGAGGGTATAAGGAAACATGTAGTAGTTGAAGGAAGCAGTGAATAAAGAGTTCCTCGTAGTTCTGTCAAAATCTCCTTGTCCTATGCATGAGATTTCTTCTAGTGGCCACGGGAGCAACAATTTGTGTAGTTTAAGCATTCACAATCTAAAGAAGGCGTTGAGTTTTGAGAGAGCATAATGAAGCAGCATTATAGATGATATGATTAAAATGGGTCCCTAGGACTAAATCTTCTTAGAATTCACTAATTCCTAAAACGAGAGCCGAGGTAAGAGCTTTGTATAAATGGTATGGATATATGTCGTTTCCTAGGTCTCACAACCAAGGAAAGGATATTAATCCGCAAATGCGACGAGCCCACTTCATATAGTGCTCAAGGAGTCAATATCTGGCGATCCAAGAAGGATAACTGACAAGGATACTTTTTGGAAAGTCGAGCTGAGGACTTTAAACTCAGAACTACTTCTTTAAAACCCTTAGGATTTCTTTTTTTTTTTTAGGATTTTAGGTTTTGTTTTCTTTGAGTCAAATAAGAGTAACGTGACATATGTTGAGGTTTTTTAATTTTGCCGTGTTCCGATGGCCATTAGGCTAAGGATGTGCAAAACTTTTTTACTCAATATAAGCCACGTGAAATAGAGTTTCTTAGGAGAGTCGAGAAATTGCTAAAGAAAAGGATTTAGGTTTTCGCCGCGTCAATCTAGCCACGTCTTTATGGTGTGATTGTCCACCTAGAATTTCTTATCTTAGTAGGTATGGCTACGGCTACGTTGCTCGTCTGTTTTAATTAGCGTATTTTTAGGAAATACCAATATAGGACTCCTAGGTCGGCTCATGAATTGATCTTCCGGGACTTTCAGCGAGATCTAGATCTGTTCTGTATTTGGGAATTGTCGACACCTAGTTATACGTAAATCGTAGATTAACATGAGACCGTGCAGGTAATTGTTAATGGGACAGAGACTGATGCGATCGCTTAGGAAGTACGCCTAATCACAGGAATGTTGCCTAGGTGAGGAATACGGTTAATATCGGCATCCCTAGTTTTGTAAGCGTGCGAGTCATATGAGATGAGGCCGAAAAAGCGAAGTCACGTGATGTAGCATAGTGATCTAGATGGCCTACCCGGAGCTAGATCTAGTTTAGGGGATGACTCCCGTAGCCAATATAAAAGAGATACGAATCGAATTAATAGTTATTGAGTCTAGTTTAATTATATAGAATCTCTAGATCCAAACGATAACATAATAATTGGGGGAGGTTAATTACGTTGTTTATGTGTTGTGTCGAGTCGTTTCCTTTATCTTTCCTGTTTTTTGTTGGTCGTAGACCGCTTTTGTGTCCTTGGCATGGATGATTAATTGTTTGTATATAAATGACCCACAATTGGTTCCCTGTGGGATCGACCTTGATTCGCTATAGCTATACTACGATGGACCTAGTCCTCTTGCTAGTATTGGTTTATGGTGGTCAAGTATTTTATTATCACTTGATCTACGTCATCAGAGCCGTACTCCAATTTTGTTACAGTGATTCAAAATAAGAAGACCTTGCCCTCTTTCTCGGCGGCTCGCTCTAAATTGGCTTTGGAGGAGACGACGATTATGGAACGGAACAAGATGGATAATTCGGCGGCTGCTCTTGCAGCTACTACATATCGCCGGCCTGAATTTCCTCCTCCCGCGCCGGTTCAGTCTTATGGGCAGAACAATGGTCGGCCTCGCAAGCAGAATAATCGGCCTCGCAAGAATGGGGGTGGCAAGGGCCAGTCCGGTGGTAATTCCGGGGGTCGGGTCCTGGTGGTTGATGCACGGTCCAAGTAATAAAATACTCGATACCTAAATAACCAACTAGCAAGAGAACTAGGTTCAATCGTAGTATAGCTTGATAGAGTCGAGGTCGATCCACAGAGACTCGGCTTAAACAAGTACAACGTTATTAAGCTAAAAATAGATTGAAGGCGGTCTCCGACCAACAATAACGTAG
Source organism: Gentiana straminea (assembly GCA_036785695.1). NCBI lineage: Eukaryota > Viridiplantae > Streptophyta > Magnoliopsida > Gentianales > Gentianaceae > Gentiana > Gentiana straminea. The sequence goes on along the minus strand of JAVUPR010000266.1, from coordinate 13,421,451 downwards.
AAATAAAGGTTGACACGATAGAAAACACAAAGACTAACAATACGACATTAGACACTAAAACACTTATTTTTATGGTTTTATAAGACTCTACCAAACGGTATTGATTACGCTAGTAGTAATTACTCCCCCATATATGTATATCTAAGCCGAGACAGAGAAGACATTAAGGTTGATTATATTTTGGCTACGGGAGCCATCCCCTAAACTGGATCTAATTCGTGAACGGATAGAAGATCATTATGCTTAATTACGAATCCTTCCTTGGACAAGATAGAACATCATATAACAAGCATGCTACACCAAACTAGGGATGCCGATCTAAAATCATCACTTCGTCTAGGCAACCACCGTGGACGGGTTGGCACACCTCCTAAACGATCGGCTAACTAATGTCCTATTTAACATGGCAATTTTCACAATATATCATATTAATTACGAGAACGATGTAACAAATTGGCCAGATCTATTACATGTTTATATGAAAAACAGAAAGCACGACGTAGCCGAAGTCGTTCACAGAAAATTACTAGAATCTTGATGGCTAGATCTAACCATATAGACCGTGGTAGATCTAGACCGGTGACTCTAGAATTTGCTCGTAAAACGCCTTCGTACGGCTTAGATCTTCATGAATATGGGTTCATTAATTAACTACATCACGAAATCAATACACAAACGACTACTCCATAACGAAATAAAATAGATCTACGAATAAAAACAACATATTTGGATAGACATTACCCTCGTAGACGGAGGGTCCTCCAATCCTTCAATGCGATCTCTAATCGATGAATCCATCGCCTCCGTGACGAAGAAACATGAAGAGAGTTTGAGAATGTGATAAACACAAGAGTAAACTTCAACTTATTTTATTCATAATATAAAATAAGAAGAACTATATTGATAAACTAAAAGTATTGTAATATTGTGTTTGACATAAAGTAAACTAGAGTTTGTATTAATTGTTTATATGTATCACAATTAATATGTCTTTTACAATTTAATAAAGTGTAGTGTTTTAAATGAAATTCGTAATATTTCCAAAAACTAATATAAATAAGAAGAACTATTTGATAAACTAAAAGTATTGTAATATTGTGTTTCAGTGTCTAGCGAGTGTTTTAAATGAAATTTGTACAATTAATAAGAATTAAAAGATATTTCAAAATATCAAAACAATTAGACATAACTCCCGGCCGATCTCAAAAGCAAAAATGCACCCCCCTCCTAGCGCATCCTCCATCGGCGCCAACTCTTCGGATTGGCTCGCCGGCTCTTACTCCTCTTTTCGTGTTTATCCGATCTTTATCTTCAATGCATCCGGATTTGCTTGAATTTATCTTGTAATTTAATTTGTCCATTTGTAATTATCCTCCAAAAATTATCTCAATCTATAAAATAAATATTTATCCCAAAGTAAATCATATTTAAATAATAAAAACGGATAAATACCAAATTATATTTTATAAATCACATAACATTAAATAATAAATATAAACATGTGATTTAATATAAAATATATATTATAAATCTCGATTTAAGGACAATGTTGATGACATTTATGGGTATAATTTGACCGTCATCAGTGGTCAAGGCGGTAGAGGTGGCGGCCCATACCAGTTTCAGCAGTGGCAACAGCCACCGTGGTGGGCTATGTATCCGCCTCCATGGGCAATGCCGCCTTCTCCTTATCCCACTCGGCCTTTTCAGCCCAATAATCGGCCTTTTCAACAGCGGCAACCGGGGGTTCTTGGTCAGCGGCCGGTGATGCCGCATCAAGCTTACGCGGCCGGGTATGCACCGACGGATATCGCGGAGGCAATGCACACTATGAGTTTATCTCCTCTGGATCAAAACTGGTATATGGACACTGGGGCAACGACTCACATGACGTCGTCGGCAGGTAATCTCTCGTCTTATATTAATTCGGGCAATAATTCTACTATTACTATCGGTAGTGGCCATTTTATTCCTGTTCGTGGTTCTGGTTGTGTCTCATTGTCCCCTCCTCATCCCCCGTTAGCTTTGAACAATGTCCTCCATGCCCCTCACCTCATTAAGAACTTGGTGTCTGTCAGAAAATTCACGACCGATAATAATGTCTATGTTATATTTGACCCTTTTGGTTTTTCTGTGCATGATCTACAGACCCGGACGCGTCTCATGAGGTGTAATAGCACCGGTGATCTTTACCCCATTTCGCCACATTGTTCTGCCAAACCGTCTGCGTTTCTTGCTACATCTCTATGGCACAACCGGTTGGGTCATCCGGGAGTGTCTATTTTAAATTCGCTTAAGCACAATAAGTTCATTGATTGTACTAGTATCCCTAACTCTACTACGTGTCAATCATGTATTCTTGGAAAACATATTAAGTTGCCATTTGCTCGTTCGCATTCTGTTACGGTTTCTCCGTTTGATATTATTCACAGTGATATTTGGACATCTCATGTATTAAGTTCGTCGGGTCATCGTTATTATGTCTTATTTTTGGATGATTTTTCCAATTATCTGTGGACTTTCCCCATTGCGAAAAAATCACAAGTCTTACATTATTTTTCGAAACTAAAATCCTATATTGTCACCCACTTCGAGCGTCCGATTAAAAATATCCAGTGTGATAATGGTGGTGAATATGTTGGTACTCCGTTTCGAGATTTTTGTACTACTAATGGTATTACTTTTCGTCTTTCCTATCCGCACACGTCATCCCAAAATGGTAAGGCTGAGCGAAAAATCCGTTCTATTAATAATATCATGCGTACTCTCCTTTTACATGCCTCTATGCCCTCGTGTTTTTGGCCCTATGCGTTGCAAATGGCTACGTATCTACTTAATATCCTTCCGAGTCGCTTATTAAATCTTCAGTCCCCACTTAAAATACTGTACCAAAAAGACCCTTCGTATGATCATCTCCGTGTTTTCGGGTGTTTGTGTTTTCCTTTGTTCCCGTCTACTACAATTCACAAACTTCAGTCTCGATCTACACCGTGTGTTTTTTTGGGTTATCCGCTTGATCATAGGGGATATCTTTGCTACGATTTATCTAGTCATAAAATCATAACGAGTCATCATGTTCGTTTTGATGAGCATCAATTTCCCTTTTCCAAATTACATCATGCGGCTCCTGATTCTTGAATTTTTAGATGCTGGGCTTCCACCTATTCTGGCCCAACAGCTATTTAACTCTGACCCACCTCCAACCGAGCCCACTGCACACCAACGCACCCAATAGCCTCTTGCTCCGTCCTCGCCCCAAGCCCAAACTCAGCCCCCGGCCCAATTGCAGGTTCCAGTCGATCACCCGCCAGTTCAGCCCATTCCTCCTCCTCTACGGCCTACTACTCGTAGACAAAGTGGTATTTACCGGCCCAACCCAAAATACCAATCTCATGCCACCAGTCACCTTGTAGCCAGTAAATCTCCTATTCCCCGTACTCCCTTAGAGGCACTCCGGGATCCGAATTGGAAACATGCCATGAACGACGAGTTTACTGCTTTTATTAATAACAAGACGTGGGATTTGGTACCCCGTCCTTCCGGTGTTAATATAATACGTTCAATGTGGATTTTTAATCATATGGAAAAATCTGATGGTTCGTTTGAGCGGCATAAAGCTCGTCTTGTAGGTGATGGCAATACTCAACGGGTTGGGGTTGACTGTGGGGAGACCTTTAGTCCGGTGGTCAAGCCGGCTACGATTCATACGGTTATGAGTTTGGCACTGTATCTAAACATTGGGATATCAGGCAGTTGGATGTTAAAAACGCGTTTTTACATGGCGAGCTGAATGAGGTAGTATACATGCATCAGCCTATGGGTTTTCAAGATTCGGTTCATCCTGAGTATGTTTGCAGGCCACGCAAATCACTCTACGGACTCAAACAGGCGCCCCGGGCGTGGTATAAACGTTTTGCGGACTATGTCCTATCTATTGGGTTCACGAACAGTATTTCTGACACATCCTTGTTTATCTACCGCCATGGGTCTGATATGGCTTACATGCTGCTCTACGTTGATGACATTATTCTGACGACTTCCTCATCCCAGCTCCGGACCACGCTTGTTGACCGCCTCCGTTCTGAGTTTGCTATGAAAGATTTGGGACCTCTCAATTATTTTCTTGGCATTCGGGTCACACGTCATCCGGACGGTTTTTTCTTGTCTCGGAAGAAATATGCTACCGAGATTATAGACCGGGCAGGTATGAGTAACTGTAAGCCCGCGTTGACTCCGGTGGATACTAAGGGCAAGCTCAGCACGTCATCCGGGGCTACTTTTGAGGATCCCACTCACTACCGCAGTCTGGCTGGGGACCTCCAGTATCTCACGTTTACCAGACCCGACATCTCGTATGCAGTCTAGCAGGTATGTTTGCACATGCATGATCCCCGGGTTGAGCACATGCAAGCTCTCAAACGTATCATTCGCTATCTTCAGGGCACTCTTCACCTTGGGTTACATCTGTATGTGTTACCTATCACGACCCTCGTGGCTTACACTGATGCGGATTGGGGAGGGTGTCCCGATACACGACGCTCCACATCGGGGTATTGCGTGTTTCTCGGTGATAATTTGGTCTCCTGGTCGTCCAAGCGACAACCGACTTTGTCCCGCTCCAGTGCCGAGGCAGAATACCGGGGTGTTGCAAATGTGGTGGTTGAGTCTTGTTGGTTACGCAATTTGCTTCTTGAGCTTCATTGTCCCATCACTAAGGCCACCTTTGTTTATTGCGATAATATTAGTGCCGTCTATCTCTCGGGTAATCCGGTCCAACATCAACGCACAAAGCATGTGGAGATGGATATTCATTTTGTTAGGGAACGAGTTTCCCGTGGGGAGGTTCGAGTTCATCATGTTCCTTCGCGGTATCAGATTGCTGACATTTTTACAAAAGGATTACCGCTTGTTCTTTTTGAAGATTTTCGATCCAGTCTCAGCATTCGCGAACCTCCCGCTTCGACTGTGGGGGTGTGATAGAATATGGAAATAGTTAAATTGTAATATTCTGTATTTATGAGGATAGATTATATATGTAACTTTGACGTAAATGAAATATCACGGAAGATATTCTTTCACTTTTAAACCTCAATGCGAAAATAGGTAGTTAAAGACGATGGCATGACGGTTATTTCTATGAATCACTTTCTAGTTTTACAATAGACTGAACAAGGTCAATAATTAAAGGGATAGGAAAAGGACACAAAGACACACACAAACACCAAAAAAAAAAAAAAAAAAAAAAAGAAGAAGAAGAAGAAGGAGCCTATTGATAGGAAAAGGAGTATAAAACAATCTTTCAGGCTTCAGGTCGAGCCGACCCAAGCCAAATCCGAAAGGTAGCGTTCTAGACAATTCTTTTTCTGAAATAGAGAGAATAGAGAGTCTAAAATTTGTTAATGGAAAATAATGGTAATCAAATAGATAAGTATTTTTAGATCTTCTCTAACCCATTGGCTAGAATTGGACAATGAAGTAACTAAAGTTATCAAACAAAAAGAAGATAAAAAGGCCGGTGGAGTGAAAAAAAAAAATAAAAAGTAACCTAAAATAAATAAAAAATGACTAAAAGAATAAACTTGAGGTAATATTTTTTCTACCATTACAGTACTTTTCAATCAAATTTTTTTTTATCAACTCTTTAAAAGTTAAGCCAATCAGAAATTGTCATTTGTAAAAAATTGTAAATATAGATAGTATAAATAGCAATATCATTATGGTTGCTCTAACACGGTTAAATTTAAAAATGAAAAACAAAAGAGTAACAATAAATGTTTTTTTTTTTTTGAAAACAGTAACAATAAATGTTAGAAAGAAAGAAAAGGAAAAAAAAGGGACAAAGGAGAGTGGAATTCACGTGAAGAAGAAGGGAAAAGCATAGAAATAAGGGGTGCATGATGACGATGATGTTTGTGTATGTGATTGGGGGGGGGAGTCACGTGGACCAACATGTATCGCTGTATTACACGTGGGCTGTATGTATTGTATTACTAGTAGTAGTATTTAATATCATCGTCATAATAAATAATGCATTATTCATCATTTATATTATTATTTCACCGGCAAAAAAAGAAAAGAAAAAAGAGGTGGTCCCAATACCCCCATAAGGCGTGCGTGTAGTAATGTCCCTCAAACCCCCGACATCACCCCTTCTCTACAATCATTTGAACTACTACTACTACTCTCTTCTCAATCACTTCTTTCCACTCCTTTTTCCCCCAAATAATAATATATGCCCTCAATCATTGTACTTCCCTTAATAATATAATCAACCCTACATACTCATAAGTTTACCTATATGTATAAAACCTTTTTTTTTTCTTTTTCCATATATATATGTATAAAACATTAATCACTAAACATGTATTAAGAGATTAACCATTTTAAGTTAATAAAGATATAAGATTATTTAATTATTGGATATATTGTGACTAAGTAGAGTTGTGAGACTTAAGTTTTAAAACATTACATGAATAATATCTAATTACAAGGTTTTTTTGGAAAGGTTGATTCCCAAAATCTAAAATAAAATTGTTTTACTGTATAGTATCTTCGTATAATAACTTCATTTTATTCATCGTTTTAAAAAATCGGCTTAGACGCTAGTCGGCCTCCTATCGATCCGATTACACCCTAGGCGAAAATTTCTAAGCGGGTTTGGTTCTAGGCGGCGTCTAGGAAGTAGGGCTTCGTATATAGTACATATGTATTCATGAAACACTTTTAAAAAAAAGGCAACAACCGACTGCTTCTACCCCCCTAGCCGACTCCTTCTTCCAAAACCACCAGCGACCGATCCGGAAAGCAATTTTCGATCACTGGAGATAGCCCCAACAGTCCGGCAAGTGAGCCTTTCCTTCTTATTAATATTTTTTATTTTCTTCGATTAACTTAATTGTATGTATTTTACTCCGGTTTTCTTCAATTCCTCATTTCCTTTGTATAGTTTACATAGTTTTTTTTTTTTTAATTTTAATTTAATGAATAATGACTAATGATGAGATAGTAACTTACTAAGAGAGGGTTTTTTTTTTTTTTTTTTTTGTGCGCGCCCACGCTAGACCTAGACAATACAAACCGGAACCGCTGGTTAGCCGGCTGGGTGCCGGTTTGGGATTTTTGGAACCGAAACAGCCGGTTGGAACCGGACTGGCCGGAACCGGAACCGGCCCAATGGCTAATTTGCAACGACTAATTTATTTTTATTTTTTCTTCCAAACACCCCAAAAAATTCCTATAAATACTATCTCATTCCATTTCAAAAATCCAAAACCAATCTTCTCTCAATTCTTACATCTTCTACTCATTTCTTTGATTATCAAGTTTGTTTAGTTGTTAAAAACAACAATCAAATTTACTTTACGATACCGATTTTTTAAGTTGTTCTGATTTAATCGTTACTTCAATACGGATTTAGTTATAAGTAAATTTGGTTTTGTATTTTATTCAACTAATTTTTTTGCAAGTGTAAAAAAAAATTCAATTTTATAATCAGATTTACTTTACTACACCGAAATTGAAGTTGTTCTAATTTAATCGTTACTTCAATTCGGTTTTAGTTATAAGTAAAATTGGTTAGTTAATTTAAATTTTTTTTAACCGTTATATGTAATTTAGATTTTGTACAATGTCAAGAAGAGGTGCATCAACACAAGACAATCGAAATGTTACTTTCCTTGATGACACGGTTGTGCCGCAATCAGATGATCTTGCTGGTGGCTATAGACCCCAATATTATACAGACCCAGTCACCGGTAATCACATTTCGATTCCTCAGTTCGACACACCTTCAGGTTACAATTAAGATGAATTTGATAGTCATTACGACGATATAATGTCTCAACCAGGAAATTTTAACATCAACCTTAACGAAGGTGAAGATAATGATGAAGTCGACGTTGTTGATGATCATGATGTATTTCCGAATGCTTCCCGTCCTAGACAAGGACATGGTGGGAGTCGGCGTGGTGCTAGTGCGGATCCTACTCCTACTCCCGAGTCAGTCGATTTAGATGGTGGTGAAAGTACCCGATCCAAAGCACAAGAAAAAATGTTAACATCGAGAATTTTTTCGGAATTTTTCACAAAGGTTCCTCGGACTGATGAAATAGAATTAGCTAACCCCGGAAAGTATTTCTTCGGGGTGTGCAATTTCTGTGGCCAAAAATACCAACTTAAACATGCCGGTGGTTATGGAACGATGCGGGGTCACATTTTAAGTAAACATCCGGAAAAATTGGAAGACGGCGCTTCTCAAACCCAGCTAAACAAGGCGAGCTCCAGCGGAGGTAACACTAATCCACTCTTTATTTACACTCGTGATAACTGTAGAGATCTAACCACGTGTCTTATTACGGGGATGGGTCTTCCTTCTAGCATTCCTGAGAATCCTATTTTCGAAACTTACGTACAAGGGGCTTTGCAGCCGGCTTTTACTCGTATCCCTCGTGCAACGGTTACTAGGGATTTCAAAAAAAAATTATTAAACGACAAAATATTATAATAGAAAGTTTGCAGAAAAATAAATTCCGAATATGTGTATGTGCCGATATTTGGGAGGATAGGAGGACCAACAATTTTTATTTGGGCGTGTCGGGTCACTGGATTGACAACACTTGGATTGTCCAAAAAATGTTACTTGCTTTTCGTTTATTTAACGAGACTCATAATGCTTCTAACATTGCATCTTTATTAGTTGATATTTTTGAGCAATACGATTTAAAAGGTAAAGTATTTTCTATTGCGTTTGACAATGCTTTAAACAACACTGTTTCTATTCCCGACTTATATATCCCGATATTGTGAACCTCTTTGTAACGGTTAATTTTTTCATGTTAGATGTTTATGACTTATTTTTAATTTATGTGTAAAGAATGGTCTAAAAGTTTTTGACCATAATATTAAAGCGATAAAAACTGCGATTTCACATATTTTAGGTAGAAATATTCTTGTTAATAAGTGGTATAAATTTCTTAAAGAGAAAGGTCATCGCCAAGTCAAATTTCCGCAAGATGTACCGCATAGGTTGAACACGACTTATGATCTTTGGAAAAAAAACAAACAAACTTAAAAATATCTTTTGTGAATTTTTAAGTGAACACTGTCCGAGCGAATATCGTTTGTATCCCTCTATTTGGATTGTCCATGCAAGAAACTTATGGATGTTTTTGAAATATTCAAAAAATTTACTGAATTGTTTTCAAAATATTATCAACCCACAACACATTTAGTCTTGCCTGCTTGTGTAGAAATAACTGCCGAGTTTGAAACCATGGAACACGACGCAGAATTATTTCAATGTTTAGTGTCGATGAAGGAGAAATGGAATATATACATGTATATTCCTGACACTTTATCATTCTTCTATGGTCGACCCTCGTATAAGACTAGTAGGTGTGTCTAACATGTTAGGTGCTTACTTTGTCTATTACTCATAATGTGCCCCCGGTAGATTTTACAGTTGAAGTAGTTAGACTAGAAAATTTATCAAACTCTTTGTATGTTGAATATGAGCGTATGTATGGATTGAGAAATGGCGCAGTTCCCAATCCATCCGCAAGTGCTTCTACTAACCCTGCAGCTATCATGTGGGGACTTCAAAAAGTTCTAGATAAAATGAATTCGAAACGACAGAAGGGAGCGACATCGTCATCCGATCAACGTACAGATTTATCCAAATTTTTAAACACAACATTTGAAGGGTGTGAAACCGATTCCTATGATTTCGACTTCGACTTATTGAAGTGATGGAAGAGACATGCTAAAGAATTTCCAGTGCTAGCAATGATGGCGGTCGAGTTTTTAAGTTGCCCTGTTTCGACCGTCACTGTTGAACGAACTTTCAGCATGGCAGGATATGTGCTTACCAATAAAAAATGTTCGCTTCATCCCACCACTTTAGATAAACAAATGCTTTGTCAAGATTGTGTACGAGCCGAGAAGAGGGTTCAAGACATTGGGTCAGAAGATGTGGAGTCACAGTTCGAAGGCGGTGACATTGAAACTTCAGGAGGAACAAACACTCGAAATACCGACATCGATTAAAGGTACGCGATTTATATCTTTCTTATATATTTGTTACAATTCATAGAACACTATAAAAGATTAAAAAAACATTTTAAAAATAACTATAAAAAACTTACTACTAAAAACTAAAAAAAAAACTATAGAAAACTATTAAAAAAAAACCATTAAAAAAACCGATAGAAACTATAAAAACCTATTAAGGATGTAGAATTGTCGGTAACGTACTAATTTACTTACACTTTTTTGTTTGACTTTTTAGTGTGTGGATAATCAATCAAGTTAATCAACGATGTCTCAAAATCCAAATATTATTGGTTCGTCTAATGCTTCAAACACGGATGACGATACTATCCAATTGAAGAGAAAGAGTAATGATATTGGGTGGGAGTATGGAAAGCTTTGTAATGCAAATAATGTGGATAAATGGACAAGTTTAAACTGTGGGAATTGCTATAGTGGAGGAGTGTATCGAATTAAGCAACACATTGCCGAAATAAAGAGGAACATTGCATCTTGTTTGGCGTCGTCTAATGAAGACAAGAGAGGATGTAGGGAAGCACTTGATGGAGCAAAAAAGAAGAAGGCAATTAAGAAAGAATATAATGAAAACTTAAGGAAAGAGGTCGACATTGATAAGGAGTTAGATGAAATAGAAATCATTGAAAGTGGTGGAAGCAACAAAAGGCCTCGTACTCTTGGTCTCATGGATAGACACATCTCTCAAATCAACCCTAAATCCTTCTCCAATGACACTTTTTCAAGAAAAACAAGACAACAAAACATAAATAATGCACTTTTCAAAGAAAGAACTCATATGTGGACCAATGGTTGGCTGGGTGGGTGTATGAGACCGGCATTCCTTTTAATGCAGGGGCAACGATAACTTTAAAATATTTTGTGAGGCGGTTGGACAATTTGGTCCGAGTTACCCACCTCCAAGCCAATACCAACTTGGAAGGCCACTCTTGAGAGAGGAAGTGGAGAGAAAAAAGCAGTCTCTGAAGACTCACGAAAAGAATGGGAGAAACATGGTTGTTCAATCATGACCGATACTTGGAGCGATAGAAATTAATAGAATAATCATGACCGATGCACTGTTTAACCAGGATCGACATTAGGAAGGTCGAATGTTGGCTATACATTCGACTTTTACATGGTCGATTCTATCGTAGTGTTAATGTGACACACCGGTAGAGTCGTTATGGTGCAAATAAAGCCCTAATTCAATATAAATCTAATATCATTCCAACTAAACTTTATGTATATCGACTCGTCCCATCGTAATGGTAAAGAAAGAAAGGATGGTCCATCATGTGTTCAACTTGTGATAATTGAATTTGTAAGTGCAACCACAATGACCTTTGCTCTTCACACTGTCAATTTGCTTAGAAAGAATCAAAATTACCTACATGGCACTCCAATTACATTCACATCCACAACACATCCTACAATGGCTTAAAAAAACACATCCAATTGCAACGTGTTGCAGAGTATTTTTTTTTATCATAGTAATTTCACAATTTGAAACCTGGACTTTTATTTTTAAATTCTACTTGGAAAAATATTGTTTTAACAGCTTCATGGGTTTGTCTTCAATGCCTCCAAAAGCCATTAAACTTGAAGTTGTTAAACATGGAGGAATTGCAAGACAAAGAGGTTATGAGAATCCACCTTGAAATAGCAAAAATCAAAGATTGAATAAAACAATTTGACAGATCGAATGTGATATTTTTGCAAAATAAATCTAAGGTTTTTGAAAATGGATGAATGGCAGGAAAAAGAGGTTATGGAAGAAGATGAAGAAAACAAATGAGAAGAAAAAAGGAAAAAGAAATTTTGAGAAAGAGTAAGAAGATGAAAAAACAGAAATGAAGGAAATGGAAGATTTGCAGGAGAAAGAAGTTGTCTAAAAAGATTGAAGAAAAGAAATTAGAAAAAAAGGAAAAAAGATTAAACAATTAAAAAATAGATAAAAGAGAAGTTTAGAATGTGGAATTGTAGTGGACAGACCCATGATCAGATCCCTGACGTGAAGCTTCCCATCACGACTTATTGAGTAGTTGTAACTCTTAAAAAAAGTCACATTGTCATCTTTTACATAAAGTGCTTTTATCATTGTGAAAAAAATGTTCATCGTGTATGCTCTAGGTCTCTTACAGAATAGCGAAATCATACATATGGAAACATAAAACAAGCAATAAAATTAAGGAAACAAACAATAAAATTAAGAAAATTGATGTTAGTACATACTCAGTACCGACAAGGCTAATTCCAATTTATCAATTCATCGATATGAAACGTGCATGCAATCAAACATAAGGAACAACAATACAAAAATAAATTACAACATGAATTAAATCCCCCTAAGCCTTTAACTCTAGTTTGGTTTCCCGGCGCAACAAGTTTAAAGGAAGCTGCTAGAAATTGAGAATCTCTCCTATTTAGAATTGATAAATTGGGTCCTTTTTTCAACATACAATTCATAAGAACGAGGCTATAAACGGATAATTCTTTCCATAAATACATTCATTTCGCATCATAGATACGCGTGGATGATTAAGACCACACGCTTAAATTTGATTTGAAACTGTATGGTCTAGAATCACTCACGCGTATTACTCCACAAATATCCTCACCATAGAAGAACTTTCCGCCAAAAAATGCAACACATAAATCCGGACCCTCAACCCAAGCCTCTTTGGTTTATACCCAAATCCGTCATTGCACTTTATCCTGATCGACTTAAAACTAATACTTCTTGATATAGAGTATCTTGACCATTAAACCAAACGTTATTGGTTGTGTTCAGTCATTTTCTTAATTCACTGAAAACGTCCGTTTGTTTTAGATAAAATGATTGAAGTAATAATTAAAAAATTAAAATATTTTTTTAAAATTTAAATAGATTATAAAATGATTGGTAAAAAAATTAAAATAATAACCACCAATTTAGTCGGTAATCGATAATAGGTCAAAAATAAATACAGTACAAGAAGTGGTCCATGTACTTAATTTGTAACTTTGTATTTAGTCAATTGCGTAATTGATATGCCATTACGTAATGTGATAGCTATGTTGATAATAATCTATATATATCGACATGATGGAGGCACTTATTCTTGTCGATATATTATTTACTTGTATTGGATTAATTTTAAACCCTATTTTATTTATTTATATTTAAATAAATAAATTAGAAGTTGATTAGAAGTTTACCGATATCCCAATATGTTTGACCGCATGTTTCATCAAGAGTCGAGTGCATGTTCTTTGTGTTCCACGTGTCAATATATTACCATGATTTAATTTAAAAGAAAGTTAGGATTACATAACTTAATTTAATTTTTAGAACTAGGAATACATAATTGATTTAGGTAAGGGAAAACGCATCCGTTAGAGCAGCCCTAGTGAGGCTTGTGTGGAGAGTTCTTTTCCTCTTTTTGTCAAAAGAAAAAAACAGAGAGATTTTTTTTTTTTTTTGGAGGTTCTCTACTATGTTATCTAATTCTAGATAATGGCAGAGAGAGTATTCTACCATTCTCTTTCATGCGTCCTCCCCCCCCCCCCCCCCTTCCCTCTTCCCTCTTCTCCTCCTTCTCTGTTGTTTGCCCTCTTCTTCACCATATCCACCGGAATCAGCAGAAGCCATATCCACTATAAAAAAGCTAAATCAAAATTTATGATGGAAAACTTATGTTTAAGCAAAATCAGAGAATGGTTGTTGACGATGCTGGAAACCGTCTGTTAATTAATATGGGTCAATCTCTTATGTGATAATGATCGAAAACCCTAGAAACCCTAATTTGTGCGAAAGAGGGACGAGTTGTTTTATTTGTTTGGACTGAGCTCTCGAAAATATTTCTGAGAGTTGTCTACGTATCCAATATTCAAATTGGAATCTAAGTCATCCGTAGTTCCTTAGGGTTGTTTATATAAGCGATATCTCACCTCTATTACTTGTTGAGCAAGTATTATAATATAATTAATAATTATTCCTTAAGGATATACACGACTTAATCCCTAAAATCAGAGATAATTATGGACATATTTAATGCCAAATTGGGGTCTTTATGAATGAGGATTCTGTCAATATATAATTATCTCGCATGCGGAATAACAACGGAGTTGTACAGAGCGTCCCACGCTCAACCCCCAGAACTAATGTGGACGAACTGGGCAGCTCCTCTTCGCCAGACTTTGGCAATCATGCGGTGGCTGGAGGAGGAGCTTAGACCGATCTCCCGTGGTAGACGATCTGCCCTCTGTTCGGTCCTTGGGGCCTTTGGCCCTTAAAGTCCTAAGTTTAAGAACTGATCATTTATTAAACACCCCTAAAGGTGACACGTGGCGTAACTCGGGTCGGGTATCATCATTTGTAGTCCTAATTTTTCTTCTAAAATTTATGTTTAAGCAAATCCAAGCATCAGAAGCATCGTTTCCCCCTCAAACCCACTTGCTTTCATGCCATATGGATAAGCCCCAAAATTCAATTTCTCTGAGCTATACATTTTTCAAGCAAAATCAAGTGTGTTGTGCAATATTAAAATTTTAAAATATCCGACAGAAGGAATTTGCAATGGAGTTTTTGGTGGTGTGGTGGTGGAGACTGGTGGCTTTTAATCACAGTGGACGGAGATGGCAACTTTTGGAACTAGATATTATATTATAATAATAATTTTACCTCTTTTAACCATTACCCCATCTTATCAAACAATATCATCTTTAAAATAATTCTCACTTTTACCTCCAATCAGAAATGGACACATGGACTGATTTGTCAGTGTCTACCCTCCTTTTTCCCTCAACCATTACTGCTCCTCTTAGAATAGAAGTAATTATTTTTTCCCTCAACCATTACTGCTCCTCTTAGAATAGAAGTAATTATTTAACATTATCTGATTTTTAATTATCTTTTGCTTTGATGATGGCAGCAAGAAACCAACGAAAATTTACAGGAACCCCTCACGTCACACACACAAAAAAAAGGGGGGGGGGGGGGGGGGGGGGGGGTTGAATTAAGGAAATGATTAAGTAAGGGGGTATGTATTTTCCTTTGCAAAGAAGTCTAAAGGAATGATATTCTAATTATTTTATGTTATACATGCCAACAAAGAGATGTCAAAAGCTTTTTGCCAAGTGTGTTCTTTGTACCACCTAATAATGCTACCAATTATTGGATAACATGATGCCTCATAATTGCCTTATTCCACATGTTATAAACACAGACGAAAACTTACAGTTTTAGAAAGAAATAAACATAGAAGCAATGCAAACGCAAAAAATGGTGGAATTGATAAACAAATAAACAAGAAGAACACAGTGATTTAACGTGGTTTCCGACGTTGTGCCGACTACTCCACGGACAGAAAATGAGATATTTATTATGTACAGAATTACAAGGTTTTCACAAGTGTGTGAATAACACTTTGAATGACACACATTGCATTGATTACAGCATTGGTATTTATAGAAGCAAGTCCCAAACCCTAACCGCCATAGATCTTTATCGAAACTACCATAAATACCTCGGATGTGGACCCCGCCCGCCCAAATTGTTTATCCACCGACGAAACTCGCCTCAAAGTCGACTTCCCGACTTGTAATCAATCGCCCGATGTAGAACTCGCCTATACTCGCAACTCCGTAACTCGTCCGTAACCGATCGCGACTTCGAAGAAACTCGCCGCACTTCATCAAACTGACTTTCACAGAACTGAATATACTAACTGAACTGACCATCAATCTCTGTCTCAGTTTTACCAGATTAGTTCCACCAAATATTTCTCAGTTTAGAGATTAAGTCACCAAAACTGACACCACATGCCTCTCTCTCTCTCTCTCTCTCTCTCTATTATTCTTAGCAAATATGTATGACATCCGTCCTAAAATATAAGTCATTTTAGGTGTTTTTACACAGATTAAGAAAATTGTTAAATATTATAAATTTGAAGGTTAAATGTCTAAAATGTCTATTATCTATCATTAATGCAGTAGTTATTCTTTTGAGGAAATAATGCAGTAGTTGTTAAGTAATGAAAAGTTGTTAGATTAATAATAAATTAATGGTAAGATGGAGAAAAAAGTAATAAAAGTTGTGTTGGTAATGTACAATTACTTATATTGTGAGATAAATCTAAAGAGGTAGAATGACTTATATTTTGGAACAGATGTAGTACACTAAGGTTAAAGGTTGTGAAGGACAGTTTTAATCTAAAATGGTTGAGAAAGACAAACATGTAGTAACACATGTACAAAAATGTAGTAACACATGTAATAACTGTCCTTCTCAACCATTTTGTATCTTATATTGTCTTTATGGACTCTGACCCCTATATACTAATACATATCATATCTATATGCGTAGCGTATTGTTAATGGCATCACAGTCGATTTATTCGAACACCGTATTTGATGCAAATTTCAAACTGTATAGAGATCGATATTTGTTTTCAACCTCTTCGAGAATCGAATTTTGTCTATAAATTCAACTCAGTAGGAATTAAATTTCATCGTAGTGTAGTGCCCCAACGCAAGATTGAGTAGGCAATGCACCGGACCACTTAAACAATGTCATTTGAAAAAAATACTTTGTCATTTTTCTTATATGAGTGATACACTTTTTATTTTAGATTTAAAAAAAGGTTGTTTTTCACTATCATCGATAGCATGAATCATTACACGATGCGGTGGATACGAGCCACGTCCGGGAAATATTTGTGTGGTGTCTCCACACGTGCGGAGACACCGTGTGGAGACACACACCACACATTTTTATTTTGTATTTAAACTATGTGTAGTTCTGATCGTTTCATCCGTCACTTGACCTCAAAATCCCTCTCCACACAAGTATTTCCCGCCACGTCCAACACACCCTACTAGCATCATAGACTAAACCGCCAACAACAGATTTTTCATTACCAAAAGCCATATATATTATTGACCGTGAATTTGTAACGCAACTAGCCAAACTTGGTGGTACTTGACAATTTGGCCGGAAATGCTACATGCCCCGATTTCTTTCACAACAATTTTACAGAAAATTGATCCAAGCCATTGATTGGCTGGATAAGTACCAATGAAAAAAAAATAAAAATCTGAATGGTGAAAGATGATGCATCGATTGTGTTTCGGGAGATATTTTCGGTGAATGTAGACCCTTTGCAATTTGGCCGGGGTTATATACCAAACGCGAGCGGAAAAAGCTAAGTCCCCCGAAGTCAAGTCCCGAATTGTTCCCGAAATTAGATTTGTACCATTGATTTTTGTTTTGTCTTTATTTCATGTCTTGTCAGCAACATAATACACGTCCATGATTTAATTTCGGGGGATTTTCTGTGAAAATTTTCGGGGCGTGTATCCTCATCCAACGCGAGCACAAACGCTGACTTTTTTTTTTATCCCAATTAATGAAAATGTGAAAATAGCAACAACAGACTATAAAAACACAAATAAGTGACCAAAACGCCAAACCACTTCTCGAGAATAATTCTCCATCTAAATGCTACCACCCACTTCATTTTCATTTTTCCATTTTTGTGCTAGCAATAATATAAATATTTCATATCCTCAATTCCATTTTGAGATAGCCCATGACTATCTTCGGGTGCATCGGTTATAATTTTCACTGCTCAATAACCGATTTAGTCCCAAAGTAAGGAATAAAAGATGGCTAGTTCAAGACGCTGACAACAAAATTTGATTTTAGAAAAACACCACCATTATAGAAATGTACACGCGGTAGAAAAATTACACCAATCCATCAAAATATGGTATGCTACAAATGAATATTTACGACAGAAATAAATCTCAACTTTATTATGACCGACCCTTGTTAATCCAATTCATGTTATGTCTTTTTCAGGAGTCAGAGGACACGCCTTTAAGGGACGAATGACACGAATATGAAGTTCTTTGCCCAATAGAGTAATATTTTGGACCATTTATCATGGGTGAGAATGCATCATGATCTCCAACCATCAATTGTTGTTGGTTATCGTCGCACTACCGTACGTCCCTTTTAAAATATCTGTAGTTTCAACATATTCTTGTTTTTTTAGCATATTAAAATTATTTACAAAATTCTATCTTAATTAATTATGACAGTTTATTTATTGATAATGTAATAATCATTTAATATTATTTTACGATTATTACATTAACAACATCAATTTTTTTTGTATTATGGAGTATTATTAATTAATAAAATCAAAAATTTTAATGTAATAACATCAAAATTGTAATTTAGACTTTATGATTTATTTTTAATTATCTTTTACACACTTTTATAAATTCCTGTGTATACCTCTTAAACATCAATTAATTTGTTCCTTCAAAAAAAAAACATCAATTAATTTGAAATGAACTACATAATTGAGAAGAAGAATATCGAAAGATATTGTGATAAGTATAAGTCAAACACTCAAACCTATACAAGCATAAAAACCACTTCTCATTGGGAAGTTATTGTGTGGTGATCGAGGGAATTTAAGGGTGAAGTGACGGGTGAAACGATCAGAACCACATTGTTTAAATACAGAATAAAACTGTGTGGTGTGAGGGCTGCCACACGGTGTCTCCGCACCGTGTGGAGACACCACACAATAACTTCCCCTTCTCATTGGGCAATGTCTAGTCTTAAAGTGCTAAGTGAGTAGACAATGAAATTGAGAAAGAACTAATGATTGTATTCTGTTATTCCAAGGTATTCAAAGGGAGAAATCATTGTTGTGTAAAACAACTAGTATTATTTAGGATGAAAGTAGTATTTTGAAACCTAGAAAAAAAAAGACCATTTCAACTTATGTTTTTGACTGTGATACAAAGGCAATATCCCTAACCTATATCTCGGCCCAATAAAGGGGTGAGAAGGTTCATCACGGTGAATTAACAGCCCTTAAATGGGAGGATTAGAACTCAGTGCTCACAAGGAACCTCGTGCACAATCCATCTCATGCATAAACCATCATATGATTCCTTTTAATTAACTAGACGTATCATCCATTAACATATAGCATTAACCATTTTGATCTGACGGGTAATAAGAGGAGGTGCATACCTTAAAACATTATACAAAGAGAATGTTAAGGCACTCAACGTAGCTCGAAGTTATTTTGAAGTGTCTGATTCAAATCGTGTCACAATAAATATTCATTTTCTGACTCTTATTCAGTCACATTAAAATTCTGTAAAAATATGTTCTCTTTTATAGTTGAAAATAAAGCAACTTCACCTAAAGTTATGTATATACATAAGGGAAACTTGAATAAATATGCTCGAAAAGTAAGTTTTTGGGAAAAATATGCTCGAAAAGTAGTTATTTGGAAAATATGTTTGCAGGGCCGCATTCACGACGCATGAAGCATTCGCGATGCATACGTGCTACATACGTCGCGAATGCGTGCCTCGCAAGATATTTTTCAAATAACTATTTTTCGAGCATATTTTTCCCAAACACTTACTTTTCGAGCATATTTATTCAAGTTTCCTATATAATTATAGAGTGGTGATACATCCACCACTTATTCTATCATAACATCTTACACAACACAATCAACACCACACATTTTATTGGGACCCATCATAATAAATAATTAATCACTTTAATCAATGAATATCAAGCTGTAGTGGTTTGTGCACTACACATTTATATAATAGTTTGTGCACTATATATTTGTGTAGTGCACGTATCATTTTCCATAATTATAATCCCTCTACTTGGTTAATGATCATGTCTACTTGCATTAAATCATTATGTGAGCCATCTTAGGTAGGTTCCCTAAAGCAAAAACATTGGAAATAATTTATTCAGAAAACCCTTTTCTTTTTTCTTTTTTCTTTTTTTTCCTTTCTCGCTTTTTCACTTTTTTCAGGAGGGAAGAATGAAGACCACAAACATTGGGGAATGAAATCAATTGTATAATCATTATAATTGTTCACTCGGCTATGATGCCTATGAACATGAATTGCCAGCATGCTGTCTCATATCATGATTAGGTTAGAGAAGTTCACTTCAAATTATATGCACATTTATTACGAAAACGATATGTGCACTACATATTTGGATAATGCACAAATCACTACATGTTTGATATCATTGATTAAAATAATCAATTATTTATATATTGTGATAGATCCCAATAAAATATGTGGTGTTGATTATGTTGTGTAAGATGTTGTGGTAGAAAAAATAGTGGATGTATCACCACTCCATTTATTATTATTATTATTATTATTATTATTATTATTACTACTACTATTATTTATTTATTTATTTTTCACTACAACACTCGACTCAAGTACTTTTTATTTATAATAAACTACGGTATATAATAATTGCTATTATGGAAGAATATGTAGTTATGTACTATAAGTTAACGGGAACAACCCAAACCGTCGCTGACGATTAGGCCAATAAGATGATGATTTAGAGTCTCTGAAAAATGATCAACGTTTAAAGCCTCAATTGTTCTTTTGGTTTAATTAGGGTTTGCGGTCTGATATATACTTTAAAAATCGTTTCTTTCTTCCGAATGGACACATTTTCATAAAACGGCCTAACTAGAGCTAATGAAAATTTAGAGACGGTACTATTAAAACTTATCAAGAGGTGGTGGTACATTGCTGAAAATAAATGTCATATAATGATCATGATATCGATGTGTCACATCACACTGTAGCTAGTATTTATTGTGCCTGAATAATTGTGACAGCAATATTTATCGGATGAATAATTTAGTTATAGAGAGATGAGATAAAACATGTCGCGTGCAACACATTAATTCACATGTGCTACACAAAGCATAAGTAAGTAATTAGTAGTAAAGCAAAAGGGAATAACCCAAACCAAAAAAAAAAAAAAAAAAAAAAAAAAAAAAAAAAAGTAAAAGGGAATAAGTAGTAGTACAGCAAAGCAAAAGCATGTGGGGCGTACGTGTAAACCAGTAGACCCACACGTGCACCAAAATAGTCAAACTAACCCCTTTGTCTTAGCTGGATCTGGTCAAATATATATCCCCCCGCCCCTCTTTGCCTAATCATTTTTATCATTCATATGCATGATTTTAATCTTAATTGTGTATTATTTTGTAGTACTAGTACTCACTTTCCTTCATCTTTCTTCCTCCACATGGGGAAACTTGAATCACCTACCATATTTAATTTCTTAAATACAATTATTATTAGAATGTTGTATGATATATGCATGATTATTATGCATAGGATATAATCATTGTTGAAATTTGATATCAAATTACATTTATTCCTCCTTACGTCTTAAAACAAGTGTTATTCGATCATTTAGGAGGAGAGAAGGACATTTTCATTAATTTGTGATGGGATTGAGTATCAAACATTGACCGATACATAAAATATATGTTTTAATTTTGATAATGAAATGATTAAAAAATCACTCTGATATAATGTATTTTTATCCTTAGTATCTCACAAAATACTAATTATGATAAACGACAAAACGTAATTCTTTGGAAAACATTTTACGTCATGTAATTAATAGAAACAATTATTTTTAACACAATAAACTCATTCAACTAAAAACCGGGAAATACAATATAATGCATGCATGTCACTTAATTAGAATATTTTCACAATGTTTGTAGCATAATGTTTAATTTAGGCTCTACGAGTTTTTAAAACGTCATGTTGAAGGAAAATGATTGCATGGGAATTTTCCAATATATAATAATCATATTGCCTGAAGATAATGATTAGATTAGAGTAATAATCCATGGATTAAGGGATACCAACACGTGCACTTGCTCATGTGTAACACTTACCTAGAAGAAGAAAGAATGGTATGTGTATATATATATATATATATATATTGCCCTAGCTAGCTAGGTTCAAGTTTGAGATGTCGGCCAGCTTTTCATATTTTAGGATATTGGTGTGTCCCATGTGTCTCCTGCATGTGACTGACCTGGCTTTTAGCTTAGCTGCTAATGATGCAATTAATTAACTTACATATATGAAACTTCAAATCTAGCTGTCTTAATCATATTTTTTAAGGTTAGCAATCTTAAGTAGATGTTGATTAACGTAAAGGATCTTCTTTCCAACGGTTTATTGACTATGCAAGTGGAGTACGTTAAGATGGTGGTGCGTGTGCATTAGTGATATATATATATATATACAAAGCATATATATACTGAGTCGTAACATGTATTATTTACATATATATAATTTTTTTCAGAATCCAATAATCATTTACGTATATAATCAATGATAACATGTAATACAGCATATCATTTTACTAGTTTAAATGAATACTTTAGCTGGCAGGATCTTTTTTCGACAAGAGGAATGTTATGTGTTACAATAAAATTATATACACAAGAGGTTTTACACAATTTATCATGTTGTGATCGAGACCTTTAATATTTATGTGGGTCGAATTATGATTAATGGTTGAATGACATGATGTGTAATTTTGTTGGAGTTATTTTGAAGCAAATTAAAATGATAAGTTTACACCTTCGGTTTTACATAAAATATACATAATTTACGATCAACGGACTATATATATGTGTTCTTGTTTGTTGAATATTTTAGTTTTTTTTTTTTAAATTTAAAATGCATTGTTCAGATCATTTTTGCGTATCTTTTATGTTTACGAAATGAAGCAGACGTATTATTCTTTATTTTGTTGTAGTCGTATCATTTTTAACGTGAGAAAATGGGTGTCTGGGTCGGGATAGGGGTAATGGAATGTTTTAAAATGTTCTAAAATATTATTTGAAATATAAAAGGAAAATAAAATAAAATCAAGGCTACGTCACTGCAACAACCACAATTGTTCAGACAACATGCAACACAATTTTACACCATTGATTATGATGGTTCTACACTATGATAAATTGATCATATATCATAATCAATTATGTAAAATATATTGTATCACTAATAGTGTTTGAATTCTTATGAGTTGTGACGGTAACATTATAAAAAAATCATTTTGATATTTATATTTATAAAGAGGACTAATTCATTAATGGTTAAACTCTAACTATGAGAATCCTCATTCTCATGTCTCACAAGATGAGTGGAAATTTTAATCAGGTAATATAGTGGCTCATAGTAATGAGCTTGCAATTATACTAATAAACCGAAAGAAATCCTCCTCTTACGGTCGAACCTCCAATTCCAGCTTAAGGTTCAACTGTCATTTTAAATCACTAATTTTTTTTTACCATTAAGTCATGTCTTGGGGACAAGAGGAGTAGTTTCTTAAAAAAAATGGTAAACCCTACCATCGAGGGTCCCCTCACCCCCGATCCCACAGGAATGTGAGGAGAGGTTAATCAGGTAACCTAGTAGCTTCAGGAGGGGGTGCTACTTATATCCTCTTACCGGAAGGGGCCGAGAATCGAACCCCAACCTCCGGCTTTAGGAACATAACATGGATTATCCACCCCTTCCTTTTACCACTAGGCCATATCCAGAGGATAAGAGCAGAGTAGTTTCTTTCTTCTAGGCAACAAGGACAAGGCACATTGTGTTTTTTGTTTTCTATTTATATAATCTCAACACTCTACTCTTACGAAACAAGTGAAAATAAAAAAATAAAGAGTTCATGCTTTAGGGAATGATGGAGGTTTATGGTTTAGTTTTAGGCTTTAGTTCTTCTAGGGAATCATAGGCTGGCATAGCTTTCTCAACCATGGGCTGAGTGAGTTATGATGTAAACTTCAGCCCATGATTAAACCTGCTTATTTGGGCCTTTGCCTTTGTGGAAGCCCACACACAGAATTTGAACCCTCAGATTTTTTTATTCACACCGCTTAATTACTCGTGATGCCACCACAATCAGATACATATTTTGATATATATAAATGTGGTGTCGGACATAATTTGAGGATGCAATGGAATTGAACTCGTTGTTGTAACGATTTGATTAATTAGGCAGGTTGATCCATCTTATACCCTCAATAGTAATCAACAAAATTTTCACTATGTCTCGGGTTTTCATCAAACATCTATAATCTTTTACTGTACTACATCGTCGTTAATTTTTCACTTCAACCGAAAAAATGGAGACAGTTTTAGAAAAAAATATAGAGATGTAATTCATGTAACTTTTTACACTTTCATATAATCTTTTACCGTACTGCATGGTCAATGTTTTATTTCATTTCTCAATAGATTCATCTCAAATATTCGCATCATTTTTTGTACTATAAGGATTCGCATCAAATAAAGCACAAAGTATTTGAAGCTATCTAAACAGTACATCCTAACGAGGAGCTTAAACGAACTAATTAGAGCTGAGGTCTCGAAACATGTCATTAAACATGAGGTCTCATGTTTAATTCTCTATCAAGACTAGGCTAAAATTCTTTCCCAATGAAAAGTTACTTCACATAATATAATACGTAGTCTACTTATGTGGTTGTAAATAGTATGTATATCCTTTAAATTCGAAGACTTCCCAATGGGTCACTCATCCTAGTACTACTCTCACCCAAACACGTTTAAATTCGGAGTTCTGATGAAATCCGGTGCATTAGTGTTGGTATGATCGCACACAAATAGTATGTATATCTATAATTCAATTTTTATTTTAATTATACGGCCTCATCCATGGGATCGCGAGCCTCTAAGAAGGGGGGGGGGGGGGGGCGGACTCTTTATCTAGCGTGCAGCGGTTACAATCGCAAGGAGACGATCTCTCTTCGCTAGGTTGTATGGTTCATGAATGTTAGATTCTTTGTAGGACATTTATTTTCTGCACCTGTTTGTTGAAAATGATGAGAATAAGGCAGCGTATTTTTTTAGGCATCCAAGTGTTGTCAAACATCCCATGATAATAATCGCAGGCTGTGAATAAGGCTTATTCAATGGTTAAATCGGATGCATTTGTGGATTATACTTCTCTAAACGAGGGGTTATTCGATGCGGGGAGGAAGCTTTCAATGATAGAGAGCTGCGCATACGCGCAACATCCGACCACGCTTTCATGCCACGTATGCAATTCCCTATTGAGGATGAAACTGTGTGGTCCAGATGTTGCCACGTATGCAGCTCTCTATTGAAGCCTCCCTGCATCAGAATAACCCCTAAACGAGATAATTTTGTTTTTCCGAAAAGAAAGAAAGGAAAAAATAATTGCAGAGTGTAACTTTCTTGACATTGGGCTGGGGTAATAATTGAATTGGTCTTCAAACCCACGCATATGCCCGTTTATTTGGGCCTTTTAATTTTAGGAAGCTTATAATAACAGAATTTGAAGTTTTCTATAAAAAAAAAAAAATAAAAAAAAAAAAATTGAAATCTCAGCACAAACAATTTCTACTGCCTCCTCTAGCCAGGGCCACCACTCCACCGCCACCATATCCTCGCGTACACCGGCTTCCCCTAGATTTTAGAGATATTCAGGTAAAATTATCATCTTCTTTAGGTGATATCTGGATTTTTTCACTATTATCATGTGCATGTGTTCATCCTATGTTCACTCCGTGAATGATTGTAAGGAATTGAACGGCAATTGTAATTTTTCTTGCAGTGATTACCGATTAGGGTACAGAGAAAATTTGAGTAACATTGTTTAAAGTGTATACATGTAAGGTAAGTCTCTCTTTAGGGTAATGCAGAGCAATAGCATTACAAAACCATAGAGTGTCTCAATTTATATTCCGATTTTGAATTTTGATTTTAGGGACTGCCAGAAACTTCTCTCGTCTTAGTTTACACATTTTGCTCAGCCTAAGTGATGCTCCGGTCATTGTCTTTGAGGTTAAAGAGATCATATTCATCCATTTCTAGGCAAACTGCTTTACATTTGGCATCAATAGACGGGGAGCTACGAGTTTTCATAGTTGCAGGTGAGGTTTCTGGTGACGCGATTGGTTCTCATTTCATAGATTCTCTTAGAAAGCTTTCCCCTTTACCTGTTCGATATGTGGGTGTTGGAGGACCGTCAATGTCTAAGCAGGGGCTAAGCTCTTTATTTCCTATGGAGGAGATTTCCATAATGGGCATTTGGGAGTTGTTGCCACATCTTAGAAACCTAACCTCTAAATTAAAACAAACTGTGGATGCTGCATTAGCTTTTCGGCCTCATGTTGTCTTAACTATTGACTCTAAAGGATTCTCTTTCCGTTTCCTCAAGCATCTGAGAGCTAAATCTGTTCAACTAGGTGTAATTAGCCCTAAACATTTCCATTATGTAGCACCATCTTTCTGGGCTTGGAAAGGAGGCGAAGCAAGACTTGAAGGCGTTTCTGAGTTTGTGGATCATATGTTATGCATCCTTCCATTTGAAGTTGAAGCATGTAAATCAAGTGGAATGGATGCAACATTCGTAGGGCACCCTACACTCGAAGACCTTTTTGAATTCGAGGGGGTGATTTCTTCTTCTGGAAAGATTCAAGCAAGTGGGGAAAAATTTAAAGTTGATCATAATATATCATCTGGTTCAAGAATCATTACTTTGCTTCCTGGAAGCAGATTACAAGAAGTTAATCGAATGCTTCCTGTATTTAGGGACACCGTGAAGCTGTTAAAAGATTTGTTTGACGACTTGACAACAGTGTTGCACATCGCCCCGAATCAACAAGTGGAAGAATATGTTAGTAAGAACATATGCAGATGGCCTGTACCTATTGTTACTGTCCATGGTAGATGTCCCATTGTTAAGTACAACGCGTTTAGTGCAAGCGATATAGCGTTGTGTACTTCAGGAACTGTGGCTATGGAACTGCAGCTAGCAAGATTACCATGTGTGGTTGCTTACAGAGCCCATTTCTTGACTGAATGGATCATACGTTATAAAGCTAAAGTGCGGTACATGTCACTGCCTAATATTCTGCTAAATTCAGGTGTTATCCCTGAAGCTTTGTTTCAAGAATGCACACCTAAAAAACTTGCTAGATTAATCTTGGAGTTGAGCAATAATGAAGAGTTAAGGGAAGAACAAATCTTGGCTGCTGGAAAGGTTCTTGAAATGCTGAGCCCAGATCCTCATAAAGAAGGTTTCTTTGGAGAATCAATACGACCAAGTATGATTGCTGCATCTACTGTGTTATCTGCTGTATTGTAACATAAAAGGATGTTAGATTTTTTTTCGAATCAGTTGCAGATTTTCTGCTGTATTGTAACATTTTCAAATTTGAGTTGAATTTTAGTTACATTCAATTTCTTTTAAGTTAAATTTGAAAAATGATATATCTATTCCTGTCGAATTCAGGATTAATCGGACCAGTTGGTCACGAATACCGAAAATATGCATAAATAAAAAATAATTTGATATATTTCTAATCACAAATTTTACTATATGGTCCTGGACCTTCAAACGAATAGAATTTAAGAAATTTCTAGTGGTTCCTTATGTTTAAAAATCAATCATCGATGATGTATTCTCAAATTGATGACTTGGTGGTCCAATTACTTGATCTAGGACTACAATAAAATCACTGATTTCTAATAAACCGAATCTT
This sequence comes from Gentiana straminea, assembly GCA_036785695.1. Classification (NCBI taxonomy): domain Eukaryota; kingdom Viridiplantae; phylum Streptophyta; class Magnoliopsida; order Gentianales; family Gentianaceae; genus Gentiana; species Gentiana straminea. The sequence continues at coordinate 13,393,975 of JAVUPR010000266.1, read as the reverse complement.
TGGTGGAGGAGAGTCTCGTTCTTCATGCCTTCATTGCACAGACAGTAGAAAGAGCTAAAAATATTAGATTAGCATGGTGCTTTGAAGTTGCGTGGCATCTTTGAACCCATGGAATAAAATCATGATCGTTTACTTCAAAATTTTAAAAAAAAATTTTAAAAAAAGACCTTTTTTTTTTTTTGAGGGGAAACTTTTGTAGTTCTCAAAAAAGAAAAGAAAAAATTAAACTAGGATAATAGTTGTGTCGGTTGAAGCTCAAATAGCATCTCCGCGGGAGTCAACCGACAATGGCGAAGTCAACTCTTCAGCTTCCGATCATTGACCTTTGCTCTTCTTCCACCGCCACCGCTCTTTCCGTCCGCCAGGTATCTTTTCATTTCCCCTGGAGAAAGAAAAAAAAAAATCCCATCTTGAAGATGCATTATTTTCTGTATATTTCCTCCATTTACAGTCGAATTAGTGTATACTAAAATGCGAACTGTCTAAATTATGGATAAATGTTTTTGTGACGGATTAGGCGTGCTTAGAACATGGGTTCTTTTACTTGATAAACCATGGAGTAGACCAAGACTTGCTGAAAAGAGTGTTTGAAGAGAGCAACAAATTCTTCAAGCTTCCTGTTGAAGAGAAATTGAAATTGTCCCGTAAGAGTCATAGAGGCTATACCTCTCTGTATTCTGAGAAACTTGATCTGTCTTTGACTTCCCCTAAAGGTTCTTCTCGCTTTCATCCTACTAATTACTGCAATTTTTTACCTTTGAAAATGTAAATATATAAATAAATAAAATGCATAGCGGAGGGGTGAAAGTATCTATATGAAACATTGGATAGAACTGAAGAAATCATGAAACAAAATTGACTAAAAAGTGTATATAGAGTTATTGTGGTTATGGAAAGCTCAATTATGGTATATTTCTATTCAAATTTGGAGCATTGGATTTGATTGCAAGAACTTTTCTTTCTACCTGAATAGGTGACTCAAAAGAAAGCTTTTATATTGGTCCTTTGGAGGAATCTGATTTGAATCAGTGGCCTCAAGAAGGTCTGTGATTTTACCAAGACATTTTCTACCTAATTCAAGATTCTGCAGAAGAATAAAAATAAAAAATATATGTTAACATTGCTGATTCCTCTTTCCAGCAACCCTTCCATTTTGGAGATTGACAATGGAAGATTACTATAAGAACATTTTGTAAGTACTTATGCTGGAGAATCAAACCATCTTCGTTATATGTGCAAATGCATTCATAATTTTGTTCATACTTTTGTTCTAGAAACATTAAGCGGTCTTTTTTTTTATGTTCATTTTGTTGGTTTGATCAAATCAGTTTTTGATCTTGAATAAATACTAATCTAAGTACACTTGTTGCCAGATCTTAATCTCTTAGCCCTTCTCTGTGATATTTGAAGTATAGCAGCTATTTTTGACAGTGAATGGATGTTAGAGTACCTTTGTTTTCTGATGGTTTCTTTACGGCTGGCTGGGTTGAGTTTATTAAGTTTACCTGCTGCGTTTTGTCAGACTGTACTTGTAAATTCTTCAACTTTCCAGCTCCCTTGATATGAACTGTAGATGTAGGTATCATGTATCTTTGTTCATCGATTGTGTTTTAAGTGCATTTTTGGTGCAATATAAGTCTAGCTTTGCTTTCACTTCTCAGAGATGTGGGGAAAAGATTATTGTCATTAATTGCTCGGGCATTAAACTTGGAGGATGACTTCTTCGAAAAAGTCGGTGGCCTCAATAAACCTAATGGTTTTCTTCGGCTATTACACTATCCAGGTTTAATTTTATGTTAAAAGTCTAGAATACCCTTTGACTCTTGATAATTAGTGATCATAATTTATTTAGTCATTGAATTGCCTTACGTAGTCTATTGTTCTGTGTTATTTTAGTTACGAAAGTTAAAGAAAACGCTAGCTTGTCACTTAAACTAATGCTTCTTGCTTGTTACTCACAGGTGATTTAGAAGTGTCTGATCAGGAAGTATATGGTGCTTCCGCACATTCTGATTACGGAATGATAACTCTTCTAACGACTGACGGTGTTCCAGGACTTCAGGCATGTTTTTTTCCCCAATAATGTGTGTAATGTCCCAGAACCCCACATGAGTCTAGCAACGCTGGCTATTTGAGTCATAATACCCGGTAACTCATTGTCCTCGCTTAGCTTAAAATGGTTGCACCATGTTTATAAGTCCATTATTTTAGGACCCTACCAGTGGACTCTAGAAGTGGCCCCCCTGTTTCTCACGGTGTGGCCTTTAGATCTGTCCGGTGGCCTGCTTTAATACCACATGCAACGCACCAGATCCCCACTCATGGACCCACTAACTACTTTGGCACATCATTATCGCTTGGTTAACCTAAGTTACTGACCCCATTATGTCTCAACCTTATATCAAGAAACTTCACTGCTTTTCCAAAGTGGGATGCTACTATGGCTGGTGTATGCTACTGTTATGATTTCTATGTCCACAGGTTTGTAGGGACAAGCTCAGGCAACCTCAGATATGGGAAGATGTGCATCACATTGATGGGTTAGTTTCAGATTGTCCTCTTAAATTTCAAGGGCAGTAACTTGATTTTTGTCATTGATGCCTTACGTAGTAGTTAGGCTGGTTTATGAATGTGAAGACTATTTGATATAGTTGCAATCTGGTTTATCACTAGTCAAATGACTCAGAATTACGATCACTAGTCAAGGAAAAGTTTCAAAGGTGAAACCATCCTGATCAGAATGGAGTTCACTTTGTGGCTCTGTCTGTTTGATTTGTTGTATCATGTCCTAGCCCCAGGAAACATGCATACACCGACATTATATGTTTGTTCAGCAGCATGGCTGAAGAAATATGCAGTCCATTATTTTATTTGAAAGTTGGTTGTTTGAGATTACAAAATTTATCTTCGACGTGCGAGTGTGTTGGATAGCCAAATGTGAAATTACTGAACGTGTTTTTTAATCTTTGTGGGCCATTTTGGGTGACTGGAGCTTTGCACATGTCTAATAGTTTGCAAATTTTAGCGGCCGAAAACGATGTATTTTTTCTGTGTTTATTTGAAGTAGGGCTATTATATGACAACTTGCTGAGATTACTAGTCATGTCAAATGCTTTGCCTATACAGGGCTTTTATAGTGAACATCGGGGATATGCTTGAGAGATGGACGAATTGCTTGTTCAGGTATTTTCTGATACACACTCTTTGTGTCTAAAGGTGATTTTGTTTTGTTTTTTCTTTTGGATAAGAGAATCTTGGCTTAATTTGTAAGCTAAAAGTGACTCTTGTACGACACAAAGTAGATAGAAGAGAATTCATGTTGCTTTTACATGTTCATTTTGTTGTGTACTACTTATTGTATGTAGGTCAACATTGCATAGAGTTGTTCCTCCTGGTCAAGAACGCTACTCGGTATGTAAATTATTCACGACTCGTGTGGAATTGCATCTAGTAACAAATATGTATTCTTTCTCCAACGGGAGATAATGTCTGTTGCATTGCATTCGATCTCACCATTGTATAAGTGTCTCTTAATTATTGCATTGGATGGTCAGATGAGATGGGTGAGATTTGAACAGCTAGCGTTTTCTATGACCCGTTGTTGCTGTTCATGTGATTGTTGTTGCTTATTGTTAATATTAGATGGCTTTCTTCTTGGATCCCAATCCGGACTGCTTGGTGGAATGCTTATCTAGTTGCTGCAGCGACGCCTCTCCTCCCAAGTATGTTTGGTTTATTTCTTTTACTGTTTTTTACCTCTCTTTTTTCTTGGTCTTGGTGTCCGAAACCCCACGACTGGCCTGGCTCGACTAAATCCAAACATCTTTGAGTGCACATAGAATTCGATCGGCTCTTATTTAAATTTACCTTGTGACTAATTTATTTTTTTTCTGGATTAATTTGCGCCATTGTACACATGCAGCAGGTATCCTCCGATCCGTGCTGGAGACTACCTACAAGAGCGACTAAGGCTTACCTATGCTTGAATTGGAGGCTGGGGATGATATTCAAAGACAAAACAAGACTTGTTGACATCCTCTGTGGTGCATGCAAATCAACAAGCATCACGCAACAGTAATTGAAGTTGTATAATAGCTAAAGGTTGAATTATTATGGGTCTAGCTAACCCTTAAAAATACTTGGTCAATATGCAACAATTTTTTTCTTAATTTTTATATACATATTATGATATATTTTTTTTAGCAGGTCAATTGTCCCACATATCATATCATGCAACTTAAGGTATAATCAACAACAATTTTTCTTTTTCTTGTTTGACAAGCCAAAGAAATTCAGAAAAAGCCAAGAGACATGCATGGTTGTGTTGGGTGGAGGTAAGGTACGTAGAGTGGTGCCTATATATAATTAGACGTGATGTGGTGTGATGGGATGAGTAAGAGAGGCGAGATAAAGTAGGGAACTTAGAGCGAGAGTAATGGTGATCGGGAGATAAGGCTATTGATTGGTGATGTTTGGATGATATGGAGAAAGATGATTGGAGGATAAATATAGAAGATTTGTAGAGATAATTTGTGTGTGATGTGATGTTGTAATGGTGATAATATAAAAGGATTATAAATATTAATTGTGTGTGGTTAGAGAGAGTATTGTCTCATCTCTTCTCTCAAAATAGAGAAGAGGGTAGATAATCTCAAAAAAAAATTCTCCCATTTCCTACCATTATTCTACCTCTTATCTTATTTGCTTCTCCATTCTAATATTTAGATAGTAGAACATGTCTAAATAACTCTCATTACTGCTGCTCTTATTGGGTGGTCTCTCCACATGCATCCGAAGTGACCTGTGGGTTGATCAGCTCCCACACAGTTTACATCCTCGACAAACTGTGTGGTTCTAATCAACATCCGGGTCACTTCAGTATAAATTCTCTCAACCACCCAATAATTTCCTGATAAAGTAATGTGGGTAGGGGTAGACTAGGGTAGCCGTGATGGTGAGGTAAGGTAAGTTTGGGGGTGCGCATGATGGGGGTGAAATGGGGATAATGCGTGGGTGGGTTGGAATGTAGTACGGGGTAAGGGTGTGGCATGGTAGGATGGGGTAGAATAAGAGACCGGAGGTGAATGATTATGGTGGGGTGTACTAGAATGTTTTGTCAACTTTTCATTTCATCCATTTTAAAAAATAATGCAAATACTGATGTGAGTTCAGAACCGTTACCACCAGTCACACATCATGATCTTATATCACCGATTCAGGCTAAGGATCCTTTGCTAATTAGAGATGGACCGCTAACCGGATTGCAACGCAAGAAGAGAGATGAAGCTTTATCTACACTGGTTATGCAGGCATTCGATGATGCTCACGCAGGAGAGGTTGGTTGTGAGAAGTCAATATTGGTGATTGTTGCTGATGGATGTGGTTAGGCGCATATTGAGAGTATTTTTTATGAATTTATTTAGTTTATTTTTAATAAAGTGTGGCGCCAATTTGTCCCACATCGGAATTTGGTTTTTCTTTTCTCTAGTTGTAAGCCTATAAATAAAGGCATATGAGTCTCTTTTTAAAACACACAATTATTCAGAATCATTATAAAATTTCTTCTTTGCATTGGCAAGAACAATTGCGTTTTTTTAAGTTTACGTATAAACTTAATTTTGAACATCAAATCCAAGAATTGGCAATTCTTGAACGTTCACAAATCAAGGTTTCTTGGGCAGGTCTCCAAGGGGTTTTGATCAATTCCAAGGTTTTCAAGAACAGGTTTCTTGAGGGTTGAGGAGCCAAAATCGTGATAATTCTAGATCGTTTCAACGTGTACGTGAAATTTTAGTAATTGAAAATTATTGAAAGAACAGGTTGAATTTGCTATATTGTTGTGATCTTGAATTCATCATTTGAATCTGATTTTTAATTTTACGAGTACTACAAACGGAATTCTTGGATTAAAAATCTTAACAAACTGAATTGAAAGTGTGGTTTAATTTAAGTAGTTTGGTGGCTGTTCCCCAAACCATTGTTCTTAGCATCCTATTCTTAGAAAAACCACCAGCCCTTTTTTTTTTTTTTTTTTTTTTTTACCTTGGGCTTCGACATTCGAAGGACGCTTGTTCTTAATACTTTGGAAATTGCAAAACCTCGGGGAGCACTACTACGAGAATCTTGAAAGCTGAAGGATCACTTTGAGATCAAATACATCTCTCCGTGTTAGTGGATTTCAAGTTCTTTCCTTTTTATTTTCTCTACTACTTGTGTTTGTTCGTGTAGTGATGGCAGTCCAACCGAGGGAGATGGATCCCATCCAACGGATGGAATGTGACACGATGGATTGTTGGCCGGGAGGCTACCATTCGGGCACTACAGGGAAGGACATAAACAACAAGCCGCTAAAATGGATCAACCGACGCCATGGTGGCCGACTTGAAGCCCTTGCCGTAAATGCCCAAGCCGTGCAACCTAACCCGACCGAGGACGAACCGGCGCCTAGTACCACCATCCCAAACCGTAGGGGTAGAGGAGGTGCGCCGGGGGCCGTGTGCCTACAAGACCGCCAAGGAGAGAGGATACAGGCAAGTACATGAAAATTTTGGGTCCGAAGTTGAGGGAGAAGATCCGGATAACGATGAGGAAATACAAAGCGGCAACCAAGGAGAAGACGGCGTCAACTTAGGTTTGACCAAGATGATATCGGTGATGACGAAGCTACAGATGATGTTAGAGGTATCAAACTAAAAATTTCCCCATTCAAAGGTACTACTGATCCGAATGACTATTTTGTTTGGGTAGCTAAATGTGAAAGGGTTTTCAACTGTCGCCGCTGCACTGACAGGCAAAAGGTACACTTAGCCACTATTGAATTTGATGAACTTCCCTTATTATGGCTATCTAGTACTAATGAAAAGCGCAGGAGACAAAGAAAATCTGAAATTAATTCGTGGGAGATACTTAAAGAGGAAATGCATAAACGATGGGTCCCTTCCTCTTACATGAGGGATCAAGTGAAGATGTTGCAAAATTTATCTCAAGGGGATAAATCCGTCGCCGAATTAAGAGATACACTTGAGAAGCTTATGCTTAGAACGGATACTAATGAACCCGAGGAGTATACCATACGCAGTTTTCTTAGTGCTTTGAGGTATGATATTGCCGATGCTATAGAACTCACGAGATTGGACACTTTTGAAGATGTGTTCCACGCAGCTCAAACTAAAGAGGAGCAACTCAAATCTAAGAGATGGAGTTCGGCCAAAGGTAACTCCCGTGCACCCAATCGGTTCAACTCTTCCCAACCCCGCAACAATGGTAATAAACCTTTCTTTAAGCGTGGTATTGTTATTAATGACTCTTCTACGCCGATACAAAACAAGGATAAACCTCAAATCGCTGACAAGGGTAAGTCTAAAGCGCCCGGATTTGAAGGAAGACCATCTGTTATTAAGTGTTTTAAATGCCATGGGATAGGTCATAAAGCTAATGAGTGTGGTAATAATAAGGCCTTCGTCTGCAAAGAAGGTTTGTACATTGATAAGGAATCCGGCTTAACTGTTGACCCGGTCTATGAAGAAGGCGAATGGTCTGAGGAGGAACGGGAGGATGATGATTATGAAGAGGAGGAGCAATTCGATGTTGGGGAATATGCTCCATGTGGTAAGTCTCTTGTTTCCATGAAAGCATTGCATGCAGCCGTCAAACCTGATGAACTAGTTGATCAACGTGATAATATTTTTCAAACGAGGTGCTTAATCAAAGGTAAACTATGTAGTTTGATTGTTGATTCTGGTAGCTGCACGAATGTTGTTAGCCTTGAGTGTGTTCAAAATCTGAATTTACCCACGGAAGCACACCCACGCCCTTATAATTTACAATGGTTAAATGAGAGCGGCGACTTAAAAGTTACGAAGCAATGCAAGGTTACCTTCACCACACCTAAATATGAGGATACAATCGTTTGTGATGTTGTGCCTATGCATGTCTCTCATCTTTTACTAGGCAGGCTGATGCGGATACGGTTCCAGGAAACGACTCAAGGGATCAATGGTGAGCTATGGAAACCTAAACCTAGTGTCCTCGACCCAGGCTAAGGCCAAGAATAAACAACGCGTGCTCAAAACGCTGATTCGTTCTTGAAGGATGTAATCTCTACGACAAAGAGACTACTCACTCGCAAGTGATTGTGTTTCAATCGATCACGCGATTAAAACGGCAAGAAGAGAAAACTCTCAACTCAAATAAAAGATTCATCATTGGTTGATTATTCTTATAAAATTACAAGGAATGCCTTTATATAGGCTACAAAATAAATGACTAACCAACTCCTAAGAATGTGGGATAAATTACATAGTAATTTTCGCCACTTTATTTTGTAACAATCCTAACTCAACCCTAATAAGCCCAAACGGCTATTATTTGCTAAAAATAAACACCCGGCCCAATATACTAACATATGGGCAATTTTTGACACGGGCCTAAGGCCGTTTTATTCATTAAAACACCGGAAACTAAAATAAACAAAACAAATAAAATATCTCGGAATGGATCACATCATTCCCTCCCGGTTGGAAAGGATTCGTCCTCGAATCAAAAGGATGTCGTAAAAGTCTTCAAAGACCCATCAATCGCGAACAAACCACAAAAATCCTCAAAAAGATACCGGGATCAAATACAAAGTTGATGGACGATTTCAAACCAATTGACCGGTAACACGACGAGCTAAACGGCACCAATGAAACAAAAGAACAATCCCTCGGTCCGATATTGTCGATGAAGCTAGGAAAAGTAGCAAGATAAGCATAGCAACTCGGATTAGGAGATGAATCACCATGTGCAACAAATGGATCAAAGAAAATATGCTTCGGCTTGCCCTCATCATAATCGAGAGCACGATAAACCAAAGGAAATATAGGGGCTGCTTTGGATGTATCGAACATCTCGGTTTCCTCCTCGTGTGGATGATCCTCATGTACCTGCACGAGAAGACAACATAGAACTCGACCACACGGTCGGTAAAGTAGGACAAACCACCGCGAGATGCCGCAATATCCTCAACCACCAAATTAAGACTATGCGCACCATCGCCTCCTCCACATGCTCATGTCCCTCCGCAACGGGCTTATCCACAACCGATTCCGCACGCGCAACATTACTCTCAATTTGACCAAGCAACAAATGTGTCATCAATGTGAACTATCTCGGTCCACAACTAAGGCCTCACCATTTGAAACCACTTCATCAACACCCTCGACCAACTCATCTAAAATTTCGGCTCCTTCAAATCCACCACACGCTCAACTACTTCTGCCACATATGCTCCCTCATCATTATTCAACTCCTGCTCACAAACACTAACAATCGCCTCTTTTCCCGCTGCAACTAATGTTGTTGCATCATCAACCAGAAAATTCTCCCAAAACAGTTCACTTTCCCTCCTCCGCTGCGCCGAACGCTCAGTGCGTTCCTCTAATCTTCGCATCATCCTCTCAAGAGTCCTACCCATGTCGTCTACCGCTTTTTGAACTTCATTCCAATCAACTAACTCATTTGCCACATTTTTGGACGCTTCAACCTCCTTCAAGTAATGACGGGGCACAAAACGTTGCTTCATTTCTCTTTTCATTTCGGTCAAGTACTAACCTCTCGGATCCCTATGCATACGCCTCAAAAAATTTGTTTGTTTCCACCATGTCACAAAGATATCCAAAGTGAAACTATGTTGTGCAAGATCACACTTCTTCTTGTCCGAATATATATGGCATGCAAAAATCCGCTCCAACTTAGCTTCCCACAAAATATACATCGCCATCACGTGTACCACGAAATGGTGGCAATGCCATTTGTACCTCACAACTCTCGTGTTTGCACTCACCCTCGCTCTCTTAGTCGTAGGAATACCCTTGCAAACAAATCAGCATAACGAGCAACACGAGGAGTAATTCAAAAACCAACAACCTAGACGTAAACAACTAGGGTTCGGTTTGAAAATTTTTGGTGACGGACACAAAGGAAGATTTCACTTTTTTTTGGGAAAGTCAGGATCCTAGGATGGTTGTAGTTAAGTAAAGGATGTAGGATTTCACTTTTTGGCGAAGTCGGGATCCTAGCAAGCAAATTCGAATTTTTTTTTATTTTTTATTTTTTAATTGACTAGGCCGAACTTTGAGGGAAATATATCACAGGAAAACAAATTAGATTAAAGCAAATCAAATAGATCAATTAGGTCTACCCTTTTTATTGGTTCAGGTCCTTTTGTTTTTTTTTTTTTTTTTTTTTGATGATGATCGCAAGAAAGAAGAACAGCAACACAGAAAATTTTTTTTTTTTTTTTTTTGACGATGCAACAGAAAGAAAAAAAAGGCCACGTATGATCAAGATTAGGTATATGGAAGCAAGGATCGCAAGATTAGGTATACGGAAACAACAAACGAGAAGGATGAAAGTTTTTTTTTTTTTTGAGTAAGAACAAGAAACGAAAGAACAATGGAAATTAAAACAAATAAGGATATTTGATACCTCGGTCACTGGGCTCTGCTACCAACTGATGCGGATACGGTTCCAGGAAACGACTCAAGGGATCAATGGTGAGCTATGGAAACCTAAACCTAGTGTCCTCGACCCAGGCTAAGGCCAAGAATAAACAACGCGTGCTCAAAACGCTGATTCGTTCTTGAAGGATGTAATCTCTACGACAAAGAGACTACTCACTCGCAAGTGATTGTGTTTCAATCAGTCACAGATTAAAACGGCAAGAAGAGAAAACTCTCAACTCAAATAAAAGATTCATCATTGGTTGATTATTCTTATAAAATTACAAGGAATGCCTTTATATAGGCTACAAAATAAATGACTAACCAACTCCTAAGAATGCGGATAAATTACATAGTAATTTTCGCCACTTTATTTTGTAACAATCCTAACTCAACCCTAATAAGCCCAAACGGCTATTATTTGCTAAAAATAAACACCTGGCCCAATATACTAACATATGGGCAATTTTTGACACGGGCCTAAGGCCGTTTTATTCATTAAAACACCGGAAACTAAAATAAACAAAACAAATAAAATATCTCGGAATGGATCACATCACAGGCCATGGCAGTTTGACAAATCTGTTTCTTTTGATGGTCGCTTAAATAGATATTCCTTCTCTCACAATGGTAAGAAAGTTACACTTTTTCCCCTATCTCCCCAAGAAATTCATAAAGATCAAAGGATGTTCGGAGAAATTAGGGAACAAGCGAAGAAGAAAGCTCAGGAGAGCAAGACCACCAAAGCCGTGGCAAAACCACCTACAAACCGTGCGCAAGGCCATAGGACCCTCCAAACCCGTGGCTAAAGGGGTAGCCGAGAGAAAACCTACGGTTCCTAAGAACCTTGACACTGATGTCATTAAGTTAGGACCAGGTAAGCGTGTAAAGCACAAATCTGATTTACAGAATCATGTTGTTGATGGTAAGGTTTTATTTGTCTTTGTCTACAAGGAATCTCCACTTGTCTTTGATGATAGCACACACTCACTTACCCCTTCCCCTTGTTTACTTTCTATATCTGAGCTAACCGGGGTTCCAAGTGTTTTTATGTCTGTTTTGCAGGAATATGCGGATCTCTTCCCGCAGGAGGAACAAAGGGATTGCCGCCACTTCGAGGAATAGAGCACCGCATTGATTTCATCCCGAGTGTGTTGGCCGCCCAACCGCCCGGCACTTTATGTGGCCAACCCGGAAGAGACCGCCGAGATAGAAAGACAGGTGCAAGAGTTGCCGGCCAACGAGAAGATTAGGAAGTCTATGTCACCTTGTGCCGTACCGGTCATTGTGGTGCCAAAGAAAACAAAGTGAATGGAGGATGTGCACAGATCTGCAGAGCAATTAATGAAATAACGGTAAAGTATCGCCATCCTATTCCTAGATTAGATGATATGCTTGATATGCTTAAGGGTAGTAAATACTTCACTAAAATTGATTTAAAATCGTGCTATCACCAAGTTAGAATTAGGCCGGAGATGAATGGAAAACAAACCTTTTAAAACCAAATATGGATTATATGAGTGGCTAGTCATTCCATTTGGCCTCACTAATGCCCCGCTACATTTATGCGCTTGATGAATGAAGTGCTTAGGGAGTTCATAGGTCACTTTGTTGTCGTGTATTTCGATGACATACTCATTTATAGTCCGATCTCGATTCACATGTTGATCATGTTAGATCCGTTTTGGATGCCCTTAGACAAGCACGCTATACGCTAACCTTAAAAAGTGTTCTTTTTGCATGGAGAGGGTTGTGTTTTTGGGTTTCGTTGTGAGTTCGCAGGGCATTGAAGTTGACAAAGATAAAGTAAAAGCAATTGAAGAATGGCCCGAGCCAAAGAATGCTTCCGAAGTGAGGAGTTTTCACGGATTAGCGAGATTTTACGAAGATTCGTGCCGTACTTCAAGACCATTGCCGCACCCTTGAATGATTTAATCAAGAAGAATGCTCCATTTCAATGGGTCCAAAACAAAGGGAGTCCTTTGAAACTTTAAAATCTAAGTTGATTTCACCTATTCTTGCATTACCCGATTTTGATAAAACATTTGAACTTGAATGTGATGCTTCGGGTGTGGGAATTGGGGGTGTTCTTATTCAAGAAGGCGTACCTATTGCTTATTTTAGTGAAAAATTAAAAGTGGTCTGTTTTGAACTATGCCACCTATGATAAGGAACCGTATGCCTTAGTAAGATGTTTGCAAGCCTGGCGCATTACCTTAGACCTCGGGAGTTTGTTATTCATACTGATCATGAGTCTCTCAAGTACTTAAAAAGTCAGAATAAATTGCATGCTAGACATATTAGGTGGATTGAGTTTATTGAAACATTTCCATATGTGATTAAATACAAGAAAGGTCAAGAAAATACCGTAGCCGATGCATTGTCTAGAGATACACTTTGATTACTCACATGCGTACTAAGTTATTCGGTTTTGAGCATATTAAGGACCTTTACTTGTTTGATCTAGATTTCCATGAGATCTTTAAGAAATGCCTACATGCTATAACCGATGAATTGTACAAGCTAGATGGCAAGTTTTATATCTTCGACGGGTTCCTCTATAAGGAAAACCGTGTGTGTATTCCCGCATGTTCAATTCGTGATTGTCTTGTTAAAGAGTCGCATGCCGGGGGATTGATGGGTCATTTTGGTGTTACAAAGACACTTGACATGTTGAGCACACACTTTTATTGGCCACATATGCGCGGGGATGTTCGTAAATTTTGTGAGTCATGTATTGCGTGTAAACGTGCTAAATCTAAGTCTATGCCTCACGGTCTTTACATTCCGCTTCCCATTCCTTATTCCCCCGGACCGATCTTTCCATGGACTTTGTGCTAGGACTTCCACGTTCTAAAAGTGGTAAGGATTCCATATTTGTAGTCGTGGATAGATTTTCTAAAATGGCGCACTTTTTGCCATGCAATAAAACTAATGATGCTTCATACATTGCCGATTTATTCTTGAAAGAAATTGTACGGTTGCATGGAGTGCCTAAGTCTATTGTTAGTGATAGGGATGTTAAGTTTGTCACCACTTTTGGAGATATTTGTGGATGAGGCTAGGCACGCATTTACTATTTTCTATCGCATATCACCCACAAACCGATGGTCGACCGAAGTTGTGAATCGTGTTTTGGGTCAATTATTGCGTGTGATTGTGCGTAAGAACCCGAAAAATTGGGAATCATGCTTGCCTTTTGTTGAATTTGCTTATAACCGTGCTACACACTCGGCAACTAAGTATTCCCCTTTTGAGCTTGTTTATGGATTTAATCCAAATGCTCCTATTGATCTATTGCCTTTGCCTGCAGGGGAAATTACTAGTTTGGATGGTGAGAAGAAAGTCATGCTATGGTCAAGGATATGCATACGAAAGCCAGAAACATGTCGAAGAAAGCAGATCGCGTATATGTAACGCAAGCTAATCGAGGCCGAAAGCCCGTGATTTTCGAGCCAGGAGATTACGTGTGGCTACATACGAGGAAAGAGCGTTTCCCGCACGGAGGAAGACCACAAGCCGCATCCTGTAGAGGTGATGGACCGTTCAAAGTACTGAAACGAATTAACCCCAACGCTTACGTGATTGATCTACCTCCCGATTGGGGCGTGTCTACTACAGTGAATGTTGCTGATCTATCTCCTTTTCCAGCCGACGAGTTGTCTTTGTTTGATAATCCTTATGATCCGAGGACGATCCTTCTCAACCGGGAGGGAATGATGTGAGTTCGAACCGTTACCACCGGTCACACATCATGATCTTATATCACCGATTCAAAGCAAGGATCCTTTGCTAATTGAGATGGACCGCTAACCGTATTGCAACGCAAGAAGAGAGATGAAGCTTTATCTACACTGGTTATGCAGGCATTCGATGATGCTCACGCAGGAGAGGTTGGTTGTGAGAAGTCAATATTGGTGATTGTTGCTGATGGATGTGGTTAGGCGCATATTGAGAGTATTTTTTATGAATTTATTTAGTTTATTTTTAATAAAGTGTGGCGCCAATTTGTCCCACATCGAATTTGGTTTTTCTTTTCTCTACAGTTGTAGCTCTATAAATAAAGCGCATATGAGTATCTTTTTTTAAAACACACAATTATTTAGAATTATATAAAATTTCTTCTTTGCATTAGCAAGAAAAATTGCGTTTTTTTAAGTTTACGTATAAACTTAATCTTGAACATCAAATCCAAGAATTGGCAATTCGAACGTTCACAACAAGCGTTTTGGCGGCCTCCGGGTTTTGATCAATTCCAAGCGTTTTCGAGAACAATGTTTTTGAGGTTGAGGAGCCGCGAAATTCTAGATCGTTTCAACGATAAAATTCTCTTCCCGTATTCAATACTCTATTCATCTTGGGGGAATACAATTCTTTTTATTTCATTATCTTATAGTTACACGCAAACATTGAATTTTCCAAACGATAAATATTTAAAATTTACACTATTTGACATCAATTTTCAATTCAAATTATATGCTACTACATTGATGCAATGCTGTAATTCTTTTGTCAATGTCACAACAACCTTTTAACGCATTAAAATGGTGGACCATAATTATATAAATATTTATAAGTAACTTTATTTTGTCCTATGCATGTATCATCCTCAAATGGTAGATGACGTTATAAAAAAATAAACATGAGGACGATAATTTTTACACGTTTCATTTATCATTTGATGTGGACCCAAATTAAAAAAGAATCTGATCTTTTATTTAGATCGGATAGCTGCAAATTGGACAAAGGTAGATACTCATAAATAAATATACTTAATTATTATTATTGTTATGTTATTACCAAATTGTGATAAGATAATATTCATTAATTTTGAATAGACCTGCTCATCTAATTATTATCAGATTACTAGAATATTTACCATAGGTATCATCGCCCTTTTTGAGATATTAGTGGCTATTTCCGCCACATTTTTATTTATTTCTGGTCAAACATTTACTACTACTAATAATTATATTACTTGTCTGATGTAGTGGTGTTGACTAATACTAAGATATTAGGGGCCTTACTTAATTGTTATCTTTAAATGTTCCATTATCCCTAATATAAGGGTTAAAAATGTGGATAACTTTAAAAATCAGCTTCATTATGGTTTACATTATGAATTATTATGGAGTCTGTATCCTCTATCCTCTCGTGGGAGGGAAGTTCTTTCCTAGTTACTCTATTTGAAGAGTAAAATGAATATAAACCACACAGTTTTAAAAAGTTTCATCCACGTCATATAACTCTATTTGGGAAGCTTATATATGTTGTGCATCCTGTGGTGAGTGAAAAATCGATTGTCTGACGAAATTTTGACAGTTGAACGTTACTGTCAAAACATATCTAAATGTAGAGACATGTATATATACTTGTAGTTTATATTTAGGGGTATACTTTGTAGTTCAAAACCAAATATTTAATCCGAAAAAAAACACTAGTATATATATTGTATAATTTATTTAAGTTCTTATTTTTCCCCTTAAATTTTTATTTGTTTGGGTTATTGCCCTATTACGATTTTGCTTCTGTCACCGCATAACTAAGGGCATGTTTGGATTGAAGGAAATAAATAGAAAGAAAAGGAAAGATAGTGACGGAGAAGAAAGGATAGGGGAATGAGAGATTGCGAAGTTTATTTTGAGTGTTTAGATAGAACTAGACGGAAAGGAAATGAAGGTTTAAATGTGTGTTTGGAATGTCAATGAAAAAGAAAGGAAATCACAATATTATAAATGATTTTCCAATTTTAGACATTAGTTTAGTGAGTTATTAATATTAATTTTAAGGTTATTTAAGTAATTATATAAAATATTTTTTTTGAAGAGGTAATTATAAAAAATATTTAAAAAAAATATCATTTCCTTCCAAATCTTGCTGAAAATGGACGGAAAGCAGGCAGTCTAATTTCTATTAGATTATTTCCTTTGGTCTTCCTCCTTCGCCTTTCCTTTCATTCTCCTATTGACATACCAAATACCCCAATTAAAATCAGCCTAAGCCCTTTCTTTTCTTCTCCTTCATTTTCTTTCAATCCAAACAGGCCCTAAAGATCGTAATAGATAGTTTGATATGACTACATATTTATGTACTTGTTTTACTATACACTTTTCATGTAAAAGTTATTGTGTAGATAAAGATAAAGATAATGTTATACATGATGACGGCAAAATAATTATTTTAAGGTAGAAAAATCATGATACCGTTGAAAACGCCAAAATTAGTAATAATTTTATGTGGGGACTTCAACATCATGCATGCACCACATAGGCATACAAGTTTCAATTAATTAATTAGTTAAATTGCATTTCATAATCTCCAAGTTGCCTCTGTCATATGCAGTCAGAAATAACAAACAAATTTTATAATTATAAATTAAAAAAGTGTTACATCCAACTAATGAATGACTAATGACCATGATGGAGACTAATAAAATCTTAACATTAACTCTGACACTTAGAAGATTTTCAATATTTATTTGTTGTTTATACCATTGATTGAGATTTAATCAAAGATATAAAGATTGTGTTTAATTATCAAAACAGAATAAAAAAAGAGAGTAGTTGTTAGACAAAGCACAATGCATCTATTTTCGAAACACCGCACCAACGTTTAACCTTCTTGAAAATCGAACGTGAGCTTAATATTCGAGTTTGTAAAGGTTGAAAGTCTATTTTCAACATCCATAACCTCGAACATAACTCGAAATATTGAGTTATGGTATATTGGACGTGATGTTATTAACAAACGTCTTATGAAAATCCATCACTTGTAATTTAGGCAGTTGTTATTGATATTAAATCGACAAGGTCGGCCCTACAGTGAGGCCAAGGAGACGGCCGTCTTAAGCCCAACGGTGCCGGAATGGCCCAACGGTACATGTTTCGTTAAAAGAAAAAGAAAATTCCTTATAAATTCAATCCGATCCAACATAATATAATATGTTAATCTTTTTTTTGATAAAGACCCAATTTTCTTTTTGACTCCCTTCATGAATTAATGCATGTATTGGTATAGGTTTCGGAGGCGTTGTCCCCGAACCCCCACGAGCGTGTCGCCGCCCCTCGACCCCTCGCGGCGCTCGCCCTCGACCCACCGCGACCGGCCGACCGACCGGCGTCGAACCCCGTTTCGTCGCGATAACATTATTTCGTTCGCAACTCGTATGCAAAAGAAAGACAAAAAATATTTATGAAAAAAATATCTAACAAAAGGTCCCAATAAAAAAAAATTACTTGGCTCAAAAGATTACTTTGTAGGTATGTTTTAAGACTATCAATAAATCGAATTTTGTATTTACGGATATTAAAAACGCGATAATAATATTATTTTTTTTAAAAAAAAATTCAACTAAAAGGGCCAATTCGAAAATTTGACTTAAGCCCAAAATATGTCAGGGCCGGCCCTGTAAATCGAATCTATTTATGTTATTCAACTCAATGACATTAATTCGATATTTATAAAGTCGAATACATTTAGTGCGATAACAATTCAATCGCCCATAATTTATTCCACCTAATAACACAATGTAATAAAATAATAATTAAAAGAAAAAATTATTTTATGACGCGTTTAAAGGATGAAGTCCTCTCAAAGTGGAGATTAAAAAAGGTCCTCATATGTGTACCCGAGTAAACCAAATATTACATTACATCAACACGTAATAAAAAAAAGTAGAGCCTTTCCCTCTGTGTTCACATCACCTGTTGACACGTTGCAATTCTTTTTTTGATTTTTTGAAAAAACAACTTTCTTCTCGAATTGAACAGCATTTTGAAACGTTGGATAATATGATTTCTCTTTCGACACAACTGATTACTATAAATTAAAGGGATAAATGTGGAAAAGGACAATTTAGAGGTAGTAATTGGTATTTAATCCAGTGGAAAAATAATTATGGCATTAAGGACAAAATTTAATTCCATTGGACCATTTTACCCTTTTCCACATATTTTTACATTTATAATTTATGTATTCCACTGTCAAGATATTATCTTCGACTACATTAATTCCACCAAAAAAAATTTAGTGGATCGGCTCCATTGCCACTGTTCTACTGCTCTGTTGCATTCAATCACAATTCGATCAAAATATTAGCAGATCAAAAATCCATCCTTGTTTTTTTAATCCTGTAAATATCAGATCTCTCGCATTCTTCTAATCCACTGTGACCCAACTTCACATTCTTCTTTTAACTAATCCACCGTTGAAATCATTTGCAATTCCACTGAAAAAAATTAGGGGATGAACCCAACTTCACCTTCTTCGTTGAACTTGCATTCAATTGAATCCTCTGCTGAAGTTCAATTGTAATTCTCTGCACTATCAGTAATCCACTTTACTCGGTATTTGTATGCCACTATCACATTCCACTAAAGAAACCAACTATTTTGCATTTGACAAACTGTTCAATGACCGCGTACAATTGGAGGAAAAGAGTTATGAAAAAATTAGATCATCTGCATTCATATGGAGACAGTAGACTATATTCCACGGTGGGAGAAATTATGAAACTGAAAATCAATGATCAATCCCTAAAAAAAGAAAATCAATGATCAAAAGAGAAAAAGTCGTTTACGCCCATGTCGACATTCGGCAGCAATCGGAAATGACAGCACAGTAAAAATAAAAAACTGAGATTGGGTGATCTATATGCTATAACTAAGAAACAAACTCTCTTAAATCAAGCGACCACAATCAAAGGCAATTACAATAGACAAAAGTTGAGAAAAGGGTAAAATGGTCCAGTGGAATTAAAGTTTGTCCTTGATGCCTTAATTATTTTTCCACTGGATTAAATAACAATTACTACCTCTAAATTGTCCTTTTCCACATTTTCCCCTAAATTAAATTCAGAATGTTTATAATGTAGGAGATGGTAAAAATTTGATGTCTTAACTTTCAATCATAAGGAATCTTTATACCATGGAGGGAACGACCTATTAACTCTTCGAGCAAGTTACTGAATCTGATCTACTTAATCATGTTAAACCGACTTTATTAGCCAAAAAGAAATTGTCCAAAAAATAATATTAATCAACTTGAATTCAAACTCGAGCTCGTTGATGGCGGCGGCGGCGCGTACATGTTGTGAACCCATGAGGCACATCCCAAAGTCCAAACATAGCTCACTCTCTCGTATACAACGTGAGACGAGGGGGTTGAGCATCGCTTCAACACCTCTTCCAAACATATTTTCTTCTAACTTTTGATATTAATTTCTTATTTACCTGATTTCTACCAACTATTCAATAGACATGTGTGTATAATTTTGCATCATTTCGATACATTAACTACTTAATCCGTCTCAAAATATAAATTTATTAAGTCTTTTTGCATGGTTTAAAAAAATATTGGTAATGTAAACGTTACTCTATCATGATTTATATAAGACGTGTTGTGTATATTTTGTTGTATCTATTTAATCGTGGACGTTAGATAGTTTTTTTTTAGGATAATTAGGGATAATGACACAATCTTGAATATTTTTAAGTAACAGGACAACTACATATTTTTTATAGAGAGAATGACAACTGCATAATTTTTATAGCGAGAAGGACAAACAATGAATCCCGAAAATCAGTGACTTTCAACAATGAATTTTGAAAATTAGTGAATTTCGACAGTGAATTTCGATAGTGAATTTAAACAATGAATTTCAAACAAAAGTGAATTTTGACAGTGGATAAATAGTTTTGTCTTTTATGCAAAAGATTCAAAAGACTGTCATTCTACAAGTGGTATTTAAGCTCTTATTTTTGTAACCCTAGCCGCGGCTTATATAGGGGAATCCATGGAAGGCCATCATTGAAAAAGTCTTGTTGTTTTTTTCAAAACAATAAATAACAACAGACGTTTGGTTCAAAATAATTTACTTAAGGAATATATAACTACGTCATATACGATAGAAAGGGGTAGCAAAACCTAAAAAAGTACGATATTAGATAGTAGGAGATAAAATATTTATGTCCTTCTCCCTCATTCCTTTTTTTTTTTCAATTAATTACGTAAAGTTAGACGTGTGATGGTCACGTGTATATCATCTCTTCGAAGCATTTATTATCACACTGACCCTTCCTTAAACCTCGTCGTATGTCTCTCCACACCTCCCGAATCGCAACAAAAACTACACCACAAAAAACCACGCTTCCATTTTCATTCCTTCAAGAAAATTCATCAGCACCTGGTTCTTTGGATTATGTTTAGAACGCATTCTCATTTAGATCAGCTAGGAGAATTTCTGTTCCAATCTAGCTGGACTATTCTATATCTTCAAATTAACAGCTAGCTGAGCTAGCAGCAGAGCTAGCTTGAGGAGGATGACGCGGCGGTGCTCTCACTGTAGTCATAACGGGCATAATTCTCGGACATGCCCGAACCGGGGAGTGAAGCTATTTGGAGTCCGATTGACCGATGGGTTTATTAGAAAAAGTGTTAGTATGGGTAATTTGACCCATTATGCAACTAGTGGTATTAATGGGGGTCTTCAAAACGGCGTAGCTGCTGCTGCCGGTGATGCTCTTGATCATCATTCCGCCGCCGCCGATGGTTATGCATCTGAGGATTTTGTTACTGGGTCGTCTTCTAGCAGGGAAAGAAAGAAAGGTTTGATTAATTATTATATATTGTTTGCTTATGCATGTTAAAAGAGTTGGATTTAATATATTGTTTTTGTGGTTATTTGGATCTATAAATGATGGGTTTAATTTCATCTAATCTGTGTTCTTGATCCCATAGACTTTTCAAATTTTTTTTTTTTTTTTACTATCAATTTTCCCAGACTGCATTTAAAACTTTTATATATCAAATATTGACACTCCATTTGCCCTTTTTCTGCCCTCTTAAATTTGGGATTTTGTACAAGATCCAGCTTGATCTTGTGTTTGTTTTTTTCTTCCTTTTTGCTGGCTGAGAATTATTGCAGGTTTTGCTTGGTTTATTATTTTAATTTATCATTGTATGTATTATAATTTTTCTTGGAAGAGAGTGTAAACACTATTTTTTTTGAGGCAATTTGCTCCGGTATGATGCTCATGGTGCTAGCAATTGTTTTCCACCTTACAACAATTTTACTTGTTTCTTCGAACTTTGAATAGTAGTGAAGTCTATATATGATGATCGAAATTTCTCTGCGCTACGCAAAATCCTAATGCTAAATAAATGCTATGATTTTTCTAATTGGTATGTACTACTATTACTTGCTGAAAATTGTATACATGAATTTTCAGTCTTAGAATTTCTAGCGGAATTCCTTGGAGATTAGTTCCATTAAATGTCCATTATAGCAAACACTAAACGTGTCCAACATCGTCTGTTAAAAGAATTGATCTGTTTTCGTTGGATAAATCACCGATCTTGTCCATTATCTCCGTGATGGGCCAAAAAATAATAGATAATAATCCTCCACCTTGAGCATTAATTTTGCATACCCGATATCCAAATCGAATGATACTATAATTTTTTACGTTTTACGTAGTTCTTGATGATACCACAACATCTCGGTAATTCATGCTAGAATTATCTGGCTTTTATGGTATCATTGAAAACCACGTAAAACATAGACAATGATAAGACTTTGAATCATTCGATTTGGATATCGGGTGAATACAGAAATAGTGCTCAAATTATGAGGTTTATTCTCGATGTTTTTTCAGCACAGGAACATAGGAACATGTGGTAGGTTATGACAAATAGTGTGATGAGATATTGGAGCTTCCTAGAAGGCTGAAGACAATATTTGTTGTAAGGTGCCTTTTTTTTTGTACTAGTCGACGTGTTCCTTTCTTCTGAGATTCCACTAGTCATTGATGTAAACCGTGTGATGCACACATAGTTTTTGTTTTCTTGATGCCCTTTGTTTTGGAAAGCTTGAATTCGAATGCCTTAAAATGAGAGGGTATATCATTGATGTGAGTACGTCGAATAGGGTAGTATTTGTTGGTAGTTATGACGAGATATAGATTTTTATGTGCAGGTACACCATGGACTGAAGAGGAACATCGGATGTTCTTACTCGGTCTGCAAAATCTTGGTAAAGGTGATTGGCGTGGGATTGCACGCAATTTCGTGGTTTCAAGGACTCCTACACAGGTTGCTAGTCATGCCCAGAAATATTTTATCAGACAAACCAATGTATCCCGAAGGAAACGAAGATCTAGCCTTTTCGATATGATTCCAATTGATGTAAGCATTTTCTTTCTCTCTGTACCCTTGTGTTCCTCCAACATGTAGTTTAGCATTATTATGAACAATAATACTTTTCCCCTCAATTTCTTCTTCTTTCCAACTTTGTAGACAATTGATGCCCATATGCAAGCAAGAGACTTCCTTAATGAAAACATTCCTCAACCCGACTCAGATCATCATGATCAAATGTCTACCCCTGCAGCCATGGATGAAGAAGGTGGCGGTGAATCCGTCGGTTCTGCAAATTCAAACGAATTAGACCCATCGCCTTCTCTACCAGAAAACTCACCGGTGTCTTATCCTGTTGTTTATCCCGCTTTCATGGCGCCTGTTTTCCCGTTATCTACTCCAATCTGGTCAGCCAAACAAGAAACACATGAAGTGTTTAAACCAAGAGCTGTTCATTCAACGAGCTTTATTAAAGTAGACGAGCTGGTTGGTATGTCAAAATTGAGCTTAGGGGATTCGATTGCAAATGCACAGCTTCCTCCTCCTCCTTCACTGTCACTGAAATTAGTGGAAGGCTCGAGGCGGCAGTCGGCTTTTCATCCGAATCCTCCTTCTGGTAATTCGGGCATGAACTCTACCAATAATGCTATACATGCTCTGTAAATGGAACTTGTGTATTTCTGTTGTACAATTAATTTTAATTGTAATGCTTGACTTTTTTTTATGTAGCTTAATTGAAGGTGGCAACTTTTTCTGGACGAAGCCGTTGAACTTAGATCTAGATTATTCACCTATTAGGATGATTGTTGAAACTCTTTCCCGTGTTTACGTACCCTAGTTTCTCCATTGTCAGGTGTCAGCAATGCACGGTGCTATTAAACAATTAGGCCGCTCGCGAACAAACTCATGTTCAACTCGTTAGTATTTATGATCCTTTATTTGTTTAGCTTAATAAACCAAATTTGAATAAAATTATAAACTCGTTTCCTAAACGAACAAACACGTGCTTACTTGCGAACGTTCGAGCTTAGTTAGGTAAACGAGTATACTACATAACCCTAACATCTAAGATGATAAACTATGACATTGTATTTTCACACTAAACATGTTTTACACATTTCAAAGGCGAGAATGAGTTTCGTTTTGACATTTAACACACATATCATTCTGATCCTAAATTAGTCAGGAATTATATATTATTCAGACCATGTTATAGACCCGGAGCATTATGTTTTCCAGACCAATTTTTGTCTAAATAAATAGACATTGTTATGTTCGCGTGAGAAACAATACAGACCATTTTACAAGCAAAAAAATTACATTTTATGCTCCTATTTCAAGTTAGAATATAACCACGGCGCTATGAAAATTTTGAAAACGTATCGGACCATTTTAGAGGCCGAACATGTAATGTTTTCTTGACCACATTTGAGTAGGTATAACCCTATTTCAAATCAGAATATAACCACGTCGCTATAAAAAATTTAGAAATACTTGTGTTTGTTTTTCCTTTGTCAATGTGCGAGTTTGTTTTATTTATTTTTTGCATATCTTCAAGTATGTTCTTGAATACACTTCATAAATTGATGGCAGTAATGATGTATATGATTTATTTTTGTCTTTAATGATAGGAATATCACAAAGCTAAAAACGGCGAATGCACGAAAGGAAGGGGACAACTGACAAGAAAGATGGTGTTTTCATTGAATCTTATGATTGTGCTTGACATAGGAGGTAAGGATTACTAAGTTATTCGCCCATTTTTATCTTATTAACCAATCTTTGTTTCTTTTGTGCTTCAATCTGTTTGTTAAAAATATCGATGTCATTTGTTATGTTGTAATGACAATCTTATATTTGCTTCATACAATTACCTCTCTACTTCTTAATTTCTTTGTTTCGGAGTGTTTCTATTTTATCACTCTACATGTTAGAAAATATTTGCAGGAAAATATTGCAAAAGGCAACTGAAGTACCAGTTGGTGATGCTAGAGATAAAAGAGACGAGAACTATAAAATGTTTTTATGATGTTATGACACTGAATTTTTCTAAATGCTTCCCTTGATTTCATGTACTTATGTTGAATTTCCAAGTTTATTTTTTTCGAGAATAATGTTTTTGTGGATATTTGTTTTAACTCTTGAATGTGTGTGAATATCTATTACTATAGTTGGTTTAGACGTTATTGTATTGAAATTTAATAAGTGTTGTCTAAATTTTCAATATCCCCGTGCGTTGCATGGGTTCGTATATATATATATATATATATATATATATATATATATATATATATATATATATATATATATATATATATATATATATATATATATATATATACTATATATATCGAAAACCCGCGTGCGTGCGCGTGGACTTTTGTGATTACAGTCAATTAATATGCATAATGTGTACTACAAAATAAAGACTCTTCAAATTTATTGTAATGCTAGCTAAAATTGTGTTAATTAAGATTTGTATTCGTTTCCGACGTCAGATAGAGTTAAGAAGAGACGTGGAGCCCATTCCTTATACTCCCCAAAAGTCTTTTTTTATCAAAAACTACTAACGTGGCTTTCCCTAGGTCTTTTGCCTTGACCTTTAATAGTGTATGTAGAAATCCGATTTGGTCCGGTTTTTATTTTAAAAATACAAAACCAATTTTTTTTTCATGATTTGATTTTTTATAATACAAAAAACCATGATTTACACATTTTCGATTTGGACCAGTTTGGTTCAACCGGTTGATTTGGTTTTTTTTTGTTCACCATACATTTTACATGTCGGCAGGTTTTGAATAATTAACTACGTGTAGTACAATTAATTACTCTGAAAATGAAATTAACGGTTCCACCATATCCTTCCACGCGCGCCGTGATTACCGTCACGCTAAAAAAAAAAAAAAAAAAAAAAAGAATTTCCTTGCTCGTATACATACCTTCCAGATACATCGACACTTTCATTCTTCCCTCCCACTACCTTTTAAACCTCCGCATCCCCCCGCCATTTCCTCTTCCTCTCTCCCTTTTAACTACCCTATTATTCTCTCCCTCACACACACATGCAACTTCCGATCGATTAACCATGATTGGGCACTCGTATGCTATGGATGTTCAGAACAAGGCATCGGACCTTGCCGATTCCATTCTAGCTGCGGCGACGCCGGACCAGATTGCGGCGGCGTGTGCTGGAGTCGAGGCGTTTTTGCAGAAGCATACTCCTGATCAGAATGCCTGGTTCTTCTCTATCACTTTTCCAACCCTAATTTATAGGCTGTTTGGTTTTGATGAATCCGCCGCCGCTTCTTCCAAGCCACTGTCTCCTAATGGCTGGATTGATGTTGCTAGTTTATCTAGAAATTCCGAGCTCTGCGGTTTGGTTTCTTACTTTTTTATGTTTATTTTGAGTTTAAATTATTTATGCCTTGAAATTCCTGGTTCATTTTTCCTGTTTTCATTATATATGAAGCCGTTGTGTTTGTTTATTTTGGAAGTAAGAAACTGTACGATTGACACTGCTACTTAATCAGAATTTCTGAGCTAAGCGGTTAGGTTTTTTGATTATTTATGTTTATTTCGAGTTTCAATGATTTATGTTTAGATATTCCTGGAATATCTAAGCATATGATCTCTTTGTGATTTTACCCTACTTCAAGCTGTACTAGATAGAGAGATGAAGGACCTAACTGTCATGACTTATCGTTTTCATAGCCTCCAACGATCTGCGAGTTATAGAAGTGAAGTTCCAATGCAATTGTGGCCGAATTTACTCATAGTTCAGTCTCGGTTGCATGGCCGATGTTATGCCTGCTCTTCTGCTGTTGTTCTTTGTTTGTAATCAACAGAGAAACTATCTGTGTGCAGGTGCAATTTTCAACCTTCTATGGCCAAATGGTGTTCTTTTCTCTGCAATGTCAGCTGTGGATAGGTCATCATTGGTGAAATATATATTCCCCAATGAGCGATTGCCAGAATGGATTCGTTTCTTGCTTCAAAATCAGAAAGATCCTCGGGTTTTAGCTGAATTATGCCCTATCTTCAAGAATAGAATTAAGGAGAATACATTTAATGGTTCATCATTTCAGGTTCAATTAAGTGTTCTGGAGTATTACATGTTTTGGTTTGCATACTATCCTGTGTATAGAGGCAATAGTGAAGGTCCGCAGCCTGTGAAGATTCAGTGTAGTAGGAAATTCAGGTTGGAGAATTGGGGGTACTCGATTCCATGTTTATCAAGTAACAAGCGTAATGCAGAGCAGAAAGAAGAGGGCAATCTGTATTTACGTCTTCTGTACGCGTACCTTCGTGCATCGGTGCCCCTGTATAATCTGAATGCTTATCAACCTTATAGGAGTAGTCTGCTTCATCATTCAAGGGAATATGACTTGACATTCACTGAGAGAGCAGAATTTTTAGTTCATGTCTTCATAAATTTTTGGTTGATTGATAATTGTTTTTCCCCCCTGCCACTGAGTTTGTGCAAGGCCTATGATGTGTCATTCCCCTTCCGGTTACTTTTGGGTGAGACACCTCCCACGCCTGGGTTAGGTGAAGTGATTAATGTTTTCGTTAAGTATCTCACTCTTAGTTCTATAATGTCAGCTAATGGGTTTCAGAAGCTCGAATGGAATGGAAGTCCTCTATCAAAAACACCAGGTTCCATTGATGTCATTAAACCTATAAATGCTGGTTTGGACTTGCAATCTAATGGTTCTTGGAACTCTTGGATTCAAAGGGCTTTATATAGATATATATTGAGATCATTTGTGTTTTGTCCGGTACAAACTTCTATGAAGAATGTGTCTCAAGTGTTCACTTTGTGGGTTAGTTATATGGAACCTTGGAAGATTAGCTTGGAGGAGTTTGCAGATGTTGATTCTATGATGGGCATGTCCAGTAGAAGTACATTGAAGGAGGTTTCTGTCACATCTGAATCTTGTTATTTGCCTTCGTGGCAGTGGTTTGTGTTGTCTAATTATCTATACTATAGCTCTCTAGTCATGCACTTTATCGGTTTCGCACACAAATTCCTTCACACAGATCCAGAAGCCATTGTGCAGATGGTTTCAAAGGTAACTCTTCTGCCGTTTGTTTTTGGAAGAATGGGATATTATTTCATGCTGCAATGTACTACCTCCGTCCCACAAAAAGTGCTGCAAAAAGTGTATTTAAATTTCCAATACATCATTAAATACATTTTTTCCAATCATACCCCTATTTTAACATTTAATTTTCCATAATCCTTTCATATTCCAAAACAAGATTTAGATTAGGCTATTCATTCTTAAAATACAACGCCCCCCAAATCTTGAATTCTGAAGGGCTCCCCCGCCCCCCGCCCCAGCCCCAGCCCCAGCCCCAGCCCCACCCCTCTTGTTTATTAAAGATTCTTGTGCTGCCTTGCAATTATTGAGTTTTGTAGGCCCTGCCATTACAGATATGTGACTGATTCGTTTTTCATTTCTTAAGGTGATAAGCATCCTAACTTCAACGACCGAGCTGGTGGATCTTATAAGAAACTTTGATAATTTGTTTCATTCAAAGCCATCAGGATCATCAAAATCTTTACTTAGTGAACTGTATAAATATGTCCCAGTTATTCAGAATGAATTACAGGTATAATGAACAATTTTCTTAATGTTCTTGAAATTGTTGTTTTAACCACTAGTGGTTCGTATTTGGGTAATTGTCCTCTTCTATGTTGACATCTTATTCGTATAGGACTGGGAATATGGCGTATGTGAGAGCGATGCAGATGGTTCGTTTTTGCATGATAATTGGAATAAAGATTTAAAACTGTTCAGTGAAGGTGAAGATGGGGGTCAACAGCTCTTTCAGGTGTGTATATCCTTTGCCCTTACCACCAATTGTGATGACTATAGTAAGTATAGTACTTATAAGAAACGTTTGTTGTGTAGCTCTTTGTATTGCGTGCCGAGGCTGAGCTTCATGCCAATTCAAGTGGCCTTCAGTGCTTAGACGACTTAAAGTCCGGGCTAGTGAAGTTGTATGGTGGAGCTATTTTGATGTCCCCCACTCCCTCTGGGACACCGGAAGCTAAAGAAACTCTACACGCACACGCACACGCACACACACGTGATGATGCATTCCGCCCCAGAAATTTTGGCAACCACAAGGTGACTGATGTGAAGTACAAGGGTGACTGGATGATGAGACCCGTAGGTGACGATGAAATCGGTTGGCTTGCAGTCTTACTTGTCAAGCTATCGTCGTGGCTAAATGAGATTCTGGGGCTTAACCAAGCAAACACCGGCAATGAAGGCTCAGTGTGGTCATATGTGGATTTGTCTGGTGAAGGACCTGTAATCGGGGTATCAGACACCATGAAAATGGTGTTGTGTTCGTTTTTATCCATCATAGTGACAGCAGCTGGAGCGGTAGTGAAGTTACTGAAAAATCACGGATTACGGGTGAATCTCAGGGTATTGGCTTCAAAGAAGATGGTGGCCGTGTTAGCTCTTTTTGTTGCTTTCAGTATGTTAAAGAGGGCTATTTCATAGGCGGAATATGTGTACATATATGCCAACAAGTTTAGTGACAACTTAGTGTGCCCCAGAGGACGAGGACGTGTATGACAAGCTTTGCGGTATAATCGTTGTAAGACAATTATCATATCCTTTCATTTTTATTGTCTTTCACCGTGTATGCTTTTACTACGTGAAAGAGAGTAGAAAGGAGGGTTTTGATAAATGTCAGTTGGTATAATTTTTCTACAGCGGTTGCATTCTAAAATGTTAGGCGTACATTTTGGAGCGGTGGTTTTGCTTCGTTTTGTTGCAGTATATCCTCTCCTCTATTTTACATGTTTTGAGTCGTCTTTTGTTCAAATATGAAATCCATCTCGAGAAATGGTAGTTTTATAAAATCAAAGATCTACTATATTCTATACTACAATTCAAAGAATGCAACAAAAAAAATGTATCTACAGTTGTATTTCATCAATTTGAATACTACAATTCAAAGAATACAACAATATGTGTGTAAGTATGTATGTATGCACACGTGTTATCATGCTGAAGAATGAATCTCAATCTGGTTCAATCTACTTAACCAGATAGAATGCAAAATCATATGAAACAAATCATACCTAACAGGTTTATAATTCCAATGAAAATGCCTCTGCAACTTCTTAACATTACCTTGCATAACAAGATACTTTCTCATAGGTATCTTCAAAAGAATCTCCTTTAATCTCGGTATATCCTTCTCATCGACAATCACAGAAAACGCACTCCAATCAAGCACTTCGTTTAACGGAGGAACAAAATTATCAGCTATAATCACCGGAACACATTCGTAATATATAGCCTCCACGATTCTCGGGCTGTTAACTTCAAACCCTTTTGGACAAATGCAGTATTTGCTCGATTTCATGTGGTCTGGATAAGACAGTAGTCTTGATATTCTACTAGGTATTTGTCTGTATATCTTCATGTCTTCATCTTTGTCTCTCCAGTATTTGAGAAGTTTAGGACGGACGTTTCCATGCATGTTTCCTGCGAAAAAAGCAAGTATTGGACGTTGCGACACTCGTTTACCTCCTATGTTTCGTAGAGGCCTACTCGGGTTTCGTATAGTTGTTTCTGGGAGAGAGACATCTTTTCCACGTATGAATATCTTTTCAGAGACATCTGCGTTACAGAGAGCTTTTATGGTGTTTATTCTGAGCTCTTCATGGGCTACCAGAGTATAAGGTCCCTGTTGAAAGATGAAGAAAGCTTAGATGGAGGGTCTTTAATCCCTATGTGAAAGTATATACATATATATATATATGTATGTATTGATTTCTTACCCAGTCATGGCAAGCAACTAGGAAATGATCTGAACCATGAGACCGATTCCAAAACGGATACTTTGCAGAAAGCATAATCACAAAATCGCGCAGAAAGATGGACAAAGGTCTGAGATTATGTGAATTAGGAACATAGAGAGCTGTCTGTAACTGCTTTACACTATACGGAAGATAAAACAAGTGAGCTTTTTCAGGATCTTTTGTGACAAACTGTTTATTTGCCTCCATTAACTTCATGAACCAGCCTTCAGATGAATATATTCCTTGTAAATGAGGTTCATGGAATATAGGTTTGTCACCTTCTGAATATATATACACCTTTAGTATAAGTTCCATCATTTCGTAGCTCCTGATATTTTAGCACATAATAATCGTATTAGGATACGAAGCAAGAAAACATTTCTTGTTTATAACAGTACACACCAGAATCAAATCCCTCAAAACATCCTATGAGTATAAATAAAGATTACTTATACGGCTTTCACGAGCATTACCAAACATTGAAAATTTGAAAGAACGTACGACTTGCTTCACCAAGTCACAACACATACAAATGCATGATTCTTTAAAACTAGTGTATAGCATCAGTACCTTTTGAAAGTGGAAACATTGAGGAAAAGAGGGGCATTTAAATCTGGATCATCAAGAACTAATGGAGCATTTTCAATCTCTTTTTTTGCATATACAAGTGCATCATGTGGCGTCATCGACCAAATGTTCTTCTGCACACACATCCTAACTGCATTAGCTAGTGAGAAAATCAACAAGAAAACATGGAAGAGAAATAAAAGTACAAACACAACATTCATTGCATAGTAATACAAAATTGAAACTTTACCAACAAGTCTTTAGACCAATTCGCATAAAAAGGAGGTGGAGGTGGACTAGTCATCACATCCGGAACTTTCACATCGTTTCTTTGCCTTCTTCTTCTTCTTCTCCTTTTCTTCCTCAAAGAAGCTTCTTCTCTTTCTTGCACTATAGGAACTGAATGATTTGATTTTAACAAAGCAACCTGAACATCCTTGTACAAGTGAACCGGTCCTAACGAGTAATCGCCACTCATTGCTTTATACAAAGTCTTGGATCTTGTAATGGTTGTAGGGGTAAAAATCCATCCTTCTAAAGGGTATGGGAGTCTAGAAATTAATACAATAACACTTATTGCTGTGAGAAATGAAGTAAAAAACAAGAGTTTTCTCCAGTCAATTCTGAACAATAAATAAACACAGATTTGTAGCAGTAGCTTCTTCATCCCTGTACAAAATTGCAGCTTTTTGAACAACAGATGTATTCACACAGCATATCGGTTGTCTGTCGAAATTCTCACTAAACAATCGAATCGCGTGCTTCCAAGACAGTTTGTTGCTCGTGTATTTCCAATCATCTACCACAAAAAAGAGGTTATAAAAGTTACAAAGTTGCCATCATGAGTAAAAACGAATAACTTCAAACGAAATAAACCGTGTCATCAATCAAACAAACAGAATTACTACAATGGATCAGATTTATGCTTCATGACTCCTGTTTGAGGGGTGTGTTTGTGTGATTTAAAGATATTCTTTTTACGTGTTTTTCTCTCAAAAAAGAACTGATATGATACATAGAGAAGCAGAAAAAGATTCAACAAAATATATACCATAACCATTAAATCTAGCATGCTGATTTTGTTAAATCCTCTACATACACAAGGCATGTGCATAAGTTGTCCAAGAAATCATCCAATTCCTATCAACTTATCATAGTAGACATGTCTACTCAAAGAGTTCCTAACAGGAGTACCATAATTTGTTTTATTACAAGGTACTATTACATGCAAAAACAGAGAAAGTACTGTTTCCCTAAGCACTGGCAAAAGAGAAAGTAAAAAACTCAGTACCTTTAAACTGATTTCACCCCAGATCATATCAGCAAAACAGAAACATAAACAAGAAACCAAAAAAAAAAAAAAGAAAGAGTAAGTTTACAATATCCTTTGAAGGATCAAAAGCTCCAAAGGTCAACTGACACAGATATAATATAGCACATCAAAAGTGAATAAATAAAAAACGACCCTTTTCATCTTTTATGGAGAAACAAGTAACGGGTTTTCAAGAATTTTGATCAGTAGCAAAACAAAACGTACATGAACAAGTTGTATTGGAAACGTCTAAGAGAATTATGGGCACTTACAAGTGCTGAGATCAAGTGGGATTTGATTATGCAGGCATGGGATTAAAGGAGCTGAATAAGAGAGGGATTTAACAAGAAAAAAATGATAAAAAATGTGAGAATGGGAAGGAATCATGATGCGCGAGGATTATGCGATACAGACGGGCAACGATTGGCTATTGACGTATATATTTTCAGTGTTAGGCGTGGGATTTTCTTTCAGACAGTATTACTTTTCCACCTTTTTTTCTGCTAAATTTTGGGAAAGAGAGAAATTCTAGTTGTATTTGATCAAATACTTAATGGTTTCTTAATATGATAAATCTCTTTGATTTGATTATTATATTATTCTCTTCAGCGGCGGATTCAGGAATAAATTCCAGTGGGGTCACCGGAGTCTAAAACTACATATTTTATCCAAAAAAATTCCAAGTGGGGTCATCAGGGTCTAAAACATCAATTTTTATCGACAAAATGATATTTTTTAACAACAAAACTACGTAGTTTTATTACTAAAAAAAAAAAAAATTTAAAATCCAGTGGGGTCACGTGCCCCTCCCCTGGGGTACGTGGGTCTGCCCCTGATTCTCTTTAGATACTATAATCTTTGTGAAATTTTAAATTACAACCGTTGTAGGAAGGTTTTACCAAGTAGCATACATTACAACCATTCATTTCTAACCTCTCACACACGATAAAAGTGTATTATGTGAAAGAGAGTAAAAAAAAGAGACTCTAATGTATGCCACTTGGTATAACCTTCCTACAACCGTTGCACCATAAAATCTCTCATAATCTTTTTAACGCTTTTGTGGCTATTTTTTTTTTGTTTTGAAAAACTTTTGTAGCTATATGAATATTATCTTTCATCATTTATTATTATCAATACAATCTACTATCCGACTTTTTTTTTTTTTTAATTTAAAAATACTATCGGTCATTCTAGAAGTTCTTACACAAATTAATAAATTGAATCAATATCATTAATTTTATTTTATAAAGTCAACCATATTTTTTTTCTTAAAGAAAGTCAAACATATTATTTGAGCATCATTAATGCAACGATCGTTTGATTGATAATATATTAGGTACAATATAGAGGGGAAAAAAAGAAACTAATAAATGTCAACTTGTCTTTAAGGAGAAAATTTGTATGCTAAAACGACTCTTGTTTTGAGACGGATATTTCTTTATCATCACATCACAACAGTTTGACTAACGTCATTCTTGTATCTTGAGCGTTCGTTGAAGAAATTTGTTTGGATGATTTTCGCTATATTACTCCAAATAAACCATCACCCGCTCGCACTTCTACAAAATTCACAATTGATGTACACTCCATTTGTTTACGTATTGTTCAATTTTTAGTTCTTCTACTATATTTTTTCCTTTATGATATTCAATCATTTAAACGATAGTTAGTTCTGATATGTCTTCTATTATAAACTTTTTTCTCTTTCAAACTCTCTAAATTTTCTCTTTTCAAATTTTAGAGTCATCAATCGTAGATTCAAACGGTGACACTTTCATATGCGGAAGTTGCATAAATTGTTTTGTGCAAACAACACCAAACACAATCTATTTCCCAGCACTCGCTGTACAGCTCATTCACATGCATCAACTGATAAAAAGTTTGTCATATTCTTTTTTTTATTATTTTTTTAAGTAAATTTTATTATTGAAAAACAAAGAAAAATACAGTGTTGCCATCCAAGGCCTCCTCACTACAATAATGTCATCAGTGAGCAACCCCGCCTCCTTAAACCCCTAGTCCGAAAAACCCGGGGTGGGAAAAATCTCGTTTCTCTCACTAATCCTACTCCGGCTACCGGCCGGAGGGGCTTCGCTCCTCCGACTGTAATACTAAGAAAATGGCGGCGTCATCATCCAATCCGACAGCTAATCCAACACCTGCTGAGAAAACGTATGCTCAGGCTCTCAACCACTCAAAGTCACCAAGTCCGGCTACACTAGATCTGGAGCTCTCAACGTACAATAGAGAATTGGCACTGATTTTGCCTACTCGGGTTGTGGATTATCTGGCAACACCATTTCGATATGCTCTGGTAGGTAAGTTTTCTCAAGGACGGCCATCAATGGAGGCAATTCGAAAGTTTTTGGTCGTTCAAAATTTCAGTTCTGATTACACGGTAGGGTTATTGGATTTTAAGCATGTTTTAATCAATTTCAAAGGGGAGCAAGATTACATTCGATTGTACTTTAGACCACAATGGTTTGTTACTAGTAAGCCAATGCGAATTCTGAAATGGACGCCTGATTTCCATGTTGATGTTGAATCATCAATAGTTCCGGCCTGGGTAGTTTTTCCTAAATTACCTGCCCATCTTCATGAGAAGGAGATTCTTGAGGTAATTGTTAGAGGTTTTGGATCCTTTCTAAGGGCTGATGCTGCTACAAAAAGTTTTAAACGTCCTTCATTGGCTAGGGTTCAGGTAGAAATTGATCTTCTAAAGCCAGTACCGAATCGGATATGGATTCAACAAGGCACCTCTGAAGGATTTTGGCAAGAAATTTGCATTGAAACTGAACTGCCGCAGTATTGTAAATTTTGTAGGCATGTTGGTCATGATGAGGATACCTGTCGTTTTAAGCATCCTGAGCTAAGAGCACAACGGGTAGAAACAGAACCAAATATTACCAGTGAGGAGCAGCAAGTGGAAAAAAGATATACCCAAGTTTGGCAGGAGAAGAAAAGGAGACCCCCCCCCCCCCCAAGTTCCAAAGCAACCTTCAATCCAATCCTCAAAAACTGCTGAGGTTGAACAGTTTGCATCACTTACAGCAGCTGAAACAGCACATGTTCTGGCTCTAGGAAAAGGGTCATTGCTTTCTATGGATGCGAGCATCATGTCATATTTGAAAAAGGCTAGAAAAATAAAAGAAAAGAGGGACAATGGATGTGTTTCTGACCAAGACCTCCCAAGTACAATGGGGTTTACTCGGGAAGCAGACAAGATCAACTTTCAACATGATAAGCAAATGTTTGAGGATAGGCTCCATCAAAGAGAGGTTCAGTTGGCCCGTCTAGGGAAGGTAGTTAATCTTGAAGAAACACCACCGGTAGATGACTCTGATTTTATATATGTCACTAGCAGGAGGAGAAAAAATAAGCCAGTAGAACCAAACTTAAGGGCACTATCCTTGGATTTTCGTTCCAAACTTCAACCATGATGAATTGCCTTTTCTGGAATATTAGAGGTCTTGGCTCTACAAGCTCTATTAGACGTCTCAAAAAATTAATAAAAATCAATAAATTTTCTTATGTTGCAATATCTGAACCGATGCTCCAGGATAGTGCTTTAGATTCTATAAAAAAATAAATTAGGTTTTCAGCATTCCTTTGCTGCTCCTCAGAATAAACTTTGGGTTTTTTGGTCTTAGCCGGGTACTTTTGATGTCAACTTCAACAATGAACAAGCTATACATATTAAGTTTTCTGGTTCTCCTAGCTTTCAGATAACTAGTGTTTATGCTAAATGCACTAGAGCATCTAGAAGTATTATGTGGGATGATTTATGTAATGTGATTGACTCTCAGATTCCCTGCTTAATTGGTGGTGACTTTAATGTTATAAGATCCTTGGATGAATATTCTGGTTTGGCTCAGCCTGATGCGAGAGCAATGAGGGACTTTAACCAAATGATTGCTACTTGCTCCCTTCTTGAATCTGCCACATCAGGTCCTCTTTTTACTTGGGCAGGCTGGAGTAGTGGTTTAGTCAAGATTTTGGGCAGGGCAGGCTCAGATCATAGGCCCCTGAGCTTTGATCCAGAGGTTAGAAAAAAGGGTCCATCTGTCTTCAAATTTCAGAATATGTGCGCTATGCATAAGGATTTTCACAGTGTGGTACATCAGGAACGGAGTGCACATGAGGTTGCCACTTCTATGGCAAGTTTTATGTATAAACTCAAACTACTCAAGCAGGCTTTGAAGATCTGGAACAAACAGGTTTTTGGGGATATCCATAAAAAAATGTTAGAGTTGGAAGCTAAGATCTTGGAACAGAAAGTTATTTATGATCAAGACCCTAGCCCTGAAAACAGGGAGAGAAATCACCAATTAAATGTAGAATATTTTCTTGCTCTAGCAAGCAGGAGGAGTTTTGGAGGCAAAAGTCCAAGTATAAGTGGTTTAAAGAAGGAGATAAGAATACAAGCTTCTTCCATGCCTCTGTTAAAGATAAGATTAGCAAGATGCAAGTGCTTAGAATCCAGGATGCTAATGGAGACTGGTGTACTAATGAGGCTGAGATTGCCCAAGAGGCTATTAGATTTTGTTTCTGTCTTGCTCAATCTGGAAGGGCAATCTGATGAAGGTGATATTCAGTATCTTCTAGCTTTCATACCTACCCTGCTTACACATGAAGATAATGTTTCTTTAACTAAAGTTTGTCATATTCACTCACTCAGAAGTTTCAATCTCAATTTTCTAACTTCACAACTCCTCGATTCTGGATTCCACTGTTGTCGTTCATCAACCAAACTCATGTTCCTTCTGGGACAACCATGGACAATCCGACACACTTAAAATGGACAAATGTTTGGAAATAAAATATTCCATTTAAACTTTAGTTAAACGAAGAAGATAGTAATGACTAATGTTGTTGTATCAAGTGGAAAGTTGTGATCGATTCTTATGCATCATCTCACACACAGTAGTAGTGTATAGAGATGATGTGGATGTCCTCCACTTGACACAACTAATGACTCGTACCATAACTTTTCTCAATGCGAAAACATTGTATAATAGAAAATTACCGAAGTCTTCTTTAAGAGAAATAAATAAATAATAATAATACCGATGAAAAAAAAAGTGTTTTATTAGTAAACACCAACTTAGCGGAAATTTTATTATGGTCCTGATCAAGTATGATTTGATGATCCAGGACCAATAGGAAAGCAACAAAACACACAAGGGCCCACCGTGTAAAATATAAATGTCATTAATTTACATTTTTACCCTTCTTATAAGAATTTTTATTGGTGGACAAATGTGACATGATGATCCTGTACCATAAAACCACTGCCGACTTAGAGTTCACCATCCCACAATTCATGGACATTCTTGTAAACTCCATTTTCACCGGTAAGGAAAGCACACGGCACCAATCTTTTTTGTCGGATATCATCAAACTTAGCAAACAATTCATCAGGAATCTCCCA
The DNA here is from genome assembly GCA_036785695.1 of Gentiana straminea. Taxonomy (NCBI): domain Eukaryota; kingdom Viridiplantae; phylum Streptophyta; class Magnoliopsida; order Gentianales; family Gentianaceae; genus Gentiana; species Gentiana straminea. Next base: position 13,356,212 of record JAVUPR010000266.1, on the reverse strand, counting down.
ATCAAACACATCGAAATTCTCAAGAATCCGCTTTTCATTTGTACTCTTTGGTAGCACACTGTGACCCATCTGCAATCCCCACCGGAGAACTGTCTGTGCTGAACTTTTCCCCAATTTCTCTGCAATTTCAGTTACTACCGGATGATTCAGCACATCCCCGACCTCCTTTATGAACGCCGCCCCCGGTGATCCCAACGGCGACCATCCCGTTAGATGAATCCCCTTTTCATTACAGAAATTCCGCAGCTTTGTCTGCCTCCATAACGGGTGGCACTCTACCTGATTCACCGCAGGCGTCACACGGCTTTTTTCTAGCAGATCCGCTAGCTTCTTGGTTGAGAAATTGCTGACTCCGATTGCTCTGGCTTTTCCCGAATCGAAAATTGCCTCCATTGCTTTCCATGTTGCGATTAAATCAACCACCGGCATGAGCGATTCCGGCGACATCATCGGAAACCCCTTTTTCTGACGGACGGGGGAGTGAATGAGGTACAAATCGAGATAATCCAGCTGCAAATCGTTGAGCGTTCTTTCAAACGCAACCGGGACATCTTCCGGAGCGTGTTCTGTGTTATAAAGCTTGGAAGTAATCCACAGTTCTTCACGCTTCACTACTCCTTCTTCAAACAGTTTATTCAACACCGCGCCGATTTCTTTTTCGTTGCTGTAAGATTGAGCGCAGTCGATGTGGCGGTATCCAGCCCGAACGGCGGTTTCAACGGCTTGACCAACGACGTTTGGCTCAGCCTGCCATGTGCCCAGACCGACGGACGGGATCTTAGCTCCGGTGTTCAGCTGGAAGTATCGAATTGGGTCCGCCATTGTTGTTGTTGTTTGGAGATAACTGAGAAATGATGGGTCGATAACTAAATAGGATTATATGCAAGCCAGTGATTTAGACACCTCACCTTATCAGTTTAAACATTTGGGTGCATTGCGTTTTCGTTCCAGTTACACTTTTTTAATATTTTATAAATCAATCTATTCCAACAAACACCCTTTATACAATCCTCTTAAAACATTTTTTTCCCTTCTTCTTATTTTATTTAACAAACAAAATTATTCAATCAATATCCAATTCATTTTTACTTTATTTCTATTTCGGTTTTCATCAACCTTTCAGATGAACTGCTAAAAATACGTTTGTTGCTATAAATAACATTAATAAAAAAAAAACCCTCTTATTTGTTTTTATTCCCTTTCTATTTCTGTTACATTATTTGAAAATTTATTATTATATATTATAATATTTAAGAAAAATATATAGGTAGATATTCTTATTTGTCACTTTTATGTTCCAACAATTTTTCCTTGCCAGCAAAACACTAAATTTGCACAGGAAAAGAGAGTGTGGCCACTCTACCATGTACTCTACATTTAAAGGAAGGTATAGAGAAATATCAAGATAGAGAAAATATAAAGAGTGCTATTGTAAGCATCAAGTGTGAAAAGATACACTTTTACCTATTTAAAGTGTTCATCAAGTGAACCATTGGAGATAGTCTTACAACCTTATCAGTGACATGTGGTGGGTGCGGTGCGTACACACACTTCAACACCACAGGAATTACTTATCGAGTCGAGCGATAATTCAAAATAGTGATACTTAAACTTGATTTGAATTTGTTTGATTAAGAAAAAGATTGCTCGGCCCAAATAAGTTTTATTTATGTTCGGGTTCGACTCGATTTTACTCGAAAAATTTTAAGCATTTTCAAACTTAAACTAGAGTTCGAGCAGCTTGAAAAAATATTAAGTTTTAAAAGTGTTCGAATTCTACTCGTCAAAAAACAATAATATAATAATGCTCAATGAAACTCATGTACAATTCGAGTCAAGCTTTCAGGTGTTCAAGTTTGACTCGTTAACTTTGATAAATTGCTTGAGTTTATTCAATTTGATTGTCATGCGCATGGTTGAACATTTTTTGGACCCGGCTGCTGGGATACTGTTGTGCCCACAATGATCCATATATGGTTTGATTAATTTTACAGTACCTTGTTTATGTGCCATATATTTATTATCTGTGACTTACCCTGCCAATAAGTCGTATGACTTACAAAGACATTTCTATTTGTTTTGCAGGTACCCTGGAAAACACCATAAATGATTAAAACAAATGTGTGTATGATATATATTTTATCATTACATTTTATATGATATGGTGTTGTATTGTGTGATAGGAAATATACTAAACCATCATTGGACTCGGCATAAAATAAAACCTTGACCCAGCATTATTCACTAAACTATTCTTATAACAAACAACAAAAAGAAGAAAAAAATGGCCCAATCTTTTTGTTTACCCTTTCTATATAAACCTAACCTAACACTAAAATCCCTTCACACAAGAGTCAGCAGCCGCATCACCTCTCTTCTCTCTTTCTCTCCTTCTTTCAGACTATAAGCCAGCCGCTTCTTAACTCCTCCCTGAATCTTCAACTTTCTGTCCATATCCTCGAGCAAAGCTTTCGATCTTGATTGTGGAACATTAAATGTTCTTCTTAACCCACAACATCCACCTTTCGACTGAGAAGATCAATCAATCCTCTATGAAGTCTATACTCTCCATAAAAAATGAACTCTTGATGAATACTAGCTCAATTGAAGACGATTAACTAATCCTCATAATGAAAAATCAACGATTCAAGGATCAATCAGATGTTCAGATCGTCTATCTGACTTTTAATTGAAGAAAGGCTGCATCTTTTATACTCCGGTGAACTTCCGGCCATTATATGAATTCATGTAAAGTCCAGATTATGTATCTGGGTCAGATTGTATAAGCTAAGACAGTGTTTTTGTTCTTTTATGCATCTCGTGACTGCACTTGGTGAAATCGACTCTCGATTTATGACCCAAGTCTTTTGGATTGATGAGTCTGGGTCATTCTTAGTTCGATGGATATGTCAAAGCTATCTTTTTTATAAAGTCATGTTAGTTGTACCTCTATTAATAAGTTAATCTGAGTATTATGCTAATGTGTGTATAGGATAATTAAAATCTAATTCAATCTTGATAAAGTAAATAAGACTATGTTTTGATTACTCTAAATCATTAGATTGATGAAATCATGTTATGTGATTTATGATTAATGACTCAATACATCTGTTTTGCCGTTTTGATCCCTCTGAATCAGAAATATGGCATCATACAGACATGTTATTGAGGAAATCGGATTATGTCTTTGTTAAAATCCTGATTGATGATTCACTTACACCTGCATCACTTGCATGCCCCTCTCGATTAAAATGGTTTGATAAAATTCTGGTAATTGATGTATCAAACCTTAAGTCTGTTGAACTATCTGTGAAATGATACACACTTTATGTTGATCTGTTAAGCACCATCTGGAACAATGGTGACTTAACAAAAATGATATTCCTTCCGGTTGCATGTGCCTCGGAGAGTGGGGTATGAATCTATCTCTATATTCATATCATACTCACTCTTTGTTCCTTACTGCCACACTGAGAATTTCCTGCATTCATAAAATACTTTACAAACTCATCTTAACAATACATATATATATATATATATATATATATTACTTCAAAAAAAAAAGGGGTACTCACTTCTTATATTACTCATAGACGTATTCAGATTCTCTTTTTATACTCCAAGGATAAATTCCCAAGGGCTTTACCAAGGACGTCAGCCAATTGATCCTCGTAGGGTTGTTGAATGAAAATCAACACCAGACACAAGTGGCTCCTTTGTGAAAACGGGAAGAACACACGCAGACACTAGTGTCTCATGGAAAGACAACGAATATAAAAAGATATATATATTATATATATACAAGAACTAGAATAAAAACTCCTATCTTGTAAGAAATAATTGCTCAAGTATATATATATATATATATATATATATATATATAATATGAATATATATTACAAGTTAAAACCTAATCAAAATTTGATCACAAGAACATTAACCTATATACGTTGATTTTAGCTAGATCTTCTTCCTAGTTTATTATCAATATTAGGTTAATTAATTTAAACTCCAAAAAGGCTAAATAAAATCTAAAAAGCCGTAATATCCTATTCACCCCCTCTAGGAAATATATATTGCGCATACTCGATCCAACAAGTGGTAGTAGAGCTTGGTTTCTTGTGAATCAAATCATGTTTCTGCCTGCTGAATTACTGTGTTAAAAACCGGCTATTTTGTTAAAATTTGCTTCTGTGAAATAACCCGCTAAATACTACATATTTGTTATGTGTTTGATGTGTTATAGCTGCTGAATTACTGCCTACTGAATTGTGATATCTGCAGGTGTTGTATGTGTGCTTTAGTTTTCAAAAATAAATCCGTTAAGTCTCGCTCTGACTGAATTTTAGATCAAGTCACTCATTTCTGACCACGTTTTATTATTCTGCAAACTTTTAAGTGCTAAGACTACTCACACACCACTTGCAACACTATATCGAATCTGGGATTTTTGTCATATCTTATTTGAATCAGTCCAGACTGCATTGTAATTTGCATTGTATCACTACATTATTTTTAAGTGCCTTGACCTACATTGTATTACATTTCATTGTCATCTAAACGCCTAGAAACATTAATTAAATGGCTTCCACGAACTATAATCAGCCACCACCACGAGAGGGCTTATATTTGGTAAGACCTCCCTACTTCGATGGTACTGGTTATTGTTAGGAAATCACTAGTTTAACGCAGCGGAATTTAAAATTTGATTTCCTTTTTCTAGATCGTTCTTCATTTAATGCAATAAACACGTTAAGTAGTTTGACGGTTATACCTCAGATGATCTATAAGATCGTCGCTTTGACCGCCAACGGAGAGTAGTTCAATGCGCAAGCCGTCCACGCGTCCGGCCTCTATCGTTAATCCACACGAACCCCTTGCCGGAATCCTCCTTGGATTGCTACCGGAAAAACTCCGGTCGTTAGACCGGACATTTTCTTCCTCACAAACTCACTATGGATAGCTCTTTATTTTACACAAGAACTATGAGCTCTTGCAATTGTGTTGTACAAAGAGCTTGACACCCACCTCTTATTTATAGTGATAAGCGGCGCCCCAATAGTGTGTAGGAGAAGAAAACCTTTTTCCAATAAAATATAAGAAAATCTTCTAGATTGATTTATCTCTTTAATTATAATTTATTTTGCCAATATCTTATTGATGATGCCGAAAATGTCATCATGCTTTTAGCGGTGTTTATACGTAGGATATCTGGCTATAAAAGTGTATATAAGTAGTGTTAGCCGGTGGTGCCCGATGGCGGCACCGGATTCCGGCGGTGGTGCTTTATAAAGAGAAGAGGACGGGGGCAATTTGGCTTTGCCTTTTGTTTTATATCATTTTTGCCCGGGCTTGAATGGGTTACATAGCCCTCCTATTTATAGGAGGAGGAAGCTTAGGGGCTAAGAAAGACAGGTGTTACATGATATCTTAATAGTTAAGTAAACTTAGCAGTTAAGTAAACTAAATATCTAGATGGTAAGTGACGGGTCCGTTTCCGTCAGGTAGTTAGGATGGCAAGCCTGGATGTGGGATATCCGGCCTCTTCGTGGTGTTCCGATCAATGAGGTTATCGTCGTCGGACGGTGGAGTTTATCGAGGTTGGTGGCGGACTCACGGTAGTGATAGCTTATGAACTTTCCATTAACTGGCGGAGTTTCTCATATAAAGGGCCCGCCGTGCTGCGGGGCGGCCCCCTTATGCTGAAGATGCTGGCGGGATGGCCAAGTAGTTGGCGACGTAGCGCGGTCATGTACAGGGAAAGAGTTTGACTTATGTCTTCCGACGAGTTGACCGGGGATAATGGGACCGTGTCAGGTTCCGTATCATCAATGGCCCCCTACTCTGCGGCGGAAAATCGTTCCGGCGTGGAGTAGTATTCTGGTCGAGGAGTCTTCGCTGACGAACACTCTTGGAAGACAAAAGTTGAGCGGACTCATGATTAGGGACACAAACTAGTAGAGCCTCATCAAAACCTCTCTTAAGAAAAACCCAGTGGGAAAAAATCTTAAGCAAGGGAAAAGAGTACTCTCTGTTTGTATCAGAAATCTCAAGACCGCTCCTTTAGAGGCGAGGCGGGGTTGCGACATGAAGTTGACGCAACATTACCCGCGAGCGCATCGTGAAATTGACGCTATACGAAAGGCCTGCCAATCACTACCGGCGGGTTTCCTCCTCCTAGTACACGTTAGTGGTGATCTGGAGTCGACATCGCGCTTGATAGTTCGCAGTCAGTCGCAAGCGACAAGGGAACTGACCTACCCGGCCGCCCCTTTATCAGATATAGGAAGCGATCTTCTCTCATCCGGCGGCCTACCAGGTCGTCCTCCCCTCGTATAGGAAGCGATCTTCTCTCATCTTGGATCTCAGCTTGCGGACTCGGTGATTGTAAGGGGCCCAATTCAGGTGAAAGACGCTTTGCCATTCTTCCCAGATAGCGTCGACCATGGCCCCCTGGCAGTTTCCACTCCGAATTAGACGCACGAATTTTTTAAATAGTCTGCTCTGGGCGGTCTGCGGATCCGATCGCCGATGAATACCTCTGATCCTCCTACGAGCTCGCAAGATTCTCGGATTCACGTATCTCGCCTTCCTCTTCACGCTCTAACTCCGCAATCTCGGGCGGTAGGAAGGCGGGCGGCGGTATCGAGATTCTCGTTCCGTTTCTACCCGTGGTATTGAGATTGGGGGTTGTTCTCCCACCGATGGGTTGTGGAGAAAATGCAAGCCGGATTCCGTGTGTGCTCGTTGCCTTTGTACTCCTCCATAAACTCGTATTCATCATTATCTGACTGAGACATTCTTGTTTTTCTGGGATTTTGTAAGGAAGAAACGAGTGACTCAAATGGGAGAGTAAGCATTCTGTCTATGCGGGGTAGCTCATAGGGATCCTTGGGGCAGGCTTTGTTCAAGTCGGTGAAGTCTACGCACATTCGCCACTTGCCGTTGTGCTTCAGAACCATAACAACGTTGGCCGCCCAAGTGGGATATTGTATTTCTTCAATGATATCCGCCGCAAGTAGCTTTGCGATCTCAATTTTCACAGCCTCTTCCTTTGCGGTTGAAAATTGGCGAGCCCGCTGCTGAATTGGCTTGAAGTGGGGATTCACGTTAAGACGGTGGAGTGCGACCTCGGGGTCGACGCCTCGCATGTCAGTGACCTCCCAAGCAAAGGCCTCCGTGTTCTCTTTCGACGTTGATCGCCGCGGACATTTCGGCATCGGCCGAGGTGCGCCCCGACTTTGATTTTTTGGTCGGGGTATCTCTCATTGATGATTACCTCGACGAGATCCCCTTCGCTTCGATGCTCGGGTCATCTCGTATCCGCGGTGTGTCGCATACAATTTTCTTTTGCTTGTTTCTTAGGCGGCGGAGGGCGTTCGTGCCTTGTCCCCGCTCGAGACGGGCCTCCCGCCGCTCTTTTATTAACGCTCGCCTCTAACTCGGCCACGGACTCGCTTATCTGAGGGTTGACTTGCTCAGCCGTGTTTGGCATCTCAGCCGTACCGACTGTCACTAGAGCTTCTTCCAACAGATCTATTGAATTCGTGATGGGATTAGTCCCTGCTGGTGTGATGGGAGGTGTAACATGAGCTCGTCCCAAAGACACCTCGGAGTTCGGGCTCTCGTGCCCTTTTCAATCCTCGCCTTTGATTTCGCCAAGTGGTCAAGATAAGTCCGTGGTCGACTAATCGCCCGCCCTATCCCGCCATTTTCTCGTATAAAATTTGACCCTCGATGCGGAATGGAAGACACCATTTGAAACTTGCGCATCGCGTGTATGCCCAGGATCATGTGGTAGCGAGCCGCGAATCGACCACCAGGAATTCTATTTTTTTTCTCGTTCGGAAGGGCTCGAAGTCTCCGATGCGGACCTCCGGTCGATCATTCCTTTAACCTTTACCTCATGGTTGGTAAAACCCTCAAGCGAGCCCGTGGTATGGTTTCGGATTGGCCTCGGTGAAGTTCAAACCCTTGAGGCGCTCAAGATAGATAATGTCTCCCGGCGGCACCCGTGTCCACCAGACTCGTTAACTCCGCACTTGCCGATCCCAATTTTGATTATGAGGGGCATCTCCATTGCTCCCGTAACAAAGCTAAGCTCGCTTTTTGTAAAAGTCAGGGCCTCTTCATCTGGTCGCAGGGTTCTAGGCCGCTCACGCCCAAATTCATTGATCGAGTTGATCTGTTCTTTTATCTGTCTGTTGCTAGGCGGGCTTTCGTGGATGACATTAAGCTCGCGCTCATACTGGGCCGCGACGAGCCTCTGGTTGGCACCGCCGACCAATTTGAACCGATCTAGTTTTCCCTCCCGGGCCATGTTGTCTATGATCCTTATCGTGGAAAACAATCATCCGTGTTATGGCCGTGATAATTATGAAACTCACGAATTTGCTCCCCGTCCGCTTTACGAACCCCGTCTTCGCTACGATTGTCGCGGGGCTTCCGGATGTGTTCGAGATTTCGTTCGGGATTGCCGACGGTCGCGCATTCAGCGGAATGTAATCTTTTGCGTCGAACTTTTGTGGCCTCTTGAAATCACGGTCGTCCGTTCTCTCGCCGGATTGATGACCTCACCCTTTCTTTGGGGATCGACCTCGAGTACAGTTGGACGGGGCCGTGGGATCAGATTGAAGGCCCCGGTTTCTGGTGGGGACGACCTCGACGGTAGTAAACTTCCGGGCCTCGCTCCAACATATCCCTCAAGTTGGTCGGCGGATGCATCGTCAAATGTGTCTTAAGCTCGCCGCCCACAAGTCCAGCTTAAAAATGCCATCATGACCGTGGGTTCGGGCTCGTCCCGTGTTTGATCGTAAACTTGGGCGAATTTCTCGTAATACGACCGGGCGGATTCCCCGTTGTCCCGTTTTATCAAAAACAAATCGCCTGTGGTTTTGCGAGGCCTATGCGCCGTCTTGAATTCAGCCAGGGAACTTTGTCCGCATGTCCTCCCGGCCGTAAACCGATCCGGGCCGGCGCTTGCGAAGCCATGTAGAGGCTCTATCTTTCATGCAACCCACCATAGCCACGCACCAGGCCGCGCGCGGGCGAGTAGCGAGCATCATTTTACTCTCGAACGAAGCTATCCACTCGTACGGGTCCGACTTACCCCGATAATCTGTTATGTTGACGTTAGATATTCGGCGTCGCGGTAGGCTTCCTGGCGAGCGAGTCCGAAAGCGCATCCATAGCATAGCGCCGCTGTGTTCCTTATCCTCTTCTCGTTTACTCTTTTTCATCTCCGAACCATCATCCTCGTGTCTTCGAATCGTTGGTTGGTCCGGGTCCGAGGTGCGCCCGAGAGTGGGCGTCGTCCTCGTCACTATCGAGCCTTTCTCGTTTCGGCCCGTGCTCTTCTTCTTAGGATAATATCCCGGGGTTTTCATTGAGGGGCCCGCCTCTTCGTCGACGTTGCCTCGCGTTCCTTTATCTTCATTTCTCGGTGGTGATGGTAAAGCTCTACGTTTTCCCGTGCGGTCACGCGCCGATACTCTAGTTTGGTCGTCCTCACCATGCCGAGAGGAGGACACACTTTCCCCTCGATGCTCGTGACGCCGAGCTCGCGTTGTTTCCCCCATGTTTGGCCCTTTCCACGGAGGGGCGATGACGTTACGCCCGGCGTTCATGCCCTCTATGGTTGGGGGAGGATTAATTGCTAGTGCGGGCCGACCGACGGAGATTAAAATCTCGTTGGTCGCCTTCATTTTCGCCCCGTACTCACCATAACTCTTTATTCTTGCCGGATCGCCTCGCTAGGAACTAGCGGGGCGGAGCCTCTTTGTCCGGGCCCTCTCGTGTTAATCTGTCTTCGGGCGAGCTCGCCTCCACCGAGCGTTTTTCTTTCTTAATTCTAAGAACTCGCGGAAATCGACGGCTCCACGGGCGGGGTCGCTCTCATGCGACCTCGCCGGGGCGACCCGCTTTTCTCGCCGGGTTGGGTGTGACAGGGGTTAGGCGAAGGATTAGCCATGATGGGAGGTCCGCTACAAGTCCGACAACAAGCTTTCCAAGGTAGGAAGTGGGATTATTGCCTCGACACAAGCCAACTCGATATCCTTTTCAAAGAGTAGTTAAGGTGACGTGGCCGGACGTGATCTCGTCGTCGATTTTATGTACGCAACATCCGATGAACCTTTTATCCTCCCACAAGCAATCGATCCCGATACCGCTATGCTACAAGTCGTTATACAAGGGAGACGGAGATCGGAACGAGCTAAGCAACTATAGGGGGCACGAAGGTGTTGAATCCTTTGAAGAAATCGTTCCCGGTAACGGAGCCAATTGACGGGTCCGTTTCCGTCGTGTAGTTAGGATGGCAAGCCCGGATGTGGGATATCCGGCCTCTTCGTGGTGTTCCGATCAATGAGGTTATCGCCGTCGGACGGTGGAGTTTATCGAGGTTGGTGGCGGACTCACGGTAGTGATATGAAAGCAATAAACGAGAGAAAGAGAGATGCAACAGTGCTCATGGAAATAAATGCGCAAAAGTTGTTCTATATCTTCATTAATGTCATAGTGGGGGTATTTATAGGGAAAGGATAAAGCTGTAAAAGACTACTCGTGCTAGCGGTGTCGATGCCCGACGGATGGCGCTTGACCCCGCATTCTATCTAAGCTTATGAACTTTCCATTAACGGCGGAGTGCGCGGTCGTGTGGATCGAATATCTCGGCGGCGTCCCGGGGATAATGGACCGTGTCGCGTAGGTCGCCCGGATCGAATATCTCCGGCGGCGTCCCGTCTTACTCGCGCTCGCTCTGTCTTACTCTCGCTCTCTCGCTCGCCTCCCTTTTATATCATTGTTTTGTTGAACTTGAGGTAGCTCTTCCTTTAAATGTTATGATCGAGGTCACCGGCGGACCCGTTTATTGAATGAGATCGCGTGTCGGGCCCCTAATCCTTTCTGTCATCGGGAAGGGTTAAGGGCTTGGAATGGAGCCAGAGGCTCGCGGTCCTAATCTGGCTTGCGAGCTCACGGACAGTAATGGCTGGTGGCATCATCCACTAATGTCGGTGGTCGGTCAGACCTGAATAAGGATCCGCGGACCAAAGTACGATTTTAGGCACATCAATAGCCCCCTACTCCGTGCCTTAATCATTTTCTTGAAATGTTAGGCGGGGAGTAATAGTCTTCGCCGATCTGTTGCCTTGAAATACTGTGACGGCTCGCTGTTGTGGCGGATTGCCTGTTAGCTTTGCCAAAGTGCCGTACTCAGAGTAGGTCTTTTCGTTGCTTGCGTGTAGTTGATGAAATTCCCCTCTTGTGGCTTGAGAGCTTTAAGTCTTATAGAAGGCTCGCTCGAAGGCGAGTTCCAAATATGATGCCGAACTGAAGGTCGGTCTTATAAAATGCTCGCTCGAGGGCGAGTTCCAAAATATGTTGCCGAGCTAGAGGTCGGTCTTGTAAAATATGATGCCGAACTGAAGGTCGGTCTTATAAAATGCTCGCTCGAGGGCGAGTTCCAAATATGATTTTGGGTCTATGGTGACCTTGTCGTCTGAAGCGACTTGTCCACTTAGGACCGTGCTATTCGACCGAGCGGCCTCAAAGCGACTTGTTTTACTTAGGACCGTGCTGTTCGAGCGAGCGGCCTCGAAGTGATTTTGGGTCTATTGGGAAGCGACCGTGCTTTTAAAACAAACGGTCTCGAAACAACTTCGGGTCTATATTTGCGACGTCGTCGTCTGATGCGACTTGTTCACTAAGGACCGTGCTTTTAAAACAAACGGCCTCGAAGCAACTTCGGGGGTCTATCTTTGCGATTTGCGACCTCGTCGTCTGATGCGACTTGTTCACTAAGGACCGTGCTTTCACTAAGGACCGTGCTTTTAAAGCAAACGGCCTCGAAGCAACTTCGGGTCTATTTTTGCGACCTCGTCGTCTGATGCGACTTGTTCACTAAGGACCGTGCTTTTAAAACAAATGGCCTCGAAGCAACTTCGGGTCTATCTTTGCGACCTCGTCGTCTGATGCGACTTGTTCACTAAGGACCGTGCTTTTAAAGCAAGCGGCCTCGAAGCAACTTCGGGTCTATTTAGGACCGTGCTGTTCGAGCGAGCGGCCTTAAAGTGATTGGCTTATAGCCTGTTTGTGCCGCGCTATTAAGGACGGACTTTTGTTGAAGAGAAAATCCCTGTTGATGGCGAGCTTGTAGTAGAGAGCTCGTAATAATAGAGCGTGTAATAAATGGGCTCGCTGATATGGAGCTTGTAATAAAACGAGCTCGCTGATGTGGAGCTTGCAATCTATCAACTCTTTTGGTCTTGGCCTTTTTCAAATTTTCATTTGTTTGTAATACTTTATTTTTCGAATCCGACTTGTGTAGCTAATTTGGGTTTTGAATGCATGTTTATTTTGCTATTTTGACGATTTTCCCAAAGTATTTATGAGCTCGCACATTTATTTTTGCTCGAAATATTCCATCTTTTTCGAGTCTGCTATCTGAGTTCGATATACGTACATATATATATATATATATAGCCCCCTTGTTTTTGGCGAGGTCGAGGAAATTAAAGCATCGAACTTGCTAAAAATAATTGAGCTAAAAGCCTTACTTGTTTCGGTTGAGGTCGATGATTGAATCGAAAAATCCGATGTGTGGCCCTTTTTTTTAAGCAAGGTCGGAGCTATGATGTGACGAGCTTGCTAGAAACAAATTCTGGATGGTGCACAATCTGAGATCGGACTTAGAGCTTGCCGAGGTCGGACTTAAGCTAGCCGAGCTGAAGGTCGGACTTAGAGCTTGCCGAGCTGCGAGGTCGGACTTAGAGCTTGCCGAGCTGAAGGTCGGGCTTAGAGCTGGCCGACTGGTGATTATCTGGTACAATTAATTCTGGAGATCTCGTTGACAAAGAGCTCGCTATAAGAGAGCTCGTTGCGGTCTCGTATAAATCATCACGGTGTTCGGCAACCATATTAATTGCACCGTCATTAATTGCACCTGTAATAATATCCATACGATCGTATCTCGAGTGTCAATACATTAACGATCGTATCTTATAATCTGGATATCATTCTCTCTCGGAATAACACATTTACTCCCACTTTGCAAAGATTCTCGAGAGCTAGACATTCCTTATAAGAAGGCCATTTCGGATATTCGATCCCAATCATAGGATACGCGATTCCCGGATGACCAATCATGTATACTCCGCATGCTTCAATATCATACCCAATCATTACCGCATGATCGCCCCGTGGTTAGGAGAAATCTCAATAGTGTCAAAGCATGACAATCCACACCGTGATGCCATGAAGACTCCGGTCAAAAGGATAATTACACAACCGCCACATAGTGTGACACTTAATGTAAGTGGGTCAGTCAAATGTACGCATTCTCTAATACACGTCCACGTACAGTCCAAGTGTCCCTACACTTCGATAGACGAGATTTATCCCTATCTTCTAAAAGATAGAAGACATCCAATACGTGCTAGTCGATTATACTATCAATGTCCCATTTGATAATATATAAGACTAGAGACATTTAAGTACCAACCTTGTTATAGTGATTAGAGATCTCATCAACCATAATCACTATCATGGTTTCTCTATCACGATTGATACTAGGGACGTTACTATATATATATATACAACAAATAACATGAAGACAAACAATATATAATAACATAAATGCTTTTATTAATCATAATAAAGTTATTACATGAACTAAACAGACTGTAAATGACCCGACCCGGTCGGATCCGGTCCAAACCGATTGGGTTTAGGACACCTTTCCAACAGTTATATCTAGTACAAGCTGAGTAAAAGTTAGTTTTGTAAAGTGGAATGTTCAAGTCTGGGAAGTAAGCTGAATGAAGAGTCAGCTGAGTCCATATGTTAGTGGAGTGGCGTCTGTTGAGTCTGTTGAACATGTCTGCGCTGGTTCTGCATCTGTGTCTGAAAGCCTCAACTGAGTGAAGTCAGTTGAGTAAGACAAATCTGACATGTTTGGCTGAGTGAAGTCAGCTAAGCATATGGTGAACATGTTTGAGCTGGAGTTCTCATATAGAGTTAAGTCTCGTCTAGAGAAGTATAACTTGGAGTCAGTTGTGTTCACGTCTGGTCAGCTCAGAATCTGAAATTGAATCTGCAATCTGTTTGGTTGAAGTTGAATCTGAAGAACTCGGCTGAGTGTGCTCAAATGAGGTGATTACATCTGAATATGGTAGTCACATCTTGTCTGGTGATCAAGGTGATCACATCTGTTCTCAACTCAATAAAGTCTGAAGAAGAGAGAGAATCTAGTACAGTACATCTGGCATTGACAAATGCATCTGGTATAGTACATCTAGTTATATATCTGTTTGAACGAGATTTCAAGTCAAGGGGGAGATTTTTTAGGAAATGTGACTTGACCTCTTAGTTAGAGCTGAGTACTATACTGAGTTTAGTACTAAGCTGAGCAAAGTCGGCTAAGTAAAGTCAGCTAAGTAAAGACAGCTGAGCAAAAGTGAGCTTTGAGCAGAAGTGAGCTTTGGGCAGAAGTCAGGTTTACCAGAAGTCAGCTTTGGGAAAGTCAGCTTTGGGCACATCTCAGTTTGGGCAAATCTCGAAAATGTCAGCATGGTTACATTATGGTGGATAACAGCTGGAGCTGGAGTCCACATCTGGGGTATTTTAGTCATTCTACTAGTATGTCTTTATGGCGGCTAGGTCTAGTTTTTTGTGGCTATAAATACACATCTGTTGTAAACTAGAACATTTGCAGCAGTCAAGCAGTAAAAGCAGAGCAATTTCCTTCAATTGCAGAGTCTGTGAAATCTCCAGTGATAATATATTCTTATCTTTCGGCCCGTGGAGTAGTCGGCATTTGCCGGAAACGACGTTAAATCCTGTGTTATTGTTCTTGTTTGATTTATGCTTTCTCGTATGCATCTTGATTATTGCAATCCGTTTTGATCCCTGAGGGTCTTAATTCTAACAACATAAATCTTACTGAATAATGTGACCGGTTAGCAATGACACTTATTCTAAAAAAAAACACTTGAAGTGACACTTGTTTGATTTTAATTTTGTTTATACAATAATTTTATGATGGTCCAATATTAAGAAAATGACAAGATGACGCCATTTTCTTTAACCAATTAAATTGTCTAAAATGGTAGTTTTTTAGGTTCGTCAAGATATTTCTTTACTCTTATTGGTTTGAAACACCAAGTCATGATTTGTAATACCTCGATTTAGTGTGAAATAAGCATTACCAAGATATAACTACCAAATTATAAGGTTGCGACATAATGAAATTAATAACTTGAGTTGACAATTTTAAGCTAAGACATGACCGTGGGACTAAACGCTGTTGGGCCAGAGTTTGAAGTACCCCATACACAAACTGACATGATGAATTTATTTCATTATGGGGTACCCGGAGATGAAGTACAAACTAAAAGAACGAGATGAAGTACCCCATACAACTAGACATTTAACAGAAAGACCATAGGCACAGAAAGACCATAGGCCTGACAGTTTTTACTACGTTTGATATACATGAATGATAATGAAGAAAACCCTTTGCGAAAGGATGATACAATCTTTGATCAAACATCAAAACAAAGAGATGTAATCGTCATGATGATAATGACGTTTAACACAGGCCAGAAAATATTTTTCGATCATTATGGATTGTATCCCAATCTCCGCAGCAACAACGAGAGCTTGCAGCAATCAACTCAACTGACTCGACCTTAAGAGCACCAATCAGATTTTGGGACCCGGCATGTAGTTTCCGTTATGTTTTTTTTTTAGAAACCAACGAATTTTTTTAATCAATCAAGTCCGCTAAAGCAGCGGTAATTACATTATTCGGGGGTTGTGCTCCCCATTCAATGACATCTATCAAGTCAACTCCTAGTCGAGCCAGCAAATGAGCTAGTACATTACAGTAAAACATATATAAATTAATATAGTTGGGACCGGAAGATTTTATTAATTTAGAGAGGTATTAATTTATCAATAAATTAATAATTATTAATTTATAGAGAGTTTTTGATATCAAACAAAATTAAATTTTAATTATATAAATTTAAATAGAATGAACTGTACTAATTTAGCACTCAACGCATCAAAGACACTTAACAACTTTTTGATGTAGCTCGAAAGCACCACACCCGAACTTTTGGATGCAATAAGGAAGATTAGAGATGAGCTTCAAGCAGATTTAAACTTTAACAAAAAAACAGACAATAATAGAATCATATTTTACAAAATTGTACTATATATTTTTGTGATTATGGAGAATTATTAATTTATGATATTATTGGGACTGTATATCTATACAGGGATTTTCTAAAAATTATTATCTTATTATCTTATCGAAATTGGTTATTTTTTGAACTGGCCCAAGTCGGGACCGGAGAAAAATATTATTTTAGAGAAGTTATTAATTTAAAAAGTATTAATTTATAGATGTTTTACTGTACCAGTACGTTTAACGAAAGAAAATTGAATCGAAGAAAAAGCAGTCGCCTCCAATCGACAGTCCTGCAACAAGCTACCAAAAGAAGAGAAAACGTCCTCCTGACAGGTTAATCGCTGAACACAAATCAAGTTGTTGCTCTTCACCAGCAAAGTAGATAACCCCAATCTCCGGCCTGTTGGAAAGGTGTCCTAAACCCAATCGGATTGGACCGGATCCGACCGGGTCGGGTCATTTACAGTCTATTTAGTTCATGTAATAACTTTATTATGATTAATAAAATCACTTATGTTATTATATATTGTTTATCTTCATATTATTTGTTGTACATATATAATAACGTCCCTAGTGTCAAACTGTGATAGAGAAACCATGATAGTGATTATGGTTGATGAGATCTCTAATCACTTAAATAAGTCTGATACTTAAAAGTCTCTAGTCTTATTACTATCAAATGGGACATTGATAGTATAATCAGACTAGCACGTATTGGATGTCTTCTATCTTATAGAAGGTAGGAATAGATCTCGTATATCGAAGTGTAGAGACACTTGGACTGTACGTGGACGTGTATTAGAGAATGCGTACATTAGACTGACCCACTTACATTAAGTGTCATACTATGTGGCGGTTGTGTAATTATCCTTTTGACCGGAGTCTTCATGGCATCACGGTGTTGATTGTCATGCTTTGACACTATTGAGATTTCCCCTAGCCACGGGGCGATCATGCGGTAGTGATTGGGTATGATATTGAAGCACGTGGAGTATACATGATGGTCGTCCGGGAATCGCGTATACTATGATAGGGATCGAATATCCGAAATGGGAGTAAATGTGTTATCCCGAAAGAGCATGATATCCAGATTATAAGATACAATCGTTAATGTATTGACACTCGAGATACGATCGTATGGATATTATTACAGCGATAGGATTGTATGTTACACGGTAACTGCTTTACATGAAAGGTAATAGTCATTGCTTTTGACTCTTCCGATGATTGGGGGTCACGGTGTGTTGCTAGACGCTATCCCGTGATCGATCGTTAGGCATGAAGGGCATTTTAGTGAATTGCACTTTATGTCTACGGCCAACATATTCGGAAGCCTATCGGGTCACACATATATGAACTTCGAGTGGGATTAAAATGCGGTTATAGATGATAACTAAATAATGAAAGTTTATCTCTAGACTATAAATGTTATAGTGGTAAATTAATATGGTGGTATTTATTTATTATGAATACATAAAATACAAGATATTAATTATATACAAATTATATTAATTAAAGAATATTCCGGAAGCCAATTAATTGGCATTTGGGGCGCCACATCTAGGGTATATAGATACACTTAGATTGTGCACTTTAATTAATAATATTACCATAATATTAATATAAGATATTAATTGATTTTGGAAAAATAGATTTATGGTAATAAGATAATTATATTCAATATAAGATATTGGCAAAATTAATTATAATTAAAGAGATAAATCAATCTAATTGATTTTCTTTATTTTATTGGGAAATAGTTTTCTTCTCCTCCACTCTACATAGGGGCACCCTTCTCACTATAAATAAGAGGTGGGTGTCAAGCTCTTTTGTACATCACAATTGCAAGAGTTCATAGTTCTTGTGTGAAATAGAGAGCATCATATAGTGAGTTGGAGAGAGGGGAAAAAAGCCGGTCTAGCAACCGGAGTTTTCCAATAGCAATCCAAGGAGGATTCCGGCGAGGAGTTCGTGTGGATTAGCGATAGATGCCGGACGCGTGGACGGCTTGCGCACTGTACTACTCTCCGTTGACGATCAAAGCGACGATCTTATAGATCATCAAGGTATAACCGTCAAACTACTTAACGTGTTTATTGCATTAAACGAAGAACGATATTGAAAAAGGAAATCAAATTTTAAATTCCGCTGCGTTAAACTAGTGATTTCCTAACACGGCCCTCCACCAAAGCCATAAGGATTGCTCTCATCTCTAGCATCGGGATCTCAGTGTCTAGGTCGATGCGAAAGGAATAGGCGGCCAAGATAGATCTTTGATAGTCCCGAAATTTAAGACTTGTCCCTGACGCATGTGGCATAGCAGAGGCATCAACATTGCACTTAATCATTCCATCTGGAGGCTTTGCCCATTGGTCCCTCACATTCTGTTGTTGGGCTCCATTAAGCGTCTGAGTGGCCTGTTGGAACTCCCTTGCTGCACTAAGTGCCGAAGAACAAACACGAGATACATACACCGTATGATTATCGTAGATCGCACTGCATCGCACCTTCCAAATGTGCCATATCACCCACACAACCTCTGCTAATTCTTTTGGTGACAACCTGTCCAGGAGAAACATAAAGTAACCCTTAAAGTCCGGAGCTCTCCACAGCTAAGCCAAGTGTCAAAAAGGCGACTGTTCCCACACCCTTGCCGCCATCTCGCATTCAAACAATGCATGTGCCAGCGTCTCATTTGCAGCCCATACATTAAACAATGACCATCTCGCAAATTTCGTTTATCCAGGTTACAAGCCACAGGCAAGCAGTCGTGCAGACACCTCCACAAAAAATGTTGAATGCGAGGCTGAACCGCAACACCCCAGCATTGGCGCCACACCACATCCGTTCCGCTAGATCCTGATGCCACTTCCCCCGCTTGACCCGGTCTGTATAAAGATAGTGCTAGCCGATAGCCAGACTTAACCGAGTAGATCCGCCGACGCTCATAATGCCAAATACGTCTATCCAAATGCCTTCCTTGCGTTATTGGAGTACGTAAAATCGTGTCGCTCTCCCACGCATTAAATCACGCTCTCAACAATGGGGCATTCCACCGCCGAGTCCCGGGAATGAATAAGTCATTCACCTTGCAGTTTGGCGGGAGGTCATGACTTGTGTGTGAAATACGAAAAGACCGAGGAAGGTCCACCCATGCATCATGGAACACAAATACCGAGGAAGGTCCACCCATCCCCAACCTGCCACCGAAGCCCACTCATCAACAAATCTCTCCCCTCGAGTATACTACGCCACAAAAATGAAGGCCTCGACGTACGAGTGGCAGCTAAGAATGTACTATTACGAAAATATTTCACCCAAAGCACTCGCCCAACTAGCGACCCCGGATGAAGGTGTATTCGCCAAGCTTGCTTTGCCATAAGAGCCAAGTTGAAGCATTCCAAATCTCTGAACCCCAAACCTCCCTGTGTCTTCGGCATACAACACGTTTCCCAATTTTTCCAGTGGGTCTTTCGTGTTTGCCCGTTATTCCCCTAGAAAAAAATCCTAATCTCCTTCTCCAGTTCCTACAAAATTGTTGTTGGCACCTTGAAGCACTGCATAATTAATGTGGGATAGCCTGTAGCGTCGATTTAATCATAACTTTTTTCCTAGCCGGGGAGAGGAGCTTGTCCTCTCCAGTTTCCTATGTTGCACGGACACGGACACGGACACGCCGCACGACACGACACGGACACGGCGACACGGCTAATTCTAAAATTTAAGGACACGACACGCCCCGACACGTTACATATAATATATATATATATATATATATATATATATATATATATATATATATATATATACACACACATATATATGTATATACACACATATATACATCTATATATACATATATATAAGATACGTAATACTTAAACTCTATCAATATCTAAAATAGATATTTGTTATCTATACGGTGTCAAAAGTAAAAAAAGAAAATTATGATTTGACTTTCAAAATATTACAAATTAAGTGTAAAAACGATTGCCTATAACAAAAAAACATATAAACATAATACGAGTAATCAAAATAAAATCGTATATTTTCGGGCTTAATCAAAAAAACATTGAAAAAATTGTGTTCGTAGGTGTCGGGAGGTGTCGGCGCCGTGTCGGAGGTGTGTCGACAACGTGTCGGAGGTGTGTCGACAACGTGTCGATATTAAAATTTTAAATAATATTAATTTAATCGGCGACGCGTGTCGGACACGGTGTCGGAGCGTGTCGGAACGTGTCGTGTCGTGTCTTGTGTCGGACACGGCGCACGGCGCCCATATTGAAGTGTCGGTGCATCATAGCGGCAGTTTCCGTTATGTTTAATTTCTTATTTTTTAAACCAAAATATTTGATTTAATTTTGATCATTATGTAGCATACATCATATATTCCGTCCAATCTTTAATTTTAAACTAAATATTTTTTTTGTGTATAAATAGTGTACAGTCAATGGGTTATAAATGAATCATTTTAATCAAATATGACCAATGAGCAACGTGTATATTGATACTACAGCCAATGGGACGCCTCCACGTACACCTCACTAGCTTCTTCGTCATCAACAGAAGATGAAGCATCTACAAATGGAGACTGTAAATAAATGGAAAAAAAAAATAAATAAAACCGGACTGATACTACACTGTCGCGTAAGAATTTTCCCGACTAAACCTCTGTTGGCATTGGAAGAAAATCTTGAATTTTCAAAAGCCCAAAAGAAGATTGTGAGTTTTTTGTTAGAAGATTCGGCGATCTGATTTTTTTTTCTTGCAAGGGGGGTTTTCTTAAATGATGATTTTGTGAGATCGGTGGTGTTCTTGGATCTCCATTCCCAATTCATCTGTCTCACTCGATAGTTCCAATGGCTGCACCTTTTTATTCAACGCCATTTCAGCCCTTTGTTTATCAGGTATTATTATTCTATGTTTCACCGTTAAACCCAATTTTCCTTCCCGTCTCTGTGTTTGTTTGTTTTTTGGTTTTTTTTTTTTTCTATATTAAATTAAAGTATGTATTTATTTAGGTATTCTTATAATCGTTGTTAATAGGTTGCTTGGTAATAGGTAATAAGCAATTCAATTGCAACATCTAGGTTCCCACTAGTGCCACAACCCATCCAAAACTACATGTCTGGATGATTAACCCCTGTAACATATCATTTCCATTAAATCTGTGAAGTTTGTAGTTTTTTTTTATTCTCTGCTTGAGGAGAGAGGATTTTTAAGGGATACCTTTTTGGGGGTTGGGGTGGGCAGTGGGTTGGGTTGAGCTGCATTATATGTTTACTTCTTTTTGCATCGTAGTTGAATGGTTGGTTGATGTGTGGATGCAAACGACCAAGATACATGTTTGTGCAGGATCTGTACATGACTAAAGGAAAGTGAATTGGAAACTGAAGGAGGACTTACGTTTAGATGGAGTGAAAAAAAAAATTGAGCAATATATTTCTATTAAAAGGCCCATGATTACAATCTGCTTGCTTTTGTTGTTGTTAATATGAACTTGTCGTATACGAGCTGCCAAACATATAAATTTCTGGGGGTGGGAAATGTTATTCGAAGTAATCTCTCCATTTCCATCACGTGTATAATCATATCTACCTTGACAGGGGAAACACGTGATTCAATTGGTTAAATAGTAGTTGCAAAATGTTGATTAGTCAATTGGATATGACTGGTTTTAAGGAAAGGAAGTTATATCCTGTAGAGCATTACCACAAGTTGGGTTAGAGGAGTTAATGTATCTCAATAAGTAATAATTTGAAGGTAAAAATATACCCTTTGATGATTTGATCCCTATGCTTTACACAATTTCCATTCAACGTAGTGTAGTCTACGGTAAACGTTTTGAGCTCTTTTGGTTTCATTGCCTGACCATACGCTCCCCTCGGCCATTAAGATCAATTACGTGTGAGTTTCACATGCCTAAAAAATGTGTCATATGGGCATTTTCCGTCAGAATGAAAATTTTCCTCTGTAATGAGCCTTATGTGATACCAAAATTGCCCCCGTGTTGCTTTTTGTGTAACAAATGCCGTAATACTTACGGCACTAGCTTTTTTATGTATAGTAATGTGTAGCGCAACCCATAAGCATGATCCAGTTGCAATTGTTTTAACGGATTAATGGACCAGAATTTGGTAATATTTAGTGGGAGGCATTTTGACATACTGTAGAATAGAACAGCAGTGTGTAGATCTATCTATTTACTATTCAGTCTATGATTCATTGCCTAAAAAGAGAAATACAAGTACTCGAATTGTGTAACCAGGAATAAACAGATTTTTAATTTCATAATGAGAAAATAAACTGCGAACCAGTTCAAGTTTCCTTTTATTTATTGACTGTAGGAATTCAATGTGTCAATTATAAGCGATTGACTATTCATTCGGGAATTTGGTTGACATACTATGACATTCTACGTTCGAAGCGTATTACAAACTGGCATTCCAAATATCATTTGCATGTTCCAAATATTTGGTAACATAACTGTGGACATTGAGGATCCCCGCCTTCCGTTTCTGCTCAGTTAATTGTATTTTCCAGACCGCTGTTGCCATCTACTCCCGTTGAAGAGAGTTAAAACAAAACTTTTGATTCTAATTTATTTTCTCTCTTGATTTTAGGTTTAATAAACTTATATATATATATATATATATATCATATTTTGTGGACATTTTGAAAAGAACTTTGGAGCTTATTATGGTGCTCATGAGATTTTTCATTTTGTTCGTAGAGTCCACAAGATGCTATGACACCTTTCCAAATTTTGGGCGGTGAGGCTCAGATAGTTCAGGTAGCTTCCTTTTGAATTCGGAATTGACAATATCTATCATCTTTATCCTTATTGAAGTCTTTCTTATTATGGAGTTGCATACTTATTGTGTTTCAGATTATGCTGAAGCCTGGTGATAGAATTAGAGCAAAGCCAGGTAAGATGGTCAACTTTTTCCCGTTTTGATGCGTATGCTTGACTGCTTGTGGTTTCTGTTCCTTTCACTAAAATAAGACAAAGTATGCCTGGACTACCACTAACGAATCACCTAGTCTGTTACTATTTACTATTTAGCAGTAAATATGTAAATTGTGCAGCCTTTTCTTTCGACTATTAGAATCTAGTTTGATTTAAAATATTTGTTTCTTTACTTAGTTGAGCATTTTGGTGATTTCTTGCTTGGCATATTAGACTAGAGTTGCAAAGTTTTAATATGTTTTGATGAGTAACTTTTGACAATTAAAACTCTTGCACATGTATTGAATTTTATGATTCGGCAAATGATTATAACGTTTTCCATCAATAATGTCATGCTACATGCTTTGACTGGGACTCTTAGGCACTATATTTTATGTCTGAAGTTAGGCAGAGGGTGTGATTTTCTTCTTAAAAAAATGGTAAACCCTACCATTAAGGGTCCCCTCACCCCCGATCCCACAGGAAAGTGAGGAGAGGTTAATCAGGTAACCTAGTAGCTCCAACATGGGTTGCCTTTTCGACCACTGCACTGAAGGGTGTTATCAATCGGAAATCAACCCCATTACGGGAATCGAACCGCTGACCTCCAGCTTATAGTCCAGGCTGCATTACACACCCATGCCGCCACCTGTAAGAACGGAAGCTAAAGAAGGAGAGAAATAACTAGTGTTTATTTCAGTTAAAGAAAGCTTGGCTTATTACAAAGAGGCCTGGTTGTTTATATAATACAACCAGACTCAGAAAAGCAACAGGAAAAGCAACTAGCCGTTGGAAGTCTTATCCTAACGGCTAGTTGGACTTTCAGCAAGAAAATAGAACCCGATAGAGGACAAAAGCTTATAGGAATTAAGCTTTAGACAAATACAAGGTCTAATTAACTAATTAAGGATTAACTTAATAAAAGACTAAAAGAGGTAGTAATAGGATTAATCATAAACAGAGTGATTAATTCTAACACCCCCCCTCAAGCTGGTAGATGTATATCAAACATGCCCAGCTTGCCAACATCTTCATAAAAAACTTTTCCAGGTAGGCCCTTAGTGAACAGATCTGCCACTTGTTCCTTGGAGGGAACAAAGTGAGTAGTAATGAGGCCACTCTCCAATTTTTCTTTGATGAAATGTCTGTCAACTTCAATGTGCTTGGTCCTATCATGTTGAACTGGATCATGTGCAATATCAATAGCCGATTTGTTGTCACCGGACGCTTCATAGACTCCTCCACACCACCTTTAAGTCATTCGAATAATCTTCATCCAAAGTAGTTCACGATCCCTATAGCCATAGATCCGAATTCGGCCTCTCAGACTTGGATCCGGCCACAACAGTTGTTTCTTGCTTCTCCAAACCACTAGGTTGCCTCCCAAGAAAATGCAAGGTGTCCGAGAGGTTGATCTCCTATCTTCAATAGCTCCGGCAAGATAGTCCGAATCGGTATAAGCTTGTATATCCAACTCATCTTTCCTTGTGTAGAGTATCCCCTTGCCAGGACATCCCTTCAGATATTCAAGGATTCTGTCTGCTGCTCTTTGATGGCAAACCTTAGGATTTTGCATAAATCTGCTGACCACATTAACAACAAAGGCAATGTCTGGTCTAGTGTGTGCCAGATATATCGCCTTGCCCACTAATCTTTGATAGGAGTACTTGTCAACATCCTTATCCTCGTGTGAATTACTCAAGCCATGGTTGTACTCTATAGAGTAGCAGCGGCTTGCATCCAAGTTTGCCGCTTTAAGTAAGAAGATCAAGGATGTATTTCGTTGAGATATGAAAATCCCTTGATCCGAGTAGGCAAATTCAATCCCCAAAAAATACTTGAGTCGCCTGCATTCTTGATGTCAAATTCTCGACTATTCCTTCTTGTAGATTATGGTTGGCTTCATGATCATCACCCGTGACAATGATGTCATCAACATACACAAGTAGAATAGATTTCTTCCCAGCTTTTTCCATGTTTTACAAACATGGTGTGATCACCCTGACTTGGCTTATAACCTTGGGCAAGCATGAATTTAGCAAATCTGCCAAACCATGCCCTAGGAGACTGTTTTAGCCCATATAGAGCTTTATTCAGTCTACACACCTTCCCATCTGAATTTTCAAAGCCTGGGGGAACAGCCATGTAAATAATCTCATTCAAGTTGCCTTGTAAAAAGGCATTCTTGACATCATATTGTTGCATGTTCCATCCCAGGTTTACAGCCAGGGAGATAAGAATCCTTACTGTATTCATTTTAGCAACAGGGGCAAATGTTTCAAAGTAGTCCACCCCATGAGTTTGGGTGTACCCTTTGGCCACAAGTCTGGCCTTATGTCTTTCTATAGTCCCATCAGACCTATACTTGGTGGTAAACACCCATTTACAACCAACAGCCTTTTTCACCCTTAGGTAAGTGAACAAGTTCCCAAGTTTTGTTCTTTTCCAAAGCTTGCAGCTTTCCCGCATGGCCTTAGACCATTTTTCATCGACATGGCTTCTTTCACATTTTTAGGTGTGTCATGTTTATGAAGGTTCATTATGAATCTTTTGTGATTCGAGAACACTTCTTGTAAGAGAGAAAAGTTCTTATGGGATGTTTGGTGCATTCCCTTTTTCTCTTCCTTAGTGCTATAGGTAGATCATCAAAAGCACTTTCAGAACTTTCAGAGTCAGTGTTGTCAGTGAGGGAATCTGAATCAGTGCTACCATCCTTATTATCATTACTGATGCCCTCAGGATCATCACTTTCCTGAGGGTTAGTGTTGATTTCTGGATTAGCAGTAGTACAGTCAATCCCATGAGGAGAACTGATTTTAGAGAGTTTAAGTGTCTTTTTCTTTCTAGTGTACACAATAGGAGTTTTCTCTCTTGGTATTATCTCCTCTGTATCCACAGAAAACTGTGATCACTAGAGGATCCGTAATTATTTCCTTCACTCGTAACAGGAATGAGACTGTGATCTTGAAGGAAGTCAAGATCAGTTTCTATGTCAGGGGCAGTGATCTCCCCTTTATGGTGAAAGTAAGATATCTCATCATGAAAGGTCACATCCCTAGAGATGATGAACTTTCTGGTAGGAGGATGATAACACTTATACCCTTTTTGGGTATTGGAATACCCAATAAACACACATCTTAGGGCCCTGGGATCCAGTTTTCCTCTGTGTTGGGCATGTATATGAGCAAATGCAACACAACCAAAGGTTTTTGGTCCCAGGCCTTCAGATTTAGACATAGTAGGATACAACTCCTTCAGACATCCAATAGGGGTTTTGTTATTCAATACCTTTGTAGGTAATCTGTTTATTAGATGAGTTGTCGTTAAGACAGCCTTCTCCCCAATAGTTCTTAGGGACCAACATTTGAAACATTATTGCCCCGGACACTTCCATTAAGTGTCTGTTTTTCCTTTCTCGCTAATCCATTCGTTGAGAGGTATAGACACGAGGATTCATGTACTACCCCTTTTCATCCGTAAAAGGACTTAGCGATCCGTTGAAGTATTCCTTGCATTATCGGTCCTCAACCTCTTGATTTTTGTATCAAATTGGGTGAGGACATGATTGTAAAATTTGGGAAAGATCTCCAAGAGATCGATTTGTTTTTCATAAGATATGTCCATGTAGCCCTGGAATAGTCATCAATGAAAGTAACAAACCAAACACAGCCATTAATATTAGAATTGGGAGAAGGACCCCGTATATCACTATGAATAATAGTAAAAGGTTCGTAACATCTGATATTTTGAATAGGATAAGAGGCCCTTTTATGTTTGGCCATTTCACAAACATTACAATGCATCCTATCTAAATCACAGTTGTTAAACAAAGTAGGAAACATGTGTTTAATAACTGTAAAGGGAGGATGGCCTAGTCTATAATGATATAACCAAAGTTTATCAGTGTTAGACTTAGACACAAAACTAGCAACTTGGCCTTTTTCTCTAACATTCTTCTGATCTTTCCAAAAATACAGCCCCTCTCTAGCTTTAGCAACCCCAATCCTCTCCTTCTTTACAAGATCCTGTATCAAGCAAAGGTTAGAGGAGAAGGCAACCAAGCAGTTTGAGTCTTTGGTTAATTTTTGGATAGATATCAGGTTAGTAGATAATTTAGGAACATGTAGAACATCTTTTAAGATAAGTTTATTACATAACATATAGTCTCCTATCCCAGTGACATGGATAGGAGAACCATCAGCAACAGAAATGGTTCTGTTTTTGTCACACAATCCGTAATTTGTCGTATTTTTACAAGAGAAGACCATATGGTTCGTGGCACCGTAGTCAATAACCCACTCTATCGACCTTCAAACTTGTTTATTAATACCGCCATACCGAAAAAGCCAAGGAGGTTGATGAGCCTTCAAGAGACTCAATGAACTTCCTCGCTTTTCAATTTCGAAGGTCCAAGAGTAGTGTTTTGATTCGATTCACGAGCTTCGGATATTCTCACCGTGCTTCGTTGTTCTTCACCGCCATTAGCGTGTTTGCGATCCTTCGTTGGTGTTTTCACTCCCTGGTTTCCCATGGAGTTTCCAACGCTTTTCCTCGTTGTGCTCGCTCTTCTTGCGAAAGAACGAGAAAAGAGAGTCTTTTTCTCCAATTTTGTTGTTGTTCTTTTGATAAGTGTTCCCATTCCTTTGAAAGGTAGGGTTCTTATCATTGGTATTCTTGCTGCCTTGAATAATCAAAGCAGAACTTTCAACAGGAGGAGTATCAATCATGACACTTCTCCTACTTTCTTCAGCTCTAATAAGAGCAATTGTTGCATTTAAACTAGGGAGATCTCCCTTTCCCAGAATCTGAACTCTAACAGAGTCATATTCCATGTTAAGACCGGCCAAAAAGGCATAGATCCTATCCTTTTCAAATATCCTTTTCAGGATATTAGCATCCTCACTGTTGTGCATCTTGATGCATTGGTAGTGGTCTAATTCTTGCCACAGCCCTTGCATCAGACCAGAATATTCAGTGATAGATCTATTACCCTGCTTTGTATTTGAAATCTTTGTTTTTACCTCATAGATTTGGGCTGCATCATTGACTTTAGAATAAGTCTCCTTCACATGATCCCAGATTTCCTTTGCATTGGCCATGAACATACATGTATCACCGATTTCGTGGATCATGGAGTTCCATAGCCAAGACATCACCATGGAGTCTTGCTCATCCCATACTGTAAACTTAGGATCTTCTTGAGCTGGTCCTGTCCCATTAAGATGACTGAGCTTGCTCCTTCCTTTCAAAAAGGTTCGAACAAACTGGGACCACTTCAAGTAATTCTTCCCATTGAGTTTAAGAGCAGGCTGGATGTTTTGAAGATCACCATTATTGGTGGAAAGATGATCAGAAAGAGGTGTAGCTGCAGTAGTATTACTAGTAGCGAAGAGATTCAAGCGACCATGATGATTTAAAATTTCCCAGAAAAAAAGAATTTTTGAACCAAAATCTCTGATACCATGTAAGAACGGAAGCTAAAGAAGGAGAGAAATAACTAGTGTTTATTTCAGTTAAAGAAAGCTTGGCTTATTACAAAGAGGCCTGGTTGTTTATATAATACAACCAGCCTCAGAAAAGCAACTAGCCGTTGGAAGTCTTATCCTAACGGCTAGTTGGACTTTCAGCAAGAAAATAGAACCCGATAGAGGACAAAAGCTTATAGGAATTAAGCTTTAGACAAATACAAGGTCTAATTAACTAATTAAGGATTAACTTAATAAAAGACTAAAAGAGGTAGTAATAGGATTAATCATAAACAGAGTGATTAATTCTAACACCACCACTAGGCCATATCCAGGGGATGTGTGATTTTCTTCTTAGACGTTATTTCATGCCTGGTAGAGTTAGAGATATGACATGCAAGCGCGTGGGAACCTGGCAGCACTGTACTTATTGTATACATGTTGGGCATTATGTTCAGCTTATGTTGATAATCTCGTTTCTTTTGTACTAAGTGCATATGCACGGTTCTGTTCTGCCTGATTATATGTTGCAAAAGTGGACCCAATTGGTGTCCTTGATTTTATTATCTGCAATAAATTACAAGGATTTAGTGGCCAATTATTTTTCCTCAGCTCAATGTGAGAGTGATAGCCTCTGTTAAATGGTCTTATGTGATTTTTTTGGAAGGATTTGTCAATTGTGTAATGTATTTTTTATTAACAACTTTAGGCTTTTAGTGTAATGTTGGGTTGATTTGCAGGATCAATGTGCTACATGTCTGGATCCATTCAAATAGAAGACTTGTATGCTCCTGAAAACGAAGCCGGTGTCTTGCAGTGGCTCTTTGGAAAAAACGTGAACAGCATAATATTACATAATGCAGGTTCAACAGATGGTTATGTTGGAATTTCTGTGCCTTCTTTAGCAAGAATCCTCCCGGTATGCAGCCGTTTTTACATTCATTGATTAATATGTTTTCTGTGACTTCGAAACTAGACATTACAACTTCTTATTATTATTATCGTGCAGATTGACTTGGCAATGTTTGGTGGAGAAATTTTATGTCAGGTATAGAAGATTACGCTTTTTTGTTTTATGTTTGCTCAGCTTCCTTTCTTTATTGAATCTGCATATGCGTCATTTTTATTTTCATACCACTACTATCCATTGGTAATTTGCAGCCAGATGCATTCCTTTGCTCTGTGAATGATGTTAAAGTCAATAACACCGTTGACCAAAGGCCTCGGAATGGAGTTACCACCATACAGGTGAATTAAATGGTTTTCTTCCTACTTTTTCTTTGGCTTATTATCCTGCTCTTCTTGATCGTCATTTATGTAGTGTCGAATTTATTAATAGAGTAACGTCCTTTCAGGGATTTTTGAGGCAGAAGATAACTGGCCAAGGGCTTGCATTTATAATTGGCTGTGGTTCAGGTACACGAGTCTGTTTTACTGCCATTGTCGTGGGATCTTGAATTGAGCTTGCAAAGCTTTGCTTTTTGCCATTTGTGATGATCAAAGTTTTTATACACAAGCTATTTTCTTAAATTGTTTATTTGTCCTATGTTTCTGTCGCTGGTAACTATTTTTGAAGAAAATGACAGCTTTTTGTTTGATCAAATCCAGCACTTATATGCCCTTCTGTCTGTACCTGTTTATACCATCGATTTTTCATTAGGTATCATAATTCTTTTCCTATCTAAGAGGGTAAAAAACAATAAGGCACTTTGATTATTGCCTGTGTAACATTTTATCCACTAATTATTTTTTGACATTTTGGCCAATCTATTATAAAATGACGGTCACTCCAGCCATTTTGACCAATTTCGACACCGGAGTAAGGATGCTTTTGTCTAAATTGCTGTTTATCCTTTTAAACTTGTATCTGGGTCAAGATTCTGCTTGGATTTTTCCTTCTTCGCTCCCTCCTGCAATTTTTCAAACAAAAAAATGCTTACATTGACTGCAAATTCCACACAATTCTGAAAATTGCCTGTTGAAGTAAATTTCCCTGAACACGAGTCTGGCAAATGTCTTTCATTTAGAATCTGTTCTCTTATTCCCTATTTGATTTCATTGAAATTTTTATTGATCTGTCTTCACAGCTATTCCCTTTAGTCTTTCACGTAGTTTCTATACAGGGCATTTGATGCCATGGCTGCATTTACTTGAATCTTGAAGTGGCATACTAATAAATTGCAGAATCAGTCATTTATTGCTGACTAAAATTTATAACTGTTTCTGAAATCTGGATTTTTCATTTTATACTTGGTGGCAGTTTTTATAATTTATTTATATATTATATGTTGTGTCAAACTTGAGATAACAAAACAACTTTCCTTCAGTTTTGACCTTTTTAACCATCTTCAAATGGTGTGCATGCACTTTTTTCCCGTGTATAGTTGTGCAGAAAAATCTGGAAGTGGGAGAAGTAATTTCTGTTGATATGCCGAGCATTGTTGCCTTGTCTTCAACGGTCAATGTACAAGTAAGATATAATGGCCCTATGAGGAGAGTACTCTTTGGGGTAAGCCTTATTGTTTTCTTCTCTCGCTATTGGCTTTTAATTGTTCGTCCCATGTTTTTGTAATTGATTGGTGGTGGATTCTATATCTTTTACTTATTCAAGTCTTATATATACATATATATTGAATTATATAGATAATATCTTAAAAACTTTCCCTAATTTTGTTGCTGGGAGTGACTAGTACAAAGTAATGAATAGGAGTAAACACGCTTTTGCCTTCTGTGATTTTTGGTTTGGCTTTGGCATATGTTGAGAGGACCTCCTGTTGCAAAATATTGGACATTTTGCCCCCATTAGGTTTCACAAAAAGGATTAATTGTGTTTTTCGGTTTAGTATTGTAACGTTTTGCCCACCTTTATGGTTTGACAGAAAGGGTTAGTTTTTGGCTGGTAATCACAATTGAGTCTTTATGGTGAAACCACAGGTAGTAAGGTATATAGTACTTTATGACATGGATGTTTTCTCAACATTTGTCAAACCACTGGAGAAAAAAGGATTTACCCCTAATAAGTTTCTCCTCGTGGTTTGTAGTCATACATTGTACGCAGTGTCTTCTTGTAGCCATACATTGTACAGAAACTAGGTTTTGAAACCGCTAGAAAGGATACAATTCATTATCTAGGAAATGTAACATCCCTCTAACCCAACCAGTAAAATAGACACATATAACAAGTTTTTTCTCATCTAACCTGTAAGAAAACAGTCAAAACTAGAAAACTAATAAAGGGTTTTGTATTATCATGCTTTTGTATTGGTCATGTGGGATTTGCAGTTGTGAAGCTTCTCAAAATGAGAACCCATTTATCATCCCGAAGAAAGAATAAGAAAACGTTGGTGAGCCTTAGAAATAAATCTACTCAGGGGGCTAGTCGAACATCATACAACCCTCACCCTTGTGGCCCACTCCCTGCAGTTTTGTCTCCTAAACTTGGTAATCCCCTCACCCTACTTATCCCCAAACCCCCACTATCTCTCTACCCACCTCACTTATCCCAGCAAAGCACTAAACCCTGAAGTCCACCCCCCCCCCCCCCCCCCCCCCCCTAATATCCTTAACCCCAGTGCCCCCCTCAAAACTTAAACCTCCTTAGAGATAGGAGAATTAGAGATAGGGTTTTTTTCCCCTAAAATATTTGACCTAGTTTGTTCTGGCATGTGTCTTTGTTGCAGCTTTATTAATGCTGCTAGGTGTCTTTGTTGTTAGCCATGTTTCAATAACAAGTGTCAATGGAAGTTATTGTTGAATGAAACCTTTGGGGCGGTAAAACTATCACTGTGTGATTAGAGGCGATGGTTTCGAGCCACTACACAACTCTTACAGAAATATAAGGCATGTTTGTGTTCTGTATGCCTACATAGCCGCCCCTTTAAGCTCACCATAAATGTATGGGATGCTTCAATGCATCAGATTGTCCTTGAAAATCAATACCTTTTTTTGTTTTTTGCTGTGAAAATCAACACCCTTTTAAAGCTGTTTAGGAACACGGCACGGCCTGAGGTTTATGCTAGAAGAAATGTGGTGCGTAGTTTATGATTGTAGATCCTTTACCGGACACAGCCATGTTGTCCAAGTTTCCATCTGTCAATCCGTATAGTTTTGTCCGAACACACTGTATTTTGGAACTGTTGTTTTGTTATTGTCATTCCCTCTTTTCTGCAAATTTCATGTATGTGTGTATTGAACATCTTCCATTACTGATTTGGTGATTAAAGTTGATTATTTGTTTATGTTGATTATTTAATAAACTGAAGTTAATTCTCTGAGACCCTACTGTTTTATATGGCAGGGTGATAATATGGTCACTGCAGTTCTTACTGGTCCTGGGATTGTCTTCATTCAAAGCATGCCATTCCATCGGTTTTCACAACGTATTGCCAGGTACTTAATCAATTGTTCTTACAACCTTAGACTCTACAAATCAGTTCTTTGCTGCCTTCATATCATCTTTTATCCCCCTGTGGTTTTAATTGTCGTGACTGAAGAATGAACCCAATCTTTTTTGCAGGGCGGTGACGTCTCCAAATGTAAGAGACAATCCAAAGTTCTTCATGCAGATTGCATTATTCTTCTTTCTAGCTTATGTTATTGTTATCTCTTTCATAATCTTGACTGATATATAAAGGGCCAGTGTGTGTGTGTGTGTGTGTTTTTTCCCTTGTACCTTAGAGGAGTTTGAATGGGGAATCTAGAAGGAAAGGGGTGTTTTGTTCCATTGTTTTTTTTTTTTTTTGGGGTCGTGCAAGTCGTAAGTTGTATCTAGTACTATATACGGTTAAGTTGATAACTGATTCAACCCGGAGGAGCACACCCTTACTATGTGAGAGATGTTAGTTTGTTTAATCACATTCATTCATTATAACCACCGTCGTCTCGCTGGTTGTGTTTTAACCGTGACCATAAAGTCTTTCGTTGAAGGTTACATTTCATTATTTTGCAAAATATATTTGCATGCCTGGGAATTGTGTATTCAATGGAAGCTTTTGAAGCTTATTATCCCTTGTTTTTTTTTTTGGTTTTTTTTTTACAAAAAAAATATAAATTACAGTCGGAAAGTTCAGCAAATCGTAGAAGATTTTTATTTTTATATTTTTAATTTTCTTAAGCAATTGGATAGTTTACTAAACCGACATGTGGTTTGGGAAACACACAAATTAGACTTAGTTAGCACTCTAAATAAAAATAAAAAAATAAAAAATCTCCCATAAGCCGTCAATGAAAAGTATATAAAACATATATAATTTATTTGATTTGTTTATATTTACATAGCACTTTTCCTATATTATTATTATTATATATTTATTTACACTACATTTCATAATTGTACTACTATAGACCTCAAAAAAAATAGAGAGATTGAGGGAAAAATCCTTTTTTAATTACAAAATGAATAAATAGGACATACTCATTTTTTTAGTTGTAAAAAGGACAAAAATTTTCAGACGGACAAAATTAACCCTTTAAAAGGGACGCGCGTATAAATATTTGTTACAGGTTACAAAATGAACAAACATTTGATTCATGTTTGTTTTGCTTGTTTGTTTGTTTTTTTTTTTCAAACATTCTTAACTTTTGATTTATAACTCCGATCATCGAAATTTTTTCACCAAAATTCATATTTTTTTTGCTCTTTAATTTGAGCCGAAATACGATACCCTTCCGACGTATATTTTGAAAGACGAAAAAATATTTGTATTAACCGAGCGCTTTTTCTTATAAACGACCGTAATTTTTAATTTAAACACCGATCATCAAAATTGTTTCACCAAAGTTCATATTTTTTTTTATCTTCATTTTGAGACCGCGTTTGATACCTTCTCGACGTAGTATTTGAAAGCCGAATTTAATCGCAGCATTTACGCTAACACAAAGACGCATCGCATATCGCAGTACGTATCGCAATACGAATAACGAAAAGAATCGACGCATCGCATCGCATCGTGCTCATTTAAGGCTCATTTAAGACACACACATCTGGCTCATATAAGGCTCATTTAAGGCTTAATTGAAGTGATTAACTATTAAGCCAATGTCAAGTTTATGTGGTTTTGATTGATAAAAGGAATATCATAGATTAACTTGATTAAGATGTGTTGTTTATAACATGCGGTTTAGTAGTTAATCACTTGAATTAAGACTAAAAAGTACATCGACTAAAAGGTAATACATAGAAGAACAATACAACGTACTATGATTTAGTACAATAGGTACATCGACTAAAAGGTAATACATAAGATCAATACAAGTCCGAACTATCGCCCAAATTATAAGAAGGATATTCAAGTTCAAAGAACTAAATTATCATGCCCGGAATTCACGAGGTGATGAATTACAAGTTCAAGAAGCCTATGAACTAGGCCTATCTATTACATGACGATGCAATGTAGATCAAAAACCTCAAGACACCAAGGCACATAGTAAGCCTATGAACTAGGCCTATCTATTGTATTAAGGCACACGATCGCCAGCGACGCATCGCATCGCATCGCATCGCGCATCGCATCGCATCGTATCGCATCGAACAAACGATCGACTCATTTAAGGCTTAATTCAAGTGACTATTTCAAGGCACACAAATCCGCTCATATAAGGTTCATTTAAGGCTTAATTCAAGGGACACAATATCATATGCAACGAAGAGAAGAAGATGAGAATGCTCATTTTGTAAATGACTTTGTTAACAAACAACACAAGTACTAATTCAAGTCTCTTATTGACTAAGGCAAAACCAAACAAAGAGAGATGTGAATATACAATCAAAATGTCAATTTCCAAATTTTATGTCGGTCCTCATATATAAAAGCTCATTGACTGCAAAGTCACCGATGGATATAAAACCTCATTGACTGCAAAGGCGCACATATATGTTTTAAGTTGATATCTTCATCAAACATTAGAAAAAAGATACAAACCTCATGTAGTTCAGATAATAATTAACATAAAGTACATAAAATCTTTATCCCGGTCTCCCATGAATGCAAACATCAAAAGCATTGTATACATATTAAAAAAATCAGCAGAATATAGTTTTTTGCATTCTAGGATTAGGCTCTACCCATTTTCCAAATGATAACAAAAGCTTCTAGAAAAGATGTTCTGAAGCTATGCATTTTTCTTACTCATCTCCATCTCTTTTGTTTCTGCTGAAAGATCACATTTTGTCGAATTCCATCCATGTAATATAATTAATGTACAGCAAAATTGTGCAAAAAATTACAAAATATAATTTAACTATAAACCTTTCATGATAATAACAACTCAAGCTTAGTGACAAGAGTGAGCACCCCCCACAATCATGTGAAAACAGTAAATGAAAGAACAAAAAATGTGGACCAAAATGAAGTATATGCAATGTTTACAAACACACAACTTCCTCGTTCAAAATCATGAATCTACATTACAAACTAGAGGTCAAAGAATGCAAAACAGAAGAAATAGTCTATAAAACAAAGTTCATTAAATGGAATATAAAGAGGGGAATAACATACTTACAACTGGACTGGTTTCAAACCCGAGACTGAAAGTCCTCCATTCTTGCTTTTGTCTATTTAATTGCATACATATTCTCCACTGGATACACTAAACGGTCGATTTAATTTCTCCTCCTTCTTCATCCCTTCTTTTCATGCTCGACATTGATTTACTTCAACTCCATAGTAAAAATTAAGAATTTCACTTACAAATGGTTGCAGAACTAAACCGATTGGATCGGAAATTGCTCCGGCTTCGACACCAGTCTGATTGAATTCCGTTGATCATAATCCTGCAGCGTTTTAGAGCTAGCTGCCAAATATTTGATTCTTCTTCATAGATTTTAGAATTCCGAACACAACAACGAGCTGC
The DNA here is from genome assembly GCA_036785695.1 of Gentiana straminea. Lineage (NCBI taxonomy): Eukaryota > Viridiplantae > Streptophyta > Magnoliopsida > Gentianales > Gentianaceae > Gentiana > Gentiana straminea. The sequence continues at coordinate 13,319,755 of JAVUPR010000266.1, read as the reverse complement.
TTTCACTTAAGACTTTCACTTTCAAATTGTTGGAGAAGTAAACCGACTGAATCGGAAAATGTTCAGATTGCATCGGATTTGTTTTTCTAAGTAAATAGGGGTATATTCGTCCGATACAATTTATTTGTCCTTAATGCAACTAAAAAATTAAAGTTGGATTAAAGATTAAATAAAGGCGGAAATGTGGACTTTTACCTAATTTTTCCAGAAAAATATTACATCATATCATACATTGCTAAAGAAATTTACTCCCCCCTGAAAAAAAGAATTCCTTCAACCATTATTATAAGTGTGAAAGATCCGAGACTTATCGAGCATTAAGTTAGTCAAGATAAGCACGCTTTAACTTATAGACTCAATTTTAATTGTGAATATGATATGTTCATCCCAAACTTATTCCAAAATTTGTCTTTTTTAATTTTATAAAAGAAGATTTTATTTAAAAGTGGTGGAAATAGCCCCATCGTGACATTACAAATAGGAAAAAACAAAATGCTAAACAACAACAACAACAACAAGAAAATAACAGAGAAAGTTTGAATCAAGCTAACCGAGGGTCTTTTGCCCTTTTAATCGTCTTCGAGATGAAAACTTGTGCATGCGGTTTATCCAAATTTGGGTCGTGGACAACCTTATTACGTCAATACCAAACACCGTAACAAACTTCACGAAACACATAAGGTCAATTGTTATGATTTCTGAGGTTACTTGTTATCCAGTTTTACGGGCTCGAGTTTGAGAAGAAATGCTCCCAATCTGCAGCGGGAATTCAAAATTTGTTTTGAGTTAAACTAAATACGTGTTCCTCTTTCAAAAGAAAATAGACATTTCAAATAAAATTTGGTATATTTTCTTTTACTAAACCAATATAATAAAATTATATGTTCCTCTTTCAAAAAACATAAACAATTCAAAAAAAAAAAAGGTATGTGGAACGTGGTGAGATCGGAGACGTTGACAGTCAGAGAAATCAGCCAGTCTTCAGGTAAGTCAATTACATACGGATTTGGGCTGATCTTCTGAGAAACACGATTTTTGGGGTTTATTTTTGGTGCGGTTGGTGTGGATTTGACAAACTCTAAGATTTTATTTATTGGATTTCACAGCACTTTGTAGCAGAGATGAGATGAGACAGAGCAGCTTCATATTCCTCTGCAGTTGTTCAGTCCTGTCTTTAGTACTTCTGGTGAGTAAAGATTCAACATATACTTCTTATGATATTGGCGTTTGGAAAAAGTTTGCAACTTTATCATGTATGTTGATTAATTTTGAACTATGATGATAGAGGGGTTTGAAATTTAAGTTTAAGGTTTTTTTTTTGTTGGAGTGAATTTTTTCAATTTTAATCTGTATTGGGATTATGGAATTGGCAAGTACTTTGCAATCTAAATTGTCATTGCCGTATTGAATTTGCAAGTGAATTAGTTCTCTCTATTTAATGCATTTATTGACTGTCCATGTTCTGTTATTGTCTGGTAACTCTCAACTTTTTGCTTTTAGTTATGTTTGATAACATGCTCCCTGCAGGACCGGCCAGGCACCAGTTACCTGTTTTTGAAAAGAAATCTTTTCAAAAACCGGTGGAATCAATCGAATACGCAGAGATGAAGGCTGTTTGGCTTGGACTTCAAGAACTATCAAAAATCTGGAATGGAGATGTGGAAGTGGAATCTGACAATTTGAATTGTATTGCAAGATTAAACTCAAGACCTGACTGCGAGGACTACTCACCGATTGAATCCCTTGCCACCATAATTAGATTGCTGAGTAGAAACTTTCATTCTTGCAAATTTACCTTTATCAATCGTGAATGTAATAGATCGGCTGATCTTCTTGGTAATTTGGGGTTTTCGTTAAATACGAACTCGCCTAATTGTTGTAATTGGGGAAAATCCCCCCCTAACTCTATTCTGAATTCTCCCTTTTACCCTAAAAAAAAAAAAAAAAAAAAATCTTTCTGGTGGGCCTCAGAAATGCAATGCAAAACCGAACACAGGACACGCGGGCATGCACAAGCCCAAGGGTAAATCTGGATTGGATTTGCACCCCCCTGCGCCCGCGTAGAGAACGCGTATAATGTTGGTTTCTTATTCCAACTACACTAAAACAATATCATATAAATATTGCTTCTTTTTCCTTCTTCCAACCAATGTGGGAGAAAAGTTTCTTCCCATTTTTCCTTTTCATAACACACACTTAAGCCTCAATGTTTCCCAATACGACATATCATCAATTTTCCAACAAACTAACTTTAAGCGTTAATTTCTCATTCACTCGTTATCCGAATTGAATGATTCCAAATCCCGAATTCATCTACGACTCACGTAGTTTTCGAATTAATAAAACATTACATATATTCTATACAAGAATATATCCGAAATACGCTTACAAAGTCATCGAATAAAATGATTATAAAATCATTTTTAATTCATTTTTAATTCAATTCCACATTTTCTCCAACAAGTATCAAGTATGTTTTGTACTTTTGTTTATGCATATGATGATATGAATTTGAATTATTACTTCTGGTATGTTTCGAGGCTATGAATGAACTCGAATTTTGTATTTACGGACGTTATAAATACAATGTTGATATATTTTGTAAGTATGTGTTCAAGAGAAAAAAAAATTTAAACGCAAAGGGCCCACCGTACCGATTCGCCTTAAGCCTCGGGTTTGGTTGGGCCGGCCCTGGAACCAACGGTGAGAACTGAGTTATTGATGTCACTGCATAAATTGTTGATGTCACGCATATATGATTACCGATGTCACTGCATAAAATGTTGATGTCACTGCATATTTCATTGCCGATGTCACTGCATAAATTGTTGATATCACGCATATATAATTGCCAATGTCACTGCATAAAGTGTTGATATCACTGCATATATGAGCCGATGTCACTGCATAAAATGTTAAGTGGTGATTCTTTCATTTTTATTTATTTAAGTGGTGTTTCTTATTTTGAAATGCTGGAATTAGATTTAAAAGCTCCATTAAAATTGAATCTGTATATAAAGTTTGGCATAGAACATTTATTTTGATCTATGGATTCATAAAGTTAAGTTTAAGAATAGATGGTAGAATTTCACATTTTGTGTGTGACTGAATTGTTTTTGTTTGTCCGTAGGTTCTCGCCTAGTGATGGGAAAAAGAAGTTGAAGGGGATTCTTCAATCTGGCTTATCGTCTGAAGTTGTATATGGGGCCATTCAAAATATAGGGCTCATTCAGATTCTGGATTATACTTTGAATGACATCCCAACAAAAAATGAAAAGTATTCGATTGTGACAAAGTGCAAAGCTATTTCACCAGCTCTTGAAACTGAGTACAAGGTGGAATTCAAGACTGAAGAATCTGGAATTTTGTTGAAACCAAAAGAGGATGTGCAAGTTAACAAGAAAATCAGAAGTGAAGATAACATGGAATAGTTATAGATTATCTTCAATTCTGAAAAGCTTTTGACTGAACATTGTGTTTGAGAAGGAACTTGCTTTTTTTCAGTTTGATTTTTAATGGGGGATTTTGCCACACAAAAACGTTTCTTTAGGTAGCGGTGAGATATTAGGGTATGTTGTCTCTTTCTATTATTCATTCAATAAATTTCATTTCGAAATTTCGGTTGCCTTGAAAGTGCGGTACCCTCAACGAATTACTATCCTCGAGCCACGAGAGTCGCCCGGATCACTTACAACCCTAATTCACATGTCCCTTCATCGTCAAATGTCATTGCATCGTCGAATGTCACTACATCGTCACATGTCACTTTATCTTCACATGTCACTACGTCGCGCCGATTTTATGAAGAAAATTTTGATTTTCAGAAATAATGTTGCATGAGCAAAAATCAAATGTCACTGCATAAATCGTTGCAAGTGTTCTTGTCAGTTGTCACTGTATAAATCGTTGCATAAGGTGGGTGTTACTGCATCGGGGGTGTCTCTGCATCGGGGGTGGTCACTGTATCGCGGTGTCACTTCACCGCGGTGTCTCTGCATCGCGGTGTCTCTACAATGCGGTGTCACTTCATCTCGGTGTCTCTGCATCGTTGTGTCTCTGCATCGCGGTGTCTCTTTATCGTGATGTCTCTGCATCGCGGTGTCTCTCGCATCGTCAAATGTTATAACATCGCGATGTCTCGCATCACGGTGTCTCGCATCGGGGGTGGTCACCGCATTGCGGTGTCTCCCCGCATCGGGGGTGGTCACTGCATCACGGTGTCTCTGCATCGAAGGTGGCCACTGCATCGAGGTGGTCGATGGATCTGGGGTGGTCAATGCATCGCGGTGTAACTTCATCGAGGTGTCTCTGCATCGGGGGTGGTCACTATATTGCAGTGTCTCTGCATCGGGGGTGTCACTGGATCGCGGTTGTCAGTGCATCGAGGTGTCACTTCATCGATGTGTCCCTCTATCGCGGTGGTCAATAGATTGAGGATGGTCAAAGCATCGCGATGGTCACCGCACGTGGAGGTGTCTCGCATCGCGGCATCTCTCAGTATCGGGGGTGGTCGGCAACGTGGTGTCTCCGCAACGGGTGGTGGTCACCGCATCGCGGTGTCTCGCATCGGGGTGTTCACGCGCATCGCGGTGTGTCTCTCGCACGGGGGTGGTCACGCGCATCGCGGTGTCTCACGCATCGGGGTGGCCATCAGTATCGCGGTGGTCAATAGATTGAGGGTGGTCAATGCATCGCGGTGGTCACTACATTGGAAGAGTCTGTGCATCACGGCGTCTCTGTATCGGGGGTGGTCACTGCATCGCGGTGTCTCTTCATCGGGGGTGGTAATTGCAACGCGGTGGTCACTGCATCGCGGTGGTCAATGCATCGCGGTTGTTAGAGCATCGCGGTGTCACTTCATCGTGTTTTGTCTACATCGTGGTGGTCACTTCATCGCGGTTGTCGGTACATCGTGATGGTCACTGCATCGCGGTGTCATGCGTCGGAGTGGTCGAATGCGTCGTGGTGGTCAATGCGTCATGATGGTCAATGAAAAAAAGAAGAAATAAATTTTCACCGTCCCAAAAAAAAAAAAAAAAAATTTACCACAATTTCAAGTTACAACCTCCAAGAAAAAAAAAACATAACACAAAAATAGCGTGTGTTTCAATCAAAATAAAAAAATAAAAAAAAATAAACCATTTAGACTTCTGCCTCAAAAGAAGAAGGAAAAAAATAAAAATAAAAATAATACATTCAGGTTCAGCCCTTCAGCGTCCTTCCCCTTTCTTTTTTTATTTTTTTATTTTATTTTTTTCATTAAGGGTATTTGAATCTATCTATCTAATTTGTGTCCTTATAACTAAATAAGATTCCTTAGTGTCCTAATTGCCTAATTAAGTCTATTTTGTATCCTTTTGGACATTTGCCCCAAAAAAAAAAATTGGTATATTTTCTTTTAAACCAATATAATAAAAATAACTGTTTCAGGTAAATGTTTCAAGTCACACATAATTTACTCACATGTTTAGAAATTCGAATATGTTCACGAGCTAATTGGGTCAATCATGTGAAAGATGAGCTCATTTCAATCAAGTCGAGTTTGATCATATTATATATGCTCGGTTTAATTAGTTGAGCCGAATTCAAATTGCTCACAATTATTTGAATAAAGAAATGTTAAAAATGACAAAATTCATGTATTAATTGACATCTAGTCCCGTGGATTAAATATAATGACAAAAATGACAAATTGTTATTCAACTGGATGATTATGCCTTTCTTTTGTTTTAGTGGAATTGTTTGACAGTGAATTTGTTTGATAGTGAAATTGAAATCGTTAAATATCATAAGATTAATTTCGTCTTTTCAGATGTTTTTTAATTTTATTTTCACTATTTTTCACTACCGTATCCATTTTGATAATAAAAAAAATAATCCAATATTATGCTTTATAACCATTATACCCTTATTTGAATAGGTTAATGATAAAGTAAAATGGACACCTGAGAATTCTTTTTCAGTAGGGCCAAGCTGATTGTGAAATGTGAATATGGGCTCAGAGCCCATTACGCGGTTTCTTGTTCCCAACGCGTCTTCCGCCTATAAAACAGATCGTCCCCTTAAACCAATATCATTTTTCTCATTCTCATAGTTACCTTAGCTCCGTTCCTATCTCCCGGAGAAAGCCCTAATCGCCAATTTCTTATTCGGCTGTGCGCCTCTCTGGTTTTTGAACGATCCATCACCTTTCTTCAAATTCGGCAATTTAGATCTACGAAACTTTGTTTCAACGCCAAATCGATCCGCCTATTCAGATCTACGAAGAATCTATTCAGATTGTTCAGATCTACGAAGAAACTATTCAGATCTACGAAGAAACAACGCCAAATCGACTATTGATCCAGCTAGCGTGCTCTTTTGTTGAGAATCAATCCGAGTCGTCTTGTAAAGTCCTTGCAAATCGTGTTTTCCATACATCGATAATTGAAGATTTACCGTCCTGGGAATTTAGCTTCACTGAAGAATTGAAGAAGACGATAAGGAAGACAAGGAGAATACTGCATAGAAAATTTCTCAAATTGTACTTTGGATATTTAGGGCAATATTTGTATTTGTAATTGAAATTTTTCTGTACTGAAATAATTGTAAGCATCAAATGGCTGTTTTTTACAAGTTTAAAAGTGCAAAAGATTACAATTCTATTCCTTTGGATGCTCCTTACATATCTGTTGGAAATTTGAAATTACAAATATTCCAATCAAAGCACTTCGGCAGGGGTAAAGATTTTGACCTATTGGTTACTAACGCACAGACTAATGAAGGTTGGTTCGATAAAATTATGGGGCTTTAGTAATGGGGATTAATTTATGGGGGCTTTTAATTTATCATTTAAAATTGTTTATGTATCTTGTTTGTCTGTCTGTCTGTATCTTGTTTGTTTGTTTTCTGAGATTCTCGTAGGAACTTAATTAATATTATTGTTACCAACAGTACATAATACATAAAAAGTTCATACGAGGGATTTGACTGCTTGGTTAAGAAAGTCTATAAAATAATCTTGACTCATTATAAAAGTAAATATATTTCGGTTAGCCTAGCAGGTTCGAAGCCATATGTAACGCTAAACCTTTTCTGTATACACCTAATATTGTTAATTGTCAATTGATAATATTTCATTGTCAGTATTGATGATTTTCACTATTTTCTCTTATTTCTCTTGCAATTTCAGAGTACAATGATGAGTCAATGTTGATTCCAAAGAACAGTTCAGTCATAGTTCGTAGAGTTCCTGGATTGCCAAGGATGCCTATAGTTATCGAACCACTTCCTGAACCTGAAGAGTATTGTCTTATCCCTTTTTCTTCTTTCATTGTTTTTTAAATGAATTCAGTCATGTTAACTTTCTGTATCGTCCAAACGTGTGTACTTGTTGGGTAATTCAATTTGTAGCATTCAGCATAGTTGATATTTTCCAAAAAAAGAAAAAAGAAAAGAAAAGCATAGTTGATATCACTCTTCAGAAACAAAAAGAGGTTGGACATACATATATTGCCAGAACTTTGTTATACTGCTTGTTGATTTTGGTAACATTGTTTGCTGCAGGCAGGAAGATGTTCAAACTGAAGATTGTGGCTTTGTTGACACCCTGAAATATGTAAGCTTCCATTAGCTGAATGTCCAAATAATCCATTTCTTTACATTTGACATTGTTTTCTATGAATGCCCTACTAACACTGAATATTGTGGCTCTATGTCCATACAGCTTGATGATTTGGAATTCGGTGGAGATTTATGTGCTATTCCTGAAACGAGACCTTCGGAGCCGAGTGATCCGGTTCAGAATGCTTCTCTTAGTAATAAAATGGAGGAAGATGAGAAGATTAAGGCTTTAATTGAAACCTCAACTCTAGAATTGCAGTGGTGAGATTTGTTCTTATTTTGCAGTAGTCTAATTTGGTTTCAGGATTGCTCAGACTTAAATCAAAAGGGTGTTTGCTTGTTAAGTCATTCTTACTAATTTTGTTTTTGGGTGAATTACTTTCTTATGTTTAGCCAATCTGCTACTGGTGGTGGTCCTGAGCAAGGCTTTGGACGTGGCATGGGGGGAGGCAGAGAGATGGGAAGCCATGGTTTTGGTGAGTAAATTTTATGATGCTGATGAATTATTCACTAATCATCTTTTTTTTATATATGGATATCTATTTGGATCGACTCAGAACAGCTTCTCTTTTTCTTGTCAGTATATGGACTTTTATCAGCACGTTATACGTGTATTTGTTGTTTCAGTCACTATGAAATCTAACTCGTTCTTTGCATCGTTCTTTTTGTCCTAGTGTGGAGAACTCCTCCAGAAGGCTATGTTTGTCACAGATGTAAAGTTCCTGGTATGTGCGTGATGGTTGGCTTTTGATGGTTTTGATTAATTACCCCGTTCTGTACTATTTTGAGCACTTTGGTGTACTAATTTGGAATTCACTTTGTCAGGGCACTTTATCCAGCATTGTCCAACAAATGGTGACCCTAACTATGACATTAAAAGGGTTAGGCCTCCTACCGGTATCCCCAAGTCTCAGCTGATTGCTACACCAGATGGGTCGTATGTGTTACCAGGCGGTGTTGTAGCTTCTGTTAAGCCAGACGAGTAATTTCTTCATTCCCTTTTTTTTTTTTCTTTTTCTTTTTCTTTTTTTTTCTCATTCAGGGAGATTATATGAATTAATTTATGGATTTGTCGCAGGGATGCTTTTGAAAAGGAGATTGGAAGTCTTATTTCTAAGCGCTCTACTGGTGATCTTCCACCAGAACTTCGTTGCCCGTTATGCAGAGAAATAATGAAAGATGCTGTATTGACAAGCAAGTGTTGTTTTAAAAGTTTCTGTGACAAATGTAAGGGCTATAAGTTGTCTTTTGATATAAAAAACTTATGTTTTGAGCATTGTTTTATATGTTTCTTGTCCCATTCTTTGATTTCTGTTACTGTTGGTTAGTTTTGAGAGAAGACTTTAGTTTTAACTGCTGAACATAACTGCAGGTATAAGAGATTTTACTATTTCCAAGTCAGCTTGCATCTGTGGGGCAACTAATGTACTTGCCGATCATCTTGTGCCCAATATGACGCTAAGGGATACAATCAACCGAATGTCAGATTCAGATAGTAGCAATGCCACTAGTGGCGGCAGTGTTCCCCAGGTTCTTGGTATGTATCTGTGTTTCTTTAACCTCTGTCATTTCTTAGTTTAAGAGAATATTGGCCTGAATCTCTTTGTATTTGACAGGTAACGAATCACATAGTTCTCAGCCAAAGGCACCATCTTCTGCACAATCTGAGGTTTCCAAGGGTGCCCAACTAGGTGAAACAGACTCTAAGAGAATAGAGGCTCAGGGGCCACACAAGGTTGATAGTGGAGATAATGAAGTTAAAGCTCCGAATACAACATCTGAGAGAGTGCAAAATCAGGAAGTTGTAAAATCAGGAGACACACTTGAACGTGTAAGTGTGAAGGAACCAGCATTGCAGGGAATCCCTACCCCGGCTGCTGGAAAAGAACATGCAAAACCAGCTAACGGTGATTCAATCAAGAAGAAGAAAGTGAAGAAAGCTCAGATGTCTGTGAATGGTACTGCAAATGACTCCTATTCAATATCTACATTTTATTTTGAAGGCGTTTTAGTGGCACCACACCAATTTTACCGTTGGCACCACACTGACAATCGATTTTTTCACAGTTGATTCTATAGTTGAAAATCTACTTTCTGGACGTGTAAAGATGCCCTTGGTTTTCTGTATTGTTACTGATTGCTCTGTTGAATTCTTTCTGTCCCTCAGGACCAGAGATGAATTGGGTTGCCCCACAATATTTTCCTGACGAGAGTTATATGATGCATATGGCTCCTGCTGCATATAATCCTTATTGGACCGGTCCTTATGCTGGTGCTGTACCTTATATGGGCTTTGGGCATGGTCCATTGCCAAGCCATTTTACAGGGGTCTTCCCTCAGGACCAATCTTTTGGGCCTGCTTGGCCAATACCTTTCGGTCTGCCTCAAAGGTATAATGTACATTCCAAACACAGATTTTTATCCTTTAGTGCATCTGGGTCGGTCTTTATTGCAATGAAACGTGTCGTTCACACAGTTTGTATTGTAACACCGTTTCTTTTTTCTTCTTTTCAGAAACGTTGCAGACCTTGGAATGAAGCCAAATGTCGCACCATCTTTAAAAAGAAACGAAGAAGTTGAAGCTACGAAGAAAGATTTGAAGAGGAGACGTGAAATGGACACTAGGTAAGTAAACTTTTGAGTCGGACATGATTGGTTTTGTGGAGCTGTGTCACTTTGTTTTTAAAGTGGGTTTGCATTCTGTATTGGGATTTTGGCCGAAAATAACTAATTTCAATTTTCTACTTGGTGTGCAGCAACCAAGAAAGGCCAAATAAACAAGCAATCATCAGTGTTGAAGAAGAAGATGGGTCTTCCAAGAAATTGAGAAATGTATGTATTTTTTATTTTAAAATACTATTATTTTACCAATTTTGTTTGTGTAGTAAAACCAATGCAGGATGTGGTTATGGCTACTTCCTGGCAAAGCACATAAAATTTACCGGCTTCTTTCATTGCATTTGTCCGCTCGAATGTGTATTGGGGGTTACTTTTTTCCTTTGGGTATTTTTATTTTTCATTCGGAAGATTGGTTGGGGACTGCACAATATTTTGTATGGGAAAAGAGCGGGCAACGGGGGGTTTAGCGTGTGGAAGATCCACTTTTGTCACCGATTTTATTATTTACTGTTGTGCGCACGCCCGCTCGCGCTTGTGTGTTTTGTTAGCTTTAATTTTTAATGGTAGAGAGATTAGAGCACTCACCTGACGGTAGATATCATAAATCGATATAAATCTTTAAAATAGAGTTCTAAATTATATTAAATCAACTGCATTCATATCTTTACTATTCTATCTGTAAAATGCAGTATCTATATTACAACTCTTTCAGTAGAAACCGTGAAATCCATAAAATACTACCTGCACTGCAGCAGAATGTGTGAATTAAAATAATTGAAAATACTGTAAGTTCAATTAAACTTCGATATCGGAATCAGAAAAAAATTTGTTTAGCAAAGTTGTTTACTTATCGGATATTATTTTAAGTCTTTTTTTGTTCAAGTCAAGACCAAAAAAATTATTAATATGACGAGGTTATTCATTTATCGAGGGTCAACCGTATGTACTTATGCTCTATAAATGCAAATTTTATATTGGACCAATAACTTGCTTTGACAAGTGACTTTTTTTTTTGGTATATTGACAAGTGACTTGAGTGGTCAATTACAATCATGTCTTCTATATTCAAATAATAAGTCTTAGAGATCTTGATGCATTTTGTATTGAATACATATTTTGTATATTTATAAAAAAAAAAGAAAAAGAAGTGATAAATTGTATTTATTGTTTTTTTGTATTATTAGTTAAAACTATGAAATATGGGTGATTTTCTCCTAGTAAAAACATAGTCCCTTTTTAAGTTTAGCCCGACACTTTTGTTTTTGTTTTTTTTGGTTTTAGAGGGGTTTAGCCTGACACTTGCTCTTTTTGAAATTTGAATAAATGCAGAAGAGTAGTCCATGGGTGGATGAGCATCATCGGCACCATCGGCATGAAAAATCATCGGCAAATGGCTATCACCATGTCCAGGACCAAACAAGAAGAAGGACCTCCTCCTCATCCAGAGATATAGATTATGAAAAAAGCGATGATGGGTATTCGAAGAGGAGGAGGAGTTCGAGATACGATTCTCCCCCGTCGGCGCCGCACTCGAGATGGACGGCGGGAGAGAGGGGCAGAGACCAAAGACGGCGGGTCGAGCTTGAGCAATCGGTGTACTGAAACTCTGAAAAGCCTGTTTTCTTTTGTTCTTCGCTTTTGGGTCATTGTTGGGCTGGGCTGGGCTGGGCTGGGCTGGGCTGGGCTGAGAGAGAGATGTATCTTTGTTAGGAGCCTGAGAAATTTCAGCTCGGAGCTTTTCTTCTGATATTTGTAATTGTACATGTTACTTTGCAGTATTCATTTTCAATAAAATTTTGATTTCATTCCTACTACTGGTACTATGGTTTTATTTATTTTCTGCCGACTAATTTGATAATACTTACCTTCAATCCACTGAAAAGAAAATTGATTTTAAAATGCATCAATAATTCAAAACCCCTAAGCGTTCTTCTTTGAAGCTTGAAGATTTTAACAAACTCGTAGTAAATAAATTTATCTCTCCAATGATGAAAATGAGGCTAAATGTGTTGATTTTTTTTTGTTTTTTTCCGAAAAGAAAAGATTCTCATTAGTAAACAAATTCAATGTAAAATACAACCGGACACACGCCGGGAAGACACCGGAAATAGAACCGACTACCACCAGCAATTACTGGAAACTGCTAAGTTGAAAAAACGGAACGAAAATCATCATGGTGCAAGCCCCAATCACACCAAATACTGTCTTAACTTAGAGAACATGATTTGGAAAAACAACACCATAAGAGGCATATGCCATATGGGCAACAAGGGCCTCGTTAATCGAAAGAAACTTCAAAGGACTAAATTTAACAGTTTTAAACCGCCGAAAACTGACACTAGCCGTTATAACCGGTAACCACCCAACAGACCCAAAAACTAACAACATAAAGAAACAACAACTACTACCACCGGCCAAGGCCGGAAAACACCAAGAGCCAAAACCGCCGCCATGAGAATCGGTAGAAAGCCACCAAACCCTTTCCCGTAAGCAAAGCCTGTTAAATAATCACAAGTTCCCAATGGTGGGTTACCATCAAAGAGATACCACACGCCCCTGTGGGCCCGGACACTCTCGACAACCCACTTGCAGGGGTGGCTCGATACCACCGACCACCACCGGAACTCCTTTCTGAGATTGAACAACCAAACGCACAGATCCAACCGGAGGAAAAAAGCAACCGGCGCCTTCGGTCATGGAAGAGCACGACGGGCTGAGCAAAACCACCCAACACCACCAAAAACATGAAAAATAGGTGCAACCATCCATGAACGATTCCGATTGACGTCCAAAAGGACGAAATCAACCATAAAAGCCTTTGATATGACCTTAAAACCCACATGCAAGCCGATGAAGCATTCCCCCGAAATCACCGAAAGGCAGCGAAAATTGGCCCATGCTAACCAGGAACGGACCCAATGTGTTAAGGGAGGGGTGCACGGACCCCACTCAACTTTTCGTGCGAAGTTACTAAAATACCCCTCTAATAATATTAAAGATCGAGTATGTATATTATTTCAGACAAATTTTAATGCAATTGCTTATTTAGTTCAATTGGTTAGAAGTATTACTTCTATACTTGAGGTCACTTGTTCAAAACCCGACAGCTGCATGATTTTTAACATTTTTTTTTGAATTTTGGCCCCTACTGAAAAAAATTCCTAGGTCCGTCACTGATGCTAACATAAAAGAAAAACATAAAACGAAAATAACATAAGAAAAAACAAGAAACAAAGAGATTAATGAGGAGGGTCGCCCCTGAGTCCGTCACTGATGCTAACAGAAAAGAAAAACATAAAACGAAAATAACATAAGAAAAAACAAGAAACAAAGAGATTAATGAGGAGGGCCGTCACTGAAAAAAATTCCTGGGTCCGTCACTGATGCTAACAGAAAAGAAAAACATAAAACGAAAATAACATAAGAAAAAACAAGAAACAAAGAGATTAATGAGGAGGGCCGCCACTGAAAAAAAATTTGGCCCCCACTGAATTTTTTTTTTTGAATTTTGGCCCCCACTGAAAAATATTCCTGGGTCCGTCACTGATGCTAACAGAAAAGAAAAACATAAAACGAAAATAACATAAGAAAAAACAAGAAACAAAGAGATTAATGAGGAGGGCCGCCCCTGGGTCCGTCACTGATGCTAACAGAAAAGAAAAACATAAAACGAAAATAACATAAGAAAAAACAAGAAACAAAGAGATTAATGAGGAGGGCCGCCTCCGACGAATCGCCGGAGGGGCAAAGGTGCTAGCGGATTTTGTAAGCAGGGAAGAGGGTTTTTTTTTTATAGAGAAAAAGATAGAGGGAATATGTTGATTTGGCCTCCTCATTTTTCAAAAGAGGTGGTTCTAGAACTGCCCATATTTGATGCACCCGTTCCCTTTCTCAACCCAATTCAGTCCGCAATCACCCCTCCCCATAAAAACCACCACCTTCTTTTCTTTTCTTTTTTTACATACGCATACTATTACGATATTACGATTATGATATATTGGGGTGTATTTTTTTCGTAGTTATATTAGTAAGGATAGAATCGTGATTATACCTTTCTGATTAATGAATGAGAAGTGAAAAAGATTTTTCTACACAATTTCTCGTGGTATCATAGCTAGGTTTTTCAAGAAGAAGGGAAAAAAAAAGGTGCGAAGTGGAGTAGCAAATCTATATTAATATTTTAGAGTAAATAACTATCAATTGATCTATATTTGGCCAATTGACCCGTTTTTGACCCGGTTCGCAGAAAAAAAAATATTCCCACGATTCCAAAATCCAAACCCCACGTCCCCACGACATCCTTCAATCGTTAATACCCCCATCCCTGCTTTACGCCCCATGATTTCCTCCCACAAACAACTTCTCCACGATCTGCTCTCAAATTCTTTACCCACACCCCATAAATTCTATGGCATATTCGTCAAATCTCTCCTTCTCATTCTACATCTTGGTTTATTTTCAATGGCCATTCGGGTTTTCAAAAGTCATCAAAAAGAGGGCGCATTCATCAGAATTTGGGGATGCGATTCCGGTGGTCGAGTCAGTCGGAGATGGTATTTGATAGGCATAATCTTACTGATGTTCCTGCTGTTGGTAAGCATTTTACACCGGAAGAGATTTCTGCCCAGGTTGGTCTCCCCCATTTGAGTTTTCTTTTTTTATTTGATCAGATATGTTTTTTATTTGGGCTGCCCAGGTTGATCTTTTTTATCAAATAACAACTCCAAAATCAAGAGCCGATAAAAAATAAACAAAGTAACCTGCTTTTAATACTTTTATCGGTTCTTGATTTTTTAATTGCATCAAGTAGTTTTGCTTCTTGAGTTTTTTAATAGTTTGTTGGAAATGTTTTTTTGGGCTTTCTTTAACATTATTGTTGTTAATTGCCGTTCTAAAGCTTATTGCTTTTCTAATCGTCTATTGATGAATGTATGATTAAATAAGTTTTTGATGATCACGTATAGCTTGACCAGACTGAGTTTGATACCATGTGCGTAATATTCCAAATATGATATTAGTCTTTCCTTTGTTGTTTACCATTATTTTTTCATTGATTTTACATCGGTGCATATTTTGTGTACAGATTTAAAATACCCTTAGGTCTACTGAGGAAGCATCGAAGTTCCAATATTGTTGGGCTATCCCAGTCTTAGCATTTGGGGGGGCTTATGCTTGATCATTCATGTGTGTTAATCTTCCAATAAGGTGGATGATCGAGCTATTCTTAATTCGGTAAGGTATTGATTGGTTTTGCCTTTTTTTTTTTTCCCTTGCAATATTAATTAATGTCTAATGTTCCTTTCTTTATCTTGAGAGGAGGGCGGAGTGGGTTTAATATGTCTATCATTCTATAAAAAATAATATATGTTTTATTATTCCGTCAACTGTAGTTTTGCTCCTCAATGTTTTGGTTAGATGACATTAGAACATCGACTTGAATGGGTGAATTTTCTCTATTACAAAGACAATGAAAATAGTTTTGGATCATGTTTGTTGAATTTTATTGATTTAATTTAGTTTTTAGTATTTGTTGATTTATCTTAACAAACTAATATTTTTTGTTAAATAAATAGATTGGGAGGCATCTCTGATCTACATGATAAAAATTCTTTTTCCAAGGTATCTTTATTGTATTTGATATGCACTAAAAAATGATCGTGTTACATATGTTTTGCTGGTATGCATGGTGGTATTGCTTTTGACATGGGTATTTGGATTCAACTTTTCATTGTTTGCGTCTATTGTGACATCATTGTTGAATATTTGAATCTTGGTTTTAGTCTAATGAAGATGGATTCACCATGCACTGTTGTGCAACATTTTGCATTGAAAAAAAAAACTCAGGAATGCCACATTTTGAGGATGAGGCCTTATATATTCTGTGATGTTTTTATTTTTTTATTTTTTTGATGAGGTTCTATTCTGTTCTATTATAAATTTTTCTCACGTTTCTTCATTTGAGAGAGGAGTCAAAGTAGAAATGGCGTGAGAATTCAATGCATAAATTTTGAGTTGATGATGTGTTTTCTTTTATCTCTCCTTTTTTATCCACTAGATTTGAAGTAAGTCTATTTCTGGTTTTATTGACCATGTTGTAATCAAAGAAATAGACATATGATAATGAAGAATATAATTCTTATGATCATGTGTATGCAATTTGTGATACATATCTTCTATGTATCTGTTCTTTCAAATGTTGTACCTGAAATGCAATTGCCTTGCTAACCATGGATATATTTTTGGTTTATGAATACAGGGCCAACGAGTCTTCATGAATAAAATTGAGCTAACAGAATCAATCGACAACAATTTAAGTTTCAATTGCATTTCTAGCACATATATGACTCTTCTGCTTTATTATGGGACGGTGCTTTCGGCATCTAATGGGGATGAGGTATAAGTGTTGAAGAGTGGTGCTAAGGGTTCAAAGGTGGCAAATGTTGGAGACAGGGGAAATTAATTGTTCCTCCTAATGATTCATATCAGCAGCAACAACATTACATGTCTTGGAGAATAGAAAATAAGTCTCTTTTAGTAACCTCTTTCATTCCAATGTAAAAGAACACGTTCGTATGCCTATTGTCAAATGTTTGGCGTTGCTTAAAGTGTCTTTGGGCTCTCTTTTTTTCTTGCAAGAACGACAATAGAAGCTACATAAAACTTACAAGGAAATATCCATCCGTTAATTGTTTTCTAGAATTTACTTTTTTTTATTGAAACATATTCAGTTCCTTTTTAGAGGTAAAAAAATTATTGTACTACTTTTTAGTAAACAAATAATCTGTTCTTTTTAAGTGTTTTTGGTATTTCCTGCGGCATTCCAAATTGTATAACAAATAGATATACCGAAATGAAAACTAATGCAATCATTCGGTTTGCAATCTTTCGGTTGCATTCACAATGGAACTTAGATGCTACTTATTGTTCTTTAAGTAATAGTTGCCAAAATGTAATCTTCCTTTTTATTGTGAAGAGAATGATTTTTTTTCATGATCATTATTGAATGCATTTGTATTTTTTATTTAGCGTCACCCCGTGCATTATTGAATGGAATGTTAGGAAACTACCAACAGTCCAAGAGAAAAGCGAGTAGATTGAGTATGGCACACATGATGGTAGTCGATGATCCATGGCATTAAAGTTATTTGTACCCAAAAAGCATATTCAGAAATATGAGTTTCTTAGTTCACGTGTATGCTTTTAGGTCTCTGTAGCTTTTGTTGATCTAATCTACATCACTATGGTTGTGGCAAGAAAGTAGAGTTTTGTTGGGCATTACATATACAGTCACATTAAATATTGTTTTATTCACTTTGTTTGATTACTTTTTCCCTGATGCTCATTCATCGTTCTAAAACTACCTCATTATTTTGCCTAGGTTTAATTTGAAATCGAGATTGCTATAATACTTCTTTACGGAAGTAGTAATCGATATTTATATTTCGAGATTATGTACTCTCGCTCACTTTCATTTACAAGCTAGGGTTGAGTTGGTGGTGTGCGTGTGTTAAACATGGTCAATGTACTTTATAGCTTACTTTTCGTTTGGAATATAATAAAGCTTTACGTTATTCCGTGCATCGCACGAGTTTCCTACTAGTCATATAAGATTTGCATATCACGTAAATTGAAACACCGATTTGTTAGCGGGTTCAGTGTCTTTGAGCCAAAATCATTTGCTGCTTGATTGAAAGTTGTTTTGAGCATTAAAAGGATTTGAATTCTGATGCTGAAAGTTTGTGTTGTGATGTTCATAGTTATCAGACCCGGCCCGGCCTGGCGGTCGAACCGGTGGTTGGCCCGGCCCGGGACCAAAACCTTGTCGATTCAAGAATCTGACCGTTCAAGGAGCTGAACCGCCCAGACCCGGAAAACCCGGTGATTGGACCGGTGAACCGCGACCCGGCAGGGTATGAATCAACCCGGTCGGATTTTTAAAAAAATTAATCTTTTTACCAAATGCTACAGGATTTATTTAAAAGACTAAAAAATAATAGAAAATTGAAGGAAAAAAAATTGGACTACCTGTATTAAATCTGTTCTTCAAGTGTGTGTGTGTATATAAATAGATACCAATTCAAAATAAGGGACGAAAAATATTGAAGATGACTTACAGAGCTTTCCAATGAAGAATCTGTATTCTTTTTTGTTTCTCTAATCTCCACTACATCAGTCTACAAAACACGAAAGGAAAAAAAACATTAAATTTGGTCTATATATATACCAATTGAAAGGGAAAAAAAAATAGGAAGGTTGAAGAAGACTTACAGAGCTTTTCAATGAAGAATCTATTTGTTTTTTTGTTTCATTGATCTCCAAAATTACAGCAGTCTACAAAATTAAATACTTTTCTCCACAATGTAAACAAGAAGAAGATGATATTCATAGAGATATTTATGAGGAGATTGAGTTTCAATTTGTATCCGATCAATGCCAGTGGGTCACCGCGACCCGGCCGGGTATGAATCAACCATAATATTTTAGAATCGATTATGGTTGTTAAATTTTAGTTTTCTTTTATGTATGAAAATATAATTTTTAACTTTATGTTGTGACCCATCGGTTGCATCAGTGACCCACCAGTTGAACCGGTGATCCGGTAATTTTTCCGGATCGATGACCGGGCCGGGTCTGATAACTTCTTGGCCAGCTTGCATCCCAAATCCAAAGGGATTAGGCTTTGATTTCTTAAGGAGCGTCTGACTGAGGGAAAAATAAACAATAAACAATAAAAAACAAAATCTTTTTTGGCAAGTTCTCGGTGACCATTGGCAAGTGCTTGCTAGGAATCATGATGGAAAAGTAACCGCTGAGAGGGGACGAGGTCACGAGGCAATGGTGTGCAACAGACGTCCCAAAAAAAGGTGAATAAGGCCGGCTTGGTTCAACCCCAAACATTAGAACAATCAGGGCTCGGGAATATTACCCCGGGCCAATGGCAAAGGATTCATCTCTTGAATATTTCTAAACCACATGATCGATTAACTTAGTAAGGAGGCTTGGATTATTGACACCGGTGCAACACATCACGTGACGGATTCTTTCGAGTCCCTCGTTGATCCACGACCAATTGTTCATTGTCTAATTGGGTTACCTGATGAGAGTTCATCATTGGCGACTCATGAAGGGAATATTATTTTACCCGGGAATTTATGCTTACAAAATGTTTTATACGTTCCAAAATTGAATTGCAACTTGCTCTTACCCAATTTCATGATGATATTGATTGTGTTTTGCAACTTACGGGAAAATTATGTGTTAAGCAGGACAAAGTGACGAGGGTGTTGATTGGGCTGACAGAGCGTGTTGATGGACTTTTTCTGTTCTTGGTCGTTCCATGCCAGGAGTTCGGGTTCTAGCTATTGATAGGGGGAAATCTACAGATTTGTGGCACCGGTGTTTGGGTCACCCTTCCGAAAAGGTCCTTAAGAATATTCCTAGTCGTATTGTTTCCAAATATTTGAATAAAGATGGTTAAGATGCTTATTTTCGGGCTAAGCAACATCGTGAACACTTTACTCTTAGTGCTAGTCATGCTATTATATCAATAAATAATTGTCGTTATGATGACTATTTTTAGAAATATGTCACCGACACAATGTTGGTGTCAATATATATTACCCCATGATCAATTATTTGTAAGTATGCAGAAATATGTTACTGACAAAGTGTTCACACCATGATCATATTTATCTGGGTATGTTTGGTGATATAGTCTACATATTGTTGTGTCACTCTAATTTTCATATCAGCCAGAACTTACATGAAGTCAAAATGATTTTATAAAGACGTTTTTTTATGAACAAGATAAACTATTTAATTGAGAGGAATAAAAAACTTTTGGTTTTTCTTCGAAACGAAATTACCATATTTAATGAACTATAAGCCACAAAACACACGTTGAGACTCGAACCGAAAATTTATTGGTCATGGAACCTCAATTTAACCATCGAGTTAAAACTTTTCTTTTCCGAAACAAAATTATTACTTTTAATGGACTATAAACCACAAATCCGCGCTGATATTCAAACCGGAAACTTGTTGATCCAAAAGATCACTTTATTAACAAGGTCTACCAAAGAGGCAACATCAAAATTACAAAAATTCTCCAACTGGGTAAAAAACACAAAACATATGTCTGATCTATGTACCAAGTCGGTCTAATGTTTCTTGCACGATCAACTACATTCGAAAGAAAAACATAAGATGGAGGTCTCTCATCCCTATGACCGTGAGCTCCACATCCAAATATTATAAATGGTTTCTCTTCACGTATATCGCCACTTGCGTGTGGCAAAGGATTGATTTTCACCTCTTGATAAATTCAGGTTCAGCCACTCCTCCATGCTTCTGGTTCCAAATCTCCCTTCAGCCGGTACACTGATCCCAGATATTCCTAACACAGGGGCAGTCTCCTACTAGGGTCCAACTTAACTATTTAAGTAAGGCTCAAAATTAAAACAAGTGATTTTTAATAAAATAAACAAACATTCTTTGAATAATCAACTATTTTACCTTTTTGCTCTTCAAGTTAAGGAAAAAAAACGAAAAATATCGTTTTGCCCTTATAAAACGATCTTGTTATTGTTTCACATGAGTTTAAAACTTATCAATGATGTAAAAAATGTTATGCCGTTTTATTCATTTTTTATGACAATTTTGTTATGACAACAACAGTATTTTTAGGGGAAAAAAACCATTATTTAAATGATATAATCCGATATGCCAGTGAGACAACTCGGGATATGATAGCGAAACACTTTTTAAATGAATGCCTCATCATAAGATATCTTATTATCGCATCATGTTGTGATATTTGTTATTTCAAAATATTACTCCCTCGTTCTAAAATATAAATCATTTTTTGTTTTGTCCTATAATATATATCCATTTATAATATCAATAGAGTATTTATTGAGTTTTTTTTCATTTTACCTAATTTATTACAACCTCTGACCCAAAAAATAAGTCATTATACACTTTTAGATTTGTCTCACAATATAAGACATTTTACAATATCAATACAACATGTATTACTCTTTTCTCTATCTTACCCATAATTTATTATCAATCTAACCACTTTTCATATTGCATTAATGATAGTCAAGGGACATTTTAGACATTAACCTTTCAATTTACGACATTCAACCACTTTCTAAATCTGTGTAAAAACCTCTATGATAACTTATATTTAAGGACGGATGTAATATTATCTTTTCTATTCACCAACCTTTTATTACTACTTTACAACTATTGTATAAATGACAGTCAAATGATATTCTAAAATTTTGTTATCAAAATTAATTAAATACTTTCTCCGTTCCAAAATAACTGATCCAGTTGTTAAAATATTTTGTTCCATTTTGTTTGAGGCAATACAATTTTCAATGCAACATTTATTATATTTTTACTTGATTTACCCTTATTTATCACAGTATGAGACATATAAAAAGAAGGTCCACATTAATTAAATCTAAGGACATTATAGTAATTTCATTATAAAAGTTATTGCATTAACTCATATTCTTAATATGCGTAATTTTGGCAAGTGACTCAGATAAATTGAAACGGAGGGAGTATATAAATAAGAAAAAAACAAATAGGCAACATCATGAAAAGTAGGTTTTTTTTTAAGGGTTCATGAAAAGATTTTTTTTTAATTTTTATTTTAGAAACGGGCACTTTTTATTAACAGAAAGCAAAAAATTAGCAGCAAATGTACAAATATCTGGGAATTAACACCAAAAGGCAAAGGCTGCACTAGGGGGAAAAAAATACTAAATTTGATCACTATCTTGCCAAGCGAGACGCAAATTTTTTATCCGTTCCACCACCTGAGATAAGAAAACCGGGGCTGGTGGTCTCTGATTCAACCTTTCTAGGGGTTCAATCTCACCGGCAGTGTACCGGGTCAATCGTAGTCTAGCGTGGTGGTCAAGGTCGTCTCCCAAGGGAAATGTGAGGTTAAACACCAATTAGTTACCATTATCTTGATCCGAATCGCAGTTTTGTTTAAAAGACTAATAATTAACTACAAAGATTGTTCAAACGATAAAAGAAATTCACTAAGATGGTTTATAGTTCAAGTTAATTCCCTTAAATTGATTGAAATCGATCAACAAAGGTGTGCTATTGTGTGAATGGTGCATTCCGAAACATGTAATTTTCCCTCATACAAGTATATAAAATTACACTATGCCTTATCATTGGTTTAGGCACCTTAAACCTAATGACTCGACACGATAAACACATGAATGCAATATTCCCCGGATAAGGAATCAAATTCCGTTACGGTCGATTCTACCTTCCGTCCCTCTTACCATCGTCTCACAACTAACGTCTCCGTTCGGTATCTACTAGTTGTGTAGGTGCATGCAATGGTTAATTACTCCAATACACACATTAACAATCAAAGCAAGCAAGAGGATTTCAACACAATAGAAGCTAGCAATAAAATGATCAACTCCAAACAATAAAAGGATTAACTATCATTACTATATCATCTTAGTCAATACAAGAAACTAGCCACTTATCATCATAACTACTAACAAGTTAAAGCTAGCATTCATAATAACAAGAACACTTAGATCAAAGTAAAAGCTAATAGATTACCAAATTCGAATGATGAACCCAAGGTGAGATTCATCTACTCCAGTTTGATGAAGATGG
Organism: Gentiana straminea; assembly: GCA_036785695.1. Lineage (NCBI taxonomy): Eukaryota > Viridiplantae > Streptophyta > Magnoliopsida > Gentianales > Gentianaceae > Gentiana > Gentiana straminea. The sequence goes on along the minus strand of JAVUPR010000266.1, from coordinate 13,296,865 downwards.
AGCACAGCTAATTGTTTCCTATACATCCACTTCAAGACTTGAGCTTCTCAAAATGATAGTTCTAAGATATTACAAGGATTAAATGTTAAAATGATGGTGATTTTTGGCTAAGAGAGCCTTTCTGGTGATATTGCCTTCAAGCTTCTCCAAAAACTCTATCTGTCGAACTCCTCCTTTTTCTTCACTGATGAGCAATAGTATATTGCCAAATTTTTGCAATTTAATAAGGTGGCTTGCGCCACTTTTTGTGTGGCTTAAGCCATGTGTGACCAAAGTAGTTGAGACATGACTTCTGCATTTAATGCGCATGTGATGGCTTGATATTGTGGCCTGCACCATTGAAGTTGTGGCTCACGCCATTTTTGATGTTGTGGCTCACGTCACTTTTGATGTTGTGGCTCACGCCATGACATCAACAATTATAAATCTTCCATGAAATAAAACGAATGCTTTCCAATTTCCTTCCATTTCTTTTCTGCTCTTCTATCACTACAAAACAGACATATCATAATACTAAAAGGTCTCGATAATAAATTATAGATGACTAGGTTAACATTTATTAATAAAATTTAGATATTCATCATATAAATTTATGAAATGAAATCGATTCTATTTATAACTAATTCCACTATAATTGATACGAATTATCATTTTATACTGAAGAATTGGGGTAAAACATCGTATAATTTTAGCATCCGATTGACATACATCAACCACTCCCCACTTAGGTTTTGCTCGCCCTCGAGCAAACAAGCGATAAAATAACTAGAGTTACAGCAAAGATAATGAAACGTCGAGAACCGGATGTCAACTGGGTGATGCAACTCGTCAGAATTATAAATATATGTTTACCGTGATCCAAGACAATAGCGGAGTGTGTGTGTGAATATTTCTCAGAATTGTTATCAAGCACTCAAAATATGAAGATCATGCATGCAAACTCGTAAAATGCAATCCATAGGATTAGGAATGATACCAATCTCCACTAATCGAGGCATTCAGAGTCAATGAGATAGATCGGGCAGGACTTGCAAGCTTGTAACGTTAGGTTCGGGAATTGGCTTATCGAAGGATTAAAAAGGATATAACAAAAGAGAATGAGCAAGATAGTAAGCATTCTACACCTTCGACTCCAATAAAATGTCAACCGATACTTCTACTCTCATAAAGCTACTCAAGACGTCTCCCTCATAACAATCACGAGAATAAACGCACCATATCAACTTGATCAACTTCCTAACCCACATTACTTGATTTTGATAAACTGTCCTTCCACATTTTTCTTCGTACTATAGCCATTATTTGATCACATTAACACTATAAATGAAACTTTTTTCTTTTTTCTTTTTTTTTTTAATTTTTTATTCAAACAATAAAAGAAGAAACTGTATATATACAATACATACAAAGGCTCCGAACTCAATAAAATAACATCTCAACCATGTGCCACGAATACTATCCAACTCTCGACTCCCAAAGTCGTCACCGCACAATCCATAGAAACTTACTACACTTGCGGGAAACAAGGAAGTGTAGACCATGATTCGGTTAAGGGTCGGATTATAGCGGGGTTAATCACGAATGGTTGTTTCGAGTGGGGTCTCGCCACTCTACAAGGCTGAGATGGGGACAGGTGGAAATTTATGTTCGGGTTGGCCATTTGGCTCTAGTTAAATCAAAGAAATGCCAGGACCGTCTTCCCTAACTCCGACACTGAACACCTTTCTATTCCGCCTCGAAAGGATATCAAGCCTAAGTTCTAGTTGCTATGGAAGCATGCTTGCATGATTACATAAAAGTTACTTGTTAACAAAATTTTGAAATATACGTACTCTGAGGATTCACACTATAATCACGGACTCACGAAAAAAATGCATTTATGATTCATTAAAGTTACTCACTTTGTTAAAGCATCTATTCTTTTATTACATATCTTAACTTATAACAGAATTTATTTTAACCACTTAATTGTTCAAGTTTGACTAAAATTTAAGCGTTTCTTAAGTATATAGTGAAATAATTCCGTGTTTTTCCCGACTACGGCTCCACTCCCCCTTTACGATCTAGCATTGTCCTCAATGACTAGTGAGGATAGAAGTGTATGAGGGAAAAATACAAAATCAATTAAAGTAATAATTTGAATCAGGGGTAGCATGCAATTAAAATATGGAAAATAAAAGGGATGGTGCAAGCCATGCAACCTAATTAATTTAAATGAATGGAATTAAAGTGGTGCAGGCCACGCACACCTGTGGCTCAGGCCACCAATTCAATTTAATTCGAATTCATTGATTAAATTGGCGTAGGCCATGCATCCTTGTGGCGCAGGCCACAATCTCATTAATTTGAATTAAATAGAATTAAATAGGCGCAGGCCAAACGTGAATGCATGCATGAAGATAAGAAATGTACTAACCAAAATTAGAAAAAACATAAACTTACTATATTATACAAAGATAGAAAAGAAACAACAACAGCCAACAAAGGTGCCTAGCACCAAATTATTTAAACCAATTGATGACGATCTAAAACTGACGATCACAGACGCAACAACTTTTATTGAAACCCAGAGTGGGTAGAACTTAAATACTTAAAAACGAACCAACAACAGTACCAACTGAATCGAACACCATGACGATCATTCATAATCAGAATCAGAAGAGGATGTGGAAAAGGGTGGAGTGGAGGAGCCATCAGGAAGATCAACAGGTAAGAAACCAGAGCGGGTAGCACGGCTAGGCATAAGCTCATCACCAAATTGGTTAGGTAGGCCCGCAACCCGAGTACAAAGGTGCGTAATGAGCCAAGCATAAGGAAGCGGCTGGCAAGGGCGATGTTGAGCTCTAGCGAAGTTGATAGCAGTCCTGTGGATGATGGTGCCCCAGTTGATTAACGCACCAACCCGAACAGCGTGCATGAGGACAAGCTCCTCATCAGTAAGCTGCGAGAATTGCGAGGATGGCAGAACTCTGGAGTTGAGGAAATGTTTCCATGTGCGCGCATCAGTGTCAATGTGGGCAGCATCTATGGCTCCTGGGCCACGGGTTGAGCGGAACATAGTGCCGAGGGCCTCGTAAACACGGAGAGCCATGTTCTCCGGGATATGAAGTTCCCACAACTGTTCGTAGGGAGCCATTGGCTCAACAAAGGTTTCAGAGAGGTGAAAAGCGGCATTGATGACACTAGGGGTAAAAGGGACGCGAACACCACGCATTGGCACCTCATTCGTGCCGGCCACCGATCCTGCTCCGTAAAGAACGGAATAGAACTCGCGGACCATAGAAACATTGATACGCCCCCTAGGAGCCCTAGCAAACCTTGTCCAACCACCCCAATCAACTCGCACCTTGGAAAACTCATTGAGTTTATTTCGATTCAATCCTTTCTCGTATTGAATTGGGGCATGGCTGAAACAGTAGGTATAACGATTTATAGCCAGTTCAGAGCCATACGTTAAGATGTGTGGAGGAGAACGAGGGTTGTTATATCTGGGAGGAGAGTCGGGAGAGTCTGGAGGTGTTAGGGAGGGTGAAGGTGGTGGAGTGAGCTCATTGTTAGAAGACATGATAGGAGATAAAGTGATAAAAGAGAGGAGGGTGGTATTTTTGGTGTGAAGGAATGAGAAGAAAGGGTGGTTATTATATAGAAAAAGAGAGGAGAGCAACGGAAAGGAGTGCAAAACTCTCTGATAAGCAATAGTGTAAAATGGCTCAAGCCACTAATGTCATGGCTCAGGCCACTTGACTGAAAGCTATCAAAGAGTCTGCAAACAGGACAAACAGGACAGAAAGCAGAATGGAAATTAAAGGTAAAATTAAAGGTATGTGGCGCAGGCCACCATTAAAAGTGGCACAAGCCACTACCTCCAACAATCGGGCTAAAAAAAAAAAATTAAAGACTCAAACATGAGATAAATATTACACTAAAACATATCAAACATATATTAAGAGAACAAAATCAAGTGCATCTGTCTTTCAATTTGACTCCAAATAGGGAATACTCTGACATATTCCTACCAAAAAATAGTCACAAGCCAAATAGTTTAAGATTCACTGACACAAAAATAAAATAAGCTAAATAGTCAAAAATGAGATGATGAGAATGTTGGAAAATAAAGTGGCGCATAAATAATTTGAATTAAACCAAACAAAAATAAGCTAATTTAATTTGAATTAAACCAAACAAAGTGGCTCAAGCCACTAGGACCGTGGTGCAAGCCACTAAATTAATTAGCCAAATTCATGAAATTAAAGTGGCGCATGCCACTTCTTCTTATGGTGTGCGCCACTACATCATGAAACGGGAAAGAACTCACTATTCATTAACAGAGAGCAAAACACCCACAAATTTTTACTTAGAAAAATTTTCTAACACCCGAAACATATAAAACACGTCTTTATACTTAGAAAAAAAAATTGAAAAACTTAAAACAAACACACCAAGCATATTTAACACAGTACTTCTATCATATATCAAGACAAGAACTAGACTTAAAATTAAAATTTATACGGTCTATCGGGTTGCCTCCCGGGAGCGCTTTCGTTTAACGTCGTTGGCTCGACGAGATTATACGGTAGATTAAATGGATTATACAGATCAATCGTAGGGACTACTACCAACTAATACCACCTAAACACATAGCACAGAAGCACATAATCTTACCAAAATTGATGCATAAGCGGTAAAAGGAAAGATAGTACCCGGGGTTGCTAAGTTTATAGTCTATAGCTAGACTATGCCTCTTTTTTAGTCAGAAGGGGGGTCGGTGAGGAACATCACTTCCTCAGCTTGAGGGATTCCTTCCTCTTTAATAAACAGTTTCACTCGATGTCCATTGGCTAGAAATGAGGTTTTTCCATCAGTAAGATCCACTGATCCGGATGCATATACCCTGGTTACCTTGAAAGGGCCTGTCCATCTCGATCTCAACTTACCTGGAAACAACTTTAAACGTGAATTATACAAAAGCACCTCGTCACCTATATGGAACTCACGACGAAAAATCTTTTTATCATGAAATGACTTCGTGCGTTCCTTATAGATACGGGCGTTTTCATAAGCATCTAAACGAAATTCTTCCAATTCCGTGAGTTGGAGCAACCTATGATCATCTACGGCTTGGGGATCAAATTTAAGAAACTTGATAGCCCAAAAATCTCGGTGCTCTAACTCAACCGGAAGATGACAAGATTTTCCAAAGACTAACTTATAAGGAGAGCAACCAATGGGTGTTTTAAAAGCCGTTCTATATGCCCATAGTGCATCATCGAGTTTCACCGACCAATTTTTGCAGTTGGTGTCTACCGTTTTTTCAATGATCCGTTTCACCTCTCGGTTAGACACTTCCACTTGACCACTAGTGTGTGGGTGATACGGTGTACCTATCTTGTGCTTCACACCATACTTTTCAAGCAATTTTGTGAATGGTTGATTACAAAAATGAGATCCTCTATCACTAATGATGGCCCGAGGAGTGCCAAATCTCGTGAAGATGTTCTTTTTAAGGAACTTCATCACTACTCCGGCATCATTGGTGGGAAGAGCTTGGGCTTCAACCCATTTGGATACATAGTCAACCATTACCAAAATAAACTTATTACCAAATGATGGAGGAAATGGCCCCATGAAATCGATGCCCCATACATCAAACAACTCACACTCTAAAATAGGGTGGAGAGGCATTTCATGTTTCTTAGATATATTTCCCCATTTCTGGCATGACTCACAAGATTTAGAATAATGATGTGCATCTCTATATAACGTAGGCCAATAAAAACCACATTGTAAAACTTTATAAGCGGTTTTCCATCCACCATGATGGCCTCCAACTTCACGTCCATGACAAAAGGATAGTAGACTTGAAATTTCATTATTAGGAATGCATCTCCTAATGATGCCATCCGAACACCTCCGAAAAAGGTCCGGTTTCTCCCAATAATAGAATTTCAAATCATGGAAAATTTTCTTTTTCTTTTGCCATGTCCAATGCGGTGGAATATAACCATGTGTAAAATAATTAACAATGTTACCAAACCATGGCGAATCCTCTTTTTGCATGGGGTTGTTTCCAATGAGTTGCATGGATGGAGGTGCATCAATTACCATAAGTTGTTCATCCGGGAATGCATCTTGAATCTCCTTCCTTTTACCTTCCTCTTCAACGATCTCTAGTCTACTCAAATGATCCGCCACTACATTGTCTTTACCTTTCTTGTCTTTGATTTCCACATCGAACTCTTGAAGAAGTAAGATCCATCGTAGAAGTCTTGGCTTCGCATCCTTCTTGTTCATTAAATACCGAAGTGCCGCATGATCGGTGTGGACAATAACCTTAGAACCGATAAGATAAGAACGAAACTTATCCAAGGCGAAGATAACCGCTAATAGTTCCTTCTCGGTTGTGGCATAGTTGATTTGTACCGCATTCAAAGTATGAGATGCATAGTAGATTGCCTTTAGAACCTTATCATGACGTTGGCCTAACACGGCCCCAACCGCTAGATCACTTGCATCACACATTAATTCAAACGGTAAAGTCCAATCCGGGGCTACTAAGACAGGTGCACTTACCAATTTCTTCTTCAAGGTTTCGAATGCTTCCATACACTTCTCATTGAAGTTGAAAGGTACTTCTTTTTCAAGTGGATGGCTTAATGGTTTAGCAATTTTCGAGAAATCCGCCATGAAACGACGATAAAATCCGGCATGTCCAAGAAATCCTCTTAAGGTCTTCAAGTTTACCGGTGGCGGTAGCTTTTCGATCACCTCAATCTTTGCTTTGTCAACTTCGATACCATCTTCAGAAATTCTATGGCCTAGAACAATGCCATCGGATACCATCAAGTGACACTTTTCCCAATTTAGAACCAAATTCGTATCTTCACAACGTTGTAGGACACGTTCCAAATGAGATAAGCATTGATCAAAGGAATCTCCGAAAATACTAAAATCGTCCATAAATATTTCCAAAAATTTCTCAACCATATCAGAAAAGATTGTCATCATACACCTTTGAAATGTAGCCGGAGCGTTGCATAAACCAAAAGGCATTCTTTTATAAGCAAACGTTCCATAAGGGCAAGTAAATGTTGTCTTTTCTCGATCACCGGCCGCAATGAAAATCTGTAGATATCCCGAACAACCATCAAGGAAACAATAGAATTTGTGTCCACACAACCGCTCCAACATTTGGACAATGTACGGTAGTGGATAGTGATCATTCCTTGTATGCTCATTCAGTTTTCGAAAGTCGATACACATGCGATATCCGGTCACTTCCCTTGTAGGAATCCATTCGTGTTTCTCATTTTCCTTAACTGTAAAACCGCCTTTCTTTGGTACCACTTGAGTGGGACTAACCCATACACTATCTGAGATAGGGAAGATTATGCCCATTTTTAACAATTTGATAACCTCTTTCTTCACCACTTCTTGCATATGTGGATTTAGACGGCGTTGTGGTTGTGCACACGGTTTAGCATTATCATTCAAAATGATCTTGTGCACACAAATTTCCGGGCTAATTCCATGAATGTCCGCTACCGTCCAACCGAATGCTTTCTTGTGCTTTCTAAGCATCCTTAGCAATTGGTCTTCCTGCAACTCGGTTAGTGACGAAGAAATAATAACAGGTAACAATTTATCATTTGCAAGAAAAGCATATTTAAGATTAGAAGGTAAAGGTTTCAATTCCAGATTTCTTGGTGGCTCTTCCACTGAAGGCTTCAAAACAGGTCCACTCAAATCTAGTTCCAAGTACCGGTGCCATGGTTGTCTTCTAAAAGGCCCGCCGGCATCCAAGTGAAAAATCACTTCCTTCATTTCTTTGTCATTTTCTTCTTCTTTATAGATTGATAAAGCCAAGCATTCTTCAAGTTTGTCTTCAAAGGCCTGTAATTTAGTACGATCCACACAAATAGAAGATATAGCATCTATAAAAGAACATGATTCTCGTGAGTCGTATGGATGTTTCATTGCTTTGAAGATATTAAAAGTGACTTTATCCTCATTAACTCTCAAAATTACCTCACCTCTTTGAACATCAATAAGAGTTCTTCCCGTGGCTAAGAAAGGACGACCAAGAATAAGGGGCGTTGAATACCCTTCCTCCATTTCCATCACCACAAAGTCAACCGGGAAGTAAAACTTATCGACCTTAACTAGAACATCTTCGATGACTCCCTTAGGGTATTTAATCGATCTATCCGCCAATTGGAGAGTTATCTCCGTGTTTTTAAGTTCTCCTATTCCAAGTTTTTTATAATCCGCATAAGACATGAGATTTATACTTGCACCGAGGTCACAAAGTACTTTCTTAAACAAAAATCCCCCGATTTCACATGGCATGGTGAAACTACCGGGATCCTTAAGTTTAGGAGGAAGCTTGTGTTGTAAGACCGCGGAGCATTCCTCATTAAGACAAATTTTCTCATATTCTTCTAAACGCTTTTTATTTGACAAAATATCTTTAAGGAATTTCCCATAAGTAGGCATGTTAATTAAAGCTTCAATTACGGGAATGTTAATATTCAAATGGCGAAAAGTATCAAGGAAACGAGCGTATTTTTTATCCATCTTCAACTTTTTAATTTGTTCCTTTGGGGGATACGGGAGTGATTCAAGGTCAATTAAAGTGGGATTAGAATTCATACCTCCCTTACCCTTGTCGTTCGGTTGAGATGGAGAAGCTTCCTCGAAAGTTTGGGCATTAGGTGGCCGCCAATCAATGTCTTCTTGCTTTTCCTTCTTCGATTTTTGCCTTGGTTCCCCTTTGAGCTTTTTGAGTGTGAACCGGTGGAGAGTCTTTAGAAACCGTGTGTTCTTCAACTTGATCCTCTCTCACATGTTCATTAAATAAGGTCCTTAGATCACTTGCTCTAGGGTTCTTCAAGATTCTAGGCACTTTTACCCACTCTTCATCATCACTTTCCTTTTCAACATACCTATCCCTTCTTAAAAATTCATTAATAACCTCTTCTTCTTCTTTACTCAATTCCTCTTTTTCGAATTTGTCATCTAAATCATCTTCTACTTCGTTATTTCCAGGATTTTCCACACCATTGCTTCCACAAATTCTCCCACTACGAGTAACGATAACATTAACCTCCCATGGATTCCTCTTGGTATTGCTAGGAAGTCCACCGGGTGGTCTACTACTCTTTCTTTCTCCTTCCCTACTCAAATGTTCTTCTACATTCCGCATTGATGCTTATATGGTCTTCATTCTTGTATCATGACCACTCATCGTAGTCCTCAAAGAGCTAAGATCCTTAGTAACCGAACTCATAGAAGTCATCATGGATTCCATGTTCTTAGCTTGAGTAGATACCACACCCATAAGATTATCCATCATTGCTCCCCATTTGTCAACATTGTCATTTGATTGAGTAGTATTTTGAGTAATGGGAATGCTTTGGGTGGTGTGTTGTTGGTAAGATCGAGTTGGTGGTTGTTGTGGATAGGTGGAGGAATTTCCTTGGAAGTTTCGAGTTTGGGAATTTGGGTTGGAAGAGGTTCTTTGTTGTAAAGGGAATGGTGGTTGGCCTTGCTTGTTTGCATTGTCGGACCAACGATAATTTGGATGATCTCTCCTTATAGCATTAAAGGAGTTTGAATAAGCATTATTTGGATTTTGATGTTGTTGCATGAAACTAACCTCTTCATTTGTAGGTTCTCTCGATTCACCCGTTGTGAAAGTTGTATCATCATCATATCTCATTTCCTCAATCGGGCATTCACCTTGTGCATACACATCCGAAGTCTTGCTAGATTGCATACCATCGAATTTTTTGTTAAGAGAAGCTAGTTGAGCTAGCACTTCCGATTGGGACGTAGTTTCTCCTACAAAAGCGACCTTTCTTGTACTCGATCCGGTCTCCCACATTCTATTGTTTTTCGAGATTCTTTCAATAGCATCATACACCTCTTGTGCATCACGCATCATCAAACAACCGCCACATGCATGATCAACATCCGCACGGGACTCATGTTTCAATTGTCTACAAAAGAGTTGGATTTGCATTTCAAGAGTGTAACCATGATCGGGACAAGCTCTCAACAATTTTTTAAATCTTTCCCATGCACTTCGAGAGACTCTTCAACTCCTTGCTTGAAGTTAGCAATTTCAACCTTCAATTTCAAATTTCTCCCGGGTGTGAAATATTACTTTAAAAATTCGTCTTGTATTTCTTCCCAACTAGTCAATGAGTGATGAGGAAGAGATGAAAACCAATCCTTAGCCTTTCCGGTCAATGAAAAAGGAAACATTGACATCCTTGTCAACTCCTTATGAACACCATGGCTCTTAGCCGTGTTGCAAAATTGCTCAAATAGATGAAGATGTTGATGTGGATCTTCGTGATCTTCACCAAAAAATTGACAACGAGTATCAATCAATCCAAAGAGATGACCTTTCACTTCAAAGTTGTTAGCTCCTTCATTAGGTAAACAGATAGGATCATTTGGTTGGTTTCTTCTAACTGTTTGATCACATAGGGGTCGAAATGGAGGATTGTTGTTTTGGTTATTTCGGTTGTTTTGATTCCGGTTTTGGTTTCTGTTTTGATTTTGATTTCTGTTTTGATTCTGGTTTTGTTGGTCATTGGGATATTGATTGTTCGGATTTGGGTTAAGTGGGTGAATGGGTGGTGGATTTAAATTGGCTTGGTTCCTTGGGCATGATTCAATCCTTGATCACCTTGTGTTTCATCGCTAATCTCGGCCATATCTATTTCTTGGTTAGATGATTCTTGGGAAGTTTCTTCACCAAGTTGTCCTTTGCTAGTTTGACCTCGCTTATTCTCAGCTCGTAATTGCCTTTCGTAACTGTTGATGTCGGGCTTGTATGGAGTGAGAGGGGCCTTACCGCTTCTAGAACGGGTCATCAACTGCAAAATAGAAACAACAAGAAAACAGTGAACAACACTTGGTAACTTACCAAGAGGTAAGTACCAAAAGAAAATAAAACAGAATTAGGTTAGAAAAAAGTTTTGATTCTTTCTCAAGAATTTTAAACTAATATAAGTAGAAACCGTTACAACTCCCCGGCAACGGCGCCAAAAACTTGATGCAACCTTTCTAGGGTTCAATCTCACCGGCAGTGTACCGGGTCAATCGTAGTCTAGCGTGGTGGTCAAGGTCGTCTCCCAAGGGAAATGTGAGGTTAAACACCAATTAGTTACCATTATCTTGATCCGAATCGCAGTTTTGTTTAAAAGACTAATAATTAACTACCAAGATTGTTCAAACGATAAAAGAAATTGACTAAGATGGTTTATAGTTCAAGTTAATTCCCTTAAATTGATTGAAATCGATCAACAAATGTGTGCTATTGTGTGAATGGTGCATTCCGAAGCATGTAATTTTCCCTCATACGAGTGTATAAAATTACACTATGCCTTATCCTTGGTTTAAGCACCTTAAACCTAATGACTCGACACGATAAACACATGAATGCAATATTCCCCGGATAAGGAATCAAATTCCGTTACGGTCGATTCTACCTTCCGTCCCTCTTACCATCGTCTCACAACTAACGTCTCCGTTCGGTATCTACTAGTTGTGTAGGTGCATGCAATGGTTAATTACTCCAATACACACATTAACAATCAAAGCAAGCAAGAGGATTTCAACACAATAGAAGCTAGCAATAAAATGATCAACTCCAAACAATAAAAGGATTAACTATCATTACTATATCATCTTAGTCAATACAAGAAACTAGCCACTTATCATCATAACTACTAACAAGTTAAAGCTAGCATTCATAATAACAAGAACACTTAGATCAAAGTAAAAGCTAATAGATTACCAAATTCGAATGATGAACCCAAGGTGAGATTCATCTACTCCAGTTTTGATGAAGATGGAGCACAGCTAATTGTTTCCTATACATCCACTTCAAGACTTGAGCTTCTCAAAATGATAGTTCTAAGATATTACAATGATTAAATGTTAAAATGATGGTGATTTTTGGCTAAGAGAGCCTTTCTGGTGATATTGCCTTCAAGCTTCTCCAAAAACTCTATCTGTCGAACTCCTCCTTTTTCTTCACTGATGAGAAATAGTATATTGCCAAAAAAAATTTGCAATTTAATAAGGTGGCTTGCGCCACTTTTTGTGTGGCTTAAGCCATGTGTGACCAAAGTAGTTGAGACATGACTTCTGCATTTAATGCGCATGTGATAGCTTGATATTGTGGCCTGCACCATTTAAGTTGTGGCTCACGCCATTTTTTATGTTGTGGCTCACGCCACTTTTGATGTTGTCAACAATTATAAATCTTCCATGAAATAAAACGAATGCTTTCCAATTTCCTTCCATTTCTTTTCTGCTCTTCTATCACTACAAAACAAACATATCATAATACTAAAAGGTCTCGATAATAAATTATAGATGACTAGGTTAACATTTATTAATAAAATTTAGATATTCTTCATATAAATTTATGAAATGAAATCGATTCTATTTATAACTAATTCCACTATAATTGATATGAATTATCATTTTATACTGAAGAATTGGGGTAAAACATCGTATAATTTTAGCATCCGGTTGACATACATCAGTCTCTCTTCCTCACTGTCGTGAAGAATCTTGTTCCTCCATAGCCAAATGCCATATAAAGCCTCTCGCCAAACGTATTTCCAAGTTGTAGTTCCCATGACCGGTAAGCTACCCCGGCTCAAGTTCAATCGCATCCAGTCCTGAACCGTTTTAGCCCCAAAAAAAGATCCCAGCACTCCCGTGGGAGCCTTGAACACGAAACCATGTTTGCCCAATGGCAATCTCTAAATGTATGAAGACTTGTTTCTTCAGAATCACCACACACGAAACGTCAGGGGGATGGAATAATATGTCTTCTAGACAACAAAGCACCAACCGGGAGAGACTCGCGATTTAAAGACCAAAGAAGGAAATTACCTCAAGCCGGCCCTTTTAAATTCCAGATTTTCTTCCATATGGTGCAATCCAAATCCTGCCTTGGTGTAGACTGTTGCATTTGCCAATGGTAGCCCGATGCTACTGAATACTGCCCTTCCGGGTCACCTTTCCAACATACATTCGAATGCCCAAGCCCAGCCCCTTCCACAAAGCCGTATAAGCTCTACATATGCCACGCCAAGTAGGAGAACATCTATGCTTTGGCTTGCTCGACGGAGTTTTATATTTATGAGAGAGAGCCTTTACCCATAATGTGTCTTTCTGATGTAAAAGCTGCCACACAAGTTTGCCCAGGAGGGCTAAGTTCATTTCATGAAAAGATTTTTAACATTCATAAATCGAAGGATCACATCCGATGATCCCTAGTCTCATCTTATCTCTTATCTCTTATCTACCTCTCTTGGGCACAAAGGATGGGCAAGAGGCCACGTCCCTCTTCCCTTGAAAATGCCCCAGCAGTGCCACGTGGCACTTTATTGTTTTTTTTTGTTTTTTTGTTTTTTTTTTTGCATAATGTAGATACGCCGCACGATACGACAAGGCCATGACGATATTACTGTTTACAAAATTTAAATATACAACACGTTGCCGACACGTTATATATGCCACGTGTCACTTCAGATTTTGTTTTTATCGCTTTCTTATTCATAGTAGCTTTTTTTCGCTTTCTTATTCATAGTAGCCGACACGTTATATATGCCATGTCGCCCCTTCTTTGTTTTTGCCTTTAGCGGTTCGAGTAATTTTTTCGGGCCTTTATCGATTCAAACAAGAAAAATAAACACATTATATTAGGTTGGATCGAATTGTATCTACATTGGAATTTTTTTTGAGGCCACGGAGAACCGTTGGCCCTAAGAACACAGTCTCGATGGCCTTATGGTTGGACCGGCCCTGTTTAGATACCGTCAAAAAAATTTGTGTGCTATGCCGAAAAGAATTGAAATTGACCTATAAAATATTACAAATTTGAAAATTGATTATTTATGAACAAAAAACATATAAACTCAACACGAGTGATCCTGATTGGGTTTAAGAGCGTCGGGGAGTATCGGTACTATATCGGGGAGTCTCGACAACGTCTCGGAGATGTGACGAACATTAAAAAAAAATTAAAATATTATTCCAAGCAGTCGGCACGTGTCGGATACGTTTCGGACCGTGTCGTGTCGAAAATGTGTCGGACCGTGTTATCATCATTTTCCCACTTTCATTTACCGTATCAAATCCACCTTTGATTGCTCTTACATCAATTGTCAAAACCTGCTATACCTACTCTCCTCCTTCTTTCAACCCAAAACTACCCCTTCTCCTTCTCCCCACCCCCTCGCTTTCGATTGTCATGTCTCCGGCCAATTTCACCTCTTCCCTTCCAACCACCATGTCGCCCAAGCAATTTGGAACCACAAAATTGATCCCAACTCCTTTGCTTCTGTACAAAGTTGACTGGAATGAAATCATTCCTTTACTAACTCTCTGGAACAATTGAACCACTCTATGTACTGATTTTTTTTTCCGGTATAAGGCAAGAGATTGAAGTCTTTGTCATTCCACGCATCAATTGAACTGCAGGTAATATCCATTATTTTCTTCACAGGTGCTCTTATAGATTTTATTTGCAAATTGGAACATCAATTTTAATTCATGTGTTCTTTGTTTTTGCATGCCTAATCTAGGATTATAGGAGCTACTTCAGAAGATTTCATAACCAGAAATTGTTGTGCTAAAGGTGTGTTCCCTTCATCTGTTTTTCTCGGATGGACATGAAATTAGTTATGTCTGTTTTGGATTTTTTTTAGTTTCTTGATCTGTGATGTATTCTGTGGATTTTAGTTCTTGCTGTAGCTATTTTATTAGTCAGATGCATGAGAAGAAGGGCTTGCTACCTGAGAAAAAGGTTATGATTTTATTTATTTATTTTCTTTTACCTTCAGCTTGATCAATGTAATTAAGACTTGGGTATCTCTTTGGTGTAGAGCATTTCAAGAAATAAGGCATGCCCATGTGGCTCAAAAAAGAAATATAGGTCGTGTTGTGAATTAGCTGCTGGGGGATCATCTGAAGGAGAATCTCAAGAAAAGTTGATGCCTGAAGAAAAGGTTATGATTCATTTTTTTATTTGCAGAGAGTTAAATTACATTGTCCTTCTTTTTACTCCTCCATTTAGCTTAATTTTGTCGCAGTTAAGTTTTCAGGGCATTCTTTTTTATGCAGAAAATTTCAAGAAACAAGCCCTGCCCCTGTGACTCTGTTAGGAAATACAAGAACTGTTGTGCAGCTACTTGGAAAAAGGTTATGATTCATTTTTTATTTGCTGACACTTAAAATTAGCTTGGCCTTCATTTCTCTCTTTAAGTTTGATAAGTATGGTCAGAGTTAATTTTTAGGTGTTCCTTTTTATATAGAAATTTCCAAGAAATAAGGGATGCCCCTGTGGCTCGACAAAGGAATACGATGGATGTTGTGGATCCGTAGCTGAAGGTCTTCTGCCAGTTCAGGATGTATTTTCTGTCCTATTTCTTCTTACTTTTCTTATAGCCTACTTATGACCACGATTTCTATTAAAATTGATTGAATACATATGTGTGTGTTTTTCGGGCTTCTTTAGGTTTGAGGTTTAGTGTTTACTTAATGCAATTTCTTTTAGCTTTTGCAGATCTCTTTACAAGTGGAGAGGTATATGTCTTGATATTACATTAATGTCTTCATGTTTCCTAGATCACGTCTTCATATCTTTGGTAGTTGTTTTATCCTCTATGTGTAGGTATATTGAATTCGAACAATAAAATGAAGTTTGTTTAACATAAATATTAATTCTGAAACATATTCTAATGTGGGATGAAATCTCTATTGGTGCAGGTCATTTCTACAAATTTGTTATGAGAGTAGGGCATCATCCAGAAAGGTATAAAACACAGCCCAAAGCAGGTGTAGGAATTGTTGCTTAGACGACTCTTTTTTCACTGTCTTTTTCTTTAGATATATTGCTGTTTTCCTATGCTAATTTGTGCTTAAACACCACAAACGGTTGCTAATGAATATTCTTGGGGGCTATTTTATGTAATTTAATAATTATGGTTTCATATTGGCATTTCGCATTTGATCCGCATTGAAGTTTCCTGAAGTGTTGTTATAGGTAAGGAGCAGAGTAAGAGCAAGTTCCCACTTTATTGTTCAGCTGCCCTTTTTTATTTTGTAACTCTATTTTCCTATATGACATTGTGTTAAATCTTGAAAACCTAATCCTTGTAAGTCATAAGTGATGATAAAGTCCATATTTCATGTTGGGGGCCAATCTGTTTTTTAAGGGATATAAACGAGAAACTATTGTTAATTTATGTATATTTCTTTTCCGTATATTTAGTTTTCATTCTAAGCATAATTTTCTTGATTTAGTGCTTGGTGAATGTGGGGCAGGAGCCTGAATGATTGAAAGTTAATTAAAAGCAAGATTAAGTACTTTGTTGTTGGTTTTATGGATATGTGATATAGAGCTTCCGAAAGAGGAGATTGATCCATGGTATATCTATTAAGAGTTTACATATAATAGAAGTTACAAGTACACTTAAATATCACATAAAATAGGGATTCTTTGGAACGGGCATGCCGTGCCTTGCACGGCATACTCCAAGACTAGTATATCTATTAAGAGTCAAGAAGTTGTGCCCACATGTGGCCACGTGGACACCTTCTTGGCTTGACACGTGGCGAGTTTTTTTTATTTATTTATAATTATTTTTATTTTAACCTTTGTGTTTTTTTTATCAAATATATACCGTTAGTAGTTTGTGCAGAAAAGGGAAAAAAAAAGAAAGACCGATACCGATGGATTTGAAGTTATGCTGTGTAGTGTATGATGAAAGATGGGCCAAGTTTAGCTATAAAATACAATAAAAAATATGACCAAACAAATATCCGCGCCACGAAAATAGTCACAGCACCACGACTACTCTCGTACGTGGACACCTTCTTGGCTTGACACGTGACGAGTTTTTTTTTATTTTAACCTTTGAGTTTTTTTTATCAAACGTGTACCGTTAGTAGTTTGTGCAGAAAAGGGAAAAAAAAAGGAAAGACCGATGGATTTGAAGTTATCTTGGTAGTGTACGATGGAAGATGAGGTAAGTTTAGCTATAAAATACAACAAAAATATATGGCCAAACAAATATCCGCGCCACGAAAATAGTCACGGCGCCACGATTACTCTCGATTTTTTTTTTAATTTTATCAAACCTTTGTGGCTCGTTTTCTTTTAATCAACCGTGTGTCATTTGTAGTTTGTGCTTGTGCTGAAAAGGGAAAAAAGAAGAAGGAAAGACCGACAAATTTAACGTTGTGCCGTGTAGTGTATAATGGAAGACGAATCAAATTTAACTATAAAATACAACAAAAAAAAGTAGCAGAACAAATATCCGCGTCACGAAAATAGTCACGGCGCGACGATTACTCTCGGCGCCCTATAAATCATCGGTAGCTCTGACGCGCGTAACGTGGTGCCAAAAAAGTTATTTGGTGGTGTGTAAAATTAAATGAAAATTAATAAAAAAAATGATGTCAATAGTAAAATGATAGTGCCAATAAAACTCGTCTCTATTTATTCTGAGTTTACATGAAGAATCATTTTCCATATTTGCTCTGACTAGCTATATTGAACTTATTGGTCGTGTAAGAATGTATGATGTATTTATGTTGCTTCTATCGGCACCACGAAATTACTCACGGCGCTACGATTACTCACGGCGCCTTATAAATCACTCTCGACACCACATTAAATGTTTTTATTATCTCGAACAACATAACGTCGGTGGAACCGACGGCCGTTTGCAGTACGAGCGTCACTAAAATTGACGTTGGAATACCAAATCACTTTTTATATTCTTTAGACCGTTTGACACGTGGTTTTTTTTCCACCAAATGAATGAACACGAGATCAATGATGTATTCATTAATGATAAGAAATAGAAATGCGTATAGAAAATGAGTGTAACACATTTTCAAGCATATTAATGATCTGGAAGCTAAGGCGTCCCGGGAGAATTGACCGTGTAGTTATGGTCCGCTTATTGTTATTCTATAATGTTTCATTACGTAAAGTCGAAGCTAGATAGATCGACTTTATGACATTGTTCTCCGATACATCATATTGTGGTTTATTTTGTAGGTGAAAACTCCTGATAGGGCTGGAAGAGAAGTGATTCACAATCTTCACGTCTCTAAGAAAAAACTATCTCTTGCAGAGAATGTGATATTTTATGTTGCTCTCTTTGACTAGTGCCTTGAATTTGTTACGGTTACGCGATTTATTTCACGTTGGGATCTATTCTTTGATATTATCGTTGATAACGATTTATGTTGGCCCCGTCATGCCTTGCACGGCTCAAATTCACCAGTAGTACTACACTACTACTATACTAAAGGGTTTTATTTTTGGGGCCAGAGGCCAGAAGGACAAGATAAGATACAAAATGGTTGAGAAGTACAAAATGTAGTAACACATGTAGTAATTGTCCTTCTCAACCATTTTAGATTAAAATTGTCTTTCACAGCCTTTAAACTTTTTTTTAAGGGATACTAAAGGGCTTTTAAAGGAACACATTTAACATTTCCCCCCGAGCAATACTCTACTTCTTCTAGGGTTTTATCCGCCGGTCCCTATCTTTTCGTCAACTCTAGAATCGCACAAAATAAGGTTATTCCCTTCCGTTCTTCTGACTTTTGGTTTCTGGTATTTTGTTTACCTCCTGATTCAATTGTTTGATCTATTTACTTTCCATTGCTAGTCTTGTCCTTTTTCTTAATCTTTAAATCCTTGAAGAGGATCGAGTCCTTCACAAATTGTTTTTTGGGGCAATTGTTTATTTACTACTTTCTGAAAAGATTTTTGTATAAATAGTATTTCTGCAAGAGCTATTGTGTATATAGTATCGTGAACACAACCTTATCCAAAATAAATTAATATTCCCTAAATAGCCCCATATATCGTAAAAACATAAATAACCCATTGTTTTTATAAAGATATTTAATAAATTCATGTATGTAGCAGAATAATCAGATTTTAGGTTTAGATTCAAACCTTAGTTCATGATGTTAACATTTGTTAAATTAACATTAATGGGAAATGTTGCCATAAACCCAATTGCCCATTTTTCAGAGATTAATGTTTTAAGGCAATAAGGTTAACATTAATGGGAAATGTTGTCATAAACCAAGTTGATCATTTTTCAAGGATTAATGTTTTAAGGAAATTAAGGTTAACGTTAATGGGAAATGTTGTCATAAACCCAGTTGATCATATTTCAAGGATTAATGTTTAAAGGCAATTAAGGTTAAGGAATATATGACAGACATATTCAGGGTTTGAAGGATGGTTATTTACTGATTTCACTCTCCATTCTAATAATCTTTCCTTTTATCTCGTTCTCATAAACGTGTACTAGATTCATAGATCCCACACTCTAATTTAATGAATGAATATTTTCAAATAGTTTCATGGTATCTGAATTAACAGAGATGGATTCCTCTGTTAATGAAAATTTTAAATTTAATTATTAATTTAAAAAAGAGGTGGGCGGGAGAAATAAAATTTAATATTTTATTTATTTGGATTAACCCAGTTTAAATTAATAATTTACCTTTAGAAAATTATTTGGGTTTATAGACATATTTTTAAGAGAAAGAAAGTAGAGAGGGAAAATTTTTGGGTTCTCAACTTCTATTCTACTATGGTTTTGTTGACGAGTTGACGACTTATATAGTTCATGGTGTCAGTCACTCATGTTTTGCCACATGTCTCATTTATGGCCACACAAAACCACGTAATATTACTTGGTTTTGCTTATGAGGCCGACACGTGTCCCTACTAACAACAACAGTATCTTTATTATTCCTTCATTTTTCTAGTACGTGTGTTTTGAATTTTCAAACTCAGTAATAATTCTTGAAGGATATTTTTGTCTTTTCCAATTAATAATGTTTTTATATTATTTTTTTATGGACTCCGCTTTGTGGAATAACATATACAAAAAAAAACTTTGAAAAATATACTATACAAACAATTTCCCCTGGTTGTTTTTCGTCACGCGGCCATAGGGGAGGTACCACTCTGCTAAAACCCTAGTTGAAGCCACCGCTTTCGGTAAGAGCACCGTACTACGTACTCGCTTCGTTTTGTTCTGTATAAGGTTTTCAAGACGAGTGCATTGTCTTTCTTGTAGATAATTTGCTGTTTCAGCTTCTCCAATAAGAGATGAGGTAAGTCAAGATCCCTTTATTCCCTCCACCTCCCACCCTCTTGGAGGATTTTTTTTTAAAGATTTATGTTAGTTTTTATGACTCTGAGGATGCCAAATTTTTTCTTTCTTACTTCTCCTCTTTGTGCAGTCGGCCAATGGAAGAAGATGCCCCTGTAAGTCCTATTTTTTGTGTTCTTTGTTTTTCAATTTCTTTAATACCGATAGCATGTTTGTCTTCTGTTTCGTGTTTTCTGTAAAATTATGCATTATCATCGCTTCAAGGTTGTGAGTATTTTGTTGTCGATTCACTTTTTGATTATGACATTCATCCTGCCTCCTATTGGACTTTGGCCTTATCTACTCTCCCTTAGAGGAAAAAAGCTACTGAAAGAGAGAAAGAATAAAGTTTTTTTTCTTCACTCTTGGTTGATAATGTGAAATACAGTGGCTTCTTACTTGTGCTTATGTTATTTGATAATTGTCTGTCATAGGGCAAAACTGAGGAAGAGGAGTTCAACACTGGACCACTTTCTATTCTGATGATGAGTGTGAAGAATAATACTCAGGTTCGATATATTATTATCGATAGACCGATGATCCTTGTAAAAATCATCATTGAATCAAGGATAGTGTTTGTTCTTCTACACATCATCACTTAGGTTTTGATTATGTTTCACAAACAATGGAGAATGTTTTATTTTTTATGTGTGTATTGCACTTCTGCTGTAAATACTAATGAAGTTATGCATATGTTCTTTTTGGTTGCAAACAGGTGCTTATCAATTGTAGGAACAACAAGAAGCTGTTGGGCCGTGTTAGGGCTTTTGATCGTCACTGCAACATGGTGTTGGAAAACGTCAGAGAGATGTGGACCGAGGTAAAAGAAATCGTGCTTTGTTTTCATCTTAATTTCTTTTTCTGCTGTTATTTCTAACACCTACTCATGATAATAATGCTCCTTGTGCTGTTCTGTTAGGTGCCCAAGACTGGCAAAGGCAAGAAGAAAGCTCATCCTGTTAACAAGGATAGGTTTATAAGTAAGATGTTTCTTCGAGGAGACTCTGTCATCATCGTCCTCCGAAACCCTAACTAGCTAGAGGTATGGCTGTCCTTTGGAATTCTCTCCCTTCCCTCATGTATCATGCTTTAATATGACATGCATTTGTCTGGTTAAATCTAGCCAGGACCTGTGGTCATTTTCCTTGAAACGTGTTTATCATTGCCTAGGATAATTGTGATGTGTCCCTTTTTTTGAGCTCTTGTTTTTGTATATGGTTCTATTTATTTGTTGGAAAGTGTAAAGGTCTTCCAAACCCTTTACAAATTAAAACGTCATGGGGGAAGAATTATTTTGCAGAAATAATATTCCTGGGGAAGTGTCTAGTCTTGAACATGTTAGTCCGAATACTATGGGGTGAGCAAGGGTTGGACACATAACTCGGTTTATTTTGTTCTCTTTCCCTCCAGTAATTGTTTCCATTCAAGGAATACTGATTACTTATGTATTGAATTTGCCCCTAAACATTTATCCTTTAACATTTATCCTTTCACTAGTCGTTACGTTGGTCGGTGTCCCCCTTGAATGTTAATTTTCTCTTTTCATTATTTAAGATTTGGAGATTATAGTGATTGTTTACTTTACGTATCATCTTCACTTAATCACTCATGTAACAACACTCAAGCCTTGTTCCCAACTAGTGGTGTTGGATATATATATCATTCTCTTCATTGTGCTTTTTACAGACTGTTGTCTCCGATATCCAAAAGACATACAATTCTTATAGTCATCTGCATTTTCTTTGGTCTCTCTTGATCCTTTCACATGAACATCCTCTTGAATCTTACCGTGGCTAACATGTGCATATAATAGTCGTCTCGCGAAATGATCATACTTGCCTTGAACTTGTCCCGTATTTTCTCATTAGTATGTACAACCCCGCCTCTCTTTAAAATATTCAATTTTTATCTTGCCTTTCGTATTAACGCTTCAAATTACTCTGTTCTTTATCATCTTATTCAATTGTCCAAAATATTTGCTCCTTCAACATGTATCGCCTTTTTATCTTGTCTTTCCATGTTCATGCATTCATATTACCACACAGATTTTATAGTATTTTCATTGTTAAAGCCAAAGGGTTTATAACTTTCTTAATACGTGATTTTGTCAACAAAATTTGATAACAAGGAACGTAAAGAGAAACAATTTTACTATCCATATGTAATTCATTGCTGATCTTATGGCCATTCTTGTAAAATTTTCTTTAAAGCTTTAGGGGCCCTTACGATTGTATAAAAGATTTGATATGCTTCTCCTTTTTAACCACCATGCTTAGAGTCTATGAATATTGTTTGTATCAATTTCTCTACCCTTTTGCAACATTATTATAATGTTTTATAAGCTATCATTGTTAGGAATCTCCTGGTCCCAACCTTTTTGCACTGAAATTAATTGTCATCTTGTTATCAAATATTAATTCCATACATGCTGTTTTTGTTATACTCAATTTGAAGTATTTTGCATATTACGCATCTCATCAAGATGTAAGTTTATGATTTGCTCAGGCCTTTTATCTCAGCCACCAACACTAAACAATCTGCAAACAATTTGCTCACATTCCCTACTGAATGTGTCTGTTGATTGCATTCATAACCAATGCAGTAACTGAAGGAATTAGAGGTGATCTTTGGTAAAAGCTTATTCCGATAGGACATTATTGGGTTCCTGTCCGCATATTTACACACGTCTTTGTTGATGTATTTATATCCCGAACTAGCATTTTTTTTTCTCTTTACTTTTTCAGAACTTTCTGAGGGATATCTCTAAGAGCTCTGATCAAATTTGTAGGAATTCTATCATATGCATTATCAATGTTATTTTACAGCCCTCTTGTTTTGATATCTCTATTAGTCTCTTATTAGGAGGCATACCTTTCATTTTCGCCCCTCCCAACATGGTTGAGGAGGATTTGTGTTTAGGTGTGATGATCATTGATCAGTTTGCTGTAACAATTGTTTTTTTTTTTTTTTTTTTTTTTTTTTTTTTTTTTTTTGCAGTTGGGTTATCTAGATCAAAGCACTTCTGCGGCTTAATATGGTGAACCTTCGTGGTTGGGTAGTTTTTTTTTATTAAAAAAAAAAAAAGATTTTGTGATGAAAACTACTAGACAAGTGATCTGAATATTTGATGTAATGTGGATAAATTAGGTTTGTTGAACTTGTTATTAATATGAGGAGCAGAGGAAGAAGTTGTTTAGCATTCCAGATTGAAGAAGTCAAATGGTTAGTCATTTAATTTTACTGGGTCCATAAGCAATTCCTTGCCTTTTATTAATCATAATAATAATAATAATTGCCCTTAGGGACACTCCTCATTTGTAAAAGAGGAGTCTGTATCTTTGAGCTGTGGTGGGAGGGTTATTGACCCTCTTAGAAAAAATATGTACAAGCAATCTTTCCAAACCAGCCAATGAGGCGTAACCCTATATTTACATCATCCATGAAGGTTTATAGGCGCGGGGCATTGAGGGCCCGGCCCTTTAGGTTGAGGCGTTTTTTTTAGTTAATCATAACTGGATTTTAATGGTACAACCGTTTGTGTAAGATATAGTATGGTGTTCCTTTGAGATACTTTATATAATATGCTACAAATCTGCCTGATGAGATAGTTGTGAAGTGGTCGGTGCATGCTACTCTTTTACGTGTAATTCCTTAACGACATTATTAAAAATATATATATTCTATTAGGTTAAAAGGTCAAAGGCTAAAGGCTGTAAACGACATGTTTTAATCTAAAATGGTTGAGAATGACAAACACGTAGTAACACGTGTAGTAACACATGTATAAAAATGTAGTAACACGTGTAGTGACTGTCCTTCTTAACCATTTAAGTTTAAAACATGTCCTTATGGACTCTGACCCCGGTTAAAATGTCAATAGACTCATGAATCTATTGTTGAAAGTCATTTTTCTAAGGAATTAAAAGTCGATTTTCAAGCCATAAATTTATAATGTGATATACCGATAAAATTATCGTCGTATTTTTTGTATTTTGACTCCTGCACCGTATAGGAAAAGTATCAAACGGTCTCTTTGAGCATAATTTTTTCGGATTAATATTTATTTAAAGAATGAATTTTGATTGAAATATGTATGTATGTGATGCATAGTTAATAGAATAAGAAAAGAAGCCAACAAGGCATCGGTTCATCGATAAATGTTGTGGTTCTTAACCCGGAAATTTTGGGTTCATCTGTAATGGAGGCAAAAAAATGTCTGTTCGTGTATCTACTTCGAAAAAAAGAAAAGAAAAATTGAAATAAGTTTTTCTTTTAGTGAGTAAATAAATAAATAAAGGTTAAAGGTTGTGAATGACTGTTTTTAATCTAAAATAGAAGAAAAAAAATGACAAGAAAAAAAGATAATGGTTGAGAAGACAAAAACGCGCGTATTCTTACGTACGTGCACATTGTAGTAGAATACGTAAGTGTACGTAGTAACGTACGCGCGTTTTTATCCTTCTCAATCACTGTCTTTTTTTCTTGTCCTTTTTTCCCATTTTGTATCTTATTTTGTCCTTTTGGCCCGTCAACTTACCCATACCCATAATGATGGCTCATTCATTATAGAAATGTTACATGTATGTATATTATCCGGTGATTAAACTATAAAAGATAACCCACCTGATTCTTGAATCCTGGATTCGTTAATGCTTACTTGACTGTGACTTCCCCATTCCCCACTTTGGGGTTATCCATCCATTGATTTTTGGAGACTTGTGACGCTCCGTTCCGGATACCAAATCCTTATCCGGAAAGAACGTCCGTCATGCATATATTAACTTTTTAAATCGTCAAAAGTAATATATACATAAGCCTCGTAACATGATCGAGACTTTCTAGGGGTACAATCTAACCGGCAGTGTACCGGATTAATTGTAGTCTAGTAAGTGGTCAAGGTTGTATCCACGAGGATTGTGAGGTTGAACACCGAAAAGCTATTATTATCTTGATCTAAGTCGCAAATTAACAAGAAGGTAAATGTATCTATGATTCTACCACTACAAAGGGTGATAAAATTATAAAAGGTCTAACCAAGATAATGCATTGATCAAGTATATCTCTACTAGCATCATGGTAGTGAACTACCTACCAACCTTCCATTAGTGTTCAAGTGTGTGTTACCGGTGCACTCCTAAGCTAGTAGTTTCCCCTCATACGAGTGAATGAAACTACTCTATGTCTCCTCCTTGGTCTAAGAACCCTAGACCTAATGATTCAACATGATTAAGATCTTGAATGCAATGACAATGCCAATAACCCCCGGGTAAGAAATCGAATTCCAATTAAGAGCGATTTTACCTTCCGGTTTCCCTATTCCTTCTCCCACACCTAATATCTCCTTTCGGTCTCAACTAAGTGTGTGTGTGCTAGCGCTAGGTGATCAATCCAATAGCAACAAGCAATTTAATGAAAATAGGAAAAGATAACAACAACACATAAAGCTATGAAATATATCAACTAATAGAGATTAATAACTATCACAAATACATCACCTTGGCTAGTAAAAAATTAGCCACTCATAACTACAAACATCAACATATCAAGATTAACATTCATAGCTATAAGAACACTTGAATCAAAGTAAAGATTAAGAGTTACCAATCAAAAGCTAGATGCTCGAAATTGTTGTCCTTCATTCGAGCTCCCAAACCTTAAAAATGGAGTTGATACACAAGTGTATTACCTCCACGCCAAAGTAGTAGAAACTAAACTTAGAATCCAATCCTTAATGGTTACAATGAAACTAAGAGCTAATTTTAGTGACAAAATTAGGCTAGAACAGCCCCTTGTGGCGATTTGGTGCCTTCAAGGGAAGAAGAAGAAGAAGATGGGGGAAGAAGATGGGGGTTAGGGATTGTAAAATTCGATCCAGAATGATGTTTATATGCTGAATTCTGCTTTCTGTGACATTCGGCGTACGCCGCAAAAGATCCGGCGCGCCGGAATAACTAACTCTGACAGCTTTCTGCGACATTCGGCGTACGCCGCAAAGATCCGGCCTGCGCGGTCTTCACGGCATCTCAGTAAAATGGACATAACATGAGTTGTAGACCTCCAATGGATGTGATTCAAGATGCGTTGGAAAGCTCGTTTCTTGATCTACAACTCTCATATAGAAGTCTTCTCCAGAAAATACCTCTAAGTGGGTTCAAAAGTCCGTTGAAGATAGGCTACGGTGGAAGCACTAAGGACAATTGATCCGTTTGAACTCGATAGCTTCCGGCACACTCTTCTAGCCCTCAAAAGACGTGTTTAGGCTCAACACGTGTCGTCCATCGGGGTCTTGGTCAACCTATAATCCTGCAATACAACACCAAAATACCAAGCGTAAACCCGACACGACGCTCTGGAACAAAACTTATCAAAATATGATATTTTATATAATAATCACTATCTACACATATAGATGAAACTAAGTAAATAATGACTCGAATTGGTACAATAAACTCAAAGTGGTATCAGAAATGGGGTAAATGTCATAATAATGAGCGACAATTTGTCTCTCATCATAACAATAAATCAGGGTAAAAGCGAAATAAATTAAAACTAAAGATAACTCGGAAAGAAATGTCAAACGACAAACAACGGATCACCAAGTCCCAAAATATACATCTAAGAAAACTGAAACGACAAACAACGAAATAAATGTTGTTTACTTATTACATCCGAATCGAAACGGAAAAGATACTAAAAATATTTATGTCTCAAAACTGAAAGAATAAAAGTGCATAAAATAAAAGTCGTCAACTTGAGCTTATATGCCAGCTCCAACCTCTCCATCATCATCACCGTTCTCATCCTCGTCCTGATAACCACCTTCTCGGGGTGGGGACAAATACAATAGAAGGGGTAAGTACTTACGTACTTAGTAAAGGGTAGAAGAAACAACTACGTACAATATATAAAATATATATCACACATAACAATTCAATTCTACAATCTCTACCATATAGATTGCATTGGGATTACTCTTTCCCTCTACTAGATCGCATATTACATCCTCGCGTACATAAGTTTGTTATATCAATATCAAAGGACACTGTGCATGGTGAGAATGTACCGAGACATGTTAAGCACCTCTCAAGGAGGCATGAACTCATGTTCCATATGGGAGTTACGCGTCATCCACTTGCCTCAAAGCCAATTGGTGTGGTATACGTCCCATTCTTCGATATAGAAACGTGTCTTACCAATGATATTGACGTTTTAGGTTTTAGATAACCACATATGTATTTACGAGTCAAGTTCTAACCACCTGGTTCATTCACATAAAAGGCTCATTAGGGACTTCTAGTCTTATACATATAGTTACACTACCTAGCACGTCGTAAAAAGATCAATGACTACTAAGTCAATGTCACACAAGGCCTAAACAACGCCTTCCGGTGCTCCCACATTCTCCCACAGAGAGTCTCAGTTGTGGTGCTGAACCAAGGCTATCAGAAGTCGATGTTAGACATTGTAAAGTAAAATGGAATACTTTAAAGGCATGCAAACCAAATGAACACTCAAAAAATTGATTAAAAGGGAAAACTTGGGTTAATGCGCACACATTCCTCTTTAGTGCGCACGCATTACCCTCTCTGAAACCCAACTTAGCAATATGCTGCAGGAATGCGCACGCATTGCTCCTTAATACGCACGCATTCGACATTCTGGAGCAACTTGTTTATGTTCTGTGTGCAATGTACACACGTCACCTTCAATGTGCATGCATTGATCGAACATGACCAGATTCGTCCATTTTTTATATTTATCATTATTATTAGGGGGATTCTATTTGGACCCCCCTATTTACTACTTGCACCCACTTACTACTTGTACCACAAAAAATTACTACTTGCACCACATGATTTTTTATATAGGGAACATCGACCACCGGGGTGTTCCTTGTGAACACACATGTTCCTAGTGGCATACCAACGTCGGTGACACCGACGTTGGTGTGCCACAACGAACACCAACATGAGTGAGTGACGTTTTTTTCACCCGAAAAAATATTCATTAATGTGGTGCAAGTAGTAAATAGAGGGCTCCAAATAGAATCCCCCTATTATTATTAATATCAATAGACCATTGTTGCTTTACTCGGTGTATTAATTCTAAAAAAAAGGGTAAACCCTACCTCGAGGGTCCCCACTCCCCATGTCCTACGGGATGAGTGGAGATGTAAATCAATCCCCCAGTAGCTCAGAGTCAATGGGCTTACCTTTAATAGGAGGGAATAATTCGCCCTTATGAATCGAACCTCTAACCTCCCGCTAGGCTGCAATTACGCACCCACGCCCCTTGCCAACTGGGTTATGTCCTGGGACTACTCGGTGTATTAATTCTATTTCAAACGTTCTGTACAACACCGAGTGTAATAAGAATCCACCGGCAAAAATGGCTGCTTCCGCTTCGATCATGTCATTAAACTCCAACTCCGCCGTCTTCAACCACCAACCCACCCCTCCACCTTCCCTCACCCCTCCTCTTTCCTCCCTCAAGATTTCCCCCATTTCTCATTCTTTTCCTTTTACTAAACCCCTCAGTCAAAAGCCAATATCAACCATCACCCCTCTCCACTCCACCACCGCACCCTCCTCCGCTACATCCACCACCACCACCACCGCATTCCACGGCGCCTGCTATGTCCTTGGTGACAACATCGACACCGACCAAATCATTCCCGCCGAATACTTAACCCTTGTCCCCTCCAACCCTGAAGAATACAAAAAGCTCGGATCCTATGCCTTAATCGGACTTCCATCATCTTACCCGACCCGTTTTATTGAACCAGGTGAATTCAAAACTAAGTATACCATCATCATTGCTGGAGATAATTTCGGTTGTGGTTCTTCTCGTGAACATGCGCCTGTCGCTCTCGGAGCTTCCGGAGTGACGGCGGTGGTAGCGGAGTCCTATGCTAGAATTTTCTTTAGGAATTCAGTGGCTACTGGTGAAATTTATCCCATTGAATCTGAAGTGAGGATTTGTGAAGAATGTAGAACTGGGGATGTAGTGACAGTTGAGCTTGATGATAGTAAATTGATTAATCATACTACTGGAAAAGAGTATAAACTGAAACCAATTGGGGACGCCGGTCCGGTGATTGAAGCTGGAGGGATCTTTGCTTATGCGCGTAAAACCGGCATGATTCCTATGCGGAATGCTTGATTACATTGGTGAGTGATTAATCTTCTGAGCTCAAGATCAGTGTCATTCATGTATGGTTACTTTTTCAAATCTTGCTACTGCCACAACAAAATGGTCATAATAATAAATACAATGCTCTTTTACATCATGATTTTAGGGTATTGATTATGGTTGTAGAACCTATTGGTTTATATGGTTCTCATCAAGATCATGATTTTACACTACTGATTATGGTTGTAGAACTTATAGATTTATATGGTTCTCATCAACATCATGATTTTACACTACTGGTTATGGTTGTAGAACCTATAGATTTGCCAATTAAGCTTGGCTAAATGGTGCAAGCCGAGGCTCTAGGACCTAGGACCAAGTGGTCCTGGGTTTTCGATTTCTACTTGGGACAAAAAGTTTCTGTGAGTTATATATGTGTCTTTTGTTTCTGTAGAACCTATGCATTTGTTTGGTTCTCAACAAGATCATGATTACAGATTATGGTGGTAGAACACTAGAACACTAGAACAGTAGAACCTATATATTTATATGGGACTCAAACTATTGGCCATCTACTTTGGTTTGTAAAAGACCATCAATCATGGTTTTTTCTAGCTCGTAATGGAAAAGTGACTCATTGTCG
This sequence comes from Gentiana straminea, assembly GCA_036785695.1. Lineage (NCBI taxonomy): Eukaryota > Viridiplantae > Streptophyta > Magnoliopsida > Gentianales > Gentianaceae > Gentiana > Gentiana straminea. The sequence continues at coordinate 13,266,859 of JAVUPR010000266.1, read as the reverse complement.
ACTGGCATGCATCCACTGCTGTAAGACTAAGAACCCGTGCGTAGATTTGTCTACTATCGGTTGCCCAGCTTGTGATTGCTTACAGCTAGCATCTTGTTTTGCCTTGCTCTGTTTTTTTCTTTATCAAGCATAGTGAGAATTATTCGGTCTATTTACTTGCCTAAGCAGGCCTGTTTGCGAGGGGTTTAACTGTTTGGGTGTCTCTCCCCCTCCTCGTGTTGTTGTTCATGTAAACATACTTCCCCCCACACCCCCACCTCCACCCCCACCCCCGCCCCTCACTCCTCTCTTTTTGTGTAGCTGTGAGTACAATGTTATGTGCATGTTTACGTGAAAGTGTCTGATAATGCTAAGTGTTTCTGTATTCTGTGGTTTTCTTTGGATGTGCAGTTGTGCAACATGGATTTGTAGACCGGCAGGTGATCTTTTGTGGTGAAAGAGACTAAAAATGATAGGATATGATGGAAATGTCATCTGGTACAATCTTCCTATTAAGATTGTACAATAAAGTTTCTCTTGTAGTATGCTTGTTACCTATTTATTGTGCAAACATAGTCTTTCATCTCATCTTGAATGGTTATTACTAGTAATTTGTGTAAGCCTTTTCTTGAAAATCAGATTCCCAGAATTAAGCAGTCTATCATTGACTGCTGTGAGCTTATATTATTGCCTTTTTTTTTTTTTTTTTTTTTTTTTTTTCTTCCCAAGTTTTGTCTTAAAATGTTAATTGACTTGTTCTAAAGTTTGTGAGGAGCAGTCCAGTAGTCTTCATGGGGTACAAAAGAGGCTTAATCTTTTGAATATTAACATTGTGACATTATCATTGTCAAATTTCTTTATGCCAATTTATATCACTTCTTAAGCTGAATGTTTGTAATTAACAACAATAAACACCAGATTTGGCAGAGAGAATACACAAGGCTTGTTATTATCATTGAGATTGAAATTAATCAATAAGGACCTCCTGAATCGTAACGAATCGGCCCTTTTCTATAGAAAGTTGAGCTGCAACACCAATAGCCACAGAAACCAATCCATCATCCAAATCCACAGCAGGAGCTTTTAATCCTCTTGCTCTCACTGCTGACACAAAATTTAGGTGTTCCAAGTAGCTTGAACCATGGTGCAGTCCATCGTATCTGTTACGCCAAAATCGCAACCAAAAAGGAAGAAGAAAATGACAAATATTACTCTACTACACTAAACAAACAAACAAACAAAAAGCAATTCATGAGTTGGTAAAAAATATGGAATGAAAGAAGGAAAATGACTTGCTTTATTCTATCATCCACTGCTTGTATGGTCTTCACACCATTCCTTCCCTCGGTTCGAGTACCCCAGCGGACTATACTCTCAGGAACAAATGCCTCACCCTGCAACATTCATTCATTCATTCATTACATGAACACAACAACAAAAATCGAGTGTTTTCGAAGCAGAGCGTCCACAATGAACGCAGAGAACCTCGTGAGTGAGTTTTTACGTGTGTTTTGTCATAGGCATGTAAAAGCTTGTGATCTTTTATGGGTTCACTCCACATCAGATATCCCATGTCTGTCTGTCTGTCTGTATGTATCCTAATGTAAAATACAAACGAAACGAATGACGTGCATACCTACCTTGCCAATATCACCAACAACAGAAATTTCTTGTTCATTTTTACTCCCTTCAGCAAACATGCAAAGATCGAGCACACCCCGGCAACCATTCTCGAATTCCACGATGACATAAGCATTATCAATTATGTCGGGCACCTGTACAGAGATTAAAAGACTGGCTTGCTATACATGTTCAATGAAGAACTTATTCAACTGCTTATACCATTGATGTACTATCAAATGCATCTAACAATTTACTATAAAATTAAGAATCCGTTGAATAAACTGATGCAAATGCTCTTAGAAAACGGTCTTTGCTTCTCATCGAGTAAGGTTCCCTTGTTCATCAATCACTAGAATCACTATGGAATGAAATTCAAGAATTTATCTTCTTTAAAATAAGTTGACAAATAGCAAAATTGCTGTCAAAATATATACCTTCCCATCATAGATTTCATCTTTATGGTTCACATCCATAGCACCAGAAGCCATAACCCGAACAGGATTCGAACCAGCAAATAGCCTCATCAAATCGAAAAAATGACAGCATTTTTCTACAAGAGTCCCACCAGTATTGCAGTTAAACCTATTCCAATTGTTCACCTACGAGCAAGCAAGCAGATATAAAACCGCAAAACTGATATGTGGTAATATTTATGAATACAAATAAATGATGAGTTTTACCTTAACAAGGAATGGAAACCTATGCTCTCTGATAGCCACCATCTTTACTTGTCCTATATTTCCGCCTTTAACTATATCTATCAGTTTAGCTATTGGTGGCATGTATCTGTACTCCAATCCAACTTGTACTATGATTTCTGGTCGTTTCTTCGCTGCATCTACAACCTGCTTGGAAGGGAGGAATTCATTACATTAGTTTCTTTTAACATATCCTCCTCTATCTTACAGACTCGATCATTTTCATCTATTTTACAGAATCTCTTTTTGAATGCATCAGAATCTCTACAAGGCATAATATGAATTAGAATGGAGCATTTGCGTTTTGTGCAGTACATGCAATGGATTTAACAAATGATCTGAATGATTGGGATCTTGTTTTACGATATCTACTGCAAACGCTCTTAATCACATGGACTCTTGCAACACTTTAACCCGAAAGCACGTACTGCAGGACGTTCAAAGCTACTATTCTTTTTTTAACAGAAACGATATATGTCAGCCACATGATTTGGACTCTTTTCACTGCACGATTTGAACATGGTACTGCAAGGGAGGCTCTTTACCACTTGAGCAATGTTCATTGACTCAAATTCACAAACATTAAAAGTTACCACTTAGAATGTAGAGTAATAACTAGTAAACAGAAAGGAAAAAAAAAAAAACTTGTAGACCAAATTAAGAATAAGATTGATTCTGAACCTTTTTGCAATGAGAAACAGTTGTGCACAAGGGCTTCTCCACCAAAACATGATGAGGCCTGGGATGGCTGATGATATCCATCAAGATTTCACAGTGAGTCATGTTTGGAGATGAAACCACAACCACATCACAAAGACCACTGTCAAGCATCTCCTTGTGCCCTGTAAATACCTTAATTTACCACAAAAAGATCCAAAAAAAAAAAAAAAAAATCATCCACCCACAGCTCTTGGATTCTCATAATACAATACAATGAACAGAATTGACACGTGACAAAAATGTACTGAAAAACTGCACAGATTAGTGATAAAAGTGTCTGATGAACACCACCATATATGATCAAGGTTGATGGCAGCTAACTAAAAGATCACAAATCCATTCATAAAAAAATGTAAAAACCGCCAAACAAAAGTGATTTGATCAATTTATGATGATACCTGAAGAGACCAATTGAATGATTCAGCTAAATTGATAGCTTGATTTTGAGAAGGAACATGCGGATCTGCAATGCTAACAACAGCAACACCTTGATTTCTGAGATGATACAAATTTATGAGATGTTCTCTACCCATCATTCCAACTCCGATGATTCCATACTTTATTATTACCCCTTTATGATCTTCTTCTTCTTCCTCTTTGCCCATTCTGAGTCAATAAACTCAACAAAAAATACACTTTTGCGTTTTGAGACTTGGCAATTGTTCAAAAATTAATGCATTGGCTGCAACTTTAAAATATTTTTTCACCCACAAATTATTGCTGTCATTCATTTTAGTACAAAAAAATATCTTTGGTGCCTTAATCATCATCCAAGGAGGAATTCGCTAAAGTGGTTCTTTGAGGGCTAGAGTGGGTCCGACATGGATATGATCTGAAGCACTATGGATTCCCTGTTGTACCGAAAATGCCGTAACCATTGTTGTGGTAATGTAAATACATCAATACGGTGTCTTTTTTATGAATTATGATGTTGTTGCTTTTGATCAAAACGATGTCTTTTCTGCTAATATGTCATCGACCAAGTGGTTAGTACTATGGTTATTAACCCGGGGGTTTTGGGCTCGAGTCCCAGTAAGGACAAAAGTGTGCGTACGTGTATTAAAAAAGAAAACGATGTTGTTTTAATCTGTTTCTCTTATCACAACAAATGTTGTGAATGATAATTACAGCAGAGGATCTGCTCTCGATCTGAAGAGTGTCGCTTTAGAGTGATAGTAATGGTCTTGGCCAATAATGAGATCGAAAATAGGTTATGTACCCCATAAAATAGCAAATGAAAATAAGTTGAGCAAATGGATGGTGGGTAATTTTTATCTTGTAATGGTTTTTGAAGAAAGGGGGTGAATTTGTTGGATATTTGTGGCGTTGGTGGAGACAGGAGAGAGACAAACTCATTTCATCTATTTGCTCATCTGTTTTTCGATAGTCAAGTTGGAGTTTTTTTTTTTTCATGGCATGAAAAAAGAGGCAATTACCCAATTTTCTAATACAAAAGCCTATCTATTTTTTTCAGGGACACAAAACAAGGTTTTAAAAAAAAAAAAAAACTACTACAGCCACTTTTACCGTCCCGATTGGCTCCCCATGACGAACCCAATCCACGGGGAATTACAACACTTGCATCAAGTTATCTCAACAAAATATATATTTTACGGTTTCAACACACAATTTTCTTTTCGTAAAAAAAAAAAAACACAATTTTCTATTTTCCACAATCTCAATTCAAGATAAAATATATCAGATTATCTATTTTTTGTAATTGTGCTGGACAGATTATTTATTTTAAATAACGCGATAGATATAAAGAAAATTTTAAAAAATATGGATTAATGCAACAAATGTAAAAAATTTTACATCATCCTAAAAAATAAAGTAGGGTGCCTTTAAATGCACTACACTATTTTTACATGTGGCTCCATAGCTATTTTAAAATTAAGTGATTACCTTTGACAGTACATACTATATTTTTAAATGACAATCTTACTCAATATACCACACTTCTTAATTTTGCACTTTCTTTACCAAAATGGTATCTCCCAAAGCGAATTTGTATGAACACACCCCTTTTATCCAAAATGATATCTCCCAAATCGTTCGAATTTTATGTTTTTTTTTTTTTTTTTTGGTTCTTTTTCAAGAAGATAAGTTAAAATGTTCGTGAACCCAAATATGTTATTTCCAGGGTATTTTGACTATTGTCAATTTTTTTTATTTATGAATTAGTCCCTAAAAAGATCTACATTAATATATTTTTATTATTCTTCTTCTACAAAGATAAAACCCTATTTCAATTGACATCTCTTTCTCAAAAAGAAATCGACATCCTGTTGCTGCTACCGCTCTTCCGCCGGCTCCCACAATTCGCCACCAACAAGCTGGAATCAACGCCGATGGCCACTTAGCTGAAGGGTTCATCAGGTATTGTGTTCAACTATGCAGCTGTTGGATGTGTAGGTCCAACTATGCAGCTGTTGGATGTCAAGGTCCGACTATGACACTGTTGGACGTATTCTATAACATTCTGAAAAAGATCCAACTACTGAGTTGTTGGATGTGTAGGTCTAACTATGCAGCTGTTGGATGTGAAGGTCCGACTATGACACTGTTTGATGTATTGCATAACATTCTAAAAAAAGATCCAACTATGGAGCTGTTGGATGTCTAGGTCCAACAAAAATGGAATTTTTCAAAATAAGAAGAAGATAATGATAATGGTGATATGAGTAAAAGAGATATGAAATAGGGTTGAGAATGAGATAAAGGAAGAATGATGAGGAGATATGTGATGAAGAAGATGAAGATATGAAGAATCTTGGTGAGGAAGAAAAAGTTTGGGCGATGGAGAACGAGGAGTTCGATCATGGTATAATTGTTTTGGAGGGAAAAAAAATGTGTTGCCGAGGGTAGATGGTGAATTCAGAAATGTCAAAAGTTAATGGGTTGTATTGTAATTATTCTGATAAGAGTGGAAATTTTATTTCCAAGTCTGGTGCCTTAAGTATAAATGATAATTTTGTAATTATACTCTGGCACAATGAGTATATGTAAAAATCAATGTGGTGACTAAAGTAGATTAGTATGTGAAAATACGGTGCCCCTTAATTTTGGTGCCCAAGTAAATTAAATGTGGTGCATTTAAAGGCACCCATAAAGTATCTCATGCGGTGTTATTTTCCATAAATTTAAATGTTAAAATCTCTAAAGTATACTAGTAGTTTTTAAATGTTTTACCGTATGTATTGTAAGTGCTCTTGTATGCAAAAGGTATATGCTTAATAATCCTTGCAGTATTTTTACTTTTATTATAAGATGAGTAATGCTACTCAAACCACCATCCAGGTGTAGCGAGTGACATAGTCTAATTTACAATATTGATTATCGTGGATCTACATTGTTATCAAGGGATCTTAGAGCATCTAAACGAATTATTTATTATACAGTTTTAAACACACATTTTTCTCATTTACAGAATCTTTATTTAACATGAATTGAATTAAATTCTTTATTTTACATAATGCGATAGATATAAAAGAAATTTTAATGAATCTAGATAAATGTGCTATATATAGAGAAAATTTTACGGAATTTGTATATTACACTAAAAAAGAGTATATGCTGCAAGGATATTTTTGCTAAATACGAATGTAGAAATATCCAAATTATAGTTTTTAAAGGTTTTACGATATCTATTGCATGTGCTCTTATATTATGACCAATGGTGTAAAATCAAATTGTGTTTCCGTTGTGGGTGAGTCGTTATCTCAATAGCATTACACCTTTATGAGATCACAAATTTTACTATGATCCTGGACCAAATCATATTTAGCGTGTCAAACCAATACGAAATAACCAAAACAAAGGGAATCAGACTTCAAGCATAAGAGATTTCTGATCGACCACTGTGTATTAAAAGAAGCAACCAATCATATGTTTTCAAACTGATAACATGATGGTCCATTAATTTGGTCCAGGACCACCATATAAGATAGACGGTTTCTATCGGCACCATAATCACTCCCGACACTCTTTAAATCATTTATGGGACCACCATAATATTTTTATTGTTTTTCTACTTTAAGCACCACCAAAAAAATACTTCTTATACCATAATTCTACAAAATGAAATTGAGTCGTTTGATAATTAAAATGAAACATTACAATCCACAATTATTAACCTACATTCATAACAATCCACAAACTTAATTTTCATCCAAATCATCATCAAAATTCATTTTTTTCATTCAAAAAAAAATCATCTTCACCTTCATCATCAAATTCATCTTTATCATCAAAATTATTACTACAACCCCAATACTACAACCTTCTTCATCATTAAAATTCATTTCGTCGTCAACATTAACCTAAATACTACAACCTTCTTCATCACATCAAAATCATCAAAAGTCATATCATTTTCAAGCTATATGGAAGCACAAATGGAATCAAAATCGATAATCTTGAGCACGTAATAAGATAACACTAAAACACCATGCTCAATGGCTTCAAACATCATGAATTATGAAAAAATCAAAATTTTTAGAGCTTTCCGATTCCTCAGGCGTCACCAGCAAACGTGAGTAAGGTTTACCTTTGTTTACCAGATGAATGTCGGGTATGGTGACGTTTTGGACTCTTATTCTGAATAAGCTTCTGTTTTTGAAACACCATCAACTCTGACATTGGTATTGCAAAGGAAATGTCAGACTTGATGACGTTTTTGTCAGCAGAACATAATATTATTCTGTTTTGAAAACATTAGAACACCTGACGTTGGTATTGCAACAGAATCGTCATATTTGGTGACGTTTTGGCCCCTAGTCCTGAAAATACTTGTGTTAGTGTATTTTCATTATCCAAACATGATTCATACAATGATAACGACAAATATTCAAACGTAATCCAAGCATGATTAATCATTGATTAATACCATGATTCAAACAATGATAAAACAAATATCCAAATGTAATCCAAACATGATTCAAACATTGATAAACAATGGTCCAAACACGATTCAACAAATGATAAAAATGTTGAATATGTGTCCTAAACCCAACCGGGTTGAACCGGATCCGACCGGGTCAGGTCGTTTACAGTCTATTTAGTTCATGTAATAACTTTATTATGATATAAAAGCACGTATGTTATTATATATTGTTTATCTTCATATTATTTGTTGTATATATATATATAGCAACGTCCTTAGTGTCAAATTGTGATAGAGAAACCATGATAGTGATCATGGTTGATGAGATCTCTAATCACTCTAACAAGTTTGGTACTTAAATGTGTATAGTCTTATGTACTGTCAAACGGGACATTGATAGTGTAATCGGACTAGCACGTATTGGGTGTCTTCTATCTTATAGGAGGTAGGGATAGATCTCGTCTATCGAAGTGTAGAGACACTTGGACTGTACGTGGACGTGTATTGGAGAATGCGTACGTTAGACTGACCCACTTACATTAAGTGTCACACTATGTGGCGGTTGTGTAATTATCCTTTAGACCGGAGTCTTCATGGCATCACGGTGTGGATTGTCATGCTTTGACACTATTGAGATTTCCCCTAGCCACGGGGCGTTCATGTGGTAGTGATTGGATGTGATATTGAAGCATGCGGAGTATACATGATTGGTCGTCCGGGAATCGTGTATCCTATGATTGGGAACGAATATCCGAAATGACCTTCTTATAAGGAATGTCTAGCTCTCGAGAATCTTTGCAAAGTGGGAGTAAATGTGTTATTCCTATCCAGATTATAAGATACGATCGTTAATGTATTGACACTCGAGATATGATCGTATGGATATTATTACAGCGATAGGATTGTAAGTTACACGGTAACTGCTTCACATGAAAGGTAGTAGTCATTGCTTTTGACTCTTTCGATGATTGGGGGTCACGATGTGTTTCTAGACGCTATCCCGTGATCGTTTGGTGTGAAGGGCATTTTCGTAATTTGCACTTTGTGTCTACGACCAACATATTCGGAAGCCTATCGGGTCACACACATATGAACATCGAGTCGGATTAAAATGCGGTTATAGTTGATAACCAAATAATGAAAGTTTATCTCTAGACTATAAAGGTATAGTGGTAAATTAATATGGTGGTATTTATTTATTATGAACAAATAAAATACAAGATATTAATTATATACAAATTATATTAATTAAAGAAGATTCCAGATGCCAATTAATTGACATATGGGGCGCCACATCCTAGGGTATGAGATAAACTTGGATTGTGCACTTTAATTAATAAGATTACCATAATATTAATATTGGTTATTAATTGATTTTGGAAAAATAGATTTATGGTGATAAGATAAATATAATCAATATAAGATATTGACAATATTTAGATTTTATTTAATATGAGATATTATAATAAAAGAGATAAATCAATCTATGAGATTTTCCTTATTTTATTGAGAAAATGTTTTCTTCTCCTCCACTCTATTGGGGCGCCACTTTTGACTATAAATAAGAGGTGGGCGTCAAGCTCTTTTGTACATCACAATTGTAAGAGCTAAAAGTTCTTGTGTAAAATAGAGAGTTTGTGAGGGAGGAAAAAGGCCGGTCTAGCAACCGGAGTTTTCCAATAGCAATCCAATGAGGATTCCGGCGAGGAGTTCGTGTGGATTATCGATAGAGGACGGATGCGTGGACGGCTTGCGCATTGTTATCTCTCCGTTGACGGTCAAAGCGACGGTCTTATAGATCATCTAAGGTATATTCCGTCGAGCTACTTAACGTGTTTATTGCATTAAACGAAGAACGATCTAGAAAAGGAAATCAAATTTTAAATTTCGCAGTGTTAAACTAGTGATTTCCTAACAAAAAAGACTAATATCCAAATGTAATTCAAAACGATCCAAAGAAAAAGTAATAAGTTTTAATGACACTGTCCCTAAAGAAATGATCTTCAACGTCTAATGAACCCCACAATCAACACGATATGATCTTCTGTATGCTGATCAACGACTTCAAAGATGACTATCCCTAGAGAAATCACTCAACCTTGTTAAGCGAGCTTGTTGATAAGGTGTGACACAAGCTACAAGTTTAGTCTGCCATGAATCCCTTGTGGCATTTCGCAACTCCACAATCTTGGCTAGCAGCATGTCATTTGTGAAAGATGCAGGTTCTTAGATCTAAACGAGTTAGATCTACGCGCAGCGGATGGATCACGACTTATACAACACAATGCATAATTAAAGGACTTAAAAACTACAAGGGGGTTAAGATCATGTTACCAATAACGGGAAGAGAAGCCTTGATCTTCCGATGTGTTCTCCAAACGGCGGTTGGTGGACACCCTTCTTGATACACGAACCTCCTTGATATGCAACACCAAGAAAAACTCAAAGTTTTTCTTCCTCTAAAAACCCTAGGCAAGAGAAACTAATTTTTCCTCTCCCTTTTTTTTAAGTGTGTAGGTCGAAATTTCCTTGCCATTACCCTTGGAATAACTCTCCTTTTATAGGAGAGTAAATCCTTGGTCTCCAAGTTTTAATTAATTAAATAAATAATTAATTAAACAAAATAAAAGAATATTTTCCTTAATGACTAATTGTGACATGTATTGACCAATAGAAAATCAAATAACAAGTCATCCAACCAATCATATAACAAGAATATCTTTTATTTTCCATAACACAAGAAAATTAATTCTTGTGCTAAAAGGAAGACCTTAGGCGCCACTTTTAGGGTTTATTAGCCCACACAAAATGTCTTTTATGTGTATTATATTATTTAGCCCAACTAAATAATATTCATGCATATCAATTAATTAGCCCGACCAATTAATTATCACCGAGGCCCAAATAACAAGATTATCGGTCCGAATTACGAAGCCACATCGGGGACCATGGACCTATAACCGGTAGCTCCAATAATTAATTATTCATCGAACGAGAATAAGTACATTAATTATTAATTCCGGGATTACGCCACCATAAACCCGAAACGAACTCTACCGATTATAGATGTATACTTATACTCAACCCATAGAGTGAATAAGCGTCCATTGATATAATCACTACATACGGATTAACCCTCCATAGATCGTCCATTCGAGTGGGAAGTCTCCGTGAACCCGACTCGAATATCTTATCCTTATTTATCATTAACCCCCGATGATCAATTAGCACACATATCCGACTAGTAGCTAATTAGTCAAATGTGAACTCCCGGGATCGATCACTTTCTTAGGGCTAACAAACAAGGGATTTGTCTCTTCCCCGCGGGAAGGAATGGATTCCATGTCCGTGAAAATCGAACTACTCACTCATCCGGAGATAGTGCCAATGAGAAGTGGCTTGGAACACATATTAAAGTGAACCGTAACTAAGACATCAAACACTACCCCGAGACAAGCGACATCCCGTGATCACCTCGGGATTAAGGTTGATCCATATATGATCATCTAATGATTTAATAAGATTCCTCGATTACGGAATTATACCGAGAAATTCATATTAAATCGGTCCATCCTATATGAATGTCATCATATATAAATGCCCCACGTAGGTACCTCACCGACGGTCCGGATAAGACTATCACACCCTAAGGTGTTACGGGCGCATTATTGGTGTTTTAATCAAGAGACCCTAAACTCGATTAAGTTCACCACGGACTAACGATTTAAGTATATCACCACTAACTCAATCCTCACGTGCATGCCATGCACTGAGTTAAGCGGTTACATACTGATATACTTAGGGTTTGCAACAGTGTATTACTTACAAGCACAAAGCAAGTAATAAGGTGAGATAAATTCTGTCATCCATTATTAAAAACAATTACACAAATTGTCTTTCGGGCACTACACCTAACAATCTCCCACTTGCACGAAATGACAAGCAACGATTGTTTTTAGAGCACACCCTTTCTCATCTTATTCACAACACTCTCCCACTTGCTCTAAAAGTAGATGAGACATATCCATCAATGCCGTACCCTCCAAGCACTCGACTTGGTACACTTATTAGTTAGGTTGTCGACTCGAGACGATCTTTAGGATTGAAACGTTGTCGGTCCTTCCAATCAGGCGGTACTCTCTCTCAATATGCTTTTGACTTCTTGTGACCGAGAAGATCCTTCTAAGCTATCTCTTCACTGTTTTCACAATGAAGTGATATCGGCTTATAAGACCTGGAATTACTCCCATACCAAAAAGGAAATTCTAAGCACTATGAGTAAACACTGAGCCCGAGATCAATTTAATGATCATCCTTAATCTGACTACAAGTCAGAATCAGTGTAGTCAACCATATTCAAGTTTGCACCTGAATATACAAGCATATGATTCCTCGTTCTCTAACGATACTTGAGGACGTACTAAACCACTACTTATTGCTTGAATCCAAGATTCAACTGCAATTGACTCATTTTAAGCTGACTTGCCCTTATCCCAGAGAGACTCTATCCCATTTTCTCTTTTATCCGGAGATTTAGAGAATCATTCCTGAGAGGTAAGGTAGGACTACTCTCGTTGAATGCTGCAACCGTATATGCATAATCATCTTATTCAATAAGATAGGTGGGATAGCCAACGACTCATTCTCGTGAACTTGACCGAATCAAATTCTTAGAATATAGTCCAATTCTCTCACCCGAGAGAATCTTGGCGTGTCGATTTCCGACTTCGGATAGCACACCCATGTTGTTTCCAACCGTTTTAGTGTTATCATTTATGAACACTAATGCTACTACTTTACCAATATTGATATCCGATCTACGAAAAAACTTATCAATATTCAAGTCCACATATTTTAAAACATGTGACTTTTAAATGACCGAGAGGTTCTCTTAAATCCACAAAGGATATAAGCCATGGCGAGCCTCCTACCAAAAGGTTCTTTCGAATAAATTAAGATATCGTTAGTCTCGCAAAAAAGGTATTAGGGAATCACCCCTATCTTCGCTTTGTAACGAATCCGTTATTCATTCTCGCTAAAACCCTTCGTTCGAATGAATTCGATTCCGTTGTTCGGCAAGAAAGTCTCGGGGAATCACCCCTATTTTCTCGCTTTCTAGCGAAATCTAGCAAGACGAGAGTGGTGAGAGAGTTCAAGGTCCGGTTAACTCTCTACTTGTCGTGGGAATCACCCCTATACCACTCAACTTTGCGCCGAAAGTTTAAACTTTCCTATTCATTCGACTCTTTTCTATGTAGATCCAATTGCTCCCACCGGGCCCGAGACACTCGGTGGTTCTACAAGAGATCGAACAAAATTGGAGTACAAAAACTCCATTCACGGGGTTAAGGTTTGTCAAACCAACCTCTATGATCGAATCTATACGACCCACTAAGAGCCATAGGTTATCAATCACCCCAATAGACCGTAAAGTCCACAAAATCACAATGGGTCAATGGTTAAACCATACTCCCACCGCGTGGTGGATTGACATCCCGATCTAGTAGTATTTATCGGTGTAATCACCAACAACCGATGTTGGACGTGGTCGATTAAATCGGATAGTAACTACCTTTGGGTAACCGTACTCCAAGGTTTAAGGTTGTTACTTATAGATTCTATCAGAAGGCTTGTGACAGTTCAACCGTCACTTTCTGATCTCAAGAATCTTATAATCAACCTTCACTCGTCTCATTAAGATATTTCACGAACAATCACAATCGAACGTATGCGCAAAATCTCCGAGTCCTACCTTCAAGCATTAAATGCTAAATGCCTACATTTATGGAAGTGGTGTGAACCGAATTCACTCATTATCCATAAATTCACCGGCATCTTCTAGGTAGACTTCTCGGTTTACATAATAATGTTAACCGTTATTTTGCAACCAATTATCTTAATCGAGTTTAACGAGTGTATTGTAGCACATTAATAACTATATCGAGGCAAGTCTATGGTTTCTTCCTCGGTGAGAAACATTCCACTAGGAGGCGGTGCCGAGCATCGTCCCAAGACTATGCGATAGCCTATTTCGAGCATGGAATACTCTATTCTCTTAAAATCGAGAGACTCCTCCTCGTATTCTTTTGATAAACTAAATCACGTTTCGAGTAGTTATCGACAAAATGTCACCACTCAAAAACTCCCACTAGCTTGTATCTCTCACTAGACCCCGAAGGTCATGGTGAACAAGCTATGTTACCCTTCAAATCTATTACCCTTTCCCGATTGAAAGGAAACTTAGTCATTGTTCCTTTGAGATAGTGTTCCTAGACGGGAGATAGGAATCACCCTTAGCCGATCGTCGGGTCTTATCTCTAGGATATATGCACTAATTAATAGATATTGAAGGGTCGTTTATCTTAATACGGAAACCTTTTACCTTTAATAGTTTTAGACGTGTTACACATACCTATTCAGCTTTTCTTAGTGGTTCGTCTTTATCAAACAAAAGTCCGAGTCACGGATTCGTACTACAAATGTCATCTTCACTTTGTTTAAGGCAACCGTAGTATCGAGATGAAAGTGAATCCATTTGTTTCAACGAATCAGAACGTAAAAAATAAATTTTTCGTGATATTCAAGGATAGAATCCGAAATTCATTTCCTTATATCACTCCCACTATTATAGCCGAAATTACGCCCGTTGTTACTCTATTAATCGTTAATGCACGCCTTCCTTGTTCTTCCAAAGAACTAAGCTACCGAGTCAAGTTACTCGGTTAAGAAAGTCGCTAAGGATTCATTGGTTAGTGATCCGAAATCACTTTCCTTATCCTATACTTTCTTTAATTAATGTTTCGGTTTAGCCTCAAAACTTTAGTTAAGATGATTAACACTTATAGACATTCTTTCCCATTCTCAACTTTCCTTAAAAGGAAATAGTCTTGAACTAGCAGTTCAATTGAGTAGACACTACTCGTGAACTGTGGGATGTCTAATGAAAGCGTTACCCAGTGGGACTAATTTTCTAAATTAGAAAAACATAAGACAAAAGCTCCCACTAGTTTATCGGTTCCAAATACCGTCTAACTAGCGACACTTTAATTTATGATTCTCCAATTTTTCTATTAGAAAATTTCTCGTGTAGACACTCACCATTAAAATTCACTAGAAGAATTTTATCGTCCCAATCATCTTTCAAACTAACTACGGTTGTCTCTCGATCAACACGATTGACAACGGTGACATCCTTATTTACGTCACTTAAGTTTTGAAGGCTCCAGAGAAATATCTCTTCCGAAAAATTAATCGCATGTGAGATTAATAAATACAACGTTCTAGTTACTTACCACTTTTTAACGAAGTCATTACTAGTCAATTTTACACACTAGCAAGATCTAGCACCTTAGAGAGATATATATATAACAGTTGTAAATAAAATTGACAGAAAATAAATCCAAATCATACACTACTAAAATTTTAGGAACATAAACTAAGTACTTATAGTCTATCCTACCGTTCCAAGGATTTAATCTAATGCCTCAGTGCCGCCTTAGGGTAGGTCAAAGAGGTTTCGATTAATATTGAAGATCAGATTGAGAATCGAACATCTCATTTGTGATCGTCAATCACCTTTCCTTTTTCAGCCAAGGTACTACCAAAAATACCCTTTATGAGTGTGACCTACTATCTCAGATTTTTAGGTAGACCCCGAGTGTGCCGCCTTAGGGTCGGTCAGTGACCCGACGAGTACCCAAAATCCTATCCTTTCGGAGACCAAGCCTTGAATTTTGATAGCGGTGAAGGCCTTCCTTAGGGAGGCCGGTCCCAGGCCGGCACGAGGCGTCACCATTCTCTCACGTTGCTTGTGTCAACAGTAGAGGCCGTGGGGTCGGTTGTCGCCTCTCCCGCTCCCACTCAATATTTTGAAAAAGTGGTGGGTTTACTGATCACGTTTTTGGACTTGATGTTACATTAAGGAACAATAAATCATAGGCCCGAATGTTGTCGGTTATGTGGGCTAGCCCACCCGACCTATTCGTTAGAACATATGTGGCCGTCGGACGGGTCAAGGCTAGGAGAGGTCCGTTGAGCCGTAGTGGCTCTTCGGATGGCTCAGTATTGCCAGACCCCCGTGCAAACGCCACACGTGGAGGGTGAAGTCGATTGAGCCGTAGCTACCGTTGACCACCCAACCGTGGTTAAACCACTTTCGAACCCGTTTGCCCGTGATTATCCAATCCTTAAACATCAAACTTTCACGTAGACACTACGGAACAAAAACGTAATCTCGTCTTAGGTAAGGTGGAATTCACCGAGAATCCAACACCTTAACCACGAGGTTTCGGGATTTTACTCCTTATGCTTTCGCGAGTGGGATTCACCGAGAATCCATCACCCAACCTCGACGATTGAAAAAACCCGTGTTCCTCGGTTTTTACCCTAATTAGTTTCTAATTAATATCAAACAATTAATTAAAACTAATCGTGTGTTTTATACATGCCTAACTAATTCCTCGAATTAATTTCTACATGTATGCATATGGAGTGGAATTCATGATATGATGCATGTCATGGCAATTTTCCGGTTCTACTCATACAATCTACACATGTATACTAGTGCGGAAAATAAACACCGAGATGGACCGTTGGCACCCCCGTAACTAATCTATTCGAAAATAAATTAAAACCCTAATCTGCAGCTGTTAGGAATCTTCGACGATCGGCATATCAAACGAACTTGGATCGGGATGAAACTTTCCAGATCTGATCTTCATTCTTCGGACTTCAAGATGGACGGTCGGATCGGAGCTTTGACTTGTCAATCTTCCTCAGTGAGCCGCCCAACTTGCTGCTGAAACAGACTCTCACAGCAGCGCATCATATACTTCCCGAGATCGATCGGGGATGAAGATGAATCCCGATCGTCCTGAAAATTTTATCTCACGTCCAAAACTCCATGATTATCGATCTGACCGGTCGGATTTTAATTTGAACGGTCCAATTGTTCCCAGAAAATCGAAGAAGTCACAGTTAGGGTTTCTGTGAATCCTGCATTTTTCTGTTACAGCAGCCACTTCGTAGCAACGAACGGAAACCCAAACGGACTCTGATCGACACCAAAATTTGTGGGATTGTTCATCAACTTCCAATCTTGATTCTGACCGGAGGGATCTTCGTTTTAACGGCTCAAACATCGGAAAAAACGAAAAGACTAAACACCTAATGTACAGATCTATTTTCTGGAAATTAAAATTGCAATAATACATAAATTACACAATTTCCTATACTCATATGAACGAATTTTCATCGTTTATATGAGTTTACAATAGATCTAACGGGAAAACGGTGTCAACCCCAATCCATCTCTTCAACCATAGCAATTTAAAAATTATTAATGCATAATAATAAGTAAAATATCACCTACATGCAATTCCACTCCTTTAAATCGTTTAATTACGATTATGACTATATAAATCGTGGAACCTTGCTCTGATACCACATGAAGGATGCAGGTTCTTAGATCTAAACGAGTTAGATCTACGCGCGCGGATGGATCACGATTTATATATCAACACAATGCATAATTAAAGGACTTAAAAACTACAAGGGGGTTAAGATCATGTTACCAATAACGGGAAGAGAAGCCTTGATCTTCCGATGTGTTCTCCAAACGGCGGTTGGTGGACACCCTTCTTGATACACGAACCTCCTTGATATGCAACACCAAGAAAAACTCAAAGTTTTTCTTCTTCTAAAAACCCTAGGCAAGAGAAAACTAATTTTTCCTCTCCCTTTTTTTAAGTGTGTAGGTCGAAATTTCCTTGCCATTACCCTTGGAATAACTCTCCTTTTATAGGAGAGTAAATCTTGGTCTCCAAGTTTTAATTAATTAAATAAATAATTAATTAAACAAAATAAAAGAATATTTTCCTTAATGACTAATTGTGACATGTATTGACCAATAGGAAATCAAATAACAAGTCATCCAACCAATCATATAACAAGAATATCTTTTATTTTCCATAACACAAGAAAATTAATTCTTGTGCTAAAAAAGAAGACCTTAGGCGCCACTTTTAGGGTTTATTAGCCCACACAAAATGCGCTTTATGTGTATTATATTATTTAGCCCAACTAAATAATATCCATGCATATCAATTAATTAGCCCGAATTAATTATCACCGAGGCCCAAATAACAAGATTATCGGTCCGAATTACGAAGCCACATCGGGGACCATGGACCTATAACCGCAGTAGCTCCAATAATTAATTATTCATCGAACGAAATAAGTACATTAATTATTAATTCCGGGATTACGCCACCATAAACCCGAAACCGAACTCTACCGATTATAGATGTATACTTATACTCAACCCATAGAGTGAATAAGCGTCCATTGATATAATCACTACATACGGATTAACCCTCCATAGATCGTCCATTCGAGTGGGAAGTCTCCGTGAACCCGACTCGAATATCTTATCCTTATTTACCATTAACCCCCGATGATCAATTAGCACACATATCCGACTAGTAGCTAATTAGTCAAATGTGAACTCCCGGGATCGATCACTTTCTTAGGGCTAACAAACAAGGGGACTCGTCTCTCTACTTCCCGCAGAGAAGGAATGGATTCCATGTCTGTGAAAATCAGAACTACTCACTCATCTGGAGATAGTGCCAATGAGAAGTGGCTTGGAACACATATTAAAGTGAACCGTAACTAAGACATCAAACACTACCCCGAGACAAGCAGCATCCTGTGATCACCTCAGGATTAAGGTTGATCCATATATGATCATCTAATGATTTAATAAGATTCCTCGATTACGGAATTATACCGAGAAATTCATATTAAATCGGTCCAAATCTATATGAATGCCATCATATATAAATGCCCCACGTAGTACCCCTCTACCGACAAATCCGGATAAGACTATCACACCCTAAGGTGTTCGGGCGCATTATTGGTGTTTTAATCAAGAGACCCTAAACTCGATTAAGTTCACCACGGACTAACGCTTAAGTATATCACCACTAACTCAATCCTCACGTGCATGCCATGCACCGAGTTAAGCGGTTACATACGATATACTTAGGGTTTGCGCAGTGTATTACTTACAAGCACAAAGCAAGTAATAAGGTGAGATAAATTCTGTCATCCATTATTAAAAACAATTACACAAATTGTCTTTCGGGCACTACACCTAACAATTTGATCTAGTAAATGGTATTGGAATATTCTACCAATCACAAACATAAAGTAGTGTTAGAAAATGCACTGAGGGAGAAACTAAAAACAAGAAAACAACTATACGAATTGTAAAAAAGATTTTAACATATCTCGCCACATAACCATATGAAATGGCCTAGTTTGCAAGTGTCGTCTCAAAACGGGGATTCAGATTTTGGTTCTCTTCTCCTGCATCATCATATTCACTCTTGAAAGTAGAAAAATTCTTCTCACATGAATCAAACACTAGTATCGAAATTAAACCCCCATTTGTGTTCAAACACGATGAACATTGCACGACATCGATATCTACGTGAAGCCATTTATAGTGAAATCAGATGTCGTATCTCATTAGATGCAATGAAGTTGATCGATAAGTAGATAAAACGTGCTGATAACCAATGCCTCTACGAAGGAGATAGTTGCAATTGTAAGATCAAATTGACACACGGATTGCCAAGCGCTCACGATATTGCACTGTATCATGTTACGGGCATGCCAATTCTGTGAAATGCTATCCATATTCACTGGAGTATGTTGTCAATGAGTCCCCAATCGTCCCGACATGGCAGCTTAGCTTATTGAAAGATTAAATGAAATGGATCCCTCTAGTCGAGAGTCTATGATTGATAGGTTTTTCGATATGGCGGGATCCATCTAGTTTCACAGTTCGACCCCCAGCATACAACACAGAACAAAGGGGTCGACCTACAAGAAGAGATGAGCAGAACATCGGCCGCAGACCTTCCTTCTCAGTATCCACTTCAGAATATGGGGCTTCACCTATTCCAAAATCGCAAGGAGAAATGGGGGGATCGCCTCGTTCATGAGTTTCCTCAGCAGTATCAACGTTATATTTCCAACTGTGTTAACGTCCGAGCCGACGGTCATTGTGGATTCAGAGCGATAGCTGTGCAACTCCATGGTTCCGAAGATGAATGGGCTCAAGTACGACCGAACCTTATTCAAGAGACTGCACAAAATTGGGTCATGTATGATAACCTTTATTTTGAAAATGGTTGGGAATCAATTGTACTAGAAAGACTTAATTGCTTCGAACAATCCGCACCATATAATCGTTGGATGGATGGTATACCAATGGGGGTTGTTATAGCTTCAACGTACAATGTTGTACTGCATACATTCGATATGGATACTACGCGTTGTTATACTCACTTGCCGTTGAGATCCCCGCCAGTTCCAGTTGCCCAGCGCAAACATATAGCTATCGGCCGTGTTCAAGACTTCGTGCAAGTTTTCTTGTACCCTCATTACCCTGTACCACCCATCATCAATTGAAGATCATCATGCGAATCAAACGAATGGGCTCATCCTTATCAAACACGTATTCAATTGTGGTACGATGTAATGGAGATAGATCCACCGGGACCACAATTTGGAGCATATATAGACTAACTAGCAATTTACCCGTGCTATGCACGGACATAACTTAACGTAAAATAAAACAGTGAATCATCCATAATTTATAAAATTTTAAATAAATACTCTTCTGAAAAATAAAATTAAACAAACCCAATGCATGATCATGCGATAAAATGAAATTAAAGTAAATAACTTGCAACATTTCAATCATTAAAGGATGTCAAAGAAGATAGAATCTCAATCATTAAAGGATGTCAAAGAAGATAGAATCTTTTGTCTTATATATAGATAATGAATTCGATATTGCACAACATTCGGGCCGATCAAATTTAAGTAAAACCTGAAAATGATCGTTCAAAATTTGTCAGTGCTTTGGATCAATAAAAACTTTATTAGTAAAAATAGAATAGATGTATGAATATAATAGTGCTTTGGTCAATTTTTTTTGGATATTTTTCGTATTCTTATATTATTTGATTGATTATGTGTTTATTCAACTATTGTATACTATAAATATCATTATCCCGATAAATCTAAAAACTTTTTTTTTCCGTAAATATTCTGTTGTACAGTATTACACCGCATTTACAACCTTTCATTTATTATTCGTATTTGTCTATTAATGGTTCTAAATAATGAGAAAATCAAATTTAGAAAGTCAAATTTTGTAATTAGTGTGACTGTGAATTTTTTTGTATTTCTCTGTTAATTAGGGCATGTTCAAATTTTTTGGACATTTTTCATATTTTTTCGTATTCTTCCATTATTTATGATTGATTATGTTTTTATTCTACTATTGTATACTATAAATCAGTGACGGACCCATAAAAAAATCTCAGTGGGGTCACCGGAACAAATTCAAAAGGCGAGTGGGGGCATCAATAGTGTTTTTATATTTTTTACCTATAAAAATACATCGATTTTCGGATCTCAGTGGGGGCAGTGGCCCCCACCCATTACACATTGGGTCCGTCCCTGATAAATATCATTATCCCGAGAAATTTAAAAACTTTCGTATTTCAGCTGTTTTCCCTTCCATCTCGGACATCGAAGACTTTTTGCATGCTTTTCACGTTTTTCTTGTTTTGTTTGCGAATTCAATAAAGATCCGATTCCGGATTCGTTCGTTTAGGAAAGTCCGTGATTTCAGCATCTTGATTTCCTCAATAAATTTTGTAATCTCATCTTTTTCGAGTCCTCTATCTGGGTCCGACGTATCTGTACATGTATATTCATATGCTAAAAATACTTGGATTGAAAGTCTTACTTGTTTCTGATTAAATAATTGTTTCTAAAATGCGAAAGTTTTTAGAAAAAAAAAAGATTTGTACCGTCTTATTGCTGTTTCTGAAGCAATTTTGTTATATATCAATCATTCGGTATAGTGGTGCATCATAATATGATTAATATTGATTTTTAGATCGTACGTATCAATCGTTCGATATAGTGTTGCATTGCACGAGTTTTCCTATTAGCTTATTTATATATTCGGGCGGTGGGTCTAAAGGACAATATAAGATGGTAAATGATGAAATAGGACAGAAAACTAAGACACTGGTTGAGAAGGACAAAAAAAGAAGAGATGTACAAAAATACCCTTAATGATAATTAAAGATATTTTTTATTTTTTTCCAACAAAATCGGGTAAATTAACGAAACGTTACTACATTTTCCTTGGAAATGTTCAAAGTCAAAATATCACTCCGTTTTTCGTGTTTCCATTGTTTCTGGTAGCTTTCTATACCCTACTTGGGAAGGGGAACCCCAATAGGGGATTTGTGTACGCTTAAGATCGTGCACATTCATGAAAAAAATGCCGAAACGTTACTACTTTTTCGTGAAATGTTACTACGATTGTTTGACCGTTACTACATTATGTAGCAATGTTACTACTTCGTTGTTCAAATGTTACTACGTTGTTGTTTACATGTTACTACCTCATAATCCAAATAGCAATAAAACAAGATTCCATACCAATAGATCAACGAATTTGAAAGCGAATCGAAGAACGAAACAAGATTTTTGTAAGACGTCAATAAGATAGCAACACGGACTCTACACACGACTCCAAAACATTATTTCATCAACATTACACCCAAATTAGAAAATAAAAAGCATCACCAAAAAAAAAAAGAAAATAAAAAACGATTAACTTCTCTATGGTTGATCAACGTATTGAAAGCAAAATTGATCAACGTTTGAAAGCAAAATTGAATATGATTCCCATCACAAGAATGCACATCACTCGATCGATGATTCTATTTGTTCTTCCGCCGCTGATGATGCTGCAATGGATTCTCCGATCAACGTTTCCGGTGATCGGCTTCTCGTGCCGCCGCTTAACTTCTCTATGGTTGCTGCAATGGATTCGCCGCCGCCGCTGAATTAAAAAGGATTTTTAATTAATGGCTAGTAATTATTTAATTGGGTATAAAAAAAATTACCTAATTAAATTATTATACGTTCTTTTTCTGAAAACCTGGAAAGCGGCGCATTGTTCTTGTTCAGAGAAAAAAAAATAGTTCGGGTACCGTCTTTCAAATTCGAGGCTTAAAGGTTGATAATTTGTGCAGACCGCAGTAGAGAAAAGTGATCGTCTCGTTGCGAGCATTCTTTTGACATCAACAATTCCGTATTTCGTAAGAAACAGAGTCGACGGCGCCGCCGCCGGAAGTAAGTACCATCAAAGGTCGGAGTGGGAATGGCTGTTGCTGTTAATGGAGGAGGCGCGGAATGAAGGAGGCTAGGGTTTCTAGATTTTAGGATAATGGAGGAATGATGCACATAATGGAGGAATGAGACTAGTTCTAATTATAAAGGGTATTTTTGGATTGACATTACTTTTTGTCCTTCTCAACCATTGTATTTTTTTGTTCTCCTTTTTACATAAATAAGATGTAAAATGGTCCTTTACAACCTTTTCCTATTATATTTATATGATTTTAGTTACTAAGATTGCAGGCGCGGATAGAATCGGAGGATCTGCCGGACAATTCAAATGGGGAAGGACAAAAAGGGAAAAACGCCTCTCTCTCTCTATAAAGACACCACCCAACGTCATTTTTGTCTTTTGGACTTTCATTCCTCTCCGTCCGATTCTTTTCTTCCCTTTTTTTCAACTCTTTAAATTGAATCACAACCACACACGTTCTTCCTCTTTCTCTTAAAAACCAAAGGGGAAAAAAAAGAACACTCCTATTCTCTCACACCCACACACATCAGTACGACGAGTGTCCAACTGTTTTCTCTCCCGATTATTGTACAAATACTGCTCGGATTTTCGCTCTTTAGACGGTGACGTTCTTGTTTGGCTTTTCGGAGTGGAAACTGCTGCTGCTGCTGTCTTGTTTTGGTAAATTAGGGTTTTTTATTTTTGGGTATAAGAAGAAGTAGAGGAGACGATCGAAACCCTAGAAGTTGGAGTTTTGAATTGTTATGAAGCAGAATCAGTTTACTGGTGATAGAGATGACCGAAGGTGAGAATTTCTTCTCTGGATGGAGGGAGGTATCGTCTCTACATTATCTTCTTCTTCTGGTACTCTTCGTTTCTTCTTTTGGGGTTTTCTATGTGGCCTTTCTGAAATTTTACTACTTCCGGAAGAATTTTTTGTAACACTGGTTTTTGTATGTGAAACATTGTTTCTTTTTTTTGGGTATGAATGCTGAAATGGGAAAGGGAAACACTTGCTTTTTTATGCGTTAATGCCTTAAGTGGTGTGTTTGCATTTTTGACATTTCTGAGGTGGGGAGGTGTTTCCTTGGGTGAACATTTTGGGGTATTTGGATGTTTTTGCCAGAGACTGAAAGAAATAACGAAGGATTGAAGTGGCTTTAAGTACTTATCAGGATCGGAGAGTTGTGCGACTTCAGTGAGAAGTTTTTTTTTTGGGTGGGGGATGGAGGGATGTGAGGAGAGAGATGGAGGAGGAGTACTGGTAGAAATGGACCTAAAGAATGTTCAAAGAGGAAGGGGAGCTGGGGGGACAGATGGCAGGTGAGATGGAGTAGCGGGGTTGTACCGTAGCAAGTTGATTGCAAGTTATATTTGATCTCAAAATTCTATGTCGAGGCGGAACACTATTAACATCATTCCGAGTGGCAGAAATCGTAACAAATTGAAGTAGTGTGGGAAGGGTTTTGTCAAAAATTGTTTTGTTTTTTGTTTTTTGTTTTTTAGGGTTCCACCATTATTCCTAGTTTTCATTCCTAAAATACTAGAAAATAATATATATCCGTATTTTAAAGTCACTTTATGCAACATAGCCTTCACCAACATCCTTATCTTTATCCACAGTTAACTACTATAAAATAATGCATATTCCTACTTTACATCCATATCCATACATACTAAATATTTGATCTTTAAGTACTGCAGCATCCGTATCCGCATTGCTACAATTTATATATTTAAATATGCTTAGGGTCGTGAATGCATATAGGGATGGATTATTCATCATCCGTAAATTGTTTGAGATATGGATGCTGTTGGAGCTGGGGTTTTTGGATATCCTTAATTCCCCCCCCCCCCCCCCTGTGATAAGGATAAGGAACCATTTAACGACTGCTACGAATGATGAATGCTTAAAATCCTTACAACGTTGATACTGGCTGCCTATCGTTGCCTGAAATTCCCGACCAGAGAATCAATAAAAAATTAGGGGTTCAACTGATAAATAACATAGAAACGAATTGATGTCTACAGATCAGCCCATTGTAAAACAAACAGATGGGGCATTTGTTTAGACTAAAGTACGAAATCTGAAATCTAAAATCTAAAATATCAACTTGATTTATTAAGTATCAAAATAATATAAGTGCTGAATTCATTGCAATAATTTCTGGATGTGAATGTTGAAATCGATTAAAGCTGAAAGAAATTAAAAATATAAAGAGGGTAAATATTGGTAGTAAATACATAGTTAAGCTAATGTTTAGCATAAGTAGACATTAGCTAAATGATAAAATAGACGTTTACTTATTTGGTTAACAGGTACTCTTACCACTCAAAATTTGTTATTGAATGAAGACCTATTTATCTAGTTATGTAGTTGTATAATATCACTTGCATCATTCTTTCATTATTTATTTTTAATTTACAAAATTCTGTAAGTTTCACTCACCTTTTCCCCGTATTTTACAAAATCTCCATCCATGATGAATGCATCAGAATCTTTGCATCACATATTTTGTGCGCATAAAGACTAAATATACGGACTATTTGTTTTACGTATTTGGGTAGAGTTTCTGTTGCATATGATTTTAGGGTGGATCTGAATAATTTTGATATGTATTTTGCAGGTTTATCTTATTTTAGTGTATCTGCAAGTTCTCTAAACAGTTAACACATCTATAGTGTAACTACCTAACACACATCCCTTAAACTACTTCGATGTACTGAACTTTGATTTAATCCTTCTTTCGTCAGTAGCAGTGAACTTATTGATGAACTTATGCGCACGAGAGGGGCATGACATAAATTACTGGCACACGATCTTGGGATACAGTGATGGCCAGTGAAGTAGGTGGATAAGTGGTGTTGATGGAGGAGTGAGAGATGTTTGAAAAAATGATGAAACCCAAGTCGGTTTTATTCAAATTCTGGAACGACAATCAACAGAGGCTAGGTTTATTTGCAAACATAATTTAAATTGGGGATGAGAAAAAAAGAAAGAAAAAGAGTTGTTTTTTTAGCATCAAAATCGTCTTTACCTTCCGTTTGTTTTGTCCATATTTCATTAATGAATATTTCAATGTTGTGAATTGGCTGATATGAATTATGATGACGCTGGAACTTTTGCTTTTATTTGGTTCATACCGATCTAGTAAGAAATGAAATAAATCTGTTTTTTGTTTTTAAAGAGAATATTTATCTTGCTGCCATTACGTTATTTTCTTTTTTGCTTGGAGTTCTTGTTTATTGGCTTTTTTACTTTTATAATTTGCGGATATCTCATCACAATTGTGTTCCTAGCATGATGGATGTCATTGGGTTAAGTAGCCTGGATTTGCCACTGTTATAACACTGTCTATAGCATTTTAAGATGTACCCCTACCCATTGCCTAATGCCTATTGCCTCTGAATTTTGATGATAGTGCAAACATGTGATGATAAGTTTTCTTGTAAGCCTTTATTTCGCCCAAAGAAGCTTATCATGAAATTCCTTGTTGCTCCTTTTTATGCTATTTTTTCTATGCATGTTTTCTTGTTGATAAATGAAAGGTTTTGTTGAATTTTGGGCTTGTAGAATTTATTAAAGTGATTTTGGACGTTGAACTAATTCCTTGACCTTCTCTATCTTTTACTCCGAAGGCATACATCAATGGACAGTGATGAAAATGATTATCAAGGCCAGGGCCTTCACTTAGCTGGCGAAGAGAGCTCAAAAGTTTCTTCTGTTCTATGTCCATATGCCCTACCCAAGTTTGATTTTGACGAAGGAAGTCTAAGATTTGACAGTTTAGTTGAAAACGAGGTATTTCTTGGTATTCAAAGCCAGGACGATAATCAGTGGATCGAGGATTTTTCTCGTGGCAGCAGTGGTATAGACTTCAGTTCAAGCGCACCAGATTCTTGCTCCATACCGAGGCATATTAATGTCTGGTCTGAGGCAACTTCATCGGAATCTGTTGAAATGTTGTTAAAGTCTGTTGGGCAGGAAGACATGGTTTTAGATGAATCTGTGATTAGGGATTCTAATGCTAGGAATGAGTTGCCGAGTTCCAACCAGATGGATACTAACTTCATGCATGATAGCAAGCTTGGAGATTTTAAAGAATCCAGTTGCGGAACACCCCCTGCTCAATTTCAGGAGGATTTTTCTCCCTTGAATAAAGTTGAGCCTGAGTATATTTCCTCATCTCACGGATTTGATCAACCGATTGATGTGTGTGCAGGAGGTGTTGGTGAAAGCACAATAACTAGCATAGTTGTGACTGAACAAAACTTGCCTGTCGATGTGAAGGGTGATGATGAAAATGCGAGTAAAGATAGTAATTTGATTGGTGAATCTTTGATCGACAAAATTCAAGAAGATAATATAGCTATATCCTCCTGCTTATCATCAGATCCTATCGCTGGTTCTGAAATTCCGAGTGTTCAGAATAATGTACCTGATATTTCATCTGAAAATTTAGGTTTGCCTGTGGAGACCAATATTGTGGGGGGTCATGGTGCATCCGATACCAGTTTTGTTCTGGATAATGGACAAGTGACAAGAAGTCCTACTGAAATGCACACTAGTGTTGTTCATTCTACTGTTTGTGTTGATTCAGAGACGGAAGTTTGGTCAGAAAATGCAGTTAAAACAACGTCCAATATTGAACAGTGGCCAATGCTGCCGCCTCAAGGCAACTCAAGCCTTCCTACGGAACAAGGCTGCAAGTCAGAGGTATTTTCTCCTGAACTTGCAAAAGCTAGTAGCGACGGCTGTGTGGCATTGACTGAAGGCACTGGTAATGAGGCGCAGTCAGATACTAAAGTTCTGTGTGGTGAGAAGCCATGTGTCATTAAAGTTGATGAGGGGTGCAGCAGGGAGGAGTCATCAGTGGTTATTGAAATCGGTAATGAGTGTGGAAATGAGCAGTCTTTTGCAGTTAGCAACAATGATCAGTATATTATCTATCCTGAGCTCGAGAAGGACTCTGTTGTGCCAAAGGTAATGTCTGGAAGAGTAATGGATGGAGATGATGTTATGGGGGTTCATGGTGCTTCTGATAGCAGCTTTTTGCTGGATGATGGGCAAGCGACGGAAAGTCCTACTCAAATGCACACTAGTGTCCCTGCAGCTTATGTCGCTCCAGAGACGGAATCTCTGTCGGAAAAGGCCAATAAAACGCCAACCAACATTGAACAATCTTCTATGCTACCACCTCAAGACAACTCAACCCTTCATACTGAAGATGGTTGCAAGTCGAGCCCTGATATCACTATGGTTTGCATTGACGGCTGTGTGGCATCGACTGAAGGCATGGCTGATCAGCTGCAGTCAGAAAGTAATGATCTTTGCGGTGAGAAGTTTTGTGCAGTCATTAAAGTTGATGGAGGGTGCTGCAGCACGGAGGAGCAGTCATCTGTGGTTAGTGAAATCGGTAATGTGTGTGGAAATGAGCAGTCTTTTGCAGCTAGCAACAATGATCAGTGTTTTATTTATCCTGAGCTCGAGAAGCAATCTGTTGTGCCAAAGGTAACGTCTGATGGAGATGATGATGTATTTATCAGTAGCAACAGTTCAAAAGATGTCGTTCATGTAGAACCCGCGGAGGCAGAACCCGCGGAGGCAGAACCCGCGAAGGCAGAACCCGCGGAGGCAGAACCCGCGGAGGCAGAACCCGTGAAGGCAGAACCTGCAGAGGTTGTGCAGGAACCTAACGATGTAATATCATTTAATGTACCGCAGGAAAGAAATGATGGAAACCTGACTTCAGATTTAATAAATAAGAATTCTGAAACACATGAAGTTTTTATAATCAGCTGCGACAGTACACAATCTGTGGATGATGTACAACCCACTGAGGTGAATTCTTCTCCAAAACCTAGCACAACAACGTGGGAAAGAATTGATGAAACTCTGGCTTCAGAGTCTGAAAATGCGAACTCTGAAAGAGATGAAGCTTCTTTTAACGGAGGTGACATTACAAAAGCTGTGGATCATTTAGAATCTACAGAGGCAAGTCCTTCTCTAAAACTTATCACTGGCATGTCCGCTGAGCAGGATTGTCATGACAGAAAACCACTTAATGTAATGCAGAAAAGCAATGATGAAAGTCTGACCTCAGATGCAATAAATACGAATTTTAAAATTTTTCTGCCAGTGGGTGATGGAAATAACGCCGGAGTTGGCGTCACTGAGGAAAATGTTCGATCCACTGGTGGTGGTCCAGATTTTGGTCCGCGTACTGAGGGTGAAACAGGTATGTGTATAATAAACCATGATTTCAGCTGTTGGCCGTCACTTGGCTTTTTAAAAAAAATTCTTTTTTTTTCTTCATTAGAATCATTGCGTAACTTTTTGTTCCAATCATGCATTTCTCATGGCCAGGTTCACACGATGAAGTTCATAATTTTTTCTCTGTTCCGGTGGGTGCTGATGCTGTAGTCAAAAGTATCCACCAGAATGAGGACCAGATATCTCAAACAATGCTGTTGGAAGCATCAATTTCTGATAATAATGAGGACAAGAAAGATACTGCTACCTTAGAGGCTAGCATGGAGGACTTAGATGAGAAGATGAAGCAAGGTCCAGATGCTACAGTTGTAACAAGTGCACCTGCTTTGTCTGCTGTTGAAATCGAAGCAAAGGATGTTAATCAGTCAGTGAACTTGGTAGAATTGCATGGAGGGCATACCAATGTGGATCAAATCATGACTGAGGTGGGTCAGGTGCCCTGTGGTGCAGAATCTGTATCACCACCAGCCTTTTCAACTGCTGAAACTGAAGCAAACGATGTTAATCTGTCAATGAACATTGTAGAAATGCATGGAGGGCAAACCAATGTTGAACAAGTCACGGCTGAGGTGGGTCAGGAGCCCTGTGGTGCGGCATCCGTACCACTTCATTCTGACTCCGTTGTAAGAGAGAGGGATGGTGCTGATTCAGGAGATCTCATGAATCTCAAAGAAGGTGTCACAAAAGGTGGCTTAACACTCTCTGGAGAAGTTTCAGGTTGTTTAATCTTTCTTCTGAACTATTCTGTTCTATAAATCTTTGTCGTGGTAATCAGGATTCAGGAGCAGTCCTCCAAAGTGTACTTTGCATGCTATTTTTGCTGTTGCTGTAAGACTTTGTGTTCTGATTTCTTAACGGCATACTTTCTTGATAGCATCTTTAAAAACAATTTTGAACTACACCATTTCTTTCCATTACCTAAGCGACGCTCTCTCTCTTTTGCATATTATCCATATTCTCAGTGTTCTAAAAAACTGGCCAGGCAGCGCCTAGGCACTAGGCGGCCACCAACCGACCCGATTACACCTTAGGCGGCCTGGTCTAGGCGGGTTGGGTCTTGGTCGGGTCCTAAAAGGGTTTAGGTGGGGCTTGGGCGGGCTAGGCGTTTAGGGCTTAGTATTTTTTTTAAATGTAAATGTTTACAGAAAAAAAAAATGCTGGCAGCAGCAGCCCGGCAGCAATAATCGACCCCCCCCCAATCCCGACTTCTTCCAGCCACCACAGCACCACCGGCTGGCCACTGCCACCTGCAAGCATGCCGACCACTGGAGAGCATTCTTAGTTCTTAGACTTATTTAACTTAATCTTATGTATTTTTGTATTTTTGATTCTTAGTTCTTAAGACTTATTTAACTTAATCTTATGTATTTTTGTACTTGATGACTTATGTCGAGCAATAGTCTTTGTAGTAGTATTATAAATAAAATAAAATAAAACCTGAGCACCGCCTAGGCGCTAGGCGCTAGGCGCAACACCACTGACCTACTAGTGGCCTTTTTTAGAATATTGCATATTCCTAAAATTTGCAGTTTGCAACCATTCATTTCTAGTGGTTTTGTGACTATCCTTTTCTTAGTCCAAGTGTCTATCGTTGTTTCTGTTGTTCAGTTTGGCCCTATACAATTTGTGTGGTTTGCTCATGCTCTTCTTGAGGTAAGCTGTAGTTTACAATTGCATACTAGTACTGGCTCATCTTGGATTCTGGCATTAGCACGTCACGCCGAGTTGCTTGTGCCATGGTGATGTTCTGCTTCTTATGCAGTACCTGGAATGAAATGCTTTCTTTCTTTATCCTGCTGAATCTGTTGCCTTTTCTTACTTTTCAATTTATTGATGCGGAATTTTGATGCATGTTATCATACTTTTCTCGCAAGACGCGGGCTTCATTTAGTGAATCTAATGAGGGTTGGTTAAATTGCATCCATACATTGCTGGGTTTGGGAAGCTTTCGTTTATGTACCTTCGTCCGAAAAAAGAGGTTCTTAATGTCATTTTTTGGGTTGACTACTTCAAAATTTGGTTTGTATATGTCATTCTTCAACTTTTGGCATCACTATATGTGTTCTCTCTTCTGGTTTCCTCTGTTTCATGGCTTCTTGTCTGAGTTGTGTGATATTCATTCTATCCTTGCAGGTTCCATCAACTCTGATGTGGAACATTGTATTCATTCTGATTCTGCTCCTGTGGTCAGCGCTTCTGAAATCTCAAGCAATGAAGGTAAAGCAGAGTCATGTGTGACTGAGAGCAAGGACAAAGATGTCCCAATGTCTAGTGATGCAAATGTGGTTGTTGCAAATCTTTCTTCCCCCATCTTAAGTGAAGGAATGAAGGTTGCCATTGAGAAAGTTAGCAGTGAAGGAGCAGAGGGCATCCTCAAGGAAGATAGGACTTTTACATTTCCCGCTGGTCTCCTACCCGTTCTATCTGGAAAAGAAACTAGTGTGAGCTGGCAAAACCTCCATTATATTGTGCATTAGTGCTATTACAACTTTTTCCGTAGTTGTATAGTGTTGCTTGAAGTTTATTATTTATGTTGTTTTTTTACTTGCATGATTATTGAAGCCTGTAGAGGGATCCCACTCAACATATAAACCTGGTCAAACAGATTCTAAAGTAGCGCAGGGAACTTCTCTTGGAAGTCCTCAAATGCATGATCAAAGAGCATTGTCAGGGGGTCCCAAAGGTACCTCTGAGCGTAAAACTAGGCGTGGCTCTGGGAAACTAGCAAAAGTAAACCCCGCAAAGGGGAATTGCTCAAAGGAAGCGGAGTCGAAGATTCAGAGAGATGTTGGTAATACTTTATGCGTGGTATTGAGCCCTTCAGCAACTGTTAAACCAATGCCCTTAGAGGCAGGAAGCAGTGCACCGAAGCCAACTGCAGTTGTTGCTCATTCTTCAAATCTACCAGATCTGAATACTTCTACTTCCACTGCTGTGCTGTTTAGGCAGCCTTTTACTGATTTACAGCAAGTGCAGTTGCGGGCTCAGATTTTTGTGTATGGATCCCTAATGTGAGTGCTACCATTCTTTTCTGAGTTTATCTAGATCAAGTTTGGCACATAAAAATAGAAGTATAGAGCAGAATGTGGAGTTTTCTTGTCTCTGGTCTCTGGTGTTATGCAAGTTTTTTTCCACTTGATTCAAAACCCCGCATTTAGTAATGTGCTGGGTCTTCCCTTTACTGTGAATTTAATAATTTGGAATCCTTGTTATGCAGACAGGGAGTGGCTCCAGATGAAGCTTGTATGGTTTCAGCCTTTGGGACTTCTGGTCAGTTTACTAGTCCATTGTTCATTTTATTTTGCCATAGTAATGCATCAGCTGCACTCTAACGTTGATTTGTAGATGGTGGGAGGAGTATCTGGGAGCCAGCGTGGCTGGCTTGTATACAAAGACTTCAAAAGTCGCATCTTAGCAACCCTGAGACTCCAGTGCAATCGCATTCAGGTACTGAATGTTATGCTTTAAATTTTCTAGTCTGTTTCCTTAATATTGTCTCCTTTCATTTTGGGCACAGGTGCCAAAGCCTCAGACCAGGTGACAAAAACAGGCTTGAGTCAACGTAAATCTCGAGTGAGTAGCAATGGTAACTCTTCATCAGTTGTAACTCCCATTATACCTCTTTCGTCTCCATTGTGGAATATTTCTACACCCTCGTCCGATGCTTTGCCAAACAATACGGTTGCTAGAAGTCCTGTTATAGATTATCAGACACTTCCTCCATTACATGGTTATCAGACGCCGGCTAGTCGAAAATATTCTGGGCATACCAGGGTGTCACAGGCTCCTTTCCCAGTCCCATGGATGGCTTCCCCGCAAGCATCGCCTTATAATGTCAATGCTCATATTGCACCCCCGCAACCCACAGAAATAGTGAAATTAACCACCGTTAAAGCATCACCAGCGCCTAGTCCTGCCACAATGCATTCATCTCTTATCGCTGTTGGCCAGAATGGTCAGTCTGGTGTTGTCTGTAGTACTTCTGTCCTGCAAGAAACGAAAAAGGTGGCTGCCTCATATGCCCCCCACTCTGCTGACCCGAAGTCTAGAAAAAGGAAAAAAGTGTCTGTTAGTGAGGATCTTGCCCAAATTGCTTTTCCAGTGGCTCTTGGGCGGACTGAATCTGTTTCTATCTCTGTAACTCCTACTCCTGTAAACAAAAGGCCTGCCCTCGGGGATTTTGGCCCAAGCTCTTTGCCTCCTGGAGTTCAAGTAGAAAATGCCGGAAGTTTTGCTGCAAATAGTCAGTTTTTGGCGTCAGCTACCATATCCATCCCTCCTGGGCCTGGATTGAAAAGCAGTACTGAAAAAGCTATTGCAGTTGTATCGCCAGTTTATTCTGTTGACCATTCTGCAAAAAGCCATCAAATCATTGAAGAGAGAGCTCTCAGCTTGGACGAGGCTGTAAAAGTTGATGCTAAGCTACAAACCGAGCAGGTCAATGCCCATGCTGCTGTTTTATCTCCAGTTGTTGATCATCCTGCAAGTAGCCATCCAATCACGGAAAAGAGAGCTCTCATCTTGGACGAGGTTGCAAAAGTTGATGCTAAGCTACAAGCAGAGCAGGCCAGTGCCCATGCTGCTGTTGTATCTCGAGCTGTTGACCATCCTGCAAGTAGCCTTCAAGTCAAAGAAAAGAGGGCCCTCAGTTTGGACGAGGTTGTAAAAGTCGAGGAGGCTAAGCTACAAGCAGAGCAGGCCAGTGCCCATGCTGCTGCAGCAGTTAGTCACTGTCAGAATGTGTGGTCGCAGCTGGGGAAGCAAAATAGTTCAAATCTGATGTCAGATAGTGAGGCGAAGCTGGCCTCTGCTGCAGTTTGTATTGCTGCAGCAGCATCTGTTGCTAAGGCTGCATCAGCTGCAGCAAAGGTAGCGTCAACTGTTGCTTTACAAGCAAAACTGATGGCAGATGAAGCATTGATCACCAATCGCTGTCATGATTCTGCTCGAAAAACTTCTGGTTTTGCAAATGAGACCGGTAGTGCAACTCCTGCATCCATCTTAAAGGCCAGAGAGGGTGGTAATGGTTCCAGCTCAATTATATATGCAGCAAGGGAAGCTGCTAGGAGGAGAGTTGAGGCTGCTTCAGCTGCCTCAAAGCATGCTGAGAATCTTGATGCCATAGTGAAGGCTGCGGAACTGGCTGCCGAAGCGGTTGCACAAGCGGGGAAAATTGTTGCATTGGGTGACCCCTTGCCTCTAAGTAAGTTAGTAGAGGGTGGGCCAGCTGGATATTGGAAAAACACTGGGACACCTTTTAGTATGGGTACCAAACCGAATATTGTCACTCAGAATAACGAACACACCAGTGTGGAGGAACACCCTGATCCTACAGTGGAGCAGTCTGAGAGACCTTTAGATAGCTTGTCACAAGCTCCAGTCAACAGTGTTTCACCTGATGCCATAGAGAAGTCCAAGGATTTGATGGAAGATCAAGTGAAGGGAAAAATGGCTGCTTCTGCAGTTACCCATGGTGGGGAGTTAGAAGGCCTAAAGAGTTCGGCAGCATCTAAGACGACTAAGACTGTTGGTGTTGCACCTGAGTCTGAAAGTGGTCTAAGATTTTCAACAGATGAAAATATGGCTGGCATTATAAAGGACAGTAGAATAAGTGTGAGCAGTCTTGTTGAGGTAAAAAACTGAAATTTGTTGGAATTATTTATATATTTATTTTCTTGGGGTGGGGCAGACGTTTTCTTTTGGACCATTTTCTATCATGTTTTGACCTTTTGTTATTTGGTCATTTAGCTCTGTGACTTCTTGTCTAGTATTACTGTATTAGCAAAAATTATGCATTCATGCATTTTAATCAACAATTGTCTGATATCATACTATCATTTCTGTAGGTTTTTAAAGACAATGGTGATTTGACTGGAGCATGGTTTACTGCCAGTGTATTGAGTTTGAAGAGTGGAAAAGCATTGGTTTCTTACAAGGATCTTGAAACTGATCAAGGTATAGCCTTTGCATTCAGTCTGCACAAATGTATAAGAGTAACTTTGGAATGCAATTAGTTTGGCACATTTGTGGCGGTTGAGAAATCTGTCTTTATGTCAAAAAGCCCCTACTTTTATAGTCGCTTTTTATCTTATCATCCACCTGGATTGGAATACTGCAACCCTTAGGCGTATTATTTTGCTCAAGTTATTGGGTTTGACTAAAAGAAGGCTTAGCTAAAATGGCTGGTGTTAGCATCTTGCAGATCCTAATATTTGTGTGGTCAATTTTGTTATGTGTCGCACATTTTAGCTTAGCCGATCCCAACTAGCAGGAGTGATGCTGAGTGTGTGTTACATATTGAGCATTGTCATCTATCTTTCTTAATTTCTGCATTCCATCGGAAACAATGATGACACTATTGCGCTGCGAAAGTACTCGGTCACAGTTTTCTCACCCCCCCTTTTTTTGTGTGTTTTTCCATTTGCTTCGGTTAAGGGTAGTTAATTATTTTATCTGGTTATCGGTGGTTTCCTAGCAGCTTTACTTGGTTCAGTGGATTCTGGGTTGCAGCTAAACATCAAAGTGGATTGGTGATTAGGATACTTCTATTATAAGCTATTGACCTTTTCTCAGTGTTCTTGATACTTTGCGTTCTTACCTGAGCAGGAAGGCTGACGGAGTGGGTACCACTGGAAGCAGGGACCCGTAAGCCGCCTGTGATACGGCTTGCGCATCCAATGACTAGCTTAATGTTTGATGGAAATAGAAAGAGGCGCAGAGAGGTTGCCAAGGACTACAGTTGGTCTGTTGGAGATAGGGTGGATGCATGGTTGGAAAATTGGTGAGAACTTCCTCAACTTTCTTACTCTCTTATTATTGGTTCTGCATTTTTCATTTTTGTTATAGATTTTGTATTTTATTTATTGTAAGGCAACAAAGCTCTGAGAGAAGAGTGAAAAAGTTCTGCAAGTTGAGGTGCCCCCCCTTCCCCCCTCCCCCTTCCCCCCTCCACCCTCCACCCTTCCCCCTCCCCCCACGTAAATTAGACATTTCATTGATAAACCACTAAAATCATCATCTCAAATCCACAATTGACAGCAATGGCCCAACCAACTCCTAGTCTTCACCACTCGACGCCACTTGGATACACACATCCTCAGCACGTTCATACCTCTTGTGTTCCACCAGAAGCAAGGTTTTTGGTTTCTCTCCTGTCAAATTTGCTAAATGACAATAGAAAAACCCACAGCTCCTTTGGATTTTCCAATAATATTTCTTACTGAATTAAACAGCCACAATATCAGTTTTTGGATTTACTGCTCCTGGAATTAAATAACTTGATTCAAGTATAGTATGGAAACCTTTGCATTTGCCATTTATAGGGTTCCTATGCGACTTATGAAGCAACAGCACTTCAAAATTTGGCGTCTTACCCATGTCAGGCACTTTTCCACCATGTGTCTGCTATTATTTTGTCTACAAATTTGTTTTGTACGCCAGAACAAGGGGACACAGCCTCGACATGTAGCAACACAGCCGTGGCTTCATTTTTTAGTGTGATATTATAACATTCTTTAATCAAGACAAATAATACAAATTTCAAGCCTTTTTCAGCTTCTACATCTACATGTATGTTGTTTATAATAACTCAATCATAAATAGTTTTGGACGCGTCATATGATAAGAAGCTTGTGTATAAACGAACTTTTAAATGCTAAAATATTTTTCATGTCGATTTATATTTGAAAATCTGTTATTTGTATCATTGGCATTCGTGTCATAAAATTTTGGAAGTAGCCATGTTGGCGTGTTTGTTTTGTGCCGTGTGTCTATGCTTTGTATCATGCGAGGGAGAGGTTGCCTACAGGATGTTATTGTCTGATTGAGACTGACCGTGTGTCTATGCTTTGTATTATGCGAGGGAGAGGTTATTGCGATGAGTTGACGAACTGCTTCTGTGCAAGTTTTGG
The DNA here is from genome assembly GCA_036785695.1 of Gentiana straminea. Lineage (NCBI taxonomy): Eukaryota > Viridiplantae > Streptophyta > Magnoliopsida > Gentianales > Gentianaceae > Gentiana > Gentiana straminea. The sequence continues at coordinate 13,229,535 of JAVUPR010000266.1, read as the reverse complement.
CTTTCGATATTGTAGGCCCAGAACCCAGTCAGTCTCAATCAGACAATCACATCCTACTGTCACGAAATAGCGTGTAAGAACACGTGTGTGAAGCAATCCGGGTAAAGATCAAGTAGCCACGACTCACCTTATTTTCGATCATTGGAAGCCTAGGCTCAGTTTCTGTCCCTTTGATCAAGAGATACTCTTCCTTATAATAATTTGTACTTGCATGCCTTGAATGTGGTCTATGTGTGTGTTTTCCTGATCCATGGACGATGTTTGAATCCTATTAGTAGCCATATAGTGGACAACTGCACCTTGTAGAGTTATTGGGGCTGGAGATATCAACAACCCCTTTGTAAGCAAAAGTTTACACACACTCACACAACCCAGGCGCCTCTCCCCTTTTCTTTTGTCTTTTTGGTGTTTACTTTTGAAGTTGAACATTATCAGCACCGTTGCCCTGATTATTCTGTTTTTGTGTGCATATTCCTGTCATCTTCTTTGTCTATACTTATTTTTTGTGGGTCAATTCTGAAACTATTTCTTTTTTTCGGCCTTTCCCCCCCTCTTTAGCTCCTCAACCGTTTGTGTTCGATATATGTTGTTTGATTACTTGTGTCATGCGGTAAAAGTCAATGCCTTTTTTTTTTTTTTGCGGCAACACTTCTTTTGAGGATTTATCGATCCCTTCTGCTTAGGAAGAGCTGTATGGGTTGTGATTTTGCGGGTTGAACACTGCTTTTTTTGCTGAAACACTTTTTCCGTGAGTTCCCATCATTTTCAGTGTCATGAAGAGAATGACATCAATTTAACTTCTCTCATTGTACAAATATTTCTCTATTGACTATGCACTTGATGCTATTTGATTCTAGTTTATTGTGTTATCCACACATATTTCTACTAATGCATGCAACGCATGTTTGGCTGGTACATAAAAGCTATTGTGAAAAAGAAAAATAAAGATGACACATAAAATTAACTTTTCCAGTGCTACATATGTCTCCTATATTAATCCATGCACTTGGTGCCAATCCGAACATTGGTTTGTTCTGTTTTTCTCATATAATTTTGCATTGTATTCTCTAGCTGGAGTGAAGGAGTTGTTGTGGACAAGAATAAAAAAGATGACACAACATTAAGTGTTCACTTTCCAGGTACTTTTGGCTTTCAACTCGGTTTTTTCTGTGCTGTAAAGTGTTTTTACTTGTTTTTCCTGCAAGCAAATGTTTTCTTGGTTTCCATGCAGCTCAAGGAAAAACAATACCTGTTAAAGCTTGGCATCTCCGTCCATCTCTTATATGGACGGATGGGGAGTGGATCGAGTCTCTGAGTTCCGAGACTGACAAGTGTTCTCAGGTTTGATAATAATTATCAGATTCGGCATAACTTTTGAATGGGACATTTCCGATTCCTCAATTTTGATTTATGATTCATTTTAGGGCGACACTCCCAAGGAGAAGCGTATGAAGTTGGGTAGTCCTATTGTTGATGATGGCAACGGGAAGGAAAAGATTACAAAAATTATGGATCCTCCTGAATCAAGGAAATTTGAAGAGTCAAGGTTGTTGCCCCTATCGGCTAAGGAAAAATCTTTTCACATTGGCAGCACCAAGAATGACAAGCCCGAGACTCAGAGAACAATGAGGTCTGGTTTACAAAAAGAAGGACCAAAAGTTGTTTTTGGTGTTCCCAAGCCAGGAAAGAAACGAAAGTTTATGGATGTAAGCAAGCACTATGTGTCAAGTCGGAACACAAAGGCCAGTGCTAATATTGATAAAGAAAAATCTGCTAAGCATTCGGTTCCTGAAGGAGGAGCTTACGGATGGAAATATAGTTCTAAAGTTGTTGTAAAGGAAAAGCAAGCTGCTGAACCTAGAACCCGAAATTTCAAGCCTACAAAGCCACCTAGCTCATTTGCTAGAACATTACCTCAGAAAGATAAATGTCTTATACCTTCTGTTTCTGGGTCAAAGGAGTGTTTCTCAACCGATAACAATAGGACAGATGCTACCAGCAATGATGATTCTAGTGACCAACATCCAACTGATTTTGTGTCCTCTTCTAATATCGAAGGAGAAGAACCTATTTCATCATCCTCACGAGCTCCTCTTCCACGGGCTCATAGGAAAATGACCCCATCCAATGCTAATTCGGACCGGCTGATGAAGGGAAAATCTGCTTCTGCTCATGGGAAGCCGCCAAATAAGGTAGTAGAGAAGGAAAAGTCGGTTACTGATTCGTCTGAACCACGTAGGTCAAATCGCAAGATTCAGCCTACATCGAGGGTAAGGCCCAGGGATCTTTACAGAAAAAATGCTATCTAATATCTGTTCTTGTTTTTGCTTTACATTGTTTTCAAGTTGCTATAAAGAAATGTTGAAAAGGGTGTCTGTTTTATGTATTGCTTTGTTTTGACCTTTTAGGTTGGTACAAAATGAATATATATATAAATATATATATGTATGTATGTATGTATATATATATATATATATATATATATATATATATATAATATATATATATATATATATATATATATATAGATAATATGATGTGTAATTTGGTAGTCATCGTTCTCATCCTTTGCTATGATTTTGTATTTATATATATATATCATTCTTAGTCAACTAAAAAACAAACTTCTGATGCACGTTGTTTACAGCTATTGGAAGGGTTGCAAAGCTCGCTTATCATGTCGAAGACACCTTTGGTTTCTCATGAGAAAAGCCATAAAGGTCAAAAATTTGGTCCCCCCAGAGGTATGATTCTCTCCAGTATTTCTGTTGTAAAAAGTTTTGTTTTTCTGTCTTTTTATTTGGTCTTGTATTTTTGTTTGTTTGTTGGGTAAGGAGGGTGCTTGTGAGGGGTAGTACTCGGGGCTCCCCATGGCACAAGGAATCCTTATTATACTGCACCGTTGGATAAGTGACATTTGTTCAAAAAGACAACATACGTCTTTTCTTGCACATGTCACTAATCTGACGGTGCGGTGCAACAAGGAGTACCTACCTAAGAAAAGCTCTCTGGGGTTGGCTACTCCTTCCATCAAGTAGCACTGTTTTCTCTTAGAGCTGACATGTTGATCTTGTAGCTTAATTTTCATGTTTCCGTTGAATAGGGATGCGTAGCTGATTGGTAGAAGAGCTCTCAAGAGGAGTGAACAATGGGACCTAGTATAGTTGGGTTTGTCAACTTTTTCTGATGATGTATTTGGTATTTTGAAGGCAGCGAAAATTGTGTGTGAATTGTATATTTTAATAGTATCTGAGCATGGAAGTTGTCGCTTCCCGATGCGCGTTTAGCTGTAAAATTAGTCGGTGATTGTTGGGGGATTAATTTAGCTTTTGAAAACTTGCAGTTGTGCTCTTGATAGGCTGTGCTGTATATTTTATTTAACTCCTATGGTAACCTTTTATTGCCTAATTATAGCATTTTGCTTCCCTAATAGTAGTAATAGTAGACGACCGTTGTTTTTGTGCGAATGATGACATTTATCTAACGGTTAGATGCAATAGAGACTCGGAATCTCCCGTTATATATAGTTTTCATGTTTTGTGTTTTTTTTTACCCAAATATTCGAAGCCTCTTTACAATCTGATGATCATACTTGCACACAAACTACCCTTGTGTAAAAACGCGCCCTTGGATCTGATATATGCATAAGTCATGCTTCCTTAATCCATACACAATCTTACATACCTACACAAACTGCCCTTAGGTCGACAACCATGCGGTCTTACTTGCTTATCCGACTATTCAAGGCCCTATTGTTGGGATCTGAATGAATGGACCACCCGACCTACAACTTTTTTGTTCGAACTGGAAACTTCAGACAAGTTTTCACAAGCAAAACACAGACACCAAATAGAAAAAAGTTGAAAGATAATTGTCATAAGAAAGTTTTATCAAGTAACATGTGCCATATCCTTTCGTTTGTAATCTTTTTCATATAATAAGAGTGCCTATAATGTCAAAACATAAATGAAAGTATGATGTATGCAAATTCCAACATTTTTACAATGGTTGTACGATAACATTTCTCTACCGGTGTAGTTTTCCGGTATGAATTCACTTTGCTGATAAAAAAAAACAAAAATGGGAAGAAAGAAAGAACAACAATTACAAACAAAACAATAAGTTAAAACAAAATACATTTTTTTTTTTTTTTTTTTTTTTTTGTTTTGTTTTGTTTCTACAAATCATTGCAAGCTCATCTAGAAGAACTACTACCAGCAGGCAATGATACCTAGGCTATCTCACATAGCAAATTGCAATTCAAGAAGCTGAAATATACCACAGAGTTGCTGTCTACATTAATTACAAAAGTAGAAAACCATTTCGATTTCTGCAGCAGAAAGCACTCTTTCTTCTTCTTCTTCTTCTTCACATTGACAAAACGGTACAAGTGACACTCCATTCTGTGGCAAGTTTTCACCGCCTCATTTATATATATAATGCAGCTCTTGAAATATATAAGCATGGCAACTTAAACTTTTGGTTCCATGCAATACAATAACAGAGATGACGTGGTAGCTAAATGACAAGGGGTACCATTGGCAACAAAATAAGCTTCATGATACCTTTTTACCAGACAAAATATTATCTTGGTCAGTATTGTCTCTCAAAGATGTTAGGACTTGTCACTGATAAATTCATATGTCGGACATCATCAGCAGGAACAATTGGCCTTAAGGTCTGATCCACGTCAGCGTTCATTTGAAGAGCTGAGTGGTTGTTGTAGATGGGAGGCTTCAGACAAATGCAAGAGGCGGGGTACTCGTGAAATTCACCACGTCCTGGTTTCATCTCTTCTGGTTCTCCCATGAATCCTCTTTGACATATTTTGACTTTCTTAGCAAATGTATTCCAATCCATCTTCTCTCTTGCCATGAAAAGGGCACTAAGTCTTTTGGCATTTGGTCTGATTGTCCTTTTGTGTCCAGAATACCTCCTAATATGAACATGGAGAAGGCAAGAAGGTTAAGCTTTAGTTTAATTTACATCATTGTATAAAAAACCATTTCTTGATTCATATGGCTAATAAACACATGGATTTCAGCCAACCTTCACAAATATCAAACCTTTTTCCAAAGACAAGTTGCCACTTTTAGCAGATAAACTGGAAAAGAAAGTACTAGAACTGACGTACACAAGGTTATTTACAGACCGAAACAAAAATCAAGTCAAAGGCATATGCAATGAATTTTGCTTTTTCTTTGTGGAAAATGGATTTTTTTTGTAAAATGCATCACTACAAAACACTTCAAGACACTTCAAGAATTGAAAAATAGCTACTAAAAGCTTTCTTATGACAGTAATATACTAATACTATGATGGCTATGCATTGACATGAAAAGTCATGGTTAAAACAATGAAGGGATAAAAGACACTTTTAGTCCCTTCAATCCTCAATGTATCGTCTTGATACTTTTACCCTTCATGTATGCCCTTTTTAACATTTTTGGTCCAAAGTGTCATATGCCAAACAACCAGCATTGAAAGTATAACATGCTTCAACAAATGAAAACTTGACGTGTGGTCAAAATGGACTGAAAAGGTAAAAACAAATGTATAGATGAAGAGTAAACATGTTGAGATGAAACATTCGGGATAAAAGTGACAAAAAACGTGAAACCAAAGGGCCCAAAAGTATCTTTAACCCAAACAATCAATTACAAACACATTGTGTTCTCCCAACATTTCCAAAATTTAAGCCTTCATAGGTGCTGAAAAAAGGTACCACATGAATTAAAAGAAAAAGTTCATACCTTTGACCAGCTAATATCTTTGCCATGTTTCCATTATTATTAGTGACAAAAACATCACTCTCATTACAAACAACATAATCAATGGCAGCAAGACGAGACGAGAATGGAAGAAATTGTTTCAGCTCTTCACCAGCAAGCATCTCTTTGGTGTAAAAATTAGGGAAGAGCTCTCTCAAAGGTCGTAAAGTCTCTTCTCCACCATATATTTCGCCAGATGCAACATATAGGTACGTGTCATTCCTGAACCCGAGTGCCCGAAGCATTAATCCCACTTCATGAGGAGTCAAAGGGCACCTCCCACGTGTTCGTTCCTCATCCGGGCTCAACTCCTGCATCAATAATGTTTGTAGCAAATGAAAAAAAATTGTTTTTTAGATAAGAACGAAGACATTCTGGCTTTGTGGTGGATGATAATACTGTCTCCTCTTGTACTGCCTTCATGATAAAGAGGTACACAGCCTATTTCGTTCATGGTAAGAAATCTCATTTGTTAGCCACGTTTTTGCACGTGTAAAAGATCTTATCTCTTCTAGAGAGAAGCTTTTCTTTTGACCTTACAGATGGGGCGTACAGTTTCTTGTTTATCAATGAAGTTTCCCCTTTCTTCAAGGAGAAAAAATGTAATCGCATTTAAGCAATTAGGCAAATTAAGAAGAATTCCCTTGCTTCTAAGATTGTAAAATACCGAAAACAGAGAGTTCTTTTGCTGAGTTACCATTAAAAAATGAGGTCTCTTTTGACACAAGGGAAGATATATAGTTATCAGAAGTAGTAAACATTGTGTCCAAAAACTGGATCAATGATGCTAATTGTGATTGCAACAATTAGTTGTAAGTCAAAAACAGAGTCTGCCTAGGATGTCATGACGAATTTGAGAAAGAGTGTTCTTAGGAGTTGAGATTTTTTTTTTTTTTCCTTTCAATGCGATGCAATATATATGCAATTCCTTAGTCAAATATAAACAGTAGGAGATAGCGTGAATTCCAACATATCAATCTTCATATGGAAAAATTTACAGCTTGCATTTAAGTTAGAAACCTACACATTTATTATCAGTTTAACAATAGATCACTTTGCCTCATTTGACAATATATCAGAATGGATGTAACTTCAGAACACAAAAACCAAAAAAGTAGGGCGTCTATAGTGGCACCACAAGGACAGTGGACTTTTTTTATAGTCGATTCTAGAGCTGAAAGTTGACTTTCTGCTGGTTGATTGTCACAATCGACCCTGTGAAAGCTGATTTGCAGCTCTAGAATTGACTTTCCTGGTTGCTTTTTTTCCGTGTGGTGCCATGCTAAAAACATATGGTGCCACTAAAGGCACCCAGAAACTAATCTGAGATGAATGAATTGACATAGGGAGTTATAACAATCTTACAGGTAATGTTTCCCATCGTTTTCTAATTTCTCCAAGCTCATGTAGTTCTTTTTCTCCTCCACCATAGTAACAACCAGAAAAAGCAAGCATATCTGGTTCAAACCTGCAAATCGTTAAGGACAAAAAAATAGCATGTAAATGATAGATTTTGTTAAAAATACGCTGCTGTTTAATTCACACATACAAGCAATATAACCATATATCCTATTTTTACCAACATATTTGGAAATTATTCAAAAAGGACGCATATGTTGTCCATAAATGTACTTCACAAAGAGAAGAATAGCATACCTTAGGTGAATTGCAATATAACGTTTTGCCATCTTCCGCATTCTTAACACAAGTCTTCGACCAAGATTCCTTATAGGTTTAGTAAACCTTAATGCATGATAATTTACTCTGCACCGCAGCTTCTGTAGCTCTTCATCAAGGTCATTAGCAAGCCGATAATCAAATTTTGTCAACTGAACAACCTGTAAGAAAGACAGAAAGTTTGGTTTTTTATACTTATCTAGTTATCTGCAATTCTTGCGTTTTCATGATATAAAAGATAATGTCACAGAAGTTAGAAACAATGATTGAATTAGAATCTAACTGCATGATGAAATCATTGCTGGTGCATATATTTTTCTTTTGGTATGTCCTGTGGCCCCCCGGTATCCTGAACCACCCCAGCCCGACTATATCCGGAGTCGAGTGCCCTTAGAGTTTGACTATGACTTAGGGATTCGATCTGGCCAGAGCTCTTTAACACATTGGAGCCACCAGTAAGCCTGGCATTCCATCACCTACGAGGAATTGAGCCCTTGACCTCTTGAGCATTTATCAGACCACTTACCATTGCCCATGCTTCATGAACCGAAGGTAACTTCTAAACTAACTTAGCACATCTATTGTTTCCATTTACTCATCTGTGCAAGAAGCTAGTGAACCAAAATACATTATACTAACTTATTATTTGCTATGTTTGTCGCCTTAGGAATGGACAGTAAATAATGCTCTACCTTAAAACACATAGGAAAGTCATAACTTGCATGCATAAGGACAATGACGAAAAATTTCCGTATGATGTAAAACTAAACTACATGTTCTCACAAGAATTCATCACTTACACGTCTTCTCAAGAGTATAGGCAGTACTTGATGAAGATAGTATTCAGGTTCTGATTTTCTCGGGACACGCATCGTATATGGAGGTTTCTCCATTGATCTCATAACTTTTTCCGGGACTCTTTTTACAATGGTTACATCTTTTGCAAGGTAGGAGATAAACCATTCAACATCAAAAATGTTGAGGAAGTCACTGCAAGATGGATAAGAATATTACTTCTACGAACAAACTACATAAGCAATTGCCTACGATAGTTTTTTTTTTTTTTAAAAATAAAATTTCACACTCGCCTGTCATCCTTCCAGAAGGAATGATGATCCAATTCCGGTACAACTAAAGTGGCATTGAGAATCCGTGCAACTACAACAGCGTCGGTTATCTACACAGTGAAGATGCATTACTGAGTATAGGCTATGGAGAAAAATTAGTGAAAGTGCAAGCCAACTGTAAGTCCCACGTATACAATTCAGCCAAATTGTACTCGAGGGTTGTGATACACTTACTCCAGTTCTTTGTTGATTAAGTCCTCCACTAGTGGCAATAAGTAAATAGCCATTTGAAGAAGCTTGTCGGACAGGAGCTACAATACATATAAGGCATCGTTAACGATATGCACTTTAGTCATAATGAAAGTGAAGGTAAGCAACTAAAGGTAGCACCAAAAATATCAAGCAATGCCACGTATAATTTTAGAAAAAAGAAGCCCGTATAAGGTAAGTCCGGTAGAACAGGCATTCCATTTACATTCCTATAAATCCCTTTTTGAAAAAGTGCGAGCAAGCGAGAAGAAAATTTTGCAATTTAAAGTTCTTCATTCGACTAGACCGACAAATGAAGTCTTTCATATGTCTGCTACATTATAACCACTTTATCTATAGCAGAGAGTTAGAAATACATGATAACACTAAAAGAAATAAAATATCACTAACAACATAATAAACCAGGATATTGCTTTAAGTTTCTTTAATGAGCCATGTATGTATTATCTTTTTATATTGTTCCTTTTACTTCATGCATATCTATATCGGTTCTTCACTACACCAGTTCATTGTACCGGTCTGCACAAATTTTGATCATATAATTGAAGGGAGATTGTGTAAGAAGTACAAGAGATAATTGAGGGGAGCATTGCAAACAATGTAATTTATATTCCATTACAAACATCGTTTTTTACTTCTGAAGATAGTAATGAGAGAAATGGAAAACTTACGAGCAAAGTCTACGCCTCTCTCGCTGCACCCATAGTACAAGTTCGAAAACTCAGACTTCCAAATATTGAGTTGGGGACGACTACGTCTCTGTTTTGTACAGAGAATAGGATTAAGACCATGAAGGATAAAATAAGTAAAAACATGGCTTCTGCTACCGCATCAATCTACAAAATATAAGCTCATCAACCCACCAACCACACAAGAGGAGTTGAATTTTTTTCTTTCATAGGGTCATGTGGGAGAAAGGAGGTTTGTAGAATGAAGAAAAGACAAAACAGAAACAAATGAATAATTTCCCATATACACGACATCTTACATATGCAAAGATAGCAACAGAGAGATTGAGAAAAAATCACAGGAGCCAGAGCACTTGCGAAAGAATTTAACCGTAGCACGTATTTATTCCAAATTTTTTTGTCCTACGATTTTAACCAATTCTACCATTTGAATGTTTAATGCTTATCTTAAAGTCATATAAAGAAAACTATTAAGATATGTGTGTGTGGGTGTTACACCTTTCCTTAAAAGTTCTTTTTTTTTTTTTTTTTGAGGAGAAAGTATAAGCTATTTAGGCAACATGATAATACAACATGGTATCATAGTACAAGAATGGCACCTGGGCCAAGTAAAAAGCTTGGGAAAAGAAGAAGATGGATAGATAGGCATGTAAGAAGATACATCCAACTAACCTAGGAAGAAAATAATACTACGCTCTGAAGAAAAATTGTATCGTCCACAAGTCAGTATTGCAGTCAATTTCTTCATGTCACTGACTACCAAATACTTCTGTACTCAATAACCTTAAACCACCATAAACCAATAATTAAGACATAGACTAACAAAGACTCTTAAGGAAACATATTTCTCCTGCAGAAAGATAGATAAAAGCATGATATCACACGTAAGAGTCAAGTAAGAATGGTTATGAGTTTTACATGAGCTTCAGGTTTCCAATTGCTAAAGACAAGATCTAAATGACAGCCACCAAAACTGTAATATTATATCACCTTTTTAAAGTATGGAAAAGAACAATAATGAATAAATTAACAAAAAAGAAAAATGAACGTTCTACATAGCTGGAACACCACCATTCACAAATAAAACAAAAACAAAAATTAAGGAAATGAAGTTGACAAGAAAGTAAATCACACTAATCATAAGCACTGAAGACTGAAACAGAAGTTGAACAATCTTTCAACAGATATTGTGCATTCATCTATGCCGCGTCACATGATAGGGAGATATCGTGAAGATAAACGACATAGCTGACCCCATAAAGTGTGGACAACAACAATCTTACACTTTTAACCCAGAGCAAGAGAGGAAAAAGAAGAAAAAAGGAAAGGTTTTCCACTGCATTTATTTAGCTTTAAAATAGTCAAGAAGACAGAAGATCCCAAAAGGAGATTTTGAACTCAACATTTCATCCACAAGCCTGAAACTTTCACAAAGTCTACACACTCTGAAACAAAGTACAATCCCAAAGAAAGCATAACAAGCTCAATACCCAAAACTATCCTCTATTTTGAGCTGCATTTCAGTCAAACAAAATTAAACTAGATCCATGACTAACAATAAATAACAATCATGAAGGAACAGTATGAAGAAATATGTGTCCAAGGATGAGTTACCAGATTATAATACAGAGTATTCTTGACAAGGCGCTGGGAATACCGTTCAAGGTCAGCAGCTAAATGTCCCGTAAAAAGCGAAATTAATCCCACCGCAAAAAGCATTACCCCACAAAACTTCACAGTCCATGAGATCCTCGTTGATTTTCTGGTTGTCCCAGCTGAAGAAGAAGCTGTCAGTATCAACCATGGCCATCTCCAAGAAATCCAATGCTGATGCTTCTTCTTATGCTGATGTTTCTTATTCAGCTGGCTAACATCATGATTATGACAAAATCCAAGATTTCTTAAACAACCATTCTCCAATATCTTATTGCCCAACCCCATATCTTCTTCTTCTAGACAGTTTTGGTATAAAATTTTCACCTTTTCTCATAGTGGGCTCCCTCTTATGCAGCGCATCAGCTAAATCTCTGAATCAAAGACCCAACCTTTTCTCTCTCTCTCTCTCCCTTCCGTAAATGCTTCCACCTATATTGAGTAAGAAAACCAGAACCCAAATGCGAAATTACAGAATCAGAGCACTGAAATATTAAATTGAGTGGTGCAATTTGTGGGATCGTTTGAGCTTTCTTTTTCCAAGCAGTGCTCTGATGTGATGAGATTTAAAAATGTAATGGGATTTCACTGTGCAATGTTTTCAAAAATGTGTGGGCCAGTAAGTGGGGGATGGAGATTCCTTTAAAAGGAGACAGATTGAAATACAGGGAAACAAGTAATTTGGCAAAAAAGGGATTGAGAGTTGAAAATGAGTAGGGATGGAGTTATTGATCTAGTGGATTCTTTGCTTTTGTGTGCAGGGGTTCTACAATTGAAAGGAAAGACAGAAATGATGAAGAGGAAAACTATATTATTTTATAAATTAAAGTGCTGATTCTCATGTTTTAATGATGTTGTCAGCACCAAACTGTATCATTTTTTCTTTAAGTGAAAACTGTTTTTTTAACCATTACCATGAGGGCCTTTATTATTGTTTTCTACCTGAATCTTAATTTTACCATCCATATTAACATATTTTTTTTTAGTTTATTCAATCACTAAATATACACAACAATGATATAGACATTACATTGTTTTATAGTAACTTATACCACCCAAAAATTTCTTTTAAATATAGGGGGTGTGTATGGTGTTTTGAAGGAATACTAGCATGGAACATGGAACTATTTACATTAATGTGGTCTCAGAGCAACATTGTAGCTTTTGGGCAAGTGCATTGTAATGTCAAACATCAGAATGATGTAATTATTGTACTCCTCTTCTTCTTTCTTGTTCAATATTTCTCATCAGACTTTATTTCGTGGTTGGTAAATTTTTACCCCACAACGTAATGGCGTTACTTTTTGCAATCATTTTACAAAAATGCTTTTATGAATTGGAGTGTGGTATTTCAAAAGCTAAAAAATTCGGTAATGTCAAGATTTTTTTTTTTTTTTATTGTTGTCAATTGCTTTAGCATTAATGTCATTGACTTTATGAAATTATTTTCTTAAGGATAAAATATATCTTAGGAAGATTTGGGGAGATTTTCTTTGCCATGAGTATTAGAACCGCAGGTCAGTTTTTTATTAAATATGTATGATAGTTTTTATTTGCGGAAAAAGTGGTGTGGAGAACTAGTTAGAATTGTGTCTGCCATCCAATTCGTGACGTGGATGATCCGCCGAAGTCATTCCTGACTTCACCACGATCGATTAGGTGAAACGGTTCTGCAAAGTTTGTTTGTTCATACAGGCAGCGTGCTTATAGTAGTCAGAATTGTGCATGCCATCCAATTCATACTGCATGGCAATATTACTCTACCGCTCTTTAAATGGAGGCTCGAGAAGTGCAGACGGTGACTAGTCTAGTCTAATCAAACCAAATACTCAGAATGAAACTGATGGTTTTTTTTTTTTTCTTTCTTTCCGAATGAATAATCTTCATGCAAGCATGGAGTGTCTTTTATAGGCATATGAATGCCTTGTATGAATGATTGTATGCATTTACGAAAACAAACAGTTATTTCTTTTCGGCTTTGTCGAGGTATATCACTTCACATTGCAGAGGTATGTCATTTCACACTACAGCGGTATGCCACTTCAACTGGAATGAAATTAGATAGTTTCCTAAACAATAAATGTAGTAAGCAGATAACCACATCATCATCTTTTGACACAAAATTATCAACCCCAATTATAAATGTAGTAACCAGATAAGCACATCATCATCTTTTGACACAAAATTATCAACCCCAATTTACATGTTGTCAATACGCGATACTACATTCTCCTCTTCTCAAGGCCACATAATGCTACAATCGCTTTTCATAGATTTGCTTAACATATCATATGATTTGATTGTTGTCGTTGTTATAATATATAGGTACAATACATATTAGTCACGTATCTATTCATGAAAAGCAGCCTGCATATTTTCATACTTTATATGGATAGTTGCCCTATAAGCATACTAAAGGATATGTTCCCATATCAGTAATAAAACCAAATGCATATATACATTATACTAAAAACAAATAGATTGAATATAGACTTTTTTTCATATTATGATATAAAGTATGTGTTAAGGGTGAATTTATACGATTTATAACGCTATATTCTATGATATTTTCCCCCGTATTTGTACTAAATTGCATAAGAAACGTGTGTTTAATAGAAATATTGAGTAAATGATATTTTAGAAGAGTTAATCGCAAAATAGGTTGATTTATGTGCTTTAATTATGTTTTTATGATTATTTAGGCGATATTACATTTTGTGGTGTTTTTATATGATGTAGATACATTTTTCAAGGCTCAAATGATGATCAAAAGAGATAAGAGTCGAAATATGTGGTGATCAAAAGAGATAATGAAGGAATTGACAAGATGAAAAGAGATAGAGATCAAAGAAATCAAGATTCGAACATTTGGACCGGCGTCCGAATCTCCGTCCGGTGGACGGGCGTACGAGTGATTTGAACGAGCGTCCGGGGATGGAAAGTTGATTCGGGAAGTTTGGACGCCGTATGGACGCTGAATGGTCATGACTCGGCCCGATTTGAAGTTCATATGAAGAGTGGACGGGCGTTCACCTATCCAGACGGGCGTCCGGTAGCCGACTTAGTGAAACCGACTTTAAAATCTATATATAGTCGGTTTGTTTCTCCACACAAAAGAGACCATACACTCATTATTCAAAACCACTAAACCTAGGGGCGGCTTTAGGCTGCGTTTTTCTCCTTTTATTCCGGTTTTTATGCACTTTAGATCTAGATTAAACTAGTTACTTTTTATGTACTATTTCTGCAAATTTGAGTTGCTGAGGATGTTCAGAGGCTAAAAGCTTCATCAAACGAGAATTGTGAAGCCATCCAACGATTGTTGATTTCGCTTTCTTCGGTTGTACTGTGAGTTTTTATTTAAAGGTTGTTTCTTATTCATGTTTATTACGTTTAATTGCTTTTACATCGGAAGATATGCATGTGTGATTGTTTATTGTTGATGGAAATCTTAATAAACCCTAGATCATCATGAATAAGAATAGTAATTCGAATCTATCATAACGGAAGTTAATAGGTTTAATTGCTAGATTATAAACATAAAGTTTATACCTTTGGTTAGAAAACGCGTTAATCTTGCATTGGAAGATAATAGATTAATAGATGAACTTTCTAAGGAATTAGGGTTCATGTTTAGATAAGGTGAGTCACAACCGAGATAAAAACCACAATATAATCGAGATAGGAGATCAATGCTTGTTGGATAGGTGGATCAATCCTCGTTTGTTCGTTATAAACTTGATTTAAATCCTTAAAACTTGAATTTGTTTAGTTAGTTTACTTTTATTTGCATCTTAGACTAGTCTAGTTAGTTTAAATTGATTCGCAGCCGTATCCTTCCTAGCTTTGGATTATATCCTCTGTCCGGTTTATTATCTGTTTTGTTTGGTTTTTATTCACTGGTTTAGATTAGTTTCGTGACATAGGTTAGTTAGTTAAACAAAAACTAGGGTTAGCAATCGCCAGTTCCCCGTAAGATCGACCCGGCATTAACCACTATTACTACGATCCTTATACTTGAGGTTAACCGGATTATTACTTGTTTATTTTGTGTTGATAAAATCCGTGACAAGTTTTTGGCGCCGTTGCCGGGGAACCGGACGGTTGTCTAGTTTTTGTTTTTCTGTTTTTCTGTTTGTTTTTGTTTGTCCTGTTTTTATTTCGTTTTAAATTCCTGTTTTCGTTTTGGTTGGTAAATTTTTACCCCACAACGTAATGGCGTTACTTTTTGCAATCATTTTACAAAAATGCTTTTATGAATTGGAGAGTGGTATTTCAAAGGCTAAAAAATTCGGTAATGTCAAGATATTTTTTTTTATTGTTGTCAATTGCTTTAGCATTAATATCATTGACTTTATGAAATTATTTTCTTAAGGATAAAATCTATCTTAGGAAGATTTGGGGAGATTTTCTTTGCTCCGCAAGGTAGCTAGAACCAGTCAGTTTTTTATTAAATATGTATGATAGTTTTCAACTGCAGAAAAGTGGTGTGGAGAACTAGTTAGAATTGTGTCTGCCATCCAATTCGTGACGTGGATGATCCGCCGAATCCATTGCTGACTTCACCACGATCGATTAGGTGAAACGGTTCTGCAAAGTTTGTTTGTTCATACATGCAGCGTGCTTATAGTAGTCAGAATTGTGCCTGACATCCAATTCATACTGCATGGCAATATTACTCTACCACTCTTAAATGGAGGCTCGAAGAAGTGCAGACGGTGACTAGTCTAGTCTAATCAAACCAAAGAACACTCAGAATGAAACTGATGGTTTTTTTTTTTTTTCTTTCTTTCCGAATGAATAATCTTCATGCAAGCATGTAGTGTCTTTTATAGGCATATGAATGCCTTGTATGAATGATTGTATGCATTTACGAAAACAAACAGTTATTTCTTTTCGGCTTTGTCGAGGTATATCACTTCACATTGCAGAGGTATGTCATTTCGCATTACAGCGGTATGCCACTTCAACTGGAATGAAATTAGATAGTTTCCTAAACAATAAATGTAGTAAGCAGATAACCACATCATCATCTTTTGACACAAAATTATCAACCTCAATTATAAATGTAGTAACCAGATAAGCACATCATCATCTTTTGACACAAAATTATCAACCCCAATTTACATGTTGTCAATACGCGATACTACATTCTCCTCTTCTCAAGGCCACATAATGCTACAATTGCTTTTCATAGATTTGCTTAACATATCATATGATTTGATTGTTGTCGTTGTTATAATATATAGGTACAATACATATTAGTCACGTATCTATTCATGAAAAGCAGCCTGCATATTTTCATACTTTATATGGATAGTTGCCCTATAAGCATACTAAAGGATATGTTCCCATATCAGTAATAAAACCAAATGCATATATACATTATACTAAAAACAAATAGATTGAATATAGACTTTTTTTTCATATTATGATATAAAGTATGATTATGTAATGTTGTGGGTATGGAAATTCCAAAAGATGGTGATGAAGAAGAAGTAAACTGACTTATACTGAGGTTAACAGGTAACCAAATCTTTTTCTTTGAACATGATGCTATACATACTTGAGTTACAACTCTTCAACTTCATGGTCTCAAAATATGAGTTATTATAGTATTTTTGTTTTATCAATAAATATAAATCATTTACCATATCAAAAGAGCATGTATTAACATTTTTCTTCATTGGTGATGAAACGATGTTGCTTTCTGTGACGGTTTTCTACGAGAAATTCTTTGTATGAAGAGTCTGTTGTCACGAATTGAACAATTAACCGGATAAAATTAACACAAATTGGAGGTAGAGGAGAAGAAATTGGAGACGAAGGAGAAGAAGTTTTATTGATAAGGAAAAAGATGAGACTATTACATTCAACATAACCCAATGACCCCCCGTTTTACACCCTTATATAGCTAACGACTAGCTGACGTCACTTTCTAGTTAGATGACATCATAAACCGCCTAATACATAAATTTGAAAATACATATAAAAATTATATTAAAAGGTAATATCATGACATATCATTCCCCTCAACAACCACATTGTCTTCAAGGTGGTGAGATGAAAATCCCAAACAAGACCGGGGTCCCATACAAAATTCTCCCAAATATCAGCTGCCACAAGACCCAAAGTCTTCCTACAGCCCCATTGATGTTTCCAAAACCACACTGAATTGAAGACCCTTAGCATTTCCTTGATCAGAGTTGTCACAACACCATAGCCAAGCTTAAACAAGGTTTCCTTAACAAAGTCGTCCATATGAAGACCGTTGATATTGATATTGGAATTAATATGCAGAACACTATTCAGAGTTTGAGCATTTACCAAAATAGCATAACCAATTCCCTTGTTTCCAATCCAAGAAGGCAGTTTTGCATAAGGATAGTCATTGTTAATCCACATGCAATTATAGTCAAATAAGGTGAGAAGAAGACTGCCAAAAATAACAAACGACCCCATCGAACTGTACGATCTTCCAATTCAGAATTTTGACGAAGTAATGAACAGCAAGAGCAATTCCCACTCAACTAGAAAACAAGCTGAAAACCCCATATGTGCATCGTAATTTGCAGAAACTCCAATCAACCATACATCTTGTTTCAATACCACTAGTAATCCTATTCCCTTCCTCTTCAAAACATCATTGTCCTCAAGGATGTGTAAAAGCACATTTTGTCCTGGATCCCATACGTAATGTTCCCATTCGATAGCCTCTTGAAAGCCCTTGAACTCTTTTAGAAATATCTTCTTACTGTTCTCCATAACACTAACAATCAGCATCAATATGTAGGGATCCGGATCTTGGCAACAAAAGGGGTCTGTCCACTTGAAATCATCAGCTAGGATAGGGAAATCACCATGTCTGCTGCTATTTGCAGTGCACCCTTTTGGTGCTGAAACCATATTGCCAAGAAGTTTGAGGACTCTTTTACTTATGTCCATAGTCCTGATTATGCTGAAGGGAAAGGGTACTCCACTTGTTTCAATTATGTAATCGTGAGCTAGCAGCATTTGGTCCCTATTACACAATAAACAAGCAATAATTTCAATAACATCTTCACCTGTGTATTGTTGCTCTCTGAATTTCTTCACGATTGGAACACTATCTTTACCAAAAAATTCAATGTGTGGTCTTCCTATCATACAGCACGAACAATGATCCTTGGGTATGTCCATCGAAATTCCACAGCGAGAAATAACAACTTGGCCTTGTCCGACGTTTATTACGAGTAATGGCCTGCCATTCTTCACTTCCTCGAGCGAATTAAAGGAATTTCTCACATGTTTCACTTCTGCTTCAAAATCTGCCATTGAAGGAGTGGTCTCTACTCTCTGGAAAAGATTTGGTGCAACATAATGTAAGCACGTTTCATCCATGTTTGAAAGACTAAGGACAACAACTGCACCCTCATGTCCACATTCAGTTTCATCATCATGCCCATGCAATTCAAAAATCAAATCCAGCCTAGGTTTGATCAGTGGTGGAACAACCAATCTGTTTATGTCCTTGATGATATTGTCCCCCAACACCGATCTCTTCCTTCACAAACCTGCTACCAAGACTCTTCAAGGCAATGGTAAAAGCATTTTGAAAATGAGAATCGATATCTTCAAAAATCTTTGAAATAATACAGCCCATGTCGATAGTATGATCCCAATCAATATCAAAGTTTGGCACGCTAACAAGCACATCAATTGAAATAAAAGCGAACTCCAGGGACAAAAGTAGCACCAACTGTGCACCAACAGCATAATGAAGACCAATTTGACGGTGAAATCGATTGTCAAATCTCAATACGTCACAGTCCATTTGGAGCGACGAATTTCCTCCGGGATCGAATACGAACATTAATATTCCATCAACCCCAAAATCAACATCCAACTCGTGATTATTCATATGTACAAACATGGATTTAGATGAGATATGAAATGAACTAACCTGTGTTCTAAGTTTTGACATTTTATCGAACACTTTGTGAGCATCATCCTCCATCACATTTTTCCCAAGAACGGCTTCCATAATTGATGTTACTTCTTCAAACCATGCCTTAGTTGAACCATTAATTGAGCCATTCACAGTAGCTTCACATCCAGAGCTTAAAACTGATTGCAGTTCAACAAATGGAAGCACAAAAGCTTCATTTTCATCAATTACATCTCTTGGAAATGGTTCGGGTATTTCAGCGAACACTTCGTAGGCTTCATTGTGCTCATCTTTATCAAAAACTAGGAATGACTGCAGCTCAATTGTGGACTGCAAATGTGTTGCAATTGGCATAGTCAATTCATCGAACATCTCGAATGCTTCATTTCCTGAATCTTCTTGGCCACCAACAACTTTCTTAGTCGTTTCTTCTTCAGAATCCATCAAGTTGTTGACCTCTAACCCCTCAGCAATTGAGTTATATGTTGCTGTGGCTGATTCAAATTCTTCATCACTTGACTGTGTAATACCCGTCACCTCAACAACCAATTTTGCTGATGTTATGGTTGAATAAGAACCTTCATTCCCGGAAGATTTATGTTGCTCATATTGAGAACCTGTTGGGATTGGTTTGTCCATGTCACCGAATGCATTGTAGTCAAAGTCCTTCAACACAGCCACTTGAAATTCATCAGCAGGGACTCGGCTGGGCATATCTTCAAACACCATGTTTGCTTTGATCTTCTTGAGATTCTCGTCAATAAACATCATTGATTCCTCAAATTTTGCATTGTAGAAAGCATTAATCAATCCACTCCTACTCGATTTGTACTTAGTTGACCTCAATTGAATGTCCCACCTCAAATTTTCAATGAATCGATCAATATAATCATCTTCTTCAGTTGGAAATGATAAGCTAATCATTTCCTCTTTCCTATCACGAAACTGGGTGTAATAATCTTCAACAGTCATTCCAATCCTTTGGCGAGGTCGGAAGAACCATTTTGATTGCCAATGAAATTCTGCTTCAACGAATATGAACACTAATGCAAACTTCCTAGGGTTCCAATCTCACCGGCAGTGTACCGGGTCAACTGTAGTCTAGTGTAGTGGTCAAGGTCGTATCCCAAGGGAATTGTGAGGTTAAACACTAATTAGTTGCTATTATCTTGATCCGAATCGCAGTTTTGTTTAATGACTAATAATTAGCTACAAAGATTGTTCAAATGATAAAAGAAACTAACTAAGATGATATATAGTTCAAGTTATCTCCCTTAGATTGATTGGAATTGATCAACCTACCGCCTTCCATTAATGTTCTCTTGTGTGAATGGTGCACTTTTAAACATGTAATTTTCCCTCATACGAGTGTATACAATTACACTATGCCTTATCATTGGTTTAAGCACCTTAAACCTAATGCCTCGACACGATAAACACTTGAATGCAATACTCCCCGGATAAGGAATCGAATTCCGCGAGGGTCGATTCTACCTTCCGTCCCTCTTGCCCTCATCTCACAACTAACGTCTCCGTTCGGTGTCTACTAGTTGTGTATGTACATACATTGGTTAATTACTCCAATATACATATTATCAATCAAAGAAAGCAAGAGGATTTTCAATACAATAAAAGCTAGCAATAAAAACGATCGATTCCAAACAACAAAGGGATTAACTATCATTACTATATCATCTTAGCCAATACAAAGAACTAGTCACTCATGATTATAACTACTAACAAGTTAAATTTAGCATTCATAATGATAAGAACAATTAGATCAAAGTAAAAATTCAAGAGAATACCAAATTGGATGATGAACTCGAAGTGAGGTTCATCCACTCCAGTTTTGATGAAAATAAAACACAAGCTAGTTGCCTTCTACATCCATTGAAAGACTTGAGTTCCAAAATGATGATTCTAAAGTGTTTACAAAAGATTTAGTTGTTAAAATGATAGAATTTTTGGCTAAGGGAAGCCTTGAGATAAAGTTGCCTGCAAGTTTTCTTCCCACTTCTCCAAAACCAACCTCATTTCTTTCTTCTCTCTTGTGCAATAGTTAAATTGCAAAATCCGCCTTTTTGAATAATTTGGCGCGCGCCATGGTGTTCATGGCATGCGCCGAGTGTGACAATAGTTGTTGAGATTTGACATCCATTTAATGCATCTGCTGTTAAACCCTTTGATGTCTCGGCCCGCGCCAAATTATGTCTCGGCCCGCGCCAAATTATGTCTCGGCCTGCGTCGAGACATCACCAAATCTGAAATTTGCATGAAATGAGCCGAGAACACCCCATTTTTCTTTTCCAATTTCCTTCTTCTACTAGATGGTTTGTTCCGGTTTTGATCTTTTATAATTCACACTCCCGCTATCACTGCAAAGTATTAAAACAAACGTAGCACGAGTCATTCTGATAATAAATTATAATAGATAACTCTAAAAGATTGACAAAATGTTAGAAATTGGTTGTGCCTACATGATTTAAAAACGATTCGATTTATTACTAAATTCACTATAATTGATGCGAATTATCACTTTATACTAGAGAATTGGGATAAAACATTGTGGAAATTTATCATCCGGTTAACATACATCAAACACCATAGCTGAGTTTTCAATTTTTTGAACGAATTAGACCCCAGCAGGCAGAAGATCGCTCGCTCTGATACCAAATGTCACGAATTGAACAATTAACCGGATAAAATTAACAGAAATTGGTGGTAGAGGAGAAAAAATTGGGGACGAAGGAGAAGAAGTTTTATTGATAAGGAAGAAGATGAGACTATTATATTCAACATAACCCAATGACCCCCGTTTATACCCTTATATAGTTAAACATTGGACATGGACACGTATACGTATTCACTATCACCTTCCAGTTCTAGAATCTTCCCTGCAGCCAAGTTAGCTACTTCTACGTTTCCACAAACGACACAATCACCAAGAAGTGATCTCCAAACCTCCCCGCATGAATCAAATCCCAGTTGTTGTATCATCTTCACTGCCCTATCTAACTTTCCTTCTTGTCCCATGATTTTGATTATTGATGAACAATGCTGAGCAGTGGGAGCGATTCCGTAGTGTTCAATCATCGTATCAAAGTATCGATTGGCAGCCTCAAATGGCTTTCTATTGTGCCAACACGCGGATAGTGTTAGCATATATATTTATATTAGCTATTAGTATTTTAGCCTTAAGGGCTTTTTTAGTCTTTTTCCATTTAGTTTTGCTTTGTGCCTGGCTATATAAGCCTCTCTCTTGTATTCTACTAGGGACGCTTTTCATTGTAATATCACAAACTTCCACTACGGCTGAGATTATATGGTTGCGTTGGTTACTGGCTGACATGGGAGTTACTCTTTCTGACCCCACTCCTATGTATTGTGATAATAAGAGTGCCATTCAGATTGCTCACAATACGGTGTTTCATGAGCGCACCAAACACATTGAGATTGACTGTCATTTCACTCGGCATCATTTGGATCACGACACCATTTCTCTACCGTTTACTCCGTCATCCTTGCAGTTGGCTGACTTCTTCACGAAGTCTCACACTGTTGAGCGTCATAGATTTTTCGTTGACAAACTCTCGATGCTTCTTGCTGTACCATCGTGAGTTTGAGGGGGGGGGGGGGTGTTAGCATATATATTTATATTAGCTATTAGTATTTTAGCCTTAAGGGATTTTTTAGTCTTTTTCCATTTAGTTTTGCTTTGTGCATGGCTATATAAGCCTCTCTCTTGTATTCTACTAGGGATGCTTTTCATTGTAATATCACAAGCTTCCAGCATTCATCTTCTCCTTTTCAATTCTTGTTTGGTTGTATGAATGCTAACAGATAGAACGTGGAGAAAGTTGACGCCGTTAGGCTGCAAAGTTTTCACCATTACTAATTGTTCAAATAGCTGGATCACCTTACTTAAGTCTCCATTATGAGCGTATCCTGATTGATCGCATTCCATGTTATCACATTCTTTTCTTTCAGAGACACAAACACTTTCCAGGCGTCGTTTATTTTCCCACATTTAGAGTACATGTCAACAAGAGCAGTCCCAACTACTATGACTGCATCCAAATTACATTTTAGTGTACAACAATGAATTACAATCCCCTGTCTGATTCCAGAAAGATTAGCAACGCCGCTCAAGATGCTTGAGTATATGTACTGGTTTTTACAAACGCCGTTATAATGCATCTGGCTGAAAAACTCTAAAGCTTCCCCTGTTCTGCTCCGATCAACATATCTGGCTATGATCGAATTCCATGATGAGGAATTCGGACTCTGCTTGAACTTCCTGCTTCATCTGCATCATATAAATACTAGATTCACAAATCATATATAACTATTCATCCCAGATAAATATATCTTTATATCTAATAAAGGAGAAGGGGCGCCTCTTGTGGAGCTGCCACGTGGCGACTCCCTATTGGTCCGGCCTTAAATTTTTTATTTTTTTTTACTTTTACCGTTTTTTTTTTTTTTTTTTTTGCCCTTTTGTATTTTGCCGCCCCTTGTATTTTGCCTGATACTACCGAGAGAAGTTTCTAGGAAACTGCCACCTTTACTCCACGTCTCCACCTCCCCTTTATCTTTTCACCTGCCCCTGTCTCTTTCGTTTCTTCCCACTCTTTATTGCTCTAACCCAAAACGTCTGTTCTTCTTTCTCTTTTAGAAATCCTTCCATTATCTTTCTTTTCCCCAGAAATTTCTTCAACCCATTTCCATAAAATAAATCTCCCTTCTCTTGCTCCCTTTGGCAGTCCTCTGATTTCTTTCTTCTCTATATGCAAATTGGTTCCCTCTATTTCTTCATCTCCAGAAAAGCTACCCTCTTTCTTATACTATTTTCGACTCCTGCTCTCTATTCTTCTGGAACTACAAAGCGAGAAGCTTCGATGATCTGGACTGACAAGAAGATGGTAAAGCAACCCTAGCTTGCCGGAAATGCTTAAAAGATCTGTGGAAGGCTTTGCAACTCCAGTCCAAAAAGCTTCGATCTTTGAAGCTTTTCGGTGATGAAAAAGACTTTGCTGAGGCCGATGAGGACAAAATCTGAGGCCTATGATGTTCTATCAACATCAACTAACCTCAATCCGGTAATATCTTTCCTCTTTTATCATTTTCAAGTAAAAGGTTAAACCTTTCTCTTATGCTCTGTTAATCCGAGTTAAATCTGATAATATTTGTGATTAAACCTTTTAACTATGTACTTAATTTGCTAAACTCAAAGCTGTTGCTTTAATTTTGAATCAAATCTGTTAATTGCGTTTTTTATTTCTTATCTTATGCTGTCAATTTATGGTGATGAAAAGGTAATGTTATTAACGGTTTATGCTAAATGAATACCAGAAATCAAAGGCAGTCATTTTATTTTTTAAATCATTAGTTTGAATGATCAATGGTTCATTTAATAATGAATTTTGCACTTTTGATTTAATCTTTTTTTATTTTGTTATTAATCTTTTTTTGCAGATCGGAGCTCCTCTTCAATCGTAGCATGGTCAGAAGAAGCGTTTGAACTTTGAAGCTCATGACAACAAATCGTTAGTTATATTTTATTTCATTTTTAATTGAATTGTCATTTAGTAGATTGATAACCTTTTATTGAGGGTATTGGCTCTTTGTGGTACTAATGTTGAGTTTAAAAAAAATACAAAAAAAATAAATAAAAATGGTGGAGTTTCTTGTTGATAGAATGAAAACAGAGGTTTAACTGGTAAAAGGTAGTGCCGTCGAAGATGATGATGCAAATCTCCTTACTTGTCATGACGAGGTAAAGTTTTGTCTACCGTTGGCATGTATTTAAATTCCAGAATATTTCTTTGTGGGTTTTGTTATTAAATATAATGGTTGAAATTGCTGACTTTATATACGTGGTTGTTTAGGGGGGTTGTGAACAGGGTATGAGTTGTATTGAACAACTGAAAAATTGTGGCGTTAATAAAGTGGGTCTTAGATGTTCTTCGTCTTCTCTATCACTTGATCTGTTACATGCAGTTGCTTGCTGTTCTTCTGTAAATGAACAAAGGCACGTCTTCATGAAACACATTCTGGAAAGTATATTTCAAATTTACTTTCCAAGTTTGTGCTTGAAGGACCTTCACCCTTGCTACTGCATTTGGCGTGGATGACAAGTAAAGTTCCTTACTTTTAGAACCGGATGGTACAGGTGTAAGAGCATGGCATACTAACAATGTGGAAGCATTGTTTGCACTGCATCAAACTACCAATTAATTGGCTTTTTTAGAGTCGGCGCTAATGAGGCTATGATGATAATGTATTCAAAAAAAAATATTGCAGTTTGTTCTAGAATGATGTCAACCAGTAGCTTGGATGGCAAATAGGTAACTTACCGATTTGCAACCAGTTCACTTGGTTCTTCATTTCGAAATACGAATATGCTGCACAACTGAGCCTAATCCATGACAATTATTCTTCATATTTAAGGCCTAATCCACAGAGTTCTTTTTAATTCTCTAGACTGACTTTCTTCTTTACTGTCCATACATGCGTCGTATTTGGCCGTTACTGTTCCATCTTAGTACTGCTTCGATTGCCACCTCACCATGATTCTTTCTATTTGTACTATTCTACATTATGGGGTTGTGACAATGTAGTTAAATAAATGCCTAAAAATCCACTTTAGAATGAAAGAAGTCACCATCCTAAATGAAAGATGGAGAATTTTCAGCCTCTAGAATACCATAGGTCTGGAATCTTGATGGCAGGTAGAACACATTCCAGTTTGCACCCAATGATCCTGGTAATACGTTTCCTGCTGTCCTAATATCTTATACAAAGCAAGGGGAAACTCATGGTGTTACGCCATGTGGGGTTTCTACCAACGTTCGAACACACATCAAATGAAAATTCGCCTCCCTTTGTCCCCCTATTGAGCCAGCTCTCAAACATTTTTAGGTTGTACTTGTTTGTATCGATTCTAATTCTACTTCACCTTTACTGTCATATAATATACACACTACAAAGCAAAACACGTCAGTCCAGTGAGCATTCCTTATTCTTCAACCAATATGTCCATAAACACACAAATAAAGAATTACATAAGGTACTCATCCTTCTCTAAACATTCCATATTCATTTGTATAACTGTAAAATTCACCATTCATATCTTACAGTAATGACCTTCTTTGCGGGTTCAACATACCTACCGAAGCTTATTATATTTTCATTGTGGGTAAACAATGCATTCCGCCTCGGTTCACTGCATCGTAACATCCATTCGCGTGCAATAATGATTTTTAGAGGCACGGTAAGAATGTTGCAAAATTGCTTCATAATTCTCCGGTTGTATCCACGCTTTTTTTGGAGTCGTTTCTTTATTAAAAAAGAAATACATGAATATCAGTTCTTATATAATATGTATCATGTTTGTCAAGTCTTTCATGCTGTTTATGGTTGTTGGATTTACAGACACAAGACCATCCTTTGCACAAACTTCAATTTTGTGCTTTGGCTTTTAATAGAGTGTGTTTTTTTGTTCTTTGCCTGTTTACTTTTTACTGATTCATTTTGACGACTTATTTTGCTTTTCTCTAGCACTTAGCAAGGATTGACTTGAACATTACAACTGTTCTTTTTTGCAGACCAAAGAAGGCTTTTTCCAAGACAAAGTTAGATTTATTTATACAATGGAGCATGTTTTTGCTTTTGTGTATTTTAGTAATAATTGCTTTATTTGAATGATTACACAACAACGATAGATATATATAGTAGGTTTTGCGAATCGGTGTCGTTTTTTCTATTGTACAGAAATTTTGTTTTCAACACGAAGGAAATGACATTCTAGAACAATTTATAACCGGAAACACGAAGGACACAACATTCACAGGAACCTGGATCTAGAAAGACTTATACCCGGAAACAGAAGTCTCTCAGCCTTTTATGCTCCAAGTGATTACCTTTATCTATGCTTAGGTGGATCTTGTTTTTTTTCTTCTTAATTGTCAATTGCTTTGAATATTCTGATTTCATGATTCTGTACTTTTCTGAGTTTGTATCATAAAGAAGGTGTGGAATCAATAGGGTTGGACGATGGTGCATCACGATTAGCTAGGTGTTTGATTTTGTTAACATGATATTGGTGTTTCTGTTTATAGTAAATTATATTGGTTGATTAAATGTGGGAGTAATGTAGGTGTGGAGAGAAGGCGGATCTATGACATAGTGAAAGTCTTGGAGAGTGTTGGTGTAAGAAATTTATTTCTTTTGTAATCTTCTACCTTTTTTTGGATTGTGACTTGATACTGATGTGAAATTTAGCTATGGATTTGTTTCAGGTCCTGTCAAGGAAAGTAAAAAACCGGTATACTTGAAATGGATTTAAGGCAATTCCTGCTACTTTGGAAGCTCTGAAGGTGATTTTATTGCTTTTTGGTTTATTTATGTTGATAACATAGAAATGCATTGCATAATTTAGTTTATCATGTTGATAATAATCTAGAAAGAAGGCTTAAAGATTGATCCAAATTCTGATGATGGAAGTTCTTCAACTAAGGTAATACTATTAGTTTCCTCAAAATGGAGAATGACTTTTAACCCTTTCTTAGATACAAATGAAGAAGCAAAAAATGTCTGTTTCTTGTGTTTCCCTCTGTTAATTTACAAGCAATTTTGCAGAATTCTAATGACGACGAGGATGATGGGTACTCCAACCCGGACGAAAATGCAGATTCGAGTTCACATGTGAAAAAATCAGTCTCTTCAATATTTGGTATATCCTACTCTATGGCATTGTTATGTTTTCCGCTAATTTATATGGAAGTAATGGTCTAACCCTGTAAACTTCTGCAGAAAACAGGAAAGAGAAGCCCTTGGCTTTACTAACCCAAAATTTCGTAAAGCTTTTTGTTTGCCTAGATGTAAATGAAACTTCTCAACCATTTTTATCTGGAATTTTTTATTTCCACCAATGTATCATGACCGTTAACATTTTGTTTTCTGTTCTAAAATGGCATTCAGATGGACATGGTTTTCCTACACGGTGCTGCAAAGCTCCTGCTTAAGAATAGAGAGGATCCGGCACCTGCAAGAAGTAATCACCTAACTTGTCTTCTTGAATCGTGACAATTGAAATACTTATCATGATTGACATGAATGCATGATATCATTTGGGGTAATCTTATCTTTTTGTGTGTATTTATTATTCTTTTTCGTCTTCGTTCTTTTACTTTTATATATTTTGTGTGCCGGCTTTTTCCTTTGGTCTATGGTTTTTTCCCAGATTTTTTTCCCCTTTTTCCGGTCTTATTCTCATCTTTGTGTTTTTAGACTGTGTACTTATTTTTATTTTGTTTCCCCTTTTGGTTTTTTAAATATTTCAATGGTCGTCCATTATCTTTTATCAGCTCTTTTGTAATGAGGACCAACCTTATGACAATGTGGTATTAATGTATGTTAACTGTTAACGGCTTGTTTTTAGTAAAAAGATGAATGTGTTGTAGCCAAAATACACCATTAATACTGGAATGGGGTTGGATTCATATCATTGTATCTAAGCTAAATAAACACTACCCCTTCATTTAACCACCCACACAATACCCCTTCGATTTCCAACCCTTGTTTATGTATGTTTCCAGTCACAATTATATTGTGCTTCAAAAATATTATTTATAATTTTATATATGTATGTTTTTTAGTTGAGTTTTTATCGTTACTTTTAATTGTTGATTCACACTACATAGCACATAAAGACACACCAACATGATATATATATATGTCAATTGACCCTATTCAGAAAGTTTAGTAAACCTTAATGCATGATAATTTACTCCGCATCGCAGCTTCTGTAGCTCTTCATTAAGGTCATTAGCTAGCCGATAATCAAATTTTGTCAACTGAACAACCTGTAAGAAAAGACAGAAAGTTTGGCTTTTTACACTCGTCCGCAAATATATACTTCTAGCGTTTTCATCGTATTCAAAAGAATGACAGACAAGTGAGAAACATTGGTTGAATTGGAATCTATATGCAAGGAGAAAATGCAAAAATGGGCTATTTCATTTTAAGTAACAGATATGGACTCAAATTCTGTAGCACATGTACTCATTATTCATCGCATACACTTTATCTCCTTTCGGGCTATGTCAGCTACCAAGATAAGTAGCATCCGTTCCTAGTTAGGGGAATAATGGAGAAAAACAAAAGCAAACAGCCTTTACAATGACATTACAAATCAGGTGGTCGTGGTCATACTTTGAACTTTGATTTCATTATCAAATAAATGATTTAAGAGTGTCATGGCTCATAATCTTTTCACATAATTTCCCAATGATCTTGACCGTGCAAAGATTCTGTACTTCCACAACAAGTTTCTATGAGTAACTAAAAATGAAGGCATCAAATGAAACTGAATTTCATGTGATAAAAATCTACAAAAATCATTGCTGGTGCATATATTTTTCTTTTGGTATGTCCTGTGGGCCCACACTAGACTGAATCCGGAGTCCATCTCTGAGTGCCCACAAAGTTTGACTCTGACTTAGGGGTTTGATCAGGCCAGAGCTCTTTAAGACGTTGGAGCCATCAGTAAACCTGGCATTCCATCTCCTACGAGGAATCGAACCCTTGACCTTGAGCATTTCAGCCCATGCTTCATGAACCGAAGGTAACTTCTAAACTAACTTAGCACATCTATTGTTTCCATTTACTCATCTGTGCAAGAAGCTAGTGAACCAAAATACTTTATACTAAATTATTATTTGTTATGTTTGTCGCCTTAAGAATGGACAGTAAATAATGCTCTACCTTAAAACACATAGGAAAGTCATAACTTGCACGCATAAGGACAACGACGAAAAATATACGCATGATGTAAAACTAAACTACATGTTCCCATAAGGATTCATCACTTACATGTCTTCTCAAGAGTATAGGCAGTACTTGATGAAGATAGTATTCAGGTTCTGATTTTCTCGGCACACGCATCGTATATGGAGGTTTCTCCATTGATCTCATAACTTTTTCGGGGACTCTTTTTACAATGGTTACATCTTTTGCAAGGTAGGGGATAAACCAGTCAACATCAAAAATGTTGAGGAAGTCACTGAAAGAAGGATAAGAACATTACTTCTACAAACAAACCACATAAGCAATTGCCTACGATAGTTTTTTTTTTCTTTTCCTTTAATTAAATTTCACACTCGCCTGTCATCCTACCAGAAGGAATGATGATCCAATTCCGGTACAACTAAAGTGGCATTGAGAATCCGTGCAACTACAACAGCGTCAGTTATCTACAACAGTGAAGATGCATTACTGAGTTTAGGCTATGGAGAAAAATGAGTGAAAGTGAAAACCAACTGTAAGTCCCATGTATACAAATCAGACAAATTGTAGACAAGGGTTTGTGATACACTTACTCCAGTTCTTTGTTGATTCAGTCCTCCATCCAGTTCTTTGTTGATTAAGTCCTCCACTAGTGGCAATAAGTAAATAGCCATTTGAAGAATCTGTATTGCCCATCGGATTCATCTGACTGTTCGGTGCAACGGAGATTCTCTGTCTAAGAATCTGCCCTCCTTTAAGGGGGAGAAAGAATAGGAGAGTCACATTTTCTTTCTTCAATCTTCAGAAAACTGATGGACCTGAAAAAGTTTAGACCTTTACAATTCAATCCAGCTATGACCAACTTCTTTCTTCACATTTCTCTTGTTCATCAGTGCCCTGATGTCCTTAACATCTTTCCATTTCCCTTGATGAGCATAAACATTGGACATCGACACGTATACGTATTCACTATCACCTTCCAGTTCTAGAATCTTCCCTGCAGCCAAGTTAGCTACTTCTACGTTTCCACAAACGACACAAGCACCAAGAAGTGATCTCCAAACCTCCCCGCATGAATCAAATCCCAGTTGCTTTATCATCTTCACTGCCCTATCTAACTTTCCTTCTTGTCCCATGATTTTGATCATTGATGAACAATGCTGAGCAGTGGGCGCGATTCTGTAGTGTTCAATCATCGTATCAAAGTATCGATTGGCAGCCTCTAATGGCATTCTATTGTGCCAACACGCGGATAGAACGTGGAGAAAGGTAACGCCGTTAGGCTGCAAAGTTTTCACCATTACTAACTGTTCAAATAGCTGGATCACCTTACTTAAGTCTCCATTATGAGCGTATCCTGATATAATCGCATTCCATGTTATCACATTCTTTTCTTTCAGAGACACAAACACTTTCCAGGCGTCGTTTATTTTCCCACATTTAGAGTACATGTCAACAAGAGCAGTCCCAACTACTATGACTGCATCCAAATTACATTTTAGTGTACAGCAATGAATTACAATCCCCCATCTGATTGCAGAAAGATTAGCAACGCCGCTCAAGATGCTTGAGTATGTGTACTGGTTTTTATGAACGCCGTTAGAATGCATCTGGCTGAAAAACTCTAAAGCTTCCCCTGTTCTGCTCCGATCAACATATCCGGCTATGATCGAATTCCATGATGAGGAATTCGGACTCTCCATGGTACATAAAATATCAATAGCTTCGTCAATGTTCCCAAACTGTGCAATGCCACTTATAACTTCATTATATGAGATTGTATCAGGGTCAGGCATTCTATGCAATAAGGTCAGTGCTTGCTCAAGTCTATTGTTTCTAGCATGAGCTGCTATGATTGAATTCCATGAAACAGTATCCCTACCAAACATCTCATCAAATGTCCTCTTTGAATCTTCAACAGCTCCACATTTTCCATACATGTCAATCAAGCAATTCCCAATGATAATACTACTGAAGACGCCGATTTTCACAACCTCGGAATGCATGGACTTTCCTACTTGCAACAAACTCAATTGTCCACAAGCAGGTAAAATAGCAGTCAACGAATAAGCATCCGGTGAAAGACCAGACCTTTGCAACTCGAGAAAAGCCCGGAGAGCTTTCTTGTACTGCCCTGAATGTACAAAACCAGTCATTAACGAATTCCATGATCCTATATTTGGTTCTGGAATTTCATCAAACATGTACTGTGCTTCATTAACTAGCTCAAGTTTCACATAAAAATGAATCAAAGCTGTTGAAATAAACTCATTTGAGTAATACCCAGATTTTAAAATTCGACAATGCAGCTGCTGTCCAGTAGAAAGCTGACCAATTGCTGTGCACGCTCGGGTCAAGCAGACTAGATCATAGGCATTGGGCTTCAAACCAGAATTGAATAACTGAAAGGCTTCCAGAAGAGCACCTGAGGCTGATGATACCATGTGATCATTTCCTGAGACAACGTCGTTTTCTTGAAAAGATTGAGTCTTGGAGCTGAAAAGGTTCGACAAGAAACAAAGTGACCTTTTTGGGTAAAATTTTAGATGATATTTCTGAGGTTTTAACCAGATGGATTTCTGCATGATTCCATTGGCAGCTCCTGCTAGCATGTCATGGTTTCCCGTTGAAGTAGCAGTAGAGACATGTTTACTTGCTTCAAAATCACGACATATGCGTATACAACGCAGAGGTGAGGGAAAAAAAGGTAAAAAATAAACTAGCAGGTAAAATAGCAGAGGTATTGCATGACAATCCGGCCTTTGAATAAAGGTGTAGGAGTTAAATATATCGACATCTCAGTTCTCTCACGGATATATTTTTTTAAATAGACAGCTTTAATAAACTAGATCTATTATATTCGATTTAAATCTTCAATGAAGCTCTATCGACAAAAGTCACAGAACAATTAATGAGAGTTCTTTCAATTGTGGCTTAACATTTTTCCTGGTAAATAGTTGTGTTGGTGGAGGAGACATGGAGCTTTATGGTTTATGAATAGATTTTGTGTAGCCTAGCCTAGGTGCAGAATTCATTACATAGTGGGCTGACAATTTTGGTATAAACTTTTCACCTTTTCTCATAGTGGGCTATGCAGCGCATCAGCTAAATCTCTGAATCAAAGACCCAACCTTTTCTCTTTCGGAAACTTGAAAAAATATGTTCGAAAAGTAAAATATTGGAAAAACATACTTAAAAAGTAAACATTTGAAAACTATGCCTGCGTCCGACGTATGAGTGACGCACGCGCGACGCACGACCACTGCGCGACGCACGTGCATGCGTCGGGCATATTTTGTCAAATTTTTAACTTTTCAGGTATAGTTTCTCAAGTTTCCCTTTCTCTCTCTCTCTCCCTTCTGTAAATGCTTCCACCTACATCGAGTAAGAAAACCAAAACCCAAATGCGAAATTACAGAATCAGAGCACTGAAATATAAAATTGAGTGGTGCAATTTGTGGGATAAAAAAAGTTTCCTTCTCTGGTTATCACTATAACCGCATTTTAATCTGGCTAGATGTTCTTATGTGTGACTCGATAGGCTTCCGAATATGTTGGCCGTAGACACAAAATACATTTACTAAATTGCCCTTCATACCTACGATAATGAATAGCGTCTAGCACACATCATGACCCTCAATCATCAAAAGAATCAAGTGCATTGACTACTACTTTTCATGTGAAACGATGTTAAGATCAAGCGCTTACCGTTGTACTAAAACCAATTGGTGTCAGTAAAGGCGCTACTTTATCTCTTATACATTAAGAGTGTGGGCAATCCGTCCCAACACCCCCTCAAGTGTTGGCAATCTGTTCAACACTTGCACAATTTTTTTTTTCAAGAGTGTGGGCAATCTACCCAACACCCTTAAGAGTGTGGGCAATATGTCCCAACACCCCCTCAAGTGTTGGCAATCTGTTCAACACTTGCACAATTTTTTTTTTCAAGAGAGTGTGGCAATCTACCCAACACCCTCCTCAAGTGTGGGCATCTCTCCCAACACTTGCACAATTTTTTTTTTTAATAATGTTTCAACCAGGGTTCGATCTCATGACCTCTGGCTCCGATACCATGTTAAAGATCAAGCGCTTACCGTTGTACTAAAACCAATTGGTGTCAGTAAAGGCGCTACTTTATTTCTTATATTAAGAGTGTGGGCAATCTGTCCCAACAAACGATTATCGTACAAATAGAATCATATCGCTGTTATAATATCCATACAGTCGTATCTCAAGTGTCATTTCATTAACGACTGCATCATATAATCTAGATGCCTTACTCTCTTGAAGTAACACAATACTTCCGTTTTGCATAGACTTTCAGAACAGAACATTCCTTATAAGAAGACCATTTCGTATATTTACTCCTACCATTAGGACATGCGATTTCCGGAGGAACAACATGAATCCTACGCATGCTTTAGAATCATACATAATTACTACCGCATGATCGCCCCGTGAATAGGGGAAACCTCAATAGCGTCAAAGTATCACAATCCACACTGTGATGTCATGAAGACTCCGGTCTTAGGATAATTACACAACCGCCACATAGTGCGACACTTAATAAAGTAAGTGGGTCGGTCTAACGTACGCATTCTCCAATGTACGTCCACGTACAATCCAAGTATCCCTACACTTCGATATACGAGATCTATCCCCATCTTCATAATATAGAAGACATTCAATACGTATTAGTCTAATCGTACTATTAATATCCCATTTAATACCACATACGACTAGATACATTTAAGTATCAAACCTTTTAAAGTTAGTCGAGGTCTCATCAATCATAAACACTATTATGATTTCTCGTTCATAATTTGACACCAGGGACGTTATCATATATACAACATTGTAATTGATCCGTTAAACGAACAAATATACAATACAGAAAGTCATTTATCATATTTACAAACATAAAGAAATAGTAGAAATAATCCGTCCGGTCCAACCCGATTGGGTTTATGACACTATTTCAACACGAACTTCATGTATTCCACCGGGTCCCCTAGATCAAAGTGATATGCAAAGGAATGAAGAACTGCCTCATGAGAATCACGGAAGATGACTCCAACCCCCGCTCCCACTTCAGTAACTAACGCATCAACATTACCCTTTATAACCCCCTCTAATGGCTTCACCCACTTATCCACTAAATGTTGAACCGAGGCTTGCCTCCGATAAAGCTCCATAGCCGCTGCATACTCAGCCGATACTGCTAGAGAGCGCGTACACACCACATAGAAATAGACTGTCTGATCATCAAATACTGCAGAACAACGCGTCTTCCAGATCCCCCACATAAGCCACACAAATCTCACGGCGTCCTGGACACCCTGATCCTCTAACAGCCACAGAAAGAAATCCGCAAAAGAAGCAAAACGAAGGCGTCCCAAGACCCCATAAATGGCGACAACCTCCAAATTATATCCGCCATCTCACACTCGAAAATTACATATCGTATAGTTTCCGGAGCCTCTGTTTTCTTTTTTTACACATATTTTCATTGTATTAAATCTTAAATAAAAAAACAAAAAATTGAAAGAGATATGCATGGCTTTGGAAAACAGGAGGTTGGCGAGAGCTCGGTATGCGTAATTTTGGGCATGTCTCCTGTTCACCCACTCATATCAACCTTCACACATACACACACAGTATCTCTCTGTTCTCCTTTTCTATCTGTACGTACGGACACCTGTGTTTTTTTTTTCCTTCTTCTTTTTCCTTCACCTTTTCTCCAAATTTCCACCTATACAGAAGTACAGCTGTATATGCAATTCCGCTACGTAATTTGCAGCTCGATCTACAAGTTATTTTTTCATTTTCGTGGAATGAATGCGCGATTGGTGGTGGCAGAACAGAGTTAAACAAGAAGTACGATCCTGTTGATGAATCTTGCATCTGTTTTTGTGATTGCATCAGTTTTGTATAATTTAAATGTGATTTATTTTGGTTTCAGATTTTTGAATTTGAATGCAATAATTTAGCTGTACGAATTGATAGGTGTTTGTATTTGAACGGAAATGAATAGGACGCTGAATTATTGAGGTACTTTCTTGTGTTGCTCGGAATTTGTTTTAAGCTAGAGGCTTTTTGAAGAGTTTGTCACATTTTGATGGCTTCGGATCCTCCATCTTAAATGGAGGACCAGGCTGATGAGGATTTTTTTGACAAATTGGTGAATGATGATGATAATGCTGATGTCAATGACATGTCATCATCATTAGATACCACAGAGCCAAGTATTGCCCATAGGAATGAGTCTCATGAGGTTAACGACTTGAGTTTTAGCGAGGAAGGAAATGAAATTGATGATAAAGGGAAGGTTCAGGATGATGAGAAAGACGTTAAAGGCATTGGTGAGAAGAATAATGTATTAGAATCAGAAAGTTCATTTGAGTTGGCTAGTGTAAGTGCAACGGATATTACAGAAAAGAGCACTGTATTAGATTCTGCAGGTTCTTCTTCTGAGTGTGCAAATAATGGAGGTTTGCAAACCGAGGCCTCATCCGATACCGCTTTGAGCAAGAGTAAAGGATCTGGCGTTACTGGTGTTAAGGAGGTGGAATGGAGTGTGTTTACTGCAGATTCAGCTCAGGATAATGGTAATGGCTCTGGTTCATTCTCTGATTTTTTCACAAAGTTGGGTGATGATTCTGGTGATCTAAGCAGAGACGTTGTGGACAGTTCTTTAACTGACACTGCTAACACTTCTTCTGGAAGGGATACGCATGAATCAGTATATTTAGAAAATTCAGATCATGGGATGTATAAACAAGGTTATAATGGTGCTGAAGTTCAACAAAGCTTTGGCAATCAGGATCTGACCAACAATCAAAACTGGGAGAACCTTTATCCTGGATGGAGATATGATGCAAGTACTGGGCAGTGGTATCAAATAGATGGTTATGAAACAGGTTCAAATGCAAATGGGAACACAAATTGGAATTCAACCTCCAATTGGTCTGGTGGGATGACTGAAGTTTCTTATTTGCCGCAGAGTATTGAGCATTCCACAGGGACAGTGGCAGATATCGGTGCCAATGAGAGCATAACGAACTGGAATCAAGCCACTGGTGTTATTGGAAATGCATCACATTGGAATCAGGATGCACATGTGCCTAGCACTAGTACAAGTATGACATACTGGAATCAAGCGCCATCAACAAATAATGGATACCCATCACATATGGTATTTGATCCTCAGTATCCCGGTTGGTATTATGATACAATCGCACAGGAGTGGCAGACACTAGAAGCCTACAATCTATCCTATGCTCAAGGACAGAACCAGCTGAAACAGAATGGTTTCACTCCATCAGAAACTTTTATCAACAATGACAATCAGAAAACGTTTGAGGCTTGTAGCCAAGTTGGCAATCACAACAGCCAAGTATTAGGTTCCCAGGGGCAAGACATGTCCTGGTCTGGATCTTCAAGTAATTTTGGTAACCAGGGATCAAATTATGGACAAAACCAACAATTGGGATCTCAATATGGCCAGGACGTTTTTAGAAGTAGCCATGTTGCCCATCAGGTGTCTTATGATTCTAGTGACACGATTCCTTATGAAATATCAAAAAAAGTTGAGAATGAGCCACAGAGCTTTACTTCTCGAGGGAGCTTTGACCACCAATATAATCCTCCTGGTTTGGATACAAGTGAGCACAAGCTTGCTTCTAATGGTTATTTCAACCACCAGAGTTCCCTTAACTTTCCCCAGCAACAGGTTCATGGTTCCCATCAATCTTTCTATGCCCCCACCTCTGGAAGGTCATCTGCAGGTCGCCCTCCGCACGCATTAGTTACCTTTGGTTTTGGAGGGAAACTCATTGTAGCAAAAGAAGATGTCTCCAGAGAAACCTCATCCCTTGGAAGTCAGGTATCAGAAATAACAGGTCTTTTTGCATTTATAGTTTCAACTGCTTCATACTAAACCTGAAACTGACTGATTTCTTTGAACATGATGAAGAATCCTGTAGGAGGCTCATTAAAAATTATCAACTTGACAGAAGTAGTTACAAAGAATGCTGATGGCTCAAGTTCTGGACTGGGTGCTTCTGACTATTTGCGCACACTTTGCAGACAATCCTTCCCTGGTCCACTCCATTGTGGAAGTGGTGGTGTTAAGGAGTTGAATAGATGGTTTGAAGAGAGGATCGGGACATCTGATCCTCCTAATATGGACAATCGGCATAGGGAGATGCTTTTGCTGCTCTCTTTGTTAAAATTATCTTGCCAGTATTATGGAAAGCTCCGGTCTCCAATTGGTTCTGACACTGTATTGAAGGTAATATTATATTCTCTTAATAACCTGGAAACTGATTCTGATACCAACTCAATAGTTTGTTGATAATGTCTCATTGTATAATGATGATCATTGTGCTACTGAAATGTGAGTAACCCATTTAGTAAGTAGTGTTATGAGAATATTGAGTAACTTTTCTTGATTCTGAATAGAAAAAAAACGAGGACCTGTTTACGAACTGATTCTCAATCACTGGGAGGGGCCTTGGAGTAATAACCAAATAATTCGAGTAATATTAGTAATCAATTCAAGCTTTATGAGGTTTTGAGGGTTGGGATTCTTTAACAAAAGCATAACTTATTCAGTTATATGACTGAATCCTGATGTTCTTTTTATTTGGAGGCTCATCTCTTGCCTTTCCAGTTTCCCTCTCCTTGACTTTTGAATTCAGTTGTGATCTGTGCTGCAATTGAGTTTTTATCTTTATTTTTGTGTAGGGGCAGCTTCTTTTTCCATGCCTCAACTTCATATTCAATGTATTTGTGGGCTTTTGGGTGTATTCTTTAATTGAGATTTTTCCTTGCCAGGTTGTAGGGTGTCGGGGGCTTTTTTGCCCACTTATCATAAAGTTACCTCATTTTGTTCAAGCAATTATTGTCTGCAGAAAAATATGGGAAGGAAGTCGGTTATGTCCATTTTTTTCCTGTACTTTCGTGTTTGATGTGTTGCCAAGACGAAAGAACGACCTTCACATTCAGAAACAGTCATACTTCTGCCTTTGCTTGGATTTCTCTGTACTTTTCTAAATGGCCTAAGAACTTTGAAGGGAAAAAAAGCTTGGAAATAGTTGGCCCCTCCCAAGGTCCAAGGAAGATAGTAACTTTTCTCATTTTATTGTGTTGACGCCCTTGTTGTGTGTCTTCTTCCTTTTAACTTTGCCTGTTATGGCTTATGATGTTTTGCATTCTAGTGGTCATAGAATTCTCTTGAGCCTTATGGCGTGAGAGATTTGTTTTGTTTTCAATGAGTGGATTGGATCATGTTTTATTTTGTGGGTGTTTCTACTTCTTCTTCTTCCTCCTTTTCTTTTGTATTGATAGGAAAGTGACGTTCCAGAGGCAGCAGTCGCCAGATTATTTGCCTCTTCCAGGACAAATGCCATGCATTTGCGCCAGAATGGTGCTGCACATTGCTTGCAGAAATTACCTTCTGAAGGTCAGATGCGGGTATGTCATGTGTATTCGGCTTTGTGGGTTTTATTCGTCTTATGTTTTTCTTCCCTTTTCCATGAATTATATTTTTATTTTATTTTATTGTATGCTAGGCAACTGCTGCTGAAGTTCAGAACCTTTTGGTTTGTGGGAAGAAACGAGAAGCTTTGCATGGCGCGCAAGAAGGTCATTTGTGGGGTCCTGCTTTAGTTCTTGCAGCACAACTAGGAGATCAGGTCTGCTTATGATGGTTCTCTGTTTACCAATCTTTCTCATTCACATACAAACCTCAACCTTTGTGTTCGCTTGTGCTATGTATGGCTCACATTATGCTCTGTAGTTTTATGTAGATACCGTGAAGCAGATGTCGCTTCGGCAGCTAGTTCCAGGTTCACCTTTGCGGACGTTGTGTCTGCTTATTGCTGGTCAACATGCTGAAGTGTTTAAATTCGATGCCTCAGCTAACTCAGGCATGTTTGGTGATGATTATATGAATCAACAAGCAGTGCAGGTAAGGATTTTATAGAATCTAAAGTGACTTGTTGCACTGAAGATGAAGTGATTGCTTTTGTTTCTTATTAGACTTTAAAAAAAAGATTTTGCATGTTTATTCCCTGCCTAGATTCAGCGTCTGGAAATCCTGGGAGCTGATATAGTTCCCAAGTCTTTCTTGCTTTCTGTCCTTCTAATACATGATTTTTGTTTCATATTGCATGCCATTACTTTCTTACAAACTTTTTTTTATATAATTCAGTATAGTGCCAATTCTATGCTGGATGATTGGGAAGAGAACTTGGCTGTGATAGTTGCTAACAGGACAAAAGACGATGAACTTGTGCTCATTAATCTTGGAGATTGTATGTGGAAGGACAAAAATGATGTACGTTATAACAACTAACGTTTTCAAACGAATTTTTTTCTCTTCTGTATCCGTCTGGTTTAACAGAGATCTCCTCCCCTGTTTTCAACAATCTATATTTAGGTCGTTGCTGCACACATTTGTTACTTAGTTGCAGAAGCTAACTTTGAGCCTTATTCGGACACTGCTAGATTGTGTCTTGTTGGTGCGGATCATTGGAAATCTCCTAGAACATATGCAAGTCCAGAAGCCATTCAGGTTCGGAAAATATTTATTCCACAACCAAAGTTACAACTAAGTGTCACAACACAATTTAGACCATTGATCATTATGAGACCCATATGAATCAATACATCTCACATCATAATCAATGGTGCGTGCAAAAGTGTGTTTTGCACCTTGTTGTGACCATTTTGTTGTGGAACTATCACTACTCTTCAGGTTTTGCTTAATTGTCTTTTTCATGAGTACTCTTTTTGAATTCGCAGAGTGAATTACTACTTCGTCCCAAAATATCTGTCTCTGTTGAGGCTTTCATGCAGTCTAATAATAACTTTTGATTATCATTCTAAAGTTCGATAATTTGTTGAATAGATAATAAAATAAAGGTAGGGTGAAGCAAAACTTGCAAATACTTTCTTGTTATTCTAACATGGTAAATAATATGGGACTTCTATTTTGGAAGAAAAAAAACAACAGATATTTAGGGAAGGAGTTTATCTCAAAACATTTGTGTTGCATGTACACCTGCCTAGGCATTTTAAAAGGTGCTCTACTTTTTTTGGCAGAGGACCCAAATTTATGAATATTCGAAAGTACTTGGAAACTCTCAATTTGTCCTACTTCCTTTTCAACCGTACAAGCTCATATATGCCTACATGTTGGCTGAAGTTGGACGCTTATCAGATGCATCAAAGTATGGACAAAATTCTTCAACATTTCCATTTCTAATGATTCATATGCTCCATTTCTCTTAGGGGAAGTAGTATTTTTTGTCTTTTCTCTCAAGGTATTGTCAGTCTGTATTGAAATCTCTCAAAACTGGACGAGCTCCTGAGTTAGAAAACCTGAGACATTCGGTTTCAGCCCTTGAGGAACGTATAAAGAATCATCAGCAGGTAGAATATCTCTCTCTGTAGCCTTATTTTTGGCCGTTGGATGTTCTATGGATTCTTAGTGGCTACTGAAAAATGCAGGGAGGATTTGCCACAAATTTGGACCCCACAAGATTCATGGGTAAATTGCGCAACTTGTTTGATTCCACTGCTAATCGCGTTGTTGGTGGCTCTCTATCCTCTGAACATCACCAAACGGCCTCCAAAGTCCAAACATGTCAATCAACAGCGGAGATGTCATCTTTAATCAATTCAACTTCTCCAGTGTCTAATGATGAGCGGGGAGCTAATAGCACTAGAAGACCAAAGCATAACAGAAGTGTTTCTGAGCCTGACATTGGCAGGAGTCCCAGACAGGTTTGTTAGTGAAGTCCTGTACATATGGAAGTATAAATAATCGCTTCATTTGTTTTGGCATTATGTTTGAGTGGCTGATACATTTTGATAATCTCTAATACCTGGCCAGGATTTTGTTGATTCATCTAATGAAGCAAGCGGTGAAGGTGAAAAATCAGGTGGGAGGAGATCTCGTCTAGGAGGTTTTGGCTTTGGCTCCCATCTGCTTCAGAAGACTGTGGGCTTAGTCCTAGGTTCTCGACAAGGGCGACAAGTAAGCTGTGTAAATTTGTCATCCTATGTGAATTTATTTCAGAAAATTATGTTACCAATACATTGTGTTTTAGGATACTATGTCACTGCACACTTACTATTGATCGTGAAACCTATATCAATCGATAAGTCTCGTCATGATCAATGCTCTACATATGTTTATTGGCACTAGTAGGTTTGGTGTTTATTGTGTCAATACACTTATAGACCGTTGATCAATAGGTGAGACTCGTATCAGTCAATGAGTCTCACCAAGATCAATGGTCGCACTGATGGTAGGTTTAGTGTTTATTGTCTCGATACACTTATAGACCATGGATCAGTGCGGGAGACCCGTATCAATCAATGAGCCTCGTAATGATCAATGGTCTATAGATGTACAATGTAGTGATAGGAGATTTGGTGTTATGTGTGTTGCATAACCATTCTTTTGATGATGTTCATGTTTATATTTTTCTGGTGTCAGGCAAAACTAGGTGAAAAGAACAAGTTCTATTATGATGAAAAGCTAAAGAGATGGGTGGAGGAAGGTGCCGAACCACCGGCTGAGGAAGTAGCTCCAGCAGCTCCTCCTACGACCACTAGCATGGGAGCTTTCCAGAATGGCATGTCTGATTACAACCT
This sequence comes from Gentiana straminea, assembly GCA_036785695.1. NCBI lineage: Eukaryota > Viridiplantae > Streptophyta > Magnoliopsida > Gentianales > Gentianaceae > Gentiana > Gentiana straminea. Next base: position 13,187,024 of record JAVUPR010000266.1, on the reverse strand, counting down.
GAAGGCTGCATTAAGTAAGGAAGTTCAATCAAGCAATGGAAGTCCAGATTCTAAGAACAACACTAGCATGGGGGGGCGTGGTTCAGGAATCCCGCCACTTCCACCTACGTCCAACCAATATTCAGTGCGTGGAAGGATGGGTGTTCGTTCAAGGTAAATCTTGAAGTTTGTTTCCTTTCGGGCACTCAATGATGACGTGGCAGTGACATCTCATCAGAGGTTCCACTGCCAGTGCCACGTCATATTAAGACATTTGTTGACACTGATATTACTCACTCGTATTTTCTTTCTCGCAGGTATGTTGACACATTTAACAAGGGTGGTGGTACACCGACTAATTCATTTCAATCCCCTGCCATTCCATCAACAACAAAACCGACAACAACAACAACAAGTAGCATGAAAACCAATTTTTTTGTTCCCGCAGCAGTAAATAATTATCAAGAGAACACTGAAAGCACCTCATCAGACAACAACAACCGTCATATAACTTCATTAAGTGATGAAAACCACCATTCCCATGAAAAGGTCCCCCTGGTCCTGGTCCTGCTCCTGCTCCTTCATCCTCTACGAGCATGCAAAGATTTGGAAGCATGGATGATATCTCTTCCCATGTAACAGCCGCCGCAGCCACAACCACCAGATCCTCTTCAGCTCACCACCGGCGAGGGGCATCATGGGGTGGTAGTTTGGGTGGAAATTTCAACCCCCCTCCTCTCACAGGTGATGTTTCCAGTATGACGACCACCCCATCCTTTATGCTGCCAGTGCCAGTGGATTCTTGTTTGGTACACCAATCTGCAGGGGGTAGTGGCAACTATTCTGATGAACTTCAGGAGGTGGAACTCTGATCAGTCTGAGACTCTCATAAGCTTTACCATCTAACACTAGTCGAGTCTAGACTCTAGAGTATAGAATCAACTTTCAAACTGTTTAAAGTCTATTTTTGGAATTGGACCATCCCCATCCCCATCCCCATCCCCATGAGGTGTTTTAGTACTAGTTTTTTCTTCTTTCTTTCTTTTGGTTTTTTAATGTAAGACGCCACAGATATTTTTATTAAGAGGTGACATATCTGTACAGTTATATTTTAAATTTATTTCTTCAAGGATGAAATCTTCATTCGAGGTATCTTGTGCAATTTATGTTGTTGCTTCAAACTTTGTTAGAAAAAAGGGATTTAGATAAAGAAAACGCAATTTACCCAAAGAGGCTAAAAATGCACCCATTATGTTGATTTCGACATTTGCATGGATAAAATGCTTAAGCCTCTACAATCAATTTATTACGTCGTCATCAATTAATAAATACTGAATGTTAAATAAGAGAACGAACGAACAGTTAATATAAAATTAAAAAGAATCTACAGGATAATAGATGCCCATTTGTCCTTAAACATGTAGGAAAAAACAAGAAAATAAAAAAAATTGTAACTGAATTGTAGGGCAATCCTAAAAAGGAAAACCCTCCAAAAATTAGAGTATGCCACTAAATGCGACAAACACACGGTATTCTTTAGTAAAAGGCGAAAGAATAGTTCGCTTTGTGTTTATCGCGTAGCTGCTTGAGTCCAAGTCAGTCTAATGAAGCAAATATATATAGTTGCTCAAAGTGAGTTAGAGTGCTTCAGCAAGCGATGTGGGATACTTGCTTTGAACAAATAGAATCTGCTCTCCTCCTAAGTCCCAACACTTTTTGTGATTTAAAAATGGGCTTTTAAGTGCACTTTTCCCTGCTCTATACCGGGTTGTTGCAAATCCATTTTTAATGTAATATCTCCACATGCAATGCAGAAACATCCACACCATACTTTTTCTTAACATTAAAATCGTGTGATATAAATGTCTCCGCATATGAAACAGAAATCATCGATTTATTGGACAGTTGACACTAACGTTACATACTCTCCCTTTTAAAATGTCAATTAAGGTCTTTGTTTTTGTCCGGGCATTTTTTGTTTTCTTCATCTTACCCATAATTCATTATCAATACAAATATTTTTTTTTTCCATTACTTTACAACTATTGCATTATTTATAACATCCACTCACTTTCTTAACATGTGAAACCCCATAAAATGCCTTGTATTTTGGGAATCTTTGAGAAATATTGCTTTTGTAAGGGAATAAATTGTTAAATTTTTCACAGCAAAGATAAACGATACATCCCCCAAAAAAAACAAAAAATCCAATTTAGCATAAAACTGTATCTAAAGGGAGTGAAATTTATAAAACAGAATGCATTAAACTTATTAATAAAATTGGAGCATTTTAGTCACAATTGACTACTAATTCCAAGTGCTGAAGTCGTCCACGGCATGTTCTGGCTTCTTCGCGATGAAGTCCACAGTCCAACAAGAACAGAAAACAGTGTGTTACTACTCCATCAAAGAACAATCCAATTGCTTCAACTGCAAACAAATGAAATAAGAGTGTAAGCCTGCCAGGTGGACGAAAGAATCCTGCCTATGCAAGGCCCAAGCAAGAACTGGATTAGGAAATGGCACATCGGAAGGCACTTGAAAGCAACAAGTACACAAGGATCAAAACAGTATTTTAAGGATGAGTCCACTTACCTAGGACCTTTTCATCTACCAATTCATAATCTATTGTAAGCATTCCTGTAATCGCCACGCCTCTGATGCTCAAAGTCACCGTAATTGTCACGTGGCCCTGAAGAAGGATAACTTTCCCTAGGGTTACGGTACCCACCTTGTGAGTCCATTGGCGAATTTGTTACAGGGTAGGGGGGTAATGGTGATGAACTCTCATATTCAGGATGATAATTGCCCCTTCTATATCCACCAAATCCATAAGTCGACGTATCATGGCATGCCTGTTGTTGCCTCTTTTGGGCATCAAGTTGAAGAAATTGACCCCACTGTCTTGCATGATTACCCCTAAGTGTGTTCATATTCTTCACATGGTTTTCCCTTACTTCTCTGACAGCCTTAGATTCCAAGAGCCCAAAAGAGTTAGAAATCGACTGTAAATCGCAATAATAAGGGCTATATCAAAAGGGCATCTTTAATGGCACCACACTAAGACTACCGCTAATTCAACAAAGTGACAATCAGCTTTTTTACAGTCGATTCTAGAGCTAAGAATCAACTTTCTGCCCTTCGATTGTCACAATCGACCAGATGAAAGTCGATTATAGAGTTGAGAATCGACTTTCTGTCGGTTGATTGTTTTCGACATATTGCCACTAAAGACGCTCTATCAAACACAGTTGAGCAATATTGTAGTGGCAGTCACATTTATTGCACCAATCCAATTTCAAGAATAATCTTGAAGATAACATTGGCTAAAAGATTGTGATAAACCAAAACAGAACAACAAGATTGCTTCAGAAACCAAAGATTTCAAACGTGGACATAAAGAAACATTTCATAAACTCTCACCTCACGGTGTTTGTGATTTTCTTCTTCGACCCCCTTATCCCGTACTCTACAAAGTTCAGTAGCTTCTCTTTGGTATTCCAAAGCTGATTCCTCTAATGCATTAGGAAAGAAAGCATGATCAGATTTGTGTCCATACTGTATGTTTGCTCCACGTATGCCAGCATCCCACCCATCCATTCTGTAACCTCCCATCCCTTGACTGTTTCGGTCATACAAATTGTGCGTATTAGGGATTTGTACTGGAGACCTTACACGGCCTGAATGGCTTCTTGCTCCGTCATAAGCTTCACCAAAGGAAGAGTGTGTTAATCGCATGATGTTCAAGATATTTTCAACAATGATGGCAGCTTTAACAACAGATACTATCTCAATTTCACCCATAGGAAGCAGAAAAAGCCTGGATAGGCCCTTCACTAAAAATTTGTTTGCCAGACAACCCTTCGAATTCAGAATCACCACGAAAGTTAAACACCCAACAAAATTCTTGAACTTAAGAACTTACCTCTTGCTGCAAACAAACAACATAAAGCAAATAAGCACAAGTAACATTAGAAGATAAAGAGTTATATCAATCAATGAATATCAAATCAAAAGCAAACTGGAACATACATGAAACGTCCAAAAGTTCTCCCAGCAAGCACAACAGTTTCAATACTGCACCTACCTTGTGGGGAACCCCTTGTTAACTTCTGCAAATCCTCCCGTACATGGTCTTCCACATCATTCTCATGTCTTCTAGACCTACTTTGGAAATGGGATGAAGTATGCAGATCAGGATCAGACCTCAGAGAAACAGAGCGTCCCAATCGCGAGCTGACAGGACTTCTCTGTGCAGGGGATCTTGAGCGAGGCGGTTGAGAACTCGAAGCACCCTTTACCTTACCATCCTTCTCATGTCTGCTAGACCTACTATGGAAATGGGATGAAGTATGAGGATCAGGGTCAGACCTCAAAGAAACAGAGCGTCCCAATCGCGAGCTGACAGGACTTCTCCGTGCAGGGGATCTTGAATGGGGCGGTTGAGAACTCAAAGCACCCTTAACCTCACCATCCTCTTTAATCTTGTGAACAGAACCTACACCTTTTTTCAAGATTAACCTATCCTTGCCACTAACAATAATAAATTTCTCCTCGATCTTTATTTTGCAGCCGATGTCCTTTTCAAGTTGATTTACCACTTGTTCAGTAAATAATGCTTTTACATGAGGTTCTCTTGCAGGTACCCTTTCAAAGAAATCTTGAGACTTTCTATTTGCACCAAGCGTAGTTGGGCAGCCCTAGGTCAGGATAATCGAAGCAGTCAACAGATCAGAACGAGAACAAGAATGAGAACAGAAAAAAGCAATCTCTGCAGAAGCATGATATCAAAAAGTCCACCATATTTTGTAGAACTACTGCAAGGTAGTCAACCAAAAGGGAGCCTAGCAGATGTAAAGCTGTTACCCTGTGACCAGAGGTTATGGGTCCAGAGATTATGGGGTTCAAATTGTGGAACAGACTCTTATTGGAATAGGAGGAAAGGTTCTGTACAACAGGTCTAAACTAGGTAAATTCTGCAAATTGTTTAGCTAGAGGGTGCAGAGCAGCAGAGACCTATGGTCTTCACATTCTCCAACAAAAGCTAGTGCACAAATAACGGGATATTAACATCAAAAGGCACGGCACAAACAAGAAAGCTGTGACCATGTCATATGTTACATGGTTGATAATAAGTACCAAATGCTACTGCTTCATTTACTTTTGATGACTACTACTAAATGTCGTACCATGTAATGAGATAATAAAATATGTAAAATATAAGACAAAACAAAAATTATGGGTCTAGCAATCAACAGCCTATGAAGCTTGAAACATGTTAACATTTGCAACTCAAAGAAATATCTAAGGATTTCACCATATCATTTTCATTCCTCTTTCACGTGAATTGAAAATTTGAATGCATGCCTAGATTTACCAAATATTCATAGAACCAGATGAAAACAAGACTGAATTTGCAGATCTCCACCGAGATAGTAATATACAGATTACAATTTCCAGCAAGTCTTATTGCATATTTTGAAGTTCAACTTCACATAATCCTTAAAATCCCAGGATTAAATATAGTCACATTCATAACGCCACTCCATTACAGCATGAAGCAAAACCCAGATTCATCAATTTTATTAGTAAAACCTGTGCTTTCGATTCCCTTTTACCATGTCTACTTGAGTTACAAGGACCAAAGAGGAGCAAGTAGGGACTATGTCTTTCTTCCTAAAGATCAACACAAAGGAAAGATATGAACACCTGAAAATGCAAGGATATACCTGAGTGAAATGACCTGATTCTCCACATAATTTACAAATCATTTCTTCTTCTTTCCTTTTCTTCCAATTCCTTTCGGTTGCCTTCGATTTAGCTTCCCAAACTTTGGCTTCACGACTAGTAAAATCAGTGGGAACAGCATTTGGATCCTTATCTTCCTCTTCATCATCAGAACCAGCTAAAGACCTTTTATTCACGCTAGTTATTATCTCTTGCGATTTGCTAGGCTTAGAGGGAATAGGACCTGTGTATGCCTTGTAAAGTTCATTAAAATCATCATCATCGTCATCTACATCACTCATGCTCCCCATTTCAAGCTTTCTGCAAAAAACCCATCGTTTCAAAAATGGATATAAGCAAAGAAACATAAAAGCCAAGCTCCAAAAGGCAAATATTAGACTATTATCACTATCACAATTCATAGTTCTATACCCTAGAACATCACTCAAATTCAGCTTCCCCGAAAATCCCGTTCGTTCCCAGACAGCTATGCATAAAACCAGCTTGAAATTCATTTCAAAAATGAAAAACAACCAGAGAGAATCCAAATAACGAATATAATGATAATCTAATTACCGGGAACTAAACTTCAGCTGTTTTACCGGGGAATCTTTCAGGTCATTTAGCCATTGTGAACAAATTAATTATTGAAAAAATAAACAACACAGAGATTTGAGATATCAATGGCGAGGGAAATTCGAAAAGAACAGGAAAAAGGATAAACTTGTGGGTACAGAGAAATATTTTGCAAGGGAAATTCAAGCGGAGAAAATCAAATAAAAATCAAGGAAGAAGACTCTGTTAGTTATGAACTTATGGAGAAGATAGCAGTTGTCGTGTTACCTGGAGAAGACCGGAGCGGCAAAGCAGAACCTCCGGTGGTGTCAGCCCATATATTTGATGATTTTTTTTTTTACACTTGTATAGTTTTTTTTTCGCGAAAATATTACAAATTGATATAAATATCATCACAATGGATATAATATAAGTTGATCTCTCCACTTTTCGGAGAAGCACTCTATTTTTCTTCTTATTATTTTCAGGAAAGAGACTCTAAAATAAGCATCCAATATCTCAGAATAGGGCTTGAAGGTAAAGGCTTTTTTCTTTTTTTCAGCTGGTTGTTATAATGACAGCACTATGCATCGTATATGTTAAAGTTTATGACAATAGCATTTGTGATTAAATACTACGATGACACGGTAACTTTTAAAATAAAAATTTAAGGGAAGTTTTGCCCTATGATTCTTTTTTAGAGTTACACGAGAGTTTTTCGTCGTCCTATATCTCAGAAAACTCAAAGATAGACTCGTAAGTAGCCTGGAAGGCACTTTCCGGCTTTACGCAAAAAAACAATTTCCCCTCCCCAGTCAAGCCGTCAGCTGAGGCGAGACTCTCCCGCGTAGGTGAACCAAGCGAAGAAGCCTAGAAGGGGTTTGATATTTCGTTGTGCTTCATCCTCAATAGCAGTTCTCAGTTCGATTGCAGTTTTTATGTGTTTCTAGGCGTGTTACAATATGGGAAGAGACTTTTTTTTGTGAGCTCTAGGATCCGATGGGGTTCCACAAGCTTTCTAGTAAAGAAACAGATAATATCAATAAAGTAAGGTATATTTTATCGATTGTACTATTTTTTTTCTTTTCTTCTTAGCGTGTAATCTTTTTTTGACAAGAAAATATTGAAATTTTATTAATCAATGTTCGAAATACAAGCCGTAATAAAAGATTCGTAGGAGGGAGGGGGGAAGTCCCCATTCAACAAAAGATATAAGGGAGGATTCAATCTCGGCGAGCAAATGTACGGGAATGTTTCCTACTCGACTAACGTAGAAGAAAGAAAGATATGTGAACAAGCTATCAAGGCTAAAACAAGCGTCTTTGTGATATGACTCCGTGAATTGCATGTAATTATTGTTAATGGTAATCTAGATTTTTAACTGCAAATTACGTGAATCTATGTGTTAATTGTGGTAACTTGTTATTAAAATTCATAATTTGTTGTATCTTGAATTCTTCTTGCAAAACTTGCTGAATCCGTGCTATGATATTGTTAAGTCGAATGACGTCCTGCCAACTGAGTTTTGGGAAGCTAGCTAAGGCAAGGTGTAGGTGTTGTCCCGCCTAAGCTAGTTGTCTGGGCTTTGTCGGAAGCCATTTTCGGATTATGCATTGCTTCTGGAGATACGAATCTCAATTTAATGGTATGACTTGTTCGTTAATTGGTGAAAAATAAACGTGAGCTAATAAATAATTGTGATTTAAATAATTGACAGAAATTATACGTAATCCTAGTGTGATCATATATTCTCATTAAAAAAGGACATGATGATCTGAGTGTGTATGATCATATAAGCACATGAAAAAATGGGCATGATGATCGTGATCATATATACTCATGAATAAAATGAGGGAATGATGATATGTGTGTGGTCATATATGTGCTCATGAAAAATGGGTCATGATGATTTGCGTGTGTGGTGATTATACGTACGTGTTCATAAAACACGGGACATGATAATATTGATTGCGTGTGTAATCATGTGTTAATGAAAAATGGGAATGATGATTGGTTGTGTGTGTGATGTAAGGCCTACAACGGCGGACTAAGCATAACGTGGTTGCATGTACAAGTGTGTATTTGCGGTGGTTGTGCCCTAACAAAGTGTGGCGGATCTAGATGTCTTTTGGTTCACAACACGAACACGCCGCCGGCCGTCTCGGTCCGGTTCGGGTTGTCAACTAATATGATAATTTTCTGGACATAATTTCCTTGGAATAAATCAAAAATTAATTTTAATTAACATAATTATGGCGGGTTAAGAATGTTGTGGAACCGTGTGTTAATTAAGTCGGTTAGCTATCCTTGAGGGACATGAGATTAAGTCGGCTAATGATCATCCTCTCCGCTATATAAAGAACTCCAAAGAATAAGAATAGAACATATAATTTTCTCATTTTCTCCATTACGAACTTCATTATGCATACATCGTTCTTGAGTCGTATCGGAGAGGAATCATGCAATATTCTCTGCACATTCTGTCCCAATTTTCGGTGTCTTTCCAACTATAAACCTTGGAATTCCCATCTAGAAATGCCCGGTACATCTTGCTTAATTCAGAAGTTGGGGATAGATTCAGCAGCCAACTTAGGCAAAAAGCCACATCCCCTCTTTTCGATTGAAACATGTAGGGTACATGACATGACTTTAACAACAAAAACACGTAACCGAATACCGCAAGAGCTCTTACAACACACTATCATTGTACCAAGGGTAAGCCAGCCATAACTAAAAGGGATCATCCAATGATTGCTATCCACGGAACTAAAACCGGCACCATTTGGCATAAGAAAAGCAGCTTTCACTGGATGATTGCTTACAGTTACAGACCCTTTTGACTAACAAGTCTCTTAATCCATGATCAATCTTGTCCCAATTAACCTGATCATCAATATTCTTAGGTCTATCATCTTCATTTCCACCAATCTCAATGAAAAGTAGTAGACGAATCATTGAGTAAATAAGCACGTCCGTCTTGAGGATTAATCTGCAAAAACTTTTTAAGTACATAAATATCCATAGGGAACTACTTTTAAAGGCGCGCCATACTCAAGGCACCACATCTACAATGACATCAAAATAAAAATAAAAATCAACTTTATAAAAGTCCATTTTCAATGTGGTGCCCTAGTAAATGTGATGTCTCCCTAAGTTGTGTGATGCATCTAAACATCCCCTATAAGGCGCTGCAACAAACAGAGCTACATTTATAGACAAGCATCACACTCACATCACCCCAAAAAAAGAGGGTAGAAACGATGACGTATAACAACATGAATAGAATGCCATTATTATTCAGCAAACAGAATCACCACCGATAAGTTTTTGCAGTTACCCTATTTATGCAGCTCCTTAACAACTGGTCAATGCTTAATATCCTTCAAATTTTGTGTCTACGGAACTTGTTTCATGTTGTTATTCTCAGCAGGGTCCCACGACACGTCACCCTGGGAAAATTTAGCAAGCTGTACATCTGGTACTACCTCAATATCCCTGTCAGGCTATAATGGAAATTGCATTATCATTAGCATAATAATCAAAAGCCAAATAAATATGAACTTTCAAATTTCAAAGTAGAGTATGATCTCACATACCACCCAGAGTTTCAAAAGATACCAAAATAAAAAATCAATAATCATCACCAAGCAAAAAAGCTTGCCAGCCCAAGCTCCACAACATATGTACCTAGAATTAAACGATTGAGCTGTTAGAAATGGCATGATATGATGATCCAATTTGGCAACAAGGACAAATGAAGATTAACAACCTGTGAATTCGTAATAAAATGGTGTTCCTATATTAAAATTAAATAAATAAAAAAGTTCCTATAACATGAAGCAAATGTTCAAATACTATGTAATGGCTAAGAAGTTTGGTCTAGGATTTTAACTTGCTTCATTTGTTCACAGTGGGTCTAAGAGCACTTGTTGCATTAGTGTCTCTTAACAGCATCTTTATTCTAAGGACACACACTGCCTTTTTCAATTATACACAATTGTTATTCATAGTGAAATGCATCAGAATCTATACGACACGTAATTAGTATTAGTGTTGTAGATTATAGATTATGCTACAAATGATTTTTGGTACATCTGAATGATTTAGATCTCTATTTTACAAATTTACCTTGTTTTATAGTATCAACTGCAATTCTGAACTTTGATGTTCATGCAATTTCAATACCTAAGGTAAATTTGATCGCCCAGTGCCCACCCCCCTCCCTTTTTCTGAATTGGCAGCATTGTGAATAAAAGTTGAGCATACAATCATAATGATTGAATAGATATAATCAGGTGTTTACCGAGATAAACGCTCCAACAGATCTTGATTAGAGCATCTTAAAGCGCGATCATAAACTATTGATGTCCTCTTGGCAACGTCATGCCAGCTATATAGTTTCATCATCTGGGAAATGAAATGAAAAATGTCATGAATTCAATCAGGTTAGAATAGAAAAGAAGTAGGATTCTTCACCAAAGAAACAACTAGCAATGTGCACCACCACAAGGCTAAACAATATCGAATTACAAAAGAGAATAGTATGTTCGGACATACTCGCAAATGCATTGCTTGAGGGTCTATCAGGGGTAACATATTGATAGCCCTTGAGATTGCATGTACCATGTCACTAGGATCTGGCTTAGCAAGAACAATCATATCATCTGGAAGAACCTGAGAAAAGCTTAAGGCAAAAAAAAAAAAAAGAGTTCCATTTAGTTTGTAGTATGTATTAAGACCAGTGTGAGTTGACGAAAAAGACTCGATCGTCCTTTCACAGCACAGTAATGAATTCTACAGAGAGAAAAGGCATGCCTCTGGAACACCTCCAACATGTGTACTGACTGTCAATAATCCACAACTAGCAGCTTCCAGGATAGCTATGCAAAATGCTTCGGTTAATGAACTGCCATTTTCGTTGAAATAACAAGGTGTTGGATGAGCTTAAGAAAAACCGATTAAGGAAATAATATGAATCAATATGAATGAACGTATTAGTAAATTATCATCTAAAGGGTAAGGAGCAAAGTACATTAGGTAGGGATGACAATATAGAAACATAGAATAAAGTTAGTGTACATTTTCATAGAATGGAGAGATTAAAGTTCATGTTTTAGTTCATCAATGATTCTTTTCTCCCTTGGAAAATGATAAGTATTATACTAAACGATTAAAGCCAGATGAACCATTATTACTCTGAAATTCAGAGAAAGATCATCAAAGAAAGGGTGTCCGTTGCATGAAAGCATCATATGCTTTTGCAGGATCCAGGAAATGGTCGGATCCTTATAGGCCTACTTTACACAGATTTCAAGGCCACTAACAGTACATATTTCAAGTCCAGATAACCCACTATCACTCAAAAATGCAAATATTCAAGAACTTTTAGCAATTCTTCTCTGCATGTAAGTCATAATCTCATAAAGCTACAGGAACAACGAAAAAATACGTAGAGTACATAAATGCAAGTACCTGTTTAAGAAAATATTGCCAGTTATAAGCACAGAACGTACTTTAGCATGTGGAACAGCACCAAGCATTTCGACCCGGTCTTGAAGAGAGTTCTTTTCTCTCATTTCTTCTAAACGCACTCTTTTTGGGCCATCTCCTCCTATGACAAATCGCACCTGGAACAACGGAGTTGAATCATAAAACAGAACGATATCATGTCACTGACAGGAGCATGCCATGACGATTTCCTTATACTTCCAAAATGATAGGCAAAGGATTTACATTGGCATGATATATCAACCTATGCTATCCTGATGTAGCTGAATTGCGTTGAAATTTGAAAGAAAATGACAAGTTTGACATGAAACAAATAAATTTATTCTCCTGAACAGGGAAGTAAACATACGTTGGGATGCAAACGGCATACTTCAGGTATCACTTCAACAAGCAAATCAGCACCCTTTCGATACACTAACCTACTTATCACCACAATAACAACTTCATCACCACCAAGACGTTTTGGAGCAGGAGTGAACATAGCTGTGTCCACAGCATTTGGGATGACAAAAACCTTTTCAGGAGGAAGGCCCGACCTTAATACCGTGTTTTCCTTGCTCGTATGAGAAACACAAATAGCTTGGCTGACATCAGCCAGCGTAAATTGCAGCACTTTATTCATATGGATGCTGCCCACATCAGCAAAACCATAAAGAGAATGATCAGTGAACACAACCTTGTAGCCCATCGTGCGTGCATGCATCAAAGACTCATGGCACAGAGTTGAGAATGCTTGATGTCCATGGACTATAGATATGTCTTCCCGGATTAAAATCGTCCTTATAATAGGAAGTGTCCCGTACAACGTTGGGAACGTGTTTTGCAATAAGAATGGCCTCCATGGAACATAATAAACTTTCAATCCACCAGTCATATACCTCACTCCACTCCTATTCTCATATGCATGCGTCATAACAACAACCTGTATATTTCAGTTGAACAAAATTAGATAATCTCCATTATCCAACTACACTAGCACATGATACCGTAACTAGACAAATCCAACGCACAGGGGGGGGGGGGGGGGGGGGGGGGATAGAATAAAAACTAAAGCCTGTGATGTACCTTATGCCCAAGCTTAAGCAAGCACTGGGACAGATAGTATATGTGATTTTCCACGCCACCAAAGTTAGGAAAGAAAAAATCCGACACCATCAAGATCCTATGCTTACGGTTTCCATCCATGATGTTTGATCTATTACAATACAAACAAGGTGAAATGTAGATGTCAGATTCAGCAGAGAGCTACAACTACACAGAGACATTGAAAACAGTAATGCATACTTGATTTTGGAAATTTGGAATGAAATATTTAACCTTTTTATTTTGGAGTAGATCCAAGAATTTATCATGTAAAAAGATTTTATTCAAATCTTCACATTGTGATGGAAGAAATGCAGTGGATATTTTACAATGTGCTTCAGGGGGAGGCTGCAAAGGAAAGAGTAATGCGGTTAACGAACAAATCCGTTCGCAAGCAAGCTCTAGCTAGGCTTGTATATAATTGTGTTTGTTTGTTTAAAAAAAAACGAGTCAAATTCATACACTTATCAAGCTCGGATAGTAAACAAACAAACTCAAGCTATGATCACGAACACTCGTTTAAGTTCACGAGCAAATATATACTCAATATCCTTCTAACCTAAACCTAACTAAATGTGCTAAGCTTGAACAATCGCTCGCTTGTTTGATGTAAATAAATCAAACTTGAACAAATGCTCCCGAGATCACGACTCACAAGCAATCATTTGTTCGAACGTAAATGAGTCAAGCTCAGCTCGTTTGTAAAATGAACCAGAGCTAAACAAACACATGAGATATTCAGCTCGATTCGGGTTAGCACGTATACAGCACTAGGAAAGAGTGAAGAAGCTTGAGAAAACAATGGTGGTGGAAATCGTAAGTATCTGTAACAACCACTACACAGTCTTCTAAAACAAAGTCCATCTACAAAATTCATCCATAAATTTCATCAACCTTTAGCATTCTACGTAGTAATCTTATGTCAAAATCAATTTGAATTATGGAGCAAAACCATTACTTTTGCAGCTAATTCAGCTACAGAATCACAGTCCTCTGGTAATATCACTTAAAACCCGTGGAAAGAAATTTGCGAAATACTGAGAGAGGGATGAGTACCTTGTCAATCAGATTAATAGCTCAAGTAAATGTGCAGAAAAAGCAAACAGGTAGAGAAATTGTTGTCAAAAAAAAAAATAGTCTTCCTTCCTCAAATCTAATAACCGGGAACTGAACTTTAGCTGGTTTACCAGTTATGGCTTTTCGCCATTGTGAACATATATTAATTATAAATAAAAAATAACAAAATTGGCAGAGAGAAATTTGAGATACCATGGGCAAGGAATATCGAAAACAAAGGAGAAAATGGTTGTAGCTGCCGAGAAATATTTGTGAGCGAAACACAAACGGTGAAAATCAAATTAAATGTAAGGAAGGAGACTGTGGGCATAGTGGAGAAGATAGTAGTTATCGTGTTACCGGAAGAAGGCCGGAGCGGCAAAGCAGAAGCGCAGGCAGTCGACACGAGCCAACAACCGGTGTTAGCATACAGTGATACAGGATTATATGCGGCCATCATTTCTCTTTTAATGATTTCAATTTCCTTTTTTTTTATGATTAAATAAGAACAGGTGTTTGTCGACTTGACCCAGCCGTAAATGCTGTGATTATTAATTCGGAACTTATGAATTCGAGTCTTAATAAGATCAAAAGTGTATGTGTGTATGTTTCGACTACTTTAAAACGTGACTGCTTTCGACGTTGTTTAGTACAAGAACGTCAATTCCATTAATGGATACTTGTTTATAAAGATTGGTCTGAGGATTTAATTAGGCACTTAGGACACACTTAAAAATTAATTGGTTATAAGGACATGTTTTAGACAACTTTCCTATGTTACCTCTAGAGATTAACGCTGCAACATTGGAAAAAAAAAATCATCGACGGCCTTCTTCTTCTAGCTCCTCTCCTTCTTCTTCTTCCCCACCTTCTTTTTCCATCGTTTCTGTCCTCTTTTTACTTTCAGCTTCCGTCCGGCAATGTAAGCAAGTCTTACATTTTGATCCAATTGGTGGCACAGATTCTAACAAAGGAGCAATTCGAAGCTTGTTTTCATCCCGCAATTCGAAGCAATTTACTTCAATGGCGGAATCATCGGAAGGAGAAGAAGACGGGAAAATCACCGGCGGAATTCAGAAGCTAATTGTTGATGACGATCTCCGCGAGATAGCAAAGACAGACGATTGGAGCGTCAGCTCTTGGAAGCCTGGCAATGGCGTCTCTTCTCTTCGCGATAACAATATACTTACCGGATATCAGATGGAGCTCAACCTCATTTAGTCAATATTCATTTCCAGAAAAAAGGTAAATCTCCAATTAATTGCACTTTATGTGGATTTTAAACTTGATGAAAGCTACATCAGACCGGAAGCTATACTTAGAAAAAATTTGGGGGAGGATTTGAAGATGAAAACCAAACGATGGGTACAAGTAGCTACGATTTGTTTTGCAGGTTTTAAGGGTTCTGTTTTGGTTTGTTGTGAGTATTTGGGACTTGTGGGCTTTCTATTGTTGCCAGGAAGTGCATGTTGGAACCTTTTTAGGTACTTGATTTTGATTTCTGATGATATTTCTATGAAGTTTTGCAGCTCAACTTTAGTGTAACGTAAATCAAGCTGAAATGGGTAGTTTAATCTGTTTGATTTGGTGGCAGCTTCACTCTTTGCTGCTTTTCTTATATATGAAAAAGATCGGATTTTCTGGAATTTATGTCAAAGAATTATGATTGAAATTTAAGCTTATGCTTGTGTTTTTTTAATGCTTGTGTTCTAAAGATATATTGAGTCGAATTTATCTGTTTTGATGTGTGCCTTTCCTGACTTTGTTTTGATAAATCAGATTGCAATTTCAGAGGATTAGCAATTAAATTAGCTGCATTTGGGTTTTTGGTAGGCTTTAATTTTAGTTTTCATGAAAAAACTTTTGTTTAAATGATCCCAGGCAGATGGGTGTTTGATCTAATCATTTAGAGTGTTTGATCTAATTGATTCAGAGGTTTCAGACGATGATGTGGACTGGATTTCATGTTTTCCTGATAACGGGACATACCTTGAGTCTTTTGTATTTGATTGTGTGGAATCTTCCATTAACTTTGAAGCATTGGAGTGGTTGGTTACTCGGTCAGTAGCTGCTACGTGTAAAGATCTTCGTGAAATTCGTGTTTTTCCTATCGAAGCTCAAGAGGATGCAGATGGCCTTGTTTCCGAAATCGGCCTGCTTGTGATTTCTGAAGGCTGTCGGAAACTACAATCTATTCTTTATTTCTGTCAAAGAATGACTAATGCAGCTGTCTGAATCATTTTCACATCATTAAACCTAGCTTTTGTTGTTTTTCCTGCAATGAAGGCTTTTTGTTGATGGTTGAACAGGCTTGTTTGTGCTTTGGATTTCCTCAAAATGAAGTTCTTTATCATACCAGCTTAATATGCTTTAGAACATGTACTTTTCTTTTTTTTTTAGATTACTAGCAAAATGCACGTGCATTCGCACGTGTTTCAATGAAATAAAACTTTTAAAGTTTTAAAATAACAATATTAATTCATATACTTTGTTAAGTATTTATTCCTCATAGAATATAAATATGCTATTATCAATAATTATACAAAATGAACTTATGTTTATTGTTGGTATTTTGAATTTATCAATGCATGTACTCGATAAATTTCACCCTTTTGAAGATAATAAATAAGCATCCTGAATTTACAAATCTGCGTATTTAATAAATTTTGAGAACATGTTCTCCATAATTATCTAGTAAACCTATGACCATCTACAAATTTTTAAACAATTTTTGCAAAGTTCTTACTCTAAACAATAAGTGTATGTAAAATGTATAGCATGTGGGTTTTATATACATATAATTTTACATGTTTCTTATATCTTAAATAGATTTTTATCCAGAAAGACAAAATTATCAAAAAATCGGGATAGAAGAAAACTGTAATTTAATAAGGACAAAAGTAACAATTATGAAGTAAAAAATATGGAATAGAATAAATATGAAGTAACAATTGTGAAACACAAAGTAACATTAACACGTGAAGTAACAATTTTAAAATAACAATTGTGATTTTTGTCCTTCATAATCATGAAAATGTTACTTTTGTCCTTCCAGACCATTTATTAAATTTTTTGTCCTTGTGGCCCCTTCCCCCTATCTTAAATATGACTGTATTTTAGTAATTTTAAAGTAACACTTATTAAACAAAAGTAACATTTGAGATAATGATTAATATATTTTAAACATTTGATGTATGAATCTAAGATTCAATTTAATTAGTATGATAGGAAGAACAGTGAGACCATACAATTTTATTGTAGATTGTAAATGGTTAGACATATATTTTGGTCATTATAAATACATTCAATTATTTCTCAAATTATAATTTTGTCGTTCCCATTTAACTATGAAATTGTCAAAACCATGCATACCAATCCAACATATCCCCCGAATAATAAATGCGATCCTATTTAGCAAATGGGTTATGTAGTCTGGAATTACTTGTTGTCATCAATCTTATCCGTCATACTATCTTTGGATTAGACATGATCAACTCATTTTAAATGCCCTCATTTTTTTTCTCTTTCTCAAAATATTATTCTGTTTATCACGCAGACAAAGACTTCTCATGAGTGATGGACTACTTTATATGATACATATGCAAACCCCTCTCATGGACAAATCAAACAAAGTAAAAAGTACCGTAAATCTATGCATAAAGGTTCTCACGCACTCTTTAATTATCTTCGTGTTATGAAAACTAAAGTTGATGAATTAGTCGATGGATCCGGATGATCTTATGAATCTTATTTCGGACAATTTGAAAGATGGCTATAAAAAGTTGGCTAGGGTTGTTCAAACACGTGACACCCCTATTGATTTTGAAGAGCTCCATAAAAAGCTACTTAATTATAATACTCTTCCGTCTAAGATGAAACCACCGTTTTTTTTTTTTTTTTTTTTCTGATCTTGCTACAACTTATTCGGTTGTATGACATCCCTCTCTTAGTGCTTGTTCGTTTCCATGTCTTACTATTCTTAATTCTTGGAAACATGCACAAAATACTTTCTGTCGTGTTCAAGGGCATTCAGAGAAATGGTGCAATTCTTACCATGTTCAACCTCTTACATTTTTCTAATTCGTGCCAACCCTCCAACATTGCGTCCTCTTCAAGCACATTTGGATGCTTCATCATCTTTTTTGTGGCTTCCTGATAGTGGTGCTACGCATCATATTACCACTGATCTCAGTAATTTGTCATTGCCTTATTCTGGAAATGAAGACATCATGGTTGGTGATTGAAATAATATTGCCATCACACAAATAGGTTCTATTTTTCTCTCTACTCCTTCAAAATATTTTATATTGAATGATGTTTGACAATGTCTAAAATCGTCCGGGTTACAGTTAAGTTGACATTCGGGTAAATAGACTTCAAGGTGATGATCCAAAAAACTTCTTGAGTGGATTTGAGAGTGGGCCTACAAAACAAAGAAAAATGTGAGGGGTCCCGGAGCTTGCCTCCGAGGGGACACTCCGACGATCAAGTCAATATTTGAATAGATGAATATCTATTAAAATAGTAAGAGGGAATGTATAGCAAGCGTATTATGTGTACCTTGTAATTGAGGATGATGATCTTTTGTATAATTCTCTCTCGCAAGAGAGTGAATTACAATGCATTGAAGTCGTAGTCAAGGGAGTTTACCTTGTTTTAATGTAATGAAGCTTTTTATGGAGCAGTTATGGCTCAGGCTATAACGAAACGTAAATTTCAATGTCATCACTATAGAAGTTACTATCATGGAGTAATGTCTGTGTGGAGTCCAAAACGCTCATAGAAGAGAATGTAGCCGTTGCTTGAGGTCGAGGATGAACTGCATTGTATTGAGCATAAATGACCGAGGTGACATGCAAGATGTCAATAATAAAACACCATATACGTCTTGCGTCTTGCCGGTTATAAGGGACAGAAGGCGACTTGCGCCATATTGGATAGAGGTCGGCCTGCATCATGTGGTTGATGATTTATGGGTGGCCTGCATTGTACTGAATACGCGCGTTTCTGGTTGAGGCCCAATATCGAGCTGAGATCATGTCATCCCATATGCTAATATGACCTTTATCACTCTATGTGAGGTTTGATGAGTGTCACGTGTACGGTTACCGATCTCACCTATGTCAATGTTCGTTTTGTTCCCAAAATGTCTCGTAGTTTATTATACATCTCTTAGTTTTGTCAAGTCCATAATGTTTCTTTTGAATTCTTACCCTCTAAATATATTTGAAGGATTTTCATACCAGTACTCCTATGATGCGGTGATCGGTCAAAATGGATGTATGAATGACCAAACCCCCTTTCTAGCTTTCCGTAGTGAATAAGACATCAAAAAATGTCTGTCATCATTGTCTTTGTAACCCAGCTACTCTCATTCTTCAAGCTTTGTCAAAATGATCTAGAAGTTGCCACCACGGCAGCTTCTTTCTATTGTTTTGCTTGTCTAGAAAATAAAAGTCACAACCTTTCTTTTGCTACTTTTATTTTTTGTTCCTCCCACCCCCCTAGAGATTATATTCACTGACTTTTGGACATCCCCAATTGTGTCATGTGATACTTTCAAATATTACACAATTTTGTTGATAATTTTACTAAGGATACATGATTCAATCCACAAATCAAACAGTGAATACTGATAGTGAATTTTAGAAAAAACACTGAATTTACCGGTGAAGATCATAGTGCATATATGTATAGGCGAAATTAGGAAATAGTCTAATTTGGATATAATATTAGGTTATAATCATGTCTTGAAAATTTCGTTGCAATAAGGACA
This sequence comes from Gentiana straminea, assembly GCA_036785695.1. Classification (NCBI taxonomy): domain Eukaryota; kingdom Viridiplantae; phylum Streptophyta; class Magnoliopsida; order Gentianales; family Gentianaceae; genus Gentiana; species Gentiana straminea. Next base: position 13,167,340 of record JAVUPR010000266.1, on the reverse strand, counting down.
AAACATTGTGCAATTGGACTAATATATCATTAATGAGCAGCGCTTCTTCTTCCTCCTCCTTGTTATTTTCTCTTAAACACATACTCTCTCCTACACCATTAAAATTACCCCATCAAATTTATCTTTTGGTCATGCATCCAAAATTCATGACTCATTTACCAAAAAAATTCTTTTCTCGTGACGTTTTTTTCGATCATAACGTCAATGTGTCTGAAGTTTTACACCAATAACACATTTATAACTATAAAATCAGTGACACTGACGTTGGGATTGAAAACCAAGATCAGTTCCAGTGACGCTTGATGTGTAACATTTGTATGATAAAAATTACGATATATTATATATTTTATCGACTCTTTCTATATAAAATATAAGAAATTATAACGATAATCTTATGAAATATTGATAGTTATGAATACATCTAATTAATATAAAAATCTAGTAAAAGTAATAAAAAGTTATAAATTTTGTACCGGTTTAGTAACCGGAGTGTCGTGTCAAATTTACGTGGGTATTTTTAGTATTTTATTGCAGATTTTTAGGTAAACCAAGACCCCGAGTAACGACACTTTTTGAAGTCAAATAATATCTTTTGAAGGAAGTAAGGAAGTGTCACAAGTTTAAAAGTTCAAGTGGATCAACGGTTCGTGATACTATTATCAAGATATATATTCGACGAACGAATGGCCCATCAAAAAGGCATTTTCCGAAGAAGAGTCATTCATGAAAGTTTTAGATCTTTCAAAGAGCTTTCCAACGCTTCTTGAATCATGTCAATTGGAGATCTACAACTCAAGATATGATTTTATCAAGTTTCAGCTAAAAATTAGAAGAATTACACACGGATCAATCCGACATCACCTCGGATCGATCCGGATTATCAAATAATGCGAAGTAATGATGATTAGCACATGGTTCTGCAGAAAATAAGCAAGTGATAATGTTTTTTATTCCCGGATCAATCCGACTTTGATCCCGGATCGATCCGGCCAAGAAAAATCTGCCTATAAATAGGCAGATTGCATGCAGCCTGTAAGTGTACCAATATATATATATATATATATACTAGCTTATATATATATCTCTTAAAACCTTTCTTAGTAGTAGTTATGTATATATTAATAGGCCTTATGCCATAAATAAATAGTAGTATCGTTGTAATGCTCAGGAAATTATCGGAAGATTAATGTTGTTGAAGTCGTTGTAATGTCCGGAAGAATACGACCTCTGAATCAGCAGTTGTAATCGGGTAATTTTCTAAAGTATTTATGTTTGTTATTTTTAATTTTATCTTTTTAATCGTTATAATGTTATTAGGCTAAATCTAATAACTAGCCAAGGTTATGTAATCGTATTATTTCGATCTTTTCGGTAAATGGATGTTATCTAAGTAAAATTGACTAAAATTGAGTTAATTGAATCTTTTTCTATTTTGCAAAGTATTGATAATATTCAGATTGAAGTAATTAATCAAGATGAATCGCAACATATAACCTAACGATGAACCGACCGGAAAGTTAGGATATGAGATAAATGATAGAAAAACCAGAGGGTAAAATTGGCCGTGCGAAAGCGTGACAACGGAATCCTATTTCCTACCCGGGGGCAGATTTATCTTGGGAAAGATGAATCTTATTAAAATTTGTGCTCAATATCGTAATAATGTTAAAATCAACAGTTTAATTGAAACTAACACCGGAAAGTTGAATCGATCCGTCTGACAACCGGAGCCTTTTGAATAACATCGGCCGTCTGACAAACGGAGCAACCTCTTTTATCCGGGGTAAATTTGTACTCGGTACCTATTCAGACTAACTGAGATTAGCATGGGGCAGTTGTGGAGATTGAACTGATGACAAGTTAACATATGACAATTTCATACGCTCGTGTGAGGAGGAATTGTTAACCTCAGGAGTGCACCGTTTCATTTACTCAATTGGACCTAATAAAAGAAAGATAGAGCATATCCATTAAACCAAAAAGATTGAATAATTCAATTATATATATCTTGGCTAGTTCTATAATAATTATATATATATATATATATATATATATATATATATTATGTACTGGTTATGTATTACTATATATATTTATGTATTTATATATATATTATAATAGTTTAGTTTTAATTTATGCAATTATTTTCTTTTATTAGTATAGTAGCGACTCGTACGATAAAACCTGCAAATTAGATCGAGATAATAATAGATGTTTGGTGTTTAACCACACTTAAAAGAATTACCACGTTTCCCTGAGGATTCGACACCCGACTCACCATACTAGCACTATAATTTGACCCGGTACACTGCCGGTAAGGATTGTATAGCACTAGAAAACGTCCGTCAACGCTCGTACAACAAACAGACGTAAATAATAAAAATATTCAATGTGGTGCCAAGAATAATTTATCGAGTGCCGAGAGTAATCGTGGTGCCCTGAGTATTTTCGTGGTGCCGATAGAAGCCGCCTATTAATTTTGCGATTTTTGGGGACTTTTGTTTCTCTTTCTCCATATAATTATTACTTTAGTAAAGATACACACCGTGAATTAATCTAAATGATAAATATTAACAGTAAGATTGTGTGTGTGCGAATTAACTTAAAAGAAAATATTTACAATAAGAATTCTTTTAGAGTAATTTTCAACGTTTATCACTAATCCCTCATGACGTTGTTTTATAACTTAGAATATAAATAATTTAATGGATAAATATTAACCATCATAAGTTATGGCGTCTAACCAAAAGAAGTTTAGCATTGCTATAATAATAATAATTAATTAATATTATATTAATTAGAATCTGACGGCGTATGATGTTGTTTTCATATTCTATATGATGTGTTCTTTTTTCATCGATGGTATTATATAGTATATCCTTTACATTAGTTAAATATTATTATATTTATTAGAATAAATATAAATTAATTATGTAGGAACTTTTTACGGGGGAAACACTCGAGGGGAAAACATTTTTGAGGGGAAACACATTGGCTCTTTTAATATATTTAATGATTATTATGATCTCTGTCTATTTTTTTTGAATGGCTTATGGGTTATTTCTTTTGTTTTCTTTTGCTTTGTTGTTTTTGTGTATGTGTAGTTGTGTTGGACAATATCCTTATTTAACTTTTCTATGTACACTAAATAACCGTTTGTAGTCGTTTTTATGAAGAAGAGAAATCGATTTTCTGAAATTAAGTCGGAAAAATATCAAATATTATCGCGGTGTCGCTTCATCAAATGTCACTGCATCCCGATGGTCACTGCATCACCGCGTCTCTGCATCGGGGGTGGTCACTGCATCGTGGTGTCTCTGCATCAGGGGTGGTCATCGCATCGCGGTCACTCCGCATTGTGATGTCTATGTATCGCGGTTGTCGGTGCATCGCGGTGTCTCTGTATCGCGGTTGCCAGTGCATCGCGAGGTCACTTCATCGTGGTGTCTCTGCATCGCGCTGTCTTTGCATCGTGGTGTCTCTGCATCGCGGCGTCTCTGCATCGTGGTGTCTCTGCACCGCGGTGTCTCTGCAATGGGGGTGGTCATCGCATCGCGGTCACTCCGCATTGTGATGTCTATGTATCGCGGTTGTCGGTGCATCGCGGTGTCTCTGTATCGCGGTTGCCAGTGCATCGCGAGGTCACTTCATCGTGGTGTCTCTGCATCGCGCTGTCTTTGCATCGTGGTGTCTCTGCATCGCGGCGTCTCTGCATCGTGGTGTCTCTGCACCGCGGTGTCTCTGCAATGGGGGTGGTCACTATATTGCGGTGTCTCTGCATACGGCGTCTCTACATCGAGGTGTCTCTTCATCGCGATGTCTCTACATCGCGGTGTCACTACATCGCGGTGTCTCTGCATCGAGGCGTCTCTGCATCGTGGTGTCTCTGCAATGGGGATGGTCACTGCATCGCGGTGGTGAATGCATCGCAGTGGTGAATGCATCGTAGTGGTGAATGCATCGCAGCGTCTTTGCATCACGGTGTCACTTCATCGCGATGTCTCTGCATCACGGTGTCTCTGCATCGTCAAATGTCATAACACCACGATGTCTCTGCATCGCGGTGTCTCTGCAATATGGTGTCACTTCATTGCGGTGTCTCAACATCGCGGTGTCAATGCATCAAGGGGTGGTCACTGCATCGCGGTGGTCACTGCATCGCGATTCTCAATGCATCGCGGTTGTCACTGCATCGCAGTGTCTCTGTATCGCGGTTGTCAGTGCATCGCGGTGTCACTTCATCGTGATGTCTCTGCATCGCGGTGTCACTTCATCGTGATGTCTCTGCATCGCGGTGTCACTTCATCGTGATGTTTCTGCATTGTGGTGTCTCTGCATCGCGGAGGTTAATGAATTGCGGTGGTCACTGCATCGGGGTGGTCACTGCAACGCGGTGGTCAATGCGTCGCGATGGTCAATGAATCGCGGTGGTCAATGCATCGCGTTAGTGATTGCATTGGGATGGTCAATGCATCGCGTGGTCCCCGGATTTTTTTTTTTTTTTAGTATCCATTAAAAAAAAAAAAAAAAAAGGAAAAAAAGAAAAGAAAAGGAAGACACAGCAACAAGCGGCTGTTTACTTTTTTTTTTTTTTTTTGTTTTGGAAGCGCATGTTTACTATTTATTAATGGAGGGTATATTAGTCCATGTAATAATATTATGTCTTTATAAACAAATAAGATTACTTAGTATCATATTTACCTAATTAGGTTTAATATGTGTCATTTTAAACATTTGCCCATTCCATTAAAGCTACTCATCATTGCCCTCATTCTGATAGAAAAATGTTGCTGACTAAAATTTTGTAAGGAAGTAGTAACGTCACTATTAATGAACTTTCTTTTTATGAATAATACTAGTAGCTCATAACCGTGCAAGGCACGGAGGCCCAATACAACTCATTAACGATTAAATGTGTTGCATGGATAATGTCTAGCGACTGGCATGGATTGAAGCTTCATTTTGAAGGCAAACTTATGTGACCATGAATGGAAAAAGTACTGTTGCAGCACAGTCAAATTGAGACCGCCACATTTTGTATTATTAGCTACAAAATGAACTTTAAATGCAACATAATAAGCACACAATCCACTGAAACACATTACATATAGATGTATTCACATACACAGATGCAAAAGCATGGAGTAAAATTTCAATTCCAGATTAAATACAGTGCATATAAATGCTTAATAAGTACATAAATACTACGAAATGTGCTTCGTTGTACATAGGCCTAAAAAAAGGAAGGATTATTACACCTCCCAAAGGCTTTCTAGTAATGTGTTTGTAGGAATTTCATATTCGTAAGGAACATCTAACGCCTACAATGCACGAACATATGTTTAACACAAGACCGATATCTATACAAACAAAAATGAAAACACATGAATGGTGAACAAACGATATGCAATTCAGTGGTGCTTTTTTTCTGATTCTTAATCTTCTTTAGAGGACATTCAAGGATAGACGGCGAATCTTGTTCACGAAAAGGATGTAGGGTTAAAAGTAGAAAACCAGGACATTTATTAAAGAAATGATTCAACTAACAAACAATGTTTTCACTGGCAGAGGACATGAATCTATTATTTGCATAATGGGAAAAATAATAATCCATTTACTCGAGCTTAAATCCCACCTCTATAGTAGACATATTGTCCTCATCAATGTCTACTAACAACAATGCTCTCACTGGGCAGAGCATGAGATATGCTCGAGCTTAAATTTTGCCCCAGCCTTAATTTCGTAAGTAAACAAAATCCATTCAGATACTTCATACAGATCGATCCTGCAATCCAAGTGACATAAACTTATGTCTAGAAACAAAAAAAGAGTGAGCTTATATATCAGGTACGTACATGTGATGGTGCAAAATCATGTAATTAACTTCCCACAAAAGTTATAATTATCACTGCAACTGAGGCATGTAGCAGAAATTTAAAAAAACACAAGACAACATCCAAATTGCTAAAAAAGTTGTTCGCCAGACATATAAGTATCACATTCAGGGAAAATCAATCTTCATCAACTTCAAACACTTGCAAGGACTCGCAAATTGAAAGAAATATATATAGAACATTGGTCGTATGAGCAAAATTATTCCATCAAAACACAGAATTTACAAACTCATGTGAAAAGAAGACGGGATGTGAGAGAATACATCATTGTAGCAATAGAGATGCAAGAATATAGCAAGAAATCACAATTGAGGTATGCAAATATCACATAAGAAAAGCAAGAAAAAATACAGAGCAAGTGTCTGTTTTGTTTTGCCACTTGGAACATGGGGTTCAATAAAAAATTTGAAGGCTAAATGATGGTACCAGTAAGTACCACAAATTAACACCAAACCCCAAACGATAAAAACTTAGCATATTCCATTCACCACATGAAACAACAAACCACATAAACGCATTCATATCATCTTGAACGTAAACACACAAGTGATGATAGGCTTTCTTCAAAAAAAAAAAACAAAAAAAAAACAAGTGATGATAGGCACAAAATAAAGAACATTTCAACTAACCGGTTACCAATGTATAACAACAAAAGCAAGCAAAATAACTCATCTAATATCCTTTGTCCGACCAATGAAAACTTTAGTAAAACGAATATCCTATAAATAATTTCAAAAAATCAATCCCTAGTCCAAATCCATCGGACAATTCATTTACCCGGCTGGCCTGCAGTCAAGAGCAAAACAAAGGACATGCATCATCTCAAACAGTTGAAATGACTGCATCTTCATCTTAGACCATCCGATCGCATTGATTATAAGGTACCACACTCTTCCTTCACCATTGAGATGAGATACGAGATTATGAAAAAGACCCTGTGACTGTCTTTTACGCGTTTCTAAAAAGGAAAAAAATAAATAAATAAATAAATCAAAATAAACGGAAATTTTATGATGGTCCTGGACCAAGTCTGATTTGATGATCCAGGACTAATAGAAATCCAGAAAAAACACGCGAGGCCCACCGTGTAAAATATAAATGTCATACTTTTACAAATTTGTCCATCTTTTAAGAAATGTTATTGGAGGACAAGTATGACATAGTTGTCCTGAACCACCATAAAACTACTGAAAAATAAAAAACCTTTACATTATGTTTTGGACAGATGTCGCCGGGAGAGTTATCTGCTAAAGGGAAGACGTGGACGCACCAGGGAAGACCTTTCTTAACTCTTAATTAATAGAAGATAGATAATCGTCAAATGTGGTAAAAAGTTGATATGTACACATGTGGTAAAAATAGTCGTTAAATGTGGTGTTAATATATGTATAAATCAATATGAAGTCTTAGATAAATCAACAAAAATAAAAGTGTACCTTAATTTGAGTCCCCTAATAGGTTTAATAGGGTGCCACTAAAGATCCCAAAACAAAAACTCCTTCCTTAGGCGAATATTTACACACAACCAACCAAAGTGAACCTAAATAAAATGTTTGAGATTGTGTATGTTTATTATATGCAACGAGCAAGTTTATTCATTTAAAATACGAATTAAATTCTATGTTTGAGCTTAAATCGTCAATCTTTTGCTCGAGGTATAATCGATTTCGAACGAGCTCACCTTCACTTTTACGAGTGGTTTGATTTATTCATTCCGGTCTGAGCTATGCATAAAGTGACTAAATTTTCTCTCTTAAAACACAACATTGGATCCATATTAAAAAGTCAAAAATACTTGCATCATATATATGTCCATCAACTTGGATCAAAACATTGTTAAAGTCTCTTCTTCCCCCTCAAGTTATAACTTTTGTCATTATAACAAACAAGAATATATTGGCAGGCACATAAATAAAAGTACACACAATATTATGTGTTCTTTCTGTGCCAATATTCGGTGTCTTTGCCACTATAAACCTTGGAATTAATTACCATCTACAAACGTCAGTACAACTTGCTTAATTCAGAAGTGGTGATAGATTCAGCAGCCAACTTAGGCAAAAAGCCTTCCCCTCTCTCAATTGAAACATGTAGGACACATGACATGACTTTAACAACAGCCACCCATATAAAAGGCGAGCAACAAAACGCGTAACCGAATACCGCAAGAGCTCTTACAACCCCATCATTGTACCAAGGGTAAGCCATGACTAAAAGGGATCCAATGATTGCTATCCACGGAACTAAAACCGGTACCGTTGGCAGAAGAAGGGCATTCACAGCGATGCATGACAGTGCAAATGTCCCAAGCAAATAGATACTCCAACCAACTAGTGGATGGACAGTGGTTGGAATCAGAAGGATGGGGATTACGTATGCGGCGATAATGGAGATTATAGAAATTACTAGTTTAAAGCCGGTTTGTATGAGGAAAGCAGACTTGTCTTCTCTTTTATGACAGAGCTTTGACATACTAGGTCTCGCTATGCGTGTTACTGCGATTATCCCAAGGTAAAATACAGCTTGTATAACTACTAACGGCATTTCTGCATCATATCTGAAAAGAATAATTAATTAAAGTACACATAATCAGGGTTAGATAATTGATACATCTACAGAAAAATGCACTGATTGTTTCTGTGTGCATGCAGGTTACGTACATACATACCCTATAGTTTGACGGCGGCGTTCATGCCATTGGGCACCTAGGGGCAGGACAGGCCAAGACCACCAATACCAAGGCTTTAACCAACTAGCACCAGGGAAAGTGATAACGCTATTAGGTCCGCAAGGTACATTCCACCGGAGTCTCAGATCTAAAGCAATATATAAGTGGAAGGACATTATTCATTCAGGAACCATTATCACAAACATATAGCATCCATATTGATGTGCATGTATGTACTTACAATAATAAGATGCATCCATTTGGTAACCAAGTGGAAGACGATATTGTCCAGCAAGTTTAGTCCCATTTGGAGGCGGAGGATGAAACATAGGTTTATCAAGTAAATCTGGGAAACATCCTCCTATAAAACCTTGATCTGCACCGTCCGGATTGTCTCTCCCAACCTCTATGTCATGAACCATGCCTTCAAAGACCTTAGATGATGGCTGCAACCAAATTTTTTAACAGTAAAGAAATAGAATTGGAACATATATTGTTGTCAATGTCATGGAGATCATGATGGTGATGATTAACAAACAAATCATCATTAACATCTACATCAAACGTCTACATATATAAACCATTATCTTGTGGTTGTGGTTGTAGATTGTAAAAGTAGGTAAGATTATGATTAATGCTTCAACCCTAATTATGTTGAAAGATTAAGTTAAGTAATTAAAATACCTGTAAAACAAAGAGGCCAGTATGAAAGATGCAGGGATTAATGAAAACAGCACAGAACTCGCCACACTGGAACAATTCATCGGTTTTCTGGAGGAAAAGGTTGTCAGCATCAAGCATAACAACCCTGTCATAATCCAATAGATTCCAGGCGTATATTTTGTTCAGTGTCAACCGGAATCGATCGAACCGGTCCTGGGTAATGTACGGGTTGTTGAAATTCTTAACTTTCATAACCTTCACCCCATCTTCTTCTTCTCTGCATGTGCACAAAAAAAATAAAAAATAAATACATTGTGAAATCATATATCTCCATTTGTAACAATTTTTTAATCCAGGTTGTGCCAGACCTTAACTTTATTTTTAGGTAGCATGTGCCAAATTACATGGGCTCAACATACAAGCACGTGGAAAATTGCATGGGGATACATGGTTGTTATACATGGTTAAGTTAACCAAGAAAAAAAAACCGTGAAAATTGAACGTGGCTTGTGTTGAGCTCTATCCAAAATTTACACGTACAATCTTAAAAAATGGCAGGCTTGACTCACAGCTTGAAAATAAATACAGATACAGGGAGCTGATTTTATAATTTCTCTAAAGAAAGATATCGGGTTGAAATCACTTAATCGATTATGGATCTCGGGATTGAGATCAATCGCTTGTTAACGAACCCCGAGATTCAAATCAATCGCTCGATAGTGAACTGACGATCTATAGTAGATAGTACTATCAGAATGCAGTATAAAGAAAGATATCGGTTTGAAATCACTTAATCGATTACGGATCTTGGGATTGAGATCAATCGCTCGTTAACGAACCCCGAGATTCAAATCAATCGCTCGATAGCGAACTGACGATCTATAGTAGATAGTACTTTCAGAATGATTTGTAAGGGATATCGGTTTGAAATCACTCAATCGATTTTGGATTTCGGGATTGAGATCAATCGCTCGTTAACGAACCCCGAGATTCAAATCAATCGTTCCATAGCGAAATGACGATCTATAGTAGATAGTACTTTCAGAATGATTTGTAAGGAAAGATATCGGTTTGAAATCACTCAATCGATTTCGGATCTCGGGATTGAGATCAATCGCTCGTTAACAAACCCCGAGATTCAAATCAATCGTTCCATAGCGAACTGACGATCTATAGTAGAGAGTACTATCAGAATGATCTGTAAAGAAAGATATCGATTTGAAATCACTTAATCGATAACGGATCTCGGGATTGAGTTCAATCGCTCGTTAACGAACCCCGAGATTCAAATCAATCGCTCGATAATGAACTGAGAATCTATAGTAGAGAGTAATATCAGAATCACCTGTATATTATCATTCGATAAAAGAAATTTTATAAAAAATAATGTATTTTATATTTTAACGGAATGCTTATTAGAATATATATATTAAAAATATTGTTTTTATTTAAAGGGACGACATAGTCGTCCCTTCAAATGAAAATTTTATAAAAAAAGTGAATCTTATTTATTAACACAACGCTTTATGTTTAAAAAAATTTAATTTCCTTTATTGGGACGACAAATGTCGTCCCTACAAACAAAAAAAATGTATTATTGTTTCGTACAACATATTATTTTCTGGAAAATTTTATTTCCTTTAAAGGGACGACAATGTCGTCCCTAAAAACAAAAAATCTAATATATTTTTTCATAAAATATATCATTTTCTGGAAATTGTTTAATGGGACGACAATGTCGTCCCTTTAAATGGGCCTGCCCACGTGGAATTCCAAGCTGACACAGTGAGGTTAATATTTCATTTATTGGGACGACATTGTCGTCTCTTTAAAGTTTCCCACCAAAAAACCAAAAGGTTGATCATTTTTTAATTCATTTAAAGGGACGACTAAAGTTCGTCCATGTAAACAAGTTTTCTTGTAGTGTTGACGTTCCAACACCCATTAACGGTAATTAATTCACCTTATAAGAAAAAGACAACTAAAAGTAGTATTTGTATGCTAAAATTTGGCAGAGTGATAACTCAAGAGTCAAGAGAATACGGGGATTTTTTTTTTTTTTCCCGGGTTAAGTAGTTTGATCAATTCCGCTATTTCCAATACATGGTTAATAATCAAGTATGACCAAGTAATTTGTCTAAACAAATTTTGATGAATCAATAATTTGATTTCTTCTTTTAAATGCTATATAAAATCTAAGAAAAATCCTTCAATAAAATAAATCTAAAAAAAATAGGAGAAAAAGTCATGGACATATATCTCTTTGCTCTGTAGGCGATATATTAATCAAGGCCAACCTTGACGGTACAAACAAAACGACTCTTATTTATACCCTTTACCCCAAACCCATTTAAATGTTTTTTTTTTTTTTCATTTTCTTAGGACAAAGCATCAAAAACACATATAGAAAACAAGACAGACTTATGTGACAAATTTTTTTTTTTTCTTCTTCGAATAGTACATTTTCATGTTTCCCTTTAAATATTCCATTAAGGAACTAGTCCATTCTTGCAATGGCTTAGTTTAAATTGCCATTTCAGCATGCGGCCATGGACTAGAGGGCAAAAACCGAGAAATTATAGTTTCTATTAGAGATATAGTATTATTTTGTATTTATTACCCATATATTTATATTTATTGAGTATATATTTCTAGAATACCTTAAATTATTCTCCAATCGTAAATATATATACACTATACTGTATATGGTTGATAATCAATGATACTTGTTTTCATTCCATAATCTATCATGGTATTAGAGTATTGAGACTCCGTCTCCTGATCCGGTTTTTCTTTTCCTTTTTTCGATCTCCGTATGCGTCTTTTTTTTCGATTTTTGATTTCCGATCCCCGATTCCGTCTATCTGTTTCTGCCGCCGCTAAACCCATCATCTATGGCCGCTCCTACGCCCCCCCCCCCCCCCCCCCCCCCCTCGCACAAGCTTATTCGATCCCCACCTCCACCCTCTTCTTCTCCCAAATTGTTGTTTCTCTTCCCGACGATCTCTATCCAACAGCATCAGGTTTGATTGCAGCCCTCTTTTTCTCTTCTTGCCGTCAATCTCCTACTTTCTTAATTTTATTTTAAGATTTGTTCTTACCAACAGCAACAAATAAAAATAAATAAAAAAAAACAAAAAAGAAACAAAAACTAAAAAATAAAAAAATAAGTTCGACATGTCTCTCTCTACCCCGTGGCTGCTCGACAGTGGTGCTTCGCATCACATGACTCATGATCTCAACCTTTTGTCCTCGCATGATCCCTATACAGGTTGGTGATGGTCGTTCCCTTTCTATTAGTCACATTGGTTCTGCTTCCATTTCTTCGTTTCATTTATCAAATGTATTGTGTATTCCTCAGCTTTACAGAAACTTGTTATCTGTATCTAAATTTTGTTCTGATAATTCTGTCACTATTGAATTTTTATCTGACTCCTTTTTGGTAAAAGACTTGAGGACAGGAAAATGTCTCTACCAGGGTCAGGCTAAAGATGGAGTCTACTCCTGGTCCTCCAACCCTCTGTTTACCTTTTCAGTTAATAAAACCTCCACCTCTACTTGGCACCGTCGTTGTGGTCATCCAGCTTTCCCCATTATGGGTTTTTAGTTAAAAACAATTGTTTGGATTTATCGTATGTTATTTCTTTCCCTTGTGATGAATGTTTGCGTAATAAAAGCCACAAGCTTCCTTTTTCCGCATCTACCTTGCATTCTTCACATCCTTTAGAAATTGTATTTTCTGATGTTTGGACTGCTCATATATACTCAGTTGATGGTTATAAGTATTATGTTATTTTTGTGGGCCACTTTACACGCTTTATCTGGCTATATCCTTTAACCCGTAAATATGATGTTCCCTCTGTTTTCACAAAATTTAAATTGTATGTTGAAAAGCTCCTTTCGACTTCTATTAAAACCCTTTACTCTGATAACGGTGCTGAGTTCATTGCCTTACGCCATTTCCTAGCATCTCATGGAATTGTTCACACCTCCCCTCCTCACACTCCCCAGCATAATGGTATATCTGAGCGTTGTCATTTACATATTGTTGAAACTGCTCTGACTCTCCTTACCCAAGCCTCCATGCATATCACCTATTGGTCTTATGATGTCGGTGTTGCAGTTTATCTAATCAACCGTATGCCCACCAAAAACCTGAATATGTTATCTCCTCACGAAAAACTTTTCTCTACCCCCTAATTACGCCAAACTTAGGGTCTTCAGTTGCCTCTGTTACCCTTGGATTAAACCATACAATAACCACAAGCTAGAGTCCTCCCTGCCATGCGTTTTTCTTGGCTATTCTCTCTCTCAAAGTGCTTATCTGTGTTATGATATGATTGGTGCCCGTATGTATGTTTCTCGTGATGTTCGCTTTGTTGAGGATCTGTTCCCCTTTGCCTCCACCCCTCTTGATCCGGACCTTCCCTCCTCTGATCACTTATTCTCACCTGCTCTTTACTCTAATCTTGACCCTCTCGTCCCATCACCTCCCGCCCTTCCTGAACCTCCTACTCCCTCATCTCTTTCGGTTGCTCCCTCTTTCCCATCACCCATGGTCTCATCTTCTTCATCCCCCTCTCCATCGGATTCTCCCCCTTCGTCTCCTTCCTTATCCCCTCCTCCCCCCTCTCATCCCATGGTTAATCGGTCTCGCAATAACATCTTTAAACCTCGCAAACTCCTTAACTTTTCTGCCCAGATAGATTCTCAATGTTCTGATACTGAACCCTCTACAGTCAAACAAGCTTTACAGAGTTCTCATTGGCGTATTACTATGTCTGAAGAGTTTGATGCGCTTGTGACAATGGCACATGGTCCCTTGTTCCTCCTGATTCAGATATTAATGTGGTCGGTTGCAAATAGGTTTTTTGGATTAAACGTCACTCGGAGGCACCATTGAGCGCTATAAGGCTCGTTTGGTTGCCAAAGGATTCACGCAGCGACCTGGCATTGATTACATTGAGACATTTAGTCATGTTGTCAAACCCACCACTATTTATTTGGTTCTCAGTATTGCAGTATCTTTGGGTTGGTCCCTTCGGCAATTGGATGTCAATAACGCTTTTTTGCAGGGTTCTCTTACTGAAGATGTTTATATGTCTCAGCCACCTGGCTTTGAGGATTCTGACCATCCCACTTTATTTGCAAGTTACATAAGGCTATTTATGGTTTGAAGCAAGCTCCTTGGGCTTGGCATCATGAATTGTGGTCTTTTGTTCTATCCATTGGTTTTGTTAATTCTGTTGCGGATTCCTATCTTTTTATTTATCATACTTCCACCAGCATTACCATCTTACTTGTGTATGTTGATGATATAGTCGTTACTGGCAGTTTTTCCTCTCACGTTCAGCAGGTTATTGACCAGCTTGGTCAACGGTTTCAATTAAGGATCTTGGAGCATTATCTTATTTTTTTGGGTGTTGAGGTGACTCCCAATTCTCAGGGCCTTTTACTCACTCAAACTAAGTACATTCATGAGTTTCTTTCACGAGTTAACATGCAGGATTCTAAGCCGGTCTCCACTCCACTTCTATCTGATGCCTTTTCTACCGGTGAGTCCGCGGCTCCTCCCTATGCCAATGTCACTCAGTATCGTCAAGTTCTTGGTGCTCTCCAGTATCTTATATTTACGCATCCCGGTATTGCATTGCGGTCAATAAACTTTCTCAATACATGCATTCCCCTACGGATTATCATTGGGCCCTCGTCAAGCGGATTCTTCGGTATTTAGCTAGTACGTTGCATGAAGGTCTGCAACTTTTCTCTGCATCCTCACTTGCCCTACATGCTTTTTATGATGTTGACTGGGTGGCAACAAAGATGATGACTACTCGTCCACCTCGTCCTACCTGGTTTTCCTTGGTTGGAATCTCGTTTCGTGGAGTTCTAAGAAACAAACTTCTATTGCTCGCTCCTCTACCGAAGCTGAGTAGCATTCTGTTGCTGCCACTGCTGCTGAGATTGATTGGGTTACTTATTTGCTGGATGATCTTGGTTTCTCAATTTGGTCCACTCCGGTTATTTTTTGTGATAATGTTGGTGCTACCCAATTGTGTGCCAATCCTGTTTTCCATTCTCGCATGAAGCACGTCGCTATTGATTACCACTTTATTCGTGATCAGGAGCAACAGGGTCTAATTCGAGTTTCGCATGTCTCCAATTCTGATAAGCTTGCTAATGCCTTGACCAAGCCGCTCTCTCGTCTTCCATTCAGCCACTTCAAGTCCATGTTGCGCCTTCACTCCCCTCGTCCCGCTTGAGCGGGCGTATTAAGAGATATAATATTATTTTGTATTTATTACCAATATATTTGTATTTATTGAGCAGATATTTCTAGAATACCCTAGATTATTCCCCAATCGTAAATATATATACACTATATTGTACATGGTTGACAATCAATGAAAGCTGTTTTCATTCCATAATCTATCAGTTTCAGGGCACTGTACACTTCCGTAATTCATGTCAGATAGGGTCAAATCTGACATTCTTTTTAAGGTTTCATGTGCAATTTTTTAAAGAAATTTGCACGGGCTCAACACCAGCACCGTACAAATTGTACACAACCGTTCCTTTATTTTTTGGTTCACTTACCATGCAAATGCATGTACAAGCCATGTGCAAAATGTATGCACCTCGTTCAAATTTCCCCCGAGCCTGTGTTGAGCCCACGGGCCCGTGAAATTTTGCACAGGCAACCTTAAAAAAATGTTATGTATGACCCGACCCGACATGAAATACGGAGATGTACGGTGACCCGAAACTATAATTTATCGCAAAAACTCATATTCCTAGAATATTCATTTATCGATGTTATACTGTATATACTAATAGTCTAATACTCCCTCCGTTTTTTATAACTGCTAAAAGTGGCTTTGTTTATATTTATATGTGACCTATGTTGCACCGACACTCCAATATGGGTAACGTGCGCCGTATCCGACACGCGCCCGACACGACACGCGCCGACACGGTGTCGGAAACGTGTCGGTTGATTTAAAATAATGTTAAATTAAATTTTAAAACCGACACGCCAGGGACACGTCCCCGACACGTCAGGGACACGTCGGGACACGGAGCGACACGGAGGGACACGTCCCCGACATGGGGGGACACGTTCCCGACACGGCTATTTATATTTTTTTATATTTTTTTTGTATTTTTTGTATTTTTTTGTATTTTATATATATATATATATATATACACTACGTGTCCCCGGCGTGTCGTGTCCTATATTTTTGAAAGTTGCCGTGTCGCCGTGTCCGTGTCGTGTCGTGCGCCGTGTCCGTGTCGGTGTCGGTGCAACATAGTATGTGACTTTATAATTCTACTATTACCCTTACAACACAATTAAACAAACTTTTACTTTTTCAATCTCATAATAAAAATTAAAAAAACATTTCCCCAAGCTAGGAAGGAGAACTTGAACAGCCTTGAAAAGTGGTTGTGGTAGGTTCATTAAGACAAAAAATATTGACTAAATAAATTGTTAACACTACTTATAATTAAAAAAAGAGACTTCTAAATTGATGAAAGACAATATTTAAATGTTTTTTTTAAGAAGAAGAAGAAGACAATATTTAAATGTTAAGAAAAGAATAATTCTGTCCTTTATGAATATATTTGACTCATTAATTTATTTCTTGATCTTTGTGAGTGCATATCTATGTAAGAGTAAGCATGTAAGAAATGCGTGTAAACGGATCGAGTTACAAATATTAATTTTAGGTTGTACTGTATTTGTTTATTACACAAATAATAAACGAATTAACTTTCATATTTAAGCGTTCCATTAATCTATTGCTAGTGTTGAGTTCAAGCTGAGCTCAAACGAGCTTACATCTTGTTTTAGGAGCTTCAACGAATGTTCGTAAACTTCTACTTCCAAATATAAAATAACAAATTGAATGTCTTATTAGCTCTTAATTTAGTATTTTCTATAAAGCAAAGTTGAATATACTGTACTAAGATAAAATGTGAAGGATTTCGCGTGTAACATTTTGTACATGTTCATATACATATATGTATGTATGTGTATTTTTTTTTTTTTTTTTTTTTTATGAGGATAAAAAAAAAGACTTCGTTTTATTTATAGTGTACACATAAACTACATGTATTTTATATTTGACCGTCAAATGTAATATATTGGAAGAGATATTTTTCCATCTTAATACTTTAACAAACAAATACGAGCTTATGGTTCTGTTACACCTGGTAAATATGTAAATCATGCACCCACCTAAATTAATAATAGCTAACTATAAACTGTTGGAAATAAATAAAGTTTCACCGATCGAACGGCCGGCATGACAGTTGTGTTGAGCCTCTTTCGTAATCCATTATCACCGGTAACCATGTCCAGCAACTAACTATTCACCATATTCAAAAAAATAAAAAATAAAAAACAATAATAAAAAAGACTCACAGAGTTCGGACCCAATGAAGGGGAACGTCGAGGGAGGCAATGACGACGAGATCAGCGTCAACGCCGAGCTTGGATAATGACCGGAGCATGACCCTTGCCGCCACGTAAAATTCATAATCTCTAGGTGTCCCCATATACATCATCGTTGCATATGCATGTTTATGCGATGCACGCCATGTCTTCGTCAACGCTTCTTCTGTACCAATCGACGACGACGTCAACGTGGTCTCTGCTGCCGTCGCCGCCGTAGCTTCTCCCCAACAAACACACAAAGCTATCAAAACCATACTCCTCATTAATAACGCCACCGCCGTTTTCTCCATACTAATAAATAAAAATGGAAGAATCCCTATCCCCCAACAAATTAAAATCAATCCCGAAAAAATAGCTAGCGATGTTTTAGGATTATAATCCTAAAAAAATCTTACTCCTGAATATTCGATACAATCAATGTTCGTCAGCTTCTTATGCGATGATTCCCGGCGAACTACTAAGCTTTCCGGCAGCACCAGATACAGAAACAAAAGCTAAACTAAATCCATTTTTTTCAATCAATTCCTCTAACTCAATCCATCGATCAATGTATATATATATAGACACTTAAAAAACAAAGAGATTATTAATAATTAAGTAGAAGAGGCCGGATATGAATTGAAAAGGGCAAAAGGCAAAGACAGAATTGAAGGCGGACCGGACCGGCCCGGCCGGGCTGACTGGTGAAGTTTTTTGGTTACCGTTCTGAGGAAAAAGTATCGAAGGGAGGCTTCAAAGTGGCGTTGTTGTGGGAGCGTGGGGGAATACATAAATGACTTATAGGATTATATATATTAATAAATATAATCACATCAAAAAAATCTTCTTACTCTTAATTAGTACATAAATTCTATTTTAATTTATGACTCACCCTATCATTTCATCATCATTTTCTAGTAAACTCATTTCTCATCCATGATAAGATATTTATTTCCTCATTCCCTCCTAAAATATAACTTATTTTAGGAATGAATGTTATAAATTCCAAAAAAAAAAAAAACATATATATGTATATATATGTATGACTAAAATCATGGTTGTTCTTAAAACCCTTTCTTAAAAAGGTTTATTTTATTATGAAAACGAATGATCCCAAATAAGTATTTCGGATTAAAAATTTGGAAAAAAAAAAGGTTATTTTGTCAGTTAAATCGTTTAGAGCTACTTCTGAATCTTAAAAAATTGACAACCGGAGGAGGTGTTTTAAGCCTAGGTTAATGAAAAATAAGTCTTCGAAAAATGTTATTAAAAAAAATCGGGTGGTCGATACAGAAAATCAGATAAGTTCAATCAAGAAATGAGCCCGACACACTATTGAAGGTATTGATTATTTGGTTGTTGCTGCTGAGGCAACGCCTTTTCCAAAATTAAGAACATATGATTTTGTTTACGATTTCAAGAGTGAGCCTTGTAAGATAAAATTCAATTGTCAGGGCTCACGCTTGAATTTTATCTTACGGGCTCACTCTTAAAACTGTAACCAAAATCATTTTTCTTAATTTTGAAGAAGGCGCCGCCTTAGCAGTAGTAGACAAAGAATCAGTACCTTCAATGGTGTGTCGAGCTCGTTCCTGATTGACATGATTTGATTTTTTGTATCGACCACGTACACTCAATTTTTATCAACATTGCTTCAAGACTCATTTTTTGGGAATGCGGCTTAGAACACCTCCTCCAATTGACAGATTTTTCTTCTGCGTCTATGGAAGGTTTAGAAGTAGTTGTAACCGTTTAGCAGAAAGGAACATTTTTTTTAAATTTTTAAAAGGGAATAATTATTGGGATCATTCATCTTAATAGTTAATAGTGTAGTGGGAGTGGATCATCTCAATTACTTAAATGAAGTTATACAAGCTGGAAACAAGCTGAAGACAACAAAAGCAAAAGCAGTAGTTCAGTGGAGCATTTCGTCGAACACCTTCAACCACAAAACGGTTGAAGGTGGTTATAGTCAATTCAGTTGAATACATTCAGTTATAACCGTTTTTTCAACTACAATAGGCTCTAGAAGGATCTAGCACAGCTTATATATACATGTACTAGCATCAATGTAAAGTAATTTAGTTTTATGATCAATAAAATGAAAGTTTCTTTTCTTCCATTTTCTGTCTTTCTGTTTTTCTGTTTTCTGTCTTGATGTTCTATAGTTTATAGAACTTCTTCAATTACTTAAGGGTTAATTGCATTTTTTTCTACATATTATCACCAAAACGACGAATTTTTGAAAAGGAAAAAAAAAAATATACGGCTAGATGATTTTCACATTTTTTGTGTGTGTGGTTCGATCACTTCTGTTTAAGAGAATATTTCTTCTGGTACTTAGAGGATCATGTTCCATAGTATAAGAGACTCTTTTCATGAAATGTTTTTAAGGAACGGACATGATTTTAGTCATTTCTTTTTAGAACCAATAACATTCATCTATTTATTTAAAGTTTCACCACTCACCCTATTTCACCTTACCCTTACCTATCATTCACGTGTTTTTATCAATTTTCATTACATTCTATATCATTTCACAAATTTCGTAGATAATGAAAATGGTTATTTTTCATTTTATAGAAGAAAAAAAATCATTCAATTCAATTATCGTATAATCATACACAAGCATTGAATCATTCCATTACATTCTTGCGTAACAAAAAATCCATTAGGGATCCTAAACCTCTAGGGTAAATATCAGTTTTAGCTTTAAAAGACTTTGCCCAATGTTTTTCTTTTACACCATTCGTTCCTATTTATCTGATGTAGTTGCTAAAACAAATTGTTACTCCATCCGCCCCATAATATAAGTCCATCAATGTCTTTTTGTTTTGTTTCATAATATAAATTCATTTAGAATGCCAATAAAGGATTTATTATGTTTTTCTTTGTTTTACCTGTAATTTATCATATTCATCTACGTTTGATTATTTTGCAACTATGGGATTAACGACACTCAAAGAGCATTTTAGAATTTTATAATTAAAATTAATAATATTAAATCACTTTATTAAGCTTGTAAAAAGTCCAAGTTGACTTATATTTTAGAATGGAGGGAATAATTTTTATCTGAGAAGTATAACTTCCAATATTCTCCCTTTGTCCCTATATATAAATTCGTTTATCTTTTTTGTCTTGTATCATAATATAACTCAATTTAGAGTATCAATGTATTATTTATTGCATTTTTATTCCCTTTACCCCACCAACTTTTCATTACCCTAAGACTATTGTATTAATAACAGTCAAAGAATATTTTACTATGTTATCATTAAAATTAATGACTCTAAACCACTTTCTTAAACTATGTGAAAATTTTAAATTAACTTATTATTTGGGACGGAGGGAGTCTATTTTCATTTTCTTTTAACTCATTCGTTCTAAAATAACTGATGCTCTTCCCAAAAAAAAATTGTTTATTTTATCTTATGCAGTTTCATTTCCAGAGCATTATTTGTTGCGTTTTCCTACAATTACCATTATTTATTAATAAGTGCGTGAATAAAAATAATATTGCATTAATTATATTCAAATATTTTTTAATAATAATTTTGGTATTTAAAAAAAGACATTAACTCAAAAAAAAAAAAAAAAACATTAACTCACATTTTTAATATGTGAATTTTTATCAATTATATCAGTTGTTTTGAATCAATGGGAGTATTTATTATAGAAGGAGAGATAAAAAAGAGGTTACATTAATTGTTTACAAAAACTTTTTGGTCATTTATTATTAGAGTCAAAGCATTAACTAACTTAGTTGAAATAATTATTATTTAAAGATTCTAACAAAATTGTCACATATCTATCAAATTAATCATATTTTCTCATTATTTGAAGGTATTCATGCATGTTAAAAGCAAGGTATTGATCTAATGATAATTATTGTATTCCGGATTCGAATCTCAATAGGCTCGAAAGTTACGGATTCCAATGTAGGAAAAAAGTGTATGGATATATTTTGTATCTGTAAAAAGAAACACGCAACACAATTTACAATTGTAACATGATATCGCCGGCCAATTATACATAAAGAATATAATACGGCTGAATGTTGTAATCGGCCATTTAAAATACAGAAATATTTCTTCAAAAAAAAAAAATAATAATAATAACACAGAAATATAAGCTGAATTCCACGGCCGGTGAATGATAATAATAATTTATTTTTTGTGTTATTATTATTATTATTTTTTTGGAGGAACTGATAATAAAGGATAATGTTCTTGATCTGCATGCTTATCTTTATAGGTAATTTTGTAGTAAATAATTAATATTGCAAGCTACATATATAAAATTACTAGTAATAAACCGCATATTCTCTCCAAATGTACTACTGCAGTCCCGTCCCTTCTTCTTGTCTGAACTTGGACATGTCGGCACTTGCTTGTATACCCCTTGCCCATGTATTATTTTTTTCCCTTTTAAATTGACAGTTTGAAAGTCCATTTTTAATTCAGGTTTTTTTTATCTGGGAATATAAAATATAAAAAAAAAAAATTAAAAAAAAAAAAAAATTTGAACAAATCTCCAAAACGTCTACTTAATGCATACAAATGATTTACTGAAATGCCCCTAACTGGGGCCCCTTATCCGTCAATGTTTAAATTTGCAACAAAAACCCTGCTCTATAAGCTCTAAAATCCCATACATTGTAGCTGTACAACTTTAAAAGTCACCAACATTTTTTAATAAAAATATGAAATACTATAATTTTACAAATTGTGTCAAACAACAAAACAATCATATCAGAGTTAAAATACAAAAAAATAAAAATTCTTTCCCTAGTAACTTAACTCCATTTTAACTATGCAAGGACATTATTTACACTTGAAAGTTGAGAAACGCAAGAGTTTTTCCAGTGTAAAATAGTATCGCTGCACAGAAACAAGAAGTTACCACCCCTATAAATTACCCCGTAGGGTAGCCGGTAGCATCGTATCGTGTTTCAAGAAAACACGTAGTTTATGGTCACGTCACCGCTTGAAGGATCAAAAGAAGCACTAATTTCTGCAGAAGAAGAATCGCGGCTTCCAACAACAACAGGCTTCTTCAAAAGTTTTACTGCTTGCTTCCAATATCTTTTATCTATATTTATAAACATAAAAACAAAGATACACAGCTACTTTACAACTCTTGTTAAAGTGGAGAATGTAAATCTTCTGTTTTTACAAATACAACAATTCAGATCTCATCCACAATGCTAGTAGTGCTAAAGAATCTCTAGTTAGGTCTCTCAAAAATGCCAACTTTTTGTAAAATTTGCACTACTTCAGAATTTTTCAACTATCTTAAAATAGAGATTCAAATGCACTTCTCTCTAAATATTTTTGCTTCATTACACCGGAGAAAAATGGTGTTTCGTTTTAGTTACAAAGTAACTTACCTGGCCCAGTTGAAATCTCAATGGCAGCATCTACATCCATAACCCAATCTATCCAAAGTACAAATCCATGGCATATCCCGCCGCTTTCTCCAAATTCAACCTGTCGTATATACTCAGCAATGTCATCACGTGTTCTTTCATGTTATAACAAAGATTCTACAACTTAGATTTAAATCCGATACCTGTGCTGCCCCGGAGCACGGACTGATTGGCTTAAGAAAATCGAATTCCATGATTGAGAAGATGTTGCTCAGTTTCTACACAAAGTTGGTTGCATATATTATTACTTGTTCAGAAAACCGGCACATGCTATATACATAATTTGTTGAAGTATCTTGTGTTTAAATATGTTACGTAATTTAAACACATTCCCAATAACTTAAAGCTTATGAGAGAATTGATAGATTCAACATGGTATCATAGCAGGTTGTCATCATGTGTTACAAACCTATCTGAGTCAACTATATTTACCTTCGTGTGTGCCATGTTTGCTCACACTTGAATCACATTTGAGGTGACGTGTCAAAGTGCGTTTCACTATGTAAATTACTCACATTCACAATACCTTAGGTTTTTGTCAGAGGCAGTAGTTCGATGTAATCAAACAAGGTTTTGCAAGATAAAATCTTTTTGCTCGACTTTCCATAAAAGTTACCTTACTTTCCCCACACTGCCAAATGAAATAAGGCAGACATGGACTATCTTCATCTGGTGGTAAATCCCCACATGCACCCAAAGTAGAATTGACAACCGAATGATCAAAACCTTCAACCGCTTTCAGACAACATCGACTTCTCCAAAGATCCTAAAAAAGATTTTTTTTTTTTTTTCTTTAAACAAACCATTAACTTGTGCACAATTAGGGAACTTCTACGGCAGAGTGTTATTAACGAGAACATCCACTTGCATCCAATCAAAGCACGACACATGGCCTGATTTTTATATTTTTGTTGTGGTATCCTTTATTCATGAGCTAGTTTGTTGTGTGCTAGATATCGCGTGGCTTACACTGATTGGATGCAAATGGATCTCGTCATTGAGAAGACTCGGCAGTAGATTTTCCCGTACAATAAGCTATAGAAAAAAGAAAAAGAAAACAAGCAAAACAATATTGACTTACCGGAAGTGAAAATGCACAAGCCCTTAATATTCCTTTACAAGGCATTATCAGAGCATCTTCTGCTAGGACAGGGGCAAGTGCGGACCTTTGTTTCCTATGAAGCAGAAGAAAATTCACAGGCATTCCTCAGTTCAGAAATCAATACACTAAGAAATTTGAATAGTTTACGCCTCTAAGCTTTTTTTATTGTATGGTTTACCTCCCTGGGGTTATATGAAAACCCAACATAACACTCCTAGAGTAAAAGGGAAAGGGAATATCAAGGGAAACGGCATTTTGTCTCCTTGTGGTTTGACATATGAAACACTTACCCCCAAGCATGCTTATGAGATGGTTTACCTCCCCGAGGGTTTTATGCAAGCCCCAATTAATAAACCAAAAGTTATGTGTTGGGTTTCGCATAAAACCCTACATACAATAAAAAAAAAAATTAAAACGCTTCATATGGTAAACATGGGGCAAAATGTCCTTTCTCCAAAATTTTCTTAACCAATACACTTAAAAAAATTTCATGCAAAATGCATCTATTACCAGAATCGTAAATTTTGCCAAGGAAGCAAACCATCAGTTCCATAGTAGAAAGGTTCTCCAATCAACAAGTCAACCTGCAAATCAGAAACAAAATTTCAATATAATATTCAGCATCAACTTTTCGATGAAATATAACCGATGTAACAGTCATATAAGCACATGTGAGATCCATGCAACATCTTAAGAGATAGAAATGTATAGATCAGATATTACAAGTTCGAATAATTAGCTGTTTTCAAAGAAAAAAAAGGAGAGTTTTTAAGAACCTTTCTCTGATGGGTGTCCTGCATAGTAACCAGGTGGGTACTACTCTTTAAAACTTCTACCTGATCCATTGAATAGCCATTTGCAAAAGAAACAGCCTTTAAATAATTTTCACCCTTCTCTCTAAGTCCAGGAAAACATGCAATCACATGTGACGTTTTTGCAAGACTGGCTACAGCAGCTGCCAGAAATACACTATCATCCGCGACGATACACATTGGAGTAACTTTCTGTTGCAACTGCAGGAATCAAATTGAAAAGTTATCCTCAATCATCATGACATTCAAGAAAAGCCCAATTAGAAGTCCCAAAATAAAGTTTTGATTTTTATGTTCTTCAAGGAAATAGAGCAAGAAGTTAACTCACAGCATTCTTGATGGCTTTAATCAATGAACATCGCCAGTTGCTATCTCCGTATATTGCAGTTCTTTCTGGAGTTAGAAATATGCTATTCTCTAGGGTAGACAACACACAACGTCTAACATACCCGGATGAAGATTCAAACTTGTAAGTAAAGCTACTCTCAGAATGCTGCGCAGCAAAGTTAACAACTTCATCCTTACAAACAGAGAAACCTCCTTCAGGGAGGAACCAAACACATTGTTTCCAGTGGTCACACCAGTTTCCAACGCCTAAACAGAAACATGGACGAGTAGCTCGAAAAGTTATTCACAAAATCCATAAGTCACGATACCACTAAATTTGATAAAATAATCCAATGGTAACACTAGCATATATAAGAAAATCCATAGTTGAAAAATTCATAATAATTTCAGAAATTACAATATAAGGATCTAAGTTTGAGCCTAAGGTCACAAAAGATTGGAACACATTGAGCTAGTAAAATACAAAAGAATATTCACAAAAAAAAACGTCAATCTCATTTGAACATATTGCTTTAAATAAGTTCTTCGGTTTGAGCTTACAGTCCAGTGGAATTTTCCTTTGCAATCAAACTTACATGGAGCGCTGTATACCTATAAGTAAACATCTAAAAAGCCCAAATGTTAAAATTACAGAGATTTTGAAAAAGTTTGCCTATTAGTAAACAAATTGCGCTATTCTCCTGCTTTACATCTCCAACCTATATTGTAGTTTAGCAAATTGTACAGATTTAACAATAAGAAAGTATTCAGATGACAATGTGACTGGATCATGCAAATGAAATCTGGGATACCATGTGGTTGGCTTACCAGGGACATTAGTAATCCACTTTGGGCCAGTACAATAAAAGACGGTTCCTTCACTATCAAGTTGAAGGATCCACCTGCATATGAATCCAAAATAGAATCACGAAAAATACTTCGCAAGATAACAAATTTTTGAGAAGGATTAAAAAGAAAAAAACAGTACCATGAAATAACAGCATGAATTGTACCATCTAAAGTGGCCTTTACGTGGAGCTCGGTTTCTCTACAGCTGTCTGGTCTTTTCCAAAAGTCAAAATCAAAAACTTTGAATGGTTCTGACAGCTAAATAAAATGTTTTATCAAGTCAACTTGAAGTAAGTTGCCAGCTCAAGGGTAAAAAATATGGAGAAATGGTAATATACCAGCTTAATTTCGTCACTAATTGCATTGCAATGCATAGCAAATTGCTTCTGTCTGATACGCAAAATAGAATTTTTTCCATCAGGAACAAGATACACTCCATCTGATGCTCTTGCATCATTAGACACTAGGTCATGCAATTGCCACAAATACGGGCTTTCAACAAACTGAAAGGAGAAATAAACGAATCTTAGTAAAAATCGCCTCAAAGATGCAGCCACCGGAAGACTGGAAGATTCTTTTCCTTAATTACAATGTATGAAACTGAAGAAGAAATAGCCATAGACCAACGAATAAATACCTGGCCATAAATTGTTGCACAATGAGGTACAGTTCGTGGATTTTCCACCAGCAGATTCTCATGAGCATGTTGCAGAGTTGGAATCAAGCCTTCACCTAACAACTCTGAGTCTAGAATCTCGCTTACCTGAACCCGGATTATCACAGGCCAATCAATAGTTGATAAAATTCGAAAGCATAAGCAACAAAGTATTCAAAATCAAAAAATAACTGGAAACCGATTAAACAAAAAGTTCTTATGTTAATCAATCAAAGGTACAAAATAACCACTTTACCTCTATTTGTGTTGAAGTGGTTAAATGTATAAATTACTTATCTTCCTAACAGTTTGGATGGGGCTCATCATTCAAACCTCGGTAAGCAGGTATCAGTTTCTATGTTACCTTGCTTTCAGGCAGAAATGTTTATAAATAAGACAAGTATACAGAAAGGAACTTGTATACCTACTATACTCAGTTGTCCTCCACAAAGCATATCTAAGTAAAAAACCAGCAAGTTGTTATAGACTAGATTTGGTATGTTATTACGTGTTGCATTAAATTCTTTCTTCTAACAAATATATGCACCTAAAATTAATAAACATCACAATGTTATTCATTTGACTGTTAACTTTAGTATCAAATATTAAAAAAATAAAATTCAAGATTCCTGGGAATGATTAATTAAGAGGTTAGACATCAGAACATTCCTTTACAGAATTCATGTTTAAGTAGATATCATAAGCAGCAGTTGTTTTATCTGAAAGGAACAAGTCACCTGTTTTGCTCTTCTAAGTTTTCGTCATTAAAATATGTATCAGTAAATCCTAGAAAAATTAATAGAAGCATACTAAAATAGCATACTAGGATCTTACCAGAATGTCGGCTCGTGAAGTGATATCCACACCAAATCGTAATTCATCAGATCTCTTATTTATTAGATGTATTTTTTCCGCCAAGCCATTAGCACGTAAAACTTTTCTCATTAGCTTCACCATAGGAAGGTAGGATTCACATGCTGTTACCCGTCCACCTGAGCCGGATGCTGTCATATGATCACCCTGAAATAATGCTCGAGCTGCCATCATAGACAACAAGCCAGTCCCCGCACTGCCAAGAAAGTTTAAACAAAGCCAGTTAAATAACAACACATGCTTACATATCATATAATCAGGAAACGAGCAACAAACTTGTTTGTTAAGCTTACCTTTCTATTGTCATTAGTTGAAAAAGGAGGGGAGGGGGGGGGGGAGGGGGGTGGTGTTGATTTCTAACGATACAAACTTATCTGAAAAACGCTCCACGCCCCTCTAGTGTAAAATTTCAGTTTACTCATTCTGCAGTGTCTGCTTACTGGTTTGAAGTAAAAAAGGTGAAAACTTTCTATGAGTTTCTACATTTCCCTAAAATGGATGTCTAGCTGACACCAATTGATCGTAGATACAGCTTATAATCAAGTGCTACTAGATACAGACATAGTTTTAGGAATGTACTAATCTCACTAATATACCAAATTACCAGATAAATATTCACCTACGGATACACTACATAAGGCAGCATCCTAGCATATGCCGCAGCTCTAGAAAATTAATTAACAGTATCAATAATGACAACAGCAATCAGTATGTAACTGTTACACCGATTAAGCAGCTTACTAGCGTCACTCTCCAAATCAAACACCGGTATTGCAGAGTTTCACCGAATTTTCAAAGCAGAAAGAAAGAAAAAGCAGATAGCTTTACATAAAACTGAGTCAAGATTGATGCAGAAAATTACCCAATATCAAGAACATGGCAAGGTTTAGTTATAGTCTTATCAATTGCTTCACGAAAAGCTCTGTTCCTTGGGGAATCATTGAGCATGTCGAGATAGGAAGTAGCCAAAAGGGGCTTATGGGTCTCTAGTTCCGGAGGTTCAGTTTCGTCAATAACAACCCACTCTGAGTTGCCGGTGAGAGGGTCGAACCGAAGCTGGAAAATGCGCTGGGTCGACTCGGCGGTGCTCATAGCTCTGAATTTATTGGAGGACGTGAAGTGAATGAGATGCAGAGGTTTAAGGATGGTTGGTGAGAGTAAAGGGAGTGTGGAGACCAGGGGTTTAAGGCAGAGGGTAAGCATCAACTTCAAAGAAGAAGATAGGCTTCTTGCTGTAATTAAGTTTGAGTTTGGGTTTTGGGACAGTGCTACTTTGTTTCCAGATGTCCAAATCGGAGACACCCGTTCTTTTTTTCTTTTTAGCCCGGCTAGTCCATGATTATTTTATTATTTTTTTCAAAAATACGAAAGATTTTATTGAGTTGGAGTAATGTCGGAAGAGACGAACAAACGTAGCAAAGGCCGCCAGGAAACACCGAAAATACAGCCAGACTAACAAAAAAAGCTAAGACAGACAAACAACATAAAGAAAGAACAAACAAAAACTATACAATTACATGTCACGAGCAAGATCTCAAAAAGAATGTCTTGACACAAAGGAGTGGAGAAACCCATAAAGTTGATTGCTTCATCCGGAACAAGACACGAAGATAGAAAGAAACTAAGACTAGCAACAGAACAAACATCAAGGAAGAAACCAAAGATAATGGTAGACACAACCGGAAGTCCCCCACCCCCAAGCAAAGAGAAGCTGGAAGAGAGACTAATACCTCCACTTAGAGAATGACTATCATCAACGTCAACTAAGATCCCGAAGCCTTAGAAGGTGATAACTTCGGAGTTATCACAAACGAGTTTGGTTGGTTTTAACGGTGGATATGCGGCGGATGTGTGGGATTTTTCCGGTGCTCGAGAACAAGATGAAGAAAATATATAGATGCAATGAAGTTGTAAATGGCGAGCTCGTTGTCGACAAATTGCCAGAGATTATCTGCTTGTGTAGATTATGAGATCATATGTCCTTTTCAGGGTATAAATGCCACTACTTATAGGGCTAAGAGTCGACGGTTACAGATGACGGTAATTAAAGCACAATTAAACGTGATTAGCCACGTGGCTGATGTGGCAGCTTCTGATTTGGCAGACTTGCTCATAACCGTTGCGGGTTCTTCGTATGTAACCATCATGCATGAACTCTGTTCGCCTAGTCAAGCGGGCTTGGTCCGAGCTGGCGGAATGCGAGCTGAGGGGGGCAAATAGATTGGCCTCAGTGCTTTGTGCCGACCTGTAAAGGGCGGGCTGAAGGCTTTGCTGATCGACACCCGTTGCCTAGCCAATGATAAGAATCGTAGAGGCGGGCTGGATTATACCCGATTATCAATGTGTGTACCCGATGACCCTATTCGTTATCGCTTAATGAAAGATCTTTTCGGGCTTGGCGTATCGAATGGAATGTCCGACACCGATACCACCAAACACCATATCCTCGTTATTGAGAAGCTTACGTGCGGGTCCCACAAACACCGGCCACCAACCTGTGAATTTGCACCACCGATCTTTCCGGGAGCTTGGCGTATCGATAAAGAGAATGTGAATGTCCGACGCCGCCCAATCCAGTCCCAAAACCCAAACCGAACCAACCCGGAAACCCAATTTTTTTGGGTTGGGTTTTGACCCGAACCAAATACATTTTGGGTTGGTTTGGTGTTTTTTATTTTTTATTCGGGTTGACCCAACCCAACCCGACTCGATGTGTGTGTGTGTATATATATATATATATTCCATCCAAAGTAAAAGGGAGTTATCATATTGCTGCTATCACTTCATTTTCGGTTTCCGTCTACGATTCTTTGACATTTCTTCGGAAAAAAAATTATGTGTATGTTTTTTTTATGTATGACTATTGGTCTTTAATTATTATCTATATACGTTGTTGGTTTGTTATATGTTGGGCTCTTAATTATCAAATTTTAACGCTTCTTTCCTAAAATAGTGTTCTCTTTAACGATTATGGTTATGAACATATGATATGAAATTCGAATTTTGATGTATATATGTGTGTGGATTTTATAGCATAAAAGTTTTATGATAGATGCATGTTTTATGGATGAAAACCCGAAACCCAACCCAGACCAACCCGAACCAACCCAACCCGAACCAACCCATTGGGTTTTATAGTCGTTCGGTTTGGTTTGGGTTAGTTTTTTCTTGAACCAACCCAACTTATACTATGTAAAAAGTAAAAACTCAACCCAAGTCGACCCAACCCAACTCATGCTCAGCCCTAGCCAAAGCAAGGAAGCAGCCGGAAGAGACAAAGGAAAAGAAATAAAACCATAGAAAAACCTAATAGAGATCAAACGCAGGCAGCCTAGCGCCGCCGGCGCCAAAGATGATAGTGGAAGAAAGAACGACGTATAAGCTGGATGTTTTGAATAGAGAGATTTTGAAGAGGTTTTCTAGCTAGCTACTTTTCTTTATCATACTTGAAATCGATTTTTCGAAGGTCAATATATTATCCCATTTTGTTTGCAGTCTACTACGGTATATCTCATCTACAACGACGTTGCCCTTGAGCCGTTTACACTACATTATATCTATTACATTTTTTAACCTGTGTTGAGAATCGAAAAATAATAAATTGATGATATTTTGAGAAATACACGTGGTTAAGAAAAAACAATGCTCTACCAGCATCCCAAGATCTTCGCCTAGGAAGAATTGGCAAGTTTGTAATTGATTTGAAGAACCTATATAACATTATTTATCGAGTGAGATATTCTTGTGGCAGTATGACATAAATATCTTGCCCTGGAGTTTATGTGAGTTCACCAAATTCATACTCCTAGCGATTTCTTTGCATTATTAATGCATGCTAAAAACGAAGAAGAATTTGAGGATTATAAATGTTTTATGAAACATTTGGTAGGCTAGTTGCTATTTTATTTTTGACGGTGAGGATGTTTATGTCAAACATCTCCTAAACTAAATACCACATTAAATAAAGCTGGTGAATATAGGAAAACTCTTACCACTATTCAGAAGCCAAATGAAATGATTCCTTCCCTGATTACATGGCCCCATGCGGAAAATGGTTGTGTGAAGTTTAATGTCAATACAACTTTTGAGAATAAATGTGCGGTAGTATGAGGTATCCCTACGGACCACAGAAGGACGAATCCTCAATACTTATTCTTTAAAGCCTGCCGGAGCGTACGGCGTTTTGGTCGGAGAACCTCTTGATATGTATAATGCAATTTATTATGTGATCTAATGGGTTATTTTTGAGTAATATTTGAAGGCGATAATCTTGCTAATTTTTTTTGGGGAGGTGGTTTAAAATGACAAAAAATAGAAGAAATAATAATAATCAGGACAATTGAAATATAAATTGGGTGATAAGGACAAATCCACTGTTTATAACCTCAAATGCACCATGTTTCATTATTCCATTGTTTATGTGCTTTTTTTTTTATTACAAAAATGACCTCGAAAATAACGTTGAAAATGTATAAATGAGATGTCTAAATAACGAGGACGAAAAAAGGAAAAATGTGATGAAAGAATTACCATATTTTGACAATCAGATCAAAAGATATATTGTATTCGTTTTTGTAGTTGAATACGAAATAATTTAAATCACATTGGAATAAATACATGTCTTTTTTACCTAAAATAAATAATAAAATATTTCACCGTCCTCTTTTAACATATTTCTATGTTCAAATCGTATTTTTTAACAATAACCCTTTCTTTTTACTATGGAAAATGATATGTGCACTACACTTTGTGTGTAGTGCACAAACCACTACATGTGTAAATATCCTTGATTAAAGTGATCAATTATTTTTTGTGATGGGTCCCAACAGAATATGTGGTGTTGATTGTGTTGTGTAAGATGTTATGGTTGAAAGAGTAGTGGATGTATCACTACTATATATCATAAGCTTAAGCTCAAGTACAAGATTTATTTCTATGTTCATAATAATCGTACTTTATGATCCTGCTTTATATCAACATCTTTTTTCTTTGTTAAAAGAGAGATAAATGTCCTTACTAATTTTTAAGTTAAAAAGATCTCAACTTAGAGAAATGCTGCAAGCACGATGTTTATATTACAACGAATGACACAACACATATCTCTATCATTGATTATTATTTAATACATATTGATTATGATGTAGACCAATCATAATCAAAAATGTAAAAATATGTAGTGTCATAACTTGTTGTCCTTATATCTTTACTCATCAACTTAGTTGAATGTATAGTTTGGAATCTTCCCCCTCAATAACGACTCATAACACCGATATCGATTACATAAAAGTATGCAGGTTCCTCCTCAAGGAAAAAGGGGGATTTCCTCAAAAGAAAAAAAGAAAAAAAAAAAAAAAAGGAAAAATGGGGGAAAATACAAAATACACCCTTAAACTATTTTAAAAAAAAAAAAAAACTATACTCAATCCAAAATTTTCAACCTCAAACTATTATTTGTTCTATTTACAACCTTTAATTATATAATCTAAGCAATTTAGAACCTTAAACTATTAATCGTTCAATTTACGACCCTAAACTACTGATCTATTCAATTTACAACCCTTAATCCATTTTTAGAATTTCTAAGATCCTCAAAGAAGGGTAAATCGGTCAATTATCTTGTCTTCTCCTAACTTTATTTTTTCTTCCTCCACCACCACCCTCCTCCCCACCACTTCCATTAAGGGTAAATTGCTTATTCTCGGAGTTAAACAAAACAATGGATTCACCACTTCTTCTTCTTGTTTTCTTTTTTCTTTTTTCTGCAATTTTGAGTCCTTGCTTAAATAATCCTAGGAAACAGAGGAGCTAGCAAATTGAAACTAATTAGAAAATTGAACCAATAAAAGGCCAGTGCATCTGTGTTCTAAACCCTTCAACATCACCAGTTTCAAGATTCCATGCTCCCCTTTAATATCTAGAGCTCTATTAGCTATTCCATCATCAAAAATCCGTTTTAGGAACAGAAAAGTTATAAACTTTAACAAGAAAACAAAATCTAAAGCTGCTACAAGTCTACAACCGAGTTGGTAAGTCAAGGCAGTGTTGAAATCAATTCAAAGCTAGCCCAAAATTTGTTTGGATTCAGTGGCTGGTGGTGGGATTGGGGGAGTTGTGTTTTCTTTGGCGGCAATGAGAAATGGGTTTGAGGTGTTGGTGTGTGAGAAAGATCTGAATGCAATTAGAGGGGAGAGGTAATACATGGTCCGGTTCAGATACAAAGTAGTGCTTTTACGGCTTTGGAAGCTATTGATATGGAATTATGGATGTTTCTGAAAGGATTATGGGTGCTGGTTGTATTTTTCTAATGATCTGATCAATGGTTTGGTTGATGAAATTTCTGGGAAATTGTTGAGTTTTTCACACTCTTAAATCAGATTTTTTTGCTTTCCAATGTCTTTGCTCAACACTGTAAATGGAAGAAATAAAGGAACATGGGAGGACTGAGGAGGGCTCGGGGGGGGGGGGGGGTGTGGATGAAGAAAATAAAGTTAGGTGGAGAAGACAAATGGATGATGGCAATTGACCGAATTACCCTTGTTTCAGGATCTTAAAAATACTAAAAATGGATTAAGGGTTGTAAAGTGAGCATATTAATAGTTTAGGGGTAGTGAATTAAGCTATTGATAGTTCAAAGCTGTAAATTATTCATATTTTATAATTTAAGGTTGTAAATAGAACAAATAATAGTTTGAGGTTGAAAATTTTACATTGAGTATAATTTATGGTGTATTTTGCATTTTTTTTATGGTGGTTCTATTGACACCCCATTTTCTGCTTTTTTTAGTCACATAAATCGTCGCGTATCGCTATCGTTTCGGGCGAGACGAGTTTTCTTCCATATAAAATGTTTTACAAAATTTGAAAGAAATCTATAAAATTCGAAAAAAAAAATTGACTAACTAACACAACATCAAAATTTCCCAAAACAATCATCGATATCATTTCTTTTGATTAAATACAACAAAATATGCGTTGTCGCGTTATATTTTAACATACGTATTTGTGGTTGTTTGTTGTTTTAACATGCGTATTTGTGGTTTTGATGTTTGGTTTTGTTTCTTTGTTTGGGTAATCAGCAACATGGATTTAGATAGGTTTTGTATGCTTAAAAAATTGAAGAAATTTAACCAAAAATTGAGGAGTTGTGGTGAATCAAAGCTGTGTTGTGGGTTGTGAAGTTTTGCTATTATAATTTTGTATGTATTTTTTTATTATAAAGAGGTTGGAAAGAAAGCTGGATAATTATTGAAATATGTGAATTGTTTTGATTCTTGATAATTGACAAAGTCACGGTTGTATTATTTCTTCTGTAAAGAAGTAATTAGTAAAGATTTTGTCTGCTAATATGCTTTTGGAGTAAAATTTATTGTTAAGATTGGCTGAATATTGTATAGGATTGTTTTTGCTTTATCCTTTTTCAAGGTTCCAATCAAATCACTAAGTTCCCACTTAAATCGGATTGACTCGGTCGAGTTTGGCCGATACGTAACCTATTCAAGTCTATACCGAGATAAATCTGTAATTTTATACCGGTATGCTCTCCGAGTCGGAGACGAGTCGGCCGAGAATTTGAACCTTAGGAAGAGTTGAAGGAGATGTGGTTGATTGATTCATTTTTGTTACTAAAGGAATGAATTATAAAAAAAAAGGTTGAACCATGAGTGGAGATATAAATCGTCCCTTCGAAGGAGAGATGTTTAAATGAGGGAATAATTCGCCTATTGATCGAACCTCATTTTTGTTGTCCTAAAAGACTGAATTATATATTATTTAAATTGTGGTAAAAAAAATAATTGTTTTATTATTTATGTGGTGTGTGAAAAAAAAAAAAAAAAATATTTTTATGGTGCTTAAAGTAATAATTTATGGTGCCATTAATAATAAGTGGGGTGCCAATAAAACTACCCTACTTTATTATGTAAACAAAAATGTCAAAGCGGAGAATAATGATTTTCTACTCTATTATCACTCTAATCAAGATAAAATATTTTATTTTTCTCACCTTATTTTGATTTACCAACACATACCCGTAAATTAAACAGATGAATAATGTGTCATGTGTGATTGAATTTAGGGAATAGGTTATATATCTACAAAATGTTTGAAAGGGTAATTTAAAAAAAAAATTGCTTCTAATTTAAAAAATTATAAATTCCCATATATCTATTTTTTATCTCAAGAAAAATAATACTCTTTTCGTTTCCAATTATATATCGTGTTTGAGAAAAAACATACAGATTAAAAAAATGAGTATTTCAAAAAAAAAAACTTAGAAAGTATAGTGATGTAATGAATATGAAAAATTGATCAGTTGAATGAGTCTAGAAAGAAATATTAAAATATGTATTGAAAATGTAGCTACCACATAAAAAAACGAAAATTTGATAGCGATATATAATTATAAACGGAAGGAGTATTAAGTTATTAAATTTGATTTTGTTACGAAATATATATATATATATTTTTTTTATTCGTCGGCGTGGGCAACAAGAAAACTCCCGGCAAAATCTTCAATACAAAAATAAAATTCGACTAAAAGCTCTGCCAAAATTCCTCATTTCTGAAATCATCTCACCAACAGAAAACATTCTTGCGAAACAAGCCAGTCTCTTCTACTGCAGGTCTCTAATGGCGTTGCTAATGGCACTCCGGCGAGCCTCCTCCTCGTCGACTCTCCTTGCTCGCTCTTTCAGCCGCATTCCAAACGCTGCGGCGGCGGCACCGGCAATCACAAATCGTTCCGTTTCCTACGTAAGCTCCCCGGTTGTTGACTGCGGCAGCGATGACAACTGCGTCATCAACGCCAGTGGTGGCGATTACGATCGCACTGAAGAGTTCAACCTCTATCACGGTAATTTGAATTCAGATCTCACCCCAATTTTACCCCAACTGATTCCGAAAAATACAGATTTACAATTACAGTGGATATCGTTCTTGTTTGCTCGAATGATTCGGTGCTATTAAATTCATTCGTGAATGTTTGGCTATTTGTTATTCACAATCGTTGCCTGAATGTAATATTCTTTCAGTTTGTTGCAGTTGATTGATTTGTTATTGACAATCATCGCAACATGACCTATTGATTGATGCTTGATCTACTGGTTTATTAATGTCTATAAGATAGTTTAATTAGGTGTCTTGATTAATGCCTATAAGTTAGTTTAAGTGTCTTTTGACAAAAAAATCAAGTTTATCTGTATCTATCGTCTTCCATGACAAAATCACGGTAGAGGAATGCTTAATTCTTTGGCGAACTGACGTCCTAATCATCCGATTCTACTCGTCTGTTTTCAGAAAGGCTGAAAGGGATTACCCTAATACAACCATTTTTTAAATTTTTTTTTTTTGGAGCAATAATTTAGACTAACGTGATTTTTGTAATGGATTGGCCTTGTTTATTGGAAAATGATTCTCTGTAAGTTATTGGGGCAGAAACTTGGTACTTCAGTCATTATCTAGGCACAACACCATTAATTGCCTGTGGGAAGGCCTTTTACCTGTGAATTGGAACCGTCTCTTTGTGCACTTAGGTAAATAGTAAACTAGAGCCATAAACTACTGTTAACATTTTCTATTGCACAAATAACTTCTTTTCTCCCTTAAAATGAGAGTGGACCACTCCTGTTCGTGTGAGACGGTCATGCAAGTCATGTATCTAGTGGTTGTGACCCATTGATTCGGACCATTAGATGTATGACAAATGTATAAGACACATGACTGTGATGGTGTAATGATAAATTTGTGCTACAGAATTTCTCCCCTTATGGGGGGAGGAAGCTCTTTATAATTTTGTATTTGTGATAAACTTATTCCGACACTGCATCCAGAGGCCTTCATTTAGAACAACAATTCCTTTAAAATTGTGTTTATTTTCTTGTAAGTTGAGGGCTGTCCACTGCATTGATTTATGATTTATAATAGGTCAGTAAAATTTTCATGTGCTTCATTTGGTTCCTTGATCTTAGGATAACAACAGAGGGATCTCTCAGATTTTCAGAGCCTGAGTCCTATCATACAATGTGAATCTACTTTTAGTTCAGTTTTAAGCAACCAACTAATTTTGCATTAGTCACATGCTTTACTTCGAATATCATATCCCATTATAGGCATCATCTTCAAATTGGCTAATTGCATTAAACACATTCTTTTATGATATTAAAATATTTTTCAGGGATATGGGATGATAAAATGGTGAATCCATTCCAGAGGTCAGGGTCTAAAGGGGCATTTGAGGCAAAGAAAGTCGAAAACGGGCTGTTCTTGAGGATGGAGATGCCTGGGATTAGCAGAGAAGATTTGAAGATTTGGGTTGAGTATGGAAGGGTGTATGTGAAGGGAGAAGGGAAGAAAGAGCATAACCATGAAGAAACTGGGAGGACATACGATGCCACAATCGAGTGCACTTCAAAATTACAGCCTTATAAGATGGATGCTGAGTTGAAAAATGGAGTCCTGAGAATGGTGATTCCTAAAGCAGAGCGTTCTGAAGGATCTGTTCGCAAATCTGCTGTTGTGGTTAAGTGATGGGACTTGGTTTAGTTCATCTAGGGATTAGTAGGCTTTAGATTCCATGTGTCTTCATTGTATCGGACCGATCAGATTGTGATATGTAGTAGTAGTATCATTTTGGATTCCAAAATGATCACATATCACCATTTGATTACGAGTCTGATGCAATGACTACTAGTACTTGTTGGATTGGAATATTGTTTTTTTTTGCTTTGTACCTTTTTTTTTTCTTTTCCTGGTGTTGATGTTGCTACAGGAACTTGGAGTAGTTGGTATTCTCAAAAACAAATATTATTTTGTCCAATTCGTTTTCTTGAAAGTCCGCCCCTACCTCTTGCATTCCGAAGCTAGGTCACTTGGACAAACACATCAGTACTTAGTTTAAACGAAGAATGCATATTGACAATCGTTAAATGCACCACATCTAAGACTTTGGAGACACTACAATGACATTCAATTATTATGTAGATGTTGGATGTGTTTGACCTTTACAAAGTTAAACTTAAACCCAAATTATGGTTTCATGATTGATCAAGTGCGGTGCTTTTAACATGTGCCACACACGATTTACATAGTTAGTCTGCACATATTTTTTAAATTTGTTTTGGTGTGTTATGAATCTACATTTTGTATGATAATGTGTTTCTAAAACGAGACTTGTTCACTTGGTTCAACTTGTTAGAGTTCAATGTGGATGTCATCCATTTTTGGAGCCACCATGGTCTAAACATCATGTAACCTGGTTTCAGAAATCAATGATGAAATTCGAAAGTGAGTGAGAATGAAAAAGTTAGATACAATTATGAATATTTAAAACTCAATTATGATTTCCAATGATCCTGTCGTAACCATTAATTATGACATGATATGGTAACACGATGCATCAATGCGTGTTATTAAGACACATCTTTAAATAAAATTAACATTGAATAAACTCTTATTTTTAAGGAAGACATTGAATAAACTTTCTTTTTTTTTTTTTTTTTACGAAGAAGACATTGAATAAACTTGATAGAATGATTGTGTGTAAAGTTATGTTTATAAATATATTTGAAACTCAATTTTTTTTTTAATTTTTAATCTCTTTAAATGAAATACATATGAGGCATTTTTGTGTAGAAAAATTTAAAAAAAAAAAAAAAAAACTACAAACATTTCCATAACAACAACAATAACAAACCAGTAATTTTATAGTGGTCCAGGTGCAAGTTTTTGGACCACAGCACTTTTAAAGGGATACATTGGTGGAAAGTTTTACAGGTAGGATTTCATTGGTGGAAGTTGAATTCCTATTGGTTGGGCACACCAAGTAGGATTTGGTTCTGAATCATAGTAAAATTTGTGATAACAATAAAGAAATCTGCCGTGAATACCGGTAATATGGACAAGAATGGGGATGAGGCAGGGAGCAAATAGTGGCTCGGCTGTCGGATGACATCTCTGTGGAACAAGTAAAAAGCCTACAATTCCTCACTTTCTTATGGTAAGGTAAACAAAGAGATGCTAAAGATGCTCAAGACAAGAACAAAAACGCTACAGTTGTTGTTGTTGGAGCGAAATCTGATACTAGTAATTAGGAAGATGTTCTTACCTTAATTCCCCTAATTCCAAACACTCACTCATGTTTGTTTTCTTTTCTTTTTCTTTTTCTTATTCTTACTGGACTTTCTACAAACAGTTGGAGTTCGTTATGAACCTTGTAAGTCGGCCACAAGAGAAGTGACTGTTTTCTGTTTCTTTTTTTTGGGTTCTCCTCCTTTTATTATGGTGTTGTGGGAGACAAATTAAAGGAAAAGACCGACTTCAGGTGTGTGATCCAGTCAGTGAGTGTCTTTCTTTTCTTAATTTATTTCTGCATTATTTGTCTCTAGTTATGTCTTATTCATTCATTGCTTTTTATAACCGGCTCTTTACTGTTTTAACAATACTTTAATAAACACTTCACTTTTTTGAAGAAAAAAATTGAAACAAAAGGCTAAAGGTGTGCACAGATATTCAAACGGAATCATTTTCTTTCTTCAATGATAGTAAAAAGGTAAATAATGTAGAGTCTGTTTCTTCTGGTGAGCATTTCTTAAGCCATCTGCTTTCGGGGCCTCTTTTTGTTCTTTTGCAGTTGAAGAAGAAGAAGAAGAAGAAGATGTTAAAGTTGCATTATTGAAGCACTAGTGTCCTTTCACTCTGAAACGTTTAACCTTCTACTCCAGAAGCAGATCTAGAAGTATGCTATGTTCCTCTCAATTATCTCTTCAAGTAGCATAAAAACAGTTTTTTTTTTTTAAATTTAATCTTCTAAACATAGCAAGAGTGTGTATTGATTAGTTTCCTTCACCATTTACATGTACACTTCCCACGTTACACTATATTTGTGAGTGAGTCTCTTTTGCTTGAACTGGTGATTTTTATATTTCTATGTCTAATCTTTCATTTTGAAGTTTTTACTCATCTTTTGTGCAAATTTTTATTCTTTCACATTTTAGTCTAGGGGTGTCATGTGTCCAACAACAATGTCATGCTTCAACAGAATAGACACTTGGCAAAAATGGACTAAAGAGGTAAAAAAAATACATTGATGAGGGGTAATTGTAGCACTTGAGAACCTTGGTCTAGTGGAGCTACTTTAGGCATAATGGATTGGATAACTACTTGGGCCTATCGTCATCACTTAGAATGGTTTAGAATGGTTAACCCAAGTTATCAAGTCCATTATCGAAAATCGAAAGAACGAAATGTGTTTTCCTTTTTAGGTAAGTATTAGAGTAAATAACACTGGCTGTTTGACTATCTTCTAGGTAATGTTTTAGTCACATTGCTATTTCATAGACTTTGGCTATTTACTCATGAATTGATGCCTTGAATTTGTCTATGTAATTGCTACTAATTGATACCATACTTGTGTAATGTTCCTCCCCTGTTATTATCAGCATCTCTACGGATTGTATATAAGTGCAAATCTTACACGAGGCGAATATGGCTAAGGACTACAATGTATTTCCTAAGTTAAATCAGCTCGAAACAAAGAGAAGAAGGCTTACTTATATCTTAGCTGTAAGTGCACTATGCATCTTATCCTACCTTCTCGGTGCTCGACAAGGTACAACTAATCCACTCGCCAACCAGCAGCCTGATGCCCTCAAAAAAGTTGGATGCAACGTGGGGTCCCCTGAGAAGGAGAATTCGGATGATGCTGTGGCAACATCGAATTCTGATTCATCATCTTCATTGTCACCACCACTGGACTTTGAAAGCCATCATCACTTAGAGGTTAATACTACAGAAGACATCCAGCAATTTCCACCATGCGACATCTCGTATACTGAGTACACCCCGTGTCAAGATACGCAAAGGGGAAGGAAATTTGATCGAAATATGCTGAAATACAGAGAGAGGCATTGTCCCGTTAAGGAAGAACTGCTTCGGTGTCTTGTGCCTGCTCCTCCTAATTATAAGATGCCTTTCAAATGGCCACAGAGTAGAGATTATGCATGGTATGCTAATATCCCTCATAAACACTTGAGTGTTGAGAAGGCTAATCAAAACTGGATCCAATTCGAGGGTGATCGCTTTAGATTTCCTGGTGGTGGCACTATGTTTCCATATGGCGCTGATGTTTACATTGATGATATTAATAAACTCATCCCTCTGACAAATGGAAATATCCGCACGGCATTGGACACTGGTTGTGGGGTATGTAGTGTGTTGCTCATCTGATATCTCGAA
Organism: Gentiana straminea; assembly: GCA_036785695.1. Taxonomy (NCBI): domain Eukaryota; kingdom Viridiplantae; phylum Streptophyta; class Magnoliopsida; order Gentianales; family Gentianaceae; genus Gentiana; species Gentiana straminea. The sequence continues at coordinate 13,125,400 of JAVUPR010000266.1, read as the reverse complement.
TAACGAAACTTATAATATGGTTGCTTTTGGGCTAGTATAATGACTATGGCTTTTGTTTCTTTCCGAATTATTGTAAATAATATATAGGTGGCAAGTTGGGGTGCTTACCTATTGAAAAGGGACATAATAGCAATGTCTTTTGCCCCAAGAGATACACATGAAGCACAAGTATGGTTTGCACTGGAACGAGGAGTTCCTGCAATGATCGGTGTTATGGGTTCTCAGAGAATGCCTTACCCAGCTAGGGCATTTGATATGGCTCACTGCTCTCGTTGTCTGATCCCTTGGTTCGATTTTGGTAAGATACACAAAATCCACTCTTGACATCAAGATATATAGATATGGATTACTAGATATCTTTCACATTCATCTATTTGTTACTCAATGCAGATGGACTGTACCTGATTGAAGTGGACCGAGTTCTTAGGCCCGGTGGTTATTGGATACTCTCTGGCCCACCGATCCGCTGGAAGAAATACTGGCAAGGATGGGAGAGAACCCAAGAAGATCTGAAACAAGAGCAAGATGCCATTGAGAATGTCGCCAAACGCCTTTGTTGGAAGAAAGTAATTGAGAAAGGTGACCTTGCTGTGTGGCAAAAGCCTTTGAACCACATCGAATGCATAAAAAGCAGAGCAATTTACAAATCACCCCCTATGTGCAAATCTCGCGACCTTGATGCATCTTGGTATTAACTACTTCATTATCTCTCTCTCTCTCTCTCTCTCTCTCTCTCTGTCTTTCTCCTTGTGTGATTGTAACAGTTTGGGAATTTGTTATTGAAGGTACAAAGATATGGAAACTTGTATTAGCCCATTACCAGAGGTTGATGATTCAGATGAAGTTGCTGGTGGCACGGTAGAGAATTGGCCAGGGCGTGCGTTTTCTGTTCCTCCTAGGATCAGTAGAGGTACAATACCAGATGTCACAGCAGAGACGTTCAAACAAGATAACGATTTATGGAAGGAGAGGGTGTCGTATTACAAAGGGCTTGTTAGTCCATTGACACAAGGGATATATCGGAATGTGATGGACATGAATGCAAACCTTGGTGGATTTGCAGCAGCCTTGCTTAAGTATCCGGTATGGGTAATGAATGTTGTCCCAGTCAATTCGAATTCAGCTGATACCCTTGGTGCCATTTATGAACGTGGACTAATCGGCACGTATCATGACTGGTGTGAGGCATTCTCGACTTATCCTAGGACATATGACCTAATCCATGCAGGTGGAACATTCAGTGATTTTCAAGACAGGTAAATTGATCTTAATTTCTTGGTTTTTTTTTTTTTTTTTTTTTGCTTAAAGCCCCCGATATCTGGAACCCACTGGTCCGACTAATCCGGAGTTCGAGCCGGGTCGTGCCTGCAGAGTCTGACTCTTACTTAGGGTAAGGCCTAGCCAAGAGCTCTTTCAACATGGTTTTGTTGTCTGGTTATTTACTAAAACGGGGCATTTAAATGCATCACACTCAACTTACCGAGACACCACACATACTAGGAGTTCATGCTGAAAACTGAATTTCAAAATATCTGTACTTGCATAAAAGAGCATTTTTAGGCCCTAAAATGCTAAAAAGTGAATCATTTACGAGCTTTCTTAATACTCATCATATTATTATTTTTGTGTGTGTGTGTTGATGAATGTGTGTTTGAAGGTGTGACATCACATATATACTGCTGGAAATGGATAGAATATTGAGGCCAGAAGGAACAGTAATATTTAGGGATGAAGTGGAAGTCCTTATAAAAGTGAAAAGCATAACTGATGGAATGAGATGGGAAAGTCGGATCGTGGATCATGAAAGCGGGCCATTTAACCCGGAAAAAATTCTTGTTGCTGTCAAAAGCTACTGGACAGCTAATCCTGATCAGAAGACGACTACCACTGCGTAACTCCCCATTCCCCTGTTTTAACAGAAACCAAGAATGTGATAAGGCCCACAGAAAATTGGCACCCAACTTTTACGCATAAAGTAACATTATTTTGCTACCAAAATGATGCTACTTTATGTGCATTCTTCTGTGTCACTTTTCTGTGCCAGTATCTTTTTAACAGAGGACAGGAACCTCGAAGGCGAGGAACCTCAACTCCTTATGTTGCGTTTTTGTTTTTGTTTATTGTATGAGACATGAAATATGAAATCACGCGATGTTTTAATGTAATTTGATTAGTGTGTTCAGAACTCAAGAAGTTGAGGGAGGGGAAAGTCTTAGGTACCGAGTCTTAGTTCTGGCCTTTATTATGGTCTTTTTTTTCTTTCTTTCTTGAAAATGTCATTTTTGATGTACTGTGGCAGAGCAGGTCTATAATTAATCACCGTTCTCTTCTATACAGTTGTGCATGTTTATGTACATTTTTAGATATAGGGTTGTTATTTGGTGAAATCATACCATAGTAAACACAATGGATGAATTATTATCTTCTTGATTTAAAGCTTACATTCTTAAGAATACAAGTGTGATGATTTAGAGCTTTGTTCAACCTAATGGAGAAGTATCATTAGATCTAGCTTAGTAGTACATGTCATTACACTTCCCGGTGGGAAGCATAATTCACTTTCAAATTTACTTTTACCAAACCAACGTAAGAATGGATAGGGTGAACAATTTTTTGCAAACCAAACCAACGGAATGGATCAAACCAGGCCACACGGAAAGACAAACTGTACGTTTCGGTTTGTATTTAATAAAGAAGTAAATTGTTCAATACAAATTGATTTTGATTTTGGGATTAAAAAATATATATTTGTGAATTGGCAATATCTTAACCAATTCAATGAATCATGTTCCTTCCTTCCTTCCATGGATGAACAGCTAACAGCTAACAGCTTTTTAAAATTCAAGACTTCGGAGAAATATTGCAAACGAGTAAGGAATAATTCTTTTGCCTTGTTGTTCGTCTCTGGTAGAAAGCATTTGGGGTTTATTGTTTTGCAAAGTGGTTTATTTGGATCGACATAGATAGTATTAGTGGTTACTTCAATAAAAAACCATTATAGCCTTAATCACAATTCACAGAATATATATTATTATTATTATTATTCAAGAATCACGTGAGTTAATCGGTCCTAAACATAGTGTAGTTTTCTTTGAACAATTTTGTTTTATCATCAAACTGTAAAGAACCGGAAATAAATAATTGTGTTTTCATAGTATCAAAAACAGCGAAATAAAATAATTTGAATGAATTTCATACTAGTCTCTTAAAATGAGAAGTTATTCTCTCATGTCGTGTCAAAATTGTAAGCAACAGTCGAGCATTGGTTTAAGACAGCTTTTGCATCTTTCTACTTCCTCAAGGTGAGCAATATGTACTCCGCATACAGGTCCCTGTCAAAACGTACACCCCAATCAAATGCCATAAACTTATTTATAAGCTACTTGTTAAGGCACCACAACACGAATCTACTTCTACGACATCACGGTTGCATTCGATCTCTACAAAATCAAATCTAAACTCCAAGTATGAAGCCATGGTAGCTATTAGCCATGGTGCCTTTACACACGCCTTATCATAGTCACGTAAAGCCAGCCAAACATACTAGATGGGGGTGGGGGTGGGGGTGGGTAAGGGTAATTGGAGATCTTACATTGAGTGTTGGATGGCATCAAGAGCATTAGCTGCAGGCAAAAACGCATCAACAGCAACCTCCTTGTTCTCATTCTTCTTGTCTATTCAAATATTACAATCATAATGATTATTAGTATATATTTTTATATATCCTTATAAGTAGTATACTTAACACATCTATGCTCACCAAGCATAGTAAACAAGGAATGCTACAAAAAGGAAAAAAAAAAGTTTGAAGGGTAAAAAAGAGCTAATCATTATCATACAGTCTTCAAAGAAACGGCGAATTTCAGCCAGGCGATGTGGAGGGAGCTGGTTGATATCTGTGTAGTGTCGGTATTCTGGATCATCAGCACAAACTGCAATAATTTTGTCGTCGCTCTCACCCTGGTATATAAAGAATTGAAACTTCACATTTAATTTACATTTTGATGGTTTTATACTTGTAGAGAGGATGGGGAAAGGGGATAATTGGATTCAAACACTAACTTAATTAGCTAGGGACATCCAGCCAAGAACAGTGGATTTAATGGATTCTTTATCTTATAGACTCAAACTTCATTTTTCTCTATTTTTTTTTTTTTTTTTTTTTTACAGAATTTCTATTGAGTGTGAATTGCATCATAATCCCTACAATGCACAATTCGTACAGAAAATCTGTATTATTGTGCGGTAAATGAGTGCAAAAAATTTAGAGATTTTGTAAAACATACAAGATTAGGAGTTACCTGATCAATCATAGGCATCAGTCCTACGGCCCTTGCTCGAAGAAAACAACCAGGAAGTACAGGTTCCTGTAGGGCAAGGCAGCATTACAGATTCTTAGACATAAACTTGATCAAGGCTAGCATATATAGATGTTGATTTTCAGTCTACAAAATTAAACATGGATCACCAGCAACAAGTCAGTTCAACTGGTAAGTACAAGACCATGAGTCTGATTCCTACTATCAACTGTGTTGGTACGTAATCTACCAAGAGAGTGACCTTAATTCGAAATCAAGCATGGATCAGTCGATCACAAAATCATACTGACCTGCATAAGTACTAACACATCCAGGGGGTCGTTATCATCGCATAGGGTCCGAGGAATGAAGCCATAGTTGTGGGGATAGACCACTGATGAATAGAGGATACGGTCAACCTAGAAGAAGTACAAGAAAAACAAGAGAGACAGAAACAGGACCTTAATGTTCATAAGTTGCATTTGAATATACATATAAAACTATGTTTAGTACAAGTAATGAGAAGAAATGTATATCTAGAAAAGTTGAAATCTCACCTTGATGAGACCAGTTTTTTTATCAAGTTCATACTTAACCTTGCTTCCTTTAGTGATCTCAATAACCTGCAACAAGGTCATTATTGAGGGGGTACCGATAGTACTTAAACAAAACAAAGCCACAAAATAAACATCACATTCTACAAGTGAAAGGAGAAGAGAAGAAGAAAAAGGATGACATACGGCGTTGAAAATTTGAGGAGCTGCCGGTCCTGCATCATCAAATCACTTATGAATTAGATAAACATCAACTAACTACGGGTGATGCGCAATGCCCAGGCATGGATGAAGAAACCAAATATACAGGTAAATAAAGAGCGTATATAATGGCACCACACAAAATCTACCGTTATGGCATCATAGAGAGAATCGATTTTTCACAGGTGATTCACAAAATGATAGTCGACTTTTCGCCGATCAGTTGTGAGAAAGTCGATTATCAGCTATGGGATTGACATTGAATAAGTTCATTGTTTCCATTGTGGTGGCAGGGTAAAAGGCTAAAGGCTAAAGGCACCCAAAAAAAGGGGGTGAAATTATCAGGGAGTTAGTATAGTAACCTATTTCAAGATCATGCCACGGATGGGCAGCGGCGGATCTCCTTGACATCGATGAAAGAATTCTCTCATTCAAACGGGGAACTGATGATTTCTGTCCCTGTGGCTGTGATGTGGCTTCTGCATCACTTTCGCTTGTATCCATGCTCATTTTTCTTCAATAACTAGCTGTGCATATAGGATATACTACTTTTAACTAAAATCTTAGGTGGTTGCTGAATATGAAAACGCAAGCCACTAATACTAATCAATTAATGAAATACATGCATCAAATTTCAAAACTCAAGCCACTAATACCAATCAATTGTAATACATGCATCGAATTTCAAAACTCCAAGTCACTAATACTGATCAATTGTAATACATGCATCAAATCTGATACAGCTAGCTAAAAGAATCTGACCCAAAGAAAAAGCAAACACAAAATGCATTATCATACCCACTCTCCAATTGAGAAAAAATTGGTGAATCTCTCGTTTTCATATAAATCACTACACATTATGAATGCATCGAAAGGAATTCACTAATTAGGTTCAATGAAATGGACGTCGCTTTTGCTATCTGAATCTTTAGAAGAACTCGTAAAGATCTCACAACACAGAAAATGATCGAACACATTACACAAAAGCTTTTTTCTAACTTGTGCAATCGATCGTGGCAAAGCACCTAATCGCGGAGGCTTAGATATTCATACAAACATAATATGAACAGTTTTAATTCACTACTGGATTTTAAATCAGATATATTAATCATAATACATAAGATTAAAAGTAACCCAAAAAAAAATCAGCAACAGAAGAAGAAGACATACCTTAGCGTAGTATATTAACAAAACAAAAATGGTTGAATCGAATAAACTGACGGGAGAAAGAATTGTTATTCGTCGGACAGCCATAATCTTGTATAAATAGAGGCAAAGCCCAGGAATCAGTCAGCTTCGTAACCGCCGGGGAGTGCGGGCAAGAATGGGATATCTGGTATTCCGCTGCACAATACTACGATAGTGCTCATCCATTCCTACTATACAAACTTGGGGAAAATATTGGTCGATTGCAAAAAAAAAAAAAAAAAAAAAAAAAACAACAAAACAAAAAAAAAAAAACAAAAAAAAACTAAAAACAAACAAAACGAGGTCTATTATATATTTATATGCAATTTATAAATGAAACGATCTAGTTTTACGTTTATCTTCTATATTAATATTTAAGAGAAAAAAACTGTTAATTAATCGATTTTGGTCAATTAACCTGTTTTGCGATTCGTTTTCTACCTGTTTAGGCCCATTAGTTGAAAAGAAAAAAAAAAAACCGTCTCTCCCCTCTTCATGCTAAACTACCCCAGTATTTCTCCACGACTACCAACTCCTCAAAACCTCAAACAAGAGGATAACTGCGTTTCTTTATTCCAATAAATCAAACAACCATATCAAATCGCCAAGCTTTCTCCTAATTCATCTGGTAATCTCAAAACTCACACTTTTCCTCTTATGTTTTTTTTTCCCTTATTTAAACAGATTAATTTTTTTGCTAACTCTTCTCGATCGGTTTTTGCTTTGGTGTTTCTTTCATATCTACAGGTTATTTCTTTGACTTAATTTTAAGCAAAATTTCGGCTGTTTTGTTGGTGTCGGGAGGATTTGGTACGCATTTTGGACTTTTCTATGTTTTTAGAGGGATATTTTTCTTGCTAGCTCTTCTCAATCGGTTTTTTTTCCTTTGGTATTTCTTTCACATCTACAGGCTCTTCCTTCCGTTGACTCAATTTTAAGCAATATTCTCGCTGTTTTGTTGGTGTCAGGAGGATTTGGTATGCTTTTTGGACTTCTATATGTTTTTAGAGGGATATTTTCGTACTATTCTGGATTCGGTTACTTTTGCTCTCTCAATATGAATACCTGATTAACTTCATTTGTTTACAATTTGCTTCATTTTTTTTCTTGCCATTGGTTTTAGTTTAGTGGATTAGATTTTTTTCTTTCTATTTCTTTTGGAAATTTCTCTTAGTGGGTTGTTGCTGGGTTGTTTTCAGAGTCTCATTTCAGAAGGAGAATAGTGATGATGGCGATTCAATTATTGTTTTCTTCTGATTTTAAAGGTATGTGTTTTTCTTGCATTTTCTCGGTTTTCCTTCGTCTTGCTATGAAGAAACCGCCCGTTTTTCGGACTTGCAATGTTTGACAAACACCTATGTTTTCAGTAGGCTTTTATGCCAATATTAAAATTAGAAGATTTGATACGCCTATGTATATTGCAGGCCAAGATGAATCATGTTATGTGGAAAATGTTTTTGAAATCAATGTTGTGGCCTGTGGGTTGAACATGATGTTCTGCCTGCACCTGCTGCTCATATACCTTAATATGGCTTTCTACAATTTCTATTTAGGATGCACATATGCCATGACATTTTTTGGTCAACAAGTTTTAAATTTTGAATGATAGCTATGTGCCTCTAATCTTATATACGCGACTCTAATTAATGTTTGCAGTGTGATATTATTGTTTTTACACTTCATTACAACTTACAAGATGTTGTGCATCCATAATCAAGATCACCGCAAAATATGTTGCTTTCTTACATCTATTAATATAAAAGGTGATGTTCTCTGAACAAAACATTTTTTATTTTATAAAAGAACTTTTTTCGCTTTCCGTCATTTCTTCGAAGTTTTTTTATTGGATTAGGCAATATACATGAGCCGATTTAACTGTGTACTTCCTGAAGGTAGATATGTTGTACTATTGCCCCTATTTCCTTTCCTGTAAAGAGATTACCATCTCTAATCTCTTTATTTAATCATTCTATTTTCGTTTTGTTGTTGAAGCCAAGGTGCCATGATTCCGCAGATTGGACTACTCCTACTTATACCATAATGATGAAGATAAATGTAGCTACTTCTATGTGGGCAGCATATTTTTGCAATGGATCAATTTGGAACAGAAAGTGTCTCCCATTTATAGATGGGTTGGTCATTCCTAACCTCATCACCTTTTCCTTTTTTTGTAAGCTGCTTTTAATCGTTTTCGGTTATGATTATTTGTAGATACGAAATTTTTTGATATTTGATGTTCACATTGGGGAGGAGGAGGAGGTTCACCGAAGGCGGAGATCATGACTATAACACTGTCATTTTTTATCGAGAGAATAATATTCGCGGTGAGTTTTCAACTCTAAAAAAAGCTGATACATAACATTGGTTATGTGCTATGCAAGATGTTATTGTTCGTTATTTATCATAATCATAATCGTTAATTATCATAATCAACTCCTAAGAAATCTCATATTGACTTTCATTGGGACAATTTCGTTTGTATGGACTCCATGTGTATGGGTTACAAGTTTGCCTTTCCGTCTACTGTAATCGTAGAAAATCAAATTTTATTCATTCCTAAAGAAGGTTGAGGAGACGCATACTCGGTGAATTGTTTAGGTCCCATTTTCGCTTCGTCTTGAAACATTGTGCATTGAAGAATATTGTTGGATAATGTTTTTTTTTTCATGTAGTTATGACTGCCAACGGCAAAAGAGGGTTTTATTCTACCCAGTAGCCAGTCACTGAGTCACGGTGTCTTTTCAATGTGAGTTGTATGATCTACCTTCAGAATAGATGCTCTGCTTGGATTTTCGGGAATATATACATGTAAAATATTGTATGTTTCTGTTCTTTTTAACGTGATTTAGATAACATTTTTTGTTTTTGTTAAGTAGATGTCGGAAAGGAATCGACGGGTTATTTATATAGGGTTTTTGAGACTTGAGGGATTTCTTTAGGGATTCACTCCATCTGAGGACAAAATCATACTTCACACCACTCCACTTCTAATGTGTAGTTCACTAATGAAAAAGATTTAAAAGCCACTACATCTACGTATATAACAAATCATAATCGTTTATTTTTGCAGAGATGAATGGTTGCTACTTGGAGGATGAGAAGTATGGCGGGGAAAAAGTGTAGCATTTTACGGCACAGAGCTGAGTTGGCTTATTGGCAACCAAAATGATTTATTTTTCTTTTTCCCCCTACCATGAACTTATTCTATGTGTATTCGTATTTGTTTTATTTGGCATAGGAGGTAATATTGTGATAATGATTACATAATTTGTTATACTAAATCTTTTATACATTTATCAATCCTCGTGCATTACATGAGTTTTTCTACTAGGCATTTATTGAGGATTAGTAGTCGTTTAAAAAACTACACAATCCCGTACATCACACGGGTTTTCCTACAAGTATATATATATATATATAAGTGGGTTCTATCGACACATGTCAAATTACTGTTGGCACTCTATTATTTCTGGCACCACAAAAAATTACTTCGGCACCACACTGTTTTCAAAAAGACGAACGTCATTCCCACTGGTGTTCCTCCTTCAACACCACCAGTAGGGATGACGTTTTGTTCAGCAAAAAAAAAAAATTCAATAAATAGGTGTCAAAAGTAATTTGACATGTGCCGATAGAACCCACCTACGTATAACATTCTTCAAATGAATCAAATCTTAAATATAAATTACCTCCCCTAATTGTATTTACTAGCATAACTTATTAGTCTTGACATTACTAGGTTGGTTAAATTGAAATCTGAAATAAATAATAATTTTTTTTAGAATGAATATTGATTTAAGTATATGAAGTGTATAACTGTTGAACTGATGTGTATGGAAGTGCTGAAAATGAGTAAAGATGATAAAATATAATGTATAATATGGGGGCTTACATCAATACTTTGCTATTAAATGTAAATAGATCATACTTTATTTAATTTCATATTTAAGAAACATAAAAAGATGATCAATCATTAATTTAATATTAAGTTGTATTCTAATCATTCAAAATTTGAAGAAAAAAAAAATTCATTTAACATATTAATGATCGTCTAAAACAACTATATATCAACACATTTCAACGTAAATTAACAATGTTTGGATTGTTCGGATTGAAGAGTAATCGTCGGTGCTTTCGAAACAATGCATATATATGTTAAAAGAAATTCGTCTGACAAGACAAAAAAAACGAGGTTGGAGCACAACAGAGAAGTCGGAATCACTTTCCGGTTCAATGGAACCGTTGCAACGTACGGTAAAAAAAGCTAAGGCCCGGGGGGCAGTGCAATCGAATTGAGCAAACATATAAAAAAGAAACTTATGCGGTTCCAGATCAACTAGAAGCATTTAATAGTTTTTAGCTATGAAAATCCTTTTCTAAGAACTAATATTAAAACTTAATTATAAAAGAGAATCAATTTTCGAATGACAAAACTACTGTAACAAAGATAAATGTCATTTTAATGCAAAAAATGCAACGTATATATATATGATAAATGTCATCCTATATGTATATTAGTATATATCTTTTTTTTATTTATTTATTAACTTATAAAAAAAAGCGTGGTACAAACTACACATGAAGACCGTCAAATTCTTCTCCACGCCAAACTAACTGAACTCAATCACCAATCAGTTAAAGTAACTGTTTAGTACGGAAAGGCTTTTATCCATTGTGTATAAATATTAAACTTCCATTTCTTGCTTCAGAAAAAAAACTTCAATTTCCTTCCTTCAATTCTTTCTTTCTCTTTTGTTGCTTTACGCGCGAACCCATCTCTCCATCTGAGCAATACGGCGGATTCTTCTTATACTTCATCACCATGGACGATCGAGGTCCACCGGAATCCCCAGAACATTCTCACTCAGACTCAGTACAGTATTCTTCTCTATTAATTGCGCTTCCCTTCTTTATCAATTGTATGGTTTTAATTATCTTTGTTTCTTGATTAATTACGTGTAAATGAACAAGATTTAAGTTTATAATGATTATGAAATCAGGGACTGGATTTCATGGGTTTTTTCCTTGTTCGTAAAATTACTGAACTAATTAGCAAGTTGATGATTTAGTTAATTAATAAGTTAGATATGGATCTTGTCGTTGTTGTTGTTGTACATGAAATGTGTGAAGCTTCTTGCCGCATTAATTGTCAGGTTTTGTTTACTGAAATCAATACATATTATGTTTCTTGATCATTCTTGATTTCTGGATATGTATATACTATCGTTCATGCATGCATGCATGCATGCTTCATTAATAAATCTCATTATTGATGAAGAGTTTTTGAAGAATATTTTGTCCTTTTTATTAATGGGGAATATATTTTTTTCATGGTGACTATTTATCTCTTAGCTTAGGAAAAACACACACACACACACAGACAGATGTATATAACAAGAAATCTGACATGTAATTAAAGCTGCAGTTTTTCTAATTAGTGCCACAACTTTTTGACAAACCTTTTTCTTGTTTATATATAGGAAGAATCTTCTGCTTTCGATGACATCCTCAGTAGTTATTCACCTATAACGCCAGCCAATGATGCCTTTGATCCAGAAAGCTTCTCTGTACTTGCATCCCCTCCACCCAATCCATTTACTAATCATAATTCTCAACTTCAAGAACCGGTTTCACATCATAATTCTGTAGCTCCTACTCCTAGGGGGCCAATTTATCATGGTCAACCAATATTTGACCAGAGGCGGCCACCCAAACCAGCTGATAATGCTGCTGCTGCTGCTGGCTTTGACAATTTCTTGTGTTCATCCAGTTCTAGTCCCAAAATCAGGTAATTAATTGATAAGCTCTCATTTGATATATATTGTTATTGAGTACGTATCTAATATTTCTTGCCCTTGATAATTTGGTTTGATAAATTAAAGTTTCTAAATACAGTAACACATCACATGATAATACCACTACCGGGTTTATCTGGGGATTATCACCCCCTACCGGATCAGGATCTGAATCAGTAGATAGTAATATCGAAACTGGGGAAATGGCAACTGGATTATTGCCTCCTTTGTCTTTAGAACAAATAAAGGAGCACTTTGATCTCCAGAGATGGGAAAGACTTATGCAGCAGAGATCAGATATCGCTCCATCTACATTTTGCCCTCAGCCTCAGGTCAAAGATACATCTCACTTTTCTCTATTTTTACATAATGTGTATTCAAAGTGAAATGCATCAATATCTCTACAACGCATATTATGAATATATAGAGATTTAGCTGCAGATAGCTCAATTTTACGGCATATGGATGATTTACATCACCAATTTACAGATTTATCTAGTTTTTACACTATCTATTGCTACTGCTTTTAGTTAGCTTGGATGTTCAATGAAGTTTTCATTCTTTAACTTTTCATGATCATAAAAACATTATTTGATACAGGTTGATCAAAACCAGCATGGTATCAACACTTTCGGTATTCAATTCAAAGATATACAACACAACGCAACAACATCAGCAAGCAGTTTTCACAACAGACCCGAAAATACATTTCAATGGTGTACTCCTTATAATTCACAAGTTCAAGAACCGGCTTCACTACATAATTCTGTAGCTCCTAGGCCAATATTTGACCAGAGGCCACCCAAGCCAGCTGATAATGTTGCTGGCTTTGAGCATGTAAGTTAAAGCTACAGCAAAAAGTTACACAGCATGCATGTATCTTCTTAGACAGCACATTATCCGATACGAGTCACTTAATGAGATCGAGTATTCTATACTCAATACTCGTAGTCAGAAAGTACATTTAATACCTTAAAAAGATTAATTATGAATTAGTAATCAAATTCACTTTTGCAGGATGATGCATCAGGGCAGAGAAGAGGGTGCAGATGCAAGAAGTCAAAGTGTTTGATACACTGTAAATGTTACCGGGTGTGTATTTTATTGTGTTCTTTTGATCTTTGTCCAAAATCTTTGCCTTTTTTATTAATATTATTATTATTATTATTATTAAGGAATAAAAATAAATTCAAGCTTTTGTTCAATTCAATTGTTATCATCCATATAGCAATCAATCTTAACATCTTTTGTATTCTTATTCCTATTCTTAAACTATAGGCTACTGCTGGATGTTCCAATTTATGCCGATGTGCAAATTGTGAAAATATGTATGGCAAAAAGGCGGCTCCACAAACACAAGAGGCGGCTTTATTAATGCAGAATGTCGACCAATCTTGTATTCCTCATCATAACATGGCTCCTACTCCTACAGCACCTCCGCCATTTCAATCTTCCAAGTAAGATTCTTTTATGTATGTTTTCAATTACAAGTTAGAAAAGAAAAGAAAAGGTTTGTATGAAGTTTGTATCTTGTTCTCTGTGCTTGATAGACATGCATATATGGACATTGAGTGATAAAAGCAATAATATAATGAAATGGAGAAGGAACTTACTTTGTTTTTGTTTCTGTTTGTCATCGATCCATTTTCACAGCTATGCGGAGGCAGCCCCGAATTCCAGGAATGAAGCAGGACCAAGCATGGAGGCTACTCCTTATGGAATCAACCAACTGCAGCAGGCTATGCCTATGGTATCATCACCAACTGTTCCTTCTTATGGACCAAGCATTCCAATTGCAAATGCTCGAAGGTTGTTTGGAAATGTTCACATTCCCTTTCAAACAGAGGAGAACGTAATTCTTGGAAGAGCTGGTGGTGGGGTTTACAATATTGCCAATGATGAGTTGATGAGGAGTGGAACTGGATTCCATATGCAGCAACATGATCATCCAATGAATCAATTCTCACAGAATGTTGATGGATTCGGAATTCCAAATCCAGAGAATTGGGTGATTAATACTACTACAAACGCTGGAGTATTATTCTCTCACAATGTTGATGGATTCGGGATTCCAACTGCAAATGCTCAAATGTTGAGTCAGATTCCAAATGCAAATGCCCAAATGTTGGGTCAAATTCCAACAACTGTGAATCCCTTTGATTCAGAGGAGGAGAACAAGGTATTTTATGGAAGTGCTGCAGCTGGTGGGGTTTACAATATACTTGCTAATAGTAGCAGGGATAATGCACACCAAATGCTTGAAGAAAGTCCTATTCGCCGCATCCCAATATTGTTGCTGTTCAAGTAGCGTCCTCTTCTTCTGGTAATAGGCACGTTTCCATTGACAGTCTCGACCCTCTGACTCCAATTCTGACTCCGGTGAACCCCATAAGTATAACTACTACTTCTTCTTCAGGAGCAGCTGGAGAGATGAGTGGCTACGACTATCTATTACATGGTGATCCATCTTCCAAAGGTTATGATGGCCATACTGATCATACTGCAAAAAAATGATTGATTTTTCCGCAAGGGCATATATGATAGGCGTTCTGGATTCTTCTTCCTTCTTCCTACTTCCTACATTCGCATTATTGCTAGCTAGGTAGTACCACATTGTAATTAGGCAACAATATTCATTCATTTGGTCCCCAATTTCCGTAAAACAAAGATATGCATGGTTCAGAGGAGGGTCAGCTTAATTAGTGCAATCAGAAGAGGGTTTATGCATGGGGTTTGCAAGTTTGGATTCTAAAAGCTTGAAGAATTTATTTTACTAGTGTATGTGTATCATCCTATTCCTATGGAGTTGTGTTATTATTATATAGGCAGGGTTGCCTCAAACTCTTTCAAAAGTTCATGGAAACTCATACAATTAACTTGCCACTTAACATTACACTAAACACTTTAACATAACATAAAAGAAAAAAGAATAAACACAAATTTTACAATGGTCCTGGACCAAGTACGTATTTATTACATTTTTCTCTTTTTACTTCTTATTTATTGTTTATCCACTCAATTTTCACTGCTTTACATTAATGACAATGAAAAGTCATTTTAGATTTTTTCATCAAGATTAATGACAACATATAACCAATTTAACCAACTTTCTTAATCTGTGTGTAAAAAAACCCAAAATGACTTACATTTTGAGACGGATGTTGAACTATATTATTAACAACTAAAATCCTTTTCTTACTGTCAAAAATTAATAACAAAAGCTATTTATAAAAGGGAAAAAAAATCAATTTCCCAATGACCAAATTACCCTAACAAGCGGATAAGAGATTGTACAACGAAGATAAATACCAGTTCGTGTATCCAGCCACTAAATCGCCCATCTTTCCGCCTGCAGAAGCTGAAATCGGACATTGAAAGGACGGAGGGGTGACAGCGACGAAGAAAACGGGGTGAAACCGTTCAACCATTGGAAAACAAAACAAAATAACTCCCGTCCTTTTCTTTGAGGGATATATTTCATTTGAAATCCGAAAAAACGCTGTTGGGAAAGTGTATGGGCCTATTGGGCCAACAAAATGCACATTTAATCTCATTTTATTAACTCAAGGAACCGAACATCATTTTTTCCTGATGGAACACGTCACCCTTTCCATTGTCTTTTTATTAAATATAGAAGGATATCTTAAATTATGATAAGTACATAATATATACTAGGACACAAGTAAGTTGATATCTTACTCAAAAAAAAAAAAAAAAAAAGCAAGTGGATATCTATCAATGGTGTAATTATGTTAAAAGTATAACAGAGGAGAAAAAATATCAAAGACTATCAATTGCCTTTTTTCTAATTTTTTTTTATTCATGAAAATGGATTTTTTTCTATATGCGTCTCGTAGTGGAGCGGGGATACCAGAGACGGTACGTGTTGTGGGGCTGATATGTGGGATCTAGGAAGCGCGTTGTTCGGCGGTGTTTGATGGCAAAAGAAAAAAAAAATCCGTGTAGATTCAATCATATCCAACCTAATATAATATGTTTTTTTTGATCCTATTGATAGTATCAATGAACCCGATTATTGCAATTGCTCGGGATACGCTTTTTTAGCTTCTATTTAGCTTCTGGGTCTATTTCTTAGTTCAAGATCCCTCTTACTAACTGGAATCAAAGAATTAGTAGACCTGTTTCGCCCAAAATGGGAATGGGTTATGAACTTATAATCATGGAATCTGAGCTACAGGCCCCACCTCGTCTCCAGTGGATCTGTTCCCGGGAGTACCCTCAAAAATAAGGACCCTTTCCTCTCCCCAGCCATTTCATTTCGGGTTAAGAAGGTGTGAAAGCGCGTTTATCTCTATAACTCTATAAGAAAGGCCCAATTTTTTTTTACTTCAATCGATAAAGGTCTCAATAAAAAAATTTACTTTGCCCCCAAAAAAATATACATACAAACAAGTTTTATTAATTTTTTGTATTTACGGATGTTAAAAACGCGATAACTATGTTTTAAAAAAAAAAAAACTTCAACTAAAAGACCCAATTTGGAAACTTGGCCTTAAACCCAAAAAATGCTAGGGCCGGCCATGTGCGGTATGTGCGCGTTCTTTGGCAGCGACAGTTGAATTTACGAAGGCCCTGGCGGCCTATCGGGTGCAGGGGACGCCTCAGCATTTGGCGGATTCTTGGGCTCGCCCGCCACGGGGGTAGTAAAGTGTAATGTTGATGCGGCGGTAAGAGAGGATCGAACAGGTATTGGGCTTGTATTCGAGATCCTGCGGGGCAGTCTTGCACGCCGTGAGCTATCCCTTTGACGGGGGAGGCCGGCCGGAGTATATGGAGCTTTGAGGCATTTACTTGGCGCTGGTAGAGGCACATCGAATGCATTTGCGGTGGGTGGAGGTGAAAAGTAACTGTCTGGCTTGTGTGCAACGACTTCGACGGCCTGTGAAGGACGTTACTATTCAGGGTTGTCTTCTGAGGAGTTGCTTAGCTCTACTCTTTAGTTTTGACTCTACTTCTTTCTCGTTTGTTCGCCGTACTGACAATGTCCTGCGCACCTTTTTGCGCGTCATTCTTTGCCTTTACTCGAAGTGACTTCTTGGGCAGTTTGCCCCCTGGAGATGTATTAGCCGCGTGTTTTATGCGACGTTAATTAATAAAATCCTTTGTTTTCTAAATAAAAAAAAAAATAAAAAAACTTTAAAAAAAAAGGGGTACAAACTAGCTACACATGAAAAGAGAGAGGTGGGGGGAAAAGTAGTCAACTAATTAACTGAGATTAATTGGGTGCGTAAACAGTTATTAATGTAACTGTTTAGTACCGGTAAAGGCTTTTTCCGTTGTGTATAAATATCAAACTTCCATTTCTTGCTTCAGAAAAAAAAAACTTCCATTTCCTTTTTCTGTTTTTGCTTTACGCGGGAAACCCATCTCTTCATCTGAGCAAGCAGCAATAAAGTGTTTCGCAGGAAGGAATACGGTGGATTCTTCTTCTTCATCAGTCATCACCATGGACGACAGCACACCACCGGAATCCCCAAAACATTCTGATCACACAGTTGAGTATTGATTCAATAATTCTACATTTCTTCATCCCTTTCTTAATTTGTCTTTGCATGGTGTATTAATTTAATTATCTTTGTTTCTTGATTAATTACGTACCTGTAAATCATGAACAAGATTCAAGGTTACAAAGATGATGAAATCAGGACTGGATTTGATCATGGGTTTAGTTTTTTTTTTTATTTTAGTTGTTGAGGAAAATGGGTTTATAAGTTAATTAATTAGTTAAAATTTTATATATGGATCTTGTCGTTGTTGAGTTGTTGAACATGAAAAGTGAAGCTTGCTTCTTGCTTTGTTCTATTGTGTACGTATAACATGTCGCCTTGAGATCTTAATTGGTTTTGTTTACTGAAATCAATATATATATATATATGTTTCTTGATCATTCTTGATTTCTGTAAATAAGAATATTTCTGTACATATCTATCAATCATTCATGCACATGCATCCTTCATTAATTAGTGACGCAAGCTATTGAATATTGATGAAGAGTTTTTGCAGTTTTTGCAGTTTATTTTGTTCTTTATTAGTGTGTGTGTGTCAGTGTGTGTGTGTATATATATTAATGGTGACTATTATTATATCTTATATCATTAATTAAGCTTGGAAAAACTTATTTACCAAGAAATCTGACATGTAAATCTGCAGTTTTTTAAGATGTTGTGGATGTCTGTGCAGGGCATTTATTATTTGTTGTTTTTATGCTTTCTTTTTTAGCATTAGTAGTAATTATTTCTAAGATGATTGTTTATAATGACAAAACCTTTTAATTAATTGTTTATATATAGGAAGAATCTTCTGTCATCGCTGACGGCCTCAGTAGGCCAGCAGCAAATGCAGCCTTTAATCCTGCAGAAAGCAGCTTCTCTGTACTTGCATCGCCTCCTCGAGCCAATCCAATTACTCAATCAAACTCCTCCAGAAGGTAATCATATATATGGTTTTCAGAATGTCATACATGCAATATATGTATATATAGTGTGCTTAATTAATGTGTTTAAAATCAAAGATTGAAATCTGACAACATATATATATTTATCAATGGTTTTATCAGGCAATTATCACTTACCGGATCAAGATTTGATGATCATTCGTTAGACTTCCTCAGAGATCACAGTGATTCTTCCATTTTACACCGTCATTCTTCTCAATTTGCTCATGGATCAGCGGATCCCTTTTTGGATAGTAATTACGAAATTCGGGAAATGGCAAGAAACGATTTGCAGGCGAGAGATATCGCGCCCCCGAGGTGAATTCGAATGCCTGTGTTAATTGATCAACCAATCACTGAGCACATGTAGCTAGAATCATAAATGAACTTCATTCATTAATGTTTCCATATCGTACGTAGTATTAATGCATTTGCATCAGCTGCATGCATGTTTTTAACAGATTCTGTCTAGCTATTCGATCTATAGAATTTGTATATATTCAGAGTGAAATACATCAAAATCTCTACGATAATCTGTATTTTGTACGGTAAATGTAGTGCTCAATTTAATTACTCTTTTAACTTTTCGTAACATAACAGCATTATCTGATCATACAGGTTGTTGATCAAAACCAGCATGGCATCGATCAACAGATACGGTCTTCAATTCGAAGATATACAACAGAGTATTGGAACAACCGGTTTTCACAACATACCCCAACATTCTTTTTTTTCGAGGGTCTACTCCTTATAATTTACAAGTTCAAGAGCCGGTTTCACAATGTAATCCTGTAGCTCCTAGGGGGCAATTTATGATCAATCAATGAGGCCACCCAAAACTCATAATGCTGGCCTTGAGAATTTGAGTTCATCTAATCCCGAAAGCAGGTGATAAAGCTCATTTGATATTGGTACTATGGAGTATCTAATATTTCTTGAACTTGATAAGTTGTTGATAAATTAAGGTTTCTAAATACAGGGACTCGTTGCTTGATATAAAATGCAGATGCACGAAGAGCTCGTGTTTGAAGCGGTAATAATTTCCATCGGTTCATTTTATGAACAGATTTTATGTTTTACAGACTCGAATGCTATTTTTTTTCTTCTCTATTTTTTTTTTACCAAATTTCTATTTTACAATACCTAATGCAAGTAGTGCGTGCAAGTCTGACTGCTACATCTACTCTTATTCTGAAAAAAATCATTGTAAATTTTTTTTCCTGCAGTTATTGTGAGTGCTTTTCTGCTGATGCATATTGCGATAAATCGTTGTGTACATGCCAAGGATGCTTTAACCTGGAAGAATATGAAGATACTGTTGAAGATACAAAGGAAAAGATTGAAAAACGAGTTGTCGATGCATTTGGGCCTAGAATTCAGCATGTAAGTTAAGGCGCTGTACAGCAAAAAGTTACAGAACATCTTCTTAGACAACACACTACTCCGACCGAATAAGAGTAAAAATGATAACCGGGCCTGATTGAAGGATAACAATGGAAATAAATGTATGGAGGATTAGGATTTTTGGTTATGTCAAAAGATAAAGAATTAGTAACCAAATTCACTTAAATTTGCAGGATGATGGTACAGGTTTAACTACTTTAGCAAGGGATAGAGAAGGGTGCAAATGTAGGAAGTCAAAATGTGTCAAGAGAGTTCTTTTTGATCTTTGTCCAAAATCTTTTTAATCTGAGGTTTTGTTCAATAGCAACCAAACTTAGTATCCTTTGTATTCTTATTCCTATTCTTAAACTATAGGCTAAGGTTGGGTGTTCTGATTTATGCGAATGTCAAAACTGTGAAAATACTCATGGCAAAAAGAAAGGTAATATGATTACTTTTCTTATACAATGCATGTGAAAGAGACTAAAAGAGTAGATCGAGCAGAGAGAAATGATTCGTGTTATTTAATACTACAATATTCCTCCTACAACGATTGTATTCTTGCGTTCGAATATATATACTTGTACTAATCCTAATTAAGTAGGAGTTTTTCTACCTTATTATTATATATGGTAATTACTCTTTTTCAGACAACTTGGCCAGAAAACATGGAACGGAGGCGGCTTTATTAATGCAGAATGTCGACCAATCTTGTATTCCTCATCATAACATGGCTCCTACAGCACCTCCGCCATTTCAATCTACCAAGTAAGATTCTTTCATGTATGTTTACTTACAAGTTAGAAAAGAAAAGGTTTGTATGAAGTTTGCAGGACCAAGCATGGTGGCTACTCCTTATGGGATCAACCACCTGCAGCAGCCTATGCCTATGGCTATGGCTATGGTATCATCACCAACTGTTCCTTCTTATGGACCAAGCATTCCAACTGCAAATGCTCGGAGGTTGTTTGGAAATGTTCAGATTCCAACAACAGTAGTTAATCCCTTTCAAACAGAGGAGAAGGCAATTTTTGGAAGAGCTGCTGGGGTTTACAATATTCATTCATTTGGTACATTTGATTTTGTTTGTCCCCATTTTTTCCATCCTATTTCCGTTCTAAGGGATGATGATGTTACATAATAAACAAAGATATTGTTCAGAGGGCCAGCTTACTGCAATCAGAGCAGGGTCTTTGGGTTTGCTAGTGTGGATTCTAAAAGGTTGAAGAATTTTACTACTGTATCGTTCTCAATGGGGGTGCATCAAACTCTTTCAAAAGTTCATGGAAACTCATACAATTAACTTGCCACTTAACATTACACTAAACACTTAACATAACATTAACAATACATTACACTAATCAATAGAAATCTCAACAATCACCAATAACACACAAGACTCCATTAGTAATTAACAAGTGTGCAAAACTCAGAAGAATGATTTCATTAAAAATAATAGAGAGGATACCATAATTCTAATCTTCATCAACTAAATAGCTAATTTAGCAGCAGTTCCCTTCTCTTTCTCTCAACTAGCTAGTTGCTAGTTTGCTGCGAAATAATCGATACAGTTATAGCCAAAAGCCTCTCTCACCAATTTAAAATAATCAGAATATATATATCTAATCTCTTTCAATTTGAATCGTTACATGACCGATATTATACTCCCTTTTAATGTAATCAATTACCTTGTCCAGCACCATATCAGCATCTGCTTCTGGTTTGATCTTCACATGGCAAGCCAACAGCACTTTCCCAACCGTAATCGCCCATATATGTAGTTCATGTACTGCAACCACTTCTTCCATTTCGCATAGTCCTTTTTCGAGCCTTGTGGGATCGATTTCCCTTGGTGTGCTCTCCATAAGAACTTCCAGAATGTTCCTCAGCATTGTTATGGTAGTCACTAAGACGATCACTGAAAATATAAGCGTGCAGATCAGATCAAGGATTTTCCATTCGGGTTTGTACCATATGATTGCTCCACCAATCATTACTCCAATACTTTGGATTGAGTCTCCTAGAACATGAAGATAAGCACCTTGCACGTTTATGTTGCGTTGCTTCTTGTGCTTGGTTTCACCGCCATTTGGGTTCTCTACATCCTCTGCACAATAACTCGTGAGGAGTGGTTCATTCACATGCCCCTCATGATGATGGTGATCATGCCTTGTAATGCTAACTCCGTGATCATGGCCATCATGATCATGACTATGTCCGTGTCCGTGTCCGTGTCCGTGTCCGTGTCCGTGTCCGTGTCCATGTCCGTGTCCATGTCCATGATCATGACCCAATAAGAGTGCCATCAGTATGTTAACAACTAAGCCGAAGGCAGACACAAGGAACATGAGAAACCCCTGCACCTCGCCCGTGTTGTGTACAAGTCTAGCAATGGCTTCATACACCAGAATCCCAGCTAACAGCCAGATCAACTGGATCGAAACTAGCGCTCCGAGTATTTCAATTCTGAAAAAGCCGTAAGACTGCCGCGAGTTAGCTCCCCATCCAGATGCCCACAAAGAAAACAAAGAAATTGCAAATGCCACTACATCGGATAACAGATGAGCTGCGTCGGTTAGTATTGCTAGACTGTTGGCTTTAATCCCACCAGCAACCTCAACACTCATGAACAGAATGCAAAGAATAACTGCAATCCAAAGTTTCTTCATGGCAGCCAATCGTTCTTTTTCATCCTTGCTACTTGTTTTCGCATCTGAAAATCCACATGTTACTCCCTCACACACTTTACTCGTGCCAATGCCCTTCTCGATAATGGGCTGGTCAGAATGTATGTCCACTACATGATCATGCTCTGAGATTTGTGCATCCATCTGCAGGAACAATGATACAAAATTACACTTACAGAACATTTAAAAGCAATAATGCAGGGATGGGGATAGCAAGAAATAACGTGCAGCTGACCGCTAATGTCATGTATACTAGATAATGAAACATTGGAATAATTCTCAACAAAATAAGCATGGACCTAGGGGTAACCAAATGGGCTATAGCTTGAACCAACACCAAAAGAGAAGAAAATGGTACAGAAAAATTAATCAGACAACCAAGACATTGTATCCAAAACAATCTCATTAACTTAAAAAAGAGCCATTTATGTTTAAAATTTCTATCACACCCATCTGTTTTCACCAACCCATAAGCTATAATTATGAGCTACAATCCATAATCATGAATTGAAATTTTAAGGGATCAGGAGGATTTTGAAAAGGAGAAATCATTCATGCACTAATTACAAATTTGCAAACTTGCATTTACAAATGGACATAAAAATACACATTAATAGCATACGGATTGTTCTGAACACCTAAAAAAGCAAACACAGAGGCCCTTTAAGAATTTATTGCAAAGCAATATAATAAAATATAAATAAAAATAAAAAATAAAAAGGGAAAGAAGAAGAGAGGAAAAGGAGGAGTACATACCTGGTAATCGGAACTGAAGGGGAGAAATACGGGTCGGGTGTCGTCTGCACAAAAGGTTTCCGAGTTTCAATGATTGATACAAAGATAAAAAAAAATCCGATAATTAAAGATAACTCTTCTAGAAACTCAGATGAAAAGGCATAATAAACCATCACAAGACCTGGTGTAAATGCTTAGTTGATGTATCAAAACCAATAAATCGTCTAAAATCTTCTAAAAATGTCCCTTTCAAAATGTTGACTTGGTGGTCCTATAATACGAAAAAAAGACACGTAGGAAAATGAAACAATTATTCCCAAACTAAAAACATTCAGCAGGCATATCTTTGTCGGGCCAAAAAAAAAAAAAAAAAAAACTTGAAATCAATAAATAAATTTATAATCTTTTACAGAATAAATAAATTTTTTTTGAAGCATTAATTTTCTTCTCTATATTTAAAATCTCTGAGTGCTGTTTATAGTCATTTCTCAAAAGCAAAAGCGATTACCAGAAAAAAGAGATGAACAGAGACACAACAGGTGGCGGACGGCGGAACCCTACTTCCGAGAGTAGACAGATAAAAAAAATAAAAAATAAAATCTAAACAAATCAAAAAGAAAAAGATGTAAAGCATAATAAAAAATCAAATTCAGATTCGGATAGTACCTGAGGATCTTCAAAAAGCTTATCTCAATGAATAAAGAAGAAGAATTGTTTGAATAAAATCGTCTAGAACTGAGTAGAGGAGGGCAATCACAAGGAATCAAACATCAACCAGCGAGTTGGCGACAGAAAACAGGAATAACACGCGGAGATGGTGTATAACTAATCGCAGGTAGTAGAGATTGTCTCCTATACGGTAATGGAAAAATAATATTCATTGACATATTTGGTAAAATATTCTCGAATAGTTTGTGAATAGTTCATATCCGAACCAATCTATTAAAAATATATGTTTCTACCAAAAAAAAAAAAAATTAAAAAAAAAAAAATATATATATATATATATCTATACTTACTATATAATAAAAAAAAGGAACACTTTTAACATAATTATCCAATTGAACCGTTCCATTTCCGGAAAAAAGGCATTATCAAAACAAAATCACAAATAAATAAATAAAAATAATATAATGTGTATCCTACAAAATCTACAAAATAAATAAATGCATATCCTACAAAATCTCCAAAATAACATTTATTCTACAAAAACTTTTTGCAAATCCTTTCAATATATTGATTTTTTTTTAAATAACAAAGTCCAATATTCAATTTTGGTAACAAATTTTCAACAAAATCTCTTATAAATAACTTCACAAATCCTTTAAATCATTTAATCAAACAAATTCGGCACTATTTTTTAAAACACAATAATAATATTTTAAATAATAATAATAATAATAATAATAATAATAATAATAAGAACAACATGTATCCTACCTAATGCAACTCAAAACGTGCAAAGCGATGACCCGCTCCGTTTCCGAGAAAAAAAAAACACATTACGAAAAACACAAAAAAAATAAATAAAATACTGCATATCCTACCAAATCTACAAAATAATGCCTATATTTACAAATCTTTTTGTCCAATATTCAATACATCATTCTCACGTGTGCCGTCGGTTTTTTTTTATTTTTTCTCATGTAACATGCGTGCATTTTTATTCGTTTGTTCACGTTTCCTAAGTGCACCGTAACCTTAGTACCACTCGAAAGGGATGCAATAACATTTCTCCTAATCATAACGGGAAAGAAATTGGAAAATTATCACCATGGCTGCGAAAACCCCAATATCAAAATTGAATCCACCATTCTCAATATTGTCGTGATTGTGACAATACTGACAATGCTGATGGATTCGTTGCTAGGAGTTTTGCACCGGCTCCTTCCCCTATCGGCGGTATGAATGCTAGGTTGGCATTTTTGAATTAGGTTAATATGTCACATCAATTGCGTTAAGATTTCTACTTGCATTGTTACTTCTCGGTTCTATAATGACTATTTAATGTTACATATCGTGAATTTTTTTTTCTCTTTCTTACCATTTATTTTCGTTTAGATTTAGATATATTTCTTAATTTTCTGGAAAAATATGTTGATGTCAAATTTAAAGGTGTCCGAATTCTAGGAAACTTTATCCTATTAACGGAACTGGAGGAGAAGATACAACAGATTGGGTAACTTAGTTATCTAGTAGGTATGTAAAATTAATGCATTTATTTTGAAGTATGTTCTGAATTTTTCTTAATTTTAGATGGATAGTAGATAGCTTTGTTGATGTCTGATTCCGTTCTCTCATTTCCTCCTCATTCATGGCAGCAAATTCCTGAAAGTTTGATATAGGCCATCCTGCACTGCTCAAAACGTCGGAATCCAAAAATTATATTTAACGGGGTACGTAAATATTTTACAAAGTAAGTAATTTTTTTACGGAGTCTAAAATATTTTTCTATATGTAAAATATAGAGTATTGTTATTTTTAACGGGGACTTCATTGTGCATCCGCCACTGCATAGGAGGGACATGCATGACTCACATGTTAGGTATTAATCACACCTTTTCAGTACACAACAACACTATTTTTTTAAATTTTTTTTTTCACTTTATGTGATTTTTGTTTGAAAACACATATATGTACAGACGAGTGACATTATTGATCATTGTAGGATTCTGAAGTGATGTTTTATATACAAAATGTATAATATTTTTAGGCATCAATATGCCATCCTTCGAGCTTTTTCTCAAAAGATATTATCCATTGACTCAATTTTTTTCCTTACATTTGTCCCATGTTTGTTTGCGACAATGAGAGATATGTGCGTTTCAAATTAGTAGAGGGGAATATGTAAAACTTGATTTATGTGTTTTCAGTCATTTATAATGTTTGGTGTCTTTGGCTTTATTGACATAGAAGTGACATGGTGGGTGGACTGTATGAGTTTTTTTCTATGGAGACTTGGACTTCTGCCTACAAGTTTAAGATCTATCGCCACCTCAGCCTTTAAAGGTCTTAACAAATGTCTTGGTTGTTGATATTCTCCGATGAAAAGGACATGAAATATTTCAGGTGCATTTCTTGGTGTTGACACAACATAGTATAAGTCCATTTTAAATTTGCTTAATCACCACTTGGTGTGATATGTCATATATAATATATAGCTCTAGCAATGCTTTTCTCTGCTTCGAAGTCATCTCTTGCATCAACAAGATGGGTGCGATTATGAAACACAATATGATGTGAAAACATTTCTAATAGGTTACACAATCTCTGAGTTCACTGTTTTACGTCTTCCATTGGATGATTAGTTCAACCTCAATTTTATGATCATGTTTACTCTTCGTACAATCCATAATTTTTTTTTTGGAGTTGAGTAGCTAGCATAGGTTCTTTGTCTTCTTTGATTATTTTAGTTATGTTACAGAACAATTCTCTCTTCCTCTTCTTAATTTTTTTTTCCTTTTTTCTTTTTGGGTTTATGCAGGGGGGGTTAGAAGAAAAACTAAATGGATATGAAATGAAACTGATGTATGTTTAGTTTCTAGAACTACTGATATTTCACTGCCACTCTTTAAAGATAATGGGATACACACTATCACTGCTATGCACAATCTATATACGTTCGAGTGAGAATATTAACTTATGTCGTTCACACAATTTAAAAGAGGTTTAGCGGTTGGCGGGACCCTCCATCGTGAACAAAATTAATTAGACAATGATTAAATGTGGGTTGTATCATTTTCCATTCTCAAACAATGTATTTCATCGATTTGTTACTTTAGTTTTATACATATATTTTTTAAATGTTGCGTAAAGTATGTAGACAAAACAATCATGAACTTAAGAACATTGTTTCTAAATTTGAAATAATGTTTACCTTTTTGTGGTGTCATATTAGTAAGAGATGTAGAAATTGACGTGCTCTTTAATATTTGATTTTACAAATTTCCAGCCATGTGAATGGGTTATACAAACTGATATTGTACATCATTGGATATAATCTCATTATTTATTTCATTTATGCTTCATATTTTTTTTGGTTTATCATTTATGCTTTATATGCTCTTATTAGTTTTAAGTTCTTAAAATGTTCTCATTCCCGTGCATTATGCACGGGTTATCAGTTAGTATATATATATATATAGGGAGACTTATATGTGTGTTTCACCTGTCGGTACTCAAATTTTAGGTGCTCAACATATATTTTATATTTTCATTGTGCAAAAAAAAACATATATTTTAACTATTTTTGTTTTTATGCCGAATTTTTAATTATACTTTTTGTGGAGTGTGCATATTAAGAAAACAATTAATGTGTTGTTTCTAAGTAGTGATGGACATATATACCCTATCACATAATAAATAATCTTTTGTAATATGAAATGAATATATAAACATTAAATGTACGTTATGATAGAGATACGTTTGGAAAATGAATATTAAATGATGTATTGATTTTCTAAATAAACATTTTTATGAGACAATTTATTTTAAAAAAATTGATATTTTTTATGGGACGAAAGTATTATAAGATGTGCATGATTGTTATGAATGTTCCACTAAGAGCAGATGTACTGGTTCGCATCAGATTTTGACCTCTATTGACAATATATTCCTACGTGACAACAAATAAAATAATATAGATTGACTAACTTTGACAATATGGTGTAATGGTGGTGGGTTTTAAGAGAGAGTAGATGGTGTCTCTTGCCATATAGATTTTCGGATGTTGGCATAGACGAGTTGGGTTAAAAAGCAAGCTATTTTGGTATTGTTATATTGTCTTGCAATTACACAAAATGTCTATTCTGCTTTTGTCGGAGGAGATGACAGCTAAATGTGTCTTAGCACGTTTGCTCTAAGGTTTGCTACTCTTCTTATCCGCATGGTCACTTTTGTATCTTTTAGGGTTCATTCCGATGACAGACATACACATCAGACAGTTCCTACTAGCTAGAGTAATCCGGCAAGACATCCTTTATCACTGTTTTTTTTTTCATCTTATGCATTGAAGGCCTTTCTGCACTTATCCACAAAGCGACTGTTGAGGGAGACTTAGAGGGCATTTCATTTGGGAGGCACAAAGAGGTCTATGTCTTGCATATTTTGTTCGCAGATAATAACCTTATTTTTTCAATGCCACTGTAGGAGGAGTTTAAGTGGTTAGGAAAATTCTAGACCGTCATGAGTTTTTGTCGGGACGTTTTATCAACACCCTCAAGTCCACCCTGTTTTTTAGCAAGATAATCGTAGATGCGGATAGGAGTGAGGTTATCTGCATCCATGGGGTTCCATTGAGTGTAAGAACCGGAAATTACTTGGGGTTGCCCTTTATGACGGGTAGATCGAAGAAGCAGTTTTTCCGGTACTCAGAGTATCGTATTCGGAAGAAGCTCAGTCGGTGGAAGGATAACTTTGTGTCGGAAGCCGCTAGGGAAGTTCTTATCAATAGTTGTTGCAAGCCATCTCCACATACGTTATGCAATGTTTTTATCTCCCTAAGTCGCTTAGTGATACCTTGGAATCTATGATAAAAAGATTTGTATTTGGGGGGGGGGGGGTGTGGAGGAGAGGCACAAAATTCGCCGGAAGCAATGGGAGACGTGTACTATGCCTAAGGATTTGGGTGGATTAGGCTTTCGCAGTCTTAATTGTTTTAATCTTGCGCTTTCAACTGAACATGTGTGGAGAGTGTTGAAGATGCCTAATAGTTTAGTGAGCCAAGTTTGCGGATGAAGTACTTTAGCCAAAGCAACATCCTAGTTGTGTATGTGGGATCTAGACTTTCCTATTTATGGTGTAGCCTTTTGGAAGGGCGTTATCTCTTTGTTTGTGACTTGAGGTGGAGGGTTGATAATTGTTCTTTGATTAACGTCTATTTGAATGTGTGGATTCCCGCCCACATTCTTTTCGTGTCTTCTCATATTTGCCGTATGAGTTGGAGTTCAATCGTTATTTATAGCAGGTACTCGTTTTTGAGATCGTGATTTGATCAACAATACATTTTATCCATACGATGCTCAGGCGATTCTAGGCATTCACCTAGCCTTGAGAGATCATGACGATGATATCATGTGGCATTATGACCCCCGTGGTTATTATTTGGTCAACTGTGGCTACATGCTTGCTACACAGTTATACCATGGGTCCTATCGCCGTTGGGACCGTATTCTTTGGACTGTTGTGATAGTGTTTAGAGGTGGATTTGGTCGGTTCCGGTGAGGCCACACATTGCACACATTATATGTAAGTGCATGCACAACTTCCAATTGAGGAATCCCTTTGTACACGGGCTATGTGGGTTTCACACGTAGAATCTTCATTATACTTTAATCTGATGTAGTATTCCGCTGGCAATTTGGGGGCGAATGAAAAAGGTAGTGCCATATTGTTTCATCGTATAAAAACGTATAATTAACCTACCAAAATTCATTACATATGATAGGAGACTTGGTATTCACTCGCATAGAAGATAATACAATTGTAAAATTTGACGTTGATTCCATCCAATATATAGACACCAAGTATATGGTGCATTTCATTGTATGTAATAATAGAAGCGTAATAATTATTTAAAAATTTCATCACTAATACAACATTTTATTTTTTTTGAAACGAACTTTTTTATTAAAGATCAAGAAGTGGAACGTACACAGCTTACAGAGAAAAAATCACAAAGCAATTACATCATAAAATCAATAATCTAAGTTCCAAGCTAATCGGAGATTTCTAACTCAAGTTTCCACATTTGATAGTAAGACAGTAGTCGGCGGAGGACTATCTGCTACACCGTGAAAGATCTTATTTCGCCAAATCCAGATGCAGGAGGCCATCTCTCTGAATTGATAGGCTCATTCCTAATTGCGTCCCTGAGTGTCAATATTGCAACTAATCCATTCAGGAGCAGAGGTGTGAGAAAACAACTCATCCTAGAAGTACCTGGGGAGGATATTCTTCCAGAGCTTCATAGGAAGTGTGCAGTCTCTCAAAGCATGCATGATCGATTCTTCAGCATTCTTACACAGTTGGCAGGTCGCAAACTCACTGACGTGTCGTTTAAACAGCAAGGACATGGTAGGGAGGGCCGTGTGGGCTGCTTGCCACATCAAAAAATTAAGGCGCGGCGGGCCCGTAAGTTGCCAAACATCTTTTCAAACATGTGCCTTAGGGGCCTTACTCTCCTTGGTGAGGAAATCATAGCCGTCCGTCCACAGTATATCTTTTACTAGTACCGTCTAGCCACACAATATTCATGTCGTCGATTCCAAAACCATCATTTAAGAGATCAGCCGCATAGGAAATATTTTTCCAAATAAAAGAGGAGGTCGGCTTAGGCTTCAGAAAGGGATTACCGTATTTTTGCACCAAGAACTTGACCCAAAGAGCCTGATCATCAGTAAGAATTTGCCAGACTAGCTTACCCAGCAGAGCTACATTCATAGAGCGAAGATTTTTGAAGCCGAGTCCTTCACTATCTTTAGGTTGGCAAAGTTTATCCCAAGATAGGTAGTGCAACTTCCTCTCTGAATCATCTTCGCCCCAAAAAAAACTTCCTGCACAACTTTTCCAATTCCTGAAGGCAAGCCTGAGGGAGTTTCATCGTCTGCATTGCATCACTAATACAACATTCGTTAATAAATAATTTCAATCTAATCAACAGTTTCTTCTCCTTTTTTATTTATTTTTTATTTTTTATTTTTTATTTTTTAAAAGCTCTAATGAACAGTTCAATGTGACTGGAATGTAATTTTGACACATAAGTACATCTTAGGTACTTGCTTTGTTGCCCAGATAAAAAGCATAGGCCCGATTCCGAAGGAAAGCCCATTAGGCTATGATCGTAGCCTCGTTCCAAAGTGCTATTTGTATGTTGTAGGGTCCTTCAAAAAATTGATACTCTTACCTTTATTATTTACTTATCTTGGTTTATGTTAATTATTATGTGTCAAATTTGTGCTTCAATGATAGAAGACAAGCGATTTTGATGACAAAAATATATCACTTATAGCCTCTAAGGGCTCACTGATACTCAAGTTATACTTTACGGCCCTCAGTTATCTCAATAAGGGTATTTCCCGACCCTATAGACTAGTCATCAGGGTCAACGAAAAAACCTCGACCTTGTACATGGTCATGAATCTCAATAGGTACACCCAAGTCATGAACATAATCCTAACCCCTATGCCCCCCCTGTCATCCGAGGTTTTGGGTTCAAGGCTTGCAATGCACGGACCAAGCCACGTTCCATCATTCACACTTGTACTCATAAAATTGTCTTTGATAATTAATATAGTCAACCATGTTGGCTACATAAGCGCATCTGATATGGAGCAAGCCTCCCCAGAACACCATGACTACAATCGCGGGGCAGGTTCCCTATATTTATCCCCATGGTGACTTTCTTCCCTCCATGACTCTTTGTACTCTTGCTACCTAATCACTCTAAATGACTCCGGGCCTATAAAAACCACAGTCTCGTATATCGTCTGACACTAACAGTTTACAGACCAAATCATTTTTAACTCTCCACCTCAAATACTGACTTGGTCGGCTGAGGGACTTCAACTAGAAAACTCCTATTGTCATGAGGTATGTTCGTAGTTTCTTCAAGGCTCGGAAAAATTGGCAAGTGATCGGAGCACTCTTATAACGTGTTTGTTAAATGTTTTTGTGTAATTAAGAATGTTTGAGAATGTCATAAATTTTTGGGTATTTGTTTATAAGGACTACTTTGAGTACTTAATTAGGCACTTGGGACACACTTAAATCTTAATTGGTTATAAGGACATAAATTAGTAACTAGACAAAACTAACCCTAATTAATTTTAAAAAAAACCATCGTTGATTTTTTTCAGGACGCTAAAAAAGTGTGTTTTTTTCTGGACGCTAAAGAGACACCGCGATGAAGTGACACCGCGATGCATCAGGGGTGGTCAATGGATCGCGGTGTCACTGCATCGCGGTTGTTAGTGCATCGCGGTGTCTCTGCATCAGGATGGCCACTACATCGTGGTGGTCAATGGATCGGAGGTGGTCAATGCATCGCGATAGTCACTGCATCGGGATGGTCACTGCATCACGGTGGTCAATGAATCGCGGTGGTCAATTAATCGCGGTGGTCAATGCATTGGGGTGGTCACTGTATCGCGGTGGTGAATGCATCGCGGCGTCTTTTCATAGGGGGTGGTCACTGCATCGGGGGTGGCCACTGCATTGCGGTGGTCAATGGATCGGGGGTGGTCAATGCATCGGAGGTGGTAACTGCATCGGGATGGTCACTACATCGCGGTGGTCAATGCATTGGGTGGTCAATGCATTGCGGTGGTGAATGCATCGCGATGGCCATTGCATCGCGGGTGGTCCATGCATCGCGGTGTCACTTCATCGAGTTGTCTCTGCATCGCGTCGTCTTGCATCACGGTGTCTCTTCATCGGGGGTGGTCACTACATCGAGGTGTTTCTGCATCGGGGGTGCCCACTGCATCGCTGTTGTCAATGCATCGAGGTGGTCACCGGAAAAAAAAAATCCTTTTTAGCGTCCAAAAAAAAAACCCTTTTTAGCGACCTGAAAAAGAAAAAAGATCAGCGCTTTTTTTTTTTTGTTAATTAGGGGTAGTTTGGTCTATATTTTAATTTTATATCCTTATAACCAAATAAGATTTTAGTGTGCCATATTTGCCTAGTTAAGTCTAATATGTTTATTTTTGGACCCTTGCCCCGAAATTTTTAATCAACAATGTTCAAAATACTCTTGCATCACTAAGTATATAAATAGATATAGAACAAAAATAAATTATTAAATGAATAATAAGATTGAAAAAAATAATGACATCTTAATATTCTAAAATACACACAATATAGATAAAATATAATGTAATGTGGAATTATTATTATTAGTATTTATTTTTGTTTTGCTTTCGCAAGGTATCTCAAGACCATTGGTTTTATGGTCGTTCAGGATCATAATGTCACACTTGGTCCATCAATAAAAATTCTTATAAGAACGGTAAAAATGTAAAAATATGACATTTATATTTTACACGGTGGGGTCTTGTGTGTATTTTTGCTTTTCTATTAATCATAGATCATCAAATCATATTTGATCTATGACCATAATAAAATTTCCGAAAGACAATTGTATGATACGAACATGAAAATTTGTAAGTTATTGCTATGGGGTATTTAAAATGTCAAATAAAACAGTTGGAGCAGACTAACTTTCTATTTACTTATTTATTTTTAATATTTTTAAAACGCTAAGCTATTGATTTGGTAAATTTCTCTTTTCATTCTTAAAAATTAAAAGGGTCTTCTTACGTAGAAAATTGTTCAACGGCATTCTACGACAGTGACCCGATGTTAGTTTTCACATGTAGCTTATAAGCAATGCTAATTAGGATGACATGGTCACCGTCGCATTGCCAGACCTGAATTCCGAGACGTTAAATTTATTGAAAGTAGCGTTCGAAAAATAATTTATGTAATTGTTTTTTTTTAATAAACGACATTTTTATTTCATCTTATTATTTGTTATGTGTTTATATTTAATACATTGCTGAGAACTCAAAGTCGTATCATATGTAGCAATATAACTTGATGTGTGTCACACATTAGGATTTGATGTGCCTAAATCATTCTTCGGTTCGCGGATCCTTATTCGGCTCTGACCGGCCACCGACATTAGAGGATAAGGCCACTGGCCATTACAGCCCACGAGCTCGCAAGCCAAATTAGAGCCGCGAGCCTTCGGATCAGTTCCAAGCCCTCAACCTTATGCGACGACAAAAAGGATTAAGGGCCGACACGCGATCTCATTTAATAAACGGGTTCGCCAGCGACCTCGACCATAATATTTAGAGGAAGAGCTACCTCAAGTTCAACAAAACAATGATATAACGGATGCAAAGGTCAGCGAGGCCATCATGAGCGCGACCTATCGGCTCCACTACGAGCCCGTTACTGTAGAGAATATCTATTTGGTACTATGTGTCATTATTTGTAAATAAACCGACTTCAGTCGGTGGCTCTCCCTATAAATACGGGAGCTATGTAACTTCATGAAAGGCCGGATCATAATCTATAAAAAGAAGGCAAAGCCAAATTGCCCCCGTCCTCTTCTCTCATAAAAGCACCACCGCCGGAATCCATTGCCGCCACCGGGCCCACCAGCTAACACCACTTTTACACAATTTTATAGCCAGATATTCTAAATATAAACACCGTTATAACAACCGAGATGATTTCAACATCGTCAGTTGGCTCCGTTACCGGGAAATCGACATTTTCGTCACTTTTCCGGTCAGATCTAGAATTTCCGGCGGCCTAAAACCACCCATTTTTTGTTTTCCGGCCAGGTGTTCATCAAGATCTGATGAGAGATAAATTTATGATCATTATTACGACATTTTACCCCAATATTGATACCATTTTGAGCATTTTTGTATCAATTCAAGTCAAAATTACTAAGTTTTATTCAAATGTATAAGTAGTAGTTATTATATAAATTATCGTATTTTTATAAGTTTTTTATTAGTTTTTGTACCGGTTTAGTAACGGAGTGTCGTGTCGGATTTACGTTTGGTATTTTGGTGGTTCATTGCGGGATTATATATTGACCAAGATTCCACGTAACGACATGTTTTGAAGCCTAAAAGATGGATTTTGAGGGAAAGAAGAAAATGCCACAAGCTTACGAGTTCAACGGATCAAATTATTTTTCCTACGCGCTTCTACCGTAACCTGTTTTCGATGGAAATTTGACCCGAATTAGAGGCATTTTCTGGAGAATAGTTCTTGACTAAAGTTGTAGATATTTAAATGAGCTTTCCAACACATTTTGAATCACGTCAATCGGAGGTCTACAACTCAAGTTATGAATTTTTTTTACCGAACAGTTGATATCTCGGGTCGAACCGGATATTTTTGGCTCAACTTGTTGCATGTTACTCCATGTGCTAACTAATGATGATGATGATGAGTCATAACAAACTCATCAATACCTCCCACATCGCTTGTAACAAACTTGGCATATGCTTAGCATATTCTCCAAAAATATCTCCCTCAAATATCACCTCCCTCATTACAACCTCCCTCAACTCCCCCTATAAATACCTCCCAATATCCATCAAAAAACCTTGCCCCATCTTGGCCACTCTTGGCCAAGATCTCTCTTCTCCACCTCCTCCCATTTCTTCCATTCCCCTCTTCTTCATCTCCGTTCTTCATCTCTTTTCTCGTTTTATTTTATTTTCGGGCCCGTATATACATATGTCTATGTATGTATATATGTTTTTATAAATAAAAGTAGTACGTTGTAATGCTCGAGAGAATTACCGAGAAAGTTGTTATTGAAGAAGTTGTTATTTTCAGAGAATACGGCTTTGATTTGCACTTAACGGGTAATTTTATCAAGTTATTACTTTTGTTGTTTATTTATATATATATATTATATCTATCACTATGTTAAACTAAAAATATGTCTAGCCAAGATATGAATCTGAATTAGTTAATCTTTTGGTAAAATGAATGATCGACTCCGGTAATCATGATTAAAACTAATTATAATGAATCTTTTTCTATTTTGCAACGTATTGATAATATTCGGATTGACGTAATTAATCAAGATGAATCGCAACATATAACCTGACGATGAACCGACCGGAAAGTTAGGATATGAGATAAAGGATAGAAAAACCGGAGGGTAAAAATGGCCGAGTGAAAACGTGACAACGGAATCCTATTTCCTACCCGGGGGCAGATTTGTCTTGGGAAAGATGAATCTTATTAAATTTGTGCTCAAGATAGTAATAATGTTAAAATCAACGGTTTAATTGAAACTAACACCGGAAAGTTAAATCGATCCGCCTGACAACCGGAGCCTCTTTAATAACATCGGCCGTTTGACAAACGGAATAACCTCTTTTATCCGGGGTAGATTTGTACTCGGTACCTGTTCAGACTAACTGAGATTAGCATGGGGCAGTTGTGGAGATTAAACTAATGACAATTTGACACATGACAATTTCATACGCTCGTGTGAGAAGGAGTTGTATAGCTTAGGAGTACACCGGTTTATACATAATTGACCTCCTTGCATCAAGGAAAAGATCTGTCTCATTCAATTTCAATACAAAAAGATATTGATTCAGTAAAGTATTCTTGGCTATATCCAAAAATATATATATTATCTATTTTTATATTTATATATTTATTTACTGCTTTACTAACAATCTAACTAATCTAACTATCTAACCCGAGGAAAATGGTAAAAACTGCGACTTAGATCGATTTAATAATAGCTTCTTGGTGTTTAACCACACTTTGAATTATGCCTTCATTTCCCTGAGGATACGACCTGACTCACCAGACTAGCACGATAATTTGACCCGGTACACTGCCGGTAAGGATCGTAACACCTAGAAAAGGTCCGTCAAGATCTCTATCAAGATCTATTAGATCTTCATTCAGAGCTATTTTTTTTTATATATATACAGCTCGAACTCTTCATCAAATAAAAAGATTGAGCTGTGGAATATTGCAAGAGGTTCTTCTATGATTAAAGGAAGAAAAGAGGAAAGCTGCGAATGAGTTTTCTTTGTAAAGCACATAGCTAATTCAGTCTCCGATCGACTCCCGTTTCATCTTATCGGAGAAGATGACCAGAGCCGGAGAAGCAGCGCTAGTGAAACTTGGGAGCTTCATAACAAATTCAAGGGGGCAGAGCTGGAATCGAATTAGAGGGCTGCTAAGAAGAGAGGATGCCTGTGTCGGTCTCGATTTCGAAGGCCCACTTGAAATCGAAGTTGAATCCGGCCTTTAACCCATGAATTCCGGCGAGCGTCTAACTCAAGGAAGTTCTATTTTCTCATTTTCAATAATTATAAAATAAAATAAAAAAAAGAACCACCTAAGTTCATCTCTGGAGCTCGAATTGAAGTGGAAGCGGCAAAAGTATGGCCCATTTCCAACACTTCAGATTTTCATAAATCCTCCTGCGACAATCAAACAAAAAGCTCAAGAAAACGGGGCTGCCAGATATGAGCCCGTCAGACACTAGGCCGTCAATTATAAGCTCTCCATATGAGCTCTCTATTTACAACCCCTCAAGCTTGTTTTGAAACAGAGTTTTGAAACAGACTTTCAGATTTGGTTGTGCGATATTTATGGCTTATGTGAATGATACCGGTCGGCTAGCTCTAAGTCCGACCTCATCGGCAAGCTCTAAGCCCGACACCAGTCGGCTAGCTCTAAGCCCGACACCAGTCCGCTAGCTCTAAGTCCGACCTCATCGGCTAGCTCTAAGCCCGACCTTCAGCTCGGCTAGCTCTAAGTCCGACCTTC
This sequence comes from Gentiana straminea, assembly GCA_036785695.1. Classification (NCBI taxonomy): domain Eukaryota; kingdom Viridiplantae; phylum Streptophyta; class Magnoliopsida; order Gentianales; family Gentianaceae; genus Gentiana; species Gentiana straminea. The sequence continues at coordinate 13,087,765 of JAVUPR010000266.1, read as the reverse complement.
AGCTCGGAAAGCTCTAAGCTCGACCTCAACATTTGTTCAAGTTACGCGAGATCCCGATCTTGTCCAAAACAAGGGGGCCCGTGGGAAATTCTTTTTTCGAGCTTATACTTTGGGTAAGGATTTGTTCCCAGCAAGCACGTCACGTCATAGCTCCGATCTTACTCAAAACAAGGGGTCCGCATACTGGGAATTTTTCGATTCAGTTATCGAGTCGCCAAAAACAAAGGGCCGAGAGTGGAAAATTTTCACACGGGCATATGAGTGCGCAGACTCAAAATTTATTTCAACCAAGTTTGCCCTCAATCTTGCTTGAAACAAGGGGGCCGGAGGTGGAAATTTTCAAACAGACGGGAATGACCCGAATTCGACATTTATTTCAACCAAGCCCGCAACGACCTTGCTTAAAACAAGGGGGCCACACATCGGACTTTTCGATTCAATCATTGACCTCAACCGAAACAAGTAAAGCTTTGAGCTCAATTATTTTTAGCAAGTTCGATGCTTTGATTTCCTCGACCTCACCAAAAACAAGGGGGCCCTATATATAGATACACATATACGGATATACCGAACCCAATTAGCAGACTCGAAAATGATGGAATATTTCGAGCAAAAGTAATGGCGCGAGCTCATTTTATTACAAGCTCCGTATCAGCGAGCTCATTTATTACATGCTCCGTATCAGCGAGCTCATTTATTACAAGCTCCGTATCAGCGAGCTCATTTATTACAAGCTCCATATCAGCGAGTTCATTTTATTACGAGCTCTGTTACAAGCTCGCCATCAACATGAGATTTCTCTTCACCAACAACAGGTCCGTCCGCTTAATAGCGCGGCACAAGCAGGCTATAAGCCAATCGCTTCGAGGCCGCTCGCTTGAATAGCACGGTCCTAAGTGAACAAGTCACTTCAGACGACAAGGTCGCCAATAGACCCAGAGTTACTTCGAGGCCGCTCACTTGAATAGCACGATCCTAAGTGAACAGGTCGCTTCAGAGAACAAGGTCGCCCAAGACCCTATAAGTCCGTCCGCTTAATAGCGCGGCACCAACAGGCTACCAAGGCATCATATTTGGAACTCCCCATCGAGCGAGCATTTTATAAGACTGAGCTTTAAGTCGGCATCATATTTGGAACTCGCCCTCGAGCGAGCATTTTATAAGACCGACCTTTAGGTCGGTATCATATTTGGAACTCGCCATCGAGCGAGCATTTTATAAGACCGACCTTCAGGTCGGCATCATATTTGGAACTCGCCCTCGAGCGAGCATTTTATAAGTCCAACCTCAGCTCGGCATCATAATTTGGAATTCGCCTACAAGTAAACTTTTTATAAGACCGACCTAAGCTTGGCATCATAATTTGGAATACGCCTATGAACGAACCTTCTTGTAAGACCAACCTCTAGGTCGGCATCATATTTTGGAACTCGTCTTTGAGCAAGCCCTCTACAAGACTAGAATCTCTCAAGCCACCAAAGGCTAAATCAATTCACGACGCAAAAACCATAAAGTCAGAATCAATTCATGGCACAAGCCACAAGAAGCGAATTTCATCAACTACACGTAAGCCACAAAAGGACCTACTCTAAGTAAGGCATTTAGGCAAAGCTAACAGGCGATCCGCCACAATAGCGAGCCATCATAGTATTTCAAAGCAACAGATCTGCAAACAGACTATTACTCCCCACCTAACATTTCAAGAAAATGATTAAGGCACGGAGTAGGGGCCATTGATGTGCCTAAATCATACTTCGGTTCGCGGATCCTTATTCAGGTCTAACCGGCCACCGACATTAGAGGATAAGGCCACCGGCCATTACAGATCGTGAGCTCGCAATTCAAATTAGAGCCGTGAGCCTTCGGATCAGTTCCAAGCCCTCAACCTTATGCGACGACAAAAAGGATTAAGGGGCCGACACGCGATCTCATTTAATAAATGGGTCTGCCAGTGACCTCGACCATAATATTTAGAGGAAGAGCTACCTCAAGTTCAACAAAACAATGATATAACGGATGCAAAGGTCAGCGAGGCCATCATGAGCGCGACCTATCGGCTCCACTACGAGCCCGTTACTGTAGATAAATATCTATTTGGTACTATGTGTCCTTATTTGTAAATAAACCGACTTCAGTCGGTGGCTCTCCCTATAAATACGGGAGCTATGTAACTTCATGAAAGGCCGGATCATAATCTATAAAAAGAAGGCAAAGCCAAATTTCCCCCGTCCTCTTCTCTCAGAAAATCCACTGCCGCCACCGGGCACCACCGGCTAACACCACTTTTACACACTTTTATAGCCAGATATCCTAAATATAAACACCGTTATAACAACCGAGATGATTTCGACATCATCAGGATTGAGTTTATGGTGATACACTTGAACTGTTAGTCCGTGGTGAACTTAATCAAAGTATGTGGTCTATTGATTAAACCACCATTAATGCGCCTAGAACACTTTAATGTGTGACCGTCTTATCCGGACAGTCGATATTCGTTATCTAAGTGGGGCATTTATAAATGATGTAGTCATATAGGACTTGACCGATTTAATATGCATTTGTCATATAATTTCGTGATTGAGAAATCTTATTAAATCACAAGATGATCATATATGGATTAACCTTAATCCTGAAGTGATTACAGACTCCTACTTCTTTCAGGATAGGGTTTGATGTGTTCGTTAATAATCGCTAAGAGGCGCGGTTCGAATCACTTTCACATTGACACTATTCTGGAATGAGTGAGAAGTGTGTGCCTCACATATATGGAATCCATTACTTCACACGGGAAGTAGAAAGACAATCCCATTATTTGTTAAAGAAACTTATCGATCCGCGGAGTTCGTATTGGTTATGAACTAATTGATCACTAGTGGGTTAATGGTAAATAATGATAAGATGTATTGAAGAAGGTTTACGGAAATAATCCCGCTTAATTACGGATAGTCTATTGAGGGTTATCTGTATGTAATGATTATATCAATGGACACTTATCGACTCGACGTTTTGAGTTATATCTATAATCGATAGAGTTCAGTTTCGCATTTATGGTGGCGTAATTCCGGAATTAATAAGCTGAGTAGAAATATTATGTTCGATGAATATTTTATTCAATTTATTGTAGCTACTGGTTATAGGTCCATGATCCCCGGGTTGGCTCCTAACACGCGAGTGTTTTCTCGTTTTGTGGAACCTCGAGAATAAATTAAATAGTTGGTCTATTTAATGAATATGCGAATATTATTTATTTGGTAATATGTAAAATAGAAAATACATTTCTATTAAATTTAATGGCAAACGTGGCGCCATATATGTTGAATAAATTCGGAAAAGGAATTTTCCTAGATTATGTCACATGTGTAATTAATTATTTATTTGTTAGATAATTAATGGAAAAGAGATAATAGATTGTTTTTTTTGGGAATTATCTCTTATTTTATGGCAAATATCTTTTCCTTAGGAAAATAGGTAATTGTGGTGTGAAAATGATAACTCTATCTTGACTAGTTATTTCCTATATAAAGAGAGTTCATTCTAGCACAAAACACACACAAAATTGTGCCACATTCAACTAAAATAGGAGAGAAAAATTAGTTTCTTGTTCTAGTCATTAAGAGAAGAAAAACCTAGGGTTTTTTCTTGGGCATATTCGAGGAAGTTCTGAGGCGAGGATCGACGTACACCAGTCGTCGCTAGGAGATACAATCCGGAAGACTGCAGCTTCTCCCTCTCTGTCGATTTACTATTCCTCTTCAATTGGGTAAATCTTCAACATTCTCATAGTTATGTTAATTATTTATGCGGATCATATCGTGGTAAAATCGCATGCGAATTTATTCATAGCTTCCGTTATGCATGATCGAGCGTCTCGATCGGTGCTGTGAATCAGATTTGACGATCCAATTATAGATCGGATCCGGATTCATGTTTCTGTATATCTAGAAAAATTTATATAATAGATGGAATTAAGTGAGACACCATTAGTTGGATGAAATTAAGTGGTGTCACATCCTGTAATAGGTGATGCTATAGACGTTTACGAGATCGAACTAACTGCCCCACTATGAGTGACGGTGGTATCCCTAATTGAAAAAAGTGAAGAAATTGTAGCTAGATATTAGTTTGAGTAAAAGAGATTAGTAGTTTAGTTTAGCAATTTTTTTTTTTTTTTGAGAAACCAAACATTTTATTAATCAAGATTTGCCAAACAGGCGGTCAAAACGTCACTCGAGGGTGAAGATCCCCAAAGTGTCCGAGAAAAAACTAACAAACCATGACGAGCTAAAAGATGCGCTGGGACATTCCCCACACGCCGAATAAAAGAAAAGGAAACACGCGTAAAGCTAGGTAAACGTGCCAGAGAATCCTGGACGAGACAACCATGAGTAGTAAAATCCTCCCCTGGTCGTTGAAGACGCACAACACATGCCAAACAATCACTTTTCACCTCTAACCTCTGAATCCCTAGGTGCAACGCCTCCTCTGAATCCCTGGTTTAGCAATTTTAGGTTAAACAAAGACAATACACGGGATTTTTTTTTTTTTTTGACGATAAGGACATGTCAATTGTGTTTTTATTAAAAGGAGAATGACGGAGGTGCCAACTCCATCCACACATTTTTTGTTAGAGAATTTCGAATAAAATAATAATAATGGAGGGAAAAATCCGAATGGATATGTGACAAAGAGTTGCGTCGATTCGGTGAAATGTTGCAACCACATAAGGGTTGCACATGTTCGGTTGAATCATTTTGAAAGGATGCAACTGGTAGTAAATAACCTTCTTCATTGTGAAAATGGTTCTTCAATTTTTTCCCATAAGAAATTTATTCTTTTTTAGAGGCCGGCTTCTTAATTATGTTATTCATAGCATTCGGAAATACACGACTTGCATATTTTTCGAGTCAAGAAGAGATTTACAGAACATGATCGATTCGCTGTTTTCTTCTCATTGAAGTGCAATAATCCAAATAAGGTATGACTGTTGTATCTTGAGAGACGATTGTCATTACCGTGCGGGGCAAAAACATCTTAAGTGCAGAGTGTTACACTCGCATCAGTCAATAAGTTTTCTGTCATATTTTATGTTATTACCCGTGTATAATTAAAATTATCAAACCGAATTAAACCAACAATTTTATTGATTTTGAAGAAGCAGATACAACAAGAAACAGAGAAAGAAATACAATAGAAAAGATAAAAGGATATGCTACGATCTGAGCCGAGACGAACTCTTTCCTTAAGACAAATTTGCCCCGGTATGTACCCCGGTTTTGTAGCAATTGTCTCCCAGGAATTCTCAGATATACCTTTCGTAATAGAGGTACGTCTAACTCGAACACCGGCGAACCTTTGACGATTTCACTTATTCTCTTCACTATGATGCAAGAACGAAAAAAATGTGCGTAAATATGGTATGATATTTGCTTTGGTGTTTCAAATCAGTGTATCTTCCACTCTTGCAAAGGGACGTTTATATAGGCTGCTGATCAAGCCTGAATTGATGGTGATTAATGACTTTAATTGAAGATGAGGTTGCTTCATCTTCATCAGTTTAGCAATTGGAGAGCCAGCCCTTGAAGAGGCTTCTAGAATGCTGTTTCATCTTCTCAGCTGAATGTTGCACGAATCGAATCGAGCTGATACTCTGATCAGAGCCCATCAGAATGTGTATTGGGCCAATTAAACTTTGTATAAAAATTTAATATTGTCCTGGGCCTAGGGCCCCCAGGCCCATTCCCCAAAGCCAAAGCCCAAGGTCAACGGTCACGGGCACGGGCAGGCAGCGGCGGCGCGCGCGCGTGCGTTTGGCCATTTTAGCAGAACGTCTGACCGCTAAAACCAACCCGATATCTCTCATTCTTCTAGGAGCTTATACCACATACAACATTCTTCCCACATAAATACTAGGAACTGTTTCTCTCAACTCCCAATGTGGTTTACAAGTTGAAACTTTTCAACTTCCACTTCCAACATTAAATTCTTTCAACCACCCGACTTTAAGCGTTAATTTCTCATTCACTCGTTATCCGAATTGAATGATTCCAAATCCCGAAGTCATCTACAACTCACGCAGTTTTCGGAATTAACAAAACATTATATATATTCTATACAAGAATATATCCGAATTACGCTTACAAAGTCACTGAATAAAATGATTATAAAATCATTTTTAATTCACTTTTAATTCAATTCCTCATTTTCTCCAACATTTTATATTTTCGTTTTTAAATGAATTTCGTGTAAAAAAAATACTAGATTACTAATTTAACCAACATTTTACCGGCATTGTCTCCAACCATACAAATAATTGGAAGGAAGGGGAAAAAAAAAGCAAAAAGAATCTGAACCATTCAAAACAGTGTTTCGGGGATGGGTTGAGGAGTTTTTCGGTACCAGCATCATTTTTGCTTTTTGTTTTTTTTTTTTGTTTTTTTGAAGGGCCATTTTTGTTATTAGAATGTCATGATTTTCGTAATTTTCCAATTTTTGTTATTAGAATGTCATGATTTTCGTAATTTTCCAATTCGTGATCAATAAGAAAGAGAAAGAGAGAAATGGTTGGTCCATAAATAAATCCCTGTTTGGACGGTTCTTTGTAGAGCTTTCTATATGTCTTTTCTCTCAAGAACAACTTTTTACTTTTCTTTGTTAAGTGCAGTTTTTATTTATTTTTTATTTTTATTTTTGTTGTTGTTGATGATGTAAATGGAGAATTCTATGTAGACAATTTTTTTGTGGATTTTATTATGTGGACTTTTTCGTTGCACTTTTCTATGTGGATAGACAATTTTTTTTTTTTTTTTTTTTTAAAGAACAAAGGATTTTATTAATTAACGTCCGCAAAACACGCGGCTAAAACATCTTTAGATGATAAACTGCCCCAGGATGTCACATCAAGTAAAGACAAAGCAAGACGCGCAAGAAGGTGCGCAGGGACATTATCAGTGCGGCGAATAAAAGAAAAAAAAATGGAATCAAAATTAGGGAGCAGAGCTAGGCAATCCCTCAGAAGACAGTCATGAGCAGTGATGTCCTCTACAGGCTGTCGAAGCCGCTGCACACAAGCCATGCAGTCGTTTTCCACCTCCACCCGCCGCAAATACAGTCGTTGTGCCTCTGTCAGTGCCAAGTAAATGTCTAGTAGCTCCATATACTCCGGCCGACCTCCCCGTCAAAAAGGATAGCCCATGGCATGCAAGACTACCCCTGCAGGATCTCGAAAAACTAGCCCAACACCTACTCGATCCTCCCTCACCGCAACATCAACATTACACTTTACTACCCCGTGTGGCGGGCGAGCCCAAGAATCCGCCAAATGTTGGGGCGCCCCCCTACACCCGATAGGCCGTCAGGGCCTCCGTATACTTAGTTGTCGCTGCCAAAGAACGTGCACATACCGCCGAGACATCTTCGTTGTGCAACCGATTTTCTATCATGATTCTCTTTAGATTGCGAATGTTCAAGTTTCTATAACTCTTTTTTTGTAAAACATATATGTTATTAAAAGCAAACTGTACACAAGGGTGCAAAAATACAATTAAAAAAAAAAGAAACTTACTATGAACAAATCCTATACAGGGGAACTAAAACCAAGCTAATCTAAGTTCTTGAGTTTTACGAACTGCATTAGAAATGAAGACCAACGCAGGGGTCGTTGTGTTCCATTGTGGTGGAAATCCTCACTACACCAATACCAAACGCTATACAACTTTTTTAGCATCAATTTCATCTGTATTTATCTGACATTTTTTAGTTTTCAATAAATATTGTTCTTCCGAAAACAGTATAAAAATATCAAAACGAATTGAAGATTATATAAAATTACTTTTATCACATATTTATCATTTTCGCTCTATAATATTTAGCTTTGGTGTATTTAACAAGAAAACGGTTTATCTAATTTTTTTTCTTAAAAAACCAAAATACAATTAAAAAGTTGCATGAACACAAAATACATTCAGTATCAATCTATGCTAAAATGCTTAGCGCTTTCTACGCTTAAAGTTTGATACGACACTTTTACTTCCCAATGTTACTTCGCTCGTAATTATTACTATATGTTGAAAATGATCCTTCTTAATGCGTTGTTACTTCATGTGTTACTGTCACTTCGCTCGTAATTGTTAGTATATGTTGGCAATGATGTTTTTTATTGAATTGCAACTTAATGTGTTACTGTTACTTCACTTGTAATTGTTACCATATGCTGGAAATGATTATTCTTATTGCATTATTACCTCGCGTGTTATTGTATTTTCACTCGTAATAGTTTTTTTTTGGCTTAAAGCCCCCGGTAATTGTTAGTTTAAATCGAAAATGATCCTTCTTATTAAATTGTTACTTCATGTGTTACTGTTATTTCATTCGTAATTGTTACTTTATGTTGAAATGATCATTCTTAGTGTATAGCTACTTCATGTATTATTGTTACTTAAATCAAAGCTTTTTAAATCGAACAAAAATTGTGAGCACCGTCGAATGAGATAATATCCGAACTGATCCTGATAGATGTAAACGGAATTTTTTTATTGTTTACAAAAATCTTCGGTAATTAATATTATATTTTTTAACGAAACCGCATTATTTCTTTGATGTTATAATTGAATATAAATCGTATTAAGGATATACTCTCTCCGTTCCAATTTATCTGAGACAGTTGCCAAAATCACGCATATTAAGGATATGAGTTAATGCATTAACTTTTACAATGAAATGACTAGAATGTCCTTGGATATAATTAATGTGGCTTTGTTTTTTATATCTCCTAATGTAATAAATAAGGGTAAATGAAGTAAAAATACAATAAATGTTGTATTGGAAATTCAACTGCCTCACGTAAAATGACACAAAACATTTTGACACATGCCTCAGTTATAGTAAAACGGAGGGAGTATTTTTTTTTTGTGACTAAACCGCATTTTTTTTAAGGGAATGGATACCACATTTATTAAGGAGTAATAGATTTTTGCCAAGAAGGACACATTCATTAATAAATCATGATTCAAGGAAACAAGTGGTTAATCAGGACAAAATTGGAGTAAACTTCCAACAATGCACTTTTAAAAATCTGTCATTTAATGCTTTTCTACCCAAAAAAATAAGCCATTCAATGTATTCAATGATCCTTCATCATTTATTATAACAATTAATTAATTCTCCATTATTTACGCATCAATTATACTACACATTTTTTATTTTAATGTGAAACAAAATACTCACTTTATGTACAATTTTGATTCAAAATTACTTCACATATGTTACTCAATCAATGTCAGTGTTACTACATTTTTTTTTTATGTAACAACATCTATTTTATCGGTTGTTACTACTAATTTTTTAATTTTACTATATTTTTTTGCCTTAACTATTTCTTTTTTATTGATTATTACTACTTGTTTTTCGAGTCTTAGTACGTCTTTTTTATTGTAACCTTTTCCATTGGTTGTAACTATTTTTTTTTATATGTTACTACATTTTTTTTGTGTTACTGCATTTTTTTTTATCATAACTATATTTTGTTGATTGTTACCCACTTCTTTTCATTCTCCCCAATTTATGACACGACATTGATGATGCCGAAAATATCATCATGCTTTTAGCGGTGTTTATATGTAGAATATCTGACTATAAAAGTGTGTAAAAGTGGTTGTTTGCCGGTGGTGCCCGGTGGCGGCCATGGATTCCGGCGGTGGTATTTTATAAGAGAAGAGGACGGGGGCAATTTGGCTTTGCCTTCTATTTTATAGATTATCATCCGACCCCTCGAATGGGTTACATAGCCCTCCTATTTATAAGAGGAGGAAGCTTAGGGGCTAAGCAAGACAGGTGTTACATGATATCTTAATAGTTAAGTAAACTTAGTAGTTAAGTAAACTAAATATCTAGATGGTAAGTGGATCGAATATCTCGGCGGCATCCTCATAGGATCGCGTAGGTCGCCCGCTTTGCCGTCCTGTCTTACTCTCGCTCTCTACTGCCTCCCTTTATATCATTGTTTTGTTGAACTTGAGGTAGCTCTTCCTCTAAATGTTATGATCGAGGTCGCCAGCGGACCCGTTTATTGAATGAGATCGCGTGTCGGCCCCCTAATTCTTTATGTCGTCGCGTAGGGTTAAGGGCTTGGAATGGATCCAAAGGCTCGTGGTCCTAATCTGGCTTGCGAGCTCGCGGACAGTAATGGCTGGTGGCATCATCCACTAATGTCGATGGTCGGTCAGACCCGAATAAGGATCCGCGGACCGAAGTACGATTTAGGCACATCAATGGCCCCCTACTCCGTGCCTTAATCATTTTCTTGAAATGTTAGGCGGGGAGTAATAGTCTTTGCGGATCTGTTGCTTGAAATACTGTGATGGCTCGCTGTTGTGGCGGATTGCCTGTTAGCTTTGCCTAAGTGCCGTACTCAGAGTAGGTCTTTTCGTTGCTTGTGTGTAGTTGATTAATTTAGCCTTTGGTGGCTTGAGAGCTTTTAGTCTTGTAGAGGGCTCGCTCGAAGACGAGTTCTGAAATATGACGCCGACCTAGAGGTCGGTCTTATAAGAAGGTTCACTCGTAGGAGAATTCCAAATACGATGCCGAGTTGGGGTCGGTCTTATAAAATGCTCGCTCGAGGGCGAGTTCCGAATATGATGCCGACCTAAAGGTCGGTCTTATAAAATGCTCGCTCGAGGGGAGTTCCGAATATGATGCCGAGCTGAAGGTCGGTCTTATAAAATGCTCGCTCGAGGGCGAGTTCCGAATATGATGCTGACCTAAAGGTCGGTCTTATAAAATGCTCGCTCGAGGGCGAGTTCCGAATATGATTTTGGATCTATTAGGACCTTTTCGTCTGAAGCGACTTGTCCACTTAGGACCGTACTATTCAAGCGAGCGGCCTCGAAGCGACTTGTTTTACTTAGGACCATGTTGCTTGAGCGAGCGGCCTCGAAGTAATTTTGATTCTATTTCGACCTTGTCGTCTGAAGCGACTTGTCCACTTAGGATCGTGCTATTCAAGCGAGCGGCCTCGAAGTGACTTGTTTTACTTAGGACCGTGCTGCTCGAGCGAGCGGCCTCGAAGTGATTTTGAGTCTATGGCGACCTTGTCGTCTGAAGCGACTTGTCCACTTAGGACCGTGCTATTCAAGCGAGCGGCCTCGAAGCGACATGTTTTACTTAGGACCGTGATATTCGAGCGAGCGGCCTCGAAGTGATTGGCTTGTAGCCTGTTTGTGCCGCGTTATTAAGCGGACGGACTTTTGTTGAAGAGAAAATCCATGTTGATGGCAAGCTTGTAGTAGAGAGCTCGTAATAAGAGAGCGTGTAATAAATGAGCTCGCTGATATAGAGCTTGTAATAAATGAGCGCTGATGTGGAGCTTGTAATCTTTATCAACTCTTTTGGCCTTGGCCTTTTTCGAATTTTCATTTGTTTGTAATAATCTTTATTTTTCTGAATCCGACTTGTGGCCGCTGATTTGGGTTTTGATTGCATGTTTACTTTGCTATTTTGATGATTTTCCCAAAGTATTTTTGAGCTCACACCTTTATTTTTGCTCAAAATATTCCATCTTTTTCGACTCTACCATTTGGGTTCGGCATATCCATATATGTGTATATATATATATATATATATATATATATATATATATATATATATATATATATATATATATATATATATATATGTGCCCCTTGTTTCAAGCAAGGTCGTTGTGGGCTTGGTTGAAATAAATGTAGAAATCGGGTCATTCCCGTCTGTTTGAAAATTTCCACCTGCGGCCCCCTTTGTTTCAAGCAAGATTGAGGGCGAACTTGGTTGAAATAAGTTTTGTTGAGCTTGATGGCTGAATCAAAAAATTCCAATATACGGTCCCCTTGTTTCGAGCAAGGTCGTTGCGGGCTTGGTTGAAATAAATGTTAAGGTCGGATTTAGAGCTTGCCGACCGAGGTCGGACTTAGGGCTGGCCGATGGCTCGGACTTAGAGCTTGTCGACCGAGGTCGGACTTAGAGCTGGCCGATGAGGTCGGACTTAGAGCTTGCCGACCGAGGTCGGACTTAGAACTGGCCAATGAGGTCGGACTTAGAGCTAGCGGAGCTGAAGGTCGGACTTAGAGCTAGCCGAGTTGAAGGTCGGACTTAGAGCTGGCCGATGAGGTCGGACTTAGAGCTAGCCGAGCTGAAGATCGGACTTAGAGCTTGCCGACCGAGGTCGGACTAAGATCTAGCCGATGAGGTCGGACTTAGAGCTAGCCAAGCTGAAGGTCGGACTTAGAGCTGGCCGATAAGGTCGGCCTTAGAGCTAGCCAAGCTGAATGTCGGATTTAGAGCTTGCCGACTCCTCCCCCAAAATCCCATTCGATTCCTCTGTTTTTCGAACACTTTCAATCGAATCATTTTTTTTTTTTTTTTAATTTATTTTTTTTTTTTTTGGGGAATTTTTCAAAGGCCGGCCCCAATCACATAACTCAATAGATATTTGATTCCTTTGTTAGTTCGATTCTTTATTGGACTAGCACATACAACACATACAGAGTAGCACTTTCTGGTATATTTTCCTGGAGGATAAGCTTGAGTTTTCTAATGGTGGGGTTGCTTTCATCTTGTTGCTCGTTGGCAATAAATATAGATAAATCAAGATTCTTGACAATCATAAAATAAATCACCTGGTAATGGGTTCGGGAACGAGAAAAAATACTTGCTCGTTTCAAAGCTCGAATCCGTAGCAACCGAGCTCCGGCTCCGGTCATCTTCTCTGGTAGGACAAAAATTGATTGCGGGCCGAGATAGCTGGATGCTTTAGCAAGGACCCACCTGTGTTGCTTTCCTCTTTCAATCATCGAAGAACAAGCTGGCTATACTCCACATCTCGATTTCACTTTCAGCTTGAACTTTTGTTCATCAAGCTTTTTTAGTTTGGTCATTAGCTATGGTAAGCTCGGACATTGGCTATGGCCCTCTTTAAGTCAAAATGCTGGGTAGCTTAGTAGATGATTTCCAGCCCCAATTGTTGCAAGCTTCAACCAATAGATCATAAACTCCCAACTCCTTCAACGTTTTGACAGCTTCTTCATCATCCTCCATTTTTTATCTTTCAATCGCAGAATCGGACCCGAAATGCTACATTAATTTGGAAACCCTTCTCAGATAATTGTGGCGGATGTGGATCTTGATGTAGATCCAACCGGAAAATCGAAAAAGGAGAGATTTTGGGTCGCCGGAAAATTTTAGATCTGGCCGGAAAAGTGACGAAAATGTCGATTTCCCGGTAACGGAGCCAACTGATAATGCCGAAAATATCATCATGCTTTTAGCGGTGTTTATATGTAGAATATCTGGCTATAAAAGTGGTGTTTTCCGGTCGTGCCCGGTGGCGGCCATGGATTCCGGCGGTGGTATTTTATAAGAGAAGAGGACGGGGGCAATTTGGCTTTGCCTTCTATTTTATAGATTATCATCCGACCCCTCGAAGGGGTTACATAGCCTACCTATTTATAGGAGGATGAAGCTTAGGGGCTAAGCAAGATAGGTGTTACATGATATCTTAATAGTTAAGTAAACTAAATATCTAGATGGTAAGTGATCGAATATCTCGGCGGCGTCCTCATAGGATCGCGTAGGTCGCCCGCTTCGCCGTCCTTTCATACTCTCGCTCTCTGCTGCCTCCCTTTATATCATTGTTTTGTTGAACTTGAGGTAGCTCTTCCTCTAAATGTTATGATCGAGGTCGCCGGCGGACCCGTTTATTGAATGAGATCGCGTGTCGGCCCCCTAATCCTTTCTGTCGTCGCGTAGGGTTAAGGGCTTGGAATGGATCCAGAGGCTTGCGGTCCTAATCTGGCTTGCGAGCTCGCGGACAGTAATGGCTGGTGGCATCATCCACTAATGTCGGTGGTCGGTCAGACCCGAATAAGGATCTGCGGACCGAAGTACGATTTAGGCACATGAGACATTTACTCCAATTTATGACACAACATTTACTCTAATTTATACAAAAAAATCATGGGTATTTCGGTCTATTTATTATAAATTTGTCTCTTTTAATCACACAAAATGGAAAATGTCCTTTCATCTCCATTTATGACATTCATGGCACGTTTGGATTGTGGTAAACTGGTAATGTAATGGAATGTAATACTTTTTGCATTTCATTCAATCAATTCGGTGTGTTTGGCAACGAAGAATATAATATGTTTTCATTCCAACGGAATGGAAATTGATAATTTTCATTCCATCAAAATTCCAATGGAATAGTCGGAATGGAATAAAAAAATAAATCCTGCAATAAGAAACGATTTCATTCCATTGCCTACCAAACGTAGTAATAGAATGATATCATTCCATTCCATTGAATTCCATTCCAACAGATTCATTCTATTTCATTACATTTCAAAACGAGCCATCATTGTCTTTCTGGCCCCTTTCCCCTAAATATAAATACCATGATATGAGGTTTGGTTGTTTCTAGCACTCGCCTCTGACCTTCTAAACGAATTTTTTATTTTAAACTTTTAAATACACGTTTTTCTAGATTACAGAATATCTATCCGCGATGAAATGTATCAGATCATCTATTTTACATAATGCGGTAGATGTAAAGTAAAATTTAAAGAATCTGGATGAATGCGGTAGATATTTTTTTTACATAATCCTTTTACAATAAAAAAAAATTAGAATATCTACTGCAGTATTATTTTTCTATTGAAATCTCTAAAATAAAGTTTTTAAAGGATTTTAAGTATCTACTGCAATAGACGATTAGCATTCTTAATTTACATTCATTTTTTTTTACTTGTATTGATAAATAAAGTGGTCTCAATGCTTTGGTAAATTTATGGACCTTGTGGCCAGGCCCACGGCAAGCTGCTCGAACTTTTGGATGCAGAACACGAAGTAGGCATATGGCACTTAGTGCCATGCTCTTTGCCTCAACAGCGTCCAGCGTACGACCGTCAAGTGCTCTGACCGCCGGTGGTGAAATTTTAAATGAAAAAGAAAAAAACACACAGCATTAACATTTGTGAAATAGAATAACTAAATAAGAGTATTATTTTTTTTTCTTAAAAAAAAAAAAAAAGAGTATTATTGAAACACTATTTCGATTTTGTCATGATTAATCATTATTGTCCTCCCTAGTCTAATTAAATATTAAACTTGTCATTCTCTATAAAAAAAATCTATAAATAAAACATTGACCGATTAATTTATGTTAAACGTCAGTACTACGGCAATATTATTTTATTTCTTTAATTTTATTATTATATGGGTTTTCCCTACGTTGTTGGTACCTTATTTTTCTTTATTTCTCCAAAACTATTAGGTACACTTTGTATTGATATTTTTGTTCTTTTAACTATATTTCTCTTGTTATATATACTTTTTTGACATCTAACATTCAAGTATTCAACCCAACATCAAATCTGTTAAGCGTTAAGAAAATGTAACAAAAAATATATATCTAGAAGACCTTAAATGTCGTTATGAAAAACGATAATGCGTGTTTTTTAGACAATAAAAAAATTATAAGGAAAAAAAAAAAAACCTTTTTTAGTTATTTCTCGGCTATAGTAATATAGCATGTGACATATATATACAATAGAGTAAAACGTCTGACCCAATGCATGCTATGTTTGGCCGGTGGAGTATTTCACATGCTATGTTTTTTTTGATTATTTGTTTTAATAGGTTTTTGTTGAAAATGACACATTTTAAATTTAATGGGTCTGGAAGGATAAGGTAACATAAAAATGTGTTTATAAGGACAAAAATAACAATCGTAAAGTAATAACCGTGAGGTAACAAGTGTCGAATGAAGTAGTTATGTACTAACAATTACGAAACACGAAGTAACATTAACAAATAAATTATCAATCTTGAAGTAACAATTGTGATTTGTTGGGACAGATTGCCCACATTCTTAAATGTATAAGAAATAATGTAACATCCCGACTTTTCGTAAAAGGGTAAAATAGTCATTGGGCGTATTTACTATGACCTAATTGTTATTTATCCTATTTATTTGAATAAAAGGGATTTAATTAAAAGGTTTTAGCTATTAATTATAAAGGATTTAATTATTGGCTATAAAAAGAGATAATCCCAATTATTCCCTCATTATTTCACACGCAAGTTTTGACAAAAAAAAAAAGAAGAGGAACGGCGGCAACATGAGAAGACGCGGGAAGAAAGCGAAATAGTAGGCGTCAACCGTGTGATCAATCCGTTCATCGATCAAGATGCCGCAAGAGAGAAAAGTGATCGGCGCGAGGAGACGCAACTTTGGAAAATAAAATATCCTTAATCCGTAAGTTTTCGGTTTAGCCCTAGTTTTGGTATTCGTAGAGTCCGATTCTTGGAAAATTCGTATCTTTTAATCCGTAGCTACGTTTCGCAGCCATGAGTAGTCGAAACGATCGTCTTGGAGCGTAGATCAATCTAAAAATAGTTTCGCAGCAGTTACTCCAGGTAATCTACAGTTTATGGTACTTTTTCAGTTTCGTTTTTTGAAAGGAAAAATAGGGTTTTAGGGTTTTTGTTGATCAAATAGGTTTTGAGAGTTGAGGATCAACAATTGTTGCGATTGCTTGGTGTTTTGATGTTGGTTTTGCATGCCTTTAAGGTAAGAGGCTCTTCCTATGATTTCAATTATCGTTTATAGGGTTTAGATTAAACTTAGAGGTGTTTTGATGTTAGAAAGATGAGCCTTTGGATTGATCAATGACTATGGATGATATGGTATGCTTAGATATGGTTTTCTAGGCTTTACTGTGCTTATTTTGCTGATAATTGGGTTAGAAACGATTTAGAAATCGCAAGACGAAGATTTTAGGGTTCTAGTCGAAACCCGGGTCGGACGGGCGTCGCTCGCGTGTGGACGGGCGTCGCCTGGTTGCATTTCGGACGGGCGTCTGGATTTTACGGACGGGCGTCGAGGTGTTAATTTTGATTCGGGATGTAGCGGTTTTAAGTGGACGGGCGTCCGGCTTCCAAACGGGCGTACGAACTGTTTTTAATTCCTTTTCTTGTTTTTATCGTTTTAGTGTTATAAGCATGTTTTGATCATTTTAAACCTTCAAACATGAAATGTTAATATGGTATAAATGTGACAAAGCTCGAATTAGCTTTTGATGCGTTTAGTTCCGGCACCACATGGATTCCCTAAAAAGAAGAAAGGTGGGACCGTCGAAAGCTTCGGATTTGCCTTGTGCTTCGATAAACTAGGGTTTATCGATGTACGTGTAATTGCTAGGACTGTCCGTGTCTAGGGGTCTAAGTACGAGAGTAGGAGATGTGAGGGAGCTTATGTGAAAACACTTAGGTGGCTAGTTAAACATCTAATCGAACGTATGTGTTAGTTTAAAATCTTAAACATCATGCAATGCTTGGTAAGGCATAGTACAATATCGCAATGTGTTCTCGACTAGACAAAGTAGGCTTGTACCCACGCCGGTCAATCGATTGGCTAGATAAAGCGTCTCGGTGCACTCGCCGGTCATCACACTATCGGGACTCGGATATTCCCGGGGCTACTTTTAGAGCGTGTCTCTAAGTAGGTTGCACCCAGTTGTCCTAGTACATCCTATTACTAGGCGTAGTGCCCTTGTTATTCATGATGTAACAAAAATAAGCTAAGTTAGAAACGTATAGTCATGACGTGTCGATGGGCATGAAGTGAACCCTAGATTGAGTCGGTCACACATAAATAACTAATCAATTAAAATATCCTTTCTTTATAAATTATAATTGTTGTCATAGCTTCTCACTTTTACTGAGTACTTTGTACTTACCTCCTTTGCATTTTATGTTTGTATGCATTGTGGGGTGAGAAGACGAGCGAGGTAGATCAAGTGTTGATGATGAGTTTTGAAGACTTGGAGTCTTGACGGAGCTTCTAATTCTTTCTTGTAGAGGTTGTACTAGACTAGTTGTATTCTTTTACTTAGATTTGTTGTACTTGTACTCTTAAGACCTCGTATTGTATAAGTATTTGGATTATTCGTCGTTGTAATTTGTCTATCCATCTTTAGTATGGTTAATTTCTATTCATAGTAGCTTTTATGTTTTTATCCGAGTCTTTTTAGCTTCCGTTTGCTTTTATTTTGATACGACGACGTAGAGGCTTGCGTATAATATTAGATTTATTTAATGCTATACGCGCCGAACGTTTCTCTTCCGGATAAGGGCTCGGTATCCGGGAGCGGGGCGTTACAGTTGGTATCAGAGCGAAGCGTCCTTTCTGTTCTAGGCATCTCTTCCTCTAAGATAAGAATCCTTTAGACCTTTTAGAACTTGAGCTTGGTGGTAATCCTCTTATGACTAAGAATCCTTAAACCGTGGTCAAGTTATCAAGACCTAGTGAGGAGTCTTCGAGACGAAGGTTATGTTGAGTTCCCGAGTTCACATCTTTTATGTGATCACCTTAGGTTTTGTTCCTCCTAGGATCTTCATTAGAAACTCTCTTTTATTTTGAAGTTTCCAAACCGTAACGGTCACATAGGATTAAATGAAACCGTTTTAAGTAAAGCTTTGGGATCGGAGTTTTATGCCTACACCTTAAAGTCGAGGTCCTCTTGGTTGATTTCCTTTTTCCTTACTTTCCCTATTGAAATCTCTTCACCTTCTCTACACACGAATATCTAAGTTTGCTTATATCTTGGCCTAACTTTGTAGAGAATGATACTTGATTCAACTCTACAAATCCTCCACTTTCTTCACCATCACTTGGTTTGAGTCCATAAACATTCTTTGACCTTTTCTTTGCTTGAGATGGATTCTACACGAACTCAATGTGTAATTCTATTCCTTCCAAATACTTTTCAGTCGTTTCAACTAATAGTGTTAAAGGTCTCTTACTTTGGCACATACTTCTCATCATTCTCGTGTTTGGCTTTATCCAACATGAGTGAATACTTCTGTTCCTGTGTTTTCCCTTTAACATAAGACAGTCTTCCACTACTCTAAAAATTCTGAAAATTTTCAGCAAAATAGATTACTGTTTTATCTACAATTTCTCTTTTTACATCAACTCGATAATAGTTATGGATTTTTCAGAAAGTTCGTGTTTATGCTGGACACTCTGTCCAGAAAATCTGCAGCAGCACTTTCGCTTCTTCTTCTGTTTTGAACAGGTTAAACACCTCCAAATGATCTGAATTTTTGATATGTTGCAGATAAGACTTTTATCTACAGTTTTCCTTTTGGAATTAAGTTCAGATTCTTTTTCGTTTGATATCAATTTGCAATTCAACTCAGTGTTTATGAATCTGGAAATTCTGACAGCTTGTGCAATTATCAGAAATAAATGTTTTTGACCAAGTTATTTCCATCCAAAAAATTTAAAATTTTTATATCATCTAGAAAACTCTAGTATCTAACTCTTATCTCTTTGTATCATGCTCAAATTCCTCTTCCTTTGTTCTGTAAAAACTGATAATGTCAGATCCGGAGTAAATATCATACACAGGCAACCAAAAAGGAATTTTTCACCTCTTCGACTTGGGATTTGGGCTAAGAGGGTAGTAAGTTATGATTTTCATGTTTAGTAGTTCCTCGAAGTTTGACCTCCTTCGAGTTAAACCTTTTAGTAGGAATCGTTAAAGTTAACATTGTTGTTTCTTTTGCGAGTTATAAACAATAACCAAGATGCTATCCTCCAAAGGCATGCCATGCTTGTTGTTCGGACCCTTGTTGTGCACGTTGTAATTATACCTTTTTCTAGTAATTTGTTTCTCATGTAATCCCTCACTTGAGATCTTTAAACTCAACAAATTCTATCCACTTGTTGTCATGAATTACCTCAGAAATATATCACATTGAGCCCTTCTTCTGAGCAAATTCATGCCTTCTTTCTTTTCAAATCAAGAAACAAGATCTCTTCGAAGCTGCAGTGTCACACTCCCATCCTTCATTTCAAATTCAAGTTTGACTAAGCCTTATGAGGTCGAACATTTTTCTTACTTGTGTTTATTCTCGGCTTCCCTTCTAAGGGTAGTGTTGATTTTGGTGATGCTACTTATTCTTTCGAAGTATGCATCTCATCTTCTTACCACCGAGTGAGACCTTTAACCCTATCTTGACATCTATCTTCGGTTACTTATCTTTAACCTTCTAGCGTTTTATGCTAGACTAGTTTCAACTAGAAGGTAGTTTTTGCCAAGGTGCCTTCGAACCTAACTAGCCAACCGACTTTTGAGTTCCTAAACTTTTGATCTCCGTTTCGGATTATTGTACCTTGTACCCTTCGGTTTTAACTCTCTTTCGGGCCATTTAGATCCATGAACTATCATATACACCATTTTGACTTTCCACTTTCTCGTTATGGCATTTCTATCACAATTCTATCATCTTGGTTGAAAGTCTATTTTCTTTAAACCTTATCCGACGGTTCTTAAGTGTCGTTTCCCCTACATTCAAAATCTTGGTTGCCGTTTACTTATTCAAACTTTTGTTAATCCCTTACAATTTCTTGAGGGAAATTTCTACTTCTTTTAAATCTTGAGATAACCTCTCTTTGACTACGCAAACTTGGATACTTCTTGACAAGTGTTTATTTTATTCGAAACCTTTTGGTGTACTCGTTTTGTCTCCATGGCTCCTTCCTGTTGAGATTCTTGTTCTCTGTTGATTTCTAAATCCTTTTCAGTCCTTCTGGTGCTCGACCATGCACCTTTACTTGTTCTTATGTTGTGTGATGTTTCCTTTAACGTCTCCACTGTCTAAAGGTTTATATGAAAGCTTATTACCATCCTTTCAAGTGTCCTGTGAAGTCATTGTAGACCACTGTTTCTTGCAGAATTTCACTCCCTCAAAAGAACTTCATCTGCAAGGTGTTCTTTTTGTTTTTCTTCTAGTGGCTACCTTTTGTATTATGATACAATGTCTCATTCTTCAGTTTGGAACCACCTTCAATTTTTCCCTAATATGGAATCATTTTGTTCTGCTTGTAACCCAAGCAACCTTCCTTATTCCAAGTGCATTGTATCCTTCCTTGGCTTACCTAGTTGACATACCACCCTGGTACTCAACTTGTCACCTTTCAACTTCTTATATTTTCCAAGCTAACCCTAATAGGCACAAGGATTGGATCAGACCTCCAGAGAAAAAGTATGGCAAAACATGTTCTCCATCCCCAAGAAGTCTCAGAAGTCTTTCAGCCGGGATCCTTGCCGTTCTTCAGCAAGCTTGTGGTGCCATGATGGTAATTGAGATCGAAGGAAGTCGAGTACGCCAGGAAGATGTGAGTCAGTTGGGAAGGTCAAGCACTCAGGACATAGGTCAGCAGGAGCAAGCAAAGAATGGTAAACCGATGATTTCAAGATTCGAGACGAGTTGATGAGTTCATGATGAAACAAGGCAAAGATCCATTTGTCTCCGGTTACAAGTCGGTGGTGGAGCCAAACCACCAATGGTCGCAAGTTAGATGAAGATGACAACCTTTGGAATCGGAATCAGCTTTGGTACCGATTGCGGAAGATTGGGAAGGACAAAGAAGAATGAGAACCCGGGATGGTAATTACAGTTCATCTCAGAGCGACTAAGATGTACAAGAGTTGGAACGGTACTGCTGGAAATCTTTCATGAAGATAGAGATAGAAGAACACGAGTTTCTAGGATGAAGTGGAGCGACAACAGAATACAAGACCATATTTGATATAGCAAGTCAACGAAAGATTGAAGTAGATCGTCGCCACCTCGAGATAGCTCAAGACAGGTGGAAGGGTTGGAAGATGGAAGAAGAAGAAGACTGTACGAGTTAAGAGACGAAACGCTTTGCAAAGTCCAGAGTTCAAGCACCTCCCGGTTACATTCGAGTTTCGAGGACGAAACTCCTCTTAAGGGGGGAGGAATGTAACATCCCGACTTTTCGTAAAGGGGTAAAATAGTCATTGGGCGTATTTACTATGACCTAATTGTTATTTATCCTATTTATTTGAATAAAAGGGATTTAATTAAAAGGTTTTAGCTATTAATTATAAAGGATTTAATTATTGGCTATAAAAAGAGATAATCCCAATTATTCTCTCATTATTTCACACGCAAGTTTTGACAAAAAAAAAAAGAAGAGGAACGGCGGCAACATGAGAAGACGCGGGGAAGAAAGCGAAATAGTAGGCATCAACCGTGTGATCAATCCGTTCATCTGATCAAGATGCCGCAAGAGAGAAAAGTGATCAGCGCGAGGAGACGCAACTTTGGAAAATAAAATATCCTTAATCCGTAAGTTTTCAGTTTAGCCCTAGTTTTGGTATTCGTAGAGTCCGATTCTTGGAAAATTCGTATCTTTTAATCCGTAGCTCTGTTTCGCAGCCATGAGTAGTCGAAACGATCGTCTTGGAGCGTAGATCAATCTAAAAATAGTTTCGCAGCAGTTACTCCAGGTAATCTACAGTTTATGGTACTTTTTCAGTTTCGTTTTTTGAAAGGAAAAATAGGGTTTTAGGGTTTTTGTTGATCAAATAGGTTTTGAGAGTTGAGGATCAACAATTGTTGCAGTTGCTTGGTGTTTTGATGTTGGTTTTGCATGCCTTTAAGGTAAGAGGCTCTTCCTATGATTTCAATTATCGTTTATAGGGTTTAGATTAAACTTAGAGGTGTTTTGATGTTAGAAAGATGAGCCTTTGGATTGATCAATGACTATGGATGATATGGTATGCTTAGATATGGTTTTCTAGGCTTTACTGTGCTTATTTTGCTGATAATTGGGTTAGAAACGATTTAGAAATCGCAAGACGAAGATTTTAGGGTTCTAGTCGAAACCCGGGTCGGACGGGCGTACGCTCCATGTGGACGGGCGTGCGCCTTGGTTGCATTTCGGACGGGCGTCGGATTTTCGGACGGGCGTCGAGGTGTTAATTTTGATTCGGGATGTAGCGGTTTTAAGTGGACGGGCGTCCGGGCTTCCAAACGGGCGTACGGCTGTTTTTAATTCCTTTTCTTGTTTTTATCGTTTTAGTGTTATAAGCATGTTTTGATCATTTTAAACCTTCAAACATGAAATGTTAATATGGTATAAATGTGACAAAGCTCGAATTAGCTTTTGATGCGTTTAGTTCCGGCACCACATGGATTCCCTAAAAAGAAGAAAGGTGGGACCGTCGAAAGCTTCGGATTTGCCTTGTGCTTCGATAAACTAGGGTTTATCGATGTACGTGTAATTGCTAGGACTGTCCGTGTCTAGGGGTCTAAGTACGAGAGTAGGAGATGTGAGGGAGCTTATGTGAAAACACTTAGGTGGCTAGTTAAACATCTAATCGAACGTATGTGTTAGTTTAAAATCTTAAACATCATGCAATGCTTGGTAAGGCATAGTACAATATCGCAATGTGTTCTCTGACTAGACAAAGTAGACTGTACCCACGCCGGTCAATCGATTGGCTAGATAAAGCGTCTGGTGCACTCTGCCGGTCATCACACTATCGGGACTCGGATATTCCCGGGGCTACTTTTAGAGCGTGTCTCTAAGTAGGTTGCACCCGATTGTCCTAGTACATCCTATTACTTACTAGGCGTAGTGCCCTTGTTATTCATGATGTAACAAAAATAAGCTAAGTTAGAAACGTATAGTCATGACGTGTCGATGGGCATGAAGTGAACCCTAGATTGAGTCGGTCACACATAAATAACTAATCAATTAAAATATCCTTTCTTTATAAATTATAATTGTTGTCATAGCTTCTCACTTTTACGAGTACTTTGTACTTACCTCCTTTGCATTTTATGTTTGTATGCATTGTGGGGTGAGAAGACGAGCGAGGTAGATCAAGTGTTGATGATGAGTTTTGAAGACTTGGAGTCTTGACGGAGCTTCTAATTCTTTCTTGTAGAGGTTGTACTAGACTAGTTGTATTCTTTTACTTAGATTTGTTGTACTTGTACTCTTAAGACCTCGTATTGTATAAGTATTTGGATTATTCGTCGTTGTAATTTGTCTATCCATCTTTAGTATGGTTAATTTCTATTCATAGTAGCTTTTATGTTTTTATCCGAGTCTTTTTAGCTTCCGTTTGCTTTTATTTTGATACGACGACGTAGAGGCTTGCGTATAATATTAGATTTATTTAATGCTATACGCGCCGAACGTTTCTCTTCCGGATAAGGGCTCGGTATCCGGGAGCGGGGCGTTACAAATAAAGTTGCGCCTTTACTAACACCAATTGGTTTTAATACAACGGTAAGCGTTTGATCTTAACATGGTATCAGAGCCAGAGGTCATGGGATCGAACCCTGGTTGGAACATTATTTAAAATAAAAAAAAATTGTGCAAGTGTTGGGAGAGATTGCCCACACTTGAGGGGGGTGTTGGGACAGATTGCCCACACTCTTGAATGAAAATTGTGCAAGTGTTGGACAGATTGCCAACACTTGAGGGGGGGTGTTGGGACAGATTGCCCACACTCTTAAATGTATAAGAAATAAAGTTGCGCCTTTACTAACACCAATTGATTTTAATACAACGGTAAGCGCTTGATCTTAACATGATTTTTGTCGTTTATAAATTATAATCACGTAAGTGTACATTGTCCTTCCAGACCAATTAAGTGTAAGCGCTTGATCTTAACATGATTTTTGTCGTTTATAAATTATAATCACGAAAGTGTACATTGTCCTTCCAGACCAATTAAGTTTAAAATATGTCCTTCTGGACACTTCTCCCTTGTTTTAATGCATGCCACATGGGAGAATATGATAAAACGAACAAAACAAATCCTCAATTTTAAATTAAAAAACCAAAAGATAATGGCACTTTGGACCCTTTGTTTATTCTAGACTTTTTGTTAATCTTTGTTTATTCTAGACTTTTTGTTAATGGCACTCTAGATTATTTTTTCTAGACTTGTTGTCGTTTTTTTATTTGGAAACCAGATTTTTATTGACACTTATGTAAAACAGTATAATGTCTAATCAACAAACATACGAGTGTATGACACAATTCCATATTTTCCTCATCCAACTGCAATCTCTTAACGCATGTAAAATTGTCTCGATGTAGCTTTGACATCTAGTACAAATTACATCTTCAATAATGTGACGTGAGCATATGGTCCATGTTGTAGGGATACCGTCAACAAATTTACCAAAGAAGAAGATTATCTCTAAGAGGGGCCTTAATGCCCCAAATTTGCTTCCAACCGCCACTATAAGAAGGAGATGCCAGACTAGGCTTTTGGACTTCAAAATACGTTGTGCTGACTCAAGAGGAATTTGGCCGCTAAAACGGTCGGTCATCATCAGCAATAGTCATATCTTCTGTCAACTCATTTTCCACGTAGCAAATATGTCTCCAAATAAAAGAGCATCCGGGTTTGAGAGTGTCAAGAGGTGAGTCATACTTTTGTCTTAAAATCTAGACCCAAAGCTTATCATGATCCGTGCGCAGCTGCTATGCCAATTTCGCTAAAAACGCACTATTCATATCTCAAGCTTTCCTTATTCCTAGTCATATGGGCGGACGCATGATTTCGGGTAAGGGGGCAGTAAATCTTTTGAAGGTATATAAAATTAAGGGGGCGGGCGGGGGGGGGGGAGGGGGGATGGGGGCAAACCGTATACGTCGTATAAATATTAGTGTATTTTATTCGGATCAAGGAAGACAGTTGTCCCTCCTTAATTGTATGTAGATCCGCCATTGCCTAGTCCCCCAATAAGCTTGGGTTGACAAATAGAGTCCCAAGCCACGTGCTGGATATATTCCTATTATCTTCTTGATCAACCCAAAAGAAAGATGGAGCCAACTTATCCAATTCGTCAGTGATGGAAACAGGGAGCTTGCGCTCTTTTAGTACATTAGCTTTTGTCACACACACAAAAAGAATGTGGTTAATGTTATACCCGTATGCGAATAAAATAAATATTCAGAAAAATAAACAACAATTCTATTTCCAATTCAAAATATAAATATAATTACAATAGATGTACATAATATAAAAGGATATGCAAAAACTGAGACGAGTTGCACTATGTCCTTAAGACAAATTTACACCGGCTTGTACCCACGGTTGTTGCAATTGTCTCCCAGGATAACTCAGTTTACCTGTTCAGATGGAGAGGTACTTCAACTCTGAACTCCATCGAACTCTGACAATGCCCAGAAACTTTTCAACTATGAATGCAGAAAAAAGTTTATGCAATGGAATGTATGTATGCTTTTGTATTGCTTGAATACTTGTTTTTCTTCCATCTTGTGAAGGCTTGTTAACAAGCAATGGAAAAGCCTCTGCAATGATAACCATTAATGCATTTACTCTCACTACTCCCACTTTGATATCAATATTAATCATGACAGTTTCGAAGATGAAAGGACTCAGATCGAAGAAGATGAAAAGTCTCAGCTGACTGAGACATTCAGTCTGCTGAAGGTACCTTGGCCGAACACTCAACTGACTTCTCCCCTGCTGCTGCCTCAGTTGAATGCAGCCAGCTGACTCAGCCTCTGAATGCTGAGTTGGTGCTGAATGTCAGTTTCGTCTAGCTGACTGATGCTGACTCAGCCTCAGCTAAATCTCAGTTGACTTGCCACCCCGCTGACTTTGTCCAAAAAGATAATACTAGCCCTCAGGCCCAATTCCCCAAGCCCAAGCCCAAGCCCAAGCCCAAGCCCAAGGTCAACGGGCACGGGCGGCGGCGGCGGCGCGCGTGTGGCAATTTTAGCAGAACATCGTATGTTTAAAACCATTCTGAACTCTCTCCCTTTCTCTAGGAGCTTATACCAATCATCAACTATCATCATATAAATACTTGACATTGGAACACTCATGTTCCAATGTGGGATAAAGTTTTGTTAGGTGTAATGTCCGAAAGACAATTTATGTAATTGTTTTTATTTAATAAATGACAGATTTTATTTCATCTTATTATTTGCTTTGTGCTTATATTTAATGCACTGCTGAAAACCCCAAGTCGTATCATATGTAGCCATATAACTTAGTGTGCGACACACATGAGGATTAAGTTTGTAGTGATACACTTGAACTATTAGTCCGTGGTGAACTTAATCAAAGTATGAGGTCTATTGATTAAACCACCATTAATACGCTCAGAACACTTTATGGCGTGACCGTCTTATCCGGACCGTCGACATTGGTTGTCTAAGTGGGGCATTTATATATGATGAGAGTCATATAGGACTGGACCGATTTAATCTGCATTTCTCATATAATTCCGTGATTGAGAAATCTTATTGATTTGATGTGTTCGTTAAGGGTCGCTAAGAGGCTCGGTCCGAATCACTTTCATGTTGACACTATTCTGGAATGAGTGAGTAGTGTGTGTCTCACAGATATGGAATCAATTCCTTCCTGCGGGAAGTAGAAAGACAATCTGTTAGGAAATCACTAGTTTAACGCAGCGGAATTTAAAATTTGATTTCCTTTTCTAGATCGTTCTTCGTTTAATGCAATAAACACGTTAAGTAGTTTGACGGTTATACCTTGGATGATCTACAAGATCGTCGCTTTGACCGCCAACGGAGAGTAGTTCAATGCGCTAGCCGTCCACGCGTCCGGCCTCTATCGCTAATCTACACGAACCCCTCGCCGGAATCCTCCTTGGATTGCTATCAAAAAAACTCCGGTCTGCTAGACCGGACCTTTTCTACCCTCACGGACTCACTATAGGGAGCTCTCATTTTACACAAGAATTATGAACTCTTGCAATTGTGATGTACAAAAGAGCTTGACACCCACATCCTTTTTATAGAGGAGGTGGCGCCCCAAGTTGAGTAGAAGAGAAGAAAACATTTTTCTAATAAAATAAGGAAAATCAACTAGATTGATTTATCTCTTTAATTATAATTTATTTTATCAATATCATATATTGATTATAATTATCTTATTACCATAAATCTATTTTTCAAAATCAATTAATATCATATATTAATATTATGGCAATCTTTATTAATTAAAGTGCACAATCCAAGTGTATCTTATACACACAAAAGTGGCGCCCCATTAGTCAACAAATTGACTTCCGGAATATTCTTTAATTAATCTAATTTGTATATAATTAATATCTTGTATTTTATTTATTCATAATAAATAAATACCACCATATTAATTTACCACTATAACCTTTATAGTCTAGAGATAAACTTTCCTTATTTGGTTATCAACTATAACCGCATTTTAATCCGACTCGATGTTCATATGTGTGTGACCCGATAGGCTTCCGAATATGTTGGCCGTAGACACAAAGTGCAAATTAAGAAAATGTCCTTCATGCATAACGATCACGGGATAGCGTCTAGCAACACACCGTGACCCCCAATCATCGGAAGAGTCAAATGCAACGACTACTACCTTTCATGTGAAACAGTTACCGTGTAACTTATAATCCTATCGCTGTAATAATATCCATACGATCGTATCTCGAGTGTCAATACATTAACGATTGTATCTTATAATCTGGATATCATGCTCTCTCGGAATAACACATTTACTCCCACTTTGTAAAGATTCACGAGAGCTAGACATTATAATAAGGTCATTTCGGATATTCGATCACAATCATAGGAGGATACGCGATTCCCGGACGAACTAACATGTATACTCCGCATGCTTCAGTATCATACCCAATCACTACCGCATGATCGCCCCGTGGATAGGGGAAATCTCAATAGTGTCAAAGCATGACAATCCACACCGTGATGCCATGAAGACTCCGGTCTAAAGGATAATTACACAACCGCCACATAGTGTGACACTTAATGTAAGTGGGTCAGTCTAACGTACGCATTCTCTAATACACGTCCACGTACAGTCCAAGTGTCTCTACACTTCGATAGACGAGATCTATCCCTACCTTCTAAAAGATAGAAGACATCCAATACGTGCTAGTCCGATTATACTATCAATGTCCCATTTGATAATATGTAAGACTAGAGACATTTAAGTACCAACCTTGTTATAGTGATTAGAGATCTCATCAACCATAATCACTATCATGGTTTCTCTATCACATGATTGATACTAGGGACGTTACTATATATATACAACAAATAATATGAAGACAAACAATATATAATAACATAAGTGCTTTTATTAATCATAATAAAGTTATTACATGAACTAAATAGACTGTAACCGACCCGACCCGGTCGGATCCGGTCCAACCCGATTGGGTTTAGGACACCTTTCCAACAATCTCCCACTTGGCCTAAAGCCAATCACCCATATGCCTAAGCCCGTGCAAGTGAACATGTTTCTCGTATGCTTAGCTTGAGACAATGCCTTGGTTAACGGATCAGCTATGTTATCATCCGTGTGGACTTTCTCTATCTTTACATCTCCTCTATCAACTATCTCTCTAATCAAGTGATAGCGCCGTAGCACATGTTTGGACTTCTGATGAGACCTTGGTTCCTTTGAATGAGATATCGCTCCATTATTATCACAGTACAGAGGCACTGGACCTTCATGGAGGGAACCACACCAAGTTCAGAAATGAACTTCTTCATCCAAACTGCTTCCTTTGCCGCCTCCGAGGCTGCTATGTATTCGGCTTCCGTTGTAGAGTCTGCAGTAGTCTCCTGCTTGGAACTCTTCCAGCTCACTGCTCCGCCGTTAAGCGTAAAAACAAATCCAGATTGTGACTTAAAGTCATCCTTGTCAGTTTGGAAACTGGCATCTGTGTAACCTCGTAATACTAAATCATCATTCCCGAAAACCAGGAACATATCCCTAGTACGTCTCAAGTACTTAAGGATATTCTTGACGAAGAATCCGTTGACCATCACCTGGATTGGTACCGGTACCTACTAGTCATACTAAGAGGGTACGAGACATCTGGTTTTGTGCATAACATGGCATACATGATAGACCCGATTGCCGAAGCATAAGGGACTTTACTCATTTGTGCCCTTTCCTCCTCTGTCTTAGGACTCATTCCCTTCGACAGGTAGACCCCATGTGACATGGGTAGCAATCCTTTCTTGGACTGCTCCATGCTGAATCTCTTCAGCATCTTGTCTATGTAGGTGGATTGCGACAGACCAAGCAACCTCTTAGATCTATCTCTATAGATCTTTATTCCCAGAATATAGTGCCTCACCCAAGTCCTTCATTGAGAAGTTCTTGGATAACCAAGCTTTGACTGATTGTAACATAGGCACATCATTCCCTATGAGCGATATGTCATCCACATAAAG
This sequence comes from Gentiana straminea, assembly GCA_036785695.1. NCBI lineage: Eukaryota > Viridiplantae > Streptophyta > Magnoliopsida > Gentianales > Gentianaceae > Gentiana > Gentiana straminea. The sequence goes on along the minus strand of JAVUPR010000266.1, from coordinate 13,057,641 downwards.
CACTAGGAACACAATGGCACTCCCACTAACCTTCTTGTAAACACGGGGCTCATCTTCGTTCTTGATGAAATCAAGCTGTTTGATAATCTCATCAAAGCGAAGGTTCCAACTCCGAGAAGCTTGCTTTAATCCATAAATGGATCTTTGCAGTTTACACACCATCTTGGCGTCATTGGTTGTGAAACCCTCAGGCTGTGTCATATACACTTCCTCAGACAGGTTCCCGTTAAGGAAAGCTGTTTTCACATCCATCTGCCAGATTTCGTAATCATGGTATGCTGCAATAGCGAGCAAAATTCTAATGGATTTTAACATGGCAACAGGCGAGAAGGTTTCATCATAGTCAACTCCTTGTCTTTGTTTATAACCTTTTGCCACCAACCTAGCCTTGTAGGTGGTCACGTTACCGTCCATGTCGGTCTTTCTCTTAAAGACCCATTTACACCCTATGGGAACTATTCCTCGGGTGGATCAACTAAGTTCCAAACTTGGTTGTCCTTCATGGATTCCATTTCAGAATTCATGGCTTCTAGCCATTTCTCTTTGTCATGCCTTAATAGCACTTCCTCATAAGTTCTAGGGTCCTCATATTCCATGAGATACACGCAGTGTACCTTTCGGGTTCACGGCGTTCCCTGGTGGATCTTCGAGGTGCTATTGTGTCTACGGTAGAGGGTGGCGCCACATTTGTATGTGGTGTCTCCTCTACTTCCATCAACTGACTGTCACCCGTAAGTGGTTCTCGAATTTCTTCAAGATCAATCTTACTCCCATTGACCCTATCCAGAATAAACTCTTTCTCCAGAAAGTGGCCAGTCCTGGCAACAAACACCTTTTGTTCCTCAGGGTGGTAAAATTGGTACCATTTGGTTTCCCTAGGATAACCCACAAACGGACATTTGTCGGATCTCGGTTCCGGTTTGTCGTGCATGGTTCGTTTCACATAAGTCGGACATCCCCAAGGTTTCATGTAACCTAGTGTTGGTTTCTTCCCTTTGAACACTTCATGGGAGTGGACTCAACCGTCTTTGATGGAACTCGGTTCGGTGTATAGGATGCGGTTTCTAAAGCATACCCCCAAAACGATTTTGGAAGAAGCTGCATAGCTCATCATGGAACGTACCATGTCTAACAAAGTACGATTCCTCCTCTCGATATGCCATTCATTTGAGGCGTCCCTGAAGGGGTCCATTCGGTAGAATCCCATTCTCCTTTAAATAACTTTGAAACTCTCCATCTAGGTATTCTCCACCTCGATCGGATCAAGTGTTTTGATTTCTTTACCTAGTTGTTTCTCCACTTCACTTCGAATTCTTTGAACTTTTCAAAGGCTTCGGACTTATACTTCATTAAGTATATATAACCATAGCGAGAATGGTCATCGGTGAAAGTGATAAAATAAGAGTATCCTCCTTTGGCTTGAATCGACATTGGGCCACACACATCGGTATGTATAAGCTCAAGCAATTCATTGGATCTTATCCTTTGCCACTAAAAGGTGACTTTGTCATCTTGCCAAGTAAACAAGCTTCACATGTATCAAACGATTCGTAATCGAATTGATCCAACATTCCATCTTTATGGAGTTTGGAAATGCGATTCTTATTTATATGGCCAAGTCTACAATGCCATAAGTAGGATTCATTTAAGTCATTTGTTTTGGCTTTCTTGTTATTTATATTAAGTATGTCAACATTCATATCTAATATGTAGAGACCATTGCTAAGTATGCCGGTACCATAAAAGATTCCATCACGTGAAAAAGAACAACATTTATTCTCAAACGTAAAAGAAAATCCATCAACATCTAATGCGAAATAGAAATAATGCTCTTCGTAAGAGCGGGAACAAAATAACAGTTATTGAGTTCTAGTACTAGCCCACTGGGAAATGAAAGAAAATAAACTCCTACGGCCAGCGCAGCAACACTTGCTCCATTCCCAACGCGTAGGTGATGAGAGATAAATTTATGATCATTATTACGACATTTTACCCCAATATTGATACCATTTTGAGCATTATTGTATCAAATCAAGTCAAAATTACTAAGTTTTATTCAAATGTATAAGTAGTAGTTATTATATAAATTATCGTATTTTTATAAGTTTTTTATTAGTTTTTGTACCGGTTTAGTAACCGGAGTGTCGTGTCGGATTTACGTTTGGTATTTTGGTGGTTCATTGCGGGATTATACATTGACCAAGATTCCACGTAATGACATGTTTTGAGTCTAAAAGATGTGTTTAGAGGATTAGAAGAAGATGCCACAAGCTTACGAGTTCAAACGGAGCAAATTTTCCTAAGTACTTAAACCGTAATTTATTTTCAATGGAGATTTGACCCAGCTTAGAGGCATTTTCAGGGGATGACTTCTTAATGAAAGTTGTAGATCTTCACATAAGATTTCCAACGCACTTTGAATTACGTCAATTGGAGTTCTACAACTCAAGTTATGGTCAATTGACTAATCGATTCGTATTAGTAAAAATCCCGAAATATCTTCGTAATACGAATGGCTCATCAAAACGACATTTTCTGAAGAAGTTTCCTTCATAAAAGTTGTATATCTTCAAGAAAGATTTCCAATGGATTTTGAATCAAGTCGATCGGACTTCTACAACTCAAATGGTGGTCAAGTGGCTAATTGATTCATTATTTCGTAAAATGTCGCAAAACGTTCGGAGTATGAAATGACTTATCAAAACGGCGTTTTCTGGAGAAGAGTCCTTCATGAAAGTTGAAGAATTTTCCGAGAGCTTAATTTTGACGTTTGAATCATAATTTTTGGAGGTCTACAACTCAAGATATGAATTTTATAAGTTTTTACAATATATCGAGCTTCTAGAAGGAAAAACGGTTACATCATTTGAGTCCGGATCGATCCGGCCCTTTCCGGATCGATCCGGATCGATCCGGCACTTCAATTTGGCTATATAAACAGAGCATCAGCAGCAGGGAGCTCTGCCCTTTTTCTTCTTTCTTTCTCCTTTCTTTTCTTCACCTCGTCTTTCTTCTTTTTTTTTTTTTTTTTTTTTGCTTTGAAGATCATATATATATATATATATATATATATATATATATATATATATACAAACACCCTTCATGTATATATATATATTCTATATATGAATATATATGTGATAGATCTATCTATATATATATATATAGATCTAGATCTAGATCCCGTTTTTCATCTCGTTTCTCTTTTTAATTTTCTTTTCGGGGCCCGTATATACATATATATGTCGATGTATGTATGTATATATGTTTTGATAAATAATAAAATGGTATAGTATCGTTGTAATGTTCGGAAAATTATCGAAGAAAATTGATTTTGGAAAGGTTGCTTTTCAAGAATACAACTTTAATCCGGTGGAATTTTACGAGTTTTACTTTTTGTTTCGATATAATTATATCTATCTATATATATATGTAAATATATTTTATCGAAATTTGGTTATGTTTATTATTTCTATTTCTATTTATATATGATATTAAATATATATATCTAAACTAAAATATATCTAGCCAAGATATGAATCGAATTAGTTAATCTTTTGGTAAAATGAATGATCGACTCGGTAATAATGATTAAAATCAATTATGATGAATCTCTTTCTTTCTCGCACTTAATGAAACGTAAAAATTGAAAGACCGGAGGGTAAAATTGGCCGAGTGAAAACGTGACAACGGAACCCGATTTCCTACCCGGGGGCGGATTTGTCTTGGGAAAGATAAATTTTATTATACATTTGTACTCGAGATCGTAATAATGTTAAATCATCGGTTTAATTGAAACTTAAACCGGAAAGTTGAATCGTCCGGCTTTGACAACCGGAGCCTTTTAAATAAAATTGACCGTTTGACGAACGGAATGACTCATTTTTATCTAAAGGTAGATTTGTACTCGGGACTGTTCGGAAAAACCGTAACGAGTTGTGGACCTTGGACCGATGCAATGGACTTATGACAATTTCATACGCTCGTGTGAGGAGGAGTTGTCTAGCTTAGGAGTACACCGATTCATACATAATTTACACCTTGAATAAAGGAAGATCTGTCTCATTTATTTCTACTAAAAGATATTGATTCAGTAAAGTATTCTTGGCTAGATCCAAAAATATATATTATATATATTTATTTGTTTTATTTTCTTTTACTAACAAACTCTAACATTACTAACTAATAATCTAAACTATCTAACCCGAGGAAAAGTTAAAAGCGCGACTTAGATCGAGTTAATAATAGCTTCTTGGTGTTTAACCCCACTTAAAAGAATTACCATGTTTTCCCCGAGGAATACGACCTGACTCACCAGACTAGCACTACAATTTGACCCGGTACACTGCCGGTTAGGATCTGTATAGCCTAGGTAATGTCCGTCAGCTTTCTGGCGCCGTTTCCAAGGTTAGGTTTAGGTCTGTCACCAGCGCAGCAACACTTGCTCCATTTCCAACGCGTAGGTCCACCTCTCCTTTCCTCAGATCTCTAGTTCTTCTTAGTGCCTGCATATTCGTACAAATATGAGAACCACAACCAAGATCTAATACCCGGTGGTTAGACTTAGAAGAAGTAATGTTGATCTCAATCATAAATATACTCGAAGTCGAAACATCGAATGCTTCTTCTTGGTACTCAAGAAGCCTTTGCGCTTCTCCTCCAATGTCCGGTCTCACCGCAATGGAAGCAAGCATCCTTGGATTTGTCTTTTGCTATCTTAGGCGTTGGCTTAGGTGCGGCCTTCACCTTCTTGGACTTTTTTGGGCTTTTGCCTTGCCCTTGCTTGAAGTGACCGAACAACACTTGCTTTCCCTTCCCTACGGTGCCCTCGGCGAATTTCAACATGTTCAATAACTCCGCTAGGGAGCAATCTATCTTGTTCATGTGATAGTTCATCACAAACTGCGAGAATGAGTCAGGTAGAGATTGCAAAATCAAGTCAATACTCAACTCTCGTTCCAACTTGTGGCCCAGCTTCTCAAGCCTCTCTATGTACCCGATCATTTTAAGCACGTGTGACCCCACGGCGGTTCCGGATGCCATCTTACAACCAAACGGGGCCTTCGAGACCTCGTACCTCTCGGTGCGAGGCCGAGAAGCATAAAGTTCCTTCGGGTGGACCATGATAGAGTAGGCGTCCATAGACTCATGCTTGTTTCGCGGTTCAGTGTCATAGAAGCAAGCATGATACATGTAGCATCGATCTTGTCGAACAGTGCTTGTTGTACTTCTCGACAACATCTGCAGCCGAAACCTCAGCGGGCTTTTCCGGTAGGGCCTCGTCCAAGACATAGCCAATCTTCTCGTGCCTCAAAACGATTTTGAGGTTTCTTTCCCAATCGAGAAAAAATTAGTTTCGTCAAGCTTGTTTTCGATGATAAAACGTAGGTTCAATTTGTTTGACATTTTCTACAACAATAAATAAAGATAGAATAAGTAAAAGCTCATGTATAAAAAACCTAAATTTGCACTAAGAAATTTATAAGGTTTTACTCCTACTAGCCAACTATTCCCTATTGGCTTTCAAGAATTTAATTAATTCTTTAGTGGCTGGGACCCCATCTAGTTGCCTTAATTCCCGACGGTGGTCGATCAATCTCGGCAATTTCGAAAGGTAGGTACTCCACCGTCGCATCGCATGCGACTCCCGGTGGGGGCGACTAGTCAACTCTTTGACGTCTCACATCTCTATGTGATAGTTAACCCCTTGTCTCTAAAGTCGGACGGCCACGACGGTGGCCAATCACCGAAAGACTTTAGTCGAGTCATAACCCAATATTCATGAGATCTCGTGACGATCATATCTCGATAATAACGATATACCCGTGGTAGGTCAACTCCCGACGGTGGTCGATCAGTTGGATCCGAACAAAGGCTCTTCACCGTCATTATAATATTGGGAGACAACTTTGGCTCGATTTTTGGCGTGGGAATAATTTTAAATTAATTCACTTAATTAATTTGGTTTAATTATAGTCTCATCTACTATGTGCATATTACTACTATATCATATAAAGTAAAACATACACAACATTCCGCGCACAAAATAACCGGTATGATCATGGATTTTTCTAGGTGCGGTTTCGAATACAAACTAACGAAACCGCGGGTCACAAACTAAGGGTATACGCAACCGCCAATAGGATCTTTATTGCTGTACGCCAATGGGTTCTTTATCTCTCCTTGGTCTTCAACTTCTTGCTCCATTCTTGTTACATAATAAATAATTACACCCGCCGCACACGGGGGGGAGCTAACGGGAATGGGATAATTGCAAAAAGTAAACTAGGTCACGTTCTTCATAACGGCCTAGGACAATTTTTTTTTTTTAAAAACCAACATAAAGAAAACATTCTCATCTATCCTATTGGTCGAGTCCATGATCAATCGGGGTCCATATAATCACATTATATCTACACATCTAATCCATACAATTTTATCTTATGAAAAAGATTAAATTTCTCTACTACTATTCATGCGTCTTTATTTTATCACGTCAAATAATTAAATAACTTTTAATTAATTATATGACTTAATCGAAAATTAAAATTAACATTTAATTTTAAATCGATTTCAATTTTAATTAAATTTGAACTATTCAAAATATGAAATTAAAATTATAAAGTTCTATTTGTTTCCTTTCCAAAACTAAATTTAGCTTAGGCCTGGCCACTTTCCAAAATCAAAATTTTGAAAGTGGCGCAAGCTAAGCTTTTACAAATCAAATATTTGAAAAGGCTTGCAGCCTTTCCAAATCAAATATTTGGAAGGGCCAAATCATTTTAGTCTAGGCGCAGCCACTTTCCAAAATCAAAATTTTGGAAATGTGGCCAAGCCTTTTTTACAAATGGGCCTGGGCCTATTCCAAATCAAAATTTGGAAAGGCCAATAATTTTGGTTTAGGCTCGCCACTTTCCAAAATCAAAATTTTGGAAGTGGCTTGCGGCTAGCCTTTTACAAATCAAATATTTGAAAAGGGCTAGGCCTATTCCAAATCAAAATTTGGAAAGGCCAACATGCCATATGGTTTCCCAATGGTCCAAACTATTTGAACCATTGGTTGGCCATATACACAACTAAACAAACGAGATATCTATGCACAATAAAATATCACAAAACGAAAAGGGTTGATCTCCCCATTGGAAGAGGAGAGCCGACGGACGGCAACCCTAGGGTTACCGCCGCCGCCGCCGCCGCAGAGGGAGGGGGGCGCCGCCAGTCGGCCGACCCCCGACGAACCCTAATTAATTTTTTTTTTGTTTCAACGTTTCGTGATTTAAATCTTGCATCTATTGATTAAATACTACGCAATTAAATTATGCTTGTTGCTTAAGCACGAAGTCTGGCTCTGCTACCACTGTTAGGAAATCACTAGTTTAACGCAGCGGAATTTAAAATTTGATTTCCTTTTCTAGATCGTTCTTCGTTTAATGCAATAAACACGTTAAGTAGTTTGACGGTTATACCTTGGATGATCTACAAGATCGTCGCTTTGACCGCCAACGGAGAGTAGTTCAATGCGCTAGCCGTCCACGCGTCCGGCCTCTATCGCTAATCCACACGAACCCCTCGCCGGAATCCTCCTTGGATTGCTATCAGAAAAACTCCGGCTGCTAGACCGGACCTTTTCTACCCTCACAGACTCACTATAGGGAGCTCTCTATTTTACACAAGAATTATGAACTCTTGCAATTGTGATGTACAAAAGAGCTTGACACCCACATCCTTTTTATATAGGAGGTGGCGCCCCAAGTTGAGTAGAAGAGAAGAAAACATTTTTCTAATAAAATAAGGAAAATCAACTAGATTGATTTATCTCTTTAATTATAATTTATTTTATCAATATCATATATTGATTATAATTATCTTATTACCATAAATCTATTTTTCAAAATCAATTAATATCATATATTAATATTATGGCAATCTTTATTAATTAAAGTGCACAATCCAAGTGTATCTTATACACACAAAAGTGGCGCCCCATTAGTCAACAAATTGACTTCCGGAATATTCTTTAATTAATCTAATTTGTATATAATTAATATCTTGTATTTTATTTATTCATAATAAATAAATACCACCATATTAATTTACCACTATAACCTTTATAGTCTAGAGATAAACTTTCCTTATTTGGTTATCAACTATAACCGCATTTTAATCCGACTCGATGTTCATATGTGTGTGACCCGATAGGCTTCCGAATATGTTGGCCGAAGACACAAAGTGCAATTTACTAAAATGCCCTTCATACCTAACGATCACGGGATAGCGTCTAGCAACACACCGTGACCCCCAATCATCGGAAGAGTCAAAAGCAATGACTACTACCTTTCATGTGAAGCGATTTACCGTGTAACTTACAATCCTATCGCTATAATAATATCCATACGATCGTATCTCGAGTGTCAATACATTGACGATCGTATCTTATAATCTGGACATCATGCTCTCTCGGAATAACACATTTACTCCCACTTTGCAAAGATTCTCGAGAGCTAGACATTCCTTATAAGAAGGCCATTTCGGATATTCAATCCCAATCATAGGATACGCGATTCCCGGACGACCAATCATGTATACTCCGCGTGCTTCAATATCATACCCAATCACTACCGCATGATCGCCCCGTGGTTAGGAGAAATCTCAATAGTGTCAAAGCATGACAATCCACACCGTGATGCCATGAAGACTCCGGTCAAAAGGATAATTACACAACCGCCACATAGTGTACACTTAATGTAAGTGGGTCGATCCTAACGTACGCATTCTCTAATACACGTCCACGTACGGTCCAAGTGTCTCTACACTTCGATAGACGAGATCTATCCCTACCTTCTAAAAGATAGAAGACATCCAATACGTGCTTAGTCCGATTATACTATCAATGTCCCATTTGATAATATGTAAGACTAGAGACATTTAAGTACCAACCTTGTTATAGTGATTAGAGATCTCATCAACCATAATCACTATCATGGTTTCTCTATCACAGATTGATACTAGGGACGTTACTATATATATACAACAAATAATATGAAGACAAACAATATATAATAACATAAGTGCTTTTATTAATCATAATAAAGTTATTACATGAACTAAATAGACTGTAACCGACCCGACCCGGTCGGATCCGGTCCAACCCGATTGGGTTTAGGGCACCTTTCCAACACAATCTCTTTATTTGTTAATCCTAGAAACTGATCGATCCACGGAGTTTGTATTGGTTATGAATTAATTGATCACTAGTGGGTTAATGATAAATAATGATAAGAGGTATTCGAGGAAGGTTTACGGAAATAATCCCGCTTCATTACGGATAGTCTATGGAGGATTAGTTTATATGTAATGATTATATCAATGTACACTTATCGACTCGACTCGACGTTTTGAGAATAAGCTATATTTATAATCGATAGAGTTCAGTTTCGGATTTATGGTGGCGTAATTTCGGAATTAATAAGTTGAGTAGAAATATTATGTTCGATGAATATTTTATTTAATTTATTGTAGATACTGGTTATAGGTCCATGGTCCCCGGGTTGGCTCTAACACGCGAGTGTTTTCTCGTTTTATGGAACCTCGAGAATAAATTAAATAGTTGGACTATTTAATGAATATGCAATATTATTTATTTGGTAAATAATATGTAAAATAGAAAAGATATTTTCTATTAAATTAATGATGAAAATGGCGCCACATTGTGGATAAGTTAGGAAAAGAAATTTTCCTAGTTTATGTCACATGTAATTAATTAATTATCTATTTGTTGGATAATTAATGGAAAAATAAGAGATTGATTTTTTGAGAATTATCTCTTATCTTTTGCCGAATATATTTTCCTTATGAAAATATGTAATTGTGGTGTGAAAATGATAACAACTAGTTATTTTCCTAGGCTGGCAATAATGCCAGAGCAATTCTGCTCTAGCCAGAGCAGAGTTCCGTAAATACCCTTATGGTATTATTTAATGTCTCTTTTCCCTGCGGCAATTAAAGTACATAAACTTCACGGGCAAGGTCTCATACCCTAGTGGTTACCACTAGGGTCTATCCGGACTCTCGAATGAGAAGATCCGGATTCGATCCCCCTCCCCCGCAGATTAAAAAAACTTTCGTCCCTATGAAAAAAGAAAAAGGAAAAAAAAATTACACCAACTTCACTACTTTTCTCTGTCCTCACGCCCACGGCCCCACATTTTCCATTTGTGTTTTTATTATCTACGTGCGTTTTTTTTTTCATAAAATGTTCTGACTATTTTTTTTCAGAAATAATGTTCTGACTATTGAGTCTTTCTATTTTACTTATGTTACATTTAACTTATGTTCATTATATGTTATTTATTAATAATGTCACGATTTACATACTAAAATTTTAAAAGATTTTGTTTCCTTAAAAAAATTTAAAATATTTTATAAATAATTTGATAATATTTTTGTATACGATCACATAGACTCCATTAGACAAACTGAAATGAAATTGTTTTACTTTCTTAAACATAAGAAATATTTTAATTTTATATATAAAAGGCTCTTTTCTTTTTACTAATATGATTTTTAATCTAAACCCATTTTTCAGCCCCCAAAGATAGTCTTTAAAGTTCAATACAATTCATTTAGATATTCTATTTGCATCAACAACAAAAAAAAAAAAAAATTGGTCATAGTGGTAGGGACTCTAGTCATTTAAGTAAGAGGTCTCCGGTTCCAACCATGTTGGATAAAGTAAATTTTGTTGGGAGAGGTCATCACATTTATTTCCTAACAGTATCTTGAATGATTAGTCTAAGACAATTGATTATACCTTGTGAAAGCTAAAAAAATATTTTATTTGCATCACCATAATACTCCAGGCACCACAATACGGAAACACGAAATTAAAACACGGCATCACATATTTATGTTAATTTTTTTTATAGGAGAAGCATCATTAAGATTTTTATTTTATTTTATAACAAAGCAAAACAATGCCACTGACGTTTCTACGATATTTTTCTTAAAAAGAAGTACTAAAAGTAATTTTACAGTGCCGTATAAAAACACATTTGAGGGATTGTAATTATAATAGGCAACTAAAGAATATAATTATAAAAATGTAAGCAAAACCATTGTGTTCACTCTATATATTAACCCATAAAAAGGGATTGTAATTATAGATTTTTGGGAGTTGTTGATGGACTACAATAAATTTACTTTTGTGGCGAAAGTGTGAATATAAACTCAATATTTAATTTTAAAGTGGTCGAATATACAATACATTTTTTTTTTTAGTGGAGTACAATACATTTTTTATTTCCATAAAATCAAGCTTTTCAGTCGAGTGTATGTTTTTTACTTGGGTAAAATCAATCTATTTATAAAATTTGATGTCACGATAATTAATTGTGATGTCAATACGCTTAGTCCAACCTCCTGTCCCAAACATGAAGTTATTGGATGCACCTGTCATACACGAAGTACGTCTATGTGACGAGATTTTGAATTTTTAAACTGAATTCAAATGATCTAGATTTATTTAACTGTTAATTCGATGCATCAAAACTCCTCGTCCCAAACCTCACCTTTAACACTACGCCGGTTCTAGAAGCTCACGTCTATATCATTTCCTTCCACCAGCGTATATTCAAGCTTTTCTTAAAGAAAGGATCAAAAACAAAAAAACATAAACAAAACAACAAAAAATCAAGCTTTGTCTTGGAATCCCGCTGGATAATTTCAAACTTTGAAATAAAATTAATAAAAAACCAGCAATCAACTAGAGCTGACGTGGGACCCGCCAATAACTGGTATAACCATTTCAGAAAAATATCTTAACTTTCTAATCATTACTTCAATCATTTTATCTAAAACAATCCAAAAAAGAATCTAAAAAAAACTCCAACCCAAAACAAACGAAACCTTCATTTACAAATTAATGATTGTGGAGTAATGATACCGGTATAACGGTTGTGCCATAACGAGTGACATCAGTCATCTGCACCGTTGATCATATTAAATTTACATCATATCAGTATAGACTCATTATAAATAACGGTGCATATAACCGCCGTGTCCGTATCATTACTCATTGATTGTGTTATAAAGTGAGTCTATACTTGAACCGTTGCAATTGCTCCAAGTACTATTACTTTATTTTCTTAATTTAAATCGATGCGTTTTTTAGAAATGGATATATGCACGATAAAATATTACTCTCGTCCCAAAATATAATTCATTCTACGTTTTTAGACGTGTCCCATAATATAAGTCATTCTACGCTATCAATGCAACATTTATTGTCATTTTCTCTATCATATTCCTAATTTATTATCAATCCAACTATTTTTCATTACTTAATAATTATTACAATTAATGATAATCAAGAAACATTTTATATGTTTTATAATTAATTCAACAGTTGTTAATAAAGGATCGAAGGATGTTTTCATAAAATACTTAGCCTTTAAGGGCATCCGAAACAGAAACCTCATATGACGTCCTATCCTTAAAATAAAGATAAAAAATAGAGTTTACCCCAAATAGAAGTTTACCTCAAACACCTCACACAACAGAGGTTCTATCACCTATCTATTTTAGAGATATGAACAGTGCATCCCCAAATGGATGCTGCTGAAGTAAAATAATAAATATTTAATGTGTATAAATAGAGTTATGAAATAGAATATATATTATTTAATAGTATTTGAAATGTTTTAGAGATAAGGATAGAGATGTTGTTGCGGAGTGTTTTGAAGTGGATGTTGTAAAATAGAGATATGTATTATTTTAAATTATTTTAAGGATAAAATATAATGCATATAAGGAGTTAGGGCCAGACAAAATACGTTGTGCTTGTTTCTCAAGAAGAGCTTGGTTGAAGCATTCAATTGTCCTTTCTCTCACAACAGTGCACCCACGACTTCCAATGAATTTTATTTGTCCCACTCGAATTATTAAAAAAAAAATATTTAGCCATTCCTTCCGGCTCAAAAATAATCTTTTCTTTGGCAAAGTAAACCATTGCATAAGATATTTGTGAAGGGCTTGAATAATATACTTGATAAGGACTTCCTTTCCTGTTGAAGAAAGGTCTACCTTTCCACCCCGTTCAGTTTTTTTGTAAACTCTATGTAATATCATGACTTTTCATAAAATGGTAAAATAATAATTGAGTATTTTTACTATGACCTAATTATTATTTATCATATTTAAATTAATTAAAATTAATTAATTAAATGATTTAGTTATTATTTAAAAAGATTTAATTAATAACTATAAAAGAAAAATATCATCTAATCTCTCATTAATCAAAACACGGCAAAACTTCAGGAAAAAAAAAAAGGACAACGCAACGCAGATGGGAATAGTGATGCGATATTCAGAAAGGAAAAAAAAAAAAAAAAAAAAAGAACGTAAACTTCAATCGCAGGGCTCAATCCGTTCATCGTTTCAAAACGCTGCAGTAGAGAAAGGTGATCACCACGACGAGACGAATCTTTTGAAAACAACATCTTCTTATTTGGTAAATTTTCAGTTTAGCCCTAGTTTTTTGTAATCGTCGAGTTCGATTCTTTAAAAATTCGTTCTTTCAATCCGTGGCTCTATTTCGCAGTCATTAGTAATCAAAACGATCATCTTGGAGCGTAAATTGTTCTAAAAATAATTTCACAACAAGTAATCCATGTAATATTCAGTTTTACACACTTTTTCAATTCGGGGTTTTTCAAGAAAACTAGGATTTTTAATTAGGGTTACTTGTTGATCAATTAGGTTTCGAGTTGAAAGCTTAGAAGATCGGCAGTATCTTGAAGGTTTTGGGTCGGTTTTGCTTGCAATAGAGGTAAGAGGCTATTCCTAACGAATAATTATGGTTTTACAATTATTACGTTGAGTTTTAGTGTTGTTTGGTAGCAAGAATTCATGTTAAGGTGGTGTTCTATGCTATGTTATGTTATAGTATGTTTATAACATGTTTCACTGTTGTTTTGTGAGTATTTTGATGCTAAACGTGTTTGGTTTGGAGTGGAAATCATTTTATAATAGAAAAGCATGTTTTGGGGAGTTACAAGTGTTAGGAAATCAACGCGGAAACGCAGCGAATTCAAAATTTTGATTTCATTTTTCCCAAGATCGACTTCGTTTAAGCAACAAGCATAAAAGAAGTAGACAAAATAATACATTGGTTGATCCAATTGGATCGACGCTTTGTCTACGGTTGTAGTTTTTGCACGAAGCCGCCCAAGCGTTCGGCCTCTACCGGTGATCCACACGAACACCTCGCCGGAATCCCATCATGGATTGACCGACTTTTTCTCTCTCATAAATCTCTCTCTAGGAAACTCTCTATTTTTCACAAGAACTATTAGCTCTTGGAATGTGATGTACAAAAGAGCTAGCCAAACCTTCATATTTATAAGGCATGGGGCGCCCCTCTATAGTTCCCAATCTGATTGGGATTAGCTTCCTAGTAGATCGAGGAGAAAGAAAACCTTTTACTAGTAAAATAATGAAAATATATTTGATTGATTTATCTCATTAATATTCAATATATTATATTAAATATTTCGAATATATTGTCAATATCTTATATTGACTATATTTATCTTTTTACCATAAATCTATTTTTTCAAAATCAATTAATATCTAATGTAATATTATGGTAATCTTATTAATTAAATTGCACAACTCAAATTTATCCAATACAAAAGAAATTGGCGCCACCTTTAGCCAACATTTTGGCATCCGGAATATTCTTTAATTAATATAATACTATAATTAATTAATTCACACAATACATGTATATTATTTATATATATATATATATATATATATATATATATATATATATATATATATATATATATATATATATATATATATATATATATCGACTTTTATGTATCAATATACATATTTAATTAATCAACGTAATTAATATCTTGTATTATATTTATTCATAATAAATAAATACCATCATATTAATTTACCACTATAACCTTTATATCATGAGATAAATTCTTTCCTTATTTGGTTATCAACTATAACCACATTTTAATCCGGCTAGATATTCATATGTGTGTGACCCGATAGGCTTCCGAATATGTTGGCCGTAGACACAAAGTGCAAATTACGAAAATGTCCTTCATGCCTAACGATCACGGGATAGCGTCTAGCAACACACCGTGACCCCCAATCACGGAATAGTCAAATGCAATGACTACTACATTTCATGTGAAACAGTTACCGTGTAACTTATAATCCTATCGCTGTAATAATATTCATACGATCGTATCTCGAGTGTCAATACATTAACGATTGTATCTTATAATCTGGATATCATGCTCTCTCGGAATAACACATTTACTCCCACTTTGTAAAGATTCACGAGAGCTAGACATTATAAGAAGGTCATTTCGGATATTCGATCACAATCATAGGATACACGATTCCCGGACGAACTAACATGTATACTCCGCGTATGCTTCGATCATACCCAATCACTACCGCATGATCGCCCCGTGGATAGGGGAAATCTCAATAGTGTGAAAGCATGACAATCCACACCGTGATGCCATGAAGACTCCGGTCTAAAGGATAATTACACAACCGCCACATAGTGCGACACTTAATGTAAGCGAGTCAGTCTAACGTACGCATTCTCTAATACACGTTCACGTACAGTCCAAGTGTCTCTACACTTCGATAGACGAGATCTATCCCTGCCCTTAAACACAGAAGACATCTAATACGTGCTAGCATGTTTGTACTATCAATGCCCTATTTAATAGTACATCAGCCTAGAGAATTTAAGTATCAAACTTAAAAAGTGATTAGAGATCTCATCAACCATAATCGCCTATCATGGTTTCTCTATCACAGTTTAATATTAAGGACGTTATCATATAACAATTCACAATTGGTTCTTAAAAGAACAAATATATGACAACAGAAAAGCCATTTAATATATGTACAAACATAAAGAAATAGTAGAAATGATCCGACCCGGTCGGATCCGGTCCAACCCGATTGGGTTTATGACACTATTTCAACAGCATGAGGAATGTGCACACAATGTTGTTTCAGGATGGTTTCTTTTGTTCCTAGCAGGTACAATGCACAGGCATTGATTAGCAATGCGCACGCATTGCTGATACAGGATGGACAATTTTACTTTCAGCAGGTGGAATGCGCACGTATTCAGCCCAGTTTTGGGAAAATGTGGTTTTAAGCTACGAGATGAAAGTTAAATGTTGTTCCTTGATTTAATAACATTAAATGAACATGGACAAGCCTTGATTGAGTTTCTGATGCGTTTAGTTCCGGCACCGAATGTACTCTTCAAAGGAGTTGAAGTTCGGGATGTCGGAAGGGCATGATAAGTTTGTGCTTTGGTGAATTAGAGTTCATCAATGTCTGTGTACTTGATAGGATGTGGTGTCTAGCTGTCTAAGTGAGGGAGTAAAGTCGTTAAGGTGAGCTTTATTCTTGAAAACACAAAGGTGGCTAGTTAACAACAAATAATAAGAACATACTTGCATAGTAACAAGATTAAACGTCATGTCACTTTTGGATGGGCACATGTGAACATCGGCTATGTGACTCGTCCGGATAGGTGGATACTCTGTGACCTACTAGCAGCCAAATGACAGGGAACTTCACTGGACGTGTATGCATACCGGGGAAACCCGGGACTAACAGTGCAAGCCAATGTTGGTTGGCAACCATCTCATGGTGGATACACCTCGCGTAGTGCCCTTGAGTGCTGACGTACTCAAGATAAGTTAGGATAGAAACGTATAGTCATGACATGTTGATGGACATGAAATGAATCATAGATTGAGTCGGTCTCATAAAGATAACTTAATAATAATAATGTAAACCTTTTCGTTGTAACGCGAGTTTATTCATTAGCTTCTCACTCTTGCTAAGTACCAATGTACTTGCCCCTTTGCATGTTTGTTTGTGCTTTGGGGTGGGAAGACGAGCAGGTTGAGACGGATCATGACGTTGGCTATGCTTGCTATGGAGTTTTACCAAGTTGCTATCTAGATGTATAATGTATCTCAATTTTTTTTTCATAGAGTATGTTGTAACTTGTTTTAGTTTGATAAGATAGTTGTTGTACCTTATTTCGTATGACGATTCGTTGTTGTAAGCTACTCTTTCTATTTTTAAAATGGTTGTATCTATTCTTAGTAGCAGTTATGTTTTTACCTGAGTCTTTTTAGCTTCCGTTTGCTTTTATTTGATACGACGACGTAGAGGTTTGCGTATAGTATTAGATTTATTTAATACTATACGCGCCGAACGTTCTCTTCCGTATAAGGACTCGGTATCCGGGAGCGGGGCGTTACACTCTATGCTTGATATAAGTGATAATCTCCTTTTTAGTTCTACCAACAACAAACGGTTACCCCAAATATTTACTTCGGTCAGAGCCAATAGGGATCTTTGGATTGAAGAGAAGTCATCACATATTTTCAGAAAGACATCTTTGCTAAAGAGAAGAGACAAATTTCATACATTAAGTTTTTAACCCTAAAGTCCTTCATCAGTAATGTATCGTCCTAGTGATAAGTATTAGGGTATAATCTGACAAATGATTAGGGTTCGAGCCCCTTTTAAGGGCAAAAATGATGTGTGTAAAAAAACCTTTCGGTAGGTTTTTTTAATATCACATCATATTAAAATAAAATAAAATAAAAATAAAAATCCATATTGCATTTGGACACTGTTAATGGCATCACAATCAATTTACTCGGGCACCACACCTCGTGTGAATTTCGACTTTGTAGAGTTCAAAATCTGTTTTCAACCCCTACAGAGTCGAATTTTGTGCATAATTTCGATTCTAAAATGGTTGAAAACAGATTTTGACCTCTATATAATCGAAATTCATACGAGGTATGGTGTCCGAATAAATTGCGTATAGTGCCATTAATAATACCTATTGCATTTCAATCTGATTTAATTGATTTTTTAAAAATTGCTGAGCAGCCCCCACACTTTAAAACATCATTATCATGGGGTTTTGCTTTAGTAATAATGGCCCTCTCGTCCTCATCCATTTAATAATTAAAGGATGAACAATGCCAAACAAGCGATGTCATGGTATTGTACTAACATCATCCCAATATACACGTCATCTTGTATTTTTTATTTATCGCACAATACAAGTCATTTTATATCAAAAGAATAAGTGATTATTAAAATAAGTGTTGTTTGATAATACTTTTTAACACCTCTTAATTAATTAAGATCTTGAATTTCCCGTGAAAAATTATGGAAAATTTTAAGTGGTTGAGGAACTACTTAATCTTGAATTTTTCAATAAATCTACGTTAGGTAGAGTGCGTACACCCCACACCCATACCTACCTCACACCTACACCCTACCCTCACCCTACCCCCAACCCCACCCCCCATCCACCACACCCATACCCCCACCCACCCCACACCCCCACACCCACACAACCCATACCCCCACACACCACACACCCGCCCACACCCTCACCCACCCATACTCACCCCCACACCCCACACCCTCATACCTACCTACACCCTCACACCCCCACTCCCACCCTCCCTACACCCACACCCACCACACCCCACACACCACACCCACACCCCCCCCCCACACCACACACACCCACACCCACCCATACCACCCCTACACCCCCCACAACCCCTCCACACCCTACACCCACACCCACGCCCACCCGACACCCACCCCACACACCACACACCCGACATCCACCCACACCCACACCCCACCCTACACCCACCTACACCCCCATTACCCCACACCAACACCCCCACCCACCCTACACCCACCCTCCACACACCCACACCCGCATACACACTCACGAAACAATTTCTAATTTCGGATATAATAAGTGTTATACTAAACAAATCTAATCAATTTCAAGACTTAAAATATTCAATTACTTAATTTATTCAGAATTAAGACTTCAGATTTCAGACTTCAGATTTCAGTCTTCAGTTTTAACAAACGGCCAAGAATCAGGGGTGTATTGGGTTGTTGGATGTCTAAGACATACCAATCCACAGGAAAGGTAAATCGATCGACCCGAACCAACAAATCCTTTAAAATCCCCGTTGCTTTCTTGGATGATCCGTCCGCGAACCGAATACTCATAGTGGTAGGTTCCAAAAGATGGTCTAATTGGAGCTGTTGACACACATATAAAGGCATAAGACTAATTGAAGCTCCTAAATCACATAAGGAATTAGGGAAAATGAGACCTCCAATTTGCAAAGTAAGGACGAATCGCCCAGGATCATCTTTCTTAATCGGTAACTCTTCATAACTCATCATTGAACAATCTTCACTGGTTACCTTTTCCATACTCTCCAACTTCTTTTTAGATGAGACTACATCCTTTATGAATTTGGTGTATTTGGGCATCTCAACCAACACATCAGATAAAGGTAGATTAACTTGAGTGTTTTTCAGAAGGTTGAGTACCTTCTCGTACTTCTTGTCCTCGCATAAAGGGATGTTTTTCTTCCTTGGTGGAAATGGAAGTTTCTTCAATTCTTCTTCAGAAAAAACTTTCTTAGAAGAGGCACTAACGACTTTATCTTCTAAATCCTTCCATCTCACCGTCTTTTCTGTTTTCTTACTTGTCAGGGAATCCTCCTCCGACTCACTTCTTCACCCGGATTGGGGGATTGGGTCTTCTCAACTTCCCCTCCCACCGAATCGGTGGTAGGAGGGTCTACTCGTTTCCCCGGTTCGGTTGAATGCGGGGTTTCCTTGAAGTTGAGTGCCGGATCTTAAATTCATGGCACTAGTTTCCTCCCTACCATAAGGGGTGGTTGGTGTCGATCGTACACCGGTTTGGGTTCAAATCAGCTTGGGCCACTTGGCTGCCCTTTGGATTTCTTTCGTGAAACTCGGCGGATGAGTCGTTCTACATTACCAACGTCTGACATTTATTCTTTCTTTCTCTATCTTAACCTTAATTTATTATGAATTCAACAACTTTTCATTACTTAACAACTATTGCATTAATGATAGTCAAAGGGTATTTTAGAAATTAACCTTCAAATTAATGACATTCAACCAATTCCTTAATCTGTGTGAAAACTCCTAGGATGACTTATATTTTAGACCGGAGGTAGTAGAAATCTCATTGTGGAAAGCGATTCTAAAACAGTAGTAGATCGCCTCCAATCCGAAGATGATGACCTCTCAATCTCATTTTATAGAATATCCCGACCCACATTCTCACTAAACATGGTCTAGCCATTTCCTCTTTTGTTAAATGAGGTTCATGTCAGGTGGTTTTTGTGTGGTGTCTCCACATCGTATAAAATTAGTAGGGCAGATAATATTGTTACTATATAAATAACCGACGGTCAAGGTAAAGCAACCAAATCCCCAAATTAAATACCTCATCACACCGATCACTTCCTTTTATTCTTCTTCTTCTTCACAAACACTAATTAATACTACTAATAATAATGGGTTTCCCTTTTCATGTCATCAAACTTCCAATTCCATCCTCCATTTCTTCAGCTTTCTCCATCTTCAACCTATGGAGCAATCTCAAATTGATGGTTATGGCCGCTCTATCTTATCTCGGCTTTTACAAACCTACCCCTGAGGAAGATGATTCTGCCCACAATTTCATTGATTACATATATATTCTTGATGGGCCCTGTCCTTCTCTTGTTCCTATCCCCGTTACAGTCGTCACCGCCGCGATTAAAAACCTAGTCCCGATTCTACCTTACCGTGATTTCCTCCAAGGCGGCGGAGAGGAGGCGGAGGCGGCGGCGGCGGCAGAGGTGGTGGGAGGAGGAGGAGGATGCACTATATGCATGGAGGCAATAGAAGATAGACAGGAGATAAGGGATCTAAGCAGGTGCGATCATGTGTTCCATAGAGATTGTTTAGACACCTGGATTGATGCCGGCCATGTTACTTGTCCGCTCTGTAGATCTATGTTGCTTCCACCTCAGGTGAATCCCTATATCGCTGCCCGGAATATACCAAGAAAACAGGAAAATTCTCACCATCTCGATTGATTGAATTACAGAATACAGATTGGTTGCTCTTTTTCTTTTGTTGGGTTTTGTCTTTCTGTGGCGTAAATGTGTAGACATTTTGCTGTTTTGGTAAAAACCATCAAATCAATTCGTTTACCTGTACACATTTTGTAAGTAAATTTTCATTTTGACGGGTAGATGTTTGTAATTTTGCCTAAATGAGATCCTTCACACTTATACCTACTACTCAATAGACATGGCAATCAATGTTGTATTTTAGACCATTTGTTCATCTCACCTTACTGCTTTTCTTACTTTTCTTCTCACTCTTTACCGATACAATCAAAACTCAATTTCAAAACAAAAAAAAATATAGAAATCATTATATTATGTGATTGATTCGCACAATGATGTAGTTTAAAACATAAGATTAAAAGGTATCATGTGGTTCATTCAATGATATGATGTATATATAAAGTATAAAATAAGTTTATTTTATAATTATCTGACATGTAAACAAACTATATTTAATATATATACGCATATTCAACGACAAAATTAATGATGCAATAACGGAAACTTTTCCAAGGGTCATTCTTCCTGAGTTTTGTTTATGTCCAGAAAGGGTGATTCATCCGAGTCATGCTCTTGTCTAAAAAGAAAATAAAAAAGTCATTAATATGAGTTTTGAACTTCTCGACAAATATAATATGTTTTGTTATTCTAAGCGGGTATTCTATCATTGGTAACGAAGAACTTGCTATTCTTAACTTGTGGTCCCAGAAATTCCTATATAACTTAAGCGATACTGTTAAAGCTTTTTCTACTCTATTATTAACGGACTTATGTATCGGATTTCATTCACCCTTACTTTTGCATATAGGACTCGAAAGAATGACAATACCCATTGGACGCGGATCCCCACGGTACACATGGTGAGGTGCAAGGTGCTGTGCACCATTCCCGTCGGAATTTTCGACGGAGTGAAGCAAATTAAAAAAGAAAAAAAAAAAAAAACTTCCGACGGAAATGGTGCACAACACCTTGCACCCCAGCACGTGTAGCGTAGGGGATCCGTTCATCTAGAAGAGTAGATGTTCCAAGCATTTTTCAAAGGGTCCTTCAACCCAGTGAGCACCGTTGTGCTGACTTGAGAAATCACACTAGAGGATCAGGTCGGTCTCCTTGTCAGCAAAAGGATAAAAAAACAAGCCTTAGAGTAACGTACCTTACAAAACTAGAGGATCTGGGTCTTCTTATTAGATTAGAGAATAGAAGAGGCTAAATTGTAGGTAAAAAGGTCAAGGATCGATGTCTCTAATTAATGTAAGATGCCCTAGAATACAGAGGAGGATCTTATGTTGCAACATCTTTGGGTTAAGGATGTCTGTCTGATAGATGTAAAGATATACCTTTGGTCTATAGAGGATCCTGAGCCAGACAGAAGACGTTAATGCCTATCTTATTCCAAGTATGGAGACAGGCTGTATGCTCTCAGGGGTATACTAGTGTTTAAGCCTCAAACTCACCAGATATATGACACACACTCCTTTCAAGTATGTCTTTTTGTCTTATAGCCTCAAACTCACCACATTCTGCCAGCCTCATTGATGCAGACGATGAAACAAAGATTGGGAACACATTTTTTTAATGTCAATCATTCATATTCATACCAAAACTTACATTGTTCTTGTCGATCTACATCTTTTTTATCTTTACCTTTGTCCTTTTGCTATTATATGACACAGAATTAAGGAGATATAGTAACAAGAATGTATGGGATCTTAGCTTTGCACTAATTACATTTTCATTATCACCACAACTGGTAAGACATGAGCGACACATCACACATTGGTATTGGATCATGTAAATATGTCGCATCACTCGATATGAGATAACCCTAGTATCAGGCTAAGCTTTGGTATGGCAAATAAAAAGTCTTCTCTCAACTTTAGAGGGATTTCATTGTCATCACCGCATTTGTTTAATTCAACATGGTAATAGTATATGTTGTTGCGTAAAGCAGAAAGGAAATTAACGTACCCTTCGTCATATTATATAATAATCTAATACCACAATTTTTATAGAAAGCAATAACCGATATTTTTTTTTATTAAAACGGGTAATCAATTGTTTTTCATTTCCCCCCTTTTTTCATATGGTGAAAAGTTATAATAACTGATTTCTACCCGCTTTTGCATAGTAAGGTATGTATAATGAAAAAGGTTAAGAATATAAAGATATGATAATGCATTTAATAATACGGTTATACCATAAAATTTCTCTTTAAAAAAACAAACGAATTCATTCAGTTCATAATATTAAAATCAAACTCATCCATCAATGACTATAGAAGCAAGATTCCGATAATTGCAAAACAGATGTAGTCGACGATCCCGAGAAAGTAGAAGCAAAATAAACTTATGACCCGATTGATGCTCAATCAGAATCCGTCACCCGACCCATGACCCATTAATCGTCAAAAAAAGATTTAAAGTTCATTATACATTTGATGTCTGATCATCAATGCCAAATAAACTAGCCGCACACATATTATACCCCATATATATTATATGCTTCTCTAGACCCCCTATTTTAAGCCCCGCCAAAAAAACAAAAAAAAATAAATTACATTATTAAACTTAAAAATACAACATAGTAGCATTTTCATCAAAACCTTATAGAGCCAAAACATCGTGTCTCTCCACGTCGAAATATCAAAGTACCAGAAAACAGAGAGACACACAAAACCACACTAAGACGACTCACCTGTTGTTGTTGTTGATCCGTTTGGTTGATTTCTTCTTACTCTCTGGTAAAACAGAACATACGCAGCAGGCGTCTTTATCTCCTCTTCATTTACTGGCGAAACATGTGAATCATCGAAATGGTACCACGCGTCATCATCTATTATCTGCACATGAGAGCAAATAAATAAAAATCAATATTTACATAGGCTCTAAAAGACTAGTAATTAGGCCAATGTATCAATCATAAGATACTGTTTATGTGGCACAATACCTTACAGTATGCAGAATAGTGTCCTCCGCCAAGACCACCATAATGGTTACTAATAGCATATAGATCATAGACATGATCACCCCCTTCACATGCTTCCTTGCTTTTCACATATTGGCTTAAATCGAGATTCCGAATTGGGAAGTTCACAAAGGTATCAAGTTTATTCTTTAGCCACCGGTTGTATGAGAAGCGTTTCAAATGGAATACCAGTATATCTGGTAGCCTCCACAGATCTAACTTCTTCGTAGCTTGTCTATGCTCCTTGCAACACGGACAATACCTAAACACAAAATTTATAATTAAGAACCAAGCCATATAAAGAATTTTGCTCAAGTTTTGAACTTTAGACGATTTATCATTTACCACATATCATCAGGGCCTAGTGGTTCCTCCTTCAAGAAAGCATCGAGGCATGAAAACAAGGAAATCGCTTCTTGTTTGGTTTTCTTCACTGTCAATCCAGTCTTATGAACTTCAGGAAGGTCTTTGAGGAAGCTGGAATCGTATAATTCGTTCTCTTTCTCTGTCCAGTCAAGCACAACCTTTAAACTACGACCACGTTCTATGGGTGTGTCCTTTAGAATCGGCTTGCATCCTAAACCCCGGTCATCAGTCGTACACAGATGAAACGACATCTCAGTGACAAATGCCTCTTCCATCTCAATGCACTCTGCAGACTGCATATTATCGCTGCTACTCACCTGATCCTCCTTGCTGCCATTATAAACTGCTGCTGATGGTGAAAACGCTCGTCTTTTTAATGGAGCAAGCGTTCTACCAACAGCTTGGTCTATATCAATTCCAGATTTCGCGTCTTCTATGAAAGTTACGAGCGGTGTCAAGAAAGCCTTCCTCTGACCTGTCCTCTGATTGTCTAGAATAGATCTAGCCAAATGGATTTAAATCATTAGTTAACTGGACAAACATCAAGAACAACAAAAACGTAGGTTGAAAATATCAACAAGAACATAGACTTCTAAGTCTTAACACATAAACATATACAAAAGATAACTCACTTCTCTAAATATCTGTGAGATATTTCTAATCTAGTTAAATCAGAAGAAGCTTTGGGAAGCCGATAAGCAACAATATATTCCTCATCCTTTATTGTAGCCAGCAACTCCGACGGAATCTCAAGGTATCGAAATATCCGATGTTCATATACCTGGATTCAGAAAGTTAGTAAAATTGCAAAAAAGTTTTGGAACAGCAAAAATAAAAATATTGTGAGGTTACCTCAGCAAGCAACAAATATTCATCTGCTCCTAAGCAGCATGCAGAGCTTAAAGATTGGATCAGGTCCTTACAGCAACCATGTTTCAAGACGGTAACTGTGAAAGGTATAGGAAGACCACTCCCATCACCATAAAATACGGTTATTGTCATTGTCCGTGTAGCTGTTGAAGGAAGAGGCAAGGACAAGTACATGAAGGGGTCAAATGTTATTGATATTTTGTTGCAATCTGGGCAAACCAGCGTTGACTTATATTGACCCTGAAAGCAAGATGTAAAATTCAAACGGCATCAGACAAATGCTTCAGAAGAAATTATTTATAACACCAACAAAAATATTGAATGAAGTTCTTAACTGTAGTCTGAGAGGACGAGTTTATAGCACTTCTGTTTATGTAACAATAAATAAGAAGAATGTAACAAACTAACCCCATCAACTCTATCAAACCTTTTTTTGTTGTTGACATATATCAAGTCTATGAAACTAACAAACAATATTCTGATAGCTAAGACTTGTTAGAACTGTAACCACCCCACATTTTTTATCCTACGACTTCCTTGGATTAATTTTGACTCCTATTTTCCACAATAATCAATGACCCCAGTGAAAAATATTGAGCAATAATGATCATGTTATAAGATGAAAGCAAACAAGTAAACGCCTTTTTGCATGCTTATCTACAAAACTATAGAATAAGTACAAAGATAAATTGGTTTATTAACACAACTTACATTAATAAATCGACATGCTCAAACCATAAGAAAAAAGAGCAACTCCTAAACTAATGAGGGGGTCCAAGAAAATAGAACATGTGAGACATTGTAATAATCACAATAAGTTAGCACAACAGAATTCAGTATCATTACCACAGATTAAACCCTTCACCAACAATCTAACAAAACAAAGGGAAAGAGTTGCAAAGTATGTTACCTAGTTCCAAACCGTGTGACCTTAACTAACCAACCTTCTATTTTCTCTTTGTTATGATCAATTAACCCATTTGATAGGACGAATATTCCAACATACATAACAAATCCCACAGAAAAGAACACAGCAAATTTATTCATGGGAAGATCTAATTAAAAGAAATATACTTTACCAAATGCATTGTACAACCTGACAAACATCAACAATTACAGAGTCATTTCTGGCTTTGTGATATCTCCAGAACTCATCAGCGACTTCCTCATCAGGGCGGGCATCAGAATCCTTTGTTTCAAAGTACGGTTTCTGTTTTACACGATTCAAATCTTCATGTAGCCCATCCAACAGAAAAGCCAGAAGTTCCTGGGGGCAAAAAAAAACACCAATCAGTTCTCCTTTCCAACTTCTGTTCCCCAAAATCCCTGACATTCAGAAAGAGTGCTTTACTTCTCGTCTCAGAATGCCTTGGACACTCTCAAGAGAACAATCACAAGACCTCACCATCGTTTATTAGGGAAATCAACTTCTACCAAGAGAAGTTTTGGGCAAAAAAGTGGACGAGACCAAAATTGAAGGGTTTACTGAAGCAGTTAAAAGCTTCTATTGTATACGCAGGAATAGAATGAATGAACTAAAGAGAATTGTGAAGTACACCCTCCGTCCCAGAATATAAGTCGCTCTACCTTTTTTGTTTGTACCAGGATATAAGTCATTCTATATTACCGATGAAGCATTTATTACTCTTTTCTCTATCTTACCCCTAATTTATTAACAATCCAACTACGTTTAAATACTTTATAACCATTTCATTAATGATAGTCGGCAGATATTTTAGGCATTTCTCATTAAAAAAAATGACATTCAATCACTTTCGTAGTCTGTGTGAAAACACCCAAAATGACTTATATTTTGGGACAGATGGAGTAAGAGATTATACATGAATCATGGATACTATCAAAACATATTCTACCTATGAGTTCTCAGTTCTCTAAAGCTCTAGTATGGTTGTAATTTTGATCCGTTATCATAAAATGGCTCATTTACACAAACAAAAAAATCTATCAAAAACATGGCATGAATTGATCAATCAAATCAAAAAATACCTACAAAAAGCAATAATTACAACTCAAATGTATCATAATACATAGCAAAAGATGACAGCATTAAAAGATGCACTGATCCATTCACCTGCGAATCATGCTGGTTATAGCCACTAAATTGAGGGGCAAAACGAGCGAGTTTTCCCTTAAATGGACGAGGGGCAACAGCTGTACGCCCAGAGGACCACAGTTTCCTTAACAACTCACCAAAAGCTACAGCAAGCTCACCCTGCAAAATGACAAGTCATTAGGCCTTTCATTCAAATATCTCTGATTTCATATATAGAGGAGAAGAACACCATACATGCGTCCCTAAAGGATTTTCTTTGTTGATCTCATGAGTGTAGTCGTTCAAAAAGTATTGAGCAATTGGGGGCGTATGCACTAAACATTGAAGAGAACTATTCATGAAGCAAGTGTTCCCCAAATTCTGCAGTCCTGCCAAACCTCCCCGCTCCCTATTTGAAACAGATCTTGATTTTGAACCAGTAGCATAACCATTCGACGATCTTCCATCTTCCATATCCCCATAGGCAGAATTTAAAGTAATCCCTTCATATATATTGTTGTTAGAGCCGGTAGAGTATCCATTTGACAAAGCTGGACCTCCTGCAATAGTCAAAGATGACCTTGATGGTTCTACTGGAACCAATGCCAGACCGTTTCCAGTTGAATCCATTCCAAATCCAGAAGGCCAAAATCCATCATTTTGCACCTCCACAAGAATCTGAGAAGAAAATGCAGTGGTAATCAATCAGCATTCAACCTCTTTATTTATTCATCAACATTAAATCATGTTAGCATTAGTACCTAATTAGCTCATAGAATTTTATCCATGTTGTGGGGGGGGGGGGGGGGGGGGGAGGAGCTTCTACAATCAATAGGTATTTTCAAAATTTCATTATCAGATGCAACTACTCAAATCATAAAAAGGGCAGCGTAATATGAGTGCATCTTGCATGTAATAAGGTATGAGTAGACGAGCCACAAATAAAATAACCTATAGACGAGAAGCAAAATCAGTACTCACGTGCTGATCCATCTGCAAATTACACTCTTCTAGAGTTTGAGATGACATAGCTAACAAAGTATTCTTCTCCTTATTAAAATAGTCCCAGATGCGTGCCTATCAATAAAAAAAGGGGGAAGATTATTATGCCAGCCAATTCAGCAAAAAGAGCATGCCGAAAAAGAGAGAGATGCTAAAAGCAGACCTTCTCTAGCTCTAACCCTTTAAGCCGACATACTGTTTCATATAGCTCATTCAAAGTAGCCTGTAACAAGACAGATCAGTTAGAACCCACCTATGAATGAATATAAATTACACCCAAGGAAATAAAAAAGACGGGCTAAAAAAACTGTCTGAATGACCCATTGTTTCATGAGTCTAGCTAACATGACATTCACAGAGACAATGATGAAGGAATGAAGGAAAGGTCGCAACTTCCCTGTTTTCCGCATTTAGGTTGTGTATTCTCACACAATCAGACTTGAAAGAGTAAGTTACCTAAACTACAAATCTTAAACAATTACCAAGTGCATGAAAGTTGAAACGACGTTGTTTTGTGTGTAATGTTGCACTTGACGGTCAAGTGCATTGGAGGGGATCAAGGTCCCCTCCCCTTCAGAAAGGCATTAGTATCAGATCCATTAATCTTTGCATGATTCCCGTTCAAAGATAAACAAAATAAAGTCCACTGTTTATTTCAAGTCTCTTCACTCAGCCAGCAAAGCTTCCAGTGATCAAAGACACCGGTGAATGTACCAAGACAGACAAGAGAGGGAACATTAACTAAAGTGAAATCCACTGTTTTCTTCAAGATCGTCATTCTCTAAAGAGACTACTCAGCATAAAGAAACAAATAAATGCATGAATGCAACGTCAGTACCTTTTTACTAAGATGTATAACAGTTTGACTCTCGTCTCTAGAATCAATTATATAAAGACACAGGGGAAAAACCTCCACATATAATTGCTTACTATCTCCTGCAGATATCATCTTCCTACATAGCACTGGCCCTCCTCCATACCTGGAAAAAGGTATGATATAGGAATATAAGGACTTCAGGAAACACTATCTGACATCTTTAAGAAACAATCAAGCATAGGAAAGTGCATCTTTAATACCAAGAGAAGAGAAGAGCAAAACAATAAAGATAGGATCAGCAATAATAGCATAAACAGAGTTAACGTCATAGTGACAAACAGCTAAATATAGGGCATTAGGAAATTCAGAAAAGTGAATCATAATAGTTAATTACTGACACAGCACAAAACTGTGTACCAAGATGACAGAAAAAGAAGAAAAGTGAAAACAAACAAAATCCACCTATGATAGAATAAACATGAACTGTTGGACTATAAGTATTAATGAAACCTAGAAGGAGAATGAAGTAAAGATATGCATACTTCAAAAAAAGTAAAGAAAAGAAAAGAAATCAATTAATAACTGTGCAAATTGTGAAAAGAAGAAAATATACAAAGAACATGGGATAATTTGGGAGATGTGATCTGAGGTTTTTGACTCTATCAATGCCATCCATCACATTTGAAATTATGTCAAACATCCTGAGGTTTCTGAAATTTTACAAGCCTCTACTGAGGTTTTCCTGTCTTTCCAGAGTTTAAAGCTACCGAAGCAGGTATGCGATTCTTCAAACATGAGGGCCTTGAGTGAAATAAAAAAGAAACTTCTAGGAGGTCTTTGAAAGTATACCAACGAATAAAGAGAAGATTTATCTGAAAATGGGATCTTAAGCTTTTAGGGTTGAAAATTTGTCAATGATATCCAAAGGCCACCGCAACATGTTTTACACGCCAAGTTATATAGCAATTACACTACCATGCCTTATAAGTGCACTGGCAAAAAGCAGCAAGACCCCCACGGCCCCACCCAGTGTGAGAAGCATCAACCATCAACTGATACTAAACATGCAATTTCTCCTGGCCATTCATCACAAACTTCACAGTAGAATCATATATCCCACAAAATTTATTTCAGACAATTAACAAGTAAAAACGTCGATTGAGATCCACCCACGAGCTACCGAATTTGTAGTTAAAAAATATAACTAATACATAGCCTCAAAGATAGCTAGATCAATAGCAGAAATGGATATAGAAGCTGGACTCAGAGAGGAATGCTTACCATCTATAAAGCCTATCCCACACCTCATGTGGTACTAACGCATAGTCAGCACCTTCTTCCAAGGTTCGATTAAGTTCTGGTTCACCGTCATTATTTCTATTTCCCATTATATCACTATTATCGATCGGTCCAGGCCTATCTGCTGTCATTGAAGGCTGAACATCACTCTGGCTTTCACCATAGCCATAAGCACCAAAATGTTGCCCAGTGTACCTCTGCCAGCTCATGTACCATCTGCAGAAATAAAGAGTCAACTCCAAAGACAAACTTCGATGCACTGACATTTTTGGCCACATGTTTGAGACAAATCAAAATATACAAACTTCAACTCCAAAGACAAAGTTAGATGCACCGACATGTTTGACCACATGTATGACACAAATCAAAAATCGATAAACTTTGATACATCGATGTAGTTGGCCAAAGGACAAATAAAATGCCAGGTAAACTGTAAGAAAATCAGCATGTTCATATAACAGGGAACAGTTCCACACAGAATCTGGAATTATCACTTCCAAATTGCAACAAGTCATCTGATCCAGACAACATATAGCCCTAAAAAAGAAAAACCAGGGGAAAGAGTGGTGGAGCACTTCTTTTTTGAGCTTTTTTTCAGAGAGCTATCAAACCTGGGTTCAGGAGGTGTGTACTTAATGTGTAAGAGATGGAATCGAAGGCAGCATGATTAAAATTTACAAGAGCAGGCATAGGCTACAGCTGAAGTGATGCGGAAAATCCCTAAATATTATCAGATTGCATGCAAGGTTCATCAGGAAACAGAGCATTTGCAATTGCAATTGCAAGGGCACAATGGGAAATAAATTAAGCTGCAATCTGAATGAAAATATTTTACCTACAATGTAGGTCGTTGATTATTTTGCCAAATTTCTGCCACATATCTAGATAATATACACATGGACTTACGTTTTGAACATGAACAAATTCCCAAAGATTTTATCTTATTTACAACAACAACAGAGACGACGAAAACAATGCTCATATCATCATAAATCTGCCTCAGGATCACGTCATGTTATTTCTCTACTTTCAAATAATGAATTAGAAAGTATATCTGATACAAGAGACCACCTTTTCGACATTCTTGACGAATACCTCTTATAGATCATGCCCCCTTTGTCCTCGATAAACAACAACAACAAAAAAAGCTCAAGCATAATCAACTAGGATAAGCTCATGCTCCTTTTGTCCTCAATAGACAACAACAACATCAACAAATAAAAAACAACTCAAGCTTATTTAGGTAGGGCTTCCTAGGTTTCCTTTCCGTTCTCTTTCCCTTCCTTCCATGTTAAAGCATACCAAACAACCTAGACTTTCCCTCCTATTCTTCCAATCCAAACGGAGCATTCATTTATGCTTTTCTCGGCTTCTTGTAAAACAAAACGACTTCTAAACAAATTAAGGTTATCGAGCACTCCAAACAAAACTACATGCAAAGTAAATACAACATACATCCATCAAATCTCTTATATACAAAACGCCTCAACATTAAAAATACAACAAATAAGTAGAAAAAAACTACAGTATATTCTAGACGTTACGCAAAACAATAAGATGCAAGAAAAAAAATATTCAATAACAAATACACAGACAAAGTAAAGATCGATTACAACCTGGATGAGATAACATAATAGCAATTGCCTTCTCGCGGATTAGCCTCGGCTTTATCCTTCAATTCCCGCACAATCCTCCTCTCTTCCTCAGCAGAGCAAGGCAATTCAATAGATCCATACTCCATCATGTCGCCTGAATCTGGAATCGTCATCCTCCGATTCAATGTTACAAACAGAGAATAAATAACCTCCAACAACCAGATCGATCCCCGAAAACAAACAAAAATCCGCCGAACAGAAGATCGGCGAAACAAGTAAAGAACAGATGAAGAAAGAGTTTGTCTAAAAGTTATTGTATTAGGTGTTCACGGATTTTATTTTTGCATTATATTTTGTGGCTTATATAATTGTGTGTATATATATACTGGAAAATATACGGAAATAAATTAAATTTCAGACGAAAAGGCTAAGAAGACAGATTGAGAAAAAAGAGGGGTGGCACCAACCTTTTTTTCCTCCTAGATTACGGCAAACAAATTATACTCGACTAGAACCAACTAGCTTGGCAAGTGATTTGAAAATGTTTAAGGAGGTCACTGATTCGATTCTCCTTAAATTCTTAAATGGCGTGTTCACGATTCGGTTTGGTTCGTTTTTTTGAATTTTCAAAATCGAACCAACAATTTCAGTTTGCAAAAGATGAAACAAAATCAATAATATTATCTTCGGTTCGGTTTGGTCATTTCTACGGGTTGGTTCGGTTCGGTTGGGTTTCTCGATTCTACAATACAAATAGTTCGACAACCAAATTTTGTATTAAGTTGACCTCAAAAAATATATTTACCCAATCATAAACAAAATTAATTCCATCTAATTTTTTTATTCTTTTATTACTTGAGAAAAAGAAACAAAGAAGGTTCCTTAAATAAAAGTTCAAACATTTTTCGTTCTTAATTTTGTGGTCAAATTAATATTGTTGGACATTTTTTTTTCTTTAATGTTCTTTTTAAGTTTGTATAAAAGCCATCAATTTCACAGAATAACAAAAATTCAAACATGATGGAAACTTTTGTTGGCCCAATATTGTTGAAGTAAAATTTTGAAATTTTTTTCAAACGTAGAACATTTTTTAACAACATCTGACTGTATGTTTTGTGTTTAAAAATAGAAATATGTATTTTTATGGATATCGGTTCGGTTTCATTAGTTAAAACCAAAACCAAACCAACTAGAATCGGTCCGGTACGGTTTTGCAACTTTTAAAAACCATATAAACGATGTGGAATAAGTGAAATAAGTAAATGGGAAGGCAACTATATTATATGTTGAATAAGTAAGACTATTTTGTTAATAGTGATAAATTATGAGGCAACTACAATTAATGAACAACGATGTTAACGTGTTTTTTTTTTTTTTTTTTTTTTTTTTTTATTTTTACGGATACGGAATGAAATATACTTTTTATCTACCTTCTATTAAAAAGAAAATAATGTTGGTGTCCACGTGTAACGTGTTCCTTTGTTTTTTCAGTAGAAACTCTCAAGAAAAATTAAAAAAGAGTCACCCATCATTGTGCATTTTGCGCGTTCATGTGCAGTTGATTTTGAATGGGTTGATTTCTTTCCGGTTTAGTTTTCTACTGCAATAAATCAGGATGATAAAAGATTGTAATCCTTCGTATTGTTTCTATTAATGAAATTTCTTTCGTTTTATTAAAAAATAGTAATCTATCTATCTATCTATCTATTAATATGTTTTCAATGTATCTAAAATCAATTACCCGATTACCCGCAGAAACCCGTTGATTATCCGCCCAAACCAGCATCATGTATTAATGCTTAAAATTTTATTGCAGATCCACCTTTTTTTTTTAAGGGGAAGATCCACCTTTTTAGAAAGAAAAAAAAAACCACTAACAATTTTTTAATGCATCTTATTTATTTCTTTTGACCATTTTAAATCTAAAACAAAATGTGCACCAAAAATAACTTTATTCTCATTTATTTCTTCACAAAAAAAATCATTTACAAAAAACAAAAAATTACAACGTATTTAATGCATGATTCATACAAATCATTCTTTCACATGGTATTTTTTGTTTTTTTTAAGTGGTTTAGGCATGAAATTTAATGAGAGATTCACACAAATCATTGTTTCAAAAATTAAAATTTGAATGCATCTCATTTATTTCTTTTGACCATTTTGAATACAAAAAAAAAAAATAATGTGCGCCAATAAGGCCATTACTCTCATTTATTTCTTCACAAAAAAATCACTTAAAAAAATTACAACGTATTTAATGCATACACCCATCGAGTTATTCTTAGACTAATTTTCGAAGAAAAAACTATAATTTTAATGCATGGTATTTAATGCGTGATTCACATAAATCTTTCATTCACAAATTAAAATGCATGAAATTGTTTCAAAAATTAAAATTTGAATGCATCTCATTTATTCATTTTGACCCATTTTGTAACCCAAAAAAAATTTGTGCGCCAAGAAAATATTACTCTCATATATTTCTTCACTAAAAAAATTATAAAATAAATACACTTATTCAGTTTTTCATACTAATTTCCTAAGGCTATCACCAGTCATAAACCTTTTAAAAGGTTTATGATCATCTTACGTCATCATCGTTATAAACCTTTTCGTTTTATAAACCTTTTACTCTACTATCATAAACCTTTTATTTTGCCCGTCATCGGTTCATAATCATTTTACAAAAGGTTTGTAAACCTTTATAAAAACCTTCACACAATAGTAAAAACATTTACAAAAGGTTTGTAAACCTTTTTGCAAAAGGTTTGTAAATACAAACCTATTGGAAAAAACATATTCAAAAAACCTTTTGCTGCAACGGTGAAAAACCTTTTAGAAAAAGTTTGTAAACCTTTTGGTTTCTCCCATTGGAGATAGCCTAAGATCAAGCAATCTTATTCACTCCTTTTTGACCCATTTTCAAACCAAAATAAAAATGCACCAAAGAAATATTTACATCTCTTAAATAAATAAAAACACCTACACACCACCACTTACATTCTCCTCCAATCATCTGCCTTGGAACTCCATTCTTTTCAAATCACCAGATAACATACTTTGCATTCTTTTAACTACGCCATCGTGTACATCCTATTTTGGAATGATTACTATATTCATACAATCATTAGCACATGCATTTTCTGCTTTTAGTTGTGCTTGAGGCCTTTATACCGGATTTCATACCAAATTGTGTACTATATGCGCATTCAAAATACAACAGGTATTAGGGTAGATTCTACATTGGCCTTAATTTTGCCTTAATCTTCAGCAAATTAAATTTTTATTCTTATTTATGTGTAGGTAGTAACAACGAAAACGACACACATACACTATAAATCATTCCTACCAAAGCTATTAATTTTTTCACTTTACTATTCGTAAAAAAAGGTCGAACACGCTAAAAAGAATTATTATCAAATATTATCATTGCTACAACAGATTCAATATAAAAAAAAAATTCTTCAAGTAAATCAAATTATTTCACCAAGTATGTATAAGTATTGTTTTGATAATGGCAATTAAATGATGCGACTGGGGATATGGAAATATTTTTGGCCAGTAGAGCTGTTGAGTATCTTCTATGCTCTACACTTTCATTGTCGCAGAATGATCTAAAAACTGTATGAGCCTCAATTATATAATCATTGTTTAACGACTTTTTAGCCAAATATATATAGCTTAAACATGATAACATTAATATACACGTGAATGGCAGAATGATGGGCATCACCGTTTTCAAGAAACGTAAAAAGATTTGTGAGATCTTCGTACATGTTCGTTCTTCACGCCCCATCAACATCACATTCCAGAAACCCACCAAATACTGCATTCGTGTTGAAGGTTTATTGGGGTCAGGCTTGCGCTTTCATGCTTACAAACGAATTCATCATAAACATTACCCACCATGTATAATGTTTTATTTCAATACATGTTGTCTTTCCATCTTTTAATATTATTGTTTGGATCTCATTATATTCTACTAATTACGTCCGGATATTCAACCATCATTTTAGGCGCTTCATAACTTCGACCAGCTTTGGTGGCTACAAAATATCAAGTTCATCTTTTATGTACAATAAAAAACACTTCAACTCTTTTATTATTACCCAATGATTGTAATACAATGACTTAAGGCGTGTGTTTTTTATATTTCATAAACTTTGAATGTCTCTGGATTATAATGTATTGTATTGCATTATGATTGTGTTAAAATGTTTTATAAACTAACCCTCCCGTGCATGATGCACGGGTTATTAAACTAGTAATAATAATAATAAATAAATACTACATATATATATATATATATATATATATATATATATATATATATATATATATATATATATATATATATATATATATATATTATTAATTTGACAGAATCTTTAATTAAAATAAAACGTATCAGAATCTTTACAAGACATAATTTAAATAGAGAATTTTTATATCTGCACTGTGCAGTACTTATAATGCATAATTTTTATGGGGACTTGATTATAGATTCTGCTGATATACAACACTACTATTAACACAATGAAATATCTAAGATGACCTTCATCATCACATCACTCAGTCCGCTGACAAGAATGCAAGCACACCAACCATAGGGGCATTTATGTAAGTAGCAGGCTCAGATTGCTGATAGTTATGTCTATCATCATAAAAACCATCCATATTATCAGGCCCTCCAACAATTGCTCCAACAAGAACATTAGGATTAGGCAAATCGGAGTCGAAAAACTGGAATCCATCATTACATCCAACATGTGCAGGATGTGTATGCACTGATGGTATTGAAGATCCTCTATGGTGAATGCGTTGCGGATACCGTTGACCGAAACCGACCATGTATGACATCTGTATCGGATTGTCTCCTAAAATGTAGTCAACTTGCTTCTTCGCGAGGGCGATGATCTTGTCTGGGGGGATTGATTGGGTGCCACCACATGAAGCAACTGTCCCGGTTGATATTAGGTATTTGGCATATGTTAGGAGGAGGAATGATGATGAAGTAACATATTGGAGGTTGCTCTCACTTGCTTTGTAAAAGAGTCCACCTGTCAATTAACAACATATCAATTTGAGATATGTTAGATATTTTTTCATAAATAAATATTTTATTATCGTTTGAATATGAGTTGCCGTACGAATTAATGTTATCGCAACGAAACGGGGTTCGTGAACGGATTCATGCATCAGCTCATGAACGAGATTCATGCATTTTTTTTGAATCCATGCATCAGTTCGTGAACGGATTCATGAAAATTCATGAACCTAAGAATGGATGCAACTCAGAAAATTCAAGAGTTGCATGTTTTAGGCTGAACTAATATGACTCTACCCTTTCGTGCAAGGAGTACCTCCATTCGATTATGGGGTACCTCCAGCCTATAAAAGGCACAAGTATGCAGACGAAAATATTCATCCGTACAGCATCATCAGAAACATATTTTGAGTGTCCTCGGGTTTGATTCAAACAAGTCACTGTTTGAATCAAATACCTCCATTGTATCCTGAGAGAGATTTTCGATTGATCCCTAAGTGACATTTGATTGGGACGAAACATTACTTAAAAGACAACGTTCTTAACGTGCATTGGAGTTTCTACTTCTCTGTCCCAAGTACTAAATTTTCCAACAAGATATATGTCTACGCGCGTGTGTGTGTGTGTGTATAGATAGATAGATAGATAGATAGATAGATAGATGATCACCTGGGGTATATTGGGCCTGGAAATTTGGTGTGCCTGGAATGAGAGAGCAGATATAATTGTCAGAATGTACTTTGAAAATCTGGAATTCTTGGATACTGTTCTCCACGAAATCCTGCATATTGAGATTGAACATCATGAAGAGCTGAAAATCAAACCTTCTTTTGAAATAAATTTTTTGAAACCTTTGATAGGAGAACTTTGGTTCCAGCTCGTTTGTCGTCCCAACTGAAGGAGAAATCATCGTCCTCTGCGCCCAATGTGTTGCCATTTGATTGGATGTAAGCCAAGTAGGATCCATTTTGTGAAGCTCTATGAAGCCAAGATGCTCCCCACAATAACTCATCCTTTACCCAAATTGCACGGTGAGGAATATTTGTTGTGCATTTTAATAAAAAGCAGTGGTATGGACACAAGAATCGGCACAAGACATTTTTACAACATCGATTGTAATGAGGTGTATATTCGAGTATGGAGCCAGGAATTTATGTTCGGGGTGTGTGTGTGTGTGTGTGTGTGCTGCAGTGCTGGTCTAGGATAGGATGACTTGATAAGGCTGGAATGGATTATACAGATTCTTTTGCTATATTTTTTTCCAGATAGACTTAGCCCACCTCAGTTTTCTTAATGGCTACGTGTTTGTATATACCAATCAATGAGTCCAATATCATGATCAATGATACAAAAATCTGTCGTGGGTAGCAAAGTTTATGATATCCCACAATCTCACAAACTTACAACTCACAAATCAGGGATTAAAAGTTAAGGGTATAAAATGGCAGTATTGATACTCTGCTTTATAATGAATAATGTTAACAAATAGCAAGAATATTGACATGATATACTAGCTAAAGGGATAGATTAAGAGTCAACCTGGTATCCAGAATATGAACAATAAAAGGGGCAGACAACAGAACCGAGAGAATCGCTGTAAGAGCCTCTATGTTTATCTGCAAATTCAAAGACCTGCATGCAAAGATACTAATATCAGATTCAGAATGTTAGGATACACACCATCACCTCCTGAGCAGCAATAAACTTAGCAGCCTATCCAACACCTCTCATTGTCATTTTATCAAACACTTCATCGACATTCTAAAGAATACATGTATATGTATTGTTTATAAGACGATAAAACGTACCTTCATTGCAGTTTTGAGCAATATGTCCGAATAAGAAGGATCGGAATCCTTAAAAACTATGGAAGCTGCTGCTAAAGCGGCAGCAGTTTCGGCTGCAACGTCAGAGCCTGGGTTTTGAGCAGAGACCTTGTAAACATTGCGAGGTGTGTCCATGTCTTCGGGTCTTTCCCAACAACGATGATCCATGTTTGGATCTCCAACCTGCATCATGCCATTAAGATTTGTGTAAATCTTGCATGATAAACTGTATGATTAAGTAGTAAAAATAACCAGCAAAACATTTTTATTTTTATTTTTTTATTTTTTAGTTTCTTTGCTTCAGCAAACGAGTTGAAGCTGTGTACTGGACAAACTCAAACACAAAATTATGGTTCTGTTTGACATACGTTTAACATTTAATTTAAGTGATTAGAAAATAAAACTAATGGAAAATTAGGGATAAGGACACAATCTGAAATATTTTTAAGTAACAGGACAGCTACACATTTTTTATAGGGAGAAGGACAATCGCATAATTTATATAGCGAGAAGACAAACAGTGAATCCCGAAAATCAGCGAATCTTCCCAGCGTGAATCCCGAAATCAAGAAATTTCGACAAATGAATTTTGACTAAAATTAGTGCTTTATTTTTGTCTTTCTCCCTCATTCCCCCTAAAACTAAATGCTTTGAGTAATTGGCCCAAACTTGCTTGCAGTAATAAGTAATCAAATCCATTACATTATTAAGGATTGTATCGTTGTTGACTAATTTATCAACTACGTTAAGTTTCAACCTTGTATCTTATTATTTTTTCTTCAACTTTTTCAATGTAAGAAATAAGAGAGGATTTTAGAGACGGTCTTCTTAGTTTCAATAGTTTGTGGCTAAGCTTCTTAATTATGGTTTTTCAATCTGATTCACAAGCTTGTTATGGGCAGAGTTCTGAGCGCATGGATCAAAATTTCCCACACATCTTCTAGGCGGCTAACGCCCAAACTAGAGATTTATCGACGGAAAAGTCATAGTCCAAGATTTTCAAATGATCTCAAAGTGCCAATAATGACAGTGGATTGACGTTATTCATTCGTGACACTTTTATAACTATAGTGGCAGTGTCACGTTATTATTGAAAACTAACATCGGTATCACTGACGTTATTATTGAGAAACTGACGTTATTTGCTGAAAAATAATCGTGGTGTTCTAAATAATTTTTTTGGTATCGGAAGTAAGCGTGGTGCTGACAGCAATTCAAATGATCTCAAAGTGCCAATAATGACAGTGGATTGACGTTATTCATTCGCTATACTGTGTGGAGTTACGTTTTATAACATCGGTATCATGACGACGTTATTATTGAGAAAATTTCTTTGATAATCGTGGTGTTCTAAATAATTTTTTTGGTATCGGAAGTAAGCGTGGTCCTGACAGCAATTCAAATGATCTCAAAGTGCCAATAATGACAGTGGATTGACGTTATTCATTCGTGACACTTTTATAACTATAATGGACGTTATTATTAACATCGGATCATCGACGTTATTATTGAGAAACTGACGTTATTTGCTGAAAAATAATCGTGGTGTTCTAAATAATTTTTTTGGTATCGGAAGTAAGCGTGGTGCTGACAGCAATTTTGTGTTGATGATAAATGCCGCCTATAAAGATTACTTTAATTTTATCAACGTGGAACATCACATAAGATTCTAGATATGGTTCTATCGTCTCTCCCTGACGGTCGGCTTTGATATAATGACTTGAGCCATTATAATGTAGTAATTAAATAGATCATCGCTCCTGTTTCACCTAAAATATTAACATAAATTACAAAATTGATTATACTTATACGTCAACTTTTAATATTGATATATTTCTCTCACTTTTTTCAAACGTAGGATAACTAGACCCAAATATATTATGGGTAGTGATAGAGTTACCCACTCAAATCTATATTATTTTCCCACCTAAAATAATATTATATATGCTTGTGATTTTTTCATTTTTTTTAAAATCATTTTACAAATGAAAAACATTTAATGAGAAGTGTAAAAATGGTTTAAATTTGAAGAAGTAACTCTATCGTTTCCTTATTATAATATATTTTTGATAAATAATTCTTGATTCTAATTATGTAATGTCACCATCCATCATTTCGGCCCGTGTCTACGTGTCTTTTGTGCTAGCTACTAGTATGTGAAAAAATATACACATGCATCTTTTACTATTTCTAAATTAGTATCACACCGAAAACAGTTAATTAAAAAGAAAATCAAATTTATATTTTAAAACCGACTTTCATATGGTTTATGAAGATTCGATTTCTGACCTTTAGAATGAACTGCACAAAATTCAATTGTAAATGTAGTACGAATAACAGTACGTTGTTTGTTTGTTACGGCGACACTAAAATACATTCTTGTATATTGAACGAACGAAAGAAACGGGAATGAAAATGGATGGGGACGGACCTGAACATATAAGGTGTCGGGTGTTGCCGTGGCAGCCTTGAGAAGGTAATCGGTGGCCCAACCAAGTGCATTTTTAGCATCATCCTCAACATGGTTAGGCTGCATCAAGCTTCCATATTCGATCAAACTCCATGCCAATAGTGTTGTTGTAAAGGCTATTGGTAACCCAAACTTCACATTATCCCCTGCATCATAGTATCCTCCTACTAGATCTACCTGCGCGCGGCAATCATTTATATATATATATAATTAATAATAACCCATATATATGGATACAATAATTTGTTATGCTCGTTGTGACAGTAAAGTGTATAGTGTATAGTGTATAGTGTACAGTGTACGTACATGAGAATCGTATCCATCGGACAATGCGGAGTCGCCTCTCCATGTAAGAAGCCGCTGAGTCGAGTGAGAGGAGGAGGAGGAGGAAGGTGGGAGCTTACCAGACCTTTGTCCCTCAAAGAAGATGATACATTTTTGAAGGGCATCTGAGTAATCTTGCTTAGTGAATGCCGCTATTAATTGGCCTGAGGAATATACCAACATTAAACATAACATCACTACTAGTGTTTTTGTGGATGCCATTATTAATTTCACCTTCCGCAAAAAAAAAAAAAAAAAAAAAAAAAAACGCCCTATAATTTTGCTACGTGAAGGTGAAGTGGTATATATAGATGGGCATATATGGGAGGTTGGTATTTATGGTGGAGGCGTGGTTCCAACCCACTTTATATATTATCCATTAGAGAGGCAGAGACAGAGGCAGTTACTTCATTATAGTCACAAAACGTTCGGTGGAGGTTTATGTTTCTGCATGTAACGTGGCTATATATATTGTGGTTTTACCTTTCTACTTATGTAAAATGTGGTCCTCTAAAATACATTGACAATTATACGTCTAAGGTATTGACCCATTAGTAATTATTCTGGTCTTTAATTCGGAGGTTCCGGATTTAAGTTTAGTGATGACAAAAACTTGTGGTCGTATCCGTAAAAAAAAAAAAAAGATTATTTTTATTCTTTCCTCAAAATGATATTCTTTGAGGCACTAAGATAGTAGTTAGAAAGTTTTAAAAGACTTTTACGGTGTATGAATTTACTGCAAGTGCTCTTAATATATTGGTGTTTCAAATGCATCATAGTGACTTCACTTCTAACAAGTATAAAAACAAAGATAATGATAGATTTTCTTTTGGGATTCCACACGATCTTTACATACAACATTGTCTAATGGTTGTGAGTATTTCTAATTCTTTTTTATTTTTTGATACAAATGAAAAATGCGTGGTGAGATGATGATGATGTGGAGTTTTGAAAGTAACTCATAGTTATCCTAAAAACAATTGTCGCCGGAGGTATATAGTGTGCTTAGGTTGGCTAAGCTCACTCATATTTTTTTTTTCTACATTGATAAATTCATATATATATATTTCACTATAAACAATCAATTAATCTTAATACATCTGACTTAATGGAACATGTCAATGTATTTATTGGTGAAAAGTAGGGCTAGAGTGTATACTATGAAACTGAAGTTAAAGCGACAGAGAATAAAAAAACAGCCATATTCACGTTTTGAAATCTCGTGAAGTTTATGAACAATGATGATAGATAGTACAGTAATGAATAAAATGAATAATCATGCCGACGTTCGGTTCAACTGCACTCTTCTTTTTTCCTTTATACATTTTCTTTTTATTTCATCACCAATCACCACTCCCTTTACACAATGGGATTATGGAGTTTCCTAATAATGTCGTATTGTATTTTAGTTGTGTTAAAATTATTGTGACAGTAACATTATTCAAAATAATATATATTGGATAAATAGAAATCTTCCTGTCATGTTATAAGTAGTGCTAAT
Source organism: Gentiana straminea (assembly GCA_036785695.1). Taxonomy (NCBI): domain Eukaryota; kingdom Viridiplantae; phylum Streptophyta; class Magnoliopsida; order Gentianales; family Gentianaceae; genus Gentiana; species Gentiana straminea. The sequence goes on along the minus strand of JAVUPR010000266.1, from coordinate 13,014,427 downwards.
TAATGACCTCCACGTTTGATATTTGTTGTGACAGAATAGATGTGTTGTTATTATTATTATTATTTTTCGTTTTGGAAATATAGGATCCAAGGAAATGGGTGAAAAAAGCTTTTGTTTTTTTGTGTAGGAGTAGGAAATGTTTTAGCAACACGTGAAACCAATAGCTTTAGCCCATTCAGTTGTTGAAGTTGTTTTTGTCTTTCATTGTTGAGCACAATATTGACAAGAAAATAAAAGGTGAGTCTAGCAGACTAGCTGAAAAGAAGCATTAGTATGATCAGAAAAACTTGAAATTTTATAGTATATGTTTTTACGGAAAAACAACAACAATGTAACAACTTAAAACTCGGGTCTAGCGATTTTATTCGAGTCATAATGAGTTCAATGACTATTTAGACTTTTCGTTCGTGCTTTGCCTAAAATGTTTATCTAAATTACCATGAATTATGTCTAACATTATACCCTGGTCAATGCGTAAATCATATTATCCTCCCTTAAAGAACTGATGTGCTAAGACCTTATCAGATGATTCTAAATGTAGTTGTCGACTCTGATATCACCTGTAACACACCAATACTCATGTTTAGCAGCGTTTCAGTAACTATCTAAACTCATCATTCTCACTTGGATTAAAATTAATGGTTAACCCAATTTACCCGAGGGCGGACCCAAAACTTAAAGAGTGGGGGTCAATGCCTCCACTAAGATCCGAAAGATGATATAGTTTTGTTGGTAAAAAAATGTAGAGACACATTAATGTCCACACCCGATCTTGTGCCCAACTGAACAATTTTTCTGCATCTACCACTAAAGTTACTCAATCATTACATGTATTCGTAATGTTTTTATTAGTTTCATAACACTCGACAACTCGGTTAATTACTTGAGTCATAATGTTTTCTAAAATTACTTGGGCTCATAGTCTTTGCTTGCCTAAAATGGTTAACCCAAATCTGTTATATCTCATCATTATTTCTTTTTTCATGATGTTTCTATCGCTTTTTTAATATGCAATACCACACACAAAGTCACTAGGAAACCCCTACGAAAAATGCTTCAAATCGTACGGTCTCAATATTCGGCAGTTTTATGGTAGTCACCGATGATTTTATTTGTAAAGGAAGGTAAAATATGTAAATAAGTATGAACTAAAATCATGTAGGCCACATTATGCTTTTGGTTTTTCATTGCTTAAGCTAAAACCAAAAGGACCTTTAGCAACTTTAAAATAAAAAAAAAAAAGTATAAACCAGACCCACCAAACAATGAGGCCTAAATTCATACAGCAATCACCTGTATGAAAAAGCAAAGTTTTGTACAGATATGCCAACAAAATATACCAGCTTAAATACAGGTTTATAGTCACTCTTCTTTCCCATTTAGCAAAAGATATTAGTTTGGTAGAAAAGTTAGGGGTGAACAAAAAAACCAGAAACCAAACCAACCGGCCGAACCAAATCGAACCAAACCGGAAAGGTATAAACCGCGTTTTTTTGGTCAGATTGTATTGTAAAAACCAAACTCGTAAAAAACAATTCGGTTCCAATTTAAAAAAATGAAAACCGTTTAAAACCGGACCAAACCGGATTTTATATGTATATATACATACATACATACATATATATATATACACACACACACACACACACACATATACCTACATCTATTAATACTATAAAACATCAATGTGCTTTTTTCGGTCCAACTCAACTTGTTTAAACTTTGTAATTGTAATGCATTAATGACAATTACTAATCTCATATCCTAAAGATTCATATTTTGTTGATCATTTCACGTACTTGTCTTTAATTTCCAATCATTTAAGAGATTTCAAGTACGTATGCCGTTCACAACTCACCACCGCTAACTCTTTCTTCTCTTTTCTACTTCCTCAAAGACCAATATTTGAATTATGTGAATGCTTATTTGTATGACTTACTTCTTCTAATGATGTTGATGAACTTAATCATGGACATTTTCCGATTTGTTCATTTGTTAGGTTTGATATCTTATATAAATAAATGCATTTATATACATTAGTTTTATATAAGTTTGTCTTTTATTTGCGTATAATTAGATTATGTTGGACGATAACATTGTTGAGATAATCAAAATACGAGTTGGTGTTTTGGAGAAAATAAAATGACGAATATGTTCTAACTAAATAAAGTCAAAACTATATCACATGTTTTTTTTCCGTTTGAAATGCGTAAAAGTTAAATTATCTTTAATTTATCTCTCGCTTACTTATGGACAAACGCATTCCTCTTTCTTCCTTGACCATACTCAAAATATTATTTTCTTAAATGGATTTTGAGATTTATAAATGATATTCAATAATGTAACGATTAGTTCATTGTTAATATTTTTTGAAATCGATGATTCATCATTTTGATGAATTAAAATGAAGTAAGAGATGACTCTTTCATTATCTTGTTTGTCCCAAACTTTGGAATTCAATTGTAGGTGTCGATTTCGTTGTGTTGGATGGTGTTAATATGATTGGTTTTTGATCTTTAAGATTCGTATGGGTAGATGTTAGTTAAATATAAAACATTTGTTAAATCATCTCATTGGATTTACTAGCATAATAGTACTAATGTATTACATATATTATCATTTGTTGTTACGATGGCGATTTGTGATTTCCTATCAATAATTTTAATTGTTAAAGAAAAACCGTAAAAAAACCGGAACCAAATGTTCGAACCAAACCGGACCGAACAAATGGTTTACGTCCGAAAACCGTTCTAGTTTGGTTTCGAAAATCGAAACCGTATAAAATGGTTTGGTTTTAAAAAACGGAAAAAACCGTCCGAACCGGACCATGTTCACCCCTAGAAAAGTCTGCTCTGAACAGCAGCAAAAACCACAAATACATATAGCGCACACGCCATAACTTAGAGATTATAACAGATACATGTTTCAACACATAAAAGCCGAAAAGAGATCCTCTGGCAAAGAAAATGGTTAGGTTATAAGGTAACTAAACAGGATTCGCTGCCCCTATAAATGCATCCTCATAACTTATATGGAGAAATTGAGGCTCAGTATAGCATGAGCTTCATAGCAAAATAGAAAGAAGACTCAGCATACAAGGGCTTTCTTAAATAAGGAAGAGAGGGGGCCGGGGGATCTCAGAATAAATAAGTACAAGCACAAAATGTTTCAAAAGCTTCTTGCTAGATAAGTCGAGTGAAAGCAGAATTATGACAGAATTCAAGTTTCCAGTTTTGACCAAAAAAGATAATCGCTACGGCACCATGCATCAAAATTAGTAGCTCAAGGTACTGAAAGCAAACATATTAGCACTAAAGGGAGGATCACAAAGACAACAAAACATCCATATCCAACTGACCAGTTATTACTACAACAGCCAGCTAAAAACACTCCTACGATGCAGGTGCAGCTCCCTCCACTTTCAACTCATTTCCTTCCAATTTCCCAACAGCTGAGATGCCACCTCCATTTGATAATTCAACATGCTTTTCAACAGCTGAAATGCGACTATCCAACGATTCATGAAGGTGATTAACCTAATGAACGAATTACATAAAAATTAGCGCTTTCACATTTGTCCAACACAAATGAAGCTTTCTCTTCAACAAATATGGACATGTAATTCAGGTGTGAATACATACTTAACAAAGCAGAAGCAAAAACAGATTAGCAGGCTGACGGACACTACTTTTAGAAGGTCTTTAAGGGCACCATACTAAATCTACCATTGCACTTAAGGGCACCTCAGTACATGCATATTTTTAAATCTTGTTGTGGTGCCACGGGTAGATTTAGTGTAGTGCCATGAAAGGCCCCCTGCTTAATACGTATTGGGTTAGATGCAAAGAGTTCATACTCTTTGATTATCATTTATAACGTCGGATGCTCAAATCCAAATAGTTGAAAAGTAAAGAGCAGAAGAACTATCACAATGAACCTAGATATTGAAAAATCTGAAAACAAAACATGTACTTGTTAACCTTTCACAAATTAAGAATATGAATTAGCTACATCATTACATCTGAAACTCAACCATTTCAAGCATTCCATAAGCAATAGCAACTCAAATGTGGATGGATAATAACACTTAAGAGCTGAAATTAAACGAAATACATGAGGATGAGGATACATATGTATAAAAGAAAACACAGGTAATTAGGTTTCAACGATATACTTCTTCCAAATCAAGAATCTCTTTTGGCAGCTCGAACACATCATTTCTAGTGATTATATCATGTTTCGAACAAAGATCACTGCTGAAATTAATGTCAATTTCGGGTTCGAGAGTTTTTTGGGAGGTAATCAGGTGTATTTTAACACAATGGAACAAACAGATGCTGCAAATCATAATTAAAACAAAACAAAGAAATTAGCCATATAAAACGCAACGGGGAAATAGAAGAAAGCAAAGGAAAATACCTGTTCAGAGATGGATTTATGAGCAGTCATGTAATCCTTCTGGAGAAGATAAAGACCTCCGGCGGAAGCAACCGCTACTCCGGCGAAGAAAGAAGCCAGCCTCACCCTCAGTACGTATCCCATTTTTTTTCCTCTCTTCAGGCCGTCGTTTTTCTCCCCTCTATTGTATTGTTGTTTGTTTTATTTCGCCTGCTGAACTGTTGTAGATTCGTAAGGCCCAATTAATCTTGTCAAACAAAGGCTATTACTGTCCACCAAATTATTCACAAAGGAAGGAAGCCCAATAGGTCTTGTCGTTTTTTGGCCCATCTCATTTTCTTAACAACTAGCCCCATCTATTTTTTTTTTCTTTTCTTTTTACTGCACTACTAGCCCATCTCATTAAATTGCAAGAATGTGACATTATCCCCTTTGCGGGATGAGATTACCTGTCTAAGTTGTGTGTCTAATTTCGGTGTCTAAGTAAAAACTACGTCGTTTCATGTGTATTTGATTTTTCAAAGAAATAAGAAAAAACAAAACATAAAAATCAAATGCATATGAAACGACGTAGTTTTTACTTAGACACCGAAATTAGACACACAACTTAGACAGGTGATCTCGTCCCTTTGCCAACTTAGACAGGTGATCTCGTCCCTCCCTTTTGCCAATGTAATTTTTTTTGTGTGTGGCAGAATTGCACTTATATAAAATAATATTTTGAGTAAATTACTCAATTTTTATTGTTTTAAACATCGAGGTTGAATAATTCATTTAATGCACTATGAATTTCATTTTTTTATAAAATAAATTGATTTTTATTTATTTATATTCATATCCAACCTATATATAAATAAATGTGGTTAATAGAAAAAAAAAAGTCATAGTCCTTGATAATGATAAGTAGTTCAGCACTCAACTAAATTTGGGTGGCAATTTACATCCAGCTGCTAAGTTAGGTTCCAATTACAACGATGTGACTAATTCTAAGAAAATAAAAACGTCAATTCTATATTTCTTGTTTTATCTCATTAATTAATCCGTACTTACGTCATGCAAATAATCATAATGCCGGCCGTGGCATATTTTGGATTTAAGGCAAGGTCTCCGAACTGGGTCTTTTTATTGAATTTTTTTTTTTCGAAAAACATACTTATCGAGTTTTTAACATCCGCAAACATAAAATTCAATTTATTGATAGTCTCAAAACATACCTACAAAGTAGTCTTTTGGGTCAAGTAAAATTTTTTTATTGGGACATTTTGTTAGATATTTTTTTCATAAATAGTTTTTGTAATCTCTTGCATACGAATTGCTGAACGAAATAATGTTATCGTAACGAAACGGGGTTCGACCTGAAGAGAGTAATTTTTTTTTGAGCCTTTATCAAAACAAAAAAAATAAATATTATATTAGGTTGGATTGAATTGAATCTACACGATTTTTTTTTTCTTTTAGTGAAACATGTATCGTTGGGCCCTCCCGGCACCGTTGGGCTTATGACCACAGTCTCTCTGCCTCACTATAGAGCCGGACCTGAACGAGTATTTATAAGTTATATGAAATAGAGATATGCGATTAATTTCTTTTCACTCTTTCGTAAAGAGTACGAATGTATAGATATGAGTTGAATACATCATACATCTTCATAAAAGTGTAAAAAAGAACAGATATACTCATAAATACTTGTTATATCATGACTCTTTTCGTAGGTAATAGGAAAAAACAAAGAAACATGTACCCTTTGTTTATTGAGAAAAGTGTTTTTTAATCTAAGTTGTACCATAATAGTAATAATAATAAAATTTTCTCATGTAAATAAATATAGAGTGTGAAAGTGATAAAGCCAAATTTACATTGAACTCTGTACAATTGTACTTGTACTATCATTGTTACCTAAGTTCAAGTAATCTGGGGTTGTCAAAGGAAAATGCTAATAACTACAACAAAATGTTCATAACACATTTTACGTCATTGATTATGATAGGATCCTTACCTATCAATTGATCTTACATCATAATTAATGGTGTAAGATGCATGTGTTGTGTCTTTTCTGACATAACACTACCCGTTGTAAAACTACATGCAGTTTGTTATCATAAGTAATAAAGTAGTAGTATATAGAAATTTGTTTTCCGCAACTTATAATATAAACTGCAACAATCATACAATGGTTGTATACTTATATCGTAAAATTAAAGGGACACTGCACCATCGTAACTGCAACATGTGGCAATGCTCTTAAACCATCCATACATACAGCTCATTCACATACATTGAGCCGTTGTCAACTGTCAATTCTTTAATTTTATTTTATTTTGAATTTATTGAAGATACTCATTCAAAGTCCATAAAATATTTCTTGCATAGCAATGTTAAGGTTTTCGGGTGGATGTTGTGGGCAATTGATATCCATGATTTTACTAGTATCTGAGAGGAAGGGTTTCAGCTACATAGTAAGACATTAATTTGGTACTGCTCATTTATTTATGGCTTCTTAATTAACCCTTATAAAAACATTAAACGTATGTGTATGGTACTACTCCTATTTGTTGTACGTTGTGTCGGGGTTCTAGAGGCAATGGTGATGTGCACCCATAGAACTTCGATCCGGCCTCGGTTCCAACGAGGCTTATCTCAATGGTTAAACCGAGTCTTCAGAATTAAGAGTTCTTGAGATCGAGTCACACCGTGTGGATTATAGTCCACTGAACGAGGTAATTTCGTTTCGATGGAGAAAAAAAAAATCAATCATATATCTGCGGTGAAACAGTGTCATGCATGCATGCACCCGTGTTGTTTAATTAATTTACATCAAAACAACGTCATTTGGATAATATTTATAATCATAACATGATACACCACACCCTTTAACAAAGGAGACGAGTTTGTGCACCAACTTGTCATACCGATTAGCTTCCTCATAAGCAATCGTTAATTTTAATTTCCATTTCCCAAAATACTTGAAACGAATACGTTTGATGATACCCGACCCGAGTTACGCCATGTGTCACTTTTATGAGTGCTTAATAAATGACCAGTCCTTAAACTTAGGGCTTTAAGGGCCAAGGGCCTCGAGGGCCGACCAGAGGGCGATCGTCTACCACGGGAGATCGGTCTAAGCTCCTCCTCTAGCCACCGCAGGACGGCCAAGGTCTGGCGAAGAGGAGCTGCTCAGTTCGTCCATATTAGTTTTGGGGGCTGAGCGTGGGACGCTCCGTACAGCTCCGCTGTTATTCCGCGTGAAGGATGATTACATATGGAAAGAATATTCAGTCATAAAGACTGCAATCTTGACATTAAATATGTCCATAATTATCTCTGATTTTAGGGATTAAGTCGTATATATCCTTAGGGAATAATTATTAATTATCATACTTACTCAACAAGTAATGGGCGAGACATCGCCTATATAAACAACCCTAAGGAACTACGGATGACTTGATTCCAATTCAACTATTGGATACGTAGGCAACTCTCAGAAATAATTTGAGAGCTCAGTCCCAATAAATAAAACAACACGCCCCTCTTTTGCATAAATTAGGGTTTCTAGGGTTTTAGATCGTTGTCACATAGAAAATTGACCCGCATTTATTAATTCTTAGACGGTTTCCAGCATCGTCAACGTTCGATCACTGTTTAATTACACACGATAAATGTTTATTATTTCACTTCAATAAAATTCTTTCTTTATTCCTTACTATTTTTTATTATTACATATGTTTATGGTCGTGAACAGTGAATCCGTACGTATATATAGAGATGTATTGTTCATATCGATAAAGACTAACATTTCAATTCTCATATTTCCCTTTATATTTTTTCTCCTCATTTTATGGATATGACAGTGATAGAGACACTACTACGAATGACTTAGTGTAATTACGTGGCTCCGTCACTATCAACAAAACTTGTCCACCTATTACTAAAGGTGTAAAGATCATGGTTCGACCGTAAGACAATTTTATTTTGTTTTATTTATATTATACAAATATTGCATAAATTATGTCGGTAATTTCACAATCCAACATAAATATATGACGGTTTTAAAAACGGCTTTCATTACAACTTCGGGAAGTAATGCACCTATCGACAAACAAAGTCGTTTTCATGTTACAACAGTGTGTAGGAAAGTGCCCTATTAATGAAGAGACTGAAATTTTACATTTTTTTTTTCTTTTTCAATAAAATAACTCATTTTTAGGATATAAATAGAATATTTACTATCTCATGTTATACCAAAATGTATTATCTATGCAATTGATTTTTATAAAAAAACATTCTCCATAAATAAATAAAAATATTACTCTTATTAAGTATTATAGTCATTTTTTCTTTGCAATTTATGATATTCTTTTCATTTATTAATATGCATAAAAACTATTAAACATGCCTATAATTTTTTTTTTGTGTAAACCGGATCTTTATTAAAATTTTGTAAGCAAAATATGTACAACACACACCCCAAATGTTAAAAACCTAACACGAATTCGTGGTAATACATAACTAAAAAATAGAACTTCTTAACTAGTCCAAGCTATTTTCAACTCCCTCGCCCTGCGGACTGCCTGCGAGATAAAGACCTCACCTGGAGGGCGTTGGGTGCCCGTATGATGTACTTTCTGATTCCGCCAATACCAGGCACCCATCATGATTTCCCGGAACAAAAACCTCCATTGAGTAATATCGTCCTTCCCGTACATATCCTGACTCAAACAATTATCCACCCACTCCCGATTATCCATGGTACCAAAGAACCGACGGTGATAGGCTGATGGCACCACTTTCCTCCAAACATCATAAATCCATTCACAATCTCGAAAAGCATGTAGTAAAGTTTCCGTGTGGCTCTGGCAGCTCATACAAGTTTCATCATATAAAACGTGTCTATGCGTAAGCATGTCCGCCGTAGGCGTGCCTTCCTACGGAAGAGCCGGAGCGAAGATATTACCTCTTTGCGGTCCTTTAATGGCCCACACAAGCTTCCCATTTCCTCTCCTCTTCATTTGAACTCACCTCGGCCCACCGTGCGTAGTATGCACTCGAGACAATGAACTTTTTGGACGATGTGGCAAGCCACTCGACCCTTCCTTCCACAGTAATATTGAAAATGTCTCTCAAGCAATCCGCTGCCGTGCAAATATTTCGCCAGAGTAGGGAGCAATTTGTTTTAGGCTTATCAAGAGGGCTACCATACTTGGCTTTTAGCACTCTTACCCATAAAATGTCTTTACCTATCAGTATCTGCCACGCAACCTTGGCCAGTAGAGCGATATTCATATTGCGTAGCCGGCGCACCCCGAGTCCCCCCATGGTTTTTGGTAGGCAAACGTCACGCCATGCTACGTAGTGCATCCCCATCTTCTTATCGTCTCCTGCCCAGAGAAACGAACGCGCCACTCTTTCTATCTCCTCAAGTAATGTATTTGGTAGGCGGGCCGTTTGCATAAAGTAATACGCGATGGTCGTTAAGGCTGACTGTATGAGAATATTACGTCCAGCCCTGGATAACACTTTCGCTTTCCATGTTTGAAGTTTAGCACGAACTTTATCAATGACGAAACCATAGTTTGCCTTTTTCCCCTTACTACACAGCGGTATCCCCAAATACTTCCCCAAATCATATGTACGAGCCATCCCCAATCTCTGAGATATCATATCCACCACAGAATTATCCACGTTAGGCGATACATAAAATTTTGACTTATTCACACTCACCTTTTGTCCCGAAATGGCACAAAACGTATGCAGAACCCCTTCCATGATCTCGGCCTGGCCAACCGAGGCTTCTGAAAAAAGCAATAAGTCATCTGCAAAGAATGGGTGGGACACCTCCGGTCCTCCTCTAGAGATTCGAAACGGCTTCCAGGCTCTCCCCATAACCGAGTCATCGATCAAAGTGCTCAACACTTGCATCACCAAGACGAACAGATACGGTGCTACCGGATCCCCCTGTCTGAGTCCTCGTTTCGGGTATTTATGTCAATAGACCTAACCGCCCTAAACTTAGGGCAGAAGAAGGACATGTGCCTATAAATAGCTCATTCCAGGAACTACGTAAGGCTTGATTCCTGGACATTAAGACAGGATACGTAGGCAATCCAAGATACATTCTTGGACTCAGCCATAAAACACCAAAAACACCATCTTTTACTCACTTTCAGCCATTCGACTCCTTTACAGCTCACCCTTAGATTGCACGTGGCCCTGTTTTATCGGTGGTGCATTATATAGCATCATCACTCTTGAACAGATCCGGAACAATTTTGTTGGAACACTAAAAAATTGAGGTATTTTTTAGGGTTATTAGCTTCAAAAGCTGAATGATTTGATAAGGAGATGATGGGAAGGTTTCAGAGAATATTGGGTTGAAATGGCGTGAAGAATTTGACGTAAATCTCGGCGGGTTGTTTTCTCGTGATTAGGAGGAGTTAATAGGGATGCATTGAGATTTTTTCTAATATAATAATAATATCTGTACAGTTTTTTTAACCGGGTTTGGGTCGGGTAATTGAAGGGAAACGGGCTAAATTGCTTCGTATAAGGGTAAGTTAAATACAATAATTTAGCATTATAAGGGTCCAAATAAACAAATTAGGAGAATATATATACTTGAAAATCTAAGAATTAGTTAGAGATAATGAGAAGATTGAGTTAGGAGTTTGTTTAAATAATATTGTTTGAATTTGAATTATGATAGAATTGGTAGGATATATTATTTGGTTTAGATATATCTCTATCATTAATTAAACTAATTAAAAATATTGTAATGTTCTTGTAACACTTCAGATTTTCAAGAAGGGTAAAAATGTAAAATGGGAACTTAATTTATTTATGTTCCTATTTTATGTTAGACTAAGAATTAATAATTAAAAATGATTCAATTATGATAAAAGAGTTTGAATATTAAAGAGGATTTATTTAATTAAAAAGGATTTTAATTAAATATGTATTTAAGGAATAAATGGATTAATTATTAAAAATAGTTTAATAATTAAGTATTTAAGGAAAAAAATTCCTATTCTTTTCCCTCATATCACACATCACGCAACTTCTCACAAAAAAAAAAGAGAGAGGACGACGGCAACGCTAGAAACAGACGCAGAAGAACGCGAAAAAAAGTGAGAACATAATCTTCAACCATGCGGCAAATCCGTTCATCGTTTCAAGATGCGCAGGAGAGAAAAGTGTCACCGCGACGAGACGCAACTTTGGAAAATAAAATATTTTTATTTCGTAAGTTTTCAGTTTAACCCCAGTTTTTCGTAATCGTCGAGTTCGTTTTTTCAAAAATTCGTATCTTTTAATCCGTAGCTCTGTTTTTCAGCAATGAGTAGTCAAAACGATTGTCTTGGAGCGTAGATCATTCTGAAAAATAGGTTTCACAGCATTTAATTCTGGTAATATTCAGTTTTACACACTTTTTCAATTCGCGATTTTCAAGAAAGATAGGATTTTTAGGTTTACTTGTTGTTTAATTAGGTTACAAGTTGAAGGCTTAGAAGTTCAGCTTTTTCTTGAAGGTTTTGGATCAATTTTACTGGCAATTAAGGTAAGAGGCTCTTCCTAATTAGTAATTATAGTTTTATAACGATAGGTTGAGTTCCGGTGAGTTTTGGTGTTGTTTGGTGATAGAATTCATTCTAAGTTGTAATTAATGAGATGTGATATTTTTTGGTATATTTAAGTTGAGTGATAACGCCCTAAATGGTACCAATAATTATACCTATATTCACCCCGAATTCTGCTCAAGAGATGATAAATAGGCTCGTTATTATATGGAATATATGTTAAATGCTATGTGAGTGTTTCCAGGATCGTAATTCTGCATCTATGCTATTTTCCCGAGGTTTTGGTACTGTTTTGTCTCATTTTGAGTGTTTTATAGGATGTACCGAATCTGGAGCATTGGAGAATGGATCTGGACCAAAGAAAATATGTTGGGCCAAGTGATTGAAGTCCAAGAGAGAGTCTGCTGAAGAAAGAGAAGAAAAGTAAGCCCGGTAACCTGAGGGCTAGGCCTGGTAAACCGGCAACTTGTTCGACACGAAATTGATTCTGCCGTATTATCTAGGTCGGTTAGGGTTTTAGAGAGTCTTAAGTCGGTCACTGTATATATATAAGGCCGCATTAACAGAGTTTTTCAATAAGTTTTATATATTACATTACATACATTATATATTTTGGATGAAATAAAGTTTTTTTGAGCTTTGGAGAGTTATTTCGGGTTTCCTCCCTTCTTCCATCATCTATAGCTAGTAAAAAGCTAGATCTTCATTGTTGAAGGTATGAAGCTTTGAACGTTCCTTTATTGTCTTCAATATGGTACATCTGTTTGTATTTATGTGTTTTAGTTAATCTTCATGTTTAAAGACCTCATAATTTACTTATTTTAATCGTATCAGAGCAATGTAGATCCAGAAATTAGGAAAAGCTGACCTTGGTAACCTGGCGGTCTATACCGGTTTACCGAGGCAATATTTAGAAAACCTAAAATTGGGATTCACTACAGCTACGTTGAGCGACATGTTTAATTAACAGCAGGTTAGATCTGGCCAATCTGCTTATTGTAATCGTAAACTGGCATGAAATACGAATAGTGAAGTGCTAAGTTTGGACATAGTCTAGAATGGACCCTAGGAACGTGATGATCAATGTCGACATCTGTCTAGACGGGTTAGCGGTATGAGTTAGCACTCAATATCGGCAATTCTAGTTCTTTATGCGTATGGGCTATTACGGACCAATTAAGGAGGGTAGCTTGCGTATAGATTGTCTACTACCATTGTCGGAGTAGATAGGAGTAGGAATTGCACCCGTAGCTGATAATGATAATTAAAATGAAAGCTCGCGATAAATCTAAGGAAATTATGTGGGGAAGTAAACATAACGATTAACTAATCCAAGTAAGTAGATCGGTGAGGAGAGGGAGAGGAATACCATGTTTGTTTTCTTTTATGTTATTGTTGGTCAATGACCGCCTCTATGTTGCTTCTTAATTAGGTTAGAATCGTTTATACTTATAGTTGCATTGTCTCTGTGGGATCGAACTTGACTCGTATTTACTATACTACGATGTACCTAGTATTCTTGCTAGTAATATCGACGTTAGTGACTTACACACGATCATCGAGTTCTACTGTGTGTTTTTCAGTGTAATTTGTTGATAAACGTCTTTGGTTTGGGTAAGGAATTGATTAAGTGTAGAAGATCGTGTTTTAGGGTTTTGTAATATGTTCTAATTGTTATCCTTTGGTCTTATAACATTAATTAAACCTTAACAAGCTTCGATTGAGCTTCCGATTCGTTTAGTTTCGGCACCGAATGTACTCTTAAAGGGAGTTGAAGTTCGGATCCTTCGGAAGAGCATGAAAGGGCTTGTGCGTTGATGAACTAGAGTTCATCAATGTCTGTGTAATTGTTAGGCCTTGTCCGTGTCTAGTGGTCTAGGAAAGAGAGTAGTGTATGTGAGGGAGCTTACTTGAAAACACTTAGGTGGCTAGTTAAAACACAATAAAGTTACATACGTGGTAGTAAAAAATAAAGCGTCACCTATTCTCGGTTAGGAACCATTTCATATCGGCGATGTGATACGTTCATAAAAGGTGAACAATGCTACTGGCTCAAAAAGCTGAAGGGTAGTGGAGGAAATTCATCGAACGTATATGCATACCGGGGAGATCCCGGGACTATCGGTGCTATTCATCGTAGTTGGCAAGTATATATCGTGATGGATACACATCATGCATAGTGCCTTTGAGTGATGACGTAACCAAGATAAGTTAAGCTAGAAACGTATAGTCATTACATGTTGATGGAAATGGAGTGAACCCTAGATTGAGTCGATCTCTCATAAAGATAACACAATAATAATAAATAGAACCTTTTGTTGTAGAACTTAGTTATTCGTTAGCTTCTTATTTTTATTAAGTACTTTGTACTTACATCCTTTGCATTTCTTTTGTATGCATTGCGGGGTGAGTAGACGAACACGTTGACCAAGAGTAGTCGACGGCTTGATGATGTTGCTGCCTTGAAGATGCTTTTAGTTTATTTTCTTTTTCGTAAGGGTTGTACTAGACTTGTTGTTCTTTTACTCCTAGACTTTTGTAAGTTATGTTTGTACTTTTAAGAGCTCGTATTGTGTAAGTCTTTGGGGTTTTCGTCGTTGTAATTTAACTATATATCTTTAGTATGGTTAATTTTCATTCTTAATAGCATTTATGTTTTTACCCGAGTCTTTTTAGCTTCCGTTTGCTTTTATTTGATACGACGACGTAGAGACTTGCATATAATATTAGATTTATTTAATGCTATACGCGCCGAACGTTTCTCTTCCGGATAAGGGCTCGGTATCCGGGAGCGGGGGGTTACAGTTCTGATAGTATCAATCAATACAATATATTTTTCTCTATTAGAAATAACTACAATTAGTTAGTTCAATGGTTACCCGGGGAGTCTTCGTGTGTGCACCGCACGTTGGATATGCGACATGTGTAAAAGAAGATAAATACTAATTTATCTTTTTGTACACATATCGCACATCCAATGAATCAGTGCACACGAGGAGAGCTCGGGTAAGAATTTCTTGTATAAAACACTTGGTAACGGTATATAGTGTTCGAATACATGTAAACCGTAAAGAGTATATAGTGTTTACACTCAAACTTTGCAAGCTATTTAATTATTTATCTTTTTTTTTCCAGAAGTGGTACTATTTACTACTCCCTCCGTTCTAATTTATCTGAGGCAGTTGCAAAATTAATTTGTTTCATATTATCTGAGGCGGTTACATTTTCAATGCAACATTAATGATATTTTTCCTTGTTTTAACTTTATTTATTGTAATATGATAGATAAAAAAAAATACCACATTAATTATATCCAAAGACTTTTAAGTCATTTTATTTTAAAGTCAATGCATTAATTAACTTTTTTTAATATGTGTAATTTTGACAACTGTCTCAGATGATTCGAAACGGAGAGAGTATTAATTTATAAATTGAAGGGTCAAAATCAATAAAGCAAAGGCATGAATGGTCAAACTTTGTGGAATTATTTAAAAATTATAAGAAGCATTAAATAACCGAAGTTAGGAACCTCCCTCCCGTTGAAAATTTAGTGTACTGCATTCAACATGGCTGGTCTGGCCGGGCTGGTCAGGAAACAACGGTTAGAGAAACTGAACTTTATTAGTATTGTACAAGAAGTAAAATTAAACCTTCTTTAATTTTATTTCAACAAACAAGAATGTGCATTGTCTTGTTAATTTCCACCATGTTATGTTATGTTCCGGAAGTTACAAATTGCTAGGATTAAATTATTAGGAAAAGGTCGTAGAGAACGTGTTTACATCTTATTTGTGTAAAAAGGACAAAAAAACAACGCAACAGTTGTAAAGGACAAAAACTAATGTATATCCAAAAATACCCTTTATTACTATTTCCCTAATCTTTCCCACGATTTAAATTCAGTCCAAACACATTCAGCCTCATTTCAAATACATCCAGAACCGAAAATCCTCCTCATTCCTCCATTATCTTAAAATCTAGAAACCCTAGCCTCCATCCTCTTCTCTGCAAATCGTGAAAGCTGATGTCTTGATCGAAACCCTAGCCTCCATCCTCTTCTCTCCATCCTCCATCGAAATCGTCCATTTTTATTGCGAATCGTTTCTTCACCAGAAAGTCCGGCTGCCATCTCTCCATCGAAATCATCCGTTTTAATCGCGATGTCTCTATACATTCAGCCTCTTCTGATTCGAAGCATCGATTGAACGATCTGATTATCCGGGCCATTACTATGGTGTTTCGATGGTCTGTTAACACGGTCCTTCAAGAAACGTGGTGGTCTCCCTAATTCTCCGGTGACAATTTAATGCCTAAAGATGCCTACTTTCAGTCCAAATACATTCAGCACGTGGAAGCTCAGAGACTTGACGATTTAGAGTTCAGTTTGAGCAAGACTTTAGATAATAGTCATGTACTACGTTTTTAAGTCTGCTGTATTGATCTGTTGATTATTGTGGTGTATCAGTTTTCAGTCTAGATCTGTTGATTATTGTGGTGTATCAGTTTTGATCCCTGCTGTAATCCTTTTATCTCATCTGTGTTTTTGGATCTTTTGTAATCTGCATCTACCGAGATGCTGTTCTATTAGACCTGCTAATCCTATTGTAGCTCAACTTGTTGAATTGATTTGCTGCCTTTGTACTACGTTTTTAAGTCTGCTGAATCTTGTAATAACCTTTAAGCCTGCTGTTATTTATCTGTGTTGCTGTGTTTGTTCTCTACAGCACTGTCATCATCAGATAATAGTCATGTAGTAACACAAGTAACACATAATGTAGTAACACGTAGTAACATAGTAACACATAATGTAGTAACACGTAGTAATTTTGTTCCAATCAAACACCCTCAAACATAGTAACACATAATGTAGTAACACCACTATGCAAACACCCTGCAAATTCTTACCCGACTTTAATGTGAAAAGAAAAAAATTTATTATCATTAAGGGTATTTTTGTACATTTCTTTTTTTTTTTGTCCTTCTAAACAACTCTTTGTTTTTTGTCCTATTTCATCATTTATCATTTTATATTGTCTTTTAGGCCCACCACCCGTTAAATTATTAAGCACATTTAGGTTTGTACTTTTTTTAAAAAAATTTTATTTATCTATTTTTTTACAGTTTCGAAATATAAGCACACCCTCTCTCAAAAAAAAAAAAAAAAACCTCTCAAAAAAAATATAAGCACACACTTTTTTGTCATCACTATGACTCGAACCTTGATAGTCCGGTTTAAGATCCACAATAAATACCACTGGACTTTTTTTTATTTTTTTGGTACGTACTAATTATTAACCACAATTAGGTTTGTTTTTATGGATTTTACACGCATTTATACAGGTTATAAATTTATGTAAACTTAGAATGCATCTATTGTGCTAAAAAAAGAATGCATCTATTTTTTTTAATTTTTTTTTGAAGGGGAATGCATCTATTTATTCACTCAAAATTCAAAATAAGTTAAACGCAGGCATACAAATGTTTTCATTTGTGCAACACGTGAAAACACATGAATTAGTGAGGGTTAATGCTCTAAAACACATGTACTTCAAATCTTCATATTTTTGTTTTGCTTTGTTTTGTTTTTTATTATTGGTGGGGGGGGGGGGGGGGGGGGGGGGGGCTAAGCCTAAAGTGTATAGAAACAAGAATTAATACAAGCCGGTCGTGACAAAATGTAATGACCCAAAAATAAAATATAGGGTTTTTTAGTCATTTCGGTCATTTGTCCTACAATGCCGCAACGTGGGTCATACTCAGTTTTCGGTGAGTTGTTGGTCGTCTTTTTGAAAGTCTAGGTTGATTATTTAGGATATCTTGTGTTGTTGGTTGTCTTTTTGAAAGCCAATGTTGATTATTTAGGATATTATGTTCTAAACTTGTTCTGATTCAATTCTAACCGTAATCCACCAATTTATTAAGAGATTCGTCGTTTTCAGCACCTGATCCTGAAATCGTAAAGCCATGATGATGTCGAATATCACCTAGGGATCCAAATAACCTCTAGGACGATTCAAACAAGAACAGAGATAATGGGGATGGTGATTTTGTGTGATTAAGACTGAGCCTGAGAGTTAACTTCTCTCAAGTTGCCTACGTATCCAATAGCTAAATTGGAATCAAGTCATCCGTAGTTCCTTAGGGTTGTTTATATAGGGAGGCGTCTCACCTCTTTTCTTGTCAAACAAGTCGTATAATCCTTAAACCCTAAGGATCATCACGTGTTTATCTCTACAGCCAAGGATAATTATGACTATATCCGAATTATGGGATTTCCTTCCGGTATTCCAGGGATTCTCCTATAATATAGGCACATGCGTTATTTATCACTTAAGGAAAGAGCCAGTCGGCCTTCGACGGGCTCCTCAGGCCAGCTCGACCTGAGCTGCGTATCCTGCCTCCAGACTAGACCGAGCTGCACTGCAGTGCGGTAGTCGGAAAGGTCATGCACAGACTTCCCTCCTGGGGTAAGGTCTTACTGGTGTGGGGCTCCTGGCCCTTAATGCTTCCCTCTTATCCTTCACTTCCAATCCTGGGACGTTATAAGAGTGACACGTGGTCAGGTCTATTTCCACCATCGTCATAAGCCCCCCGGGTCGGCCGGCACTTTAGGAGGCCGGGTAGACACGAGATCGGCTCGGACGTCTCAAGGTAATATGCCTACCATGACACGTGTCCTTGCTACCGTTTAGGCTTGCCGTATTAAGTGCGTGAAACGAAGCGTCGTGACACAATAATGGGGCGGTTATTCCAAGACTTCTTTTTGGGGTTTTATAACTCCTAGTCTCATCAATCCTTTCAGACGTTACTCTTTAAATCAAGTGTGAAGTCGGGACGGTTGCCATTCTATTCTTCCATTCCTTCAATTTCTCAAGTAAGTTTTCTTTCTTCTCTTGCTTCTCTAAGTTTTTCCGTTGTTAATGAACGAACCTATAATTCTTGCGATAGTTCCATCGAGGCGTTGTTTGAATCGGAGCCGGAATTAGAAGGAGAAATCACCACTACCGGGGTCGATGCGAGAGACTGTTCTTTCTTTTTTCAATCCTCCCCCTTCTTCCTCATCTTCTAGGTTTGTCCTTTCCCTTAAAGCTTTTATGGCTGCGAAATCACGGGCGGCTGCCATGGCATCGATACCAAAATAACTCCCACGAGATTTGACCCGTATCTGTAAACAATACAACCTAACAAATCCACTTTTCAAACCCATTATCCCGGCTCCCGGTGTTTATGCTTATCAAGCTCCGGTACAGTCTTACGCTTGTGTACGGGGAGCGACTTTTATGTGGTTTACGGTTCCTATCTGTCCGGCCATTTTGTACGTACGGAGCATTACAACCTAGGGTTGGCCCGGATCGTGCCCAACGGTATAAGGGCAATAGTGGGTTTTGCCATTTGGTGTAGATGTGCCTGCATCCCCTTCAAAGTTCAAACATTTCGATTTGTTCTTTCAACGCAAACAAGTGCCTGGCGGTGGGTACTATTGCTTCCCTCGCCGGGGGGACTTTATGCACGACGTTCAATTTACGGAGCCGGGAGATACCTCGTACAAAGGTTGGAAGACCGATTCTTCTTCATATGTCCGGAGGTAGCTCGGAACCTAGGCGGGTGGAACTCCTCGACCTGGACGGCGATCCGCGACCAGGCGCGTGGATCGAAAGCGCTAGACGACATTCGCAAAAGTGGGGTTTATATCGAGAGAGAAAAAGTATTCTTCGTTGATTACGGCGCCCGAGTTGCCTACCGCGGGCCCTAACCCCTACAAGGAGTTAACCAAGGAAGAGTACAAGATGTGTAGGACTTTAAAGTCGTTCCTTATCGTATTTTGCTATTTGTAAAACATCCTCTAACATTTCTTATTATTTACATTGGCGGTGTCTTCCTTTCTTGATCTCTTGGAGGACGTGAATGATGAAGCGGTTCCTCTTGTTAACAACGACGAGCCTATCCCGGAGCACGAGCGGCGGGGAGCACATACGGACGGAGCCTCTCCGAGCTGCTGGGACCGTCCGACCCCCACCACGGTCCATCTCCTATCCGAGCAACCGGACGACTCATACGGGGAAGCGAGAGAGATAGATGTGGATGAAGATCGGGAGGCCGAGAGAGGATGTGATCGAGCCCGGCCGGAAGAAGAAGATAGCCTCTTCTTCGACTCGGAAGGGTCGATCTAAGAAAAGGAAAGCGGGTCGACGGACCATAGAGACCGTTGAGGACTCTCCGAGGAGCAAACTTCCCCTGGACACAACCGGTTGTATGAGGCATCGGATCGGGACCTCGCCGGCGTGGTAAGCTCTAGTGTACACATGTCGGTTATTCCTATGCATATTGTTTCCTTCTTACCTTTCCTTCGTCTTTTCCGGGGTGCCCGGGTCGGTCGGGAATTCTGGACCGCCTTGCCGAATCTGCGGCGAGTAAGGAGGCTTTACGGGGGACGATCGAGGAGCTCCGGGCTGCACGTGATAGGCATAGAGAAGCCTCCAAGACTAAAGATCGGGAGATTGCGGCCACGAAGAAGGAGCGAGGTCGAGACTAGGGCCGGGTGCCTTCTGCTGAACTCCGGGCCAAACACGACGAGTACGTGGCGGAGAACTGCGAGCTCGGGCGGGCGGCGCCAAGGTCCGGGGCGAGCTCACTACTTTGGAAGCGTCTCTTCTGCTCGGGATGCCCGAGTTGTGCATGAGTACAAGTCTTCCGATCATCTAGTGGAGCTACGAAGGTCTTGCTTGAACCTGTCATGCGGCGTGGGTACACGGCGGGTGTGGACGAGGCAAAAGAACGGCGCCACGAGGCGGTTCTTTCGGACCTTAGACATTACCGCTCTATGTACAAAGAAGGGGCGGGTCAGATCTATGACGATCGTTTGAGAGAGTTCAGGGCAGGTGAAGACATCGGGTCAAAGTATGCCGGACGTCGTCCTGCTTCTCAAAGTCTTTGGTCCAAACCCATCTTCTTCAGAGCAGGCTCCAAGGACCCAGACCTGATTGTTTCCAGACCTGATTGTTTATCCTTGTTTCTGTTTTTTTTTTTTTTTTTTTTTTTTTTTTTGAAACTTTGAAACTTTTTGTTATCCAAGCTTCGTACTTTATTTCATACTTTATGGTGCCACCTTGCTTGTATTTTGTACTTTGAATTTACTTGGTTTATTTTGTGCTTAGTTATTCGCATTCTGCCTTATAGATATGTCCCCTATTTCCCCCCAGTATGGCATGCATTACCGATAGTTAGGATGACATACTAAGTCTTGATTAAATTCCGGCCTGACCTGCAGACTTAGGAGGTTTGACTTTTGCAAACCTTCTGAGTATAACCTGACTCAGTTAAAGCCCTGTCCTGACTTGAGGACTCGGGAAGCTTGTGGTATTCAAGCTTTACGAGTCGACTGCGCGGAGACTCGGTTAAATTAGGGGTGACTGCGGACTTAGGAGGTTTGACTTTTGCAAACCTTCGAGTATGACGACTCGATTAAAACCACAATGTCGACTTGAGGACTCGGGAAGCTTGTGGTATTCAAGCTTTCGAGTCGACTGCGGGACTCGGTTAAATTCAGGGTGACACTGCGAGTTAGGAGGTTTGACTTTTGCAAACCTTCGAGTATGACGACTCGGTTAAAACCACAATGTCGACTTGAGGACTCGGGAAGCTTGTGGTATTCAAGCTTTCGAGTCGACTGCGGGACTCGGTTAAATTACGGGGTGACTTGCGGACTTAGGAGGTTTGACTTTTGCAAACCTTCGAGTATAACGACTCGGTTAAAACCACTGTCGACTTGAGGACTCGGGAAGCTTGTGGTATTCAAGCTTTCTGGGTCTGACCTGCAGGACTCAAAAAATAATCACAGTACACATCATAATACTTTATAACATGAAAGAATCATATATTTTATTAAAACTCAAAGGTGTTTGATAACACTTTTATTGAAAAAGACAACATAAAATGAAAAGATAGAATCAAGCCTGGATTCATCTCAGGCATAAAACTTCCTAAGGTTGCTAGCATTCCAGCTTCTCGGTATGGTCTGTCCGCTGACGTCAACTAGCTGGTAAGCACCTTTGCCATGAACCTTTACTACCCCAGTACGGACCTTCCCGGTTCGGGTTAAGCTTCCCCAGGGAAGTTGCTTGCGACCTCGTTTTTCCTCGACACCAAGTCTCCTTCCACCGAAGTATGAATGCTTCACTTTAGAGTTGTAATCTTGGGGATATCTTTTGCTTGTATTTTGCCATCCGGATGTAGGCTACTTCCCTAGCTTCTTCCAAGTTATCCTTGGCATGTACGAGCTCGGTATCCTGGTCGGTACTTGCATGGAGCTCGATCCTTGGAGAAGGGAGCCCCACTTCGAGTGGAATGAGCGCTTCACAACCATAAGCTAAGGCAAAGGGAGTTTCCCCGGTAGCCGAATTTGGAGTCGTTGTATGACCAAAGGACGTTGGGCAAATGCTCGACCCATGCTTGTCCCTCTTCTTCCAACCTCTTTTCAACCCAACCTTGAGTTTTTTGTTTGTTTGCTCCACACGGCCATTGGCTTGAGGGTACCCGACGGAGGTGAAATGTTGGACTATGCCCGGCTCGGCACACCGTGACTTGACTTGTCCTATCTTCAAATTGTGTTCCATTGTCGACACTAGGATCTTGGGTATTCCAAAACGACGAGATAATATTCTTCCATAAAAATTTACGTATTGCTTTCCCCGTGATGGTGGTCAAGGCTTCGACCTCCACCCACTTAGTAAAGTAATCGACGGCCACGACTAGGTACGTAGGTTACACGGAGCTCGGGGAAGGGGTCCAACCAGTCTGCCCCCACCGATAAAAGGGCCAAGGAGAGACCAAAGGAATCATGTTCGTGCGTTGGGCGATGGGACAAATTATCATGCACCTGGCATGACTTACATCTCATTACCAGATCATTTGCATCTGCTTGCATGGTTGGCCAATAGTACCCAAATAACCGGCACTTGCGAGCCAGTGTCCGGGCTCCCGCGTGGTTTCCACAAATGCCGAGGTGGATTTCCACGAGCGAGATAATTTCCTTCCTCCTGGGTAGCACACCTAAGCCATGGTGATATAAATGACCGTACGTATAAGATATCATCAAAGAGAGCATACACCTTTGCTTTGTAGCTTGACCTTCCTGGATTGAACCTTGTCGGTTGGTAGAAGACCGTGCTTTAGATAGGACGTTATGGGATCCATCCGGGTGGCTTTGTTGGCAAATCGGTTGAACTTCATTACAACGCATAACTTCGCTCGGCCGGCCGCTCCACTAGAACTTTTTTATTTGAGAAGAAATTAGATGCCAACTTGGAGAGGGCATCAGCCTTTTTGTTCCTGGATCGAGAGACCTGCTCTATATGAACTGACTTGAAGTTCTTCAGTAAATCGTGGGCGGCTGCCAAGTATTTCTTCATTGATTCCTCCTTTGCTTCATATTCGCCCTTAATATGGTTAACCACCAGCGGGAGTCACTTTGAATACATGCGGGTTATACGCCCCAGCTGGCGGCTAGTCGAGCCCGGTAATCAAAGCCTCGTATTACGCCTCGTTGTTTGTAGCCGCAAAGTTGAAACGCGGCGCATATGGGAATTCTTCCCCTTTCGGACTAAGGAGCAAAAGGCACTGCTCCTGCTCCTTCCTTTCCCGATGCTCCATCCACAAAAAGGGTCCATGTATCGACGACCCGGCGGGCATTCTTTATGCGTCTCGACTTGAAGCCCTTCGGCTAGGAAGTCCGCTAGTGCACAGGGCTTTGACTAACATCTGGGTTGGTAGTCCGGGTCATACTCTGCCGGCTCGATAACCCATCGGCCAATCTTCCCGAGGTGTCGGTTTTGCCAAGATCGACGCGGGGGTTGATCGTAACCACAATGATTGAATGTGCACGAAAGTACGGTCGCAACTTCCTAGAGGCATGGACTAGAGCCGAGCTAGCTTCTGCGTTGGTATACACGAGCTACGGTCCATGTAAAGCCCGGCTCACATAAAACACGGGTGTCGCTGTTTTCTTCTTCTCTAATCGGGGCGCGATTGCCTCATCAACTACGCCAAGTATAAAAGCGAGTTTCTCCCTCACGGGGAGATGTTAGGGTTGGCGACTCGGCCAAGTACTCCTTTAAATCGTCAAATGCCTTCGTTGTCCTCGTTCCACTTTGGAAGGGACTTGCTTTCCTCGGGATTTTAAAAAATGGTAAAGCACGGTTGTGCCGACTTGGATAGGAATCTACTCGGGGCGGCCATGCGGCCGGTTAACCTCTGCACCTCCTTGATGCTTCTGGGTGGTGGCATTGTTCTTAAGGCTTCAACTTTATCCGGGTTAGCCTTAATTCCTTCTTTTGAAATCATGTAACCCGGGAATTTTCTGACGACCCCAAATGTACACTTCTTTGGGTTAAGTTTCATTTGGGTGCTGAGTACCCCAAATACTTCCCGGACGTCGATCATGTGCGGTTTAGAGACACTGCTCTTGATCGGGAGATCATCCACATAGACTTCCATGCATTTCCCGATCTGTTTCTCGAAGATCTTGTTCACGCTCTTTGATAAGTGGCTCCTGCATTCTTCAATCCAAACGGCATAGTAACATAGCGAACGTTCCTTCTTCCGTAATGAATGCCGTCTTTTCCGCATCGTCCGGGTCCATGGCAATTTGGTGGTATCCTTTGTATGCATCTAGAAATGCAAAGATTTCAAATCCAACCGTTGAGTCAACTAACTTTGTCAATCTTAGGTAGTGGGTAACAATCCTTGGGGCAAGCCCTTTCGGGTCGGTAAAATCTACACACATTCGCCGGCTACCATCGGCTTTTTTACCAGGGGCGGGTTGGCAAGCCGGGTCGGGTAAAACACTTCACGTATGATCCCGGCTGTAATAACTTTTCTACTTCCTTTTGAATGGCCTCGGTTCGGTCTTTTGCAAGCGCCTTTTCTTTTGCCTAATCGGTTTCCGGGGTACAGGGTCCACATGCAACTTTGTGTAGAGCCGGTTCGGGGGACAAGCCCGGCATATCATCCGTCTTCCATGCAAACACGTCTTTAAACTCCTTTAAAATCTCAACGAGCTCGTTTTAAACCGATGCGGGATCCATGATCCTATGTTGAGTGACAAGCTTTCTTGTTCCTTTCCCAAATTTACTAACTCGATCTTATCATCGATGACCAACTCTCTTCCTCCTCGGGAGTAACTCTTCCACGGATACATGTTGTACCATCATTTTTCCATTTACGGTGGCCGTGTAACGGCTCCCCCCGCTGTTTCGACATCACCTTTGACTTCTGCTTGTCCCCTCCCGGGTCGGGAACTTCAAGCGATGTGAGCCGGAGAGATCACGGCTCGCGGATCTATTAGGGCGGGTCGCCCCATAATAACATTGTAGGGCGATGGGGCCACGACCACCACATAACTCACCATGAGGATCTGTCCCGAGGTGCTTTCCCAAAGGTGGTTGGTAAGGTGATCATGCCCGTGGGGTGAGCGGTGGCCACTGCAAACCCGAATAGCGGGGATGATACGGGTGCTAGCTGCGCATCCTTTAACTTCATGGATTGAAACACATTGTAGTACGGCACATTATTGCACTTCCGGTGTCTACACAAATACGCTTCACCGTATGTTTGTTGATTACCGCCTCGATAACCAAGCCTTCATTATTGCGACGAGGGGAAGAGGATCGCGAGGGCCATAAACGACCTCCCGACAACCTTTGTCTCTTTCCGAGTCGGTGTTAGTCGGTACTCGGCTACTACTCGCTCCTCGGGTCGGGACGGTGTACTCGGACCACCCGAGATAGTATTAATGGTATTGATGGGGCGATTATCGGGCTGCCCTTCCGGTCCGGGGGACGGGTCCCTCCTTCGTACGTAATCATCTTTTCGGTCGCGACCGAAATCTCTCCTCTTGTATTCCCGCCTTCCCGAGGTTACGGGTGACGAGACCTATCTATTACCTCATCGAGTTTACCTTCCATAACGACGGCGTCGATCTCTCTCTGTAAATCCACTGCTTGCTGCGAGTCGTGACCAATGTCCTCATGAAACTTACGGTATTTGGTTTGATCCCTTTTTTCCCGGGGACCCTTCATAGGAGGTGGAGTACGGGCAATGCCTTTCCTCTGCATTATGGCGAGGACACCGCTCGCGTGATCGATTCAAAGGGATAAAGTCCCTCTCTTGCGGGGCCCGCTTTCTTTCCAAGTCGGTCGGTTATGGGCGCGGCTACTCGGTCCCATCTTTGGTTTGCGCTTTCTATCGGATCGTCCTCTGCCTTCTCTTTCTTAGGGGCTTCCGACTCCTCTTTAAACGGTTAGCCTCTTCACCTTGACGGTGTTTATATGCCGGATCCATACACTCGTCCATAGATTTCGGAAGGCGGCCATTGAGCTTTGCATACAATCTACCTTCTCGCGGACACCTGCTACGAAAGAGGTGATCGGGGAGGTGTTCATCGGCATTCCCGACTGCCTAGATTCCTCATTGAATCTTTTCGAGTCTTGCGACACCGTTTCTTCTTTTTTTCGACGAATTGTGAGGAGGTATGTGACATTCCTCTGGAAGGGTTTAGCGGTGACAAAAGCACTGCAAAAATTTTCTTGCCGGGGTTTCGAAATTCTCAATAGACCGAGGTGGTAATTTCCGGAACCACTCACGAGCCACCGCCCGTGAGTAAGGCCGGGAAGGCTTTGCACTTCATCTCCTCGGGTGCACAATCTAAATTCATGTGTGTCGGAATGCGAAAGAGGTGGTCCTGGGGATCTTTCGTTCCGTCATATGCTTAGTTTTGGGATCTTAAATCTCTCCGGGCGTGGGTAGTTCAAAATCTGCTCGAGAACGGAGATTCGATAGAGAGATCGTTCGTTTTCTTTCCCGGGATCCCATCTAGTTCCGCCACGGCTGCCTCACGGGCACGAGCCTTAACTTGTACGTGCTTTGCGTTTGAGAGGTAGAGGAGAGAGTTTCTCCTCTGTCCTCTTTATTTGCCGTGTTGTCTTTTGGGTCCACGTTTTGTGGAGCTTCTTCTTCTCGCCCCTTTAGGGCCAATCCTAGTACACTTTTGAACGGCGGTACGTCCAAATTACGTAACGCCTCCGGCAAGGCTGCAACGTCTTTGGATGCGCCAATGTTTCCTCTGGATTGGTTTGCGGGCGGCTAGCGATAGCCGTGGGGTCTATGTCTCCGGTATCTCTGTTGCCGCGGTTTGGGTCCTTTTTCCGGTATTTTTTGGTGGTACCATCGCTGTTTCTTGATCAAATCGCAACAAAAGAGCCCCTCCTTCTAGCGCCAATTGATGATGTCGAATATCACCTAGGGATCCAAATAACCTCTAGGACGATTCAAACAAGAACAGAGATAATGGGGATGGTGATTTTGTGTGATTAAGGCGAGCACGAGAGTTAACTTCTCTCAAGTTGCCTACGTATCCAATAGCTAAATTGGAATCAAGTCATCCGTAGTTCCTTAGGGTTGTTTATATAGGGAGGCGTCTCACCTCTTTTCTTGTCAAACAAGTCGTATAATCCTTAAACCCTAAGGATCATCACGTGTTTATCTCTAGCCCAGGATAATTATGACTATATCCGAATTATGGGATTTCCTTCCGGTATTCCAGGGATTCTCCTATAATATATGCACATGCGTTATTTATCACTTAAGGAAAGAGCCAGTCGGCCTTCGACGGGCTCCTCAGGCCAGCTCGACCTGAGCTGCGTATCCTGCCTCCAGACTAGACCGAGCGCACCGCTTTGCGGTGCGGTAGTCGGAAGGTCATGCACGGACTTCCCTCCTCACAGGGTAAGGTCTTGCGGTGTGGGGCTCCGGCCCTTAATGCTTCCCTCTTATCCTTCACTTCCAATCCTGGGACGTTATAAGAGTGACACGTGGTCAGGTCTATTTCCACCATCGTCAAGCCAGTAATCCGATATATAGAGGTAATTAAGGAAGTAATTATATGAGTTATGCTTTATTTATACAATTTTGATTTGATTTTACATTCTTTCGTATTGTATGACAATGTGTATGTCATGTATGCGTCAGATTAACTGTTGGATAGTTTTTGTGATTCGCATGAATTTTGCATATCAGCAGCAACGCTGGCACATCAGGCTTTGTCGTGGCCACATTGTTGGCGATCTCCACACTCGCCACTGAATCCTACAATGTGTGTGTAAGTAGTTCGAATTCATGTATACAATATGTAAGCATTATTTTTCAGTATCTTACGAATTGTTTTTCCTTTCATATGTAATTGACGTTGAAAAACATGGTTGAAGTGGGTAATGGTATGTCTATTTGTGAACATTTTTTTATGGAATACCGTTTCACCTTAAATTTATGAACATTCAAATGCGAATTTCGAGCAGTAAAACGCTACCATGGCCTGACGGAAATCCTGCAAGAAAAGAGTGATTTTGATCAATATTACACGGATGATTACAAAAAAAACCCAAGAAACCCTCGATCTGCACGTCTATCCTTAGAAATCTAAAAACTAGAGAGATTTGTCTCTTTGATCTTCATGGGAATAATACAATATGCTCTCATTAAAACGTTTGTCGTTTTGAATGCTCTCGTCTGAAAAGAGAGCCAAGAATCAGTTTAAGATGAAATTTCTTTCTTATTGTACTTCTCTATTTTTAATTCCTTTTGCTTTGACACTACAATGTCACAGTTGGTCTAGGACCGACTTAAAATTTACGATTTTCTTTAATCCCTGCAATTATTTTTGACCATGTATTGAATATGGGAGTTATCATTTTTTTTCTTTCAAAAATGACAAGTTTACGTATTTTGATTTATATAATAAAATTATGGCGCGTTAAAACTTTTATAAGTATTAAAAAACCTTGAAATAAAATTTAGGAAGAAAAAGTTTTGAAGCAACCCAAATTGCAACAAAGCAATTTCAATAAAGCAGATCGATGGTTTATGGTGGGAAGTGATTTTAGGGTGATACCAAGTGGAGGGGTGTGATTAATTCTCATCCACTCTCTCGTACATAGTAGATATGTGTAGGTGTGACATAGATTAATAACACTCCTCCACTTGATATCATTCTAAAATCTCTCCCCCCCCATAACTTTTCTCGGTTACGCTTATCCCTCGATATTTCAAAAAAAAAAAAAGAAAAAAAAAGTATTATCCGATCGATCACAAATTTTAGGTTGGGCCCCTACTTCTAAACCAATAGAAATTAGTGCTTTTAAATTGGGTCTCTACTTCTAAAAAAAAAAAAAAAAAAAAACTATCAATGCATTTTCTTTAAACTCTCAAAAACTATTTTTGTATTTTTGTATTTTTTTTAACGTAAATTCATTAACATAAAATTTACTGGTACTTTAATTCAATACCACCTCTATACGACTATACCAACTGTTTTAAGTCAATATTCATAGTTGACTTAAATGATAGGTTAGTGGTGTGATCGAGTCAATCCGAGTCGATACTTTGTAGGGTTCGTGTTTGACTCGACTAAAAATACTTGGGCTCAAAACTCGGCTCGAGCTCGATCGAGTCATAAAAAATCAAGATTGAATTTGACTCCTCAAGTATTCAATACACTCGGCTCGGCTCGTAAGCTCGATTGCTTTTTAGATTTTTTTAATACAAAATGACATATGCGAGCTCGACTCATCTCATACCTGACTCGATTAATGATTAATTATTTATGTGTACAATGTTGTTTAATAATAATAATTTTTGAATCGAATAAATTTATAAATATGATTAATTAAACAATTAATGAATATAGATCAATTAACTCGCGAATTACTCGATTACTATATTTAAATGCTCGAGATCGGCAAGGTTAATCGTTCAAATAACTCGACTGAAGCTTGAACTTGAAAAAACCGCAAATCAATTTTTTTACTGAGTCGGGTACAAGCAGTTCACGAGTAACCCAGGTTCACTTACACCCTAGTTGTGTAAGGTTTATTGGCTGATTGACTTACAATCAAGTAAAATGTTGTTAGTGCGGTGTTGTAAAGGGAATTCCTTTCAAAAGAAATAATAATAAAAAATAATAGTAAAGGGAATTGGGTCCGGTTTATTTTTTTCCCCACTTTTGTGTTTATGTTGTTATCATGTATTTCTTTATTCATTTAAGCTAATTAATTACATATAATAATGTTCTTCTAATTAAATCGTGAGAGAGATTTTATATGATTATGACTGAAAATGATCTTATTTCACAGTAAAATTTAAATTAGATATCCTTAGTCGTAATCAATTATTAATTAAGTATGTTAATTAATTATCTGTATGATGAAGCCAATAATTTCTCTTTGAGTAGGTTAATTAATTATATGTTTATGGTCGGGTGTATCTTTGGGTCGGCTAATTACTAGTTATCTGTCTATGGTCGGGTGTATCTTTGGGTCGGCTAATTAATTATTTGTTTGTAGTCGGGTGAGCTGTATTAAGATAACAAAATATATAGGATCGAATTATATAAGTTTTTTGATATACTAAAAACCGGGTGGGCTAAGTACCACTTAGCCATGGGCTAACTTGGCTACGTCCTTGGTCGTAATGTTAATAAATGGACATTATTAAATTTATAATAGCACCTATAATGTGTCCCTATTTTTTTTCCATGAATGCCCCCGCTCCTCAGTAATCGGATTACCATAAAATCTAGTTACACAATTAAGAAAACAAAACAAAAAAATGCTTAGCTTTGTTCCTACGTTGGATGACGCCCTTAACAAAAAAAAAAAAAAAAAACAAAAAACAAATAGGGGAAAAAAGACTTGGATATCACAAAATGTGCTCAATATGTGATGTTATAATAGGACGTTGCGATCAATATGTGATGTTATACAAGCTGTTGCTACTCAGCTCGGCATATGTGAATGTGATGTTATACATATCATATGTGTTTGGAATAAGATTAACACATGTAACCAATGATATGAACATATCATATGTGTTTGGAATAAGATTAACACATGTAACCAAGATATGAACGCATTATGGTGGTCGCACCTGTTTAGAAAATAATTAACCACAAATTTTAAAGTTTGTGATTGGACAAAAGAGTGATGATATGGTGGTCACAAAATTTTAAAGTTTGTGATTGGACAAAAGAGTGATGATATGGTGGTCGTAGACCACCGTAAAATCACCGTTAAGTAATATAACTAGACCAATCATCTCAGACCTCGGACAAGTATTTATGATATGTTTGTTATGAATGAAATAAATATAATAAATGAAATCATTATATTAGTGGATGAAATGGAATAGAATAGAATAAAATTAAATAAACTCATTGTATTCGTGTCTTCACAAATTTTACTATGGTATTGGACCAAGTTTTTGTGTTTCGCAATTTTCGTTCAATTTCATATGTATTGAAAATGATCATTTTTTTTCGTTTAATTGGAATGAAAATTTATTTAATTCCATCATATTATAATCATACACAATCATCGAAATGAGAAATCATTCCATTCTAATATCGTGTAACAAATAAGCCAATAGTATTCGTTTAGTTGCCCATCTGAAGGCCCAATAGTACAATGTCGATTCCAACAAACTCTCATCGATGATTCATTGACTAGTAGAGGTGGCCGGTTCCGGGTCTTTTCCGGGTCGGACTCGGCGGTTCTCGGTTCCAAACCGGCGGTTCCATAGGTTAGCTGGGTCCACGGATCCACGGGTTCAGGAACTGGCGGTTCCACGGGTCCAACCCAGTTCTAGGTTCCACTGACCCGGACCGGCCCGAAACCGGCGGTTCAAGGAACCGGACAAAAAACCGGCGGTCAAACCGGCCGGAACCGGATCGGAGGACCCGAACCGGCGGTTTTGTATTTTTTTTATAAATTTTTTCCCCCTCCAAGCCAAGTCCAACGTATATTCAAATTTTTGAATAAATATTTTTTTATTTTAAAATATCACACACTCATCACACTATAAATACATATTCATTTCATCACTTTTTACCCACAACTCTATTCTAACACTCATATTACCATAATATTATCTATCATAATATTATTATCATAATTTACTTACAAATTAATCATAAAAAATAAACAATTATAAAAAATAACATTAATTCGTACGACAACTCGAATGCAAACGATTATAAAATATTTACTTTATGAAAAAATATCTAACAATTTAGAATATAAGTTATGAAATTAAATATTATACAAGCCGTGTGTTTTTTTTTAAAATATAGTTATGAAATTAAATATTATATATAGTTTAATAACCAATTAGAATTTATTATTAATTTTAACGTAAGTTATATAAATTTTCTAAAAGAAATATTGATTTTTTTGGAACCGTGATCGGAACCGTCTGGATCCGGAACCGCCGAGACCCGAAACCGGCCGGAAAACCGTCAAACCCGCCGGTTCCCGAGACCTGGCGGAACCGGTTAGAAATGAAACCGGCGGTACCGGTTAGAACTTTTTGGACCCGGAACCGGCCACGTCTATGACTAGGAAGGCATATATCAACAACACTATAAATGAAATAAAGTAAAGAAGAAAAAAAAAAAAAAAAAGGGAAATTCCATGGTGTTAATTAATAAATAAGGTAGAGAGAAGTGTGGATCACATGATATGTGTAGTGTAGAACAATTTTGCATGACAATATGCAGTAGGAAATCCATACGAAAAAGCAAAAGGTAAGAAAAACAATTGACACTGGATTACAAGAAAAGAAAAGAAACAAAATAAAATTTAAAAAAAAAAAAGAGAACACAATTATACTACTACAAAGAAAAAAGAAGAAATGCACCACTACTTCTTCTTCACCAAGAGGGGGTTCAACCACCACCCAACTTTTCCTCATGACCCGCATAAGTTATTAATGTGACAATGAATTCATTTATCTGTTACCTGTAACTACGTGTCCATTACTAAATCCTCCATTTCTCTCTCTTTTTATAACCTCCTCCTCCTCCTCCTTCTTCTTCTTCTTATTTATTTATTTTCTTTTTATTATTATTAAGACATATATCCCATTTTCCATTCTTACAACTTACCTTAACATTTCACAAAAACCTTTAACATTTCTTGCTCTCTCTTAAGCTCAAGGAGGTTCAAGTTCAAACCACCCCCCCTCCCCATTGGTGGCTTATTTCCCCTCCCAAAAGCTTAAACTCTATCAATTTCCTCAACCCCTTTTTCTTCTTTTATTAAAAAGAAATGTTTAGTGTAGTACGTAGTACGGTAGTAGAGTCCAATGACATATGACATAGATCCTAACGTAATATATTCTTCCCAATTAATATATACATATACATATATATCTTCTTGAATCTTGTATGATCTTTTCATCACAAGAAAAAAGTTAGTAACTTTCGCCACCCCATTTTGTTGTTTTCCATAATCTGTGTCTTAATATATATACTGTAGTAATCTTGGATTATCGTCTTCATTGTAATGGCGCCTGTGTTTTGTTCAAAAACAGCAATTAAAATGACAGGAAGATTTGTGAATGAAGTTATTAGCTTCATTCTGTTTTCAATCCTCGACGTTCTCGACATTGTACTCTGTTATGTCTACAAGATTGTGGATTTCTTTGTGGAGGCAGAATGGAAGCCATGTTATTGTTCATCTGCTAAAGAAGCAATTACTAGCAGCGGCAAGATCTTGGTGTCGGAGCACGGCGGAGATCAACCGCCGAAGGTGGTGTGTCTGACTAGTACTAAGTTGCATCTTGAGGAGATTTCGGATACTCTGTATACACGGCCGTCGGTGGTGTCGGAGGTGTCGAAGACGACGGTGAATGAGCTGAAACGGCTGAAGATGGAGGGCGGGGGTATGACTACGACGTCGACGACGACGACGACGGTGATACAGCAGGGGAGTAGTGTTGGGAAGGTGAAGAATGGGAAGATGATGAGGTCGAGTTTTCGGATCAATTCCACCATTGTTGAAATGCTTCAGGGAAGAATTGGGGGGAAGATTGACCGGCCGGTTCCCAGATGGTCGGACTGTGACTGTGATACGTGTAATTCCTGGAGTTCTTGTTGCAAAGAAACGCTTTTTGTGAAAACTGATGGGGCTTCTGGTAATTTTATGTTAATTACTTTCCTACATACATTTCTCTTCTTAAACATGTTTTTCTTTCCCCTGTTTTTTTTTTTGTTGTTAATTACGTCTTAGTTAGATGAAATATCCCAATCTAACCAAAACAGGACGCGTGAAATTGCTTTTTTTTGTGTGTGTTTAGTAGTCCTTTTTTTGTTGTGAATAGTGTCATTGTCACAACAAAATATTTCACAAGTGATAACCATCCATTATGATATAGACGGTGGCGGTGGATTCAAAAATTTATTTTAGTGGTGTCATTAGAAGTAAATTTGAAGATCCATATATATCCAAATAATATTCTTTAACAACAAAACTATATTTTGAAAAAATATCGGATCTTAGTGAGGTCACCTGACTTCCTATATATGCCCCTGAGTGTAGAAGCTATTGATTCATGTATGGATTCCACCATTATTAATAGTTTAAATGTGTTTTGTGTCATTTTTTGTGATAATTTTGTTGTCTCAATAGCATTTCTGATAAACATTTATCGGGTAATTGTTATGTTGTGACTCATATTGAATAATAGGTCTTGCAATATAATCAATTATGTGACTATATGTTACGTCACTTGTGACAGTTACATATTTATCTGTTTATCAACTTAGTTGTAGTTTGTATTACGTCTAGTTTAATTGGATACAAATGAATTTACGAATACTTGAAAAAAAATGACTTAAATTGTTAAGATTATAAAAACTATGACTCGAAAGCTATGCTTCAAATGCATTTTATGGACATATTTTTTTTTTTCAATA
Source organism: Gentiana straminea (assembly GCA_036785695.1). Taxonomy (NCBI): domain Eukaryota; kingdom Viridiplantae; phylum Streptophyta; class Magnoliopsida; order Gentianales; family Gentianaceae; genus Gentiana; species Gentiana straminea. The sequence goes on along the minus strand of JAVUPR010000266.1, from coordinate 12,979,657 downwards.
TTACCCTTTTAAGGCATATATTTTTAGAAGTTTCCCATGATTAATTTTCTCCTTGACAACAATCCACAATATCAATATATGAAAGTGACATTCATTGCAACAAATTGCATCCCTTAGTTAATTAATCACATGGGGGGTAGATAAGAAATATTATTACAAAGAATCTCTCTATGCATATTAATGACATGATATGTAACATTTATATTGAAAGTGATGTATGTATGAATGTATGTTTTGAATTTTTGCAGACCATAATGTGCAAGAAGATGTGATATTCATACATGGGTTCATCTCATCATCAGCATTCTGGACAGAAACAATATTCCCAAACTTTTCAAAATCAGCAAAATCAAAATACAGGTTCATAGCAGTGGATCTATTGGGATTTGGAAGGAGCCCAAAACCTAATGACTCATTGTATACACTGAGAGAGCATTTGGACATGATTGAGAAGTCTGTCTTTGATGCATACAAAGTGAAGAAATTCCATATTGTGGCTCACTCTTTAGGTTGCATTCTTGCTCTTGCTCTTTCTGTCAAGTTCTCCAACAATGTCAAATCCATCACTCTACTTGCACCTGTAAGTCCTCCAACTAGCTACTATATATAATAGACTTGCTAAATCGGCTTAATCGTTTAAGGACAAACAAGAATGACGAGTCTAAGTAGTTATAAGATCCAATATGGATCAAGTAGTGTCGTTAGACCTGAGTTTTATTACGTTATAAGTGTTATCATAACCGACTACCAGATCGAACTAATAGTCACATTGTCAGAGACATTGAGAGTACGTTGAGTTAACTATTTAACAAGGACCGTCTGACTGAGTGGTTTTAAAATCTATTATGTTTCGTTGCTGGACCTGAGTTTTGGGACATTATACATCGTGTATGTTGAACTAATAGAAATTGCTATTTTTGTAACAAGGACCGTCTGACTGAGTGGTTATAGAATCTATCATGTTTTGAGCAACTCTGCTAAATCCGAGTTCTCAGGCGTTATAACAATGTTGTAGAAATTGCGGGGTGGGGATGGGGGGCCATGAATTTATGGGCTCTTACATAACAATTACCATAAGCTAGCAAGTTGTGCCATAGTGAGGTAAAGTTTGATATGTTGTTTGTTTCATTTATTTATAGAAAGTTTTATTTCTTTTTTTGAAAGGAGAAAGTTTTATTTCATGTATATCAAAAACTTTGTCACGTTTAGACTTGTCGTAATCGTAATGGGCCTATATATTTATATATAAGGTAGTCTTCATTAAAATTTTATTATACATTTTAATATTTTTATTTTATATTAAATGTATTACATATATTACTATGTCTAATCTAATCTAATTAAACACGTTATTTGTCGTAATAGTACTGACTCCGGTCCAAAATATAAGTCATCATAGAATTTTTACATCGATTAGGAAATAGTTAAATATAATTATTGTATGGATAAAATTTTAATACGCCCATTGACTATCATAAATGCAACAATATGGAGTAAATAGAAATAGTTGCATTGACATAAATTAGAGACAAGATAAGAAAAAATCTAAATTAATACTCTCCTAGTATTGTGAATGATTTATATTATGGGGATCAAATTAAAAAGAGCTAAGAATATTTCTGGACCGGAGGTGTATATTTTAAGAAACTGAGTGAGAAATGATTTAAATGAACTGTACCAACCATCAATTAGTCCTCTAGTTTGACAGTTTGACTTATTTTTCCAAAGTTGTATACTAGCTAGTCACTCAAAATTAACATATTTAAATAAAAAACCAGCACGTTATTAATACAGTTGTTACACCATTATTTAATATTTTTATCTGTTTAAGAGGAAATTACACTAAATTGCTTTTTTTTTTTCTTTTCTTTTCAAATTTGAATGATGGGATTAATGGCGCTTAGCCATATTTTCCGGCGCCGAAAGGAGTACAGGCGACACAATACATGATGAGAAGAGTGGCGCCGAGAAAAGTGTGGCCGTTAATAGCGTTCGGCGCGTCGATGGCTTGCTGGTACGAACATGTTGGCCGAACCATTTGTTTGCTCATCTGCAAAAACCACCGTATTTGGGAATATATTACCCGACTTATCACTCGCAACAGGTACCCCCTTACAATTTCATTATTAAATATTTATTTTTTTTTTTTATTTTATTTTTTGTTGAGAAAACAAGAACTTTATTAATTATTTTTATTTATTAGAATGTCCTACGTCTTTAATATATATTGGGTCAATATAACAAAACTTTGGTGTCCCAACCCTACCAGTTTCGGACATTTAAGAATGCATTCATTAATAATTTATTTCAAGACATTTAGGTTAAGATTAAAGACCACTGACCCCTGATTAATTAATTAAGGGCCGTAGACCGAGACCCTAAACAGAAACTAGCTGCAATCAATTTCCATAAAGTTGGTCATTTGCCATGTTTTAATTAAAGATGTTCCCTTCCTTTAGGTATGACTACAAATAAACTTGCATAAAATTCATAAAAATATGATATGTAGTACAACTAATAGTGTAAAATTGCTTTGTAAAATCACAAGTACAAAGACTTTTTTTTAGCAAATGTCTTAATCAAATTATTTTGTATCATTAGGTACCATTATTTTTTTATAATTGGATTATGATGTTTTTGTTTCCTAAAGTGTGGACTGTGCGGGGGGGGGGGGGGGGGGGGGGGGGGGGGATTTGTATCAATAAGCATAATCTTTGTCTTTTAAACCTTTTTTTATTTGGGGATAATTTAAACTTATTTCCATTTTGATGATGCTGATAAATCATATGCATCATAATAATCAATATTATAAGTAACATTTTACTTTGTTTTTTTAACGTCTGTTGTCCTCACAGCTGAATTGATATTGTTTCCAAAAAGAAATTAAAAAAAATATTACAAATTTGTTGACTTAAAAAGTGAATTTGGGAAACAGTTGAGTGGTTGGAACCTCCAGCTACCCGTTTATTGCATTTACAGGATGATTCCAATGTTTGGTCGGAAATTTTGATGGGAAAGGGAAACCCAAAAAAAAAAAAAAAAAGGAAATTTATTTATCAATTTTATCTCACAAAAAAAAATCTCTCATTTGAATAAATATAAATTTTTATATAATGTAAGTACTACCTCCGTCCCATAAAAATTGTCCATATTTGAAAAAAGTTTTGTCCTATCAAAAATATTCATTTAGAAAACCAATACATCATTTAATGCTATTTTCCCAAACATACCTCTAGCCTAACATTTATTGTTGTATCTTCATTTCATATTCCAAAGCAAACATTAATTATAAGATAGGGGTATATATGTACATTACTACTAAAACATAACACATTAATTGAGTTTATTAATCTATGTGAATAGTAAAACGTGGATACTTTGTATGGGACGGAGGTAGTATATTTTACAACTATTATAAACTAGTACTGTATGTTTGTAGATACATTCGTTTAATTTTACGACAACCGTACCTTTTTTTTTAATCAATGTAATAACTTATAGGACTTGTGTATATATCACTGTATTATAACTTAATCATCACTATAAAAGTACATCAATATACGAGTCAATTACTAAATTATGGCTTAATATCTAACCTATTGAATCAAATGATATAAAAATATATAAGGAATTAATTTTATATTTGATTTATCTAAGGAGAATGTAAAACAATAAACTTTAGAATTCCATGAAAGAAATTCTATATATGGTCCACAACCTACTTAATTAGACGGCAGATTTAAGAAGAATATAATTCCTGCTATTAATGCCAACTAATAAAGTTCAGATAGTAGTTTTTATTTTAATGTAGTATACAGTTATTTAATTTTTTGCTGGGTTTTTTTTAAAATCTAAATGGAGTACATTTTTATTAATATATATAGTTATACAATAGAAACATGAATTAAAAGACTATAAATTATTTAGACAGACATTTATAAAAATGCATTAAAAATTTCCATATATGTAACGACCAACCCTCTCATTAAATCTTTACATTTTTTGTGTAACAAAGTGGATGGTTTGATGAGATGATGATGACACCTTATTAATGTTCTACCACCTAAATTCACGGCTCAAATAGGTTTCCTCCTAATTATTATAATTAGTATTATATTTCCTTTTATGTAATAATATATATATATATATATATATATATATATATATATATATATATATATATATATATATATATATATATACTTCTGCGTCACCCGTTACATGTAAGATTACAGTATTATATCTACGTTACGTATAATATCGCGATATATATCTCTTTGTTATGTATAATGCGACGTACAATATAACTTTGGGTATACATATTTGATGACGAAATATGATATCACATTATCACATAAGTTTTAATTCATAAAATGACATATATTTCATACACTCAGCTAATATTTTATCTATATATGCCAGCCACATATCATATGCTTAACTGAATAATATATAGAGTATTATCATATTCTATTATATTTAACAATTATTGTAATAAGCAAGTAGTGTAAAATATTTGTTACTGTAGAATAAATAATAATGTTATAAGTATTTAATGCAAATGTACTGATTTAATTTGCAGGATAAAAACTTATCTGATCGATGGATTTTGTTGCCACACCCACAACGCAGCATGGCATACCCTCCACAACATAATCTGTGGTACAGCTGCTAAAATCGAAGAATACTTAGACGAGGTTCGAACCCGACTCAAATGCCCCGTAACCGTATTCCATGGAAACGACGACGAGCTTATCCCCGTGGAATGCAGCTACCATGTTCAATCTAAAATCCCTCGAGCCAACGTTAAGATCGTCGAAAAGAAAGATCACATCACTATTGTTGTGGGTCGAGCCGAGACGTTCGCTCGTGAGCTCGAACAAATCTGGTCATCATCTTAAATAATCATCATAAAATGTCTATTCAGGTCCATGCATGTACCTCTTGATATTACACTTACGTCCCTGTTTTCTTTATAAAAGATATCAACCGGAAGTCTCTCAAGAACGGCAGCCTCGAAATCCTCAATTTCGTTGAAGAAGAAGATATAAGTGTGAAATGTTGGGTTAAGATTAGTTAGTTTAGGGTTTGTGAATTGAAATGTGACGGGATATTTTACGTATAATATAATGGACTTTATAGTCCAGTGGGTGATATCATCTTAGCATATAAGTGTTATCAAATATATACTTTAATGGAGGATTGTTATAAGAGAAGGGCTAAGCCGGAATAATTTTAAATTAATACTATATACTACTCTTTTGTGTTTAATTTTAATTTATTTTGTTATAATGGCAATGCCTGTTGTGATTGTAATACCATTATGAATATGTAGCATACCTAATGAAAAGTCTGAAACCAAAATTTCTAATTAATGGGGTCTTATCGTATTAAATTATGGAGGTGATTTAATTGCTTACAAAATAATTAGCATACACAGAATGTTTGATAAAAAATGTATCACGACGTCAAATGATTTAGGATTCATCAGAATATTTATAAATAAAAAAAAAAAAATCAGTGTAATGGATGATTTCTTATGGGTTTTATGAGGGTTTTTTTTTTTTTTTTTTTTTTTTTTTTTTTTTGAGGGGTGTGGTTTTTTTTTTTATACCTATATGCATTCTTGATTAAATTATCTAATGTGTATATATGGATGGAGCTAAGCGTGGTATACAACAATACTTACCCATCACACTTTTTTATTTCTCTTTTTTGAGAAAACAAGAAATTTTATTAATCAATTTCCGCCAAGCAAGCGGCTAAAATGTCACCAGGGGGCTAGATGCCCCAAAATATCCGGGTAACAACTAACAAAGCATGTCTAGCTAAACGATGCGTCGGGAAGCAAAAGAATCTGAAGCAAAATCTAGATAAAAGTGTCAAACAGTCTTGCACTAAATAACCATGAGCTGTAAGATCTTCTACTGGTCTGCGCATACGCGAAACACATGCCAAACAATCACTCTCCACCACGAGTCTCTGAATCCCCACGCCGCACCTCCCTCTTTCTTCCAAACCGACGTCGGTTTTTTCATAGCAGCAGTTGATCCCTCTCTCTTCTAGTTAACATCCCTACACCAAATTCTTCTTCTTCATCTCTATCTCCGTTTGTACTTCTTTCCAAAATAAAAGAAAACAAAAAACTAGCCTTCATGGAAGATTCAATTAACGCTGCTTTTCATGCTTATCCCACTACAGCTTATCCTCTGCATTGGATTTTGGATACTAGTGCTTCTCATCATATAACAGGCAGGTCTTCGGTCTCTCAACCATCATGTTCCTTATCAGGGTCATGAAAACATTCTTATTGGTGATGGATGTGTCCTCCCGATCACCTATATTAGTTCTACTTCCTTACACTCCTCTACCTCCACTTTTATTTTTGTGGAATTCACTGAATCGGTGAATAAGATGTTGAAATAGTGTCCAAAACCCAATCGGGTTTGACCGGATCCGACCGGATCGGATCATTTATACTATTTCTTTATGTTTATACATATGTTAAATGACTTTTATGTTATTATATATTCTGTTTATTTATATGAACCAATTTGTGATTGTATATATGATAACGTCCTTAGTGTCAAAATGTGAAAGAGAAACAATGATAGTGATTATGATTGATGAGATCTCGACTCACTTTAATGGTTTGATACTTAAATATCTCTAGTCGCATGTGTTATTAAATGAGACATTAATAACACGATTAGACTAGCACGTATTGGATGTCTTCTATCTTATTGAAGATAGAGATATATCTCGTCTATCAAAATGTTGAGACACTTGGACTTTACGTGGACGTGTATTAAAGAATGCGTACGTTAGACTGACCCACTTACTTTATTAAGTGTCGCACTATGTGATGTTGTGTAATTATCCTGAGACCGAAGTCTTCATGACATCACGGTGTGGATTGTCATACTTTGACACTATTAAGGTTTGCCCTACCCATGGGGCGATCATGCGGTAGTGATTGGGTGTTATACTGAAGCGTGCGTAGGATTCATGTTGCTCGTCCGGAAATCGCGTATCCTATGATTAGGAGTAAATATCCGAAAGGGCCTTCTTATAAGGAATGTTTTGTTCTCGAAAGTCTTTGCAAAGCGGAAGTAATATGTTACTTCGAGAGAGTAGATATCTAGATTATAAGATATGGTCGTTGATGTTTGACACTCGACGTACGATCGTATGGATATTGTAACAGCGATAGGATTATATTTACACGGTAACCATTTCCCATGAAAGGTAGTAGTCATCGCTTTTGACTCTTCCGATGATTGGGGGTCACGGTGTGTTTCTAGACGTTATTCCGTGATCGTTAGGTATGAAGGGCATTTTTGTAATTGCACTTTCCGCACATACAACCAACATATTCGGAAGCTATGGGTCACACAAATAAGAACATCTAGCCGGATTAAAATGCGGTTATAGTGATAACCAAATAAGGAAAGTTTATTTCGACTATAAAGTGATAATAAATTAATATAGTGATATTTATTTATTATGAATAAATGTAATACAATATATTATTTATGTTGATTAGTTAAATATATATATATTTAATATATATGGGGCGAATAAATGATGTGTATATGATAAACATGGATTTTGCAAATTAATTAATCATGGTATTATATTATCTAGTATTAATATAAGATATTAATATTTATATAAATATACACACGTGAGTGACATGCATATATGATATGCATGTGCACATTTGTATATATATATATATATATATATATATATATATATATATATATATATATATATATATATATATATATATATATATATATATATATATATGGATTTATATGTGTAATATATATATATATGTGATATATACACATGTGTAAATTGATTTATGGTAATATAATAAAGATATATTCAATATGAGATATTGTCAATATATATCTTAGAAAATATTTAATATAAGATATTAGATATTAATGAGATAAATCAATCAAATATATATTTTCCTTATTTTACTAGTAAAATATTTTCTTTCTCATTAATCTATTAGGAAGTTTCTCCCAATCAAATTATGATTGACAGGGGCGCATGTCACCCTATAAAAAGGGAGGCTTGGCTAGGTCTTTTGTACAACACAATTAGAAAAGTTCTAATTTACTAGAAAATATGAGAGCTTCATAGAGAGATTTAGAGAGAGAGAAAAGACCGGTCTTGCAACCAGATTTTTTAGTAGCTATCCAAGGAGGATTCCGGCGAGGTGCTCGTGTGGATATTGATAGAGGCCGGACACGTGGACGGCTCGCGCACTACTAATCTCCATAGACGGTCAAAACGTCGATCTTTTAGATCAAGCAAGGTAACCACCGTCTACTAACTTAATATGTTTGTTGCTTAAACGAAGTCGATCCTGGTTAAAAGGAGATAATTTTTTAATTCCGCTGCGTTCTCGCGTAGATTTCCTAACATAAGAAACACAGAAATCAACAAGAAAGATGAAGAAATATGAAAATTTTCATTAATGCAGGGAAATAGTATCAATAGTGACAAAAAACTGGAAAAATGAAAATTGCAGCAGCATTAAACTTGATTTGATTAATTATTCTATAATTTAGCTCCTATACACTAGTATCGTATATATAGGAGTGTATTACGCTATAACTTACACTAATCAACCGTTCCTAACTAACGTAACAACCTAATAACTAACCTTTGAGTAGAGTGTTTGATCAATTGCTTCAATGAACACTTGAACTTGTGTAACATATAAAATGCCTATGTGTTAACTCCAATAATTTTAGCTAATGTTTTATGTGTTCCCCGTATATCCCATAATTTATTGTTTGTCTCTCGATACTGTTCTGATAACTATGTTTCTGTTGAATTCTTATCTGGCTCATTTCCTGTAAAAGTCATTTTGACCGGCAAATGTCTCCACCATGGGCACGCTAAAGATGACATGTATCTTTGGCATTCCCCCTCCCATTTTAGCTTTTTCCGCGAATAAAACAAACTCCGCCACTTGGCACCATCGTTGTGGTCATCCTGCTTCTGTCATTATCACTCACATTCTCACTCAACACTCTCTTGCCAGTGATTGCCTCAATGATTCTTCTCACTGTCATGCTTGTCTTTGTCATAAAAGTCACCGATTACCTTTTTCTATTTCCACTTTTCATTCTTCTTGACCTCATTGACAAAGTATTTTCTGATGTATGGACATCCCCTATTTATTCAGTAGACGGTTTTAAGGATTATGTATTTTTTGTTGATCAATTCACTAGTTATGTTTTGCTTGTCATTCAACGCTATAAATCGATGGTTGAGCAACTTTTTGATGCACCTATAAAACTTCTTTACTCTGACAATGGTGGAGAATATGTTGGTTTACAGTCTCTTCTTTCCACTCAAGGAATCTCTCACTTTACAACACACCTCAACATAATGGTCTCTCTGAACGTCGCCATTTGCACATTGTGGAAAATGGTCTTACACTTCTTCACCACACACATACTGGACTTATGCCTTTGCTACTGCTGTCTATCTTATTAACCGCATGCCACCTAAAGTCATTTCCATGTCTTTTTCCTATGAAGTTCTCTTTCATCAATCACCTAATTTTTCCTAACTTTGTGTGTTTGGTTGTTTATGTTACCCTTGGCTTTGCCCCTATAATCTTCACAAACTGGAATCCGTCTCTTTTCCCTGCGTCTTTCTTGGTTTCTCTTTGACTCAAAGCGCTTATTTAGGCCTTCATCTCGAAACAATCCGTCTGTTTGTTTCTCATGATGTTTAATTTATGGAAATGGCCTTTCCTTTTCTTTCTCGTGCACTCTCATCTCCTACTGATTACTCCATTGATTCATGGTCCTCTACTTTATTTACTGATATTCTTGCCCCTTCCGTCTATTCTTGCTCTTCCCGACCTTGCCTCTCTCGACCCTGCTCTGCCCTCCCTTACCCGATGAGAGTCAACTTTACTATGCTTCGGTGCATGTTTTAAGCCCCATTTATGACACTTTCGGCTTATTTTGGGTAGTTTTAGACCGTTTATAGGGCAAAATCGCATTGAGCACTCACTTTGAGGTAACCGTCACATAGATGGAAAAACTCACCATTTTACGGTATTTTGACCCTTTTCGAGCCCTAGTTATCTTGCGGATTTATGCTCGGTATGTGTTTGAATGTTGTGATGCAGGATCTAGGTGAGTTATGAGCCCGGAAGTTAAGGCACGAGGTTTATAAAGACGAAACCGAAGCCCGGGAATGGAAATTCATCAAAAATAGTTGTTGCTTTCACCATATGTGCACTTCATCAGCCATTTGATCCCATATACAAGCATTTTCTGGACTTTCAGTCTTCATGAAAGTTGTAGAAAATTTAATGAGCTTTCCATCGCACTTTGAATCACTCAAATCGGAGCTCTACACGCAAAGATATTGCCAGATTACGAAGGTGTATCACCCAGGAATTTTTGGCGCGGCGAAGACTTTGGCGCGCGCCAAAGTAGAACAGAGCTCCCGAATCACGAACGCTTTTGGCGTGCGCCGAAGACTTTGGGGCACGCCAAAACTGCTTTATCTGCACGTTTTTTTGGCCTTTTTAAATAGATTTTTCAGCCCCCATTTCAGGAGAACTCATACCTAGACTCACTTAGACTCTCTTAGGTCGATTTTCATCACTTTTCTCCCTTAGATTAGCTCATCTTTCACTATCTCTCTTAGAATAAACTCGAATTTAACTTAGATTCTAGCTCTCTTTGTTAGATTTTGGCATTTTGGAGTCTTCTTCTTCCCCAAGTGACAATGGGTGTGGATGAAGATTGATGTAATTCCAACTTCTCTGCATTTTGGTAACGAAAATCATCTCTTTTCTTGTTTTATGGATTTGATTTCCTCTTTGATTCTTGTTCCTTTCATTATTATGAGTAGCTAAACTTTTCATAACCAAATTATGTGAAAATTGAAGAAATCACCCTCTAATTGATGAAATTGGGAATGTGTAGTGTTTAATTGTTGTTATATTGACGAATTCATGTCTTAAAACTTGTTATCAATGCTTGAATTAGCTTGTACACCTAGTTCATGAACAAACACACCACTTTTATAAATGTATGTTGCGAAGGGGTGTGGGAAAAGGGGTTTTAAGATCGTTATTTATAATTGACTGAGTTGTTTAGATCGATTGGATAACGAGGTTTGTCGGTGTAAATCGAGCGGCTCTAGAGCGTTTATCTTGTTCCGGTCAGTTAAATCCTTAAAAGCGGACTGTTGAACCGGGCAAAGGGTACTAGGTTGTTGCATGGCGTCTAGTACTATCTTAAGAGTTTGCACCATGAACGAGTCGATATAAGCATTAGGATGGTTGGTTGGTAGTTTCCATTCCCAAATAGTCGATTAGAGGGGCGAAAGTATTCAATTGGATCGTGATTTGACTATGCCTCTATCTCTCTTTACTCTAGTTTAAATATCGTTTTAGCATAATCAAAACCTGAACAAACTTGATTAGCCTAAACTAAGTATGAGAATGACTTTGGTATTCGATTGATTCCTCGTGGGATACGACCTTGCTCTCCACTATAGTGCTTCCGACCCGGTACTCTGCCGATTAAAGTTGAACAGTCACTATTTTGGCCATCACTTACCCCATCTTCCCCCACTTTTCCTTTGCTCGCACCTTCACCTACATCGCCATCCTCTTTCATTGCAGACTCATCTAACCCCAAAGCCCCACCCATTTCTGCTTCTCTCCCCCTCACCCTATGGTTACTCGTGCTAAGAATAACATCTTTAAACCCACCAAATTCTTAACCTTAACTCTCAGCGGTGGATTCGAAATTCTCTGATTAACCCACCGCTTATAAAAAGGGTCTTCAATCTTCATTTGCGTGCGGCTATGTCTGGAGAATTTAATGCTTTAGTTACTAATGGCACTTGGTCCTTGGTTCCATATTCTCCGCAGGTTAACTTGGTTGATTTTAAATAGGTTTTTCGGATTGAACGTAAAACTAATGGCATAATTGATCGTTATAAGGCTCGTTTAGTTTCCAAAGGCTTTACTCAACGCCATGGTCTGGATTACTTTGAGACCACTACCTTGCTGTTACTTTTGGTTCGTCTTTGCGTTAGTTGGATGTAAATAATGCGTATTTTTAGGGTCATCTTTCTGAGAAGGTTTATATGGCTCAACCTATGGGCTTCGTAAATTCTGATCACCCGGATTATGCTTGTCAGCTTCACAAGGCCATATATGGTCTCAATCAGGCCCCTCGTGCTTGGTACCGAGAGTTTAACCAGTTTCTCCTGGCTCTTATGTTATACAATTCTGCTGCGGATTCCTTTTTGTTTATTTTTACCACACAGTCCACTATGCTTGTTGTTATTGCCTACGTTGATGATATTGTTGTGAGAGGTAATGACTCTGCCACAGTTTCCTCATTTGTTGCAAGTTTGGGATCTCGGTTCTCCATTAAGGATTTGGGTCACCTGTCTTTCTTTTTTAGGGTTGAGGTTGAAGCTAATTCATCGGTCTCTTTCTTAATCAACATAAATATATTAATGATTTGCTTCGTAAGTTTAATTTGACAGAGGCCATAGCCGTGGTCACCCTTTGTCTGCTAACGCCTCTGAGCTTATGTTCTAGCCTACTGCTGCGCATGATGATCCTTCTACTAATCGTCAGCTTCTTGGTAGTCTTCAGTATTTATTGTTCATTCGACCTGACTTGGCGTTTGCAGGGAATAAATTATTTTAGTTCATGCATGATCCTACCATTCCTCTTGGACTCTCTCGCCCGCCGTGGGTCCTCTTTGTGTCCTCTAGGACTCTGTGTCCTCTTGGACTCTTTGTGTCCTCTGGACTCTTGTCCTCTGGACTCTCCGGGACTCTCCTCTTGTCTTTGTGTCCTCTAGACTCGTGTCCTCTTGGACTCTCTCGCCCGCCAGGGGGCCTCTTTGTGTCCTCTAGACTCGTGTCCTCTTGGACTCTCTCCTCTGTGTCCTCTGGGACTCGTGTCCTCTTGCACTCTCTCGCCCGCCGGGGCCTCTTTGTGTCCTTTTGGACTCGTGTCCTCTTGGACTCTCCTCTTGCCCGCCGCCGGGGCCTCTTTGTCCCCTCTTGGACTCTTTGTGTCCTCTGTGACTCGTGTCCTCTTGGACTCTCTCGCCCGCCGGGGCCTCTTTGTGTCCTCTAGGACTCTGTGTCCTCTTGGACTCTTTGTGTCCTCTAAGACTCGTGTCCTCTAGGACTCGTGTCCTCTTGGACTCTCTCGCCCGCCAGGGGGCCTCTTTGTGTCCTCTAGGACTCGTGTCCTCTTGGACTCTTTGTTTCCTTTAGGACTCGTGTCCTCTTGGACACTCGTGTCCTCTTGGACACTCGTGTCCTCTTGGACTCTCTCGCCCGCCGGGGCCTCTTTGTGTCCTCTAGACTCGTGTCCTCTTGGACTCTTTGTGTCCTCTAGGACTCGTGTCCTCTTGGACTCTCTCGCCCGCCGGGGGCCTCTTTGTGTCCTCTTGGACTCTCTCGTGTCCTCTAGGACTTTGTGTCCTCTTGGACTCTCTCCCCCGCCGGGGCCTCTTTGTGTCCTCTAGGACTCGTGTCCTCTTGGACTCTCTCGTTTCCTCTAGGACTCGTGTCCTCTTGGACTCTCTCGTGTCCTCTGTGGACTCTGTGTCCTCTTGGACTCTCTCGCCCGCCGGGGGCCTCTTTGTGTCCTCTTGGACTCTCCGCCCGCCGGGGGCCTCTCTCGTGTCCTCTTGGACTCTCTCGTGTCCTCTAGGACTCTCTCGCGCCGCCCCCGCTCTCTCGCGGTACCGTCCCGCCCTCGCGCCACCGTCGGCTCCACACTTCTATAAATATCACCTTCACCTCCTTTACAACTCTCGGACTTTTTCTCCTAAGAACTACGCATTGGCTTGATCCCTTACGGAGGGTACGTAGGCGCCTTTCGAGCACGCCTAATAATCATAAACACCATCCTTCTCCTCTTACTCCCCAAAAGCTCCATATTTTTCTTGAGCTCCACCGTGTCCTCACCGGAGAAATCACTCATATCGGCTTTATATTCTCAAGATAAACACTGTTACCGCAAACCTGATGTTTTTGACAACATCAGTTGGCTCCGTTACCGGGAACATCATCGAGAAAAGCCTACTCCGGTAGTCCGCACCACCGCAAAATCTGTTTTTATGGCGTCTCCGGCGAGGTCTTTCCTCCATCTTCAACTTCAAAATCAACAAAAGCTTTGGTTTTTGGGTTGTACAGCCTAGAAATCATCGTTTTCAGCCTCTTAGAAGCAAACTCGGTGCAAGGATCACTGGTTTTACGGATCGTTACAACGTCATCTTCAAAACTCGCACACGAGTCCCTCATAATTTCCAGGTTGGTATACGTGTTTTATCAACTCAGCTTTTACGTATAAAGGGGATTGCCTCTGCAAGTGTTATTTGAGACCATTTGGGGTTGCATCGCCTGAGCTCCGTCGGATTCTGTTTGAGACTTCACCGGCCGGCACCGCCTATGTTCAATATTTCTGTCGGCAAGCTCTTAGTCCGATTTCTATCGGCCAGCTCTAAGTCCGATTTTAAGCTCTAAGTCCGATTTGTGTCGGCCAGCTCTAAGTCCGACCTCTCGGCAAGCTCTAAGTCCGATTTGTGTCGGCCAGCTCTAAGTCCGATTTCTGTCGGCAAGCTCTAAGTCCGATTTGTGTCGGCCAGCTCTAAGTCCGACCTTTGTCGGCAAGCTCTAAGTCCGACCTTTGTCGGCAAGCTCTAAGACCGACCTCAACGTGTATTTCAACCAAGCCCGCAACGGCCTTGCTTAAAACAAAGGGGCCATACATCGGATTTTTATTTCAGTTAGCAAGCTCCACATCAGCGAGCTCACTTTATTACAAGCTCCACATCATCGAGCTCATTTATTACAAACTATCTTATTACGAGCTCTCTGCTACAGGCTCGCCATCAACATGGATTTCTCTACAACGAAAAGCCCGTCGCTTCATGCACGGCACTTTATGCCCGACAGAGCGTTGTCGGCGACCAAAGCCCGATAGAACGTTATCGGCGACTAAGCCCGTTCGCCGCAATGCACAAAGATATAATCGGTAATTCGCTACGCGATACAAACACCGATTCAAGCCCGATAGAGCGTTATCGGCGATTAAGCCCGTCCACTCCAATGCGCAAAGACATAGGCGGTGGTTTTCACCAACACCGGCTTCAAGCCCGATAAACAGTATCGGCACTCTAAACCCGACTCCAGCTCGGAATCATATTTTGAGCTCGCCTCGAGCATCTTCTGTAAACCTGACTCCAGCTCGGCATCATTTTTCTGCTCGCACCTAGTAGAATCTTCTATCGCTTTACAAACAGCCGTCTCGGCAAAACGACACAACAGGTCACCTACAACTTTACTCCATGATTCTTACCTATGCAGTGAAGAGCTCAACGGAATAAAGCGGCTAGCAGCTAGCTCGGTACTAGGCGCCAGGGGCCGCCTCGAGTCCGCCAGGACTCTCTGCCCGCCAGGGGCCTATTTGTGTCCTCTAGGACTCGTGTCCTCTTGGACTCTTTGTGTCCTCTAGGACTCTGTGTCCTCTTGGACTCTCTGTGTCCTCTAGGACTCTATGTCCTTTTGGACTCTCTGCCCGCCAGGGGCCTCTTTGTGTCCTCTTGGACTCTCTGCCCGCCAGGGGCCTCTTTGTGTCCTCTAGGACTCTGTGTCCTCTTGGACTCTCTGCCCGCCAGGGGCCTCTTTGTGTCCTCTTGGACTCTCTACCCGCCAGGGGCCTCTTTGTGTCCTCTAGGACTCTGTGTCCTCTTGGACTCTTTGTGTCCTCTTGGACTCTCCGCCTCCGGGGCCTCTTTGTGTCCTCTAGGACTCTGTGTCCTCTTGGACTCTTTGTGTCCTCTGGGACTCGTGTCCTCTTGGACTCTCTCCCGCCGGGGGCCTCTTTGTGTCCTCTAGGACTCGTGTCCTCTTGGACTCTTTGTGTCCTTTAGGACTCGTGTCCTCTTGGACTCTCTGCCCGCCAGGGGCCTCTTTGTGTCCTCTAGGACTCTGTGTCCTCTTGGACTCTTTGTGTCCTCTAGGACTCTGTGTCCTCTTGGACTCTCTGCCCGCCAGGGGCCTCTTTGTGTCCTCTAGGACTCTGTGTCCTCTTGGACTCTTTGTGTCCTCTTGGACTCTCTGCCCGCCAGGGGCCTCTTTGTGTCCTCTTGGACTCTCTGTGTCCCCTAGGACTTTGTGTCCTCTTGGACTCTCTGCCCCCCAGGGGCCTCTTTTTGTCCTCTGGGACTCTGTGTCCTCTTGGACTCTTTGTGTCCTCTGGGACTCGTGTCCTCTTGGACTCTCTCGTGTCCTCTAGGACTCGTGTCCTCTAGGACTCTGTGTCCTCTAGGACTCGTGTCCTCTAGGACTCTATGTCCTCTTGGACTCTGCCCCGCCGGGGGCCTCTTTGTGTCCTCTTGGACTCTCTCGCCCGCCGGGGGGCCTCTCTCGTGTCCTCTTGGACTCTCTCGTGTCCTCTAGACTCTCTCGCGCCCGCCCCCGCTCTCGCCACCCGTCCCCGCCCTCGCCGGTACTCGGCCTCCACACTTCTATAAATATCACCTTCACCTCCTTTACAACTCTCGGACTTTTTCTCCTAAGAACTACGCATTGGCTTGATCCCTTACGGAGGGTACGTAGGCAGCCTTTCAGGCACAACTAATAATCATAAACACCATCCTTCTCCTCTTACTCCCCAAAAGCTCCATCTTTTTCTTGAGCTCCACCGTGTCCTCACCGGAGAAATCACTCATATCAGCTTTATATCCTCAAGATAAACACTGTTACCGCAAACCTGATGTTTTTGACAACATCACCATTCAACATTGGACGTTATCCAAACGTCTTCTTCGTTACTTAGTTGGCACGTCACGCAATGGTCTAAAACGGTATCGCTTATCTCCCTTGGTTCTTCATGCTTTTTCTGATGCAGATTGGGGTGGTAATAAGGATGACTATTCCTCTACCAGTGGTTATTTGGTCTTGGGCGTAATCTTATATCATGGAGCTCTAAAAAGCAACATTCAGTTGCTCGTTCTTCCACAGAGGCTGAGTATCGCTTGGTTGCTGCTACTGCTGCACAATTAATTTGGGTTACCTATTCGTTGCAAGCTCTTGGCTACTCGTCTTCTCATACTCTTGTCATTTTCTGCGATAATATTGCGGCAACTCAGCTTAGCGCTAATCCAGTTTTTCACTCCCATATGGAACATATTGCCATTGATTTTCATTTATTCGTAACCAAGTTCAGCAATGTCACCTCCGCGTCACTCATGTATCCAGTGCTGATCAGTTGGTTGATGCTCTCACCAAACCTTTGTCTCGCATTCCATTTCAACAATTTTGTGTCAAACTTGGACTAATCTCCGACCGTACACCTTGAGGGGGCGTATTAGCAGTACATATATTTCATAATATATTTTGTAATTACTTTCATATTTATTGCGTATATTATGTATTCATAATGTATATACTCTAGAATACTCCGGTAGGGCTTCCAAATATACTATATGTAACACCGTATTAGTTATGTTGATCAAGAAAATCATTCTTTCAATTACATGTTGTTAGATTTACATGTTGTTTAAATTCGTCGTTCGAAAAATTTAAAAATCGATTTTCTTTTCTATCTGTGAATTGTGACCCGTGTGTTTCAACTTTTTATTTTCTGAAAAGGTTGGAAAACGAAGCACCTTTCGGATGCATGGATATGATGGAAATCTTGATTAAATATGTTATTCAAGATATATATACCAACCTTCGTGATTCAATATTTTTTCCTTCCTAAGAATATTAAAGGGAAAATTATGGCCATGATTCACAATTTTTTGTGGAGACCAAAAGAGAATTGAATGAAAGGCGGATACCGTGGAAAGCTCGGAAATGTATTTGTACTCCGAAATCTATGGGGGATTGGACTTTAAAAATCTCAACATTTTCATCGAGGCTCTTTTGGCTAAACAGGAGAAGTCTTTAAAATTCAAGTTCATTGGGGGCGAAAGGGATCCCCTCCCGTATCAAAGAATCATTAATGTTGTGGACAAATTTTGTTTGTTATTATTATACACGATGGCGGATCTACATATAGTAAGGGAAGAATCGCCATCTTTATCCTAAAAAAATACAATTTTAAAATTTTTTGATAAAATATAAAAAGTTTAAAAAAAAGATAGTGGTCGAGAAGAAAAAACGCGCCTTTAAAATATTTTTTTGTCTTAAAAAATTTTATCGTCTTCTCAACCATTATTTTTTTTCTTGTCTTTTTTTTTCATTTTATATTTTTTTTTGTCCTTCTGGCCTCTGACTCCTAAAATTTTTACGATACATATAGTTTGCCTCCCTTTAAAATTTTTTTTTGCCTTGAAAAATTTTATTGTCTCCCCTTACCCGATATCCTGCGTCCGCCCCTGATTATACATGGAAATAATTTCACATAAACACCTTTGCTTTTAATTTCATATCAAATTTTATAGCTTCTGAAAGATATATGTAGTGGAGATTGATTTGATATGCCATAAAAAAAAAATTTAAAAAAGATTGATTTGATATAGTCATAGTATCAAACTTTTAATTAAATCCACTTTAGAAATATATATTATATATATATATATATATATATATATATATATTTTTTTTTTTTTTTTTTTGAGGAACACTTTAGAAAAATTGACTTGCATTTCAAAAATTTAAATGATGGGAAATATTGTTTGCAAAAGCAGTTGCAACTTCGACCTATGGTACAATTTGTCACGTCATTATCCCATACACATGATAATTAATCAATAACCGTAAAAAGTAGTTGAAAATTAATTTTTGTTGACTCTTTTTTTTTTGTTTTTTTTGAGGAAACAACACTTTATTAATTAATATCCGCCAAACAAATCCAAAACGTCGTCAGGGGGCGAGGAAACCCCAAGATGTCCTAGAAATAATCACAAAGACGTTTGTAAAAGATGCGTCGGGACGTGCGCATCGCCACACGCCGAATAAATAAAAAAGAAACAAAAGAGAAGCTGGATAAAAGGGTCAAACAATCCTGCATCAAACAACAGTAAATTATACATTTTTTTTGCTATTACGGTATATATTTTCATTTTTTTCACACAAAGATCATAGTTGATCGACGACGATTTAGGTTTGCCTTTTTTTTAATAATTTTTTTAAAAACTTTTCTTACATTAATATTGTTTATGTAAACTCACTCAATATAAAGTGTGGTAATAACAACTTAATTCTTACATTAATATTGTTCATAACGAAAAAATAATTACATCATTTTTCCAAAACTCACTCACATTTAATTTCCATAATCAATATTCCAAAACAAACATTTATGATTAGTTAAGGGTATATTTGTCAATTAATTGTTAAACTACAACACATTAATTATTTCTTTAATCTCCTTTGTAATAGTATTTTTTGTTTGGGTTTAATGTGTGTCTCTGAAAGATCATTTCTTCAATTCAACTGAATTTGTTTCTACACGAGTCATTTATGTGTAAACTCAATTGGTGCTAGTAAAGGCACAACTTATTTCTTTAACACACTCCCTCAAGTGTGGCCTCTAACAAGATTGTGTCATCTAGGCACACAAAGACAAGACCAAACTAAGCCAACAAGACAAAGAGACTCAACACTTGCACAATATAACTGATGGAGCCAGGATTTGATCCCATAACCTCGCTTTGATACTATGTTAGGATTGATGCTTGACAAAGAGACTCAACACTTGCACAATATAACCGTTGTACTAAACTCAATTGATGCTAGTAAAGGCGCAACTTTATTTCCTTAAACACTATGATTCAACTTGAATCTATTAAAGTTGAATCATGAATCCATCATTATATGAATTTAAACTCAATAGAAACCGAACAATATTTCAATACAACTTTATTAGAATAAAGTCGAATCAAAATGAACAGTGAAGTTTTCACCTATCGATACACATTTCAATTGAAATAATCATATTTGTTAAATATAAAGAGTATGATATACTTAAGTAATACTCCATATATTAGTTAGTTATCTCAACATTATGAACTAAGCATGATATGTGGCTGGATCCAGTAAGGACTGTCCGGATCATATGTAGTATATATTGTTACCCGAGTGTATCAAATACATGTCATTCAATGAATTAAAGATTATGTGATATCATATATTATGTCTAATATGCAAGATTATTTGTCATTTCCTCTAAAAAAATAAAGATTATTTGTCATTCACTGAATTATAAATCATGTGATATCATATTACGTCATCAAATATATATGTATCATCAAAGTTACATCTTACTTCACATTATACGTAACGGAGATATATACTGTAATCTGATACGTAACAGGTGACGCTAAAGTATTATAAATATCATTCCATAGAAGGAAATATGATATTGATTATATTTAATTAGAGGAATCTATTAAAGCACAAGTTATTTAGGTTAACCACACACCATAAGTTCATATAGCTGCAAGTGATTCACGTGAACACTTCTATATATTTGAGCATTAGTAGTTATGGGCTTGACATGATGATACAAGGGATTGTGGGCTTTCATGTGCATATTGTATGGGCCCCGTTAACATCCTATTCAGACCAAAACCTCTTCGTTGGGTCCATCATGAAGTTAGCGAACTTGAGATTGATAAGAAATTTTAGAAGTTTCTAATGACACCACCAAATTACTTTCAGTGTTATAATTTATGTATATTTTTTAATGACACTTTGAAATTATTTCCGTACCACACATATAAGTACTTCACTGCTCACCGATGTTTCTTATAAACGTCAGTGCAACCGACGTTTGTTTTATACAAAGAACATCAATATGATTGACGTTACTCACCCTTGCACACGTTCTGTATAAAAAAGGTCATTGTCACTGATTTTATTTTTTTTGTAGAAAAAACAACGTCCGTAGAAATTACGTTCATTTTTGTGAAAAATAAACGTGGTTTTCGAAGTAATGCCAATAGAATTCCAAATTTTATGGTGGTAAATCGTAAACATTTTCACTTACATGCCCAATTCATTATATAGTTATGCAATTAAAAGTCCTGTCAGTTGAATAAAAAAATGCACATACAACCTAAATACACCCAACCACTGTACGTCATCATTCGATTTACAGTATTTTCTTAAATATTTCCAACTTCTCATTAGATTTGTTCTAGATTTAATAAAAGGAAGAAAAGAAAAAAAAACGACTAATCCAAAAAACAAAATGAATCAATTTACATCCTCAAACAATCCTTAAAGTTAAAAAGCTTTGAGAGCTTTTGAATTGATGACCGGTGGCCTTTTATAAATTTAAAAATAAAATGATGTTGTCACAACAACCTGACATGTATACATATCGACCGGTGATCAATAATCACTTCTAGCCAAAATTTTTTTTAAATGATAGTTTTTTCCTAGAAAGAAGGGACCACCAAAACTTTTATTTATTTTTATTGGTTATGAGACCATCAACTAAGATTTAGTCCATGACCAATATAAAATTTGTGATCTGACATATATAAAAAAAAATCTCAGAAAAAGGCATATATATATATATATATATATATATATATATATATATATATATATATATATATATATATATATATATATATATAATAAAATTAAAGCCATGGAGTGAGATTGATTGATATTGAAGGCCAACTTTCCCTCCAAGTGGAAGTGGAAATAAAATTGTTATCCAGATATATATTGTTTTTATATTTATTTTTTATACCAAACTTGCGTTTTACGTCATGTGGTAAAAAAGCCAACGTCATGCAGTAATGATGCCCTCCTTTCTGGGAAGTTTTTGTATACACCGTACATACGTGCGGATAGCCCTTCGTGCACACCACGCACCACACGATTTCATTCTGCACTTAAACTGTGTAGTTCTGATCGTGTCACCTCATATATCCACACATAGGTACGTACTACCCAAAAATTTCACCTCATTTTTATGCAAACGTGCAAAGAATTTCATCAAAAAAGCGAATAAGTGATGATTGGCGTAATATTATCTTTCAATAAAATCCAAAAGGCCGTGACTATGCTGATCATTTAGACGTTCTTATTAGTGTACGGTTGGGTGAGAATTTCACGAGAAATTCTTATCGGCACTCTTCTCGTGTATATCGATATATTGAATATATGACATTTGTACACATGTCGAACATCTAACGGGCAGTGCACATGAACACTCTCCGGGTTAAAATTTCCCAAATTTGACTTGCTGCGGATAGTAAAATGTATCATTTTGGTAATGATTAGTAAAATATTGTTAAGGTATTCAATTATATTATATCGCAAGACGAATATATGGACGAAATAAGATACATCTTATATAAATATATTTATGTATTTTTCCGATATATCCAAGGGGCATGACTGCCACCCCACCCTCTAATTAATGTGGATCCGCCCTTGCATTTTGATTGTGTTGTAGAGACGCAATAATCAATGGAGTAAATTTTCTATCTTTTGTGTTACAACCGTTAACCTTGTAGCATCACTCGAATTGAATACAGTGGCGGAACCAGAAAAAAATTTCGGGGTGGTCTTGGTATATAAACGGTAAAAAAAATAAAAAATGTTGGTAGTGGGATTTAAAATGTTGGAATTATGGAGACTGAAAAGGGTTTGTTCTTAAACCACTAGGATATAAGGTCTTTTATTTAAGAAAAAAACACATAATATACTAATATTAACACTACTACTAATACAATAATAAAAATTTGAGGGGGGCTTGAGACCATTTTGGGGAGGGCTTGGGACCATTTGGGGGGGCTTGAGACCACCCCATGCCATAGGTGGTTCCGCCCCTGATTGAATACATTTCCCTATATTGTTAAATGACAGCGGGGACAAGTTGAGTAACATTTTTCCATATTGTACATTAGTCGGGTTGAGTTCAAAAATATTAAATCAAACTAATCCAAAGTGTCTAAAAAGTTCATGAATGGCTTCCCGGCCTTTGGTAAGAATGAATTCCTCTTTTTAATGTTTTGCTCTTTACGGGGAAGTCCAGAATCCTCATTTCTTTCCTTTTGGTTAGGAAGATTTGCAGGGTTTAATTTTGTGGAGCATGTTGACATCTCTTAAAACAAACATATGAAGGATTGTCATCGTTCTATTATGATGATTAGCTACGGCCTCCAAGTCAAGTTTATGTTATGTAGTTTTTTCCTTGACAAATTTTATGGTGGTCTTATCGCGAATATATATGGCTTGGTGGTCCGGAACCAATCAGATTTAATTATTTTTTGTTCATCCCACACGTATAGAAAAAAAAAAAAAAACATCATTCTAAAAAAATCTGTAATTGAAGAGAGGTTAATCGTAACTTTAAAGTATCTCCAACATACGCCGCCTTTAAAACCTCTCGGGGTGTTATCAATCGGAAATCAACCCCATTACGGGATTGGTGGAGAAGGTAATGACATGGTAGTCTTGGACCACCATAAAATAACTGTTTTTCCTTTGGCATGTTGGTTTATTTATAATAAAAGTCTGCGGTAGTGATTTTTCTAGGTTGTGTGTTTCTGCATCTTTGTTAAGAAGACAAATCATAGCTACTGTGTTAGTGGTGGCATCCGTGAAACGTGCTAACACCCAGTGAGTCTGTTTTTCCGAGTCTCAATAGATTCCTGTTACTTTCGTGAAAATCTCTATCTTTTCAATGACGTCATATTTATGTGTGTTTTAGATTTATTTTAAACATCATATGGGGAACACATGATGTTTACAGGAAACAATCCGATATCACGGTTGTTTTATGAAACTCGTCAAATAATATCTTTTTTCTACGATATTCATTCATATTAGTACGTAATTGATATGGTGATGGAGTCATAAAATAATACTGGTAATAGGAATGGATTTCGTCCATGTGTAAAAATGATTGCAGTTGTCGACAGGGGTGGATCTACCTTCTCAAGGGTGAGTAACGCAACCTCACTGAGATTCAAATTTTTTTTTAGTATTATAATGAGAGAAACTTTTGTACCACAATAAAATATGCATAACGAAGTGTTATAATAAACTTTTACACCAATTATTTTTATGAGACTCAATTGAATCAATACAATATGTCCCAAATCATAATCAATTGTTCAAAAGTGTGTAATGCACTTTATTGTGACACTATCACTAGTCTTAAAACGATATAGTTTTGTCGTTAATAATGTCATTTTAACGTTAAAAATATAGTTTTATGCCACAATGACCTTACTAAAACAAATTTCTAGATAAAAGAACATTGTTTTAAACTCGGATGATCCACTGAAACAATTCATGGATCTGCCCTTGATTCTCAACAAGAATTGTATCCATTATAATGCAAAATTCTCCTTCCATTCTCTTAAATTTGAAAAAAAAAAAAAAAAAACTCAACTTATTCATTTGCCCGATAGTATGAATTTAGTAACGAAGTAGTGATAGTGACACAACAAAATAACTACAACAAAATGCACGGTACATTTTTGGATCATTAATTATGATGGGAGCATTATTGATTCAAATTGATCTCATAAAAATCAATAGTAAAAAATCAATTGTGACCATTTTTTGGTGGCCGCAAACTAGGGCTGAGCTTGGGTTGGGTTGAGTCGAGTTAGGTTGGGTTTTTCCATAGTATAAGTCGGGTTGGTTCAAAAAAAACTATCCAAAACCAAACCGAACGACTATAAAACCCAATGGGTTGGTTCGGGTTGGGTTTCGGGTTTTCATCCATAAAACATGCATCGATCATAAAACTTTTATGCTATAAAATCCACACACATGTATACATCAAAATTCGAGTTTCATACCATATGTTCATAACTATAATCGTTAAAGAAAACAACGTTTTAGGAAAGAAACGTTAAAATTTGATAATTAAGAGTCCAACAACATATAACAAATCAACAATATATAGAGATAATAATTAAACACCAATAGTCATACATAAAACATACACATATTTTTTTTCCGAAAAAAGGTCAAAGAATCGTAGATGAAAACCGAAAATGAAGTGATAGCAGCAATATGATAACTACATTTTACTTTGGATGTAATATATATATATATATATATATATATATATATATATATATATATATATATATATATATATCGAGTCGGGTTGGGTTGGGTCAACCCGAATAAAAAATAAAAAACACCAAACCAACCCAAAATGTTTTCGGTTTGGGTCAAAACCCGACCCAAAAAATTTGGGTTTCAATTGGTTTGGGTTTTCGGGTCGGTTCGATTTGGGTTTTGGGTAGGATTGTGTTCATTGGGTTTTCTGCTCATCCCTACCTCAAACTTTTGGTTTTGTTTTGAGGAACACTAATTTCTCTTTAATTTAGGAGAAATTTTGTGTCACATCAAAATATGCACATATTAGGGATGAGCTTGGGTTGGGTTGAGTCGATTTAGGTTGGGTTTTTCCATAGTATAAGTCGGGTTGGTTCAAGAAAAAACTAACACAAACCAAACCGAACGACTATAAAACCCAATGGGTTGGTTTCGGGTTGGTTTCGGGTTGGTCTGAGTTGGGTTTCGGCTTTTCATCCATAAAATATGCATCGGTCATAAAACTTTTATGCTATAAAATCCACACACATGTATACATCAAAATTCGAGTTCCATACCATATGTTCATAACTATAAACGTTAAAGAAAACATTTTTTAAGGAAAGAAACATTAAATTTTGATAATTAGGAGTCCAACAACATATAACAAACCAACAACATATAGAGATAATAATTAAAAACCAATAGTCATATATAAAAAAACATACCCAATTTTTTTTTTTCCGAAAAAGGTCAAAGAATCGTAGACGGAAACCGAAAATAAAGTAATAACAGCAATATGATAACTCCCTTTTACTTTGGATTGA
The DNA here is from genome assembly GCA_036785695.1 of Gentiana straminea. Classification (NCBI taxonomy): domain Eukaryota; kingdom Viridiplantae; phylum Streptophyta; class Magnoliopsida; order Gentianales; family Gentianaceae; genus Gentiana; species Gentiana straminea. The sequence goes on along the minus strand of JAVUPR010000266.1, from coordinate 12,953,744 downwards.
ATATATATATATTTATATATATATATATATATATATATATATATATATTTATATATCGAGTCGGGTTGGGTTGGGTCAACCCGAATAAAAAATAAAAAACACCAAACCAACCCAAAATGTTTTCGGTTCGGGTCAAAACCCAACCCAAAAAATTTTGGGTTTCAATTGATTTGAGTTTTCGGTTTGAGTTCGGTTTGGGTTGGACTGGATTCATTGAGTTTTCTGCTCAGCCCTAGCACATATGATTAAATAAGTCTCACATCATAATTAATGGTTCAAAGTGTGTTGTGCACAATGTTGTGGCACTATCACTACTCTTAATTTAGTACTCCCTCCGTCCCAAAATATAAATCACTTTAGATGATTTCACAATAATTAAGAAAGTTGTTGAATAACATATATTTGAAAGAGAAATATCAAAAATATCTTTTGATTATCATTAATGAAATTAATATAAAGTATTGAAAGTACTCCATTCATTTCAATTTATCTGATTCAATTGCTAAAAACACGCATATTAAGGATGTAAGTTAATGCATTAACTTTTACAATTGAATTATTTGTTAAAGTTGTCACACATTGTGAATTTGTAGATGTTTTACCTACCATATTAAAAGATTGTCTTCCATCATCTTACAACATATGTTTTGGAGAAGATGCTCATCCTTCTATATGAGTTTGTGCCTAAATTTTCTACATGGTATCAGAGTCTCTTTATTGTGCAAGTGTTGAGCCTCTTTCTTGGTTTTATATAGTGTCCTTTATATGCCTTGTGACCTATGCTCTTTATAGGCGCACATTCGAGGGTGCATGTTAAAGTTATCCCACATTGGCACCTGCATAGGTTCTTTATACGCACACACTTGAGGGGGCGCGTTAAAGTTGTCCCACATTGTGAACATGTGGTTGTTTCACCCAGCATATTAAGATATGGACTTCTCTCACCTTACATCTAGGTCTCGCCTCACAACCTCGGTTTTGGGCCTAAATTTTCTACATGACTCTTGGATATAATTAAAGTGACCTTTTTTTTTATATCTCCTATAATAATAAATAAGGTAAATCAAGTGAAAACACAATAAATATTATATTGGAAATGGTACTGCGTCATATGAAATGGAACAAATCATTTGACACAATCATTTATTTTGAAACGGGTGGATTAGTAAATGTTTGAAAACACCACACGGGGAAATTTGTGAATTAAAAATAGGGTTCACCATGTCTACTGTCTTATTTTTCTTTTTTACGGGGGAAACTTGAGAAAATATGCTTTAAAAGCATAAAATTTGTGTGGTATGCTCCGTAAATAATGTATTTAAAACTATGCTTCGGTAGGATTTCTGTCGAATTTGCATAACACGCCACGTAAATACGTGGGTTTTCTGTAGCCGCAAAATGAACCGTCGATGATTAAAAAAATATAATAATAATAATACCCCCGCAAAACCCACATAAATCCTACGTATAAATGACTCATTTTTAACAACATGATTTTCGATATCCGTGTAAATGAGCTAACCTACCCAAAACCTACTCAAATCTAGTAGGTTAGGTAATTTACGCGGTTATAAAAAATATTGTTGTTAAAAATGAGTCACTTATACGTAGGGTTTATGTGGGTTTTGCGTGGGTATTATTATTATTATTATTATTTTTTTTAATCAGCGAGGTTTTTTTTTGGCGGCTACCGAAAACCCACGTATTTACGTGGTGTGCTACCGAAATTGGACCGAAATCCTACCGAAACATATTTTCCAAATCAGTATTTATTTACGGAGCATATTGCATAAATATTATGCGTTTAAGACATATTTTATCAAGTTTCCCTTTTTACGGGGTCTACTGTCTTATTCATTTATAAATAATAATAATAATAAAAATAAAGTGAATATTTTTTACACCAAAATATTTTAGCACACGCATTTTTTTTTCTAATTTTATTCTTCAAATTTTCTTGCATATTTATTCTAACCAAAATTTAGTGAGAATGTTGATTTTTTTATGTTCGGATTTGGGTCAGAATGTATGAAATACGCTTTCTGATCGATATTGAGTCTAGAAAAAATTTAAGTTCTGACTGAATTATGTTAGAATAATCGACCATATTCTAATTTATGTTGTGTCAGAATAATGTGTGATGTGTCAAAAGATGAAATCTAAATCCTACTCCTCCGTTCCGAATTATCTCAGTCAGTTGCCAAAATCACACATATTAAGAAAGTGGAGTTAATGCATTGACTTTAAAATGAAATGACTAAAAAGTCATTGAATATAATTAATATGATATTGTTTTTTATCTATCATATTGCAATAAATAAGGATAAAGCAATGAAAAGTATCATTAATGTTGCATAGAAAATGTAATTGTCTCAAATAATATAAAACAAATTATTTTGATAACTGCTTCAGATAAATTGAAACGGAAGGATTAAATAAAAGGTAGCAACCCCGATAATTCACTTTGCGTAGCTGTCTTCAATAAACAGCGAGTAGTTCGATGTTACACATTTCCTAGCTATAATACCATAATAATTATTATATTATTGTGGAATAATGTTACTACTTATTCAATTCTGAACACCAATAATCTTTGCAAATTTGAAAAGGAAATAAAATTTGGAAAAGGGAAAATGAAAACGTAAATCTGACAACTAGTCGAGGTGGACATTTCATACTCCCCATTAAAACGACCGTCTGATAATTGTTATTTGTAGAAAAGACAAAACTGATTGTTTGTTTACACACATAAGAATCAGGTATAATAGGCGTGCATGTGTGTTTAATCAGGTCTTAAAATGAAAAATGGACCAAGCCGGATATATATGTATATATATATACATATATGTTTGTGTGTGTTTAATATTTACATGTGTGTGTGTGTGAATATATGTGTGTGTATGTATATGTCTATGTATATCATTATTGATTATGGGGACCTTTAATTAAAATCGGTTTTCACAATGCACACACCTAATATCTCGGACCATTATTTATTAATACTTCAATCAACTACATACCTCTCACGCGTAGATTATGGCCCCAGCCTAATAGGATCCTATGACATTATGAAACAAAATAGATTACATGACTTTATATGATCAGCCTAATTGGAACGTATGACAATATCATGTTGAATCGAGAAGACAAAGAAACCGGAAAAACCGGAACCAAGCTGATCAAACCGGATTGAATAAAATGATTTTACTTAGTTATGCTTCGATTTTGGTTTATGAATTTGAAAACCGTAAATAGCGTTAAAACATTTTTTTTACTAGATAAGCTGTAAAACATTAATTTCAATAAATATAAACTCAAATTATACATATTTTGGATCTTAAAAAAAAAGAATTTTTTGTGGCACGGTAAAATAAATATGCATAGGAAATGCCACAACAAAGTTTTCAACCAATGATTTTTTAGGACACATATGATTCAATAGTCCCCACATTATAATCAATGGCCCCAAAGTATGTTGTATATAATGTTATACCTATTTTGTTGTGACATTATCACTACTTTTATCAAGGACGGAGCCACGAATTTTCGTCTGGTGGGCTGAGATTTTTTTTTTCATTGTTATTTATACGGCATAATTCTGGAAAAATACTAAAATTTATTTATACTTTATGATGTATTTTTTTTTTTACTTCCCAAACTACAAACGTTAACTCCAGTGTCAATTCAATGGATCTGACGTTACTAACAAGTGACATTGACATTTCTAAAACTATAACGTCAGTGTCATTACTAACGCTGTTTTTTAGATGTCATGTACCACTTATGTTATTTTCATTAAAAATATCATTGTACTTGAAGTAATTTTTTTATTGTTTGAAATAATCGTGGTGTCGAAAATAAGAGTGTGATGCCAATAGAATCATTTTTTGTTGTAACATATATTTTTAGTGGCTCGTGTTAGGTGGGTGAAAATAGCGCAATTATCTAGTGGGTGATGAGTTGACGAAATGGATATACAGTCCTTGACTTTTATACATATTTTTTTCACAAATATTTTTAATTTAAGCATGCTCACAAACTAATTAATGAGTTAAAAAAAAAAAAAACAAAAAAATTGCCGAGATTGATTCAATCTGTATTCAAATATATATTATTCAATTCAAGTTTATATATTAAATGGCTCAAAAAAGTTTTTATATTAAACCTTTAACGAGTCAAAAATAAAATTGTTTGAGTATTTAAGATTGATTCATATATGGTATTCAAATATTATTCAAGTCGAGTTTATTCAATTTCGAGGCATATCGAACTAAACTATTCAAACAAATAGCCGATCAAAACTCGAACCGCATACGAATCACTTAAGCCTTCTAGTCGAGAGTCAACTTTATTGATTTTGTTTATGTTGTGCGTTCAGCGTCTTGTAGTACTCCACTAAAAAATAAAAACTTGGTTTCTATGACATGGTCTAACGGTAAATGGTTTCGGTGTTTACCTTCAGTGTCGTAAACATTGTTATTTTCAGTCTCTTGAATAATAACAATCTATAACTATAAATCACTATGTTATTTAATTAACCTCTCCACTCATTCTGTGGACAGAAAAGTGTGGCCTTTAAGGTTTTACCATTTTTTTAAGAAAAGAAAAACTTGTAACTATTTCATATCATACGTCACTGTTATTTTCATCGTTCTAAATATTCGTGTCAAACCCTCTCCACTAGAAAAGCAAAGAAAAACTAAACAAAATAAAGGAAGTGAAATAGCATCAGAACACACTTGAAAAACACACTTGAAAATCTCTCTCTTTCTGAGAGCCCTCTACTCTCTCTAGAGTTTATCTAACCCCTTTTGGTTTTTCTTCTAGCCACTTTTTGGCTATGGAGGATGAAGATATGCAGAAGCTTTTTCACAAGCTCTCCCTGCAAGAAGGAAACAAAGCAAAAACAAGTATCAATAAGCAAGACATACAAACTGGAGTTAAGAAAAATGCAAACAGTCTGGTTGGAAAGTTCATCTCGACCAAGGAAGTCCCAGCAAGAAACTTGTTGATAGCAATGGAGAAGTCTTGGTCAACCAGTAAGTTTAAATGTATAAAGCTAGGAAGAAATCTGTATCACTTTCTTTTTGAGCTTAAGGAAGATTGTGATAGGGTCTACTACGAGGGGCCATGGTGCTTTGATAGTATATTGTTGGTTTTAAAGCAATGGGAACAAGACTTGTGTCTTGATGGTGATACCTTCAAAACCTCACCTTTCTGGATACAAGTCTGGGGTCTACCGGTGCATGTTCATACAGAAGAAGTCGGTAAAAAGATTGCGAAGGATCTACAGGAGTGTTCTTTCATCCAAATAAGAGAAGCTATCGGAACAAACAAGCTGCTGTTCAGGTTTAGAGCCTCAATTGATGTAGACAAACCACTTGTACAGCTACTAAACCTAGAGTTGGAAGATGGGAAAAACACAGTCATGCCTGCAGTCTTCAAATATGAGAGATTACCATCCTTCTGCTTCTATTGTGGTCTTATGGGGCATGTGGCCAGAAACTGTCCTAAAGTTTCAGAAGAATTCAGCATTGAAGATGAGGAAAAATTTGATTTTGGTGCTTGGCTCAACGCAAAAAAAGGAACCAGATTGATACAAGAAATTCGAGTGCTGGATATGGATCTGCAAGCTATTGATCCTGTTGGTGTTGAAGATGCCCAGAAAGAAGTTCAAACTGCCAAAAATCTGAACCAAGACTTGAAAACCGTGCCCCCAACCACAAAGTCCAACCTTGAATCCCACAAAAGCCTTATCTCTCTGCCAAAAGACTCCTCACATAACCCAAAACCTAGTACCCAAAACCACCAAAGTCAAAGCCTAAGCACAAATGACAGCTTTTCTTTCTCTGAGCCAAAAGGACCTGTCCTTATCTCAACCACCCCTGTCCTTTTCTCTAAAGCCCTTGTCACTATCTCATCTACCTCTGAAAATACACCCGCACAGACTGCCAATTTTGAATCAATCAACAAACAACTCATACCAAAACAGACTAGCCACAAAAAAATTCAAGAGACCAAGAACTCCGAACCACCTTTACAATGCACTTCAGAAAACTTTCGACTTGAACATTGACACCTTTGATGAACCTGGAACCTCACCAAAAACCATTGATCCCCCATTGGCTGCAAAAAAACCAAACCAAGCAAAAATTCAAAATCATGCCAACTCCCTTGAACCTATGCAACAACCCTCATCCACAAGTACCATAAACATGAGCCCTCCCCTCAACCTAAACACAAATACCCAGCAAAATGCTACCAGGAAAACCTTCAAAAGATTTAACAAAGAACCTAATAGACCTCTCGGAGATATTTCAAACTTGGAAACCTGTCTTGGCAAAAGGAAATCAGAAGGAAGTGAGGATGCATCACCAAAAAAGATCAAAATGGATCTCTCTTTTAACTTGGTGGAGGCTGCAAGGCAGCTCCACCAAGAGCCATGAATATCCTCTGTTGGAACTGCAGGGGCCTAGGCAACCCCAGGGCAGTTCCTAATCTCAAGTGCCTGACCAAAAACACCTCTCCTTTTCTTCTCTTCCTTTCTGAAACAAAACTTTCTGCTGTAGCCATGAACAATGTTAGACTTAAGCTTGTGTTTGCCTCTGGTTACCATGTCAATAGTGAGGGAACCAGAGGAGGACTATCTCTACTTTGGAACGACTCCACATCAGTCCAAATATTAACCAGCTCCAAGGGTCACATTGACTCTATTGTAACTTACAACACCAAAACCTTTCGGTTTACTGGATTTTATGGTAATCCAGACCATAATCTGAGGCACCATTCCTGGGATCTTTTGAGGAGACTTCATTCTCTATATGACCTACCTTGGCTTTGTGCAGGTGATTTTAACGAAGTTCTGAATGTTAATGAGAAAACTGGAGCTGTAATCAGACCTAGATACCTCATCGAAAACTTTAGGACTGTTTTGAATGATTGTGAGCTTCAGGATATGGGTTTTTCTGGGGCAAGGTTCACCTGGAACAATGGGAGACCAAGGGGAAATGTCAAAGCCAGATTGGATAGAGCTGTGGCCAATAGCACCTGGAGTGGGATGTTTCCTAATTTCTCTGTGACTCACCTCTCTTCTGCCAGAAGTGACCACTTGCCTATTCTTATATCAGATGCAACTTACCTCAGGAAGGACAGATCTGCTAAGAGACCTGTAGCTAGATTTGATCCTTTTTGGCTGCAGGATACAGAATGTTTGGAAATATCCACTAGAGCCTGGAACCAGTTCAGTCATGTGCAGGCTGGTGAAGTGTCAAAGGGCATCAGAAATGTTAGGGATTATCTCAAGTCTTGGAGCACAAGGAAGTATGGGAAGCTGGACAGGAGGATCAAATCTCTGCAAGATAAGCTATTTCAACTACAGCAACAAGATGACTATGATGTCATAGAAGAGAGAGCTTTAATGAAGGAGATTGATCTTCTCCTCAATATGGAAGAAGATTTTTGGAAGCAAAGAGGTAGATGTAACTGGCTTGCTGCAGGGGATAGGAACACTTCTTTTTTTCACAGGAAAGCTTCCAGCAGACACACCAAAAATAGGATTGATGCCCTTATTACCAACACGGGAGCTATCATTGATAACCCTGATGAGTTGCAGTTTTATGCTAGGGACTATTATGTACAACTTTTCACATCTGAGGCAGGTACTCAAGATAGGAGTTTTTTGCATAACTTGTTGCAGGATCTTCCTGTTAATAGAATATCTGATAGGCACAGGTCCTCTTTGACTGATGTTTATACTGAGGATGAGATCCTAAAGGCTCTAAAGCACCTACCTGGCAGGAAGAGTCCAGGGCCAGATGGAATGCAAGCCATCTTTCTACACAAGCACTGGCATCTTTACAAAACTGATATTCTCCCTTTTCTCTTAAATGTGCTAAATAATGATCTAGATTTTGCTGATATTAATGATACTTTCATTGCTCTTATTCCTAAGGTTCCACAGGCTTGTACACTTAAGGATTTTAGGCCTATCGCTTTAAGTAATACCATTTATAAAATCATATCTAAAGTGTTGGCTAATAGGCTCAAAAAAACTTTGGAGGATGTGATTGATCCCTCCCAAAGTGCTTTCCGTAAGGGAGGTTAATCACCGATAATGCAATTGTGGCCTTTGAAGCTTTTCATACATTGAGTGGCAATGGGATCTACGGCAAGAATCAAATGGCATTAAAGCTTGACATGGTGAAAGCATTTGATAGGGTTGAATGGGATTATCTAGAGCAAATCTTGAGGAGGATGAACTATCCCCTGAATTTTATTAGGCTGATTATGAAATGTGTTACTTCTGCCTCTTTTCAGGTTCTTGTTAATGGAAAACCTTCACCAAAGTTTTGGCCATCTAGAGGAATTAGGCAAGGGGATCCCCTGTCCCCTTTCCTCTTTATTATCTGCTCTGAAGGATTCTCAGCTCTTATTAAGCAGTCAATACTCACAGGAGTTCTTACACCCTTCAGATTTGGAAGAGGAGGTCCTTGCTTATCTCATCTTCTTTTTGCAGATGATAGCTTATTATTTGCAAAGGCTGATCTGGAAAATGCTGAAGCTATTATTGGAATTCTGAGGATTTATGAGCTAATGTCTGGTCAGAAAGTTAATCTCTCTAAATCCAATGTGTACTTCTCTAAAGAGTTTGGAGGAAGAAATCAAAGAGGCCATTACACAACTCCTGGAGATACCTATAGGGGAATTCTAATGGGAAATACCTTGGTCTTCCATTCATAATTGGGAAATCTAGGTATGATATTTTTAAGCATATAAAGGACAAGATTTGGAAGAAATTAAATGGTTGGAGAGCTTTGTACCTTACTAATGCGGCAAAGAGGTCATGATTAAGGCAATTCTTCGAGCTATTCACGTTTATGTGATGCGGTGCTTTCGGTTGCCAAAGAAGTTGCTTAATGAACTGGGGGATGATAAGGAAATTCGGTGGGGGAGGTCAAATCGAATGGAAATCCAACCGCTTGGATATCTTGGGACAAGGCTTTGCCGTGCAAGCCAAAGAACATGGGGGGATTAGGCTTTAAGGACCTTGGTTTGTTCAATCAGGCTCTACTGGCTAAACAATGTTGGAGGATAGTATCAAATCCCCAATCTTTAGTCAGTCAAGTTCTAAAATTCAAATATCATAAGAGAATGACCTTCATGGAGGCCAAACCTGGACCTAGACCTTCCTATCTTTGGAGAAGTTTACTACATGGCAGGGATTTGCTTTCTAAGGGACTACGATGGTCTGTGGGAGATGGCGGTACCATAAATATTTGGACCCAACCTTGGGTGCCCCTGGAACCAAAGTTCACTGTTACAACATTTGGTACTAATAGTCATATTCAAACTGTTGACCAACTGATTGAGAATGGACACTGGAATATACAGCTTCTAGACCAGACCTTCTTACCCCATGAAATTGAAGCTATCAAGACTATCCCAATTAGTACTCATTGCAATACTGACAGGCAAATATGGCACTATGAGAAGAAAGGGAACTATACAGTCAAATCTGGCTACAGGCTGGCCCTTAGAATGCAAGCACAAGCACAGAATCATGGGGAAGAAACAACATCGAAGGCGAATTCAAGAGCTTGGAGTTACCTGTGGTCCTTAGATATTCCACCAAAAGTTAAGGCGTTTGCTTGGAGGGTTGCAACCAATTCCCTTCCACTGGGCTCCAACCTTGTGCGAAGGCGTATCTCTGATGGTTTGTGTCCTATCTGCAAATCAGAAATGGAGACTTGGAGTCACTGTTTCTTCAAGTGTAACTGGATTGCTCAAATGTGGAAGAATCAACCTGATTTTCATTCGGTTGTATCCTATGACTTTAATTGCGCTCTGGATCTCTGCTATCATTTGGTGACCCATCCGACGCCTAATGCAAATCTCCTCTTCTTGTTATTCTGGTTCATCTGGCTGAATAGGAATAGCGCTGTCTTCCAAGGTGCAGCTTTGTTCCCGAATCGAATTCCTCACCAAGCGGGGATTTTCTTGGAAGAATTTAATAGAGCGGCTGCATCTGATGTCTTCTCTGATTGTTCGGGCACTTCTCTGACGCGATGGATGAAACCCACTGCTGGAGCCTTGAAGGTGAATGTTGATGCATGCTTTCGGCAGGGGCTAGGATCAATCGGAATAGTGATGAGGAATCATGAAGGGGCTTTGATTATGGCTATCTCAATCGACCTTGGGCCAGTAGCATCTGCAGAATTTGCAGAAATGAATGCAATTTTGATAGGGACGAAGGAAGCAGCTCGGATCTGGAGTGGGAATGTCATTGTTGAATCGGACTCTTCCTTATGTGTGGCCCGATTGAACTCTGATGAAGAAGATAACTCAGTGATTGGATCCATGGTTTTGAGGATTCAAGATATGAAAAGGCTCTTTCACTCTTGTCACTTTTGCTTTGTGCGGCGTAATTGTAACATAGTGGCTGATGGTTTGGCTAATTTAGGGTTTAGTATCCCTAATTTTCTTTCTGGATATTGTAACTGGGGTACAAAACCCCCTCCCTCTGTTATCTCTGCATTGATTGCAGATGTCTAAATTTTCAATGGATATTAACTTTCAAAAAAAAAGAAATAGCATCAGAACGTGGAGAGTGGCAATAATTACATACTATATGTTTCAAAAATACAGAATCTAAAGAAAGATGACAGAAAAGGACAACACTGATTCTTGAAACCATCATATATTAACTCAGAAAAGTATTGCAAAAATGGAGGAACTGGTAATTCTGACATTGGGGAAAAAAAAGGTAAAAGCAGGAATTGCAGAGACACTTGAATAGCAAATAAGAAAGCAATCTATCAAGGGGTTTACTCCTAGTTATGTGAGAAAGGATAAAATTGAACAAGACTGTAACGTTATTTCTATAAATAGTTTGAGAATAAAGTGAACAAGAATGCAATATATCTGAAAATATTTTTATCATTAATTAGTCAATAATGTGATCTCATCACATTTGTCCGTGGTGGTAACTTTGTTATGTAAATTTTGTCACTACTACTCTCAATTATTCAAGAAATTTTATATATATAATTGTTGTATTAAAGGTAATGCATAATATGTACATAAATTTATTTGTGAATGTAATTTCACACTATCAAATATCTTAATACAAATATTTTTATTTTCACTTTTACCCTTTAAATTTATGTTTTTCTGGACTCATTGATTCTGACCGAATATCAGACATAATGCTGGATGTTTTCCTGACTAAATTTTTAGTCATAAAGTCTTTCTGACCGGTATTGAATTTGAAAAACGTTTAAAATTGACTTGAATTCAGTCAGAATAATCATCATTTTATGACTTAAATTTGGTCAGAATAATTTGTTGTGTGGAAATATGCTCACATTTATTCTTTTTCACCATACACATCCTATCCTATCCTATATATATATATATAATAAGAAGAGAATTTTGTTGAATTGATGACACTTGTTTTTTTTCTATTGGTTAGTTTTTTTTTTTTTATATATATTCATGGCCCAGCCCAAAATATTTTTTTTTTAATTTTATATTTTTACTGTTCATGACCCAGTCCAGAATATTATTATTATTATTATTTTTTTTTAGAAGAAGAGTTTGAGTTAAATTGTTCCATTTTGGAGGACTCAATTGTATCTCCTTTTAATGTGCGAATATATGTAGCAAATGTATGACTATTTTCAAAATATAAGGCCACGACTTGTTGCCGACACGATCTTTGTATCATACCAAAAAAATTGTGTTGACGTTTACATGAAATCTTATAAATTTCTTAAAATAAATTCATTTCATAAAAAAAAACATATCGTTTGTACACGGCAATATGACTTATTTCAAGATATAAGCCACGTCATGTTGTCTACACGATCTTTATATCATGCCTAAAAATATTTGGTTTGATGATTACATGAAATATTAAAATTTTGGAAATGAATTTTTTTTCGTAAAAAAACATATCGTTTATATAAAATATTAAATATCCTGAAGAAAAAAAAAATTATTTCGGCCACAAATATTATTAAATTGGCTATAGTGTATTGTTGATTTAATTTCTATGGAAATTTGAATTGTGTAGTTACCAAGGCCGTTAAAATTAGCCTAGATCTGCGAATACAAAAAAAGGGATCGGTAGTGTCGAAAGGTGTCGATTTTGTGTCGTGGAGTGTTGATAGTGTGTTAGATTTTAATTAAAATTTTAATTAATATTCATTTCATCAACCGACACCTGTTGGATATGACGTCGGGGTGTATCGAAGCGTGCGTGTCGTGTTTTTGGTAGAACATGTATTGTTGCAAATAATGTCGAAGATAACTTCATTTTTTCGGTTAGAATAGATTTAAGTATTAATTGAAAAAAATTGTTCAGTAGTGTCGAAAAGTATCCATACGATGTCGGGAGGTGTCGAAGATGTGTCGGATATTCATTTCATCAACCGACACGTGCCGGACATGCCATCGTAATGTATCAGAGCGTATCATGTCGTGTTGGTTGTCGGACATGTATCGTATACCTTTTTAAAGTTTACTCGGGCTTATCATTTCAGTCATCTATGATTATTACATGTACTGATTCACTTTTGATTTTCGCATTTCAATGATTATAAAAATAAACCGGAACACCGCTCGTGCGGAGCACGAATGTTTACTTTCCTAGTTTTAACTACTTGGAGGATTAGGCATCGGGACAACTCAAAGGAACGAATGACGCTTTGCTAGCCAAACTTGTGTGGCAACTTTTAACCGATCAAGGCAACCTGTGGGTGCAGATTTTTAGGCAAAAGTGCGGTTCCCATTTGATGTATCAAAATCTACGAGTTCTTTTATATGACGGCACATATGTAAAACCGCAAACTCCCTTAACAACGCAATTGGCTTAGACGACCAAGGCAATATTATTTGGCTTCCGTCTTCAACCGGCAAATTCACAGTGAAGTCAGCATACTTTGCTCTCCAAGAGCTCCGACCCCTTCCACAAAATTCTTCAAAATTTTGGAGGCAGTTGTGGTCTATCAAAGGGCCACTTCGGGGTAACCTCCTCATTTGACATATTTTCAAAATGCCTTTCCAACGGCATCTCTTCTTCACTCAAGACAAATCATTGAGGATGATGCCTGCTCTTTATGCGGCATGTTTATAGAAACTTATTTACATGCGTTTCGAGATTGCATCTGGATCAAATCAATGTGGGAAACAGTGGTTCACCAACATCATTGGCCCCACTTTACCTCGGCCTCAGACACCTCTTTATGGCTCACGAGATGCTTAAGCGTGAACATGTATAAATACGGCAACATTGAATTCTGGAGGTTCCTCTTTCGTGAGCTCATTCAAAGTATATGGTATTGGAGTAATCAAGTAGTGCATGGGACCAGCACCCAACGTCCCCCGAAGACGAACTTCATTTCCGAGGCAATCCGTAAAGCCCGCAAAATTAGAGTAGCTTGGATGTAAATTTTTCAGCTTTTGACATGTAATTTTCAGAAATTCTACTTAGTGTACATTCTGTATAGTTTTTATCTAATAAAATATCCGGTTTCGACCAAATTGATGTAATTTTTGGAGGTATAAACGAATCAAATTGAACCATATACATCACAAGTTTGAGTTTGTGTTTGTTTAGTACGCGAACGTGCTCGAACTTGTTTGATAAATAAACAAACTAAATTTTATGTTTGAGATTTTTCATTAATTTATTGCTTGAGCTTGAGTTTGAGCCAAAATCAAACGAACCCTCATCATTCTTTACAACTTATGTTAATGTTTGTTTAGGTCTTGTATCCAAGTGTGAAATGAAGGACCACACTATGTAACATTAGATCACTTGCATCAGATTCTCTCGACAAATAATATATCACTATTACAAAATATGACATAGGTAATATTTAAGATATGATAATAATCACAGTTTTAATAAAACTGAGACAAAGAAAATATATATATCACACTTACAACTTTCTATCACACTTATTGAAACACCGAGATAAGTAGTGTCAATCAATCTCATTTTTAAAGTGTGACTTAATTGATATGATATTTCTGTCACGGTTATTGAAAAACCGAGATAAATTATGCAATCAATCTTATTTTTAAACTGTAACTAATTGATATGATATTTCTGTCACGGTTATTAAAAAAGCGAGATAAATTATATCAATCAATCTCATATCTAAACAGTGACTGAATTGATATGATATTTTTGTCACAGTTATTAAAATAGCGAGATAAATTATACTAATCAATCACGCTTTTAAACTATGACTGAATTGATATGATATTTTTGTCACGGTTATTGAAAAAGCGAGATAAATTATATCCATTAATCTCATTTTTAAACTGTGACAGAATTCCTAAGATAATTTTTTGTGACAGTTATCGAAAAAGTGTGACAAATTATATCGACTAATGCAAGACATAGATCACACTTATAGAATGATAAATATCACAATTTTAAAAGAACTGAGACAAGGAAAATATATAAATCACACTTAAATTTTTATCACAGTTATTGAATAAACCGATATGTATTATACCAATAAAGCTCAGTTTTTAACTGTGATTAAAACGGTTAAATATTTCATATTTAGGTTTCGGTTATTAGGTGTGATTGATTTTATTTCCCTGTTGCCAAAAGGATAAACATCACACTTTAAAATGAAAAAGATCTCACTTTTTAAAAAATTGAGACAAAGAAAGTAAAATTAACACATTAACTTTTTATTATCACGGTTTTTAGAAAAACCGAGACAAAAACGTCAATCAATCACAGTTTTTAACTGTAATTAAAATAATATGATATTTTATAATGAGATTTCAGTTTAGTGTGGTTGAAAACGAGAAGAAAGAAGACATCGGCCCAGCGGTAATTTGTGTGGTTCCTTAATCCGGAGTATTCGGGTTCGAGTCCCACTCTGAACAAAAAATGTGTGTGCTTATATTTCGATTTTGAAAAGAAAAAGAATGATCACACTTTTTTAGTTGTGATTGAAATTATAATAGATCTCGATTTTTAAGTGTGATAACAACTAAAATAGATCACGGTTTTTAAATATGTTGAAATCATAATAGATCTCGGTTTTTATGTGTGATTGAAATTATAATAGATCTCGATTTTTAAGTGTGATAACACTTAAAATAGATCACGGTTTTTAAATGTATTGAAATTATAATAGATCTCGGTTTTTAAGTGTGATAGCAACTACTCCCTTCGTTTTTTTATATGTCAACGAGAGAAAATTCACACTGATCAAGAAAGTAATTAATATGTTTCAAATATAGTGGTTGAAATGTATTTTTTTATTGGAGATGTAAATACTTTCTGGTAGCACAAGGTGCATTAGTCTAGTGGTGAACTAGACTATAATTTTGTGCGGAGACCAATGTTCGAACCCCGTTAGGGGCAAAAAAAATTTACTTTGTTGGTAAATGTGTTTTTTTATTTAAAATGTATTTTTTTATTGGAGATGTAAATATTTTATTGGTAAAAGAGGCAAAAAGTAATAAATGATGCATTGAAAATTTACAATGACAGATAAATAAAAACAGAGCAAATTCTGAAATGTGACAGATAAAAAAAACGGAGGGAGTATAATAGATCACGGTTTTTAAGTGTGATAACAACTAAAATAGATCGCAGTTTTTAAATGTGTTGAAATTATAATAGATCTCGTGTTTTAACTGTGATGACAACAAAAATAGATCACACTTTTTATTATCACGGTTTTAGGAAAACTGAGACAAAAACATCAATCCGTCACAATTTTTAACTATGATTAAAATAATATGATATTTTATAGTGAGATCTTAGTTTAGTGTGGTCGAAAACAAGGAAGAAAGACGGCTTTGGTCCAGTGGTAATTAGTGTGGCTCGTTAATCCGGAGTCCCACTGAGAACAAAAAATGTGTGTGCTTATGTTTTGTTTTCAAAAAAAAAAAATGATCACACTTTTATAGATGTGATTGAAATTATAAAAGATCTCGGTTTTTATGTGTGATAAGAACTAAAATAGATCACAGCTTTTAAATGTATTGAAATTATAATAGATTTCGGTTTTAAGTGTGATAATAACCATAATAGATCACGGTTTTTAAGTGTGATAACAACTAAAATAAATCACAATTTTTAAATATGTTGAAATTATAATAAATCTCGGTTTTTAAGTGTGATAACAACTATAATAGATCACGGGTTTTAAGTATGATACAACTATAATAGATCGCAGTTTTTAAATGTGATTAAATTAAAGTACTATATGTCACATCTCAATATGCCACACTTTGAAAATCGTGACCAAATATATAAAAACTATCGTTACTTTTAAAAGTGTATTCTACGGTTACAAACAGCCATTATGCTTTTTTTGTAGTAGTGTATTCTACGGTTACAAACAGCCATTTTTCTAATTTAGAGAATGCATATTTAACAATAATAAAAAAAATAAAGAATCTGGGTAGTGTTATTTTTTCTGAATCAAAATGTTTAATTCTCTAAAATACATTTTTTTTAATGTATTAAAATACAGTTTTTTGATGAATTATTGTATCTAGTGCATGCTTTTGAGATTAGAGCTAGCATTTTCAGTTTATATGTGTGTGTAAATCATGTCTTTACGAACCTTAACGAATGTTTGCAAGATAATTCGTATTTGTTCGTTTAATAAACAACCACAATAATATATAAGAATTTGGTTTGTTCATGTTAACATTAATCAAAGACGAACTCATACAAGTCACGTCCAAATTTATTCGCGAACAGCTATATTCAATTCATTAACAACGCTGGATTTATATATTCCATGTTACTTAGTTTAGAATAGTCTAGTAAATTCTTAAATCAGATCATTTCACTTTCTTAATACGTACCGTATAAATTATTATAATCAAGGTCACTTTCTTAATACGTACCGTATGAATTATTATAATCAAGGGAGTAATAAAATTAATAGGGAAGGAATACGGTTACAATATGAATCTCATCTCCATCAATCTTATGGAATTGTTCATTGAACGCCCAAACACTTTTTCTCAACACACACACACACACACACAAAAAAAAAAAAAAAAAAAACCTTTGTAAACCGGACTACTCATGCATATCATTCGATTTACACAAATTTTAGAATGATCATTAACAAAATCTTTCACGAAATTCTATAGACATAGAAGTGGGACACACTGGGGGACTTTGGATTGAGGCTTTAAACTATTTTTTCTCATGGATCCATGTGTTCATAGTCATTTTGTTGAACAAAGTCATAAAACGAACAAAAATGATTGTTTTGTTGTATTGTGTGGTGTGTGATAGTATTACACAAATGTTCTGCATATAACATTAATATTTTGTTTAATTAGATTGAATGATGCAGGAATCAAATGTAAAAGGTAAGATATTAAAAGCATAAATCATGTAATTATGATTGTAAAAAGAATCACATGATTGTGTTAATCATGCGTGTGATACCTGTGGCAGAAACCTACCGAGTCACTTTCATCATTACACAAATCTGCTCATCCTCTACTAATCCACACATCATCTCATCTGCGAAAAAAAAAAAATAGAGTAAATCGATTGAAATCAAAACTTTTAATCGCTTCAATAACAATAATTATCATCATCATCAAAGTCAATTTCCGAAACAAGTTTTTGATTCAGATTATGAACAGCCTTTGTATTTCTTCCAAATCGTTCTACCAATTAAAACCGTGGTTAATGTGCACATATTATACGTAATCTATGAATCTTACTTGATCTAATAGCTAGCTGTGCAGAATCGGAATAGCTAGATAACTCTCCGGTTAAGACTCGCCGGCGGTTTTAGGAAGGGAAACTCCAATTGAAGGGAATGAAGCCTGGTCCGACGACAACAACCGCCATGGATCTATATTCAGTATCCTCTTATCACCGATTGATTTCCGATATTTGATCGAAATCAGTGAAAATAGATCGAGAGAAACCGATGGATCCAGCAAATTGATGACCTCGCACCAAACAACATTCCCCTCAAAAGAAAAGCATCCTTTTTCTTCGATGATGCACTAGTGATATAGCTTCGTTCTTCTACTGCTAGCTAGTTCCTGCAAATTTTTAAGAAGGGGAATATGTGAAAGGACGACTGAATAGTCGACAGTGAGTTTTGAGTATGGTAATTGAGACTGGTGGAGTCCATTATATAGATGAAAAATCACAAATAGGGAGAGACCCTTCAAAAAAAAAAGAAAAGAAAAAATAAAAAAGGGATAATATTTTGTTTTTGAAATGTAAAAAGGGGATAATATTGAGATATGCATAAAATCAGGAGAATGATTTTAAAAAAAAGTTAGGGAGAGACGTGGAAGAAAGAAAGAAAAAAAAGGTAATATCTATCTTATCTATATCAATATTTTCGAGTGAATAACTTCCAATTTACCCGCTTTGTCCAATTGATTCGGAAAATAACCCGGCTTGGCCCTGTGTACCAGCAAATCACCCCAGACTCTCCCTTACGTTGTGCCCCACCCCACGATATGCTTCTGGTAAGAAAAAGGAAAAACTTCATCCAGCAACTTCCCACGATTCCAACAAATTACCACGTTCTTTTGTTTCTCCTCATAATAATCCACTTTCCACCTCAACCCACGTTCCGCAAAAAATACCCTCCGAAAACTAATTTCGCACGACTGCTGCTTTTGTTTCCTAAAAAATTTCCACACCTTGAAGACAAAGTTTGCAATAAAAGATTCAGGTGCTGCAATAAGAGATTCAGGTGCTGCGGGGTTGAAGACATAGCACCGACTACTCCAATTTACCTGGTTTTTACAGTTTCAATTGGTCGAAATTATTTGCAAAATGTGGTTTTGGATTTTCTATTTGAAATACTATTTTTAAACCAAATATAGTTGTTGTTGTTGTTATTGTTATAGTTCTTGGTGTTGTTGCAGGAGGATCAGAATGTCAGATGACAAAGGATGATGATAACTACGCATTACGGATATCGGATTTGCAGCCAAATTTGCGCCAGGTTGGATTGATTTTGGTCATATACACATTGATTCCCTCATTCACTTTTATATTAGGTTATTGTTTTTATTTCCTAAAAAATTTCCACACCTTGAAGACAAAGTTTACAATAAGAGATTCAGGCGCTGCAATAAGAGATTCAGGTGCTGCGGGGTTGAAAACATAGCACCGACTACTCCAATTTACTTGGTTTTTACGGTTTCAATTGGTCGAAATTATTTGCAAAATGTGGTTTTGGATTTTCTATTTGAAATACTATTTTTAAACCAAATATAGTTGTTGTTGTTGTTATAGTTCTTGGTGTTGTTGCAGGAGGATCAGATTGTCAGATGACAAAGGATGATGATAACTACGCATTAAGGATATCGGATTTACAGCCAAATTTGCGCCAAGGTTGGATTGATTTTGGTCATATACACATTGATTCCCTCATTCACTTTTATATTAGGTTATTGTTTGTTGTAGTATTGTAAAAAATGGTTCTTCGTACACTGGCTATTGACAGAGTAGAAGCCGGCAATCGGTCTACCAAATCGTTTGCTAATCTAGCTTCTACGACAATTCTTACTGGATGGTAATTCCTTCTTCAATTTGAACGTTATTTTTTGCTATTTTTGTGACATTAAAATACGTGTTCATGTTAGGCTTACTTAGATGATAGACCGTGTACATCAATGTTCTTCCTCTATTTATCATTCACATGGCTTCTATTTTTTAGCACCAATTGACATTCTGAATACCAGTTCTCTTCTGTAAAGATCGATGAAAACTTTTTCCTTCAACAGTTAGTAGCTATGTGCAATTTTATGACAGAGGTGTGATTGTTTAAGTGAACTGTGACGGTAAGATGTTTGCTCTATCGAGGAACTGAGATGTTTTTACTTTTTTCGTTAAAGGAGAAAGCTTTGTTTCAAGAATTCAGGAGTAAATGGTTTCTCTTATGCCTTCTATAAGACTTTTTTCGGCTTTCGAACATCAATGATGTGGCGGATCATGTAAGTGTCTGTGTCCTAGACATGATCATATCAGCATGGTAGGTGGGACAAGACTTTTCGATCGATGGATGTCTCAGATAAGTCTTTTCCTGATTTAGTCAGTTTATTGAAGTTGTGGATTCCTTGGAAATCTGAGCCAGCTAATGTGTCAAAGGTTTTTGGATGCCCGATCATAGTTGCAGGGTGTTCTACGAGTGTGATTCACAATTTACTTTGTTCAATAGGAGGCGCCATTGTCGTCACTGTGGTCGCATATTCTGTGCTAAGTGTACATCTAGATTTGCTGCTACTGTTTATGGTCCCACCAAATATGCTGCTAATGAAACTGGTTGCTGATGGCGAAGTACTGAGATCCAGATTTTAACCTGTACCCCATTATCTACAGCAGCATCTAGACCCTGGTTCCATTGCTTGAAACAGTAGTTGCAGACCCTATTTGTGTGTAATAACCTATTTCGATTGACTGATTTTTTTGTTGTTGTTGTTGGATTTGAGGTGATGGAGTGAAGCGGGTAAGCGGGGTAAGGGGCGAGGTGGTTCTTTTGAGGCGGTTCTATTGTTATGCTTGGAGTATTCATGGTGATATTTTACAGTTGATAATTTTTTTAAGGGTAGATTTTGCTCTTCAATTTAAGTCCATAACTGAAAATTCTGCTCAACTGGGATTTGTCATTGTCATTTTTTTGGGGGGGGGGGGGGGGGGTTAGGATGGCTCTATAGATAGTGTATCTAGATTTACTAATCAACACATCCTTTTATTTGATTGGTTTTTCAAATTTTGGGAATTCGGTTGCCGATTTCTTTGTGTGTTCATGTAAGAACCCAAAGCATGTAAGCTACATCTATACAAGTGAAAAGATTGGTCGTTCTTTTTCTTTCTTCTCGATTTATTTGCATGTCAAGTTTGTTAAAACGCTATGCGTAATTAGTTGTTGCCATAGGTAACGTGGCCACAGCATGAGAGGAGGTTGAGTCAGTGCCTTATGTTTTATGCACATTCCATCTTCATGGTTCTCCATTTTGGCATCATGTAAGGTTTTCGGTGGTTTTCCATTCCACACTTGGATTTAAAATTGGGTTTCTGTAGCTGCTGTAATATTGAAACAGTGTCAATATTTCTCTAGATGAGCTTATACCAACAAGCACAAAGTATTGGATTGTCGACATGCACCCAACCACGGGTGATGGTCGGCATGAAATTTAAGATTTTATTTTTTTGTGTAACATACATTGCCGCCATACACTTGATTCCATTCCTTCTTTAGGCAGGTGAAATAGTGCTTATTTCTGACAATTGCAAAATGATTGATTGCAGTATGTCGGTTGTTTCTATATTATAACTAGCCAATAACCCGTGCACATGCACGGGACATTTAGATTATGTAAAATAAAAAGATTGCATAACGAACAAGACGGTTAAATTCTACTAAAATAAGAAGCAAATTAGTCATTCGATCGTACAGTAAAATCTAAGTACGGAAACATGTGATTGCGGTGTGTCACATGATTCCATTTTCTCAAAAAGAAAAATCTTATGGTGGGTTTTCATGCTAAGATAAATGTTAATGATATCGATTAATAGTTGTATACATTTGTTGTTAAGTATTTATGTATGATGCGAAACCAACAATGCCTTATTAAAAAAAAAATCATTAGTCATAATGAAAGAAACGGTACCATTTTCATGATTGAAGCACACAAAAAAAAAGGATGATCAAGAAAAAGAAAAAGAATCTACCTGTGTATGCAGGTATTAGTCACTAAAAAAATCCCGTAAACGATTAGTAAAAAGAATGGGAAAAAAAAAGAATGAAATGAAGGGTGATAATCCGAAATTTAAAAATATAAAACTAAAATATACATTAACATTTCTACTACATACTACTGCGTCAAAAGGAACATGCAAAGCATATTACCTGTGAAACTGAAACCAAGTTTTACTCACAAAAAAAAAAAAAAGCAGCAAAAAATAAACTCCAGCAAGGAAATACTGAAGAGACAAATAAACAGTAGCGTTACACATATAATGGAAGACGTCCTCAATTTATTAAGGGGACAATTTTTTTTGATATAAATACAAAACAAAATAAAATGTTGATTTTACATAATGTGTGAGAATAATTAATGAATAAAATATAAAAAAATATTACGGGTAGTCCGTGTCCACGCAGAAATCTTAATTGATTAACTCATTCTAATATATAAAAAGTTTAATCGCCATTAACAGGCAATCAATTGTGATAAAAATTATAAAGAAAAAGGAAACATGATATGTGTAATAACGTGTGAACATAATTAATGATTAAAATTCTAACATAAAAAAATACGGGTAAATAAATATTACGGTAAAAAAAAGCAAAATAAAAACATAATATAGGTAATAACGAGTGAACATAATTAATGAATAGCATTCAAAATAACAAAAAATCAGTCACCATTAATAGGCAATCAATTCTAATAAAAGTATACCAATATATATATATATATATATATATATATATATATATATATATATATATATATATATATATATATATATATATATATATATATATATATATATATATTAGCGTGTGAACATAGTTAATGAATAGAATTCAGACAAAAAAAAAGATTACGGGTAAATAAAAAAAAATATGGTCAAAAAACCCTTAAAAAAACGTTCACATTTTTTAAGCCGAGAGAAAGGGAGAGTTACGGCGTTATTTTTTTTAAACATAAATTCAAAAAAAAAATTGAACAAATTTGAGAATGTAACACATATATTCAAAAATATTTTGAACAAATTTGAGCAGCCGCCATTATTGCATTAGATTTAAAAGATTCTTAACGAATTTGAGTAGCTACCATTAATGCTCTAATTTTTATTTTAATTTTTTGTCCAACACACTTAGTATGAGATACTATGTTTTTTTCACCGGTCAGGTTTGAAGCGGGTTCAATAGTATAATTAGCGGGTTTAGGTCAAAATTAATTTTATTTCCCTTCCCTTTTATATATATAGTATAATCCTTTCCCTTATATATATATATATATATATATATATATATATATATATATATATATATATATATATATATATATATATATATATATATATATATATATATATATATATATATATATACATATATATATATATATTTGTCGTGCTGATTATCTACAGATTTCGGTATAATATTTCTTTTAGATCAGATATGTTTTTTTATTGACGGTTATAATTTATATCTATATCTATCTATCTATATATATATATATATATATATATATATGGTATATAAATTATAAAATGTCTTATGTTTTTTTATTGACGGTTATAATTTATATCTATATCTATCTATCTATCTATATATATATATATATATATATATATATATATATATATATATATATAGATAGATAGATAGATAGATATAGATATAAATTATAACCGTCAATAAAAAAACATAAGACATTTTTGCTACATGATCTAAAAGAAATATTATACCTGAAAGGGGTAGGGCTTGTAGATAACTTCAGCACGACAAAGAGAAGCGGGAGGAGGAGAAGAGAAACAAAAAATAAATGGTAATGATATTTTTACACAATAAATGTCATAATTTATATGTCAATATCATGATGTAATAGTAAAATCATTCTTTAAAAGGTTTATTGTTAAAAAGGATAATTTGAACATAGAAATATGCAAAGAGAACAGTGAAATTTTTTTTCGGGTAAAAATGACATGTCCTTATTCCACGGTGATAGTGAAACATTGGATTTGAGACCAGTTCCACTGCAGCAAACAGTGGATTTGGGGTTATTAACAATGGATTTGTCTTTATCACCCAATTTATATTTTTAATGTCCTGATTCCTATTTTTCCTCTTTTTTTGTCCTTTCATGTTAATTTACGAAAACGAAAAGTAGATTGGCCAGATCTAACTAAACGTGAATTAAACCTGTCGATCTACGTAGCAGACGCTGAATCTCCAGATTTAGGGTAACCTAGGGTTAAACCAATTCCCATTCTTTAAATAAATGACACATCGTCCAAAATCTCACGGCTCATATGTCGTCATTCACCGCTATTGCATGCAGATTTCGTTTAGTAAAGGATGAAATGAGGATAAGGACCATGAAGATGGCAATTCGATGACGATGAACCGGTGCGGTGATGTGACAGTTTTCACATTGGAATCAACAATAATATAGTACAGACAATACTGGAGATGTCATATGTACAAGTGTTGTGTTTACGTGTCATTTTCAAAAATATTTCTTTGATTTTCTTCCATTTTGACGTGTCCAATTTTTTTCGTTGCCTTCCCGGAATATAATACATCTGCCAACAACATTCATTGCGTCAAGAGCTGTTACAAGGCTCAAAGTTTTCCACATTGAATCGTCATCGTAGCTAGTGCGTCAGATATTGAAATCAACATTTTTGCACCTAATCAACATTGTAGCTAGTGAATTTTACATGGTAAACTTGAAAAAATGTGTCCAAAAAGGTTAATTTTAGTGAAAATATGCTCCAAAAGAAAAAAATGAAAAAATACGCTCCGAATAATTATTGATTTCTTCACGTCTTCTTTCATATCTGTTTATTCTTCCTCTGTTATCAAAATTTAAACACTTATATTTAATTCAGATATGGTTTTATACATTACACTTTCAACACAAGAATTGCTAGTCTTTTCTCATTCACCGCTATTGCATGCAGATTTCGTGTGGTAAACGATGAAATGAGGATGAGGACAATGAAGATGGCTTCGATGACGATGAAATGGAGCGGTGATGTTACAGTTTTTATATTGGAATCAACAATAATAGAGTATAGACAGTACCGGAGACGTCATCGCTACAAGTGTTGTGTTTATGTGTCATTTCCAGAAATAGTCCTTTGATTTTCTTCCATTTTGATGTGTCCGGTTTTTTTGTTGCCTTCCCAAAATATAATTCATCTGCCAACAACATTCATTACGTTAAGAGATATTACAAGACTCAAAGATTTCCACGTTGAATCGTCATCGTAGCTTGTGCGTTAGATATTGAAATCAACATTTTTGCACCTAATCAACGTTGTAGATAGTGAATTTGACAAGGGAAATTTGAAAAAATATGCTCAAAAAGGTTAATTTTAGTGAAAATTTGATTCAAAAGATAACATTGGAAAAAATAGAGTAATGATAGAGCCACAACCAAATTGATACAACGGGTAACACAACATAATCTCTCACCCTTTATTTTGATAAATCTACATCACAACCAATTGAGACTCATCAAAATAAAGGGTGAAAGATTATGTTGTGTCACCCGTTGTGTAACGCCCCGAATTTCGCCATGTTTTTATTATATTTTTTACATTATTAGATCTAGTGATATATGTCATTCCCAATCTATTAATTACTCTGCGAAAAGTTAAGCGTATTTTTACTTCGTGACATTTTTATTTTGTACTAAAAGTGATATTATTTTATATAGAAAACGAAACTTGTCTTATATATACTAAACCTTATTTTATCTAAACATGTTAACTACTTTATAAGTGGTATTGTGCATTTTAATATTAATTTTAACATATTGCTTAGAATATGACGTTATATTTTATCATCTTAACCTATGTTATGAACATTATTATTTTTATATATTTATTGTTAGATAATTTTATTTAAGAGCTATCAATTCATTTAAGATACACATATTTTATTCAATACCTTCACAGTAAAATAATAAATAAAAGTGGTTATTATAGATATCACTTAGTTATTATACAATTAAATATACACGTATATAGTTTTAATTTAGCCTATGCTATAAGTTTGCTTTAGGTACTAATAATTTTGTAAAGTAACGGCCGAAACTAAAATTGTTCAAATAACCTGCTATTTAATATTTCCATTTGCTGTTCATATAAGTTTCCAAATTTATGGCCCCTTACGGTTTTGGCATCAGGAATAATTACTTTATTTACTTGTTATTAAGAAAGCATAATAAATGGGGAGACCCAGGTTCGATCCCCGTTTGGGCATAGTTTAGGATGGGTGCGTGTGTATTTCGTTTCGTAAAAAAAAAAAAAAAAAAAAAAAAAAAAAAAAAAAGAGCATACTAAATGAACCATTATTTTCTCCTATATAAGTAATCTGATGACTAATTGAGTGCCAATGTCTTCGATGGAAATTCTTCTCTTATTAACATAGATCAACACCTTCTCTTTTCTTTTATTGAATAATAGGTTTCAAAACTTTACACGATTTGCTACGGCAATTTAGTTATCCTAATACTAATTTTCTTGTTACTGTTTGATTTTGGCATCAAAGAGTCACTTTTGTATTATTGGTGTGGCTATGATTATGATTCTGTGAAGATGACTAGTTGGAGGAAATGTAATTTGACAAAGCTAATCTCAGTATATACGGATGAGTAGATATTTGGTTATAAAATGCTCAAGTGTAATGATTCAGACTAAATGTGAGTTCAATTTTATTTTCTATAAAAGTCAAGTGTGTTTTTTTCAGGTATTTTCAAAGTATTTTAATTTAATATATATTATTGATATAGATAAATAATATGTATCTTGTTAAAAATGATTTATTAACTTTCTCGACTTAATGATAATAACATGATAAAACAAATCTTGTATAAATGACATTGCATGTCCCACATAGGTGGCATGGTACCGTACTTCCCGCTTCGCGCGGCATGGTATATTGTACTTGTACATTTCCCGCTTCGGCGGCATGGCTAGTTCCCGCTTCGGCGGCATGGTTCTCGTTCTCGCTAGATGGGTCCGCTGAGGATTTCACAGTCGAGTTAGCTGTGCATTGGGGCTGTGATCGCGGTTGTGGGGTCCGAGGCAAGTGGACTCTCCGGAAGCCCCGGTGTCGGAAGGACGGACTTCACTATAAAATACTTGTTGTAGATATAAGGTGGTGAAATGGGAGTCATAAGGTAGAGACAATCGTATCAGCTGTATCGATGTCTAGTAAGGGAACTTGATGAATTGACGGATCTCGAATGAGCTTGCTTGACTTGAACTTGAACTTGATATATAAATTTTAAACAAGTATATTATTACATAAATACTCGAATAAGATTTCTAGAAAATGTATATATTGTTACAACAATTTTTTTTAAATATATATATAACACTCTCGCACATTCTCATACCAGCGTTTTTGCTGACGACTCGTTTTCTTTGTTTCTTTGTGTTTTTGTTTTGTTCTGTTTTCTTCTATAAATAAAATCAGGTAATGGTTCGAAGGAGATGTAATGAGGATGAAAGCGATGACATGGACCAGGATTTAGAACATTCTATATAAATTATGTTAATTACAATTGTAGTATTTCATTTGTTGTAATTTTATAATTGAAACAGTTAGTGTACATTTGTAAATTTAATTGTAGTTTTATTGAATTATCTTGAGAATTAAAGTCTAATTAATGAAGTCGCGGCGAGAGCTTCGCAACCCCTCCTAGAATGACCCCAGCGGACCTAGAGGTCGGGAGTAGGGTATTATACGTTGTGTCAATTTGGTTGTGTTTCTATCATTGCTCGGAAAAATATGCTCCAAAACTATTTTGCTTCGAATTTCGCTCCTAAATGTTAACATAATCATTCATCTAACCACGGATTTCTTCACGTCTCCATTCATATATGATTTTTCTTCCTCTATTATCAACATTTAAACACTTATATTTAATTCAGTTATGGTTATAAACATTACACTTTCAACACAAGAATTGTTAGTCTTTTCTCACTCTATGTCTTAGCACCCATCTGTCGCCATTCACCACTATTGCATGCAGATTTCATGTAGTGAAGGATGAAATGAGGATGAGGACAATGAAGATGGCTTCGATGATGTGACAGTTTTCATATTGGAATCAACAATCTTAGAGTACAGACACTACTGGAGACGTCATCTAGTGTTGTGTTTACGTGTTATTTCTTGAAATATTTCTTTGATTTTATTCCATTTTCACGAGTCCAATTTTTTGTTGCCTTCCCGGAAAATAATTCATTTGCCAACAACATTCATTACGTCAAGAGCTGTTACAAGACTCAAAGTTTTCCACGCTGCATCGTCATCATAGCTAGTGCGGTAGATATTGAAATCAACATTTTTTTATCCTAGCCAACTTTCTAGCTAGTCAATTTGACAAGGGAAACCTGAAAAAATATGCCCAAAAAGGTTGATTTTAGTGAAAATATATTCTAAAAGATAACATTTAAAAAATATGCTCCGAAAATATTTCACTACGAATTCGCTCCAAAATGTTAACATAATTATTCATTTAACCTCGTCCCCTTTCATATCCGATTTTATCAACATCTAAACCCTTACATTTAATTGAGATATGGTTTTAAACATTACTCTTTCAACACAAGAATTGTTAGTCTTTTCTCATTCTATTTCTTAGCAGCAATGCTACTGCCACATCCGTGTGCCACAACGGTGTGTCACAACGGTGATCTGCACCGTTGATCCTGCACAGATCAACGGTGAAGATCACCGTTGTGGCACACCGTTGTGGCACACGGATGTGCCCGTAGCACCACTCATTTCTTAGCACCCATTTGTCGTCATTCACCGCTATTGCATGCAGATTTCGTGTAGTAAAGAATGAAATGAGGATGAGGACAATAAAGATGGCTTTGATGAACTGAAGCAGGGATTTGACAGTTTTCATAATGGAATCAACAATAATAGAGTACAGACAGTACTGGAGACGTCATCTCTACAAGTGTTGTATTTACGTGTCATTTCCAAAAATATTTCTTTGATTTTCTTCCATTTTTACGTGTCCAATTTTTTTGTTGCCTTCCAAGAAAATAATTCATCTGCCAACAACATTCATTACGTCAAGAGCTGTTACAAATTCAAAGTTTTCCACTCTGAATCGTCATCGTAGCTAGCTAGTGTATTAGATATTGAAATCAACATTTTTGCACCTAATCAACATTGTAGCTAGTGAATTTGACAAGGGAAACTTGAAAAAGTATGCCCAAAAAGATTAATTTTAGTGAAAATATGCTCCAAAAGTATTTCGCTGCGAATTTGCTATGGAATAACCACGTAATCGTTACGGATTCTCAACGAAATGTTTTTTAAGCATAATTTTTCTAATGTTATCTGTTGAAGTATATTTAGATTAGCATTAACCTTTTCAAGCATATTTTTTCCCTTTGACAATGGAATCAATATTTTCATCGTGATTTCACTGTTGTTTGCAGAATTCATCATATAAAATAAAATCATAGTCAGTTCGGTAAGTAACGGCAATGAATAATAGAGTTCCGTATCGAAATTCTTCGAACAAAGAGTAAATTTGTTTGTTGTCCCATCATTGAACATTCATGAATTCAGCATGATGACGAAAGATTGTCAGTATGGGTAATGGGTGTTATAAAAAGATCAATTAACATTATTCTTTAAAGAAAGTGTGATTTTTGAAATCCACAATAATCTAAGGGCACTCCCAGCAGAGACCTTAAATTTTATCCCTAAAATAATATAAAATAATACATATCCCTATTTTATAATATCTCAATTCAAAAACCTCTACAAGAGCATCCATATCCTTATCCCTATAACATTTCAAATAATATTAAATAATACATATTATATCTCACGAACCTATTTATACACATTAAATATTTATTATTTCACTCCAGCAACATCCCTATCTCTATCCCTATAATTTTTAACAATTAAATATGTTTAGGACAGTGAATAGTGCATCCCCACAAGTAGGGATGCACTGTTCATATCCCTAAAAATAAATAGGGATAGGGATTCTCTTGTAGGAGCTATTTGAGACAAAACTCTATTTTTATCTTCATTTTAGGGATAGAGCTTCTGCTGGGAGTGCCTAAGCTCCCTGAGTCCCTGACTTTACTAACCAGAGCAGGCCTTGTGTTAAGGCATCCCAGACCCATGCTTTAAATACCTTCATCTTATGGGCGGGATGATTACACTTTTAATCTACCGTGTTTCTTTATTTTTTCAAAACTAATATCTATCTTTAATTTTTGCAATAAACAATCATATGTATTTATTGTTGTTTCGATAAACACCCTATGTCTTGTTTTTGTTACGGTAAATACCCATATGTATGTGTTTTCGTTGTAATTATAGGGCAACTAAAGGAGTGTTTATTGCAACAAAAAACACATACATTTAGGTGTTTATCGCAACAAATAAAAATAAATAGGAACACTTATGGTAACAATGAAAAATGTAACTAGTTATGAGAAAATAAAGGAACATAACGACTAAAAGTGTAATTATCTCTTTCACGGGCAATGATTTTTTTTTTTTTTTTGGTTGATGTTTTGTATTAAAAATAAGTTTATTACAGGCCCAATTTATCTCATGATCCATCAACCATGTCCAGAAGCAGTAGCCCGATGAAGTCAACATAACAGAAATAAAAAAAACAAAAAAAAATTGATTAACATTAATAAAAAATATTTACTTATTCCTTTTTTTTTTTAAGGAGAAAAATTGCATTCGAAGGGGGAGACGAGCCCCAAGAAACACTTCCTACTAACTCCAACCATATTACATTCGATGGGGAGACGATATTTCCCAAGTCCGATAAATCTTGCATCTCTGAATTCATCTTCGACACACGCAGAAACACTTTTGAAGAAGCTAAAAATCTAACTTCCAACCATATTTTTGAGAGGAAATATTTACTTATTCCTAAATTTTGTTTCTCCCGTAGTTATACTATAATATGTGGCTACTGGCTAATTAGGTGCAATCCGTTGTTTATTTTCTTTGTTCATTGCTTACTATATATAATTAATTCAATAAATGAATATGTAATGTATATTTGTACTTTGTGTACATGTTATGTGTAGTAAGATTAGAAGATTTGCCTATGTA
This sequence comes from Gentiana straminea, assembly GCA_036785695.1. Classification (NCBI taxonomy): domain Eukaryota; kingdom Viridiplantae; phylum Streptophyta; class Magnoliopsida; order Gentianales; family Gentianaceae; genus Gentiana; species Gentiana straminea. The sequence continues at coordinate 12,922,878 of JAVUPR010000266.1, read as the reverse complement.
CATAAACTAACATAATGCACTATTCAAAATGACCTTAGTTGTAAGATAGTGAACAATTGATTCCATAGAAGAAGAAAGAAAAAAAAATCAACAATTGCATTTTTAAGACTTTAGCTTTAACTTTAATTTCCAATAAATTGGTAACATGAAAACAGGAGATCCTCTTTCCCCTCGTTCAGAGAGTAATTTCATTTTCTAAGCTTTAGTTGTGAAAACCACAAAAATACATTGACACCACACAACTGTACGTTGTTACACACGCAAGCCTGAAATATATTTTTAATCTGGTGGGTAAAAAAGAAATACCAATGTTTTGGATAACCTATATCTATTTTTTTATTTTTTATTTTTGAACTTCATTATTATTGTTTTTTCAGGTGAACTTCATTATATTTTTAAGTGTTGAAATGAATTAAACTATTGAAAAATTAAACTATTGAAAAAAGAAAAAATCAAAACCACCGACAAAATAATAAATGAATTGTTGAAATGAAGAGTTAAATAAAAAAAATTGTTATCAACGCCATCCTGTAGGATTCGCGACTATTTACACTATAAAATTAAACTTATAGTGGGAACATTTGAAAAATAAAATCCATATCTTTCAAATGCAGCAAAATATTAAAACACCTTTGAAATAAAAGTGAAAATAAAATGTTAAAAAAAAGTTTATGTCTTCATCAAACACCAAAGTCTTTATAAGCACATATTGTATTTGAGTGATTAATTGGTCTCTCGTAGTTGATCTTTCGCATAGTAACATTATGTACGGATGCATGATTCGGATAATCTTATCATTACTGAGTGTGGTTATACTAAAAGATAATTGTATTTAATTAACCGAAGCATAATATTTTTCAAATCAGTATTTATTGTCATTTTTTCCTCATTGTCCTTCTTTATTACTATGTAATAGGTTGATGATTTAATTAATTGTATCTAGAGGTTTTTTCATAGTTACCGTCAAAACATTAAATCATTTGATTAATTTGTAACCCACCGTTTTAAAATATGTGTCGTTATAGCTTTTTCTTTATTTGAAAATAAGCGTCGTTATAGCTAGATATTATGTTCTAAAATAACTTTTATTATATGATTTCAAGAAAGATTTGTCTATATTAAAAATTCCCTCGTTTACTACTTTTAAGAGCACTTGCAGTAGATACCGTAAATCTTGTTAAAACTGTATTGAAGAGATTTCAACATTCAGATTTAAAAAAATAGCAGTGTACAGCAGAGACTCTATATTTTTCTGTAGACTACAGATTCTCTAAAATTTCCTTTACATCTACCGAATTTATCCAGATTCTGTAAATTTTTATTTATATCTAACTCATTATGTAAAATAGAGAATGCGTTGTATTTCATTTTAGATAAAGATTCTGTAAACTAAAAAAAAATATGTATTTAAAACTGTAAAATAGAGTATATTTTTTAGAATCTGATACAAGTGCTCTAAGAAGAAAAAGATGATAAAATAGAAAATAGAGTTGTTACAAAAGGGTGGAAGAAAATAACCATGAAACTTTAAATGAGGATAGTTATGTCATTTTGTAGATTTTTCAAATATGTATAAATTGTTAATATAACACTTATTTTATGATGGAAAAAAAAAAGTGATTTTCTCAGCTACCTCAATTAAATAGGAACAATAGTCCTACATTTCTGAAAGCAAAAGGATATATAGGACAAGAAAATAGCACCAAACTTGCTCAATTTATTGTTTTTTTTCCCTTTTTTCTGTTTTAGAGGGTACTTGCTCAAAATATCAATAAAGTAATGTTACTACTTTTTTATATATTAAAATAAATCTAAACTTACGTGTAATTTGTGCATTTTATTGTCTTCTTTTCCTTGTCTTCATCTTTTTGTTCAGGACATATTAATCATTATGCAATAACGATAGCAAAAGTTGCAGGGGGAGTGGTTGAAAAGTTGAAAAAGCTGTATGCCTTTGCTTTTAGCTTAACCCAAAAACCCAATTAGTGTTTGACTTAATTTGAATTACTAAGATTCCTCATCACCCACATACAAAAACAAATTAAGTAGGAAACAAAGCCTTAACTAGCTGTCTTGCTTTTTTACTAATAATATACATACACAAACATACACATTTACCTCCTTGAATTTCAACTCATTTCCTAGTTTTATAAAGATACCTGGTGTAGGACAAACGAAGGTTGGTCGGAGTGGAAGAGACTCCGGTTGCTTAAGAAGTGGCTCGGGTTCGAACCTTTATGGATGCAGCAAGCCTTGTTGGAAGAGATCCCCACCTTTGGTGCCCGACAGCTCGAAGGATTAGTCTCAGACGTTGTCGAATACTTTGCGAAAGCAAAAAAAAAAAAAAAAAAAAAAAAAAAAAGATACCTGGTGTAGGGCTAGTTATATATTGTAACATATCGTTACGATTTATGGACCGTCGGTTTATTGCTCAAAACCGACTAAAAATACGGTTTAATAGGTTCACATGAATCAATGATAGATTATTGGTTTAATACGTTTCAGTGAAGATTCATTTTACGCACGGATGGAGCTTGAGATTTAAATTTGGATATGCTAATGAATAATATTAGGATAATTGGGTGAAACATGATTAAAATGTCTTGTGGATTAGTATTTTGGTATAAGTTTTTACCTTCAGGGTGGGTTTAAGCCCCCCGACCTTTTTTCTTCCCTCCATCCTCAATTTCACAGTTCAAATCACGACTCAAGTCTCCCTTCAAAAAAAAAAAATCACGACTCAAGTCACGGTCCCAAACTTGTATAGTTTGTTTTAACATATTAATTTTTCCAATACCTGAGCATAATAACAAGAATTATATCTTCTTCTTTTTTATAGAGCAAAGTACTCCTGGTGACCAATGTGGAATGAGTGAAGTTGGTCACACCTTTAACCCTCTTTTTCTACATTCATCTCTTATTTCGAGCATTAGTTCTTCATTTATCCAATATTGGGATCGAATGATCATTTAAAGGCTTATCTATGTGTTACGTGGAATTAAATGATATCATTAGTTCTCATTATACATCCAAATTTAGTCACAAAGTGGACTGTTCATCATGGCTTAACGAACTCATTTCAATATTTAAAGTCATTATAATTTCAACGGTATAATCGGGGTCTGACCTACTAAGATCGGGCCCTAAGCGGTTTGACGGTCTAGCGCCTACATGTTGGAGGATTCCCTCAATTACTTATAAGTTATGCAGTTTTAAGAAATATACCATACCCCGGCCCGTAGGCAAAAAAAATTATTTGGTTTGGTTGTTAATTTTCTAAAAATATTATGTTAGTTAAACCTACTTTAAATTAATATAACTCAAACCAAATTCAAATATAATAATTCAGAATTCTAGAATACTTCAAATAATGATAGCACGGTACAATACTACAATATAACAGAACAAATATCAACCAAAAAGTTTATATGCATTGAATATTTTTTCCAAAATACGAAAGCTTGCGAAAGGAAATATTTTATTATATGAATATTAATTGTACATGTAAATATTTTATGTTTTTGGATTATATTAATACTGAATATGTACATATATAATACATTCATGCATACATAATTTTGTCTGAAAGAATGTATGGTTCATATGCATGTATATGTTTCTAATAAATAAAATGCTGCACGGACCCATAAATATAAGAAGAGAAAAAGAATCATCTTGATATTAAACCAGAAAATCGAGCCCAGGATCTTCTTAGAAATGGGAAGATCTAGGATAGGCAAAAAGTTACGAGGTTGAAGAGTTAAATATATCCAGATTTAAGAGGGATGAAGTTATCAAACATTTTCATATTTTCAATTTCAGATATTTGTTATATTAATATTTCAGACTTAAAATTTTAGATTTATGAAACAACTCCTTTTACTTAGAGCAACTATAAGTCTATAATGGCTCAAAAATTAATTACAGTAATAGTTTTAAAATAAACTTATGAACATCTATCTATAGATGTCTATCTAGATTCTAGACTCCCATCTAATTTTAAACAATTATATTTGATTGGTTTAGAATTTGTTTTATCATATAAAATTTTATTTTTACAATTTAAATACCACCAAGAGATCAACAATGTTTAAAAGTTTGTTTTTGATTATAATTCAAACGTGATTATCAATTTGATTGTACTAGAGCTATTACAGCACTTAACTTGAATTAATCTGATCATCCCATCTATTTTGTGTGCTCCACGATATAATAGACTATACATCAACTTATATGGCTATTATTATTGCTCTTAATATTGAATTCATACAAAACTTTATCAAACTTTATATGGTTGTAGTACCAAAAATTAGATATTGAAAATCATAGATATAAATGGATCACATCATGATTGAAATATACAAACATTTTAAAAAGTAAACATCGAAAGAAAATAATATGTTATGAAAAAATGTCGTGTTTAAACAAACTAACATATAAAAAAATGATTTTATTCATAAAAACATAGAATAAATTTAATTCGTGCAATAATGGGAAAAAAAGTTTAGTCTATCATAAATGTGTACGACAATTAATTTGGATATAATAATATGTAAGAGCTGCAGGGAAACATAAAATCCTAAAAACGATGGTTTGAATGGAAAAACAATCCGACAAACATGTACATGTACAATGAAAGATAATTGTAGAAATGTGTTCAATGTCAATGAAAAATAGTATTGATTGATGGATATCTGGTGAAACTGAACAACAATCATCCCACTACATTTTAGGTAACACCTGGAAAAAAAATACAAATTTGTGAATATGTGAAAGAGAAATAAACATAGATAATTGAAAATGTAAAAAAAATGCGCATCATAGTCATACCGTTATAAGATATGTGTTACATGATGATGCATCAAGCAAGTCTGAAGTGTACATATGAGCAAGTGTAAATATGATATGAGAATGAATCAATAGGTACTTATAATTTGTATTCTTAGTAAACTATTAGGTAATTTTTTTAATTAATTCTTTAAATTATGCGGTTTTATTTAGTTTAGCTTTTTTATTGTTTAATTAGTTAAGTTTATTTAGTAAATAATTATGTAAGTTCGGTTATTAATAAATAAACAGACTATACCCTTTCCTTTTCCATGCAGTTTCTCCTTCTGAGAAAGAAACCGATGGGGTTTCTCTTATTCTCTATCTCATGAAATAGCTTCTTCACAATGAATATAGCAAAAGAAATAGGACCCATTGATGTTCGACGATCCCGTTCATTAAATAAAGTATTTTGTTTAATTAATTATTTATGTTTTTATAACCAAATGAAAGATGGGCCGAGTATATGGAAGACCAAGCCCAAACAATAAGCTGTCGGCCCGGTTGTATTAATTATCCATATACCCTACTCCTGACCCGACCCGTTGACTATATAAACCCTAAAACCTAAAAAACCGAAATCCTACTCCCATTTGTAGCCGCTACCCTAAAACCTCTCCTCTCCATGGCGGTTTCCACTCTCCCGATTTTAATGGCCGTCCGGCCGCTTCTGATGAAATCCGGTCATTTTTTCCGACGATACGGAGTTGGTTGTTCTATCTTCTATCTTAATCCCGTATTTCTCTTTATCTTCTGTCAACTGTGTTGAAAACCAGCCCATTTAAACGGTTGATTGCCCTCCAATTTCCATGGCCATCCGGCCGATTAAGATGAAGAACCTATATTGTTCTATGCTCTATCTCTCACCGAAAAAGCCTTATGATATCTGAAATCTCTGCAACTTGGTGTTATTGGCTCTCTGGTGCTACTGAATAAATCTATTGCTAGGATTGAAGCCTTCGATGCTTGGATGGCAGAGATCTTGAAGAAATCTTGGAGCTTTAATGGTGAAAACGGCTTTTCTAAGGCCTATGATGAATTATCTGAGGCCTGGTCTATCAACATCAACCATAATGAACCCGAGAATCTACTATTTCGGGGAATTGTCCTTCAGTTCTGTGTATTTAAAAGTGCTTGGTAAATGAAACAAAATATGCTAAATCCAAGTTTGGTATGTGTGATAAATTGACTATCTTGCCCTGCATGCTCTCTTTGAAACCGTGTTAAAGGCTTAATCTTCATAAGTCAAATGTTAATCCTTGAGTACATGCTCTCTAAATTGTTTACATGTGAAATTAGTGTGTCATATATATACAAAATCATATATATATATTGTGTTAATCCTACCTCAATGGAAATGATGATTCTTGTTGAAATCGTATTTCGCATGCCTTAATATATGTTAATGACTGTCAAATTGATTACCCGAAAAATCATTGTTTGGTTTATAGGTCTAATCTTTGTTTATCTTTATTTTATGCTTAAATGGTTTTTAGATCTATAAGTCGATAAGTTGTTCTTGACTTGAATGATTTGTGCCTTAATCGATATATGCATGTCTACATCTATATATTAAAATCTGTTTAAGCTCTTTAACCTCGTTTTTAGAGCCGAAATACTGAACATCTTTTGCTTAGGATCTGATATTTGCCTTAATGTATCTACTTGAAATTTTGTAATTTGAAAAATAAAGATAAATATTGAGTCATACAAATAATTAACATTAGTCATAGAAATAATTGAAATTTTGTAATTTGAAAAATAAAGATAAATATTGAGTCATACAAAGAATTAACATTTGATTTTTAAGGGAACTGTTACATTATGAGATATGTATTCTGTTTATGATAATAATTTTCTATGTTTATTAGGTGTAATGAAAAGTTATTGATAAAACAATGATTATGAAATATATTAATGAAATCGTAACTGGAATGACACAATTAATGTGCAAATTAGAATGATTTAATGTGTACTGGATAGAGAGATTGATACTTGTAGTCAGGAAAGGAGGCTGCACTATTTCCTGCAATTGAATGAGATGTTAAAAAATAGTAATATGATGTGTGTGGTGATCACCGGTAATTAGTTAGTATAAACGATGAATACGTTTGTCACAATTGTGAATTTAACTTACTATGATGGTAGTTTTGCAGGAGGGAATGTGTCCAAGTCGAATTTGCAGTCGAATTTGATGCAGGGTTGCTACGGGTGGCTGAATGAAATGAGCAAGAAAAATAACGTGAGGTGTGAAAGAATGGTGAAGATGAGAAGAGATGGAGAGTAATAAGTTGGGGGGGGGGGGGGGGGGGGGGTTTATTTTGAAATAGGAGTTGTTATTTTGAAATCAGTTTTGTTGGGATAATGAGAGTATATTTTCGTGGGGGATAATGGGTGGTTTTTTGTAAGAGTTTGATAGGGTAATTGGAGTATATGTGGATTTGGAGGTTGATGGCAGTTGTATTAATTAATGTATATGTGGATATGGAGGTTGATGGGGTAATGGGAGTATTTTGTTTCATTTATTCGGTAGATAATGGGAGTGATTGTAGGGGGTGGGTTTTTTTTTTTAATGTATATTATTATTATTTTTAAGGTCGTGGGTTTTTTTTTAAATTTATTTATTTTTTAAGGTTGTGGGTTGTTAAAAGGCATGAAAACCGGGTATGGGTCGGGTCAATTGGCCTATTGTTGGTCAATTGACGGTTTTTCACTATAAAATATTAATATAGATATACTCCTTTTGTTTTTTACGTTTCGAGAACCGAAGAATTCACTTCAAGAGAATATTACGTTTCAAGTTATAAGAAATAGTAATTGATGTTGCGCACTCGAATAACGACTATGTAGATGTTGATTATGCAAATGAATGTATTCATACGGTAACCTTTTCAGAAAAGTTGTCATAAATGCTTTGATTTTCCCGAATAATTGGGGGGGGGGGGGGAGGGGTGAAACATTCCCGTTGTCAATGACGATCGCTAAATATACATTTATTAATAAAAAGTTAATTAATGGGCTCACCTCAGCATTTATCGGGTGCAGGGGACACCTCAGCATTTGGCGGATTTTTGGGCAAGCCCGCAACGGGGGTAGTAAAGTGTAATATTGATGTGGCGGTGAGGGAGGATCGAACAGGTATTGGGCTTGTTTTTCGAGATCCTGCGGGGGCATTCTTGCACGCCGTGGGCTATCCCTTTGACGGGGAAGTCGGCAGGAGTATATGGAGCTTAGAGGCATTTACTTGGCGCTGGTAGAGGTGCATCGACTGCATTTGCGGCGGGTGGAGGTGGAAAGTGACTGTCTGGCTTGTGTGCAACGACTTCGACAGCCTGTGGAGGACATTATTGTTCAGGGCTGTCTTCTGAGGTATTGCTTAGCTCTACTCCCTAGTTTTGACTTCATTTCTTTCTTGTTTGTTCGCCGTACTGGCAATGTACATGCGCACCTTCTTGCGCGTCATTCTTTGTCTTTACTCGAAGTGACTTCTTGAGGCAGTTTGCCCCCTGGAGATGTATTAGCCGCGTGTTTTACGGACGTTAATTAATAAAATCCTTTGTTTCTCCAAAAAAAATTTATTTAATTTTTTTTTAAAGGGAAAACGCAATTTTACTAAGCCATATCGGCGAAGCAAGCATTTACAATTTCTGGTTGGGGGGGAGGTGCCCCAAACAATTAAGCCCCTCGTAGACAGACCTGCTTGAGCTAATAAATGGGCCGGCATATTGCCATTGCGCTTAATGAATAAAAAAGAACAAGACTGGAAGGTATTTGCTATACTTAGGCAGTCCGAGAACAAGACAACCGAGGGAAGATAGGTCATTGAAAGGGGCTTCCAAACGTGTTATGCAGGAGAGGGAGTCCATTTCAATGATCACAGACCTAGCTCCAAGGGTTGCTGCAGTGAAGAGTTTCAACGTCGAGGTTTCCTAAGATATGTTGCGAAAGGGCATGCTGAATTTGGCCTTCGGCGTCACGAGCAATGACTCCAATGGTGGAGGATTCACCGGAGCAGGCTGCATCTGTGTTCAACTTGAGGGCACCGGCCGATGGGGGTCCAAGTAGAAGGCCAATTCTTTGGCACTTGTGATCCAAGCGGGGATTTTCCAGCCATAATATATTCTTTAGCTTCCTCCTCCGCTGTAGAAATAAGCTGACTGACACTTGAGGATTTGTTGTCAAAATGCCAGGCACAACGAGCTTTCCAGATATGCCATAAGATGGTGATGACTGTCTCAACTTTTTCAGTCCTGCCCTCCTTTAAAAGGTAGTCAAGGAAACTGGCTAGATCCCAACTCACCGCAAAGGCTGAATCAACTAGGCTGTCGTTGACGGTCTTCCAAACAATTTCCGGCAACGAGCAATACAAGAATAGGTGCTTTAGATCCTCATCGTGGTGTCCGCAAAGTGCACAATGCCCATCATACACACAGAGAATTTTGTGTTGGGATTAAAATGTAATTACAAGATATTAAATAATAAGGATTAAATAAGTATGCTACTATAATAATTCTAGTGAAAAATAATTCTAGAATAATTTTTTTTTTTTTTTTTTTTTTTTTTTTGAAGGGTATTCTAGAATATTCTTGGTCACCAAGAAAAATAAATTTACTAGAAAATAACTTCTCCAAATTACATTATAAAAAAATTAAGGCATACATATCCCTTTGATAAATAAAATTATAATTCTATATTGTTGAAGATTCTTCTTCCCACACTATGATCTCTTCAAGACAAGTTTTTCCCGGAACCGTGAAATAAGGCGGGATTTTTTTTTTTTGGTCAGACAAGACTTCCAATGGCCCATGTGTTGGGTAAAAATAACGACCAAGCCCTATAATGATGCGACATGTTTTTATAACTTCGGCCCAAGAAAAAAAAAACCAATTCTAAGTTTTGATACTATATGGTCCAGATTCATCCACAAGTTTTACTCCTCAAATTGACTCATCATAGAAGAACTTCATATTCCGGGTAATTCTTTCCTAATCACTTTATTTGCACCGTGAACACATGTGAATGATTCTGGACCACACAGCTTTGAATTTGAGTTGAAACTATGTGGTCCAGATTCGTCCGCATATTTTACTTTCTTCAAATGGACTCACCATAAAAGAACTTCTTGTTCCGTGTTATCGTTGTTTACTTGCATTTTGTCATGTTACGATCATTTTGTATTATTATGGCTATATTGTACTCTTATAAATTTTGGTGGGTGTGGCGGTGTCTTTTTTTCATGGAAATAAAAAACTTAGAAATGGTTTTTTTTTTCTTCCTTTGTGCGCCGGCCAGGCTGAGAGTGTGAGGAGGTTTGACAAGAAATATAGGACGTGTTTGGTAGGGAGAAAAAAGACGAGAAAAGATAAGATTTTTTTTTTCTTTTCTCAACTTACTACATTTTCTCGAAATGTATTTCTTTTCTCTATTTTTAATTCTCAGCCTTTCCTGGAGAAAAGTAAATGGAGAACAGAGAAGTCCTCGTTCCCTCCACATACTTGAGAATCAATTCTTTTCTCATGTCTATTCTTAATACTTCTCTTTTCACAGTTTTTCTCTATACCAAACATACCCATAAATAACTTTGGTGAAAAAACCGTGGGGTGGGAGGGGGGGGGTTCTTGTTGTTCCAAAAGAAAACATAAATTTTTCTGGTGGAAAAAAATAGGGTAAATTCATTTAATACACTATATTCTGAAAATAAATCGTTTCTACGCCTGATTTTTTTTAATATAAGGTCTATCCCCGCCCAAAAAGAGGACGGCACCGCTCAGCAATAGACGATACTGCTCATTTTCAGCGCTCCCCACCGCCCATCTTATTGGCAGTGCCATCTTTTTAATGGGCGGTGGGGAGCGCGGAAAATGGACGGTACTATCCTTCTCTGTGTGGTACCGTCCTCTTATTGGGCGTGGATTTTCGGGAAAGGGCGGACGTGTCGTTTTACGAAAACGAAATATTATATTTTTTTTACTTCTTTTATGGAGTTAAGTATTTTTTTAATATATATATACATTTAAGTCGAAATATATGTATATATTTTGGAAGAGAAAATCTGATTTTTATTTATTAAGGAATAATTAATGAAAAGAAATAATAGGTTATTTTGAGAATGGTTATTTAAGGAAAATAATCAGCTCATTAGTCACACAACCTATCAGCCGAAAATCAGACTTAAACGAACTCTGAGATACGCTTTGGAGCAATAGAGAAAGGGCTAGGAGATTTCGTCCAATTTCCAAGCCGTTTCTCAACCGTTTTCTGATTCGAGTAGAGCGTTGGAATCGTCGTGAAGAGGGCGTCGTTTCAGTACTAAAAGTTGGGAGCTTTGTCAAGGAATGTAATTTCGACCTAGATATGTTTTTGGGATGAGTTTTAGAGATTAAAACTCTTAACTTTCGTAGTTTTGCTATAATCGAAGCATGTGATCGAATCTAACCTATTTTGGAATTGATCACATAGGGTTTCTGTGAGAAATAGGGTCGTTTTGCTGCTGTTTCTGGGAGTTTGAGATTGGATTGCTTGCTATCAAGTAAGAGGATCTTCCTACAAATTAATTACGGTTTATTTGGGTTTGTGTTATGGTTTGATGTGATTTTATGCTAGAAATCATACCTTCATGTTGCTTAAGGGTCAAGAGCTGTTATGGTTTATAAAAGTGATGTTTTCTGCTATTTTTCTGAGTTTTATGATGTTGAACATGTTTGGGAACGATTATGGATCGTTTAAGGGTAGAAAAACTTAGTTTTGGGTGTTATAGCGCTTAGTACGAATGCACCGAAGCCAGTGCGGGCGCACTGGGCAGGCAAAAAGTCCATTTTTACATTCACAGGCTTGGTGCAGACGCACCAGAAGCCAGTGCGGACGCACTGGATCAGCAGAGAGTTTCGATAAGCTTCAGGTCGCTCAGTGCGAGCGACACTGAATCCCAGTGCGGGCGCACTGACCCTGTTTTTGATAATTAAATTGCTTTAAGCCATGAATCTAGTCTTGAATGTTGTTCTTTGATCTTATAACATTAATTAAATATAAACAAGCCTTGATTGAGTTTCTGATGCTTTTAGTTCCGGCACTGAATGTACTCTTCAAGGGAGTTGAAGTTCGGGACCGTCGAAAGGTCATGATAGGCTTGTGCTTTGGTGAGCTAGAGTTCATCAATGTATGTGTATTTGATAGGATGTGGTGTCTAGCTGTCTAAGTGAGGGAGTAGAGTCGTTAAGGTGAGATTTGCTTTGAAAACACTTAGGTGGCTAGTTAACGACAAATTATAAGTACATACTTGAATAGTAAGAAGATTAAATGTCATGTCACTCTTGGATAGGCACATGTGAACATTGGCTATGTGACTCGTCCGGACAAGTGGATAACTCTGTGACCTACTAGCGGCCAAATGACATGGGAACTTCACCGGACGTGTATGCATACCGGGGAATCCCGGGACCAATAGTGCATAATATTGTTGGTTGGCAACATCTCGTGGTGGACACACCTCGCGTAGTGCCCTTGAGTGCTGACGTAACCAAGATAAGTTGAGGTAGAAACGTATAGTCATGACATGTTGATGGAAATGAGTGAACCCTAGATTGAGTCGGTCTTATAAAGATAATCTTATAATTATAAATCATATTTAATTTGTAGCATCTACCTCTTATTGAGTACTTTGTACTTACCTCAAATGCATTGTTTTTCTATGTGTTTGGGGGAGAGAAGATGAACAGGTAGATCCGGAGTTCGAGGAAGACTTTGATGACGACGTTTGAGGACGCCGACGTTGAAGCTTTATTTTTCTTTTTTTTAATGATACATTAGATCTTGTACTCTCTTTAGTACTTTCTTTTGGAGGATTTCGTACGTTGTTACTTTTCGTTTGGTTTTCTTCCAATGTAATAAAGTTACATTTTCTATCTTTAGAATCTTGAGTTTCTATTCTTGTTTGATGAATAAAATATATACCCTAGTCTTTTGCTTCCGTTTTGCTTTACTCGATACGACGTAGTACAGACTTATGTATAATATGGAATTTATTTTATATTATACGTGTCGAACGTTTCTTTTCCGGATAAGGAATCGGCGTCCGAGAACGGAGCGTTACAGTTGGTATCAGAGCCAGGCGTCTTTTAGGCTTCCTTTCTTTTAAGATAAGACTTCTTTAGATCTCTTAGTAACGTTCTGGTTTTCTTTGATCATCAGGATGGTGACCACAAGAACTGGAGCTCATGGCGAAGAGACCTCAGAGCCAAAGAAGATAGTCCGACACCTGTTGTAGGAGGTGGTTTCGTGCGGCAGAATCCATCCCCTCACCCAACCTACACTCCAAGGCCTCGAGAAAGCCCGTCACCACGACCTCGTCAGAATCCTACCCCACGACCTCAGCGGAGCTCAACACCACAACCTCAGTTTCAGCAGGAACCAAGGTATACCTACATCTATAGTGAACCTAGGGAAGCGCCCATACGCGTCTTTATGATAAGAGATATTCCACCAGTCTATGTACCTCCAATGACCAACATCTACCCTCCACCACCACCAATGAGCCACCTTTCTCCACCAGTGTTCCATCATCAGCAACAACAGACCTTCTACCCTCTACCAGTAGGTCTCACCCCTCGACATATTATACCACCTTCACCACGTTTTGATCACCCGCAAGGCATTGGCTACCCACCCTATGGTTTCTACCAACCCCATCACACCACAGCTCATCACCAAAGATACCACCCATATCAGACCGAACCTCAAGTGATCCCTCCCCAACAGCCTCAACCACCACCATACCCTCAACAACAGCCTTACCAACCACAAGTACCTTTTGGAATCCCTTCAATTTACCAACCAGCCCCACCAGTTATACCACCTATGAGCAAGCACAGCCGGTTGATTGGTACTCAAAGTTGAAGAGGAATCGGGTTCAAGATTTTCATGGGAATCTGGAACCGGTCAATGCTGAAGCATGGTTGAGAAGCTTTGAGAAATCGTGCAGAAACATAAACGTCCCCGAGTCTGAGATGGCCTAGTTAGCAATTGGTTTTCTTTTAGGTGCAGTTGAAGCTTGGATCGATGCCATAGAGAGCAGTAATGGGAAATTGACTGACTGGAAAGGGTTCAAGGTCTTGTTTTACAATGAGTAGTTCCTAGCGACAATGCTAGCAGATAAGGCGAGCCTGTTCTTAAGTCTTAAGCATGGCCTTCATATGACGGTATCTCAATATACAAACAAGTTCAATGAGTTGGGAAGGTTCTACCCTGAGCTTATGATTATTGAAGAGAGGAAGATGGAACTGTATAAGGATGGGTTGTCCTACGAAATACAATCTGGCATGTTGGGTTTCACAACGAGAAACATGGATGAACTGTTGAATAAAGCTTTGGAGGTTGAGACGTTCAAGAAGAAGCCCACCGTTGTTATCGGAAATAAGAGAAGTTTTGGAACGAGTCAAGGCTATCACCGAGGAGCACCGCATCAGAAGGTGAAGAAGACATCAGCACCACCATCGTCAAGCGCACCTCTGTGCCAAAAGTGCAAGAGGAACCACATCGGTGAATGCCGAGTGGGCACATATGGTTGCTTTACCTGTGGAAAACATGGACACATAGCAAATAATTGTCCATTAAAGGGGAACAAAGGAGCTCGGAACCAAGGAAATGGAAAAGGAGGTTCAAGTCGCCCAGTTCGAGTTTTCGCCGTAGATGCAGAGTATGCAGAGGACGATAATGTTCTTTCAGGTACCTTTATTTGTTTGTTCTAATTTATTAAACTACTTTTATAGAACGTTAAATCATGTTGTATCTGTATTTAAATAAATGAATTCACTTCTTAGGTACGATAATATTAGACAACTTAGCGGTTATGGCCTTGTTTGATACGGGGGCGTCTAACACGTTTGTGTCGTCTAAGACAACTAAGAAGTTGAATATACCTTCAGAGACCTTAAGAAAACCTTGGATCATATCGATGCAAGAGTGACTAGGACGATACCTCAAGTGGATTTTCGAGTAGGATCATATCGATGCAAGAGTGACTTCATAGTTCTGGACTTTTCGGATTTCGATGTAATTCTTAGTATAGATTGTCTATCTGAGAACTATGTTCACCTGGATTGTAGAGAAAAGAGAGTGACCTTTAAGGTACCCGGAAAATCATCTAAGACTTATCAAGTTAAGGTTTACAAGCCTAGTAAGCAGTGACATCCGATAATATCAGCAGTTAAGGCGATAAAAGCTTGTCAAAAGGGTTGTGAGGGCTACTTGTTATACGCAGTGGCTGTGGAACAAGTGAAGCCTAAGTTAGAGGAAACCCCTGTAGTAAAAGAGTACCCAGAAGTGTTTCCAGAAGAGTTACCGGGAAACATGTCGGATAGAGAGATAGAGTTCGAGATCAAGTTGATACCAGGAGCGGCACCAGTTGCTAAGGCACCCTATAGGATGACACCGGCTGAATTGAAAGAGTTGAAAGCTCAACTCAAGGATATGCTCGAGATAAACATAATTCAGCCTAGTACCTCACCTTAGGGAATCCCATGTTTTGTTCGTTAAGAAGAAAGATGGTAGCATGAGAATGTGCATCGACTACAGAGCTTTGAATAACCTTACCATCAAGAATAAGAACCCCTTACCAAGGATTGATGATCTTTTTAATCAGTTGCAAGGCAAGAGAGTGTTTTATAAGATTGATCTTAGGTCAGGGTATCACCAGTTGTAGATAGGTATAGACATTATGAGTTCTTAGTTATGCCCTTTGGACTCAGTAATGCTCCATCTACATTTATGGATTTAATACAATGGGTTTTCATGCCATACCTGGATAAGTTTATGATACTATTCATAGATGACATCCTAGTTTACTCAAAGAACGAGAAAGAGCATGAAGAACACCTAAAGATAGTGTTGAATACCTTGAAGAAGAACTAGATGTATGCTAAGTTCTCAAAGTGCAACTTTTGGTTGAAGCAATTCAGTTTCTTGGGTCATGTCATTTCTGGAGATGGCATTCAAGTTGATACGGAGAAGATCAAAGCAGTTGAGAAATGGTCCAGACCGACTATAGTTTCAGAAGTGAGAAGTTTTCTCGGTTTGGTTGGCTGTTATAGGAAGTTTGTACAAGACTTCTCAAAGATAGCACCTCACTCACCCGACTCACACAAAAGAATGTGAAGTTTGAGTGGACTATACGAAGAGGCTTTCCAGACATTGAAAAAAAAATTGACTACATCCCCAGTTTTGGCAGTTCCGGAGATCTTTGATAACTACGATGTCTACACTGATGCTTCGGGACAAGGTTTAGGTTGTGTGTTGATGCAAGGAGGAAAATTGATTGCTTATGCGTCTAGACAGCTAAAGGTGCATGAAGAGAATTATCCAACACATTACTTGGAGTTGGCAGCGGTGGTGTTTCCCTTAAAGATTTGGAGGCACTACTTGTATGGAGTTAAGTCTAGGATCTTTACCGACCATAAGAGCTTAAAGTATTTCTTCACCCAGGAGAATCTAAATATGAGAGAGAGGAGATGGCTAGAGTTCGTAAAGGATTACGACTTGGACATTCAATACCATCCGGGTAAATCCAATGTGGTTGCAGATGCATTGAGCAGAAAACCAGTGTTTGCAGTTTCAAGCGTTGAAGATGTGTAGAAAGGTTAGATGGGATAAAAATCTGAGGTTTTGATCAAATTGAAGATCGATAGTTTGTGGCACCGTTGTTAGAAAGATCCGAGTTGATGGATGATATTCGGGAAAAGCAAGATGAAGATCCAGTGTTGGTTGATTTGAAGCGGGTTGCAAGGGAAAACCTACAGTGGGCTGTGTTTTAGATAAGAATGGGAACCTATGGTACCAGGATTGGTTGTGTGTGCCTAATGTTGGCGATCTAAGGCAAAGGGTTATGGAAAAAGCACAGAGGATTGCTTTTGCAGTTCATCCAGGAGCTACCAAAATGTACAATGATTTGAAGGAAAAATTTTGGTGGCCTTCCATGAAAGTGGAAATAGCCAAGTATGTAGCAGAATGCGATACTTGCCAAAAATTTAAAGCGGAGCACAGAAGACCAGGAGGAATGCTTAAGCCTTTGGATATCCCCGAATGGAAAATGGGATAAGATCACGATGGATTTTATCACCGGTTTACCGAAGACAAAGAGTGGACATGATGCGATTTGGTGATTGTTGATAGATTGACCAAATCAGCTCATTTCTTGCCAACGAAAGTTGATATGTCCTTGAAGAAGAAGATGACACTATACTTGGATAACATAGTGAAGTTGCACGGAGTAGCTATCTCGATAGTTTCGGATCATGACAGCCGGTTTGTCAGGTAATCCTGGAGAAGTTTGCAAAGGGCTTTAGGTACAAAGTTGGATTTGAGTACGGCCTTCCATCCTCAAACAGACGAACTGTCCGAATAGACCATCCAAACACTCGAAGATATGCTAAGAGCTTTTGTTTTGGAAGTAGTCAGATCATGGGATGACTACCTACCCGTTGCATAGTTTGCCTACAACAACAGTTGTCACGCAAGCATAGGTATGCCACCGTTTGAAGCTTTGTATGGGAGAAGATGTCGAACGCCACTGTTTTGGGATGAAGTCGGGGAAAGACAAGTCACCGGGCCGGAATTGGTTGAGCAAGCTAAAGAAAGGGTTCAGTTGGTTAAGAAGAATCTGAAGGCGGCACAAGATAGACAGAAAAGTTGGGCAAATGTTAGAAGAAGACCTTTTGAGTTCGATGTCGGTGAAAGAGTTTATCTACGAGCTTAACCAATGAAAGGAGTCAAACGTTTTGGACAAAGGAGAAAGCTAAGCCCAAGGTATATTGGACCGTTTGAGATTCTGGAAAGAGTTGGACCCTTGGCTTATAATCTTAAGTTACCGGAATCAATGTCGAAAGTTCATAATGTTTTCCACGTATCAATGTTGAAGAAGTGTTTGACAAAGACTGATGTTGAAGCTATGGTTGATCCAGAAGTTCTTCAGGATAATATTTCTTATGATGAGAAACCGATCAAGATTCTAGACCGGAAAGAAATGATGATCAAGAGACAAATGATCCCTTTGGTTTTGGTGCAATGGAGCAATCATTCACCGAATGAAGCAACTTGGGAAGTTGAAGACGACATGATCAGCGAGTTCCCAGAGTTTATGGACTTGCCAACTAAGTTCTAGTTTCGAGGACGAAACTCCTCTTAAGGGGGGATGAATGTAATATTCTGTTTTTCGAGAAATGACAGACGTGTCATTTTGCGAAAACGAAATATTATATTCTTTACTTCTTTTATGGAGTTAAGTATTTTTTAATATATATATATAAAAGTCGAAATATATGTATATAATTTGGAAGAGAAAATCTGATTTTTATTTATTAAAGAATAATTAAGGAAAAGAAATAATAGGTTATTATTTTGAGAATGGTTATTTAAGGAAAATAATCACCTCATTAGTCACATAACCTATCAGCCGAAAATCAGACTTAAACGAACTCTGAGAAACGCTTTGGAGCAATAGAGAAAGGGCTAGGAGATTTCTTCCAATTTCTAAGCCGTTTCTCAACCGTTTTTAGATTCGAGTAGAGCGTTGGAATCGTCGTGAAGAGGGCGTCATTTCAGTACTAAAAGTTGGGAGCTTTGTCAAGGTATGTAATTTCGACCCAGATGTGTTCTTGGATGAGTTTTAGAGATTAAAACTCATAACTTTCGTAGTTTTATTATAATCGAAGCGTGTGATCGAATATAACCTATTTTGGAATTGATCACATAGGGTTTCTATGAAAAAGAGAGTCGTTTTGCTGTTGTTTCTGGAAGTTTGGAGATTGGATTGCTTGCTATCAACTAAGATGATCTTCCTACAAATTAATTACGGTTTATTAGGGTTTGTGTTATGGTTTGATGTAATTTTATGCTAGAAATCATACCTTCATGTTGCTTAAGGGTCAAGAGCTGTTATGGTTTATAAAAGTGATGTTTTCTGCTATTTTTCTGAGTTTTATGATGTTGAACATGTTTGGGAACGATTAGGGATCGTTTAAGGGTAAAAAACTGAGTTTTGGGTGTTACATCGCTTAGTGCGGATGCACTGGGTATGCAGAAAGTCCGTTTTTACATTCACATGCTTGGTGCGGATGCACCAGTAGCCAGTGCGGACGCACTGGCTTAGCAGAGAGTTTCGATAAGCTTTAGGTCGCTCAGTGCGGGAGCACTGGCCCTGTTTTTTATAATTAACTTGCTTTAAGCCACGAATCTAGTCTTGAATGTTGTTCTTTGATCTTATAACATTAATCAAATATAAACAAGCTTTGATTGGGTTTCTAATGCTTTTAGTTCCGGCACCGAATGTACTCTTCAAGGGAGTTGATGTTCGGGACCGTCGGAATGGCATGATAGGCTTGTGCTTTAGTGAGCTAGAGTTCATCAATGTCTGTGTATTTGATAGGATGTGGTGTCTAACTGTCTAAGTGAGGGAGTAGAGTCGTTAAGGTGAGCTTTGCTTTGAAAACACTTAGGTGGCTAGTTAACGACAAATTATAAATATATACTTGCATAGTAAAAAGATTAAATGTCATGCCACTCGTGATAGGCACATGTGAACATCGGCTATGTGACTCGTCCAGACAGGTGGATAACTCTGTGACCTACTAGCGGCCAAATGACAAGGGAACTTCACCGGACGTGTATGCATACCGGGGAATCCAGGGACCAATAGTGCATAATATTGTTGGTTGGCAACATCTCGTGGTGGACACACCTCGCGTAGTGCCCTTGAGTGCTGACGTGACCATAAGTAAGCTAGAAACGTATAGTCATGACATGTTGATGGACATGGAGTGAACCCTAGATTGAGTCGGTCTTATAAAGATAATCTTATAATTATAAATCATATTTAATTTGTAGCATCTACCTTTTATTGAGTACTTTGCACTTACCTCAAATGCATTATTTTTCTATGTGTTTGGGGGAGAGAAGATGAACAGGTAGATCCGGAGTTCGAGTAAGACTTTGATGACGACGTTTGAGGACGCCAACGTTGAAGCTTTATTTTTACTTTTTTTATGATACATTAGATCTTGTATCTCTTTAGTACTTTCTTTTGGAGGATTTCGTACGTAGTTACTTTTCGTTTGGTTTTCTTCCGATGTAATAAAGTTATATTTTCTATCATGCGAATAGAACCTCCATTCTTTTACTATACAAAAGCTCTGGAGGGGAAAAGAAAAATAGAATCACCAAGACAATCTCATCACCATATATAGGAGACTTCTTGCTATATATTTCAGCTAATTAAAGCAAAGGTTATGTTGTCTATCGTATTCATAATCATTTGTCTCACAACCATTCCAGCTCTATCCATAAATTCTTCTTTTAACAATCATACTTTAAAGAAGAAGGATTTGTCATGAATCTCATTCACCTTGAATTAATCTATCCGACAAAATACCCCCCTGGATCTACATTAATAGATCGAGTTGACTTGGCGCTCAATAGAGTTGTTAGACGATCTGCTCTACCCAACAATGTAAATGTAATGGGCTTATCAAAAGCCAACAAGAATCAAACATCCTATCTAGAAAAAGCAGTTGGAAAGATAAAAACTGGAGGTGCAACATTTTTTGCCGAAATTTTCATTGGTACCAAGCTTCTACGTCAATATGTAGACTTTGATACAGGTGGTCAATTCCTATGGGACCAACGCAAAGGATACCGCAAAGGGCATTAAACTAGAAACCAAGTATATGATCCCAATTTATCAAGATCGTTTAAGAATTAACGGCTGGAACGGAAACGGGTATTGCAGGAGAGTACCTGGTGGTGGATGTGACCAGAAAGACCGTTGCAAGTACGCCATCAGATTCAAAGACGGTAGTCATAGCATTGGCTAACTTGGGCTTCGAGACAATCACATTGGATCGTCATCCCCCAACATCTCAGGCCCATAATGTAGTTATTTGGTTGTGGGATTAATATTCACGACACAAACCAATACCCTAAAGATGACGGTGTTTTTGGAATCGGGACAATACTAGAACACAAAGTAGAAGCACATGACTTGAATATGAAGATCGATACTGGGTCAACATTATCATTTGTGAAACAGGCCATCCAATTACAAATCATCCACTTGGTCCAGGCAGAAATGAGAAATAGGATGGAAAAAATACAAGTAAAGAAGTATGCTGGATGCACTATGTTATAGAGGGTCGTAAATTCCAAAGCCGTTTGCCCGGATGAATCTAGTGTTAAGTCCTCATACCACCATTCACTAGGACGCAGATGCAATGTTTTGGAAGATACCCCAAACAAATATATTCTGTATGATATTTCGTAATGCAACTCATTCTAAGGATAATATAATTGGGGCAACACCACAACAAACTTCGCTAAGACAACACACATTCAAGACCTCACGAAACAAATGATACAAAGACGAAATGAATTGAAACTGAAAATTGCAGCAGCAAAGTCATACAGATTCATTAAAATAGTAGAAATAGTTTTTGAAAAAAAGAAGACTAATATTCCAAAATGTTGATTAGGTAACGAAAAGCGGTCCACAAGACACAATATTAATAAAGCAACAAACTCGACACACAATGCATCCAAAATCCTTCACTTAAAGCTTGCTGCTGCATATTCAAAATGTAGATCTACTTGATCTTCTTCTTTGGCCTCAACTGCAAATTCAATACCAATTGAACATCATCAGTAAAAAAAACTGAAACAAAAACAAACGCATGCGCAAGGGAATAAGTTAGTCGAGCTACTCGTACTCGTTTAGCAAAAGCGTTTCGACTTGATTTGGTATTTTCAAGCTCAAGCTCAAGCTCGAGTCGAGCTAATTAAATAATTAATCAAGCAGATTTCAAGTTTTATAATCTAGTAACCAAAGATCGGGATTTATTTAATCAACAACAGTATATACAGGATTAATTAATTATTAGATAGTATACTACATAAACCATTAAATACAAGTCAAGTCAGAGGTGTAAACGAATAAAGTTCGAGCTTGGCACGTGTAATAGAAATTGAATAGTTAAACAAATTATAGAAATAAATTAAGCTCAAGAGTCTTATTTCAATTAGTAAGCAAGTAGTCACATGTAAACAAATATAAGTTCGAGCTTGCCACATGTAATAGAAATTGAATAGTTAAACAAATTATACAAAAAATCAAGCTCAAGAGTCTTATTTCAATTAGTAAGCAAGTAGTCGAGTTCAATGACACCCCAAGCACACATGACTATGGGAAAGCAAAAACATGAAAATGAAGAGCATTAAAAGAATGATGACCTGGTTGGTGTGCCCACACTTCTTTTTCCTGCAGTTGACTGCTCTAGGATGCAAACGAGCATAGCACCTGAAACCAACGAAAAAATCAGCATCACAGTTATACATGCATCAGTTCAACACAGCCTGCAAGTGAAAGTCTGGTCATCTATAAAATAACACAGTATATCATGTTAAAAACGTGTACATGTAAACTAGGGAAGATAATGTTTCAAACTTGTATTGGTTAATTTCACAGAATAAAGACACATTCTAGTAATAAGATTTCAAGCTACTAGATCCTATAGATTCAATTGTCAATCATAGGCTAATTTTACAGCCTTTACAAGACATCCATGAACTTTCAGTAATTCCAAGTAACGAACTAGTAAACACTTTTCACTGTTTGATAATTAGATTAGTATGAACATATAAAAGGATAAAAGAGGTCTCATACAAGTAATGCTTTTTCACTATACAAACTATGAGCCCAGCTACTTATTAAAGCCAAATTCAACCCAATCTGTAAAGCTCAATTTGATATCATTTCTAAAGGCAGTCAACTTCTTCTTATGCATTAAATGGTTGTAACTTGTAACTCCCATTGTATGAATCTAAAACAAACTAAGGAATGAAAGAGCCTGCTAAAATTTCATTGGAAGTGCCAGGAATCAAAAATAGGGTCAAAAAGAGATGATTGCTTAAAAAGAAGGATTAATTTCCCCCAAAATTAACTACAAGTCTTTGAACACCGTGCAGGAGAAAATTATTTGAAATTGTTGGGACAATATGCAAGCCGGGATCGACTAGTAAACCAGCAAGTGCGTAACAAATTAAAATCAAACAGAAATCTTTCGAATAATAATAATTTTGCAGCTAACGTCAAACAGACAAAATGAAAGGTAAGCAAAGGTTAATTGTAATGAAACACATACCCAACCCAATCTATTCATTAAAAATGGACAGCTCTAATTGCAAGAAAGACAATTCTCATAAGGTAGATTCTATAACATGAAAATCCAGAGTAGACAACTGTCTGGTGTATCATTGTAACATGAAAACCTTTTAGCTGTAAATACTATCCATGAATTCCATATAAAGCTACCCAAAAAAGTGAATGAAAACACACACAAATACAAGCTTAACGAATGAAAATTGATAGGATAGCATAAAGATTAAACATACTTGCGGCAGATCATCTTATCCTGATTGTATTTCCTAGCCAAAGCCATCAGCGAGGGCTCAATAATCCCTCCACGAAGCCTCAGTACCAGATGCAAAGTTGATTCTGCATTTAAGTTTCAAAATTAAATCTAACAACAATATATCCTGGCCAAAAAAATTTGTAAAATGGGAAAAACAAAATGGACAACGTAACGCAGAGATCAAAATGAAACCTTTCTGGATATTGTAGTCGGCGAGGGTTCGGCCATCCTCCAACTGCTTTCCAGCGAAAATCAGCCTCTGCTGGTCCGGTGGAATCCCTGCAAATCAAATCAAAAACACCAACATATCCACTAAAGTAACCTAAAATACAAATACAACTCATGAATGCGTAAAAGGAAACAGATAAGTACCTTCTTTGTCTTGGATTTTAGCCTTGACATTGTCGATGGTATCACTGGACTCGACCTCAAGGGTGATGGTTTTACCTGTAAGGGTTTTCACGAATATCTGCATCTTCTTCCTCCTCTCCTCTTCTCCCCGCTTCGCTCTTGCTTTTTGGCAGTCAAACCAGGTTTTGCAATGAACAAATTTCTCAGGTTTACGTTTATATATGGCTAGGGTTTTGAGATGGGCCTCTGATAATACATAACCCTAACAAGAGCTTTGGGCCCGTTTTAAAGAATGCCTGAATTATAGGACCCTGATCCATAATATTATAAACTTTTTGATACAATTGTTCTTAGATTAGCATGTAGTCATGTACTACTCCAGAAATAAAATATTAGCATGTTATGTCGTTATCTTTTTTATTCTTTTTTATCATGCAAAAAAAAATTTGATTAGTGAGTGAAAAAAAGATTGACCTGGTTAATGACACCATACTCAATATAGCACACTTCGAATAAAATTTAACTTAAATTGATTGTAATGTCAATAACAGTGCGAAAAAAATGTAATGATACCCAAAGCGACTTCCCCATGTATATAGGCAATACTTGTAGGTTGTTTGATGGTTCGTGGACGCAACAGAGGGCTCAAATAACTTTGGATCATGCTATAAATTGTCAGTTACTCATTGAGGATGCTCCAATGTCATCATCACCGCAATGGAGGTTGTAGTTGGCATGACATGATTCCATCATTGTGGCGTCCGGTTGTTGTAGCGACACATATGGCTCCAAAATTTAAAATTCACGATTTATTTTGCTTTTACCACTTAAAGTAATCGAGTGATACACAAAACAAATATTGAGGTCTGCAGTCAAAAGTAAACATCAACAACTTTCGATTTTCTTTAGAAGGTGAATGTATTTGTTTGATTTTATAAAGTTGCGCACGATCAAAATTTACCGTAAAATAATAAATTTTATACTTAAATTATTTTTAATGCATTCAAGACTCTATGATTCCCAAGTAGTTAATGATTTGAGAATGTCTCATGAGATAACATGTTCGATCCTATGCAAAAGATGCTAAATTAAAAAGCTTTGGAGCATAGTCTTACTTTCGAATAAAAATTGAACTCATGCGAATACCTTTCTAAACAAACCCCGATTCAGTCGGACGACTCGGACCACTTTTCAAACACCGAAGAGATTTTATGATAAAACGGTTGTAAAAAGGTTGTATCAAATGATATACATTAGAATTTCCTATATTTAGTCTTTTTTATATAATACACTTTCATCGTGTGCGAGAGGTTATGAATAAATAGTTGTAATATATATTATTTGATACAACATTCATACAACGGTTCTATTGTGATTTTTTTTCTAAACAGTAGTAGTTTTCCAAACATTCATACGAAAAATTTCTTGAGTAGCTTTGGCCTTTGGGCATACTCAACTTTTTTTGGTATTATATTAATCTAAATAAATCTAAGGGATTTTTTTTGTGATATATAATTCTACGAAAGTTGCATCAAGTGACAACATAACAACATAAAAGTCTTTTATTTTTTACTTTTCAAACACAATAAGAATGTAATATATGAATAAAAAATAAAAATAAAAGCATAACATATGTCACTTGATACAATTTGTCTACATTTGTTGCATATAAAATCTCTCTAATCTAAGCCGCTTCTAGTATACTCCCTCCGTCCAATTTTATTTTGTTGGATAAATTATCAATCTAGCATGCTGTTTAACACGTAATTCAAACAAAAACGAAAATAGAAAATGAGATAGAAAACTTATTGACTGAGGCGAGTACAACACTCTGTCCTTAAGACGTTTTTGCCCCGATTATGTGCACACGGTAATGACAATCGTCTCTCAAGATACAACAATCATACCTTCTTCGGATTGTTGTACTTCAATAAGAAGAAGACGGCGAACCGATCATGTTCTGTAAATCTCTTCTTTACTCGAAAAATATGCAAAGTATTTGAATGAGTATTTGAAAGCATTTGGCCAGAATTTTGTCTAAGAAAAATATATAAAATCTACATCTTTTTTCATTGCAATGTTAGGATTATATAGGAAAAATGTGTTCGATAATTTAAAGGTTGCAACCTTTAACTGAAATGATACAATCTCTTATGGGGTCGTAATATTTCACCGAACCTTTGCGACCCTCCATTAATTTTAATACAAATATCTTCAACATATTTGTCAATATTTCATTTGTTTTTTGTGTCTCAAATAAGTGTCCATTTTGTGCATTATCTTAACGATATTTATAACGTGTGGGCATTAAACGGTTCAACTATAATTTTTATCATGTGCAGAAAAGAAAAAAAAAGCTACTCCCTCCGTTTTTTTTTATCTGTCACATTTCAGTTTTTACCATTTTTTTATTTATCTGTCATTTTACATTTCCAATGCAGCATTTATTATTTTTTCTTCCTTTACCAACAAAATATTTACATCTCCAATAAAAAAAACACAATTCCAATACTAAAAACTCCTTTACCAACAAAACATTTACATCTCCAATGAAAAAATACATTTCCAATACACACATTAATTACTTTCTTAATCTGTGTGATTCTTCTCTCTGCGACATATATATAAAAACGGAGGGAGTATAATTTTTATGAAAAGGCAAACCGGACAAATTAAACAGGAAGGAGAGGAGAGAGTATGAATCTTTTTTTTATCTCTTTTGTTTTGACAAAGCTTCTAGTGGCTGTGTAAGACGAATTTCCTCGTCAAGAAATCCAAATGGAGTAAATACTAAAATAAAATAAAAAAAATTGTTTATCTTGAAAATATCGCTAATTAATCTCACCATTTCTTCAAACGATTTCAACGCTGATACAGTAAAAACAGTCCATTGTATTTCCGCAAACACAACTGTTTTAGAAACTGTTAATATTTTTACTGTCAATATTAATAAATCTCAATTAGCATCACTAATTGCTAAAGGAAAGTGATTCATTGTTTTTTGGCCGGCGATGGGTGGAAGACAGAAGAATTACTCTGTAAATTGTAAAGATTACGAGCTCCGTGAAGAGGTCGGCCATGGCGCTAGTGCTACTGTGTATAGAGCGATCTATATCCCGTCCAATGATGTTGTTGCGGTCAAGTGTTTGGATCTCGATCGCTGTAACTGTAATCTGGTTCGTGTGATCCTGTTTTAGATACATGTTTTTGAATATTTTGGTGCTGAATTGTCCCGTCCTGTTTACAGATTAGCTCAACTAGCTGTATTGCATTCTGAGACTTCATATGTGTTTTTATCTGATTATGTTACTATCATTTACTTCTTCCTTTTTCCATTCTATGTTTAGGTTCGGATTTGAATAGCATGTTTTGTTTAATTTATAGCATAAAGTAGAGCTGTCTAACTGATATTTGAACTTGGAAGTTGGAACCATAGTTTGGAAATAAGGTGCCCAAGTTTAATGCATGATTACAGTTTTTAGTTTGCAATTGCATTGTATTTTGCAATTACATTCGTAATCATTACTGATTTTGTTGGGTGTTGTTTTATCATAAAATTGTATTTTCCAATATCTGCTCACATCGCAACTCTTTCATATCCGGAAGTTCTTGCTATATTTGTTTTGGACCTTTTGGTGATTAGTATATCATCACTGCTGTTGGCTAGGAATGAATAATTTGCCTTAATCTATGTCTACATGTTTGGTCGGTTAGCTTATTTTTCTTAAAGGTCCTGCAAAGAGCTATCTGGTGATTATTTCGTCTTTTGAAGCTTTCAACGAACTGGCTTTGTTAACAATATACACTTGAAAATTAATTTCTTTGTGTGGTTTTTCATGGTGCTTCCAGTAAGGTCTGATTGAAGTGCTTTTATTAAGTGAAGCTAATAGAATTGGAAAAGCAAACACTATTAGTGGCTTAGACGCAGGAGGCAGTCTTGTAATATACCCAATCAATTCTCTACATATCACATGTAATTGACTTTTTACTTCATTGTAGTTAGTTAGTTTTTTTCATTCGTTTGCAAGGTGGCCGAACTGATTGACTTTCACCAACCCCGCCATTGAGTTTGAAATGCAGCAGTAAGTTGTTATATGACCACAGGCCACAGGTTTGAGTTTTGAAAACTACTTCTTACAGAACTCTATTGTGAGACTTTGTATGGAAGGCAAAATGGCCTGACCCTTCCTTCTTACCCTACATGGTCGAGAGGCTTCTATGCATATGACTCCCCCTTTTAGTTGGTGAGTGGCATACTTTTTTTAACTTCTATAAATATGGACCTGCTGTACTAATATCCAATTAGTTACACAAACTTAGGACAAAAACCCTTAATTCTTGAATTATTTTGGCTTTGCTACCCAAAGTCATCATAGTAACATTTCTCTCTCTCTCTCTCTCTCTCTCTCTCTCTCTCTCTCTCTCTCTCTCTCTCTCTCTTTTACTGCTTAGTTTTTCTTGGTTTGGAGGGTGAGTGGGGGGAGGGGGGAGGGGGGTAATCACCATCTCTCTCTCTTTTACTGCTTAGTTTTTCTTGGTTTGGAGGGTGAGTGGGGGGGGGGGGGGGTAATCACCATACCAGCATTTTTACAAAGACAATATCCTTTGTCAAACTTAATGTTGAGGCTCATGACACATTGCACACTCACAGTCCTTAATTTGTCAATGCCTTTTCCCATCTCTATTATCTCTTGCCTTCCGAAAAGAAGATTCAAATTGTCTGATATGGTGCGCTATTGAATCTATTTTCTCTGGAGTACAGCTCCAAAAAAGGTTCTGTCAAGGTTCCATTTGCCCTCTACATGCACATCAGAGTTTCAGTTCCTCAAAGATCTCGGATTGATTGCTTTAGATCCTTTATTTGTCGTAGAAGTTGGAAGCTCCTTTTTTTTTCAGCACAACGTACCCTTCAAAACCAATTTTTTACTGACCATAGATTAGGAAGTAAATCACGATTATGATATGAACTCTTTTTGAATGCATGGTCTGTGCTATAAGGCAAAAGACGAAAAGAGCATACCAATACTGTTTGAGAACCATCTATTCCAAGATTAGCAATTCATTTCTGAATTGTATGAATAAGTAGGCGCCTTTGGGGAAACCAAAAAGAGGGAAATGAGTCAATGGAATCAAAGGGAAATATTATTATCAGTTTTACAAAAGGAGGTGACAAGCAACAGGTTATGACACAGGCAATCATACCCCCCACCCACCCCAAAAAAAAGATCAGTAACAAAAAAGAGAACTGATATGAATCTGGAACCGATTACTACTCAAGATCCTATGACATTTCACGTTGGTCCCGAGACTCGACTCCAACGAAAGACTCGACTCGACTCAATGAACAAATTGGTCAACTTAATTTTTGAAGGACTTACAACCAAGCATTTGCAAGATTTTGAGGCCGTAAAGTCTGTCATATATGCTTACGGACTATCGGAAAAATAATATCTATCAAGTCATATACTATATTATAATACTACTTATTATGGCAACTACATGGCTGGATTTGGAAAGGAGAATGGCGCCACTTTTTTTGGATTCATTAGTTCAAGTTGGAAGAAATTAGATGCATTGACTTTGGACAAGTCAAGATACATTGCAAGCATTAAATGGGATACTTTGAACTTACCTTTTTCTCCAAGTTGGCGCCACCTCTTGAGTTTTTTGAGGAAACTCTTTCAACTTATTTTGTCTACTTTCATGTACTTTATTTCCTATAAATAGATCCTAAATTGTAACTTGTAATTCAACACTTGGTTCAATATAATTTCTATATTTTTCACTTTTAAAGTGTGTTGAATTCTCTGGATAGAGTTTTCAAAACCGGATTATCAAGGGCCCGAGCAACCCTTGTGGGTATCCAGTATACCAAGGTGCCTAGAGACAGGTTTTCTAGGTGTCAAGGTGAAATTCCAAGGTGCCTTCTCACTAGTTGAGATTGTGTCGAGGAGCTCTCTATTCCAAGGTGCCTCCTCACAAGTTGAGGTTGTGTCAAGGAGACTCTCCAAAAATTCCAAATACCTTAATCCTAGATCCGACAACCCCGATTCTTATCAGTTGGTATCAGAGAACAGCGGATTGACGGTATTATATCCCTTTATATTTTCTCAAAAAAAAAAAAAAAAAAAACCTTTGGACAAAAATTGGCTGGAAATAATGAAGATGTGCAAAGGATCAATGAGAAGATTCAACGTAAATTTGACCGCAGGTGGCAAGAGTTGCATGCGAGTTGGAAGAAGGACATTGAATTAATTTGGGCCAATTTTTGGGCGGATGAAGCGAAATGGAGGGCTGAACGGAAGAAAGCACAAGAGTTGGCTGAAGAGAAAATCGAAGAAGTTGTTAGTCCTCGTGATGAGGAGTTTAAAAATGATGAAAACGAGAGTGTGGCAGAAGTACTTAACTATGATGAGGCAATTGTTGTGAACGAGATCGTGTACATGGATAAGACAAATGTTCAAGGTTACGTTGAGAGTAATGTTGAGCGTGAGGAGTTGCATGCTCCTTGTGATAAGTTGCAAAGCGATACAAATGGTCCTCAAGTTGCTGATGCAATAGTGGAGTTGTCTGTAGCGTCTATTGTGGAGGAAGAACGCAAGGAGTTGATAGTGGTTGAGGAAAAAGAAGATGTTATACTACTCAATTCTTGTGTCAGTTTTGTTGACTCTTCTTCCCAGGTCCATGGGGATTACCCAACGGAGGACAGCTTGTTGACAACGGTAGTTCTTGAGCGTGATCACGTTAATGGAAAACCAGAGCATAATTATTCTGATCCATTTTCGGCGATAATTGACGCGTGTCCGACTACAATTTGTCCTCAGATTTATTATTTTGGTCCTTTACGGGCAGTGATCCACAAGTTTATCAACTCGAATTCTCACTACTATGTTGACATGTTTTTGGGGCATGACTCCGCAACACAATGTGCAGTAGATGTGAATTTATCTGTTCGACTCATATTTGATCCCGGTGTTCTGTGATCTTTTGTCTATGTTCATGTTCATGTGGTAATATTGCTCGATTTTATGACATCCTATTGATTCGAGGACGAATCCTTCGCAACCGGGAGGGTCTGATATGAATCTGGAACCGATTACTACTCAAGATCCTATGACATTTCACGTTGGTCCCGAGACTCGACTCCAACGAAAGACTCGACTCGACTCAATGAACAAATGGTCAACTTAATTTTTGATGGACTTACAACCAAGCATTTGCAAGATTTTGAGGCCGTAAAGTCCGTCATATACGCTTACATATACGCTTACGGACTATCGGAATAATAATATCTATTAAGTCGTATACTATATTATAATACTACTTATTATGGCAACTACATGGCTGGATTTGGAAAGGAGAATGGCGCCACTTTTTTTGGATTCATGAGTTCAAGTTGGAAGAAATTAGATGCATTGACTTTGGACAAGTCAAGATACATTGCAAGCATTAAATGGGATACTTTGAACTTACCTTTTTCTCCAAGTTGGCGCCATCTCTTGAGTTTTTTAAGGAAACTCTTTCAACTTATTTTGTCTACTTTCATGTACTTTATTTCCTATAAATAGATCCTAAATTGTAACTTGTAATTCAACACTTGGTTCAATATAATTTCTATATTTCTCACTTTTAAAGTGTGTTTTGAATTCTCTGGATAGAGTTTTCAAAACCGGATTATCAAGGGCTCGAACAACCCTTGTGGGTATCCAATATACCAAGGTGCCTAGAGACAGGTTTTCTAGGTGTCAAGGTGAAATTCCAAGGTGCCTTCTCACTAGTTGAGATTGTGTCGAGGAGCTCTCTATTCCAAGGTGCCTCCTCACAAGTTGAGGTTGTGTCAAGGAGACTCTCCAAAAATTCCAAATACCTTAATCCTAGATCCGACAACCCCGATTCTTATCAAGAACACTTTAGCTCCTTATTAAATCTAATAATATCTCTTTTTCCCAGAAACAGGAATCTATCCAGGCAATGCAAAGCCAGTCGAAAATGATAATAACAGGAAAAAAAAAGGAAAACAGTATTTATAGAACTACTCTTAAATCTATCAATCCACCAGAATATAATGCCCTTTTAGCTCAACTATTTCAACTATTACAAATCTGTTTTGGTGGGGGCGGGGGACTCAGAGAAATTGGAGTAGAACGAAAGTATGGATCTATTTCACTTAGTGAAACCCTTGTGAGCTGGGGCCTTATCATCCACGTTGAGAGGAGCTGTTGACATAATAAGAACAGAGCATCTCAACCGTGATAATTTACTTTCTCTTTTGATGTCTTTTGTTTGAAATTTTGCGGGTCATGGAAGAGAGAAAAGTCGAAATCAAAAGCCGAGTGGACAAATAGGTCTATATTGTTGTTTAGGGATTCTGAGGTTTCGCAGCAATTAGTATACCAATAAATCGTGTAAATGGCATGCGTCTCATGCCAGAAAGGAATTTTTGGATCCATGCATTAGATTGTTTCAGGTATAGGTAAAGAACGTGTTCCCAATCCATGTCTTTACTTTAAAATTATCAGGGCCAAGAGGTAAGCATCAGACATACGAGGAGACTGAGCTATTTCAGGAAACCAGAAAATGACTTTACTCATAAAGTCATGGTGATAATTCAGTCCTTTACCCCTGTTAGAATGTGAAAATGGAACTGTTTGAGTGATGTTATCTGGTGTGACTTGGTAAAGCTGTTTTGACCAAAAATATTGATGCAGCTATTTTTGATCAGATCTAATTTTACTTCTTGCGTTGAAATGTGTCTTTGATATCATAGGAAGAGTTAAATTAACTGAATGCATTTGCTGGACAGCTAGGAGAACTGCTGATTATACAATGTCAGCTATAAATTTATTTAGTAACAAGGGTGTAGAATATATTTTAGATGCTTGGAATTCATGTTGCTCCGTTTTTATCTCATGCCTTCCATTAAAAGATCAAGATATGCTAAAAGGTATGCTTGTTCGTGGAAGTTCATCACTCATTCATATTTGTTATATATGGTGGAAGTATCTTTGATGTGTGTAATTCTTGTTTTTGTTTTTTCCCGCCACTGAATTGACCTTGGTCATCATTTTAATGTTATTATAACATCTGTTACTCAGGTGGTTTTACAATTTTACAGCATAAAAGCTGCACTTTACAAAATGACTCCATTGTCAATTTTTGGTATGAATATGTGACATAAAAATGCACTCTCTTTTACAGGATGATGTACGCAGAGAAGCTCAAACAATGATATTGATAGATCACCCAAATGTAATAAATGCGCATTGTTCGTTTGTTGTGGGCCATAACCTTTGGGTCGTCATGCCATTCATGGCGGAGGGTTCTTGTCTACACCTCATGAAGATAGCACATCCAGATGGTTTTGAGGAGTCGGTTATTGTGTCTATCCTAAAAGAAACACTTAAAGCTTTGGAGTATCTTCATGAACATGGTCACATCCATCGGGATGTTAAGGTTGACTTTTTAACATGTTTGGTTTTTTTGACGCTTGTGTTTCTATTAAATTACCTGAGGCACTGCCATTTTTAAATAGCATCTGGCTTCTGCCATCCTTTTTTAGTTTCTGGTGAACGGATCGGAAATTCACAGAACATTCTATTTTGAGTGTCTATTCAGTTTGAATAGTTAGGGTGGGAGAAGCCATGTGCTGAGGGAAAAAAAGGTTTCTATCCATTTACTCTTTTTCCGATGCTTTGTTGAGTGATTTCAGGTTCCTCCTTCTTCTCTTCTATAAAATTATTTCAGGCTGGGAATATATTACTTCACACTAATGGGGAGGTAAAGCTTGCTGACTTTGGTGTATCTGCTTCCATGTTTGACAGAGGAGATAGACAATGGTCAAGAAATACTTTTGTAGGAACTCCATGCTGGTAATACTATTATTTATTTCAGCTACCCATACTTCCACTTGCTGCTATCTCTAAGTATCTGCTAATATGTGAACGCAGGATGGCACCAGAAGTCTTGCAACCTGGAAATGGATATGATTTTAAGTAAGTAATCGTGTCACTCCTTTATAATAAGAGTTACTTTGTGACTTGATAATGATACGTAGCAGCTTATTGCTATAAATTGTTTTATGGTACTTAGCTGTATCTCCTTATAACTTACAGTATAATTACAAACTGAAGGGCTGAGGGCTTGATGTTTATTGTGCCAGGGTTTTTGGTTTGAGGGCATGCCATATGAGTGAGTTTCAAACACTTACATTAATGCCCTGTGTGCATCATTTTGTTTTCTTTCTTTGCTTTTCCCTTTGACAGGGCTGACATTTGGTCTTTTGGGATCACGGCGTTGGAGTTGGCTCATGGTCATGCTCCATTCTCAAAATATCCTCCCATGAAGGCATGTGTTTCTTTCTGGGCTTCAATCAGTAAAACAAGTTCATTCAGATGCAAAATGATCTTACTATGTGAGTTGTTTACTAAGCATAGCAAGAATTCCTCTCCTTATAACAGGTTCTCTTGATGACCATCCAAAATGCCCCTCCTGGACTGGATTATGACCGGGATAAAAAGTTCTCTAAGGTTAGTGCAAATTTTGGGTTTGCTTGATAGCTGGAATTTGTTCCTGGATACCAAGCATGTTTGCTGTTATGTCAAATTGTGTTCAACGGTATTTTCTTTATGGCGCGGTATTAAATGTGTTTTCAATGGGAAGCAGTCGTTTAAAGAGATGGTTGCCATGTGTTTGGTGAAAGATCAAACAAAAAGACCAACTGTAAAAAAATTGTTGAAGCACTCCTTCTTCAAGAATGCAAAGCCTCCAGAGGTATCCATAAAACGGTTATTTGCTGAATTGCCACCCTTGTGGAACCGTGTTAAATCAATTGAGGTACATCATTTTAGTGCTACTGTATTGGTTGGTGGATTCTCTTTTCATTGTTTCTTTCTTGACCTACTGTAAATTGCAGCTTAAGGATGCTGCAGATGTAGCTCTGAAAAGAATGCCATCAGCGCAACAGGAAGCATTGTCACAGGTTAGAGGCGTACCTAAGATTGAGTAACTACTAACTGTGCTTATGTATGCATACTGCATAGATCCTATGTTGTTTGGTGTATTCAATATGATATGCACCCTAATTGAACTAATGTAAGTGAATGCCATAAGCATGATGCAACTGGGCTTGTAGTATTTTTATGCTCATATATTTCTCACACAAATGCTTTTTTACACACATATACCACCAACGGCAGAGTTCACCTGTAAAATGCCGTCTCTTTGTTTCACCAAATTCTGTTGTTTCATATATATCTTACACAAGTCCAAAACTTTTATACACATATACCACCAAGGGCAGTATCCTATTTGAAGTCTTTTTGTCAAGATTCTAATCGTAGTTCTTTCATGTAAGGATTGATTGTTTTTAGTTTTAAGTGATGTATGTATGCAGGGACAGGGGAGTGATTATCATCGAACCATTCTCCTTTATTGATGCCCCATAAGAAATGGCTCTGTAAGAAGTAATGACGCAATAATCTAGGACTTCATTTTTGTACCTGAATTTTCCTTTGATTGTGGGATGGGAGGGGGTTTATTAGGAAACAACATTCTCTTCCCCCCGACCCCTGCAAAATCAATATAACATCCCATTATCAAATGAAAATGTTTTCTAAAAATATGCCTTGTCATATTTTTACAATTTTTTTTCATTGAATTATTGTGATGACAACCTAGAAGGGTAAGCCTTTCTGCTTGAGTCACAATATAAACATTGGATCTTTGTCATCTCTGAGCCCTGGTGGTTAACCTGACTCAGTTAGTCCCGCCCTTGTATCCATGCGTTCCCTTTCTTGTATTCCTGATGTAGGATGTTTCATCACCCCCGTGCCCCCCGGGAGCTAGGCGTACTCGACATAACCATACTAGGTGGTATTAGAGTCTAAGGTGACTTACAAGCCTCAACACATGGCACTTAAACCCGTAGGTACTAGAGATGGAGACCATGGCGTAGCATTTAGCCCTATTTAACACTAGTTTTCGCATTCAGCTAGTTCAAATTCTGACCCCACTCATAAACAACTCAGCCTAGAGGGTCAAGCTGCTGCGTACGGATCACAATGGATCCAATCAGTTAGTACTTTGGCCTTTGTGTTGCCGAGCAAAAAATATTTAACCTGAGGTTTGTGTGTGCTGAAATTTTTAGTCTGAGTCATTTAAGTAATTTGTAGTTCATCTTTATATCATGCCTTTCTATTTTCTATACACCCAATGTGGGATGCTTCAATTAAAGCCGGCCTGGACTGCACACCAAGGTTGCTGGATAGCATGTTGCTATTACTCTTTTAGTAGTCTAGCCCACTTCTCCAATCTAGAACAATGGCATCTGCTTTAAACCCCCCCTCCTCTCTCCCACCCACACAAATCCTCTTCTTGTACAGCACACTTGTTTTTATTTCTTTGTTCTTAATGATGAATGCAACTTTGAGAATGACCACAGTGTGAATTTCTTAGTGAGTTAATCACAGTGTGAATTTCTTGGTGAGTTTATTTCTTTCTTGCTCCTGCCCAGAGCGAGTACCAGCGAGGTGTTAGTGCCTGGAACTTTGATGTCGATGATTTAAAAGGGCAAGCTTCACTGGTATGTATTAAGAAAGCCTGTTTAGCTGTCATTTCATGTGCTCAATGGTGTAAAATGGTTACCGATACTGGTCTATGTAATATATATCGAACCATATTTTTTCTCCATGACAGCTGCAAGAAGAACATGAAGAATATAATACTATAGATGCAAATGCCAAGGTACTCAATATGTCTTCCTTTTGCTCTTGTTAAGCAGTTTCTCTGTAATAGATAAAGGGCCATCCCCATCCAGTAACTACCTAATTATGTTTGCTTCTTGCCACTGGCAGGATGCATCAAATTCCAAAGCTGTCTTGGGAAAATCAATTCTCAATAATGGTATTCACAGGTAACTCTTCATCTTATAAGCTTAACTGTGTTTATCTTGTATCTACACATTCTAGAACTAAATTTGATACGAAGGTTTTTCTGCCCCTTTTGATATCTGGATTCTGGAATGCTTGCTCTGTGCATCTTTATCTGTCAGAGAACAGATAAATGGCAATGGCCTGGAAGCTGATGAAAGGCCGACAAAAGGGGTGGAAATCGTGGAAAATGATATAATGGACCCTCAAAATCTAGAGAAACTTGAGTTTAGGAAGAATGGATCAAAAGCCGGGAGAACTCATCAAGCTCTGAGTGGACCACTGGCTCCGGGTCAGGTAGTTGGTCAATCAATTTCAACTTGCAAGTTAGACAGGTAAACAAATTATTCATTGTTCGTTCTATGCCATTAACTGATATAATGCCTAATAGGATGCCCGGTGCATGAAAGTTGAAACCATCCTGCTTATATTGTCTTAGGGGAATATTATTTGCAGCTGTACCGTATACTTGTTGTATAAGACTGCTTCCACTGCTCGAACTTGCTGCTACACTCTGTCTTAAATGACCCTGAAGTGCATGCATTCATGCTGCTGTTGGAGGTGACAGGCACTCACTACCTTTAATATTATGTTCTTTTTTCGTCTTTCTCTAGGCTCGAGACTGAAAACCAGCTGCCAAATGGGAAAGCTCCTCAAGTACGAAAAGCACCTAGCTCTAGTGGCCTTTTAATGCTTCCAAGGCGAGCTTCGTCCAATAGTTTATCTGCCCCAGTCAAATCTTCCGGAGGTTTTTTTACCCTTTTCATTTTGGATATATGTGTCATGCTGTATCAGCATATTTCAAGGATTGATTTTTGTCTTTTGGGAACATAGTGTCATCCATCTCTTTTTCTGTTCAGGATACGGAGAATCCATGGACGACAAATCAGTGGCTAATCTCGTACAGATTAGAGGACGGTTTTCTATCACATCTGAAAATTTAGATCTTGTCAAGGTACATACATGAAATTGTCTATGTGGAAATCATTTGTGTGACTGTACCATCAATGTCTGTTTTGTACTTCTGATGTGTATATCTTTTAAAAATTGTCTTGAATTTGATGCAAGCTTCCTTGGAACATGTAGCAGCCTAACAGTCTGACAACAAAGGATACCGGGAAAAGTAATGTACATGCTTCAACGTTGACGTCTCACCTTCAAAACCTATTTCAGCAGACGTCCATTCAGCAAGTAAAAACGACATGTTTCTTTTTGATTTATCTCTGCTTTTAGAGTACAACAGATCGTGTTTGAAGCTTCTGTTCCTTTTTGCTCTTTCTTTTACTTACGCTTTATTTCACAATGATATCAGGATATCATCATGAGTTTGCTGAATAGCTTGCAACCAGCTGAGGTACCAGATGGTGAGAAAAAAGAACACTTTGACATGTTATTGTCATTTACTTGTAATGGAAATGTCTTTTTTATGCTTAATTAGATTCTATATTTTCTTTCATCAGCTTCTCTCAATTGGAAATTGCCTCCAGTGCATCCCAGTTCTGAGAATGGAAATGTAAGTGACCTCTTAAGGGTATTTTTTATGTCCTACTTTAAGTCAACTAAGACAGTTATATAGGGACTGGGTGCATGTTTTACAACTTTCCTTAAATTCTGGTAATGATGTAGAACACAACCCGTCTTTCCACAGGTTGATGGAGCTATTAGTGAAAGGGAACGTTTGCTACTACAAAGAATCTCGGTGCTTCAAGCAAGGTGCTTTATTAATGGAGTTCATTTTGGTCCAATTTCCCTAATTCCTTTCCACCCCCTTCCTTTAGGGCATTGTCAGTGGCACCACACCAAACCTACCGCTGTGGCACCACAGTGACGACCTGTTTTTTAAAAGTCAATTTTAGCATCTAGACCTTAGAATCGACTTTCAAAAGGTCTATTGTTTTCGATGTGGTGCCACGGTAAAAACTCAGTGGTGCCACTAAAGACGCCCTTCTTATAATGTTTGGATAATCCTCCTTTTATTTATTTATTTGTTTATTTTTGAAGTCGTCCCTATGCATTTTTATTTTTCGCAGGATGAACGATTTGAATGATGAATTAACAACAGAAAGGTTAAAATATACGCAAGTGAGTTTCTTACTTAAAAATTCAGATTGTATATTCTCACTATATGTCATTTGTGGACATAAAGAAAATAAAAAAATTGTCTGATAACGTTTGGTTTCATTCAATCATTTTCCAATTGCTGTCAGTTGCAACAACAAATAAATGCAGCTTCTGGGCATGAAGTGAAAGGGGAAAGAAGATTATCAGAAAATTCTGACCAATTATAGCACTTCTATTCGCCATTGTATTTTGACACGATGCATCTTCAGGTAAAATTATCATCAAATTAATTTCTGAATCTCTTCAATATCATTGGGTGCCTTTAAGGTTTAGTAGTAATCTTTTTGTTAATGATGTAGGAGAAAGATCGAGCTAGCATTTTATATATCGCGAATCATGCATTCGTGTTTCAGGATATATGCTGTTTCTTTCTTGCGTTGATGTTGTGAATACGAAGAGGTGCAGATTTTGCGTATCATCATCGCATACCCTGAGGTCAAGAGGCAGCAAAACAGTTGCAAAGGCATGTTGTTCTATTCTGTAAATCCTCCTATATATCATATTTATATGGTTCTTTCTGTGTTTCATAGAATCATAGGCGTTATATCTCCCCCTTTTTTCATAGTTTTAGTTCTTTACTCTCTTTTTGTTGTATGTTATGGTAGCAATAAGATGATTATACAGCCAAAGACCATTAATCAATCAAATCAATGTTGTCAAAACTTATGATCTCACAATACTGTATGTTAGAGCATTTGCATCTGTTTGTTTTATAGATTCTATATATTACAAGACCAGAACACTATTTTTCTTTATTTTATAGAATTTCAGAGTACTCAGGGTGAAATGTATTAGAATATGTACATCATGTAATTTGAATAGATAAATTGTATGTTGTGTAGTATAGTATAGATTTTGTATTATATAGATTTAAGTAGAGATTCTATTGTAGATGGTTTTTGATGGATTTGTATGATTTAGATGTATATTTTTACAGATTTGTATTGTATTTTAGATGTATATTTTTTTTTACTCTCTTTCATCTTTTATCGTGTGAGAGGTTGTGAATGATTGTAATGCGTGCTTGTACTGTCATTTTTACATCTTCTGAGATTGTGTTCTTGTTTGTACTGGAATCACTCACCTATACCTCCCTAGTTTTGAATATTGCGCACTATAATGTGTCTAGTAGGACTAATTCATATCCGTTTGCTTCCGATTTTCCTTTCATGTAAATGTGATTGTAAGGGCGAAAATGGACAAGGATATTACCGCTACGCTTAACAAAGAAAAACAAACACGAAGACGCAAAAACTACGCAATCCCAGACCATTCATCCAAGGGAAGAAAAAATCATTCCCAGGATCCCAAATTCATTGCACACAGAGGAGGGAATCGCTTTTCAAAATGATCGATTTTGATACTCTAGCTGAGCCGCACATTGTCCGGCGCTTCAATTGGATAAGCACACTCCTAAACCCTAAACACTTGCCAAAGTGATTGACTGATACTCTAGCTGAGCCGCAACGCTTCAATCGGATAAGCACACTCTGCAGCTTCCGAAACCGAATGAAGAATCCTACCTTCATGATCACGACAAATCATACCGATTTCACAACAATCCTCAAGAATAAGAGCGTCCACATTATACTTCACCTTTCCCAAAGGCGGAGCCACCTAATGTGCTGGGTGCTCCTATACCGCAGCACGATCCGTAGTAGCTCCCAACACCGGCATATACTCCATTGCCTTCGCCTGTGACATTGAAATAACTTGGCCCACATCATCTGGAACATGCTCAAATATCCACGCAAACCTAGCCTTTCCAAATGTGTCAAACGGCGGCGACAAGAAATGCTATCTCCTCCTCCAAACAATGCTCCATGATCCAAACAAGAATCCTCCTGAACCACACAACGGGAAAACATGTGGCTAAGATCCTTATCCTCTCGATGACACATACCACACCGACCATTACCCACATTCTACCGCCTGAGGGTTTACGCTCATAGGCAGGCAATCAAGCAAACGGCGTCACATGAAATGCTTAATTCGGGGCTTAACCAGCAGCTTCCATAATCTACGTCACACCCAATCCGGCCCCCATGAAGAAGCCGCCTCCCTCAAGCCCATATCGCGCGTCAAGTGGTAATCAATTCTAATAGTACAAGAACCACGTCGATCATAATGCCACATTTCCCTCAAGCCCATATTGCACGTCAAGTGGTAATCATTTCTAATAATACATGAACCACGTCGATCATAATGCCACGTAATAATATAATATCACTCATATTCATGCCACTTAAGACATTTAAAGTATTAATATTGAAGCATAATGATTGGAAAAAGTTAAGTCTTAATGAAAGTTATAAAGAAAAATACTATTTATATTTTAATACAAATAAGACAATTTACGGAAGGAGTACAAAATGGTATTAGCCTGGCTGGGTGGGGCGCTCCATTCTCTACACTTGCAAATGAGATGATTCCTTTACAATCGACAGCTCCACCTTCTCTCACTTCTCTTTCCTCCCTCTGCGTTAAACCCTTCCCCCTCAATAAACCCTTCACATCTACTGCCATACATCACCATAAACACCACCTCCAAAAGGTCTGTAATGAATAAAACAGTGGACGAGGGCATGATACTATTGCCGATCATTTCCATCACTTTTTCTATATTCTTCTTCTTCTTCTTCTTTTGTTTCTATTTGATTGATTTTTTTTTATTTTTTATTTTTTATTTTTTATTTTTTATTTTTTAGCGGAAAGGAAGAATTGGGATTTGTAGAGCTGAGTTATCAACAGATGTGCCGATAGGTGTTGCCATCGGGGCAACTATACTGTATTCTTTGGCTTTTCCGGTCACTTCCCCGCCGGAGGATGATGATGAAGAAGGCGGCTCCGTGATTGATTCAGCTGATGCTAGGTTTGCTGTCATGGGAATCATTAGCTTCTTACCTTATTTTAATTGGCTGGTCAGTTTTTCTCTTCTTCCCTGCTTATTCTTCATAATAATAGCTGCTGGCTGCTGGCTGCTGGCTGCTGCTACATTTGACCTGTGTACTTAGCTACTGCAAAATCCAAATGAATGTTTTTTCCTATTTCTTGTTTTGGGTTTTTGTGGGAGTTGAAAACAGAGTTGGATGTTTGCCTGGTTGGATACAGGGAAGCAGCGTTATGCTGTTTATGCACTTGTGTATTTGGCTCCTTATCTGAGGTTGGTTCGTTTTTTTATGTTTAAAGTTCTTAAGATGATATCAACTTGTTTCATGAATGCTAGATTTATCAGTTATTCACTAGTTTGCTAATGATTTGAAAACAAAGCTGCTTACTTTCGGGATTTTTAGTTAGTCACAGAGCCTCATTGCATTGGACAAATAGAGGTGAGCACTTTCATACTTGTGTAAGATAGAGATCCAAACTAGTTAGGTGCACCGAAAACCATTTCGCATCATAATCCCTTCTCGAAACTTATTCAAATTGTGGAATATAAAGATTTCAATGCATTTGAGTATGGATAATAGATTATTTGTTTACAGACTGGAGTAGTTCTCTTGCTATGTGATAATAAAGAAGACAAGAAAAGAAAAAACAGTTCTTGTTTTAATATGCGTGTTAATATCGCAATGGTTTGCCTTTGTTCTACTGGTTCATTTCAGTTTTAATTGATATGGAGGCCTATCTGAATTGCAGGCCAGATTTGTCAATCTCACCTGAAGAAAGCTGGCTACCAATTGCTAGCATCATAATCGGCATTATCCACGTTCAGGTTGATAAAAAGAAAATCACTATTTTTAAACGATCTTACTGAGTATAATCGGTTTCTTTTCTTCCTGTTGGCAGCTAGAAGCGGGTATTAAGAATGGGGATATTCAAGGGATATGGTTCTTTAACAAGGTCCAGAATCATTTTTCATCAAATGCTAGAAATAGCCATGAAATCTCTGAAGAAAAGGTATTTTTGCCTCTTGGAACTTTTAGACTAATAAACACAACGATTTGATCACAAGTTATCATTTTGATGACTGATTTCTTGAATTTTATTTTGACAAAACACAGAGATTTAAAAACCATCTGGACTTACCTTCACAAAAAGAACACGGTTGGAGAATCCCGAAAAATCCTTCTGAAAACCGTGAAAGTACGAGTGACGATGAGAAGGCGGACGAGGGAAAGAAACATTAGGGAATCATTAGTTGCATTTTGTGAGATTGGTATGAAACCCGAATCTTTAAAATAAGTGTGAATTTGTTTTGTGAATCTTGTGGTGTTTAACCTATTATGGTGAATGAATGCACTGTGCTATAGAACAACTTTAGTTTTTTTTTGTTGTTGTTGTTGTAGTTTTTTGAGTGGAATATAGATAATGCTTTCTTAAATTTCCAAGAGTTACGGTGCAAGAGGTATTCGAGGGGGTATACCAAGTGACAGGGTATGATGTATTCAACTTACCTATACACCGCTACAGTGTGTGAGAGATGATGAATCAGAATGCATAACACCCCACCGCTTGGTATACCTTTTAAATAACTGTTGCACAATAATTCTTCTCAGTTATTGAGTGGTTAAGATCTTTACTTACATCAAGGTTTACAAAGCTATTGAAGACTGTATTGTTAGGATACAAGAACTTGATCTAAACGAGTTTTTATTTTTATTTTTTCATCTCCTTTCTATTGTTAATTCTTTTTCTTTTTTTTGGTATGCAAAGTCTACAGTTCTTAAATATAGTTAACAAACACCCCATAAGAGGAGAGGTAAATATCAAATCCATCGGGAAATTCTTACCCGGGAAGTCTTCGTGTGCACCGCCTGTTGGATGTGCGCAAGAAGACAAATACTAATTTGTCTTGCTGTGCACATGTCGCATATCCAACGGAGCGGTGCACATGTCGCATATCCAACGGAGCGGTGCACGCGAGGAGAGTGCGGGTAAGAATTTCCCATAAATAACTGCCGCTTCATTCAGAATAAAATGCTGAATGTAGTTAACAAACACCCCTCCCCCTAAAGAGGAGAGTCAAAACCATTATCAAACGTATCTAAAAATAACCACGTTCACCTCTTAATTAATTCGGAATATAGGATAACAAACACCCTCTTCCTCTTCCTCTTGGGAATCCTAATAATTAGTCACTGGGAATTAATTGGGGTGAGAAACTTGAATTTAATGCAGAGATCTAAAGCAAGAGCTGCAAAGAAGAAAGTGACAAGGTCCTCAGATACATAAAATGCATGTTGCACCAGGCTGCCCATCTCCAACTCCAGAGGTGGTCCTGCTGCACCTACCTCACCAAGTCCTATATTATATCAATACATATATCAATACCTTAATCTTTGTGAGAATCCTCTAAAAACGACTCTTATTTAAGAATAAAAAGTAGTAGCAGTATTTTTCGAGTACCTTTAACAAAGCCAAATGCAGCACATGTCCCTGACTTGAGATGAACATTGTCCACATCTCTTCTTATTGTATACAGAAAGGTTGCACCAAATAATGCACAGCTGAAAGAGGTGATCGTCAGGGGCAATATAAGATCAGAATAGCTACTCGCCCTCGTTAAGGCTAAGGGCAGAGCAGCAAGCGTCCCAACAATGGCAGAAATCGAAGCTGCTTTTACAGACTCCAGCTTTTGAGCATATTTGTCGATCATTCCCCCTTCTTCACCTTTCATCTTCGATCATGTGGCCACCAAGTGGAGTCAATAATGCAGAGCAGCCATATCTTTTAATCGCAAGTTTAATAAAATGGATAGTATAATGTATCGTTATAGAATGGAAAGAAAGAAATCTATGTTTAAGGGGTAGTAACATAAAGTGACAAGTGAGGCGGTAAGGGGGGCGGGGATGGTTTCGGAGGTTGTTAGGGTGGTGAAGTGGCGATGTAAGGTGGTTAGGGTAATTCAGGTTGAGTGTAGGGTGGTTGATGTGATTACCGTAGGTGGGTTGATGTGATTGATATTATGCATTTTTAACGTACATGCTTAATGCATGAGGGTTATGTCAGCGTAGTCAATGCGTACGGGTTATGTACATACTCAAGGTGTGGAGTTGGATAATTTAATGTACATACTCAATTTATGATGATTTCCTTAAATATTAATTTCATGATAACATTGATTGATGTTCGGGATGTTACAGTAAAATCATTATATATTGGAAACCCAAGAATGTTAATCACAAAGATGAAGTTCACTCGTTCATGTGGGAAGCACATAGACAATTCTCTC
This sequence comes from Gentiana straminea, assembly GCA_036785695.1. Lineage (NCBI taxonomy): Eukaryota > Viridiplantae > Streptophyta > Magnoliopsida > Gentianales > Gentianaceae > Gentiana > Gentiana straminea. Next base: position 12,878,032 of record JAVUPR010000266.1, on the reverse strand, counting down.
GATTGTCAATTTTGGAACTGATGGATCGGCCGAATTTTCAATATGATTATAAAAATCGATCACTAGTGTATAAATGATGGTTGATGATAAGATGTTATGAAGATGTTGTATAGACAATATCTTACTTCATGTACAAATTGTCCGTAGAATGTTATCCACGGATAATTGTTATATCAGTAGAATGAGATCTCAGTAGTTATATGCATAGTAGAGTAAGGAGTTCAATTTCTAGAAGAATGCAGTCTCAGGTTTATTCTAGAAAGATCAAGAGGAAGGGTTGGGGGACAGAATATTCCGGAAGATCAACAACGTGTTTAATTTACATCATTTTCTTGTAGGTGTTAATTTGTAACCTTATTATGCATTTAGACTTAGTTAATTAATTTATATATTTTTAGTGTTTCAAGTAAGACATATTTTATTCATTTTGAACTAAATCTAGATAATCCAAATCTAATTTTAGAGTCCAGATAAGCAATTTCGCAGCTATAAGCACTTGGTCTACATGGCCGCGAATTGCTTATCCATCTGCCGGACTCGAGTTATCATTAATTTAAAAGAAAATGAACGAAAAGAAAGAAAGTAAAAAAAAAAAAAGAGAGAAATATTTTTGAGACAGAGACCTCGGAGGCTTTAGATCGGAGCTGATTAATGTGATCCAGCCTGACCAACTTCGCCTCCGCATCTTCTTTTAAATCCAAACTTCCGTCGCCGCTGCCGACGCCTGAGCTATTATCATCGGCGACGCTGCTGTTGCATTTAAGGGGTGCAAAGGAGGAAGTGGTAATCGGTGAGAGGTTGATGCATTTGGTGAAGAAGAATCTTTGATCGGAATGGGGTTGAAGAAGGGAAAGAGAGGTAATTAAGGTCGACATTGATAACGTCATCCTTTGATCCCCATTGGTAAGCTTTTCACGGCCAGACCTTTTAATACTCCCTCTCCCTCCCTCCTTCAACATCATGCTACCCGGCCCAGCAAACAACCCCACCACCACCCCGTACTATGAATGAGACTACGACTTCATTTATATTTGTTTGATTGAATTAGCATTATTGGTACTATAGCAGGGTGATTTTGTTGTTGTAATGGATCGTAAGTAATTGACTAACTGCCATGTCTACAAACAAAACTGTTCATATTGAATGTTTGGGCAAATAAAAAGTACAATACTATGGAACATAGTAAATGCACTACTTATATTGGAAAGAAGTCATTCCACAAGATACATGTGTTCCCTAGCTGAAAAAGATGGACATATACATTTGTTTGTCTTTCAAAAAAAGAAAAAAATCAAATTGAAACAAACGATGGGGCAGTAACTTGTGACACTCTTCAATAATCCTCCTACCAACCGGTGATGATCTTCGATAGAATAGCTCAAAACCTCAAACGATGATAAATCAGAGCAAGTATCCCTAAAACAATGACTTTGAAAAATGTCATTGCTACCATTTTTGTCGCCGTAAGTTGTGTCTGCGTTAAATTTTAGTGTGCCAACACCAAAGCTTTCCATCTTTGCCCACTTTCCAACGAAGACCCTTGAAAAGAAGCTCTTTACGATCATAACACTCCACCAAATGGTTGAAGAGTAGCCTGTGATAGTTGGAGATTTAAAGTCGGTCCTTTCAAAGTATTTTGCTTTGAGAACTCGAGTCGAGATAGTATATGGATCCATCATGATCCTCTAAGCTTGCTTTGCTAGGAAAGCCATATTAAAACATTCTAAGTCGCGGAAATCAAACCCACTGTCCGGCTTTCCTCTGCGACCAGTCTCCCAAGGTTTCTAGTGAATTTTATGCTCTAGTAAACCCCAAAAAATCGCCTAGTCAATTTCTCCAATTCCGTAATGAGGGTTCTCGGAAGGGTGAAGCATTGCATCACATTTTCATTAAGTGCCTAGATAAAAGATTAGAATCTCTTTACCAGCATGGGAGGGTAGCTGTCATTTCCACCCGTTTAATTTCTTTTGAACTCTACCTGATGTACTCGAATAATTAAGGGCCGACCCGGGTATTTTTCCGCACTACATTCTAAAGGGATTTGAAAAGGACTATTCGACCCTTATAGCTATGATAATATGCTTGCTGTAGAAAATATATGCTTTGTGTAAATCTATTTTTTGACTCGATAGAATCTTATAATCAGCTAGAAGATGGGAGACAAATTGACGAGAGTCATGTGTAGCATGCATAAAAGTATACTTTTTATCTGTAAATATAAGATGTGTGATCTCACACGCATTCAGTCTGCCAAATTAAAGAACACACCATAGAGATAATGATTATCAACGGCCCGCCGAACCATCGATCGATGAAAACCGTTCTACACATGGAATAAGCAAGTAGGGATGAAAGAGGGTCTCCTTGCATTATCCTTCGAGTAGGTTGCACTACTGGAGACGGGTTTCCATTGATAAGAATATGGTATGATGGCGTATAAATAAAATCCGTGATAGACGACATAATGAAATCCAGAAAGCTCGAACGCTTCATAATGCCAGGAGGAAAACCCCGCTCCACCTTGTTAAAAGCTTTTATCATGTCGAGTTTAATGGCCATATGATTGGCTGCTATAACATTATCACTGATAAGCCCGCTTTAACAAATGCCGATTGGCTAGAAAAAATACATGATTCAGAATTCCCTTCAATCTATTTACCAGAGTGCGCGACAAATTAAAAGTTTATATACCGAATTACATAGGTTCATGGGTCCAAAGTTGGTTAATTATTTCTCTTATGTGCTTATTCTTGATTTATCAATTAGATTATATCTTATATTTATATATTCATATTTTATTTACGATAATCATCAATCTTTATGTTTTTAGACATGGTGCCCGAAAAAGTAACAATGCATTGTTTTAAATAAAAAATTGTTATTATGTCATTTATTCTTTTATTTGCATAAAAGTAAACAAGTACGCATGCATTTAAATGTACGTCAGAAAATTCTATGGGGATTCATTATGTAACCATAAAACTCAGTGTATAAGAATTATGTATGAGATAATTGAGCTTATGATAACTTTAAACATTGAGTCTATGGTGAATTGATTAAAGTTCATAATTGACTGAATTCAAGATCTCATGGTCAAACCACTATTTGTGTCCATAACACTTAGAGTGTGACAACTTGATCCGAGTCGTCAGTGTTGGATATCTTAGTGGTTGTACTTATACGTGAAAGGGTTCACGTTCGACCGGACTGATTCGATATGATGATTTCGTACTAAGTCCGTAACGAGAGTATTTAATTGAATCATCATATGATCATTTATAGCTAGATTGAATCTTAATCATGATGTGATTATAGACTCGTATCTTTTCAAACGTGGCATTTGATTTGGCTGCACGGTTAGCTAAACGGTGCTTTGCTTAAACCCAACCATTTCAGCATCACTCCTGGATTAGTAGCCAGGAATGTAAATCACACAGATGGAGTCCCAATCCTTCCTCAAAAAATGAAGTAAAAAGACGGTTCCATCGTTTGTTATTCCTGGTGCTAATTGATTGCGCACACATATGATATGATAAAAAGGATATCGGGCATAATGGTTATTGGTAGTTCGATGATAAGATGTTATAGAATGGTCTTACGGATAACGTCTTGCTTCATATACGAACTGTCTGTGGAGGATTATCCATAGGTAATGGTTATATCAGTGGGCGCTCGGTAACTAATATCAGTAGTGAGTAAAGATGTGTTGTATTCTACATATAGTGGAGTAAATACGTTATGTATTACATAAGAGTGCACTTTCGGCTCTATGATAATATGACGCCAATTATTGGTGGGTGATTCGATCGAAAAGTTTTGTCGGTCATTCGAATCATTATAATTTCAGGATATAGGCTAATGGTCCCCAACTTGTCTCTCATAAACCACTAAGTAGCACCCCTATTGAAGATAATATCTTATCCACTAGGTTTCCTTAGGCACTTAAAATCGATTCTTGCCTCTTCGAAGCCGGATATTCTTTTTATTATGGAGCCTAGGTGCACTAGTGATCGGGCGGTTGATATTCTTAACACCACAGAGTTTTCGAACCTTTTTGCTGTGGAAGCTGTTAGGAAATCTACGCGGGAACGCAGCGGAATTTAAAATTTATTTCCTATCGACCCAAGATCGACTTCGTTTAAGCAATAAACTATTAAGCTAGTAGACGGTGGTTACCTTGGTTGATCTAAAAGATCGACGCTTTGACCGTCTAAGGAGAGTAGTTCTGCATAGAGCCGCCCAAGTGTTCGGCCTCTACCGCTAGTCCACACGAACAACCCGCCGGAATCCCATCATGGATTGCTATTGGAAAACTCCGGTTGCTATACCGGCCTTTTTCCCTCTCTCCAACTCTCTATAGGATGCTCTATATTTTACACAAGAACTATTAGTTCTTGGAATTGTGTTGTTCAAAAGAGCTTGACACCCACACTATATTTATAGTGTAACATGCGCCCCAATGAAGAGTGGAGGAGAAGAAAACCCTTTTTCCAATAAAATAAGGAAAATATAATTGATTGATTTATCTCATTTATTATAATATCTCATATTAAATAAATCTAGGATATTGTCAATATCTTATATTGAATATTCCCAAGATATTGTCAATATCTAATATTGACTACCTTTATTTTATTACCATAAATCAATTTACATGTATATATATATATCACATATATATATTATATGCATAAATCTCTATATATTATATATACATACCACACTTAGTCGCATGTACTAATGCACATCACACATGCACACCACACACGCATATATGCATAATAATATATCTAGTTTATTTTATTTTATTAATATCTAATATTAATAATAGGTAATATACATTAATTAAATTGCACAATCCAAGTGTATCTTATACACAATAATATATGCGCCCCTTTAGCCATTAATTGGCTTCCGGAATATTCTTTAATTAATATAATTAATATCTTGTATTTTATTTATTCATAATAAATAAATACCACAATATTAATTTACCACTATAACCTTTATAGACGTGAGATAAACTTTCCTTATTTGGTTATCATCTATAACCACATTTTAATCCGGCTAGATGTTCATACGTGTGTGACCCGATAGGCTTCCGAATATGTTGGCCGTAGACACAAAGTGCAAATTACGAAAATGCCCTTCATGCCTAACGATCACGGGATAGCGTCTAGCAACACACCGTGACCCCCAATCATCGGAAGAGTCAAATGCAATGACTACTACCTTTCATGTGAAACAGTTACCGTGTAACTTACAATCCTATCGCTGTAATAATATCCATACGGTCGTATGTCGAGTGTCAAACATTAACGACCGTATCTTATAATCTGGATATCATGCTCTCTCGAAGTAACTCGTTTACTCCCACTTTGCAAAGATTCACGAGAGTAAGACATTCCTTATAAGAAGGCCATTTCGGATATTCGATCCCAATCATAGGATACGCGATTCCCGGACGACCAATCATGTATACTCCGCATGCTTCGCATCATACCCAATCACTACCGCATGATCGCCCCATGGCTGTGGAAACCTCAATAGTGTCAAAGCATGACAATCCACACCGTGATGCCATGAAGACTCCGGTCTTAAGGATAATTACACAACCGTCACATAGTGTGACACTTATCCGTGTAAGTGGGTCGGTCCTAACGTACGCATTCTCAAATACACGTCCACGTACATGGTCCAAGTGTTTCTACACTTCGATAGACGAGATCTATCCCCGCCCTTAAAGACAAGACATCTAATACGTGCTAGTCCGTTTATACTATCAATGCCCCGTTTAATAGTACATCACTAGAGAGACATTTAAGTATCAAACTTATTAAAGTGATTAGAGATCTCATCAACCATAATCGCCTATCATGGTTTCTCTATCACGCTTTAATACTAAGGACGTTATCATATAACAATTCATAATTGGTTCTTTAAAAGAACATATATATGACAACATAAAAGCCATTTAATATATGTATAAACACAAAGAAATAGTAGAAATGATCCGACCCGGTCGGATCCGGTCCAACCCGATTGGGTTTAGGACACTATTTCAACAATCTCCCACTTGGCCTAAAACCAATCACTCGCACACGCAAGACCAAGTTGAAACACAAGAATCTCATGCAATACTCGCAACCAGCCCTAGCCATAAACGGATCGCTATCCATGGGGACTCAGACTATCTTCATACCATGCTCCAAATGACCAACTCAAAGGAACCGCCTCAACACACACATGAATCTCTGACGAGACCCTGGTTCTTGCTTCAAGCAATGAATCCACTTACTATATCAGCTATATAGAAAAGGTGGAAGAACCGTACTAGGTTCAGGAATGAACCTTCTAGATCCATGTACTGCTCCCGCTGCGCCTCTAAGGCACTACTGTGTTTTGGCTAAGTTGTAGAGTTTACAATGACCCATAGGCTAGAACATTTACAGCTCACTGTATCACTTAATCAAAGTGATTGCAAACCCAGACTGTAGCTCCCACTCGCCTTCATAAGACTCAGGATATACGTCTGTATAACTATATTTATCTAACTCCAAGTTTCGATAAACCAGGAATTCTTCCTTAACTTGTTTAAGGATATTCTCGACATTTACCAGATTTACTTTCATACTTGCTCATGACTATTCATGACTATGAACATCCGGCATTACCTTTATGATGGTTCCTATCGCCGTAGCGAAGGAAACCTTCCATAAGCATCATCATTCACCTCATCTTCAGGACGAACGTCCTAACATAGATAGATCTTGAGAACACTGGCTAGCAATATCCCCGTCGCGATCTATGCTAAAATCTTTTAGCATCACATCTATACAGGTAAACTATAATTTAACAGCAGTTAAATCCATCACTATAGATTCTTATTTCTAAAATAAGAACTGCTAATCCAAGTGCTTTCGTAAAGACCTTGAACTACCAAACATTAATTGACTGTGACATGGGTATTAATTCTTGAGAGAGGTATCCAATACCTTACTCAAAAATCATAACACACTCCCACTATCCATATTGCACATAGGGCATATCCTTCTTTTGACTAAATCAAACTCCTTTGATTATCTAACAAAGAAATCGTCTAGAGAAACTTGTTTGAGTCCACAAATTGATCTCGTGGGCTTACATATCATGTTATCGTCTATGAACATTGAGCTGTTTGCCCAACGTCTTCAACACTTTCATATAGCCATGATACGAAGTTACAACAAGCATAGTCTGAATAGAACTGGGCTCAGCCTTACAGGGACATTCCCTCTAGGTAAGACAGACTAGGTTCATAACTTGGTTGTCACTGATGGAATCTAATTCGGATATTATGGCTCCTGGCCATATCTCTCAAACCTGCCTTTCAAACATTCTTTCATAAGTCGTGAGATATTCATTCTTCAATATGAACATACCAACAGCCTTTTCAGGCTTGAGGTTATCCACAGACTTACAGAACTTTTGTGTGCACTGAGCAGTGTTTTACACCTCATCGCTATGTGGCGTCTGCTCACGTTCCTATGGTTGAATATATCTTTGTGGTTCTCAAACTCTTTTGAGATCTGATTCACTCCCACTGTTTCTTTTGGAAGAAACACTTCCTTCAGAAGACAGCATGTTTGGAGACAAACATTTTGCTCCACGGACAAGTAAATAATATCCAGCATACTAGCTAAGATATTCCACAAAGTTGCATATGTCGTACTAGGCTCCAAGCCCTTTCTGACTTTGCCTATGAAAACTTCAAATCATCGGTTAAGATAGATTCGACATTATCCTCTTCCATATCTAATATGGAATTTATTCAACCTTTATCTTTGGAACTCGGTTAAGTATAAGGGCACTATCCCGAAACGGGTAAGGGATACTTCACATGGCATGTGTCACACCTTTATCATATATAGTGTTGTTTCCATTTTGGGAACACAATCTAATTGCGTATCCCAAAGATGGTATCCTTCAAGGGAGAATCTTATTCCTTTTCAGACGACTTCTGAAACACCCTTCAGGTATTAATTACTTCAATCCAATTGAAGATTAATTCCTAAGTAGCTCATCAATCTCATATTCGTACTAGCTCGAACTTTTCGGACTATCCGAATTATGCACTTTACTGAGTATACTTGACTATTTCTAAAAAATAGTCGTAGAGATTAATAAACAATATTTGTGACATTAATTGTCATAAGCCAACAAACATCGGTATGTTTAGGCTTTAGACAATTTTTCTAGATTTTATAACCTTTTCATAAAAGGGTATTTAGTCATCTTTAGATAAGATACGTATCACCCACATGATTCATAATCATATGGTTCAACATCATCAGAATGACGCTTAATTACACGCTTCCCTTCCAGAGAGACTATGTCTAGAACAACCACAAATATAGGATAACAGCCATACAAATATTTAGTTGAGATCTCATCACTTATATTAACTATATAGTGACATCAATCTAGTATGTTAGATTCAGTGACCTTTCAACTTTATCAGAATAACATTTATTCTTTACAATTGAATATGTCTACTAAATCCTAACAAATAACTGAAAGTATGTTCTTCATAAGAACCGGAACATAATAACATTTGTTTAGTTCCCTTATCAGTTTACTAGATCCAGAATGTGGTAAGTGTTACAACGTTTGCTTTACCTTCCATATCTGTATAACCTTTCTAATTTAATCACACTCGTAAGATATCATATATCTTAGAGTTGACTTTGAACTTAGACAGATTTATCTCAACTCACTTGCCTAGAATAGAAACTTCAATAAGTTCTCTATTTAAGCACATGCCCTAACTTTCCCTTTTAATCCTTTAAGCACTTGAGAAATGTTTCTTATTGTAGTCTTCATAAGACTTAAGAAAGATCACAAGAGCTATGTTTTCAATTTCCTTTCATAAAGAAAATCTAAAGTTTATTAAATAGTTTATTTAACCTTTTGAATCGTATTCAAAACATTGACTATTTAATTAACCTTTAAGCAATGATAGAATTAAGTTGATACTTAAATCTTACAATTTTGAAAACAACCTTTCCAAAATTAGATGTGGTCATTCTTATCCAACGTTTGAATTAATTGTCATCATATGACTGAATGATCATCTTGGATCGTATCCAATATATGACTAATTCGTTGAAACTTATTTCAAATGATTTAATCATATCATGAGCTTCCGCTTTCATTAATAATTAAAGTCTCGGAGCACTGCATCAATTATGTAATCTCCTTGTCTCTAACTACTATAACAGGATGGCTCATGTCATTGCTTATTTTAAAAGGATTAAAATTGCTTAACCATATTTGAGAACGTTTCTCAAAATCAACAGTCATAATTTGGTTTTACTAATCGAGAATAAAACATAAATATAAAGTTTGCTAAAACTACAACATAAAAATGAAAATAAAAGAGTGTTGTTGTTTATACACGCAAAATCAAAAATGGTCTTTTGATTTATGATTTTGCTCCCACTAGTCAACTACTCCCAATTGACTTTCAAGAATCTTTCAAAATTCTTTAGTGGCTGGAATCCTATCTAGTTGACTCGATCCCCGACGTGGGCCGATCGACCGGGTCAATTTCGACGGGTAGGTACTTCTTACCGATCGCGTCTAACGCGACTTCCAGTGGTTTGACTAGTCAACTCCTTGACAATTCACATCGTCTATGTGGTAGTCAACCTTATGTCTCTAAAATCAGACGGTCCTGACGTGGGCCAATCACCGCAAGATTCTTAGTCGAGTCGTAACCCAAGTATTCATGAGATCTCATAACGATCATATCTCGATAATGATGATATACCCGTGGTAGGTCAACTCCCGACGTGGGCCGATCAGTTGGATCCGAACAAGGGTTCTTCACCGTCACTATAATATTGGGAGACATATTTTAACTCGATTTTTGTTGTGGGAGTAATTTAAATTAATTCACTTAATTAATTTCGAATTAATTCTCTTAATTAATTTAATTACGGTCTCATCAAATATATCTATCTCTATAGACATACATCCTACTGATGTGTAACATTTATATGATAAAAATTACGATGTTTTATATACATTATCGACTCTTTTTATAAAAAATATAAGTAATTATAACGATAATCTTATAAAATATTAATAGCTATGAATAAATCTAAATACTATAAAAATCAAGTAAAAATGATAAAAAGTTATAAATTTTGTACCGGGTTAATAACCGGAGTGTCGTGTCAGATTCACGTGGGTATTTTTGGTATTTTACAGACTTTAGGTAAACCAAGACCCCGAGTGATGACATTTTGTGGAGTAAAATCATATCTTTTGAAGGAATAAAGGAAGTGCCACGAGATTTAAAGTTCAAGTGGATCAATGATTCGTGACGCCGAATCAAGTTATATTTTCGACGAACAAATGGCCCAGCAAAAAGGCATTTTCTGAAAAAGAAGTCTTCATGGAAGTTATAGATCTCCTCAAGAGCTTTCCAACGCATCTTGAATTATGTCATTTGGAGATCCGTAACTCAAGTTATGATTTTATCAAGTTTCGATTAAGATTGGAAAAAATCTATCCGGATCGATCCGGATTTACCTCGGATCGATCCGAGGAAACATCATGATTAGACCAGCATGTGGCCCCGCAGAGAATATCCCGGGATAATATTTTTTATTCCCGGATCGATCCGGCCCTTTCTCGGATCGATCCGGCAGGGAAAAAACTCGCCTATAAATAGAGCGTTACTTGCGCACATAAAGGGGGTAGCAAATATATTTTCTTCACCTCTTTTTAGTAGTAGTAGTATGTATATATATAGGCCTTATGCCATAAATAAAGTAGTATCGTTATAATGCTCGAGAAATTATCGGAAGATCAATGTTGTTGAAGTTGTTGTAGCATCCGGAAGAATACAAATTTCCGATTCAATCGTTGTAATCGGGTAAAATTTCTAAAGTATTTATGTTTGTTTTGTCTCGTTTCTATTTTCGTATAATGTTAGTAGGCTAAATCTAATAACTAGCCAAAGTTATGTAATCGTTTTATTTCGATCTTTTCGGTAAAGGAATGTTGTCTAAGTAAAATTGAATAAAATTGAGTTAATTGAATCTTTTCCTATTGATAAAGTTTGACTTGAAAGAATTCATAATCTAATTATGAATTGACGCCTCGTAATTAAGTTATGAACTCGTTAATAGAAAAACCGGAGGGTAAAATTGGCCGAGTGAAAACGTGACAACGGAACCCGCTTTCCTACCCGGGGGCGATTTGTCCTAAAAAGATGAATCTTATTAAAATTTGTACTCAAGATCGTAATAATGTTAAATTCATCGCTTAATTGAAACTTAAACCGGAAAGTTGAATCGCCCGGCTTTGACAACCGGAGCCTTTAAATAAAATTGACCGTTTGACGAACGGAATGACTCCTTTTTATTCGGAGGTAGAATCGTACTCGGGACCCGTTCGTAAAAACCGTAACAAGCTTGTGGATCTTGACCGATGACAATGGACATATGACAATTTCACACACTAATGTGAGGATGAATTGTTAACCTTAGGAGTGCACCGTTTCATTTACTCAATTGAACCTAAAGATCGAGCACATTCCATTCACTGAAAAGATCGTATAAATCAATTATATAAACTTTGGCTAGTTCTCTAATAATATATTTGGCATCTATATATTTATATCTATATATATACTTTGCAACTTATGCACATCTATATATATTTATATATCTATATATATTATATTATAATAAATTTTAATTTACGTATTTATTTTATGTTGACTAGAATAAGTAGTGATCGTGTTATAAAATTGCGGTTTAGATCGAGTTAATAATGTACTTTGGTGTTTAACCACACTTAAAAGAATTACAAAGTTCCCCGAGGATACGATACTCGACTCACCATACTAGCACTACGCTTTGACCCGATACACTCGTCGGTTAAGGACCGGTATTAGCACTAGAAAAGGCCACGTCGCTTTCGGCGCCGTTGCCGGGGAACGACGCTAATTTCTTTTTTGTGTCTATGGTTACTACTTATATTAGCTCAAAATTCTCGAGAATAAGTCAACACTTTTCTTATCTCATTTCTATTTTTAATTTCGTCGGTACTTACCTTATAGGTAAGTTACCATTTTTTACTACTATCAATTTCGTGTTATTTTCTATTTTCGTTAGTTGATGACCAGAAGTGGTAAGGCCCCACTCACTCCTTATAAGCCCGACATAAACACTTACGAAAGGCGAGTTAAGAGTAGAGAGAAAACGTGGTCATACTAGTCGTGGAAATCCCGACGAATCATCTTCAAACGTAAATACGAGAATGGTCGAAATCGTGATGAAACACCCGAACAAGTGGCCGGAACATGCTCTGTGGGCATGGACAAAACCCCGTTAACCTTAATAATCAAAATAATAATAATAATAGAAATAATCAAAATCGGAACCGAATAATCGTAACAACCCAAAAACCCAAGGCCTATATGTGACCAAACCATAAGAAGAAATCGACTAATAATCCCATACTTTTACCTAATGAAGGAGCGAATAATTTCGAGATTAAATCTCATCTTTTTGGTTTAATTGACGCAAGAGCCCAATTCCTAGGAGAAGATGATGAAGATCCGCATCATCATCTCTATCTTTTTGAAGAACTCGTGCAATACAACCAAAAGTCAAGTGTGCTCACAAGGAATTAACAAGGATGACTATGTTTCCTTTTTCTCTAAAAGGACGAGCCCGAGATTGGTTTATGTCTCTTCCACATCATTCACTTACAAGTTGGGAGGAGATTCAAACCGAATTTCGAAACAATATTTCACTCCCGGACGGAATTTGGAATTAAAAGTCGAGGTTGCTAACTTTAGACAAGGATCCGAAGAAACGCTTGGGAATGCCTCGGGAAAGATTTAAAAAATTGTTAAGAGCGTGTCCCGACCATGGTTATTCCTTAGATATGCAAATTCAACTCTTCGTCGTAAATTAAGAAAAGATTCACGTGCCGATGTAGATCATGCATGTGGTGGTTCGTTAATGATGAGTGAAGCTCAAACGCAGCTTACGATGCTATAGAAAAGATTTCCAAAAATAACGAATGTGGGAAACCGGTTCTAGCACCAGAAAAGTAGCTTTTGCAGGAGAATGTACGTCTAATACGGAAGTTCTAGCACATTTAGAAAATTTGAGTAGGAAATTTGATGGTTTACAACAGAATAAGAACCAAAGTTCAGAAAATAGTACACCAACTGAATACTCGAATCAGGATAATATGCCATCAGGGATCGAAGAACCAACAGGATACTCAAGAGAGGAGGTGAGTTTTCTTCAGCAGCATAGGAATTTAAACAATGCTTACTCAAACTCGTTTAATGCTATTAGAAGAGATCACCCTACTTATCGATGGTCTGAAAACCCTAGTAAGCAAGGACAACCGCCGTATCCAGGTTCCATATAGGAACATGAATAATAATCAAGTTTATCAAAAAAACACATCTAATCGAATTTACAATCATTACCTAGATCCTATCCTCAACATACCACTCAAAGTATACCAAGAACTCAAAGTTCAACTCAACTTTCGTTAAGGAGTTGAAAAATGGGAAAAACTAATGGAAAATATGATGGGTGTAGTATCTACTCAAGCTAAAAATATAGAAACGATGGTGACTTCTATTGGTACAATCCACTAAGGACATGAGTTCAATGAAAACATCTATGAGTGGACATGATACCAGGATGAGAACGATAGAAGCCTCATTAAGGAATATGGAAGATCATTTGAGTAGGGAAGGTGAACGTAATAACAAAGCGGAGACCCCCCGGAGGATTACCAAGTAACACCGAAAGGAACCCAAGAGAGGTAAATGTTGTAGTTACGAGAAGTAGGAAGCTCGGTGGAAGTAATGGAGTTGAAAACTTTGGGAATAATGAAGTAGAAGATGACTTAGATGGTAAGAATGATAAAACTAAAGATGAACTTGAATTTACGATGAGGAAGAAGAAATTATAGACAATTTCTTGAAAAGAAATAAAAGTTCGGAACCTGAAAGTGAAAGGGAAAATTGGGAAAAAATCCCTAAGATTCTGAAAGATCCCATGGATAAAGATTTAAGGACTTTATTTAAGGAACATGTTAGAATGGAAAATAATGAAAACAAGGATGAAAAACAGGAAGAAATGAAGGAATCGAGTAGAGATTGATTCGGGAACAATTTAAAAGAAAGAATTCAAGAACCCGAAACATGGCGACGAGTAATACTCGAAGGTTTAAGGAAAAAGGAAAAGAGAAACTGACAAAGGAGCCAAAGGTCATAGATTTAGAATCTTTACCTTACCCTCCTAAAGATCAAATCAAAAAGGCAAAAACTGATAAGAAGTATGCTCGTTTCCTTGACACTTTTCGTCATATTCAAGTTAATATCCCTGTTATTGATGTGTAACATTTATATGATAAAAATTACGATGTTTTATATACGTTATCGACTCTTTTTATATAAAATATAAGTAATTATAACGTATAATCTTATAAAATATTAATAGCTATGAATAAATCTAAATACTATAAAAATCTAGTAAAAATGATAAAAAGTTATAAAATTTTGTACCGGGTTAATAACCGGAGTGTCGTGTCGATTCACGTGGGTATTTTTGGTATTTTACGACCTTAGGTAAATCAAGACCCCGAGTGATGACACTTTTTGGAGTAAAATCATATCTTTTGAAGGAATAAAGGAAGTGCCACGAGACTTAAAGTTCAAGTGGATCAATGGTTCGTGACGCCGTATCAAGTTATATTTTCAACGAACAAATGGCCCAGCAAAAAGGCAATTTCTGAAAAAGAAGTCTTCATGGAAGTTATAGATCTCCTCAAGAGCTTTCCAACGCATCTTGAATTATGTCATTTGGAGATCCAGAGCTCAAGTTATGATTTTATCAAGTTTCGGATTAAGATTGGAAAAAATCTATCCGGATCGATCCGGATTTACTTCGGATCGATCCGAGGAAACATCATGATTATCCAAAGATGTGGCCCCGCAGAGAAAATCCCGGGATAAGATTTTTTATTCCCGGATCGATCCGGCCCTTTCTCGGATCGATCCGGCAAGGGAAAAATTGCCTATAAAAAGTGGCAAGATTGCAGTACAAAAGGGGGTACCAAATATATTTTCTTCACCTCTCTTTAGTAGTAGTAGTATGTATATATATAGGCCTTATGCCATAAATAAAGTAGTATCGTTATAATGCTCGAGAAATTATCGAAGATCAATGTTGTTGAAGTTGTTGTAGCATCCGGAAGAATACAAATTTTTCCGAATCAATCGTTGTAATCGGGTAAAATTTCTAAAGTATTTATGTTTGTCTTATCTCGTTTTTATTTTCGTATAATGTTAGTAGGCTAAATCTAATAACTAGCCAAAGTTATGTAATCGTTTTATTTCGATCTTTTCGGTAAAGGAATGTTGTCTAAGTAAAATTGAATAAAATTGAGCTAATTGAATCTTTTCCTATTGATAAAGTTTGACTTGAAAGAATTCATAATCTAATTATGAATTGACGCCTCGTAATTAAGTTATGAACTCGTTAATAGAAAAACCGGAGGGTAAAAATTGGCCGAGTGAAAACGTGACAACGGAATCCGCTTCCTATTCGGGGGCGATTTGTCCTAAAAAGATGAATCTTATTAAAATTTGTACTCAAGATCGTAATAATGTTAAAATCATCGCTTAATTGAAACTTAAACCGGAAAGTTGAATCGCCCGGCCTTGACAACCGGAGCCTTTAAATAAAATTGACCGTTTGACGAACGGAATGACTCCTTTTATTCAAAGGTAGAATCGTACTCGGGACCCGTTCGTAAAAACCGTAACAGCTTGTGGATTTGGACCGATGACAATGGACATATGACAATTTCGTACGCTAATGTGAGGACGAATTGTTAACCTTAGAGTACACCGTTTCATTTACTCAATTGAACCTAAAGATCGAGCACATTCCATTCACCGAAAAGATCGTATAAATCAATTATATAAACTTTGGCTAGTTCTCTAATAATATATTTGGCATCTATATATTTATATCTATATATATACTTTGCAACTTATGCACATCTATATATATTTATATATCTATATATATTATATTAGAATAAATTTTAATTTACGTATTTATTTTATGTTGACTAGAATAGTAGTGATCCGTGTTATAAAATTGCGGTTTAGATCGAGTTAATAAAAGCTCTTTGGTGTTTAACCACACTTAAAGAATTACAAAGTTCCCCGAGGATACGATACTCGACTCACCATACTAGCACTACAAACTTGACCCGATACACTGTCGGTTAAGGACTGGTATTAGCACTAGAAAAGGCCACGTCAGCTTTCTGGCGCCGTTGCCGGGGAACGACGCTAATTTCTTTTTTGTGTCTATGGTTACTACTTATATTAGCTCAAAATTCTCGAGAATAAGTCAACACTTTTCTTATCTCATTTCTATTTTTAATTTCGTCGGTACTTACCTTATAGGTAAGTTACCATTTTTTACTACTATTAATTTCGTGTTATTTTCTATTTTCGTTAGTTGATGACCAGAAGTGGTAAGGCCCCACTCACTCCTTATAAGCCTGACATAAACACTTACGAAAGGCAAGCAAGAGTAGAGAGAAAACGTGGTCATACTAGTCGTGGAAATCCCGACGAATCATCTTCAAACGTAAATACGAAAATGGTCCGAAATCGTGATGAAACACCCGAACAAGGGCCGGAACATGCTCTAGGGCATGGACAAAACCCCGTTAACCTTAATAATCAAAATAATAATAATAATAGAAATAATCGAATCGGAACCGAATAATCGTAACAACCCAAGAAACCCAAGGCCTATCCGTGACCAAACTATAAGAAGAAATCGACTAATAATCCCATACTTTTACCTAATGAAGGAGCGAATAATTTCGAGATTAAATCTCATCCTTTTGGTTTAATTGACGCAAGAGCCCAATTCTAGGAGAAGATGATGAAGATCCGCATCATCATCTCTATCTTTTGAAGAACTCGTGCAATACAAACAAAAGTCAAGGTGCTCACAAGGAATTAACAAGGATGACTATGTTTCCTTTTTCTCTAAAAGGACGAGCCCGAGATTGGTTTATGTCTCTTCCACATCATTCACTTACAAGTTGGGAGGAGATTCAAACTGAATTTCTGAAACAATATTTCACTCCTGGACGGAATTTGGAATTAAAAGTCGAGGTTGCTAACTTTAGACAAGGATCTGAAGAAACGCTCGGGAATGCCTGGGAAAGATTTAAAAAATTGTTAAGAGCTTGTCCCGACCATGGTTATTCCTTAGACATGCAAATTCAACTTTTCTGTCGTAAATTAAGAAAAGATTCACGTGCTGATGTAGACCATGCATGTGGTGGTTCGTTAATGATGAGTGAAGCTCAAACAGTTTACGATGCTATAGAAAAGATTTCCAAAAATAACAGAATGTGGGAAACCGGTTCTAGCACCAGAAAAGTAGCTTTTGCAGGAGAATGTACGTCTAATACGGAAGTTCTAGCACATTTAGAAAATTTGAGTAGGAAATTTGATGGTTTACAACAGAATAAGAACCAAAGTTCAGAAAATAGTACACCAACTGAATACTCGAATCAGGATAATATGCCATCAGGGATTGAAGAACCAACAGATACTCAAGAGAGGAGGTGAGTTTTCTTCAGCAGCATAGGAATTTAAACAATGCTTACTCAAACTCGTTCAATGCTATTAGAAGAGATCACCCTAATTATCGATGGTCTGAAAACCCTAGTAAGCAAGGACAACCGCCATATCCAGCTTCCATATAGGAACTTGAATAATAATCAAGTTTATCAAGAAAACACATCTAATCGAATTTACAATCATTACCTAGATCCTATCCTCAACATACCACTCAAAGTATACCAAGAACTCAAAGTTCAACTCAACCTCCGTTGCAAGGAGTTGAAAAATGGGAAAAACTAATGGAAAATATGATGGGTGTAGTATCTACTCAAGCTAAAAATATAGAAACGATGGTGACTTCTATTGGTACAACCACTAAGGACATGAGTTCAATGAAAACATCTATGAGTGGACATGATACCGTAATGAGAACGATAGAAGCCTCATTAAGGAATATGGAAGATCATTTGAGTAGGGAAGGTGAACGTAATAACAAGCAGACTTCCCGTGAGGATTACCAAGTAACACCGAAAGGAACCCAAGAGAGGTAAATGTTGTAGTTACGAGAAGTAGGAAGCTCAAAGGGAAGTAATGGAGTTGAAAACTTTGGGAATAATGAAGTAGAAGATGACTTAGATGGTAAGAATGATAAAACTAAAGATGAACTTGAATTTACGACGAGGAAGAAGAAATTATAGACAATTTCTTAAAAAGAAATAAAAATTCGGAACCTGAAAGTGAAAAGGAAAATTGGGTAAAAATCCCTAAAATTCTGAAAGATCCCATGGATAAAGATTTAAGGACTTTATTTAAGGAACACATTAGAATGGAAGAAAATGAAAACAAGGATGAAAAACATGAAGAAATAAAGGAATCAAGTAGAGATAGATTCGTGGAACAATTTAAAAGAAAGAATTCAAGAACCTGAAACATGGCGACTGAGTAATACTCGAAGGTTTAAGGAAAAAGGAAAAGAGAAACTGACAAAGGAGCCAAAGGTCATAGATTTAGAATCTTTACCTTACCCTCCTAAAGATCAAATCAAAAAGGCAAAAACTGATAAGAAGTATGCTCGTTTCCTTGACACTTTTCGTCATATTCAAGTTAATATCCCCGTTATCGAAGCTCGATTAATATACTCGCTTATGGAAAATTTCGAAAGAAATTCGTCAAACAAGAAAAAATTAGAGGAATATGAGAATATATGCCTAAATGAAGAATGTTCCGCAATTTCGCAAAGATAAGTTACCACCTAAACCGAAAGATCCCGGTAGTTTTACCATTCCGTGTGAAATTGGAGGATTTCTCGTTTAAGAAGGTCTTATGTGACCTAGAGCGAGTATAAATCTCATGTCTTATGAGGATTATAAAAAGCTAGGCATAGGAAAGCTTACTACGATCGAAATGACTCTCGTATGGCGTATAGATCGATTAAGTACCCTAAAGGAATTATAAAGGACATATTGGTTAAAGTAGACAAATTCTATTTTCCAAGAGACTTTGTAGTTATGGAAATGGAAGATGGTTATTCAAAGACCTCTTATTCTAGGTCGTCCATTTCTAGCTACAGAAGAACTTTAATCGATGTTCGTAAAGGAGAATTAATCTTAAGAGTCAATGAAGACGAAGTTACTTTCAATATTTTCAAAGCTATGAATCATGCATCATCGAATCATGTTCTTTTATAGAAGATATTCATTCTGTCTACGATAATCGCTTACCAACTTTTGAAGACAAACATTAGAAGAATGCTTAACTCTCGTCTATCTATAAAGAAGATGAGGAAGACATTGAAATGAAAGAGATAATTCTTTCTTTAGATACGTAAAGTTTTACCTTTAAACCACCATGGCATAAGTACTTGGAATTAGAACTAGAAGGACCGCTTCTTAAATCGTCAATAGAAGATCCGCCAAAGAACCTGGACTTGAAACCATTACCTTTAAATCTGAAATATGCTTTTCTTGAAACTGATAATCTATTACCGATTATTATTTCGTCAGCTTTAACTGAGCAACAAGAAGATCAATTACTTAGAATGTTGAAAAAGCATAAGAAAGCTTTTGGATGGACAGTTGCTGATATTCGAGGTATTAGCCCTGAGATTTGCGTTCATAAGATAATTTTGAAGGAAGATGCTAAGCCTTGTATTCAACCGCAACGCCGCCTCAACCCAAATTTGCGCTTAATTGTTAAGAAAGAGGTCATTAAGCTATTAGAGATGGGAATAATTTTTCCCATATCGATAGTGAATGGGTAAGTCCAACTCAAGTGGTACCAAAGAAAGGAGGTTTCACAAGAAAGAAAATGATAGAAATGAATGGATTCCAACAAGAGAAATTACAAAGTTATCGAATGTGCATTGATTTTAGGAAACTAAATGATCATACTAAGAAAGATCATCATCCACTTCCATTCATAGTTCAAATGTTGGAACGGTTAAGTGGTCATAAATATTACCGCTTCTTAGATGGTTATTCAAAGTTATTTACGATTTTCATTGCAAGCAGAGATAGGGAAAAGACTACTTTCACTTGTCCTTATGGAACTTTTGCGTATAAAAGAATGCCGTTTGGTTTATGTAATGCTCCAAATACGTTTCAAAGATGCATGATGGCTATATTTTCCGATATGGTTGAGAAATTCTTGGAAATTTTTATGGACGACTTTAGTGTTTACGGAGATTCTTTTGGTAAATGTTTGTCGCACTTAGAAAGAGTGTTGCAACGTTGTGAAGATACCAATTTAGTTTTAAATTGGGAAAAATGTCATTTAATGGTATCAGAAGGAATTGTTCTAGGCCATAGAATCTCCGAAATAGAATTGAAGTTGATAAAGCCAAGGTGGAAGTAATTGAAAAATTACCACCACCAGCTTAATCTAAGGACTCTAAGAGGATTTCTTGGACATGCAGGATTTTATAGGAGATTTATTGCGCATTTTTCAAAGATAGCGAAACCTCTAAGTCATTTGCTTGAAAAGGAAGTACCTTTTAACTTCGATAGTAAATGTAAGGAAGCTTTTCGTACCTTAAAAACAAGATTAACTACGCACCAAAGTGCTAATAGCACCGATTGGAATTTACCGTTTGAGATTATGTGTGATGCCGTGATTTAGTCAGTAGGAGCGCTTTTAGGTCAAAGATATAACAAAATTCTCAAAGCTATTTACTATGCATCTCATACGTTAAATGCAAATTAACCGAACTATACAACTACGTAAAAAGAACTCGTTGGTGTGATTTTTGCCTTAGATAAGTTTAGATCGTATATTGTTGGTTCTAAGGTAATAATTTATACGTACCATTCAAATTTGAAGTATTTACCGAGTAAGAAAGATGCGAAACCACGTCTTCTTAGATGGATTCTCTTACTTCAAGAGTTTGATATTGAAATTAAAGATAAAAAGGGAAGTGAGAATGTAGTAGCGTATCATCTAAGTAGAATGGAAAATGATGGAGAAAAGGGAATAGAAATTAAAGATTCATTTCCGATGAACAACTAGAATAGATACTCCTTCAACCATGCAAGCTTATTAAAGAATAGAATTCCTTCTAAGGAAATGTCACCCTGGTTTGGAGATATCATTAATTACTTAACCCGTGATTATATTCCGTCTCATTGGACTTGGCAAAAGAAGAAGAAATTCTTTTATGACTTAAAATTTTATTACCGGGAGGAACCGTACCTTTTCCGTAAATGTTCGGATGGGATAATCGTAAAGTGTGTGCCCGATAATGAAATTTTAAGTATTTTATCATTTTGTCATGATCGTGAGGCAGAGGTCATCATGGAGGATGGAAAACTCGCTTTTAAAGTTTTACAATGTGGTTTTTATTGGCCTACGCTATATGTAGATGCTTATAAGTATGTCAAATCCCGTGAATCTTGTCAAAAATGGGGAAATGTATCTAAAAAACATGAAATGCCTATGCAACCTATTTTAGAATGTGAGTTATTTGATGTTTGGGGTATAGATTTCATGGGACCATTTCCTATATCTTTTGGAAAAAGATTTATTCTAAGTAATGGTAGATTATGTTTCGAAATGGGTGAAGCCGAAGCTCTTCCCACTAATGATACCAAAGTTGTCATACGATTCCTTAAAAAGAATATATTTACACGTTATGGCATTCCGAGGGCTATCATTAAGTGATAGAGGTTCACACTTTTGTAATAGACCAATTACCAAGATAATTGAAAAATATGGTGTAACGCATAAGTTAGGAACGCCCTATCATCCGCAAACCAAAGGTCGCAGTAGAGGTGTCTAATAGAGAGATCAAAAGAATTGTAGAAAAGACAAAGGATTCAAATCGAAAAACTGCGCTTAAACTAGACGATGCATTATGGGCATATAGAACGCCTTTTAAAACACCAATTGGTTGTTCTCCCTATAGGTTAGTTTTTGGTAAGTCTTGTCATCTCCCAAATTGAGTTAGAACACCGAGCCTTCGGGCTATTAAATTTTTGAATTTCGATCCTAAGGTCAAGTCGGTGATCATAGATTGCTTCAATTGACGAACTAGAAGAATTCCGTCTCGATTCTTATGAAAACGCTCGAATCTACAAGAACGCACGAAATCCTTTCACGATAAGAGAATCTATAGTCGTGAGTTCCATGTAGGTGATCGAGTGCTCTTGTACAATTCACGTTTAAAGTTATTTCCAGGAAAGCTTAAATCAAGATGGACAGTCCATTTAAAGTAACGAGAGTTTACAAATCGGAGTCGTTGAACTAACGATGGAAATACAACTTTTATAGCCAATGGCCATAGAGTAAAGTTATTTGTGGAAGGAGAAGGAACCGCACCGAAAGAAGAAATAATGCTACCGACCGATCCTCCGACAAAGTAAAAAGCAGAGAAATCGAGAAACCGAAAAGCGAGAGGAGTTAAACTCACCGAATACCGTGTGCTATCTATCTTTACTCTACTTTTTTGTGTTTTAGTTATGTTTAAAGTAGTTTCGTCTTTTACCGGATAGACGTAAAAACCGGATGCTTTTTTTAGATAGAATAGGAATTTTTATATTGCTTTTGAAATTAGGCTTGGATAAAGATGTCGCGTTTAAAATAGAAGCTTCGGTTTTTTTGAAAAACAAGCAATTGTTGAGAGAGATCAGACTGAAAGAAATATGTAATGGAAATTCGAGAAGTTCGATAAAGAGAAGGGCAAAGTTTTTAAGAAGGTGTAGAAGATGTGGAAAAAGTGAGCATGAAGGGAAATGTAGGAAAGCACAACCAAATCCCGGGATGAGTGTTTGAATGTTGTTAAGAAGGGAACGATTAGGTGGTTATCCGAAAATCCCGATGGAGATCAAAGGGAAAATTCGAACGCCTCATTTCTTAAGGTTAGGTTGATAGAACGTTACGTCGAACTCCTGGAAGATTTAGAAGTATTGGAATTAGGACCCTCGTGAATTTTGTAATACTTATAAAATTTTTATATAACTTTTGAAAATTTTATAAATAGGATCTTTATGAAATTACTTAAAAGTTTTATAAAGTTTTTATAAAAAGATTTTTTATTTTATTTTTGTAGAAGTTTTATTAAGTTTTAAAAAAAAAAAAAAAAAAAAAAAAAAAAAAAAAAATTGGTCGGATCGATCCGACCTAACCCCGGATCGATCCGGAACCTGAAAAAAAAACCTAAAAAGGGACGGGGACCTCTTTCTTCTTCTTCTTCTTTTTTTCTAAAAACAGCCGCCCCTCCCCTTCTTCCCCAATTCGAATTTTTTTCCTTCAAACCATCACACACCATCACCATTAAACTACACCACTTCTTAAACTTTTCTCAATTTCCACTCCTCTCTTCAAAATTGCATTTACATTGAAGTAATTTTCAAGGGAAAGCTTCAACTTTCATTCCGGCGACTTTCCATCTTTTCCGGCCAAATTTCAACCTTTTTAAGCTTTGTAAGGTAACATTGTAGTCACTTATTTTCTTAATTTCGTTTTTTATGCAAATTTTTATTTTTCAACTGTTTTGTCACTCACATTTGTACTGTTGTTTTGTGTTGTTTTGTTATTGTGTCATTATCGTAGAATGGCCGAATCATCGAAAGCTAGTAAAAAACGCAAACCGCATATCCCTACCCAAATTCCAGTTATAGAAACTAGGCCTTTAACAGAAGAAGAATTGGCAGTTAGTTTTGAAAGAACCGCGTCTGCTGCAGCTAAGAAAGCATTGAAAAATAAATTTGGACAGTGTTTAGTTGCAATAGAGAGGGGTTTGGATTTTAAAGATTTGGGAAGGGAGGTGAAGGAAATTTTTGAAAGGCGACATTGGATGGAATTAGCCGCTTTAAGGTCGGGAGAAATTAACACCACCTTAGTAGCGAATTTTATTCTTTGGTAGCAACTCACAATGCTACGGATGAAGGTGAGTTAACTTCTCGTCAACCCGAGAACTAGGACGGTGCCGTTTACTCCTCACATTATTAATGCTATTTATGGTATTCCCGATATACCGGAGAATGAGGATTATTATACAAGTTTGGAATTTGGATGAGCCGCGAGACTTTGATCATATTGTTGCGGTAGCCCGTAATGAGTTAGATCCCACTGCCGTCTGGCATGAAAACAGATTTTCCTATGGGAAATGTATCCGGGATATGAAAGCCATTAAACGTTTTATTAGTCACACTCTTTACCCGACTCGGCATTTTACATCTTTTGGTAAAGAGGATTTATGTATTGCTTGGGCTATAGTTAATGATGTACCTGTGGATATAGGCGAGTAATGTGTGAAGGGCCAAGGAATTTGCCCCGATCGCTAGACCCGGCGATCACATGCCTTTTCCGTGTTTTATTTCTTCCTTGTGTCGTCGATAGAGTCCCCGAGCTCCCAAATGATAATTTGATGATGGTGGATGACACACTTATAGGTCCTAGTTTACCACTTAGGCCGGCGGGAAGAATAAACTTTTTGGACCCTAACCGTCAACGACCTCGGCCTACTCCATCCACTCGCCGTCCCTCCTTCATCCAAATCAAACTCAAACTCAACTTCCGAATACCATCACTTACGACATGTTTCAATCCATGGCCTATGATGTTCATCGTGCTAATGCCAATATGGTCGTTTTTGCGGAAAGGAATAAATTATGGTCCGAAGATTTACGTCAAGGCATGCGAGGTTTATATCAAATGAATATACCGCAAAACCCTACCTATGCCGAGATGGATATTCCGCAATGCCAAACCCGCCTTATACCTTGCCCGATTTCATTCCACCGATGCCACCACCCTCGGACTTCCAACAAATGCCACATTCTTTTGGATTTCAAACTAGTGGTGTAGGAGATTTTTCGACAGTACTACGGCAAATACGACATCCGAAAGTGGCCGGATCCGGATCATTTGGCCATACCACGACGGGATGGGGAAGCACTTTTTCTGATATTACGAGAGAAATGAGCTCGATGGGACTAGATAGCTCGGTACGGATGTCAACTTATTTTCAAGATCCATCCCAAGAATCGACCCGTTCTCAAGCTATGCCAAGTTCAAGCCACGTCGAGCTGAGTGATGAAGAGGAGTGATAATTTTTAAACATTCTATGGTTTTTGACATTGAAACAATTTTATTATCGTGCACTTTTTCTTTTTTTCGTTAAATTTTAAGTTGTTTTGATCATAGTAGGATTTTATTTTAATATGATTTTCATGTTTTCATTGCATATTATGGTATTAAGCATCGTGTAGAAAAATTTATCGTTATAACGTAATGAAAATGAACCAAAAATAGGAAGAAAACTTGTCACCTAGAAAAAACTAAGTTTTTTTCAAGAAAAATCGACTCGTCCGTGAACAAGAATGTTCCGGATCGATCCGGCTTTTCACCGGATCGATCCGACGTGAGTATACCGACCTGACAACATTACTGATTCAGAGGCCGGATCGATCCGGCCCTTTCTCGGATCGATCCGGTAAGTACAAAACGCGCAGAAAGTAGATCTTTTCTACTTTTGCTTGATGGATGTATTCTATAAAAGGAAAGAGCAACAGCCAACCTTTTTGCTCATTCTTTCCTTTCTTCTATTTTAAATCTCTGTATCAGAAATGTCTAACCGCTCCTCTCCTTCGGTTAATAGTTATGAGCCACATACGCCTGATGGTGTGGTCCCCGAAGGGCATGCCTCTTGTTTTCATAATAACGTCCCGAGACATCTAAATTTCGTCCGTTCTCCTATTCTGATGGAGAAAGGCTTAAACACTGAAAAAATTGATCAATGGGGACGTAATCTAATCCGAGGTTGCGGGTGGAAAAAGTTGATAAGGACTCCCAGAGGTCGAGTAAACATTTCGATAGTTAGAGATTTCTTTGCGTCTCTCACCGAGATAACGACGGAGCCTCATCTCAACTTATTACGATTAGGGGAATCGTTATTTCATTTTCACCAGCTCATCATAAATCAAATCTATCAAATTCCACCATGTACTTTTGATCGAAACCCACACTTCGAGTTTCTTTGGGAACTTGGGGATGCGTATAATGTTGTAAATCGTACTGCAGAAGCCTTTCAGTTCGTATTTCCGTCGTTTGATCATAACTATGATTCCTCAACTCTGGCTTTACCCCCTCATTTAAGGGCTTGGAAACGCTTCATTAATTCTCGGATCTATCCAACTAGAGATTTTTATGGGGTTACGGATGATGAGATGCTGCTGTTGTATGCATTGACTGTGGGAGCATACATTGATTGGGGAGTTTTGATTTTTAAGACTGCAATTAATTTTGCAGTAGAAAGACGTAATAGGGGAAAACCACTACCATTTGCCTGGGTTATCTCTCACCTTTGTATCCAACTGAATCACGTGCCTGAGTTTGCTACTGACGAGATTTTTCCATCTCGTGATTCTCAGTTAGGATTACTTCCGGTGGATACTCCCGGATGTTCATCTACGGTTTGATAATCAGTTAGAAGTTGTGTTGTTAAGTTGGTAGTTGTTTAAATTAGTTGTTTTTTTGTTGTTTGTTACTTTTATTTATAGTTTGTAATAGTGTTTAATATATATGTCATTTTCTTTAATCAAAATAATATATAGTGCTAAAAATAATAAATAATAATCAAAATCATATAAAATTTTAATTTTATTTGCAAACTACTTTTTATTTACTCACTAAACATCGGGACGATGTCATTTCGTAAGTGGGGAGTGGAAGTAAGTTAGTAAATTAAAATTAAAATTTTCTTATATAAATGTATACTTAATTGCTCAATACTTAGCTTAATTTTTCTTGGAACAAAATAACTAGATAATATATAATTAATATGAATAAAAACAATATAAATTGGTAAGAATAGATTTTAATTAAGTAAAATAAATTAGATATATTATAAGTATATTATATATGTCGAGTTTTAGATCTTTATAAGATTTTAAGTATATGTAACTATACATAAATATTATCAAGTAAGTTTCATATGAAATTTTAGCAAATATACTTATATTTATAATGAATTTTTTAGAATAATTTTCTTTGTAAAACGAAATATGAATATGGAATCGGATTAGGAATGATGAGATTTTTGACACCATAAAAAATTACCCCAACCTTGATTAGAGTGATCAAGACCTCACTCGAAATAGCCATTTTTGATCATAACCGACCCTTGGCTTATTTTGGTCTACATTTCCTAAAAATCCCACGAGCTTGTACGTACTTATGAAAGGAGATGATAGCACAGAAGCTAAGGATGGTGTAGGCGAGGTGAAAAAAAAAAAAAAAAAAAAAAAAAAAAAAAAAAAGAGAAAAGATATATATAAGAACGAAGCACCATTTTACAGAGAATTAATCGAATACCGTATCTTCCTTATCTTTGATCGACAGATATCGGTAGTAGCTTCCAATGATTTGAGTACAGTAGGGTGTTATCTAGAAACGTCCTATATCACTATGAGGTATAAAGCTCCCGATAAAAATTCGAATCATAAGATCTCAAGAATGATTACGAGTTTAAGGAAACCGGACTCGTAATTTTAGATCGAAAGAGTATTACTCCGATCAATCTTGATGAAGCAATGCTTGTAAATTTGATTTTCTACACACACTCACGCTTTTAGTTCTTAATATTGAAAAAGAAGAGAGAAAAATCTGAAAAATAGTTGGAAAAGGAGATATTATTAATCGAAACTCGTTTTTGATCAAACGTGAAGGTGTAAGTACGTACGACTTGCCTCTTTTCTCTTTTTTTGATTTCTTTTCCTATCTTTTTGATTAACCAATGTCCTTTCCTAAAAAGTATTAGCCATCTTGTCAATTACTTGACTTAGTCTTTGATTCCAAATATTTCATATAAGTTGAGATAGGAAAATAATTCTAGAATTTTAATTATATTTATTGAGTAGATTTTGTGAAATTTCATTTGAATAATAGTTGATAAATAATTTATCAAAGTTATCTACACTTTTTATCTTATTAATTTCTAAGAAAGATATAATTAATATGTTTATAATATTGAAATGATATTTTACTAATTTAAAAATTGTATCTACTACTTATATTATTTTTATCGTAATTTTTATGTATTACCGCTTATTTTGCTCGAGGACGATCAAAGAGCTAAGTGGGGAGTAGTTGATGTGTAACATTTATATGATAAAAATTACGATGTTTTATATACGTTATCGACTCTTTTTATATAAAATATAAGTAATTATAACGATAATCTTATAAAATATTAATAGCTATGAATAAATCTAAATACTATAAAAATCTAGTAAAAATGATAAAAAGTTATAAAATTTTGTACCGGGTTAATAACCGGAGTGTCGTGTCGATTCACGTGGGTATTTTTGGTATTTTACAGACCTTAGGTAAATCAAGACCCCGAGTGATGACACTTTTTGGAGTAAAATCATATCTTTTGAAGGAATAAAGGAAGTGCCACGAGACTTAAAGTTCAAGTGGATCAATGGTTCGTGACGCCGTATCAAGTTATATTTTCAACGAACAAATGGCCCAGCAAAAAGGCAATTTCTGAAAAAGAAGTCTTCATGGAAGTTATAGATCTCCTCAAGAGCTTTCCAACGCATCTTGAATTATGTCATTTGGAGATCCAGAGCTCAAGTTATGATTTTATCAAGTTTCGGATTAAGATTGGAAAAAATCTATCCGGATCGATCCGGATTTACTTCGGATCGATCCGAGGAAACATCATGATTATCCAGCATGTGGCCCTGCAGAGAAAATCCTGGGATAAGATTTTTTATTCCCGGATCGATCCGGCCCTTTCTCGGATCGATCCGGCAAGGGAAAAATTGCCTATAAAAAGGGCAGCATTGCAGGCACAAAAGGGGGTACCAAATATATTTTCTTCACCTCTCTTTAGTAGTAGTAGTATGTATATATATAGGCCTTATGCCATAAATAAAGTAGTATCGTTATAATGCTCGAGAAATTATCAGAAGATCAATGTTGTTGAAGTTGTTGTAGCATCCGGAAGAATACGACTTTCGAATCAATCGTTGTAATCGGGTAAAATTTCTAAAGTATTTATGTTTGTCTTATCTCGTTTTTATTTTCGTATAATGTTAGTAGGCTAAATCTAATAACTAGCCAAAGTTATGTAATCGTTTTATTTCGATCTTTTCGGTAAAGGAATGTTGTCTAAGTAAAATTGAATAAAATTGAGCTAATTGAATCTTTTCCTATTGATAAAGTTTGACTTGAAAGAATTCATAATCTAATTATGAATTGACGCCTCGTAATTAAGTTATGAACTCGTTAATAGAAAAACCGGAGGGTAAAAATTGGCCGAGTGAAAACGTGACAACGGAATCCAGTTTCCTATTCGGGGGCAGATTTGTCCTAAAAAGATGAATCTTATTAAAATTTGTACTCAAGATCGTAATAATGTTAAAATCATCAGTTAATTGAAACTTAAACCGGAAAGTTGAATCGCCCGGCCTTGACAACCGGAGCCTTTAAATAAAATTGACCGTTTGACGAACGGAATGACTCCTTTTTATTCAAAGGTAGAATCGTACTCGGGACCTGTTCAGAAAAACCGTAACAGTTGTGGATTTGGACTGATGACAATGGACATATGACAATTTCGTACGCTAATGTGAGGACGAATTGTTAACCTTAGGAGTACACCGTTTCATTTACTCAATTGAACCTAAAGATCGAGCACATTCCATTCACTGAAAAGATCGTATAAATCAATTATATAAACTTTGGCTAGTTCTCTAATAATATATTTGGCATCTATATATTTATATCTATATATATACTTTGCAACTTATGCACATCTATATATATTTATATATCTATATATATTATATTAGAATAAATTTTAATTTACGTATTTATTTTATGTTGACTAGAATAGTAGTGATCCGTGTTATAAAATTGCGGTTTAGATCGAGTTAATAAAAGCTCTTTGGTGTTTAACCACACTTAGAAGAATTACAAAGTTCCCCGAGGATACGATACTCGACTCACCATACTAGCACTACAGCTTGACCCGATACACGTCGGTTAAGGACCGGTATTAGCACTAGAAAAGGCCACGTCGCTTATCGAAGCTCGATTAATATACTCGCCTATGGAAAATTTCGAAAGAAATTCTCGTCAAACAAGAAAAAATTAGAGGAATATGAGAACATATGCCTAAATGAAGAATGTTCCGCAATTACGCGCAAAGATAAGTTACCACCTAAACCGAAAGATCCCGGTAGTTTTACCATTCCGTGTGAAATTGGAGGATTTCGTTTAAGAAGGTCTTATGTGATCTAGGAGCAAGTATAAATCTAATGTCTTATGAGGATTATAAAAAGCTAGGCATAGGAAAGCTTACTACGACTGAAATGACTCTGCAAATGGCAGACAGATCGATTAAGTACCCTAAAGGAATTATTAAGGACGTATTGGTTAAAATAGACAAATTCTATTTTCCAGTAGACTTTGTAGTTATGGAAATGGAAGATGGTTATTCAGCACCTCTTATTCTAGGTCGTCCATTTCTAGCTACAGGAAGAACTTTAATCGATGTTCAGAAAGGAGAATTAATCTTAAGAGTCAATGAAGACGAAGTTACTTTCAATATTTTCAAAGCTATGAATCATGCATCATCGAATCATGTTCTTTTATAGAAGATATTCATTCCGTCTATGATAATCGCTTACCAACTTTTGAAGACAGATTAGAAGAATGCTTAACTCGTCTATCTATAAAGAAGATGAGGAAGACATTGAAATGAAAGAGATAATTCTTTCTTTAGATACGAAAGTTTTACCTTTAAACCACCATGGCATAAGTACTTGGAATTAGAACTAGAAGGACCGGCTTCTTAAATCGTCAATAGAAGATCCGCCGAAGAATCCGGAATTGAAACCGTTACCTTTAAATCGAAATATGCTTTTCTTGAAACTAATAATCTATTACCGATTATTATTTCATCACTTTAACGAGCAACAAGAAGATCAATTACTTAGAATGTTGAAAAAGCATAAGAAAGCTTTTGGATGGACGATCTTGCGATATTCGAGGTATTAGCCCTGAGATTTGCGTTCATAAGATAATTCTGAAGGAAGATGCTAAGCCTTGTATTCAACCGCAACGCCGCCTCAACCCAAATTTGCAGTTAATTGTTAAGAAAGAGGTCATTAAGCTATTAGAGATGGGAATAATTTTTCCCATATCAGATAGTGAATGGGTAAGTCCAACTCAAGTGGTACCAAAGAAAGGAGGTTTCACAGTGAAAGAAAATGATAGGAATGAATGGATTCCAACAAGAGAAATTACAGGTTATCGAATGTGCATTGATTTTAGGAAACTAAATGATCATACTAAGAAAGATCATCATCCACTTCCATTCATAGTTCAAATGTTGGAACGGTTAAGTGGTCATAAATATTACTGTTTCTTAGATGGTTATTCAGGTTATTTACAGATTTTCATTGCAGCAGGAGATAGGGAGAAGACTACTTTCACTTGTCCTTATGGAACTTTTGCGTATAAAAGAATGCCGTTTGGTTTATGTAATGCTCCAGCTACGTTTCAAAGATGCATGATGGCTATATTTTCCGATATGGTTGAGAAATTCTTGGAAATTTTTATGGACGACTTTAGTGTTTACGGAGATTCTTTTGGTAAATGTTTATCGCACTTAGAAAGAGTGTTGCAACGCTGCGAGGATACCAATTTAGTTTTAAATTGGGAAAAATGTCATTTAATGGTATCAGAAGGAATTGTCCTAGGCCATAGAATCTCTGAAATAGGAATTGAAGTTGATAAAGCTAAGGTTGAAGTAATTGAAAAATTACCACCACCGCTTAATCTAAGGACTCTAAGAGGATTTCTTGGACATGCAGGATTTTATAGGAGATTTATTGCCGATTTTTCAAAGATAGCAAAGCCTCTAAGTCATTTGCTTGAAAAGGAAGTACCTTTTAACTTCGATAGTAAATGTAAAGAAGCTTTTCGGACCTTAAAAGCGAGATTAACTATCGCACCGGTGCTAATAGCACCGCATTGGGATTTGCCATTTGAGATTATGTGTGATGCCGGTGATTTAGTCAGGAGCAGCTTTAGGTCAAAGATATAACAAAATTCTCAAAGCTATTTACTATGCATCTCATACGTTAAATGCAAATCAACCGAACTATACAACTACGTAAAAAGAACTGTTGGTCGTAATTTTTGCCTTAGATAAGTTTAGATCGTATATTGTTGGTTCTAAGGTAATAATTTATACGGACCATTCAAATTTGAAGTATTTACCGAGTAAGAAAGATGCGAAACCACGTCTTCTTAGATGGATTCTCTTACTTCAAGAATTTGATATTGAAATTAAAGATAAAAAGGGAAGTGAGAATGTAGTAGCGATCATCTAAGTAGAATGGAAAATGATGAAGAAAAGGGAATAGAAATTAAAGATTCATTTCCCGATGAACAACTTTTTAGAATAGATACTCCTTCAACCATGCAAGTTATTAAAGAATAGAATTCCTTCTAAGGAAATGTCACCCTGGTTTGGAGATATCATTAATTACTTAACCCGTGATTATATTCCGTCTCATTGGACTTGGCACGAAGAAGAAATTCTTTTATGACTTAAAATTTTATTACCGGGAGGAACCGTACCTTTTCCGTAAATGTTCGGATGGGATAATCGAAAGTGTGTGCCCGATAATGAAATTTTAAGTATTTTATCATTTTGTCATGATCGTGAGGCGAGGTCATCATGGAGGTTGGAAAACTTGCTTTTAAAGTTTTACAATGTGGTTTTTATTGGCCTACGCTATATAGAGATGCTTACAAGTATGTCAAATCCTGTGAATCTTGTCAAAAATGGGGAAATGTATCTAAAAAACATGAAATGCCTATGCAACCTATTTTAGAATGTGAGTTATTTGATGTTTGGGGTATAGATTTCATGGGACCATTCCCTATATCTTTTGGAAAAAGATTTATTCTAGTAATGGTAGATTATGTTTCGAAATGGGTAGAAGTCGAAGCTCTTCCCACTAATGATACCAAAGTTGTCATACGATTCCTTAAAAAGAATATATTTACACGTTATGGCATTCCGAGGGCTATCATTAGTGATAGAGGTTCACACTTTTGTAATAGACCATTTACCAAGATAATTGAAAAATATGGTGTAACGCATAAGTTAGGAACGCCCTATCATCCGCAAACCAGTGGTCAGGTAGAGGTGTCTAATAGAGAGATCAAAAGAATTGTAGAAAAAACAGTGGATTCAAATCGAAAAACTCAGGCTTAAACTAGACGATGCATTATGGGCATATAGAACAGCTTTTAAAACACCAATTGGTTGTTCTCCCTATAAGTTAGTTTTTGGTAAGTCTTGTCATCTCCCAGTTGAGTTAGAACACCGAGCCTTCTGGGCTATTAAATTTTTGAATTTCGATCCTAAGGTTGTCGGTGATCATAGATTGCTTCAATTGACAGAACTAGAAGAATTCCGTCTCGATTCTTATGAAAACGCTCGAATCTACAAGGAACGCACGAAATCCTTTCACGATAAGAGAATCTATAGTCGTGAGTTCCATGTAGGTGATCGAGTGCTCTTGTACAATTCACGTTTAAAGTTATTTCCGGAAAGCTTAAATCAAGATGGACAGGTCCATTTAAAGTAACGAGAGTTTACAAATCTGGAGCTGTTGAACTAACTGATGGAAATACAACTTTTATAGCCAATGGCCATAGAGTAAAGTTATTTGTGGAAGGAAAAGGAACCGCACTGAAAGAAGAAATAATGCTACTAACTGATCCTCCGACAAGGTAAAAAGCAGAGAAATAAAGAAACTGAAAAGCAGAGGAGTTAAACTCAGCCGAATACCAGGTGCTATCTATCTTTACTCTACTTTTATATGTTTTATTTATGTTTAAATTAGTTTCGTCTTTTACCGGATAGACGTAAAAGAACTGGATGTCTTTTTTTAGATAGAATAGGAATTTTTATGTTGCTCTTGAAATTAGGCTTGGATAAAGATGTCGCGTTTAAAATAGAAGCTTCAGTTATTGAGAAAAACAAGCAATTGTTGAGAGAGATCAGACTGAAAGAAATATGTAATGGAAAATCGAGAAGTTCGATAAAGAGAAGGGCAAAGTTTTTAAGAAGGTGTAGAAGCTGTGGAAAAAGTGAGCATGAAGGGAAATGTAGGGAAAGCACAACCAAATCCCAGGATGAGTGTTGAATATTGTTAAGAAGGGAACGATTAGGTGGTTATCCGAAAATCCCGATGGAGATCAAAGGGAAAATTCGAACGCCTCATTTCTTAAGGTTAGGTTGATAGAACGTTACGTCAGAACTCTGGAAGATTTAGAAGTATTGGAATTAGGACCCTCGTGAATTTTGTAATATTTATAAAATTTTTATATAACTTTTGAAAATTTTATAAATAGGATCTTTATGAAATTACTTAAAAGTTTTATAAAGTTTTTATAAAAAGTTTTTTTGTTATTTTTGTAGAAGTTTTATTAAGTTAAAAAAAAAAAAAAAAAAAAGTGGTCGGATCGATCCGACCTAACCCCGGATCGATCCGGAAGCTAAAAAAACCTAAAAAAGGGACGGGGTTTCTTCTTCTTCTTTCTTCTTCCATTTTTCTAAAAACAGCCGCCCCTCCCCTTTTCCCCCCAATTCGAATTTTTTTCTTCAAATCATCACACAACATCACCATTAAACTACCCCAACTCTTAAACTTCTCTAATTTGCCTCTACTCTCTTCAAATTTTCATCTAAATTGAAGAATTTTTCAAGGGAAGCTTCAACTTTTATTCCGGCGAAATTTCCATCTTTTCCAGCCAAATTTCAACTTTTTTAAGCTTTGTAAGGTAACATTGTAGTCACTTATTTTCTTAATTTCGTTTTTTTGCAATTTTTTATTTTCAACTGTTTTGTCACTCACATTTGTACTGTTGTGTTGTGTTGTTTTGTTGTTTTGTGTTGTTTGTTATTTTGTCATTATCGTAGAATGGCCGAATCATCGAAAGCTAGTAAAAAACGTAAACCGAATATCCCAACCCAAATTCCAGTTATAGAAACTAGGCCTTTAACGAAAGAAGAATTGGCGCTAGTTTTGAAAGAACCGCGTTCGTGCAGACTAAGAAAGCATTGAAAAATAAATTTGGACAGTGTTTAGTTGCAATAGAGAGGGGCTTAGACTTCAAGGATTTGGGAAGGGAGGTAAAAGATATTTTTGAAAGGAGGCATTGGATGGAATTAGCCAGTTTAAGGTCGGGAGAAATTAACACCACCTTAGTAGCTGAATTTTATTCTCTGGTAGCAACTCATAATGCTACAGAAGATGGTGAGTTAACTTCGTCAACCTAAGAACTAGGACAGAGGTGCCGTTTACTCCTCACATTATAAATGCTATTTATGGTATTCCCGATATACCGAGAGAATGAGGACTATTATACGCTTTGGAATTTGGATGAGCCAAGCGGACTTTGATCATATTGTTGCGGTAGCCCAGAATGAGTTAGATCCCACTGCCGTCTGGCATGAAAACAGGTTTTCCTATGGGAAATGTATCCGGGATATGAAAGCCATTAAACGTTTTATTAGTCACACTCTTTACCCGACTCGGCATTTTACATCTTTTGGTAAAGAGGATTTGTGTATTGCTTGGGCTATGGTTAATGATATACCCGTGGATGTAGGCAGAGTAATGTATAGAAGGGCCAAGGAATTTGCCCCGATCGCCGGCATTCAGTGCCAGGCAAACATGCCTTTTCCGTGTTTTATTTCTTCCTTGTGTCGTCGATAGAGTCCTTGAGCTCCCAAATGATAATTTGATGATGGTGGATGACACACTTATAGGTCCTAGTTTACCACTTAGGCCGGCAGAAGAATAAACTTTTTGGACCCTAACCGTCAACGACCTCACCCTACTCCATCCACTCGCTTTGTCCCTCCTTCATCCAAATCAAACTCAAACTCAATTTCCGAATACCATCACTTACGACATGTTTCAATCCATGGCCTATGATGTTCATCGTGCTAATGCCAATATGGGCATCCGTTTTTGCGGAAAGGAATAAATTATGGTCTGAAGATTTACGTCAAGGCATACGAGGTTTATATCAAATGAATATACTGCAAAACCCTACCTATGCCGAGATGGATATTCCGCAATGCCAAACCCAGCCTTATACCTTGCCCGATTTCATTCCACCGATGCCACCTCGCTCAGACTTCCAACAAATGCCACATTCTTTTGGATTTCAAACTAGTGGTGTAGGAGATTTTTCGACGTGTACTACGGCAATGCGACATCAGAATGGACTGGATCTGGATCATTTGGCCATACCACGACGAGATGGGGAAGCACTTTTTCTGATATCACGAGAGAGATGAGCTCGATGGGACTAGATAGTTCGGTACGGATGTCAACTTATTTTCAAGATCCATCCCAAGAATCGACCCGTTCTCAAGCTATGCCAAGTTCAAGCCACGTCGAGCTGAGTGATGAAGAGGAGTGATTTTTAAACATTCTATGATTTTTCACATTGAAACATTTTATTTTTCGTACAATTTCGTTATCGTAAAATTTTAGGTTATTTTGATTTTGGTTGGATTTTATTTTTAATACGATCTTCATGTTTTCGTTACATGTTATGGTATTACGCATTGTGTAGTAAAATTTATCGTTATAATAAAATGAAAATGAACCAAAAAATAGGAAGAAAACTTGTCCCCTAGAAAAATCTAGACATTTTATAAGCAAAATCAACTCGTCCGTGAACAAGAGTGTTCCGGATCGATCCGGCCTTTTACCGGATCGATCCGACCCGAGTGTACCGACCGACAAAGATTACTAGTTCGGAGGCCGGATCGATCCGGCTCTTTCTCGGATCGATCCGGCAAGTACAAAAACGCGCGAAAAGAGATCTTTTCTACTTTTGCTTGATAGATTTATTTCTATAAAAGGAAAGAGCAACAACCATAAACTCGCTCATTCTTCCCTTCCTTCTATTTTTAGTCTCTGTATCAGAAATGTCTAACCAATCCTCTCCCTCGGTTAATAGTTACGAACCACATACACCTGATGGTGTGGTTCCCGAAGGGCATGCCTCTTGTTTTCATAATAACGTCCAGAGACATCTAAATTTCGTCCGTTCTCCTATTCTGATGGAGAAAGGCTTAAACACTGAAAAAATTGATCAGTGGGGACGTAATCTAATCCGAGGTTGCGGGTGGAAAAAGTTGATAAGGACTCCCAGAGGTCGAATAAACATTTAGATTGTTAGAGATTTCTTTGCGTCTCTCACTGAGATAACGACAGTAGCCTCATCTCAACTTATTACAGTTAGGGGAATCGTTATTTCATTTTCACCAGTCATCATAAATCAAATCTATCAAATCCCACCATGTACTTTTGATCGAAACCCACACTTCGAGTTTCTTTGGGAACTTGGGGATGCGTATAATGTTGTAAATCGTACTTGCGAAGCCTTTCGCCCGTGTTTCCGTTGTTTGATCATAACTATGATTCTTCAACTCTGGCTTTACCCCCTCATTTAAGGGCGTGGAAACGCTTCATTAATTCTCGGATCTATCCAACTAGAGATTTTTATGGGGTTACGGATGATGAGATGCTGCTGTTGTATGCATTAACTGTGGGAGCATACATTGATTGGGGAGTTTTGATTTTTAAGACTGCAATTAATTTTGCAGTAGAAAGACGTAATAGGGGAAGACCGTTACCATTTGCCTGGGTTATCTCTCACCTTTGTATCCAACTGAATCATGTGCCCGAGTTTGCTACTGACGAGATTTTTCCATCTCGTGATTCTCAGTTAGGATTACTTCCGGTGGATACTCCCGGATGTTCATCTACAGTTTGATAATCAGTTAGAAGTTATGTTGTTAAGTTAGTAGTTGTTTAAATTAGTTGTTTTTTTTTTGTCTGTTACTTTTATTTATAGTTTGTAATAGTGTTTAATATATGTCATTTTCTTTAATCAAAATAATATATGGTTGCTAAAAATAATAAATAATAATCAAAATCATATAAAATTTTAATTTTATTTGCAAACTACCTTTTATTTACTCACTAAACATCGGGACGATGTCATTTCGTAAGTGGGGAGTGGAAGTAAGTTAGTAAATAAAAATTAAAATTTTCTTATATAAATTTATACTTAATTGCTCAATACTTAGTTTAATTTTTCTTGGAACAAAATAACTAGATAATATATAATTAATATGGATAAAAATAGTATAATTTGGTAAGAATAGATTTCAATTAAGTAAAGTAAATTTCATATATTATAATTATATTATATATGTCAATTTTAGATTTTTATAAGATTTTAAGTATATGTAACTATACATAAATATTATCAAGTAAGTTTCATATGAAATTTTAGCAAATATACTTATATTTATAATGAATTTTTTAGAATAATTTTCTTTGTAAAACGAAATATGAATATGGAATCGGATTAGGAATGATGAGATTTTCGACACCATAAAAAATTACCTCAACCTTGATTAGAGTGATCAAGACCTCACTCGATATAGCCATTTTTTTTGATCATAACCGACCCTTGGCTTATTTTGGTCTACATTTCCTAAAAATCCCACGAGTTTGTACGTACTTATGAAAGGAGATGATAGCACAGAAGCTGAGGATGGTGTAGGCTGAGGTGAAAAAAAAAAAAAAAAAAAAAAAAAAAAAAAAAAAAAAAGATATATATAAGAACGAAGCACCATATTTACAGAGAATTAATCGAATACCAGGTGTCTTCCTTATCTTTGATCGACAGATATCGGTAGTAGCTTCCAATGATTTGAGTGCGATAGGGTGTTATCTAGAAACGTCCTATATCACTATGAGGTATAAAGCTCCCGATAAAAATTCGAATCATAAGATCTCAAGAATGATTACGAGTTTAAGGAAACCGGACTCGTAATTTTAGATCGAAAGAGTATTACTCCGATCAATCTTGATGAAGCAATGCTTGTAAATTTGATTTTCTACACACACTCACGCTTTTAGTTCTTAATATTGAAAAAAAGAAGAGAGAAAATCTGAAAAATAGTTGGAAAAGGAGATATTATTAATCGAAACTCGTTTTTGATCAAACGTGAAGGTGTAAGTACGTACGACTTGCGCTCTTTCTCTTTTTTGATTTCTTTTTCTATCTTTTCGATTAACCAATGTCCTATCCTAAAAAGTATTAGCCATCTTGTCAATTACGTGACTTAGTCTTTGATTCCAAATATTTCATATAAGTTGAGATAGGAAAATAATTCTAGAATTTTAATTATATTTATTGAGTAGATTTTGTGAAATTTCATTTGAATAATAGTTGATAAATAATTTATCAAAGTTATCTACACTTTTTATCTTATTAATTTCTAAGAAAGATATAATTAATATGTTTATAATATTGAAATGATATTTTACTAATTTAAAATTTTATCTACCACTTATATAATTTTTATCGTAATTTTTATATATTACCGCTTATTTTGCTCGAGGATGATCAAAGAGCTAAGTGGGGAGTAGTTGATGTGTAACATTTATATGATAAAAATTACGATGTTTTATATACATTATCGACTCTTTTTATAAAAAATATAAGTAATTATAACGATAATCTTATAAAATATTAATAGCTATGAATAAATCTAAATACTATAAAAATCAAGTAAAAATGATAAAAAGTTATAAATTTTGTACCGGGTTAATAACCGGAGTGTCGTGTCGATTCACGTGGGTATTTTTGGTATTTTACGTACTTTAGGTAAACCAAGACCCCGAGTGATGACATTTTGTGGAGTAAAATCATATCTTTTGAAGGAATAAAGGAAGTGCCACGAGATTTAAAGTTCAAGTGGATCAATGATTCGTGACGCCGAATCAAGTTATATTTTCGACGAACAAATGGCCCAGCAAAAAGGCATTTTCTGAAAAAGAAGTCTTCATGGAAGTTATAGATCTCCTCAAGAGCTTTCCAACGCATCTTGAATTATGTCATTTGGAGATCCGTA
The DNA here is from genome assembly GCA_036785695.1 of Gentiana straminea. NCBI lineage: Eukaryota > Viridiplantae > Streptophyta > Magnoliopsida > Gentianales > Gentianaceae > Gentiana > Gentiana straminea. The sequence continues at coordinate 12,837,848 of JAVUPR010000266.1, read as the reverse complement.
ACTCAAGTTATGATTTTATCAAGTTTCGGATTAAGATTGGAAAAAATCTATCCGGATCGATCCGGATTTACCTCGGATCGATCCGAGGAAACATCATGATTAGACCAGCATGTGGCCCCGCAGAGAATATCCCGGGATAATATTTTTTATTCCCGGATCGATCCGGCCCTTTCTCGGATCGATCCGGCAAGGGGAAAAACTCGCCTATAAATAGAGCGGCTTGCGAGCACATAAAGGGGGTACCAAATATATTTTCTTCACCTCTTTTTAGTAGTAGTAGTATGTATATATATAGGCCTTATGCCATAAATAAAGTAGTATCGTTATAATGCTCGAGAAATTATCGAAGATCAATGTTGTTGAAGTTGTTGTAGCATCCGGAAGAATACAAATTTTCTTCGATTCAATCGTTGTAATCGGGTAAAATTTCTAAAGTATTTATGTTTGTTTTGTCTCGTTTCTATTTTCGTATAATGTTAGTAGGCTAAATCTAATAACTAGCCAAAGTTATGTAATCGTTTTATTTCGATCTTTTCGGTAAAGGAATGTTGTCTAAGTAAAATTGAATAAAATTGAGTTAATTGAATCTTTTCCTATTGATAAAGTTTGACTTGAAAGAATTCATAATCTAATTATGAATTGACGCCTCGTAATTAAGTTATGAACTCGTTAATAGAAAAACCGGAGGGTAAAATTGGCCGAGTGAAAACGTGACAACGGAACCCGCTTTCCTACCCGGGGGCGATTTGTCCTAAAAAGATGAATCTTATTAAAATTTGTACTCAAGATCTTAATAATGTTAAATTCATCGCTTTAATTGAAACTTAAACCGGAAAGTTGAATCGCCCGGCTTTGACAACCGGAGCCTTTAAATAAAATTGACCGTTTGACGAACGGAATGACTCCTTTTTATTCGGAGGTAGAATCGTACTCGGGACCTCGTTCGAAAAACCGTAACAGCTTGTGGATCTTGGACCGATGACAATGGACATATGACAATTTCACACACTAATGTGAGGATGAATTGTTAACCTTAGGAGTGCACCGTTTCATTTACTCAATTGAACCTAAAGATCGAGCACATTCCATTCACTGAAAAGATCGTATAAATCAATTATATAAACTTTGGCTAGTTCTCTAATAATATATTTGGCATCTATATATTTATATCTATATATATACTTTGCAACTTATGCACATCTATATATATTTATATATCTATATATATTATATTAGAATAAATTTTAATTTACGTATTTATTTTATGTTGACTAGAATAGTAGTGATCCGTGTTATAAAATTGCGGTTTAGATCGAGTTAATAATGACTCTTTGGTGTTTAACCACACTTAAAAGAATTACAAAGTTCCCCGAGGATACGATACTCGACTCACCATACTAGCACTACAAGCTTTGACCCGATACACCGTCGGTTAAGGACTCGGTATTAGCACTAGAAAAGGCCACGTCACCTACACATTTATCTAGATCGTGCCTAGTCATGCATCTATCGTATCATATAAAATAAATACAAGCACAAAATAAATAAATGCGTAAAGTAACCGGTATGATCATGGACTTTTCCTAGGTGCGGTTTCGAATACAAATCCGACGAAACCGCGGGTCACAATCTAAGGGTAGCCGCAACCGCCAATAGGATCTTTAATGCTCCATTCTCCAACGAGATCTTTATTTTCGTCTTTCTTTGGTCTTCATCTTCTCGCTCCATTCTTGTTACATTTAATTCTATCTAATAAAATAAATACACCCGCCGCACACGGGGGGAGCTAACGGGAATGGGATGAATGCGTAAAATAAACTAGGTCACGTTCTTCATAACGGCCTAGGACAATTTTTAAACCAACAAAATTAAATCATTCACATCTATCCTATCGGTCGAGTCCATGATCAATCGGGGTCCATATAATCATATTATATCTACTATATCTAATCCATACAATAAAACCTTATGAAAAAGATAAAATTAAAATTTAACTACTTGCGTCTTAATTAATCAATTAACATTTAATCTATTAAATAATTTTATCCAATCAATTAACTAATTAACATTTAATTAATTAAATGATTTAATCGAAATAAAATTAACGATTAATTTTAAACCGATTTTAATTTTAATTTAAATTAATTAGAACTATTCCAAAATAAATCAAAATTAAAATTATTTCTCTTTTGTTTCTTTCCTTTTTGATTCGTAATCAAAAGGGATGCCTTTGGTTTCCAAAACCAAATTTGGCTTAGGCCTGGCCATTTTTTTTTTTTTTTTTTGAAAGGAAATTAAATTCATTCAGAGGTTTTGGTCTGCAAATAATGCAGAGAGTACACAAGGTGGGGGTTGAGTTCCCCAATTACAATAACCGGAAGAAGAATCCGGGAGATTAAATCCTAAAGATGCTAAACAGTGAGCAACTTGATTACAAATTCTACCGGCAAAAGCAAAGTTACAAGAAGCAAAAAGTCGGCTAGAAGATTTGATTTTCTCAACTATTGGGCCAAAGGCCGAGAGATCCTCATCGCCGGTGAGAATTCGAGAGATGCAACTCAGGGAATCTGATTCAATAGTAATTTCTCCACTCCAAATACGAGCTGATTCCAAAGTGCCCAAGTAGATTGCAATTAATTCAGCCATTTCAGCTGAAGCAACCGGGCCAAGATTGAAAGAGAAGGCGGAAACAATCGAGCCATAGATATCTCGCATGATAATCCCAAATGGATCCAATACCATTTCGAAAACCAAAGATCCACATTTGTTTTGAGGGAGCTTGTCTTTGGTTTCGACCAATGAGTAGGGAGAGGGACCGGATGGGGAGGCGTAGAGTCAATGGAATTGAAGCGCTGGTATTCTTCCAATAAGGCAATGGCACTATTAATGGTTCGGCTGCAAGATGGGGCCTGTGAATCGAAGATAGCTCTGTTCCGAGCTAGCCAAATTGACCAGAGCATCAAACAAAGCAGGTCCGACTTCGAGTTCGATTGGCACATAAAGTAGCAGAGATCCAGGAAATTGTTATGTTGGAGCTCTGCAATTGGTCGAAGGTCAGGTAGAGAATTCCAGATGCCCTTAGTCCAATGGCACTCGAAGAAGCAATAGGACCAAGACTCAATGCTGCAGTTACAGAGGGAGTAGTTGCCATCCGAGATCTTACGTTTGAGAAGATTCTCGCCCAAGGCCAGAGAGTTGGTTGCCAGTTTCCACAAAAAAGCACGAACTTTCGGGGGAACGTTCATAGCCCAAAGGTAACTCCATGCTTTTTTACTTTGACTTGATGAAGAAGAGCCCCCAGTAGATTTCCCTGCTAAGTGATTCTTGAGTGCTAGGGTGTATCCTGACTTTACCGTGTAAGTACCTTTAGCGGAATAATGCCAAATAATGTGATCCGAGCATGGACATTGTTGACAGAGATATGGTTTGAATAGAGTCCACTTCATGAGGTAAAAAAAGGTGGTTGATCGTGGTATATTCCAGCTTCCTTCGTTGATAAGTTGATCAACAGTTGATAGAACTATTAGGATCAAAAGTAGATATCCCGAAACGTGGTTCAAGGGGAATCCATGGTCGTTCCCGCATTTTGATCGTACTACCATTCCCAACGTACCAACGAATACCTTGATTTAAAAGATCCCTCCCATTTAAAAGGCTCCTCCGAGATAAGAGGGCCTAGTCCCGCCTTAGCATTCAAGAAGTCGAATTCTTGAAATATTTGAACTTCGTGGATTGCACCAACAAGAGAGTTGGGATGTCTCAAGAGTCTCCAAAGATTGCTTTGCAAGCGAGCTTGATTGAAAAGCTCCGCATTTCGAAATCCCATGCCACCTAAATTCTTAGGGGTACAAATTTTCTCCCAAACTAAGCCAAGCCATATATTTATCATTGAGTCCTTCCCCCACCAAAATTTTCGAACCATTGCAAGGATTTCATTGAGCAGCTTTTTCGGGAGGGAGAAGCATTGCATAACATACGTAGGAATGGCTTGGATAACAACTTTGATTAAAACTTCCTTCCCAAAGAGCTTGTTAGGTGCATAGATCTCCACCCATTCAGCTTTTTTCCAAATCTTGTCCTTGATGTATTTAAAAATTTCATACCTTGATTTTCCAATCATGAAGGGAAGCCCTAGTATTTTCCCGAATGAGAGCCTTGAGGAATAGAAAGGATATGAGCAATCGCTTCTTTGGTGGCAGACTCTAGATTACTATTGAAATAAATGTTTGACTTCTGGAGGTTGACTTTTTGACCAGAAAGGAGTTCATAGCTGGTTAGAATTCTCGTGACCTCATTGGCATTAACAAGGTGTCGCCTTTAACAAAAAGTATGCTATCATCGGCAAAGAGCGTATGAGAAAGGCATGGGCCTTGCTTGCCAAATCTGAAAGGGGTTAGACTTCCAAATTTAATAGCTTGCTTGATGAGAGCAAGAAAGTCCTTCGAGCAAAGAATGAAAAGGAAAGGTGATAAGGTGTCACCTTGCCTGATCCCTCTGGTAGGGAGAAAAGCCGGTGAAGGTTCACCATTGACAATGACATGAAAGGATGTGGTTGTGACACATTTCATGATGAGATCAATAAACTTAGGAGGGTAATTCATTCTGGTTAGGATATGCCGTAGGTAATCCCATTCAATCCTGTCAAAAGCCTTCATCATATCCAATTTCAAAGCCATCTGATGCTTGATGTCCGCTCCCCTCCCATTAAGAGTATGGAAGGCCTCAAAGGCAGCAATAGCATTGTCCGTGATAAGCCTCCCCTTTAAGAAAGCACTCTGGGAAGGATCAATAACAGAGTCTAAGGTCTTCTTCAGTCTATTAGCAATCGTTTTAGAAATAAGTTTGTAAATAGAATTGCTGAGACTTATAGGCCTGTAGTCTTTAAGAGCAGTAGCTTGAGCCTTCTTAGGGATGAGTGAGATATAAGTATCATTGAGAGCAGTAAAATCAGCCCCATTATTCAAAACATCAAGGAGAAAAGGTAGCAAATCATTCTTATAAATCGCCCAAGGTTCTTAAGGAAAATGGATTGCATACCATCCGGTCCAGGACTCTTTCTACCGGGGAGTTGTTTTAACGCCACGTAGATTTCATGCTCGGTGTAGTGGTCGCCGCAATTCGAAAAAATGCCTGGCATTGATCTGATTAAAAGGTAGTTGATCAAGAATACCCAGATTACAAGTACCTGCACTAGAGAAGAGGTTAGAATAAAACTCCTTAGCATAAAGTTTGATGTCTGGTAATTTATTAAGCTGCTGCCCATTTTCTGTTTCAATGATATCAATTCTGTTTTTGACCAAACGCCTTGAAGCTTTCTGGTGGAAATAGCTCGTATTCTTATCCCCAGCAAGAAGCCAGTCACACCTCCCTCTTTGTTTCCAGTAATCTTCATGCATATTGAGAAGCATATCAATTTCCTGCATTAGAGCCTTCTCTTCCAAAACATCGGTAATATTAGACTGTTGGAGCTTCATCAGATGCTCTTGCTTCAATTCAATGAGTTTTGAGAGCTTCCCATATTTAGAAGAGCTCCAAGAACGAAGTGAATCCCCGACTTTCCTAAAGCCATTAGCACAATCATAAGCATCCACAGGTGCCGAATTCCAAGAGTCTTCGGTGATCTTATGTGATTCAGATCCAAGAGCCAGTAGGGGTCAAAACGAGGAATATTTTTTTTGGGGGCTTTGAAGGTACCAGAAAAAGGTCTATCAGAAATAAGGATGGGGATATGGTCACTTCGAGATGAGGTGAGATGGGTAACAGAGTAGTTGGGAAAGAGAGAAGTCCAAGCAGGATTAGCTACAGCCCTATCAAGCCTTGCTTTCACATTGCCATAAAGTCTGCCCATACTCCAAGTGTAGGGAGCCCCGTTGTAACCAAGATCATGAAGGTCACAATCAATGAGGGCGCTCCTAAAGTTCTCCATTAGGTACCTTGGTCGTGCTGCATCACCCGTTTTCTCAGATAAAGACAAAATTTCGTTAAAATCACCCGCACAAAGCCATGGGTAGAAAGCTGTGGAATGCAATCTTCGTAAAAGTGTCCAGGAGTTGTGTCTTTGACTGTGTTTAGGGTTCCCATAGAAGCCCGTAAAGCGAAAGGTTTTACCCTCAAAAGTGGCTAAACAGTCTATATACCCAATGCTACTTCCAAGAATCCGAACTGAGGTTGGATCATTCCACAAGAGAGAGAGCCCTCCTCTAGTACCATTACTGCTGACATGGTATCTAGAGGCAAGCCTTAAATTAATTCGAACGGTTTCCATTGCTGAATAGGAGAGTTTAGTCTCAGAAAGAAAGAGAAGGAAAGGAGAAGAAGATTTTTTTAGGCTCCTAACACTAGGAACTGCGTTGGGGTTGCCCAGGCCCCTGCAGTTCCAGCAAACAATATTCATGGCTGTTGGTGGAGCTGCGGCGTAGACTCCACCTTCTCAGATTGACTGACCAATTTTGTTTTCTTTGGGGATACAGAAGAATCATTTTGGTTTTTCCTTTTTCCAAGGGAAGGAGTGAGGTTGGAGATGTCACAGAGAGGTCGTTCAACTTCTTGCTTTAGACGCTTGTAGGTGTTTTTTGCTGGAGGGATTGGGTTAATTGGGCAGCTGGCAGGTGGTTCAGTATGATTGGAGATTATTTTGTTGTAGCAGGGAGGTTGAGTGCTGGTAGTTGAGGAGTGGTGGATGGGGGGGTCAAAATGAGGGGTGGTAGGGATGATGTCTAAAGCTTGGGCTATTGGGACAGAGAGAGAGTTGGAGTAAAAATTGGGTTTTTGTGGGGAGGTGTCAAAGTTAGAATTTTTGGTTTGATGGTAAATGGGACTAACGTACTGGGAGGAGTTGATTGGGGAGGAATTGGCATGGTCTGAGGGGGGTAGGATGTTGACTGGAGAAGGGGTGTTAGACTTGACTTTTTCAGAATTTTTGTCTTCTAGTGAGTCTTGGGATGGGGAAGTACAAGGTTGAGAAAGGGGCACTGGGTGGTTTTGAAAAGTGGGGTTCTGATTTTCTTTGTCCATTATTTTTACGGTTTGGTTGGAGAAAGAGAAAGGTGGGTTTTTGGATGGGACGGGTAGAGAAAGAGTTGGATCAAAATTAACTTTTGCAGGATTTTTGTTTTTTATGGTTTCTGGGGCAGAGAGTTGTTTATGGTTTAGGGAGTTGTCATTTTCAGAGAGTGACAGGGCCATCACCTTTTTTTGACTTTCTGAGGTTGACTTCTTGTCTTTTTCTAATTGACCAGGCTCCCATCCGGTTCTTGGCGGGCAATTTAAATTTTTCTCGGGCAGGATGAAGATTCGGCATGCTCTTCATGGATTGAATCGCTTGATGCAGGGTAGGGTTGCAGCTCCATGTCTTGTAATCTGAGCTCTTTGACTAACTTGGCTCGATGAGTGGTACTTAGCCAGGTTCCATATCTAAATTTCTTTTCCTCCTCCAGATTGAATTCTTCATTAGTTGATGGACAACTCTTGGCTATGTGTCCAATGAGGCCACAAAAGAAGCAGAAGGAAGGGAGTCTTTCGTACTGGAACATGGCTGTAAAGGATGCAGGGGAGGGAGAATCATCATCAAGTGAAATAGTGAGGAGTTGGGGGATTGGTTTAAGGAGTTGAAGTTTGGCTCTAAATCTGAATGAGAGGTGGTTTGTTCCCTGATCTTCTCTTATTTGTATAAAGGAACAATCATGAAGCTCATTAGCTATTTTTTTACCCACTTCATCAGTATGCAGGTACATTGGGAGACCTTGGACTTGCACCCAAAAGTAGGATTCGTAGAATTCATCACCGGTGGAGCAAAGAGAGGGAGACCACTGATGTAGCACCAAGAGAAAATTGTCAAAGCACCATGGACCATCTGCAAGAACTCGTTTTTGGTCTTCAATGTGGTCAAAAGGAAATTGGTAGAAATTCTTGCTCAGCTTTACCACTTTGAAGCTGGATGTACCCCAAGATTTTTCCATTGCCACTCTTAAATTTTTTACTGGGATATCTTTTGTTGTAATAAATTTCCCAAGAAGACTTGAACAATTTTTTTGTAGACCTTCAGCAAGGTCTTGAGCTTTGATTTTTGCAGTAGTAACAGGAGTTTCATGTAGTTTGAGGCTAGAGATGCGAAGGAGAAGGTCTTCTTTGTCCATGATTCTAAGCCAAGGATGGCAGATGAAGAACTCACAAGAGTTAGGGGGGCTTCAAGAGAGAAGGGAGAGAAGGCTCAAAGAGAGAGAAAACTCCGTGCCTGGCCATTTTTCAAAATCAAAATTTTGGAAGTGGCCTAGGCCTAGGCCTTTTACAAATCAAATATTTGAAAATGGCCTAGGCCTATTCCAAATCAAATATTTGGAAATGCCAAAATAATTTTGGTTTAGGCACAAGGCCACTTTCCAAAATCAAAATTTTGGAAGTGGCCAGGCTGGCCTTTTCCCAAATCAAATATTTGGAAAGCGCCTAGGCCTATTCCAAACAAAGTTTGGAAATGCCATTATTATTTTAATGCCATGTGGCATCCCAACGATACTCAAACTATTTGAACCATTGGTTAGCCACATGACACAACTAAACAAAGGAGGAATTACCAATCACAACTATGAACAATATTGAAACACAAAATACACAAAATAAAATTAAGGGATCCACCAAAAGATGCACCAGCCGACGTCGACCGCCCCAAGGGGGAGCCGCCGCCGCCGGCGCAATTTCCGGTGGGGGTGCCGCCGCCGATCGGCCGAGCACCCCAAAAGCCGCCCCTTTTTTTTTTTCCGTGTATCGATTTGCGAATAAAAAATCTTTCATCTTTTAATTACGTGATTTAAACGATAAAATTAACTACGCAAAATAACATGCTTATTGCTTAAGCTCGAAGCTCTCTCTGATACCACTGTTAGGAAATCTACGCGGGAACGCAGCGGAATTTAAAATTTATTTCCTATCGACCCAAGATCGACTTCGTTTAAGCAATAAACTATTAAACTAGTAGACGGTGGTTACCTTGGTTGATCTAAAAGATCGACGCTTTGACCGTCTAAGGAGAGTAGTTCTGCATAGAGCCGCCCAAGTGTTCGGCCTCTACCGCTAGTCCACACGAACAGCCCGCCGGAATCCCATCATGGATTGCTATTGGAAAACTCCGGTTGCTAGACCGGCCTTTTTCCCTCTCTCCAATTTTCTATAGGATGCTCTATATTTTACACAAGAACTATTAGTTCTTGAACCGCGTTTGTTCAAAAGAGCTTGACACCCACACTATATTTATAGTGTAACATGCGCCCCAATGAAGAGTGGAGGAGAAGAAAACCTTTTTCCAATAAAATAAGGAAAATATAATTGATTGATTTATCTCATTTATTATAATATCTCATATTAAATAAATCTAGGATATTGTCAATATCTTATATTGAATATTTCCAAGATATTGTCAATATCTAATATTGACTACCTTTATTTTATTACCATAAATCAATTTACACATGTATATATATATCACATATATATATTATATGCATAAATCTCTATATATTATATATACATACCACACTTAGTCGCATGTACTAATGCACATCACACATGCACACCACACACGCATATATGCATAATAATATATCTAGTTTATTTTATTTTATTAATATCTAATATTAATAATAGGTAATACCATTAATTAAATCGCACAATCCTAAATAGTGTATCTTATACACAATAATATATGCGCCCCTTTAGCCATTAATTGGCTTCCGGAATATTCTTTAATTAATATAATTAATATCTTGTATTTTATTTATTCATAATAAATAAATACCACCATATTAATTTACCACTATAACCTTTATAGTCGTGAGATAAACTTTTCTTATTTGGTTATCATCTATAACCACATTTTAATCCGGGTAGATGTTCATACGTATGTGACCCGATAGGCTTCCGAATATGTTGGCCTTAGACACAAAGTGCAAATTACGAAAATGCCCTTCATGCCTAACGATCACGGGATAGCGTCTAGCAACACACCGTGACCCCCAATCATCGGAAGAGTCAAATGCAATGACTACTACCTTTCATGTGAAACAGTTACCGTGTAACTTACAATCCTATCGCTGTAATAATATCCATACGGTCGTATGTCGAGTGTCAAACATTAACGACCGTATCTTATAATCTGGATATCATGCTCTCTCGAAGTAACTCGTTTACTCCCACTTTGCAAAGATTGACGAGAGTAAGACATTCCTTATAAGAAGGCCATTTCGGATATTCGATCCCAATCATAGGATACGCGATTCCCGGACGACCAATCATGTATACTCCGCATGCTTCGATCATACCCAATCACTACCGCATGATCGCCCCATGGCTGTGGAAACCTCAATAGTGTCAAAGCATGACAATCCACACCGTGATGCCATGAAGACTCCGGTCTTAAGGATAATTACACAACCGTCACATAGTGTGACACTTATCCGTGTAAGTGGGTCGATCCCAACGTACGCATTCTCTAATACACGTCCACGTACGGTCCAAGTGTCTCTACACTTCGATAGACGAGATTTATCCCCGCCCTTAAAGACGAAGACATCTAATACGTGCTAGTCCGTTTATACTATCAATGCCCCGTTTAATAGTACATCGGCTAGAGACATTTAAGTATCAAACTTATTAAAGTGATTAGAGATCTCATCAACCATAATCGCCTATCATGGTTTCTCTATCACGGTTTAATACTAAGGACGTTATCATATAACAATTCATAATTGGTTCTTTAAAAGAACATATATATGACAACATAAAAGCCATTTAATATATGTATAAACACAAAGAAATAGTAGAAATGATCCGACCCGGTCGGATCCAGTCCAACCCGATTGGGTTTAGGACACTATTTCAACAGAAGCACGGGGATATTCAGGGGGACTTTGGTGCTTTTGGAAAGAAGATGAGGTTTCTCTGAAATACGTTACCTACTCGAATCAATCTATTACTATGGCCGTCCTTAAAGATGGTGCTATCGATTGGATCATGACTATTGTCTATGCATCTCCAACTGCTAGCGCGCGTAATGAGTTTTGGGATTACCTGGCTAGACTCACGGCCATTCACTCCCTGCCTTGGTGCTTAATAGGAGATTTCAACCAGGTTGTCTTTCAGAGAGATAAGTCTGGAGGTAGGGTTGTGGGGGGCTTGGATAGGATAAAACTCTGGTCTTTGACCCAACAGTGTGGACTTTTCGAAATTCCCTTTCAGGGCCCTCGGTTTACGTGGGTTGGTCCTACTCATGGCAACCAGAAAATTTATCAGAGGCTGGATCAAGTCTGGGGTAATTTTGCTTGGCTGGAGAAGTTTGAGCAGTCTTTAGTAAAGCATCTTCCACGGGAACATTCTGACCACAACCCGATACTCCTCGATACGGATTTTACGTTGACTAAGCACAGAAATACACGTACCTTCTTCTTCCGAGAGCTTGGTTGGAGCATAGGGACTTCGAAGATTTTGTTACGAGACTTGGGATGAGAAGGTTGATCTCGTTTACCATGCCGCAAATTTTCGCCAAATCCGCAACAACCCGGAACCATCGAGTCTTTGGGAACATTTTCACTAGAAAAAAAGATTGCCTTGCCGCATTGGAAGGGTTGAGCGGAGTCTTGAGAGAGCACCTTCCCTTTTCCTATCTAAACCGCACTCGGATTTAAATTTGGAACTCGACGAGATTTTGACGTATGAGGAAGTCTTTTGGCACCAGAGATCCCAACTTCAGTGGCTAACGGAAGGTGAACGAAATTCTCATTTTTATCACCTTGCTGCAGTCAGAAAGAAACAAAAGAAGAAGATTGCTTGCCTCAAAGATGATCAAGGTAATTGGGTGTATGACATGGCTACTTTGGATCACATGGTGAGGGATTTCTATGAGCGACTTTTTCACCAGTGCCTCGCCAAACCCGGTTGCTGCTTTTGATTTTCAATTACCGACCCTCTCCAACTCGGATATCCAATTCCTTAACAGAAGAGTTTCTGAAAAAGAAGTGGAAGATGCTATTTTCAATATGGGGGACTTTAAGGCTCCAGGCCCGGATGGTATCCCTGCGGTGTTTTACAAAAAATGCTGGCCTATCACCTGTAAGACTATACTCCCCTTTGTATTTCAAGCGTTTGAGGAAGGCTCTTTTGATCCCAGGCTCAATCAAACGGTTTTATCCCTCATTCCTAAGATTAATCCCCCGAACATGTTTCGCAGTTTCGTCCCATTGCGATGACTAATGTTTGTGTAAAAATTATCTCTAAAGTAATTGCCAATAGACTGCAAACTGTGATTGGGAAGCTTGTTAGCCAAACACAATCTGCTTTTATTCCAGGTAGAGGTAGTACGAGCAACATTATCATTGCGCAAGAAGTCCTGCACTACTTCAGACATAAAAAGGGAAGGAAATGTGCTATGATGCTCAAAATTGATCTTGAAAAAGCCTACGATAGGGTCAGTTGGGAATTTCTGGAACAGATTCTCTGTAGAGTGGGATTCTCGCAGAATATGGTCCAGTTGATCATGTTTACCTTGAGATCCTCACAGATGCAGATTTTGTGGAATGGTAATATTCTCTTGCCGATTCAGCCTAAGAGAGGTCTCAGGCAGGGAGACCCCCTGGCCCCTATCTTTTTGACTTGTGCATGGAGTGTCTCAGTCAGAAAATCGATACAGCTCTTCATAATGGCACCTGGAATCCAGTGAAGGTTAGTAGACACGCCCCCCCTCTGTCTCATATCTTCTTTGCTGATGATTTGATCTTATTTGGAGTAGCTACTGTTGAACAAGCACAAGTCATCAAACGAGTGCTTGAGGAGTTTTGCGACATCTCGGGCCAGAAACTGAGTATTGGTAAGTCCGATTTCATGTTTCGAGGAACACCCCCGGCGAGCTCCAAGTGTTGATCAAACATGAGTTGGGTATGAAACACTCGCCGACCTTGGACACTATCTTGGAGTGCCCCTCATCCACTCGCGGGTAATCAAGAAAAATTTCGGCTACATTTTGGATAAGATGCGTAGAAAGCTTGCAAACTGGAAAGTAAAGTGCCTCTCCAAGGCAGGACGGATGATCCTTACCAAAAGCTCTCTTCAAACGCACCCTTTCTATGCGATGCAGACTATGAAACTACCTCAGGCTTGCCTACAGGAGCTGGAAAAGATTTGTAGAAAATTTTTCTGGGGTGAAGACGACTCGGAGAGGAAGATGGACTATCTGTCCTGGGATAAGCTTTGCCAACCCAAGGAAAATGGTGGACTCGGCTTCAAGGACCTTCTCTCTATGAACATAGCCCTCTTGGGGAAGCTTGTCCGGCAAATTCTTACAGATGATCATACTCTTTGGGTCAGGATTTTGGTGCAAAAATACGGAAATCCCTTCTTGAAACCCAAGGTGACCAGCTCTTTTATTTGGAAAAATATTTGTTATGCGGCTAACCTCTTGAAAGATGGTTTTGGAGTGGATGGCACGACTATTGTGTGGCTAGATAGTAGCGAGGAAATATTCGTGGCGGCCGGATATGATTTTCTCACCAAAGAGAGTAACACCCCAAAGGGCACAAGTTTGGAAGGACGTCCGGAACCTCAAAGGCCCGGCGCGTCTAAACTTTTTGATGTGGCAAGCGACCCCATAAGGCTCTCCCCACCTTGTCCCTCGCCGTTTAAGCGGCACGTCGCTGACTCGCCTTGTAAATTGTGTCGAAACGATGAGGAATCTACTCGCATGCTCGCGAGACCGCACTCTACCGAAGAAGCTTTGGAAAAGTGCCCTCCCCGCATGCAGGTCTTGGGGTGAGTTCTTCTCGCAAACTTCGCACCCGATTGGATAAGTCGTAATATTGACATTCGGGGACGTAATAGAGAATGGGCCTATCAATTCGGGGAGATGGCCTCCCGCATCCGGATCCGGCGCAATAAAATCTTTCATGGAGTAGCGGAGAATCCCCCACCGATCAATGTTCTCCTCTCAATTGTGGAAACTCGAGCGTAAATCTTGGCTAGCTTTTCGAATTTAGCTTTAATGATCATTTGATGTATTTTGTTTAATCGTTTTCTCGTACGTCATGGACGTTCCACTTCGATTTATAATAAAAAGCTCGTTTTTTTTATAAAAAAATATATATATATCTTATCCACTCATCCCCTATTAACCGGTGAAGGGTTATATCACATGGATAGATCCTCTATTGGCACATCAAGTCTGTCAAAATCTAAAACCATTCGTTATTAGATACTCTTAACGAGCACTCGCATCAAGTCTGTTAAAACTGTATAATAGAGTATTCGTTAAGAGTATCTGATGCGAGTGCTTTTACGAGAGCTATCCATAGGGACGGGCATGGAAACGACTAAGCACCAAACAGAGAAAAAATAGAAGGAAATAAATAACCAAAAGAAGACACTTGGGATTGCATGAATGTAACTAATTTTTTTCATACGTGAAAATTATGTTACAAGATGATCACATTTTGTCAGGTTTGGATCCTAATTATTCACTAGGAAATGGGCTCAGAAGCTTCAATTTTATACAGAGATCTAAAGCAACAGCTGCAAAGAAGAAAATAAGAAGATCCTGTGAGATGTATAATGCACCAGCCGATGCATGTTGCACCAGGCTCTCCATCTCCAACTCCAGAGGTGGTCCAGCACCTAGTGCACCAAGTCCTAAACCAAGAATGCCAATACATATATATCAATATGTTTGCTCTCTAGAATATGATACATTTTTCACTTTAAACAGGGATTCTCTAAAATGAATGAAAGTGCGGAAAAGTAGTGTTTAAGTCTGTAAATTAGAGAACCTATTAAAAGACCAGTAATGGAAGTAAGAACTGCTATCCAAGAGAAAAGCTACTGATGCATTTGATAGAGCATTTGTATATTATGCAGCACATGTAGTGTAGAATTTAGAGGTTCCATCTTTTCCAGATCAGAATAGAGATTCTGCTTATGTGAATGATTTAGATCTCTATTTAGCAAATTTATCTGTTTTACGACATCTATGGCAAGTGTTCTAAGACTCCTTATCATTAATAATTTAGGAGTACCTTTGACAAAGCCAAAAGCAGCACATGTCCCTGACTTTAGATGAAAATTGTCCAGATCTCTTCTCATTGCATAACGAAAGGTTACGCCAAATAATGCACAACTGAAAGAGGTGATCGTCAAGGGCAATATAAGATCAGACAAGCTATTCATCCTCGTTAAGGCTAAGGGCAGAGCAGCAAGCGTCCCAACAATGGCAGAAATAGAAGCTGCTTTTACAGACTCCAGCTTCTCTGCATCTCTGTTGATCACTCCTCCTTCACCTTTCATCTTTATTACCGAATTACCTCTATCCCCGATGCTACTCGTTAACAGAGAACGCTCTGCTTCTTCCACCATTGTTTTAGCTTCTAATAGTTCCTTTTGGCAATCTGCAATCTTCCATCATGTGACCACCATGTGTATCAGTATTTTAGTGTTTGAAATCAAATGAGAATGTTCACATATACAACAATTACATTGTAATGTAAAGACAATTTGCCCGAAAAGCTTTGTCCATGAAGCAATTTGCTTCAGTATAGTGCTGTTAAAAACAATGATTTGATTTATTATTTCTTGATGATTTACAAGCAGAGAACAGCTTTGAATAGAAGTAGTAAAGTCTATCAGCTATTTGAAAAGAATAACAAAAATATAACCGTTTTAGCTGTAGCATTTCTCAAAGTAAAAATTATCCAATCTAATCTTCAGATCAAACTAATCTTCAGGGCATCATGCATTATCCGCTTGGTTTGTTCGGTGCTAACAAGTGCCCACGGTGCTACGAATTACATGTTCAATGTAGTGATACTTCAAAGTTCAAACTTTAATGTATGTAAAAGCTATATTGTGTTTGTTATCATATGATCTTTGAGGTTTGAATAGGCAGTAAAACACTAACTCTAACTTTCAGCCACTACCTTACCACTCACTAACAGTAATTTAAGATCGCTAAACATGGCATTATGATCATTAACCAAAGCATGAAGCATTCATTGATATTTTTTTCCAACTGAACTTTATTCTAACTACTCGAATAGACAAAATTCAGTTATAGTCAATTGAAAGAAAAAAAGAGAGAGAGAGAGAGAGAGAGAGAGAGATTCAAGTGGATTATTAAAAAAAAAAGACCTCGGAGGCTTTAGATTGGAGCTGATTAATGTGATCCCTGACCAATTTCGCCTCAGCTTCTTGTTGTTGAATGATTGAAAGCTGTTTCTTCGCCAATTCCACTCTCTGCGTAGCTTTATCTAATCCATTCAATAAATCTCTGTTCTCTTCCTTGTTCAGGAGTTGCTCCACTCTCTCATCCACCATTCCGGACATCACTTGTTTCAAATTCAAACTTCCGCCTCCGCCGCTGACGACGCCTCGGTTTGAGCTATCATCGGCGACGCTGTTGCATTTGACTGCTGCAAACGAAGTTGTAATCTCTGAGAGCTTGATGCGTCTCGCGAAGAATCTTCCATCAGAATGGGGTTGAAGATTGGGGGATACGGATAGAGAGGTAAAGGACATAGATAGCGTCCTCATCTCTTACCCACCATCAACAATAAGCATGTCACCAATACCTTTTATTTATTAGGGGTTATTACTTAAAAGTATAGTTTTTTTTACTTATTAGTCTTATAAGAGCATAAAAGAATCTGTTGGACTTATAATGACACATTTTATTCACTTTACTTAATTTACCCTCCCTTTAGAAGTATCAAATGCGTACAAGCAACTATGTTACCTGGAAGGCAGGATTAGTGAGTCGAATCCTCCTGAACCTTCCATTGTCGGGGAAATTTGCCATGCTTCTGACGTAAACTAAGAGCGTTTGGAAAGCCGTTGTCACTTTAATGTCATTTCCCTGCAAGATAAAAAATAAAAACAAGCAGGCTGAGCAAAGGGCTTCTGTTAAAAATAAGCCCCTGAGTTTTTCTATAACCGGATACCAAGTTTTATCGCCTGATAAATCTCAAGCATTCTTCCATCACCTCCACTTTTCTAACAAACTCAGCCAACCCCGAGTTCTGCAATTGAATTGACAGAATAAGATAGACCAACAAACATATACAACTAAGCAAAAAAGACACAGAGCAGCTTTCAACAGGCAATGTAAGTCTTTCCCTCCTATCCTTCCATAAACAGAAACAAGATTTACACGATGTCGTAAGTGTTAGTAATCTACGCGGGAACGCAGCGGAATTCAAAAATTTATTTCCTATCGACCCAAGATCGACCTCGTTTAAGCAATAAACAAATAGATAGTAGACGGTGGTTACCTTGGTTGATCTAAAAGATCGACGCTTTGACCGTCTAAGGAGAGTAGTTCTGCATAGAGCCGCCCAAGTGTTCGGCCTCTACCGGTAGTCCACACGAACAAACCCGCCGGAATCCCATCATGGATTGCTATTGGAAAACTCCGGTTGCTAGACCGGCCCTTTTCCCCTCTCTCCAACTCTCTATTTTACACAAGAACTATTAGTTCTTGGAATTGTGTTGTACAAAAGAGCTTGACACCCACTTCCTTTATATAGAGGAAGTGGCGCCCCTATGTAGTGTGGAGGAGAAGAAAACATTTTCCAATAAAATAAGGAAAATATAATTGATTGATTTATCTCATTTATTACAATATCTCATATTAAATAAATCTAGGATATTGTCAATATATCATATTGAATATTTCCAAGATATTGTCAATATCTTATATTGATAATATTTATCTTTTATTATATTACCATAAATCAATTTACACATGTGTATATATCACATATATAAACTATATGCATAAATCTATATACATTAAATATCCATACTACTAGTGCGCATGCATCACATATGCACACTACACACGCATGTGTGAACATATATATATAAATATTAATATATAATATTAATATATGGTAATACCATTAATTAAATTGCACAATCTAAGTGTATCTTATACACTTCAATGTGGCGCCCCATATTGCCAAATATTGGCTTCCGGAATATTCTTTAATTAATATAATATTATTAATATCTTGTATTTAATTTATTCATAATAAATAAATACCACCATATTAATTTACCACTATAACCTTTATAGTCTCGAGATAAATTCTTTTCTTATTTGGTTATCATCTATAACCACATTTTAATCCGGCTAGATGTTCTTATGTGTGTGACCCGATAGGCTTCCGAATATGTTGGCCGTAGACACAAAGTGAAAATTACGAAAATGTCCTTCATGCCTAATGATCACGGGATAGCGTCTAGCAACACACCGTGACCCCCAATCATCGGAAGAGTCAAATGCAATGACTACTACCTTTGATGTGAAACAGTTACCGTGTAACTTACAATCCTATCGCTGTAATAATATCCATACGGTCGTACGTCGAGTGTCAAACATTAACGACCGTATCTTATAATCTGGATATCATGCTCTCTCGAAGTAACTCGTTTACTCCCACTTTGCAAAGATTCACGAGAGTAAGACATTCCTTATAAGAAGGCCATTTCGGATATTCGATCACAATCATAGGATACGCGATTCCCGGACGACCAATCATGTATACTCCGCATGCTTCAATATCATACCCAATCACTACCGCATGATCGCCCCGTGGCTAGGGGAAACCTCAATAGTGTCAAAGCATGACAATCCACACCGTGATGCCATGAAGACTCCGGTCTTAAGGATAATTACACAACCGCCACATAGTGTGACACATATCCGTGTAAGTGGGTCAGTCTAACGTACGCATTCTCCAATACACGTCCACGTATAGTCCAAGTGTCTCTACACTTCGATAGACGAGATCTATCACTGCCCTAAAGACAGAAGACATCTAATACGTGCTAGCCTGTTCATACTATCAATGCCCTGTTTAATAGTACATCAGCCTAGAGACATTTAAGTATCAAACTTATTAAAATGATTAGAGATCTCATCAACCATAATCGCCTATCATGGTTTCTCTATCACAGTTTAATACTAAGGACGTTATCATATAACAATTCATAATTGGTTCTTTAAAAGAACATATATATGACAACAGAAAAGCCATTTAATAAATGTATAAGCATAAAGAAATAGTAGAAATGATCCGACCCGGTCGGATCCGGTCCAACCCGATTGGGTTTAGGACACTATTCCAACAGTAAGATAGAAGATAAAAAAAAGAATAAATGCTACCTTAGCCTGTTGCAATTTCTGAAGAATACCGTCATTTGCTCTTCTCTTGTCCACTTTTTGTGCTTTCCATTCAGATAAATAACTGAAGTTTCCAAGTACACAACGAGTACGATATAAGTTGATGATAGAAACGTCAAAATGTAATCACGATCAAGAAACACACCGCTTTTGTTCAGTTTCTTCAGACTTTAAATGTCGTGCAGCTAATCTACTGCTACTTTACTAATGTCCAAACAGCTCAAACATTAGAATTCCTGACATATATATACTAATCTGAACTAATGTCCAAACATCTTTGAATCAATCACAAAGATGTAAGTTGCACTAATGATACCTTTTCATCGTCTTTGTCCACTACTTTCTTCTCTTCTTCTTTTTCTTTAAGGCAAAATGATGTGTAATCAATTCATGTCAAATTCTTTTATTCTGAATGAGGTGATTATTACCTTATTTGTATTGCTTCTTCTTTAGAATCAGGTTGTTAGTTTCATTGCAACCTAATATGTTATGACTTGCTACTTTAATGATCTTCTTATAATGATGCATGTTTTGCTTTCTGCGTTTGTGTGCTTCCTATCATATTCTTCCAGAATATATGGCTGATCATTTATTGGGGAGACTAAAGTAGGAATTGATTGGGGCTATTCCATCAAACATTTAAGTTTATTTCAAGTCGAGAGCAATTGGCTTTTATTCCACTAAGGTTCGGAATTATTTGGAATTAAGAGGAAATTTCAATTGTAATTATTATTAATGAAGTGACATTGATGTCACTGCATACATTAGACAACTAATGAAGTGACATTGATGTCACTGCACACATTAGACAACTAATGAAGTGACATTGATGTCACTGTAGATGTCACTACATAAATCGATACAATAAGACGTCACTGAATAAATCGATACAATAAGACGTCACTGCATACACCGATACAATAAGGTGTCTCTGCATCGTGGTGTCTCTGCATCGCGGTGTCACTTCATCGCGGTGTCACTTCATCGCGGTGTCTCTGCATCGGGGGTGGTAACTGCATCGCGGTGTCACTTCGCATCGCGGTGTCTCTGCATTACGGTGTCTCTACATTGCGGTGTCATTTCATCGTGGTGTCTCTGCAATGCGGTTTCTCTGTATTGCGGTGTCTCTGCATCGTCAAATGTTATAACATCGCGATGTCTCTGCAATGCGGCGTCTCTGCATTGCGGTGTCACTTCATCGTGGTGTCTCTGTAATGCTGCATCACGTTCTCTCTGCATCGCGGTGTCTCTTATTCGTGATGTCTCTGCATCGTCAAATGTTATAACATCGTGATGTCTCTGCATCGGGGGTGGTCACTGTATCGTGGTGTCTCTGCATCTGGGCTGGTCACTGAATCGGAGGGGGTCACTGTATCGAGATGATCAATGGATCTGGCCTGGTCAATGCACCGTGGTGTCAATGCACCGTCGCGGGTGGTCACTACGTCGCCGTATCACTTCATCGAGGTGTCTCGCATCGCTGCGGGTGGTCACTAATCGGAGGGTCACCGTATCGAGGTGATCATCGGCAGCACCGTGGTGTCATCTTCATTGATGCGTCTGCATCGCGGGTGGTCACTACGTCGCTGTATCACTTCATCGAGGTGTCTCTGCAATGCGGTGTCTCTGCATCGGGGGTGGTCACTGCATCGCGGTGTCACTTCATTGCGGTGTCTCTGCATCACGGTGCGCTTCATCGTCGTGTCTCTACATCGCGGTGTCACTTCATCGCGGTGTCTCTGCATCGCGATGGTCATCGCATCGGGCGTCGCGGTGGTCAATGCATCAGGATGGTCATTGCATCGAGGTGGTCAATGCATCGGGGTGGTCAATGCGTCGCGGTGGTCATTGAATCGCGGTGGTCAATGTATCGAGGGTGGTCATTGTATCGCGATGGTCAATACATCGGTTAAAAAAAAAAAAACTGAACAGTGCCTGGAAAAAAAAAAAAAAAACAAACAAACAAACAGCACATCTTCTCCCCTTTTTACTTTATTTTTTTTATTTTTTTTCGCTAAGAGTATTTGAGTCTATCTATCTAATTTTTGTCCTTATAAGTCCAACAGATTCATTTTTGTCCTTATGTTCAATAAGTTCGTTTTATTATCTTTTGGGTCTTTGGCCCTTTTTATTATCCTTTTTTCTTATGATTTGTCTCACTTTATTCTTAAATTAACTAATAAAATTGACATTACTTAACAAAATATCGAAAATAAAAATATCAACTATATACTTCAAACACACTTACATATTCTAATGTATGGTCTTAAATAACTATACTGATTATCTGACTTACGCTTTATATTTTATTTTTTATAAGTTCTTATCATTAACATGATGAAGATCTTTCATCTATTTTATAATCGAACATATCTGATCCAAGCACAAGTAGAGTAAGTGATCTTATCCACTATAAACACTAGTCCCTACAAATATATGCTCGCACAATGAATCTTGGTCTTCTTTATGGTAAAGGCGGCCGGCCAACCGTATTTGTCTTGTTGATCTCACATTTATCCGTACGTTAGGGACCATTAGAGCCTGAACCTCGGTTAAGATTGCATTATACCAACCTATATGAGACCATAATGTTTCGTGACTAAGAAGACTATATGAGCTTTCAATCATTCGTATAAATAATCTAGTACATGCCGAGTACATAAGTGTTATTTCATGTACATTTTGTTTACTTTTACATTACATAAAGCTCCAATTATATTCTAGCATATATACCCAATGTACTTATCACCCTTAGCAAATTTATTTGGAAAATGCTTTGCTTAGGCCAACATTGTAGTCTTTTACTTATATTCATGTATTATTGTTTACTAACTTGACTATCACGAAGACAATATAGTCAAAATAATCTGAATCGTTTCTTTTGCAGTTCGCGCTTTTTTCCAATAACATTATCTTGTTTTTTAAATGGCTTTTTAATATCGATGACCCGTCGATATTTAAATTCACATTCTTTTTTCTTTATTTTGATGGGGGAAATTTTTTTATTAAACTCTCATTCTTTTTTTTTTCTTTTAGGGAAATTAAACTCACATTATATTCGGATGTTTAAAAGATCCACTCATTATGGAGTTTACAACATAATTTATATTTCTTCAAAAAATAAAACATAATTTATATTATAAATAAGGTTTTTTTTGACAGATATTATAAAATAAGTTAAATTAAAATAGATATTTATCCAGATGCGCACACTTATTATAGAATATCTATTGATTTATATAAAGTGTTGTATTATCTCAATTCTACACCACTACTACCGAACAAAATACTTATTATCTAGTAATTGATACATCGATTCTTTTTGATGAACCAATACATAGTTTTTTTCTGAAATGTAATTCATTTTAACATCAATAGATAAATTGTAAAATAAAAAATTATGTTTATATTAGGTAAATAAAAAATTATGCAATAAGATTACTCTAATCCACTAAGGTTTAACCTGACTTCCAGTGATAATGTCAGGATTCAAACCCCGTTTGAGACGTTTAAATGAGGGATTGTTTCTTTCGTTTCCGAAAAAAAGAAGAAAAAAATAAAATAAAATAAAATAATGTTATTGGTGATTTATGTTTTTAACTTGGTGATTTACTCTTCTAATGGATGTATTTTTTGTATTGAGGGATCATTCTAATATAAGGGAGTATTATTTAGCCAAAAAAAAACTTTGCGAAAGTATCATTTAAGGAATTTTCCGACTCTAAAATCTTGCTCAGCCTGGGCACTGCTCTTTTACTGTAGAGAGATCACCTTGCACCGGGAAAACATCGCAAATCATGGCCACCGCGCCGCCTCCTTCCACGGCCAGGTTGAGCCAGAAACTCTCCACGTTTTCTACTCTAAACCCAAATTCACATTTACTCCGTCCCTTTTCTTCTCCGATTCTACCCTATAAACCCTCTTCTCTAGCTCTCAAAACCTCCAATCCCAAAAACAATTTCCAAACTTTAACCCCTTTGATCGCATCTGCCCCCGCCTCCCCTCTCGTTCCCGCCCCCTCTCCTGATTCTCTCAAATCGCGACTGAAAAACGGAGAGACCCTTTACGGTATCTTTCTCTTAAGCTTCTCTCCGACCCTAGCTGAGATCGCCGGTCTTGCCGGCTATGATTTTGCAGTTGTTGACATGGAGCATGGCCATGGAGGCATTTCTGCTGCCCTCCCTTGTCTCCACGCCCTTGCAGCTGCTAACACCGCCGCCATCATCCGTATACCAGAAACATCCGCCACCTGGGCTAAAAAGGCCCTGGATCTCGGGCCACAGGGGATTATGTTTCCTATGATTGAATCCCCGAAAACGGCCCGTAAGGCCGTTTCTTACTGCCGGTTTCCACCCAACGGTGTCCGTGGATCGGCGCACACGGTGGTTAGGGCATCAGGCTACGGAATAGACGAAGGGTACTTGAGTAATTACGAGGACGAGCTAGTTATCATGTGCCAAGTAGAGTGTGGGGAGGGAGTGAAAAATGCTGAAGAGATTGCAGCAGTTGATGGAGTGGATTGCATTCAAATGGGGCCGTTGGATTTAAGTGCAAGCTTAGGGTACTTGTGGGATCCTGGGCACAAAAAGGTGAGGGAGGTGCAACGGGCGGCGGAGAGAGCAGTATTGAAGACTAACCCCGGCGAAGGTGGGGCCTACTTGGCTGGCTTTGCTATGCCACATGATAAGCCTGAAGATTTGAAATCAAGAGGATACAATATGGTGTCTGGTACAGTAGATGTTGGGTTGTTTAGAAAAGCTGCTTTGGAAGATGTTCAAAAGTTTAGGATGAGCCTGAAGGAGTCCAAGGATGATGATGATGATGATGATGAAGATGGAGATGGTAAACATAGCGATGATGAAAAGTATTGGAGCGAATGATTTTCAAAGCAGCGTTGTTTGCGGGATCGCATCAAAATCTTAGATTTCATTTTCTGCATGTTGATTCTGACAGCATTTGAGTTTTCATTAGTTGATTGTGATGATCAACTAGGTGAAAGTGATTTTATGGTTTAGAATCAATCTAATGTTTTCGGTGTCACCATAAAGTCTCACCAGTGTCTCTAAAGACGCCCTTTTCATAGACATCTAAGATCAATCACCTATAAGTTCATTGACAATGCATTGCCATAGTTGGAATGATGATTCCTTAGATTATAGAGACCTAGATCAATCACATTAGTGTCATAACTCTAGATCAACACATGAATGTGGGTTCTTTTTTCAATGTTAGTTATTGGACTTATCTTTCTGAGATTGTGGAAAATGTGCCCTATGCTGCTTCTGAGAGATGTTCTTGAACTACTACGACTACTTGATCTTAATGGCTTTTGCTACGGATTGTCTGTGTTTTTGTAGTTTCAGAATGCTTTGTTATCCTCTTCTCTTTTACATGTAGTTAAGTTTGAATTCACTTCCCTGTTGTTTTTGTTGATGGTTGAGAATGATTTCTGTTTTCCAGATCTCAATTGATTTGCTTGTTGATCTCTGTAAGAGTCCGACTCATTTTGATGAAAATAATTATTCATTATGTGTGTTATAATTTCATCCACGCCATACCACGGCGTCATCATAAACCATCATGGTTGAGCTCCTCGAACTTGCTCAGAGTTCGGTTAGTTCGGTTCTGTAAGAGTCCGACTCATTGATGAAAATAATGATTCGTTACGTGTCTTATAATTCATCCACGGCATGCTGCGTGTTTATCGTTAACCAAAAACAAGTAGCACGTATTGCAATCTCGCAAGTCAGACTTATAATCCACCCATTGTCACTACCCAAAAACAAGTAGATCGTGCACAATCTTGCAGTGGAGTTATGTTTTTTAATTGCCTAGTTGCCTTTACCATGTTCAATGATGAATTGAATGTGCTGCTTCTATAATTAGATAATAATTTAAATCTTTGGTCAATCAGTGCATGATCAGCTGGTGCCTGGTATCATTTATGTCCAACAAAACAGACTAAAACGAGTGCATGATCAGCTGGTGCCTGGTGTCAATTTTTATAGATCTCAAAATAATACATTTTACAGCCAACACACCAACATTATAAATAATGATTTGATTGCTTTAGATTTGAACATTACATTACAGGGGCCTTTTTTTTGTTTGCTTGTTCTGCTGCCAGTTGTTTTTTTGCACTCTTCTGCCTCAAGACTCCTGCTGTTGCATCTTTTATAAAGAATTCTCATTCCATTAGCACAGCTTAAGAAGAAGAGGTAAACTGCAAGAACAGAAAATGGGCAGATCAAGAATCATGTCAAGATGCAATTTTTTGCAGTTGTTTGTGTTTCTACAGCTACAATTGCTATCTCAAGTGTATTGCAACCAATACAAGGTTGGAGATTTAGATGCTTGGAACATTCCCACCTCAGCTAGGCCTGACATCTACACAAAATGGCCTCAGTATCTCACCTTCAATGTTGGTGACTCTCTCTGTAAGTTCATCCCTTAGATCCATCTATAAGTAACAATACGTTGCCCAGATCATGTATGTATCTTTGTTGATCTTGAAAGGCAACGTCAAAATGCTCATGTCGTGTTCGTTGAAATGCTTGAGTGAATTAACCTTTGTTCATTGCTGTTGGTTTTTTGCAGTGTTTCTTTATCCACCAAGTCAAGATTCAGTGATTTTGGTAACAGAGCAATCATACAAAAGCTGCAATCTAAAAGATCCGATCTTGACAATGAACGACGGCAATTCGCTTTTCAACATAACATGTCCTGGGGAGTATTACTTTACCAGTGGTATGGTCGGACATTGTCAACAATTGCAGAAGCTTCATATCTCGGCGACTGGAAATGCATCTTGTACATACACGCCCACTTATACTGCCGGGGCCGGGGCCGGGGCCGGGGCAGGGGCCGGTGCTCTGGCGCCGGCGGCAGATTCGCCTTCTTCTCCTTCTGCATTCGGATCTATTCCTATGCAGGAGACCGCATCTTCTTCTTCGCCATTGTTTCATACCTCGCAGATTTTCATAGTGTCGGCAATGATTGCATTATTCGTTTCTGTGGTGGGCCTTTGAGCTCGGAAGGAGCCAATAACTTTTTTTTCATTATAATATTTTTTTTTTCAGTTGTAAAAAATACTGGTAAAAGCCTACTGTATTTTTTTTTTTTTTGTTAAATTTTCTTTTTCGAAACAAAAAGCCTACTGTATTTTTATTTTTTCCAGAAAGGTAGATTGTTGTATTTTGGGAATGAGTCGAAATATTATTGAGATCGTGATAAGTTTTTTATGAAACAAAATAAATATGATGTATCGTGAACAGAAGGAAAAAAAATGTGAAACCAATGAGGGTGTAGTTGTCGAATACAGTGCTCTGGTGCCGACAACAGATTCGTGTTCTTCTCCTTCTGCATTTGGATCTATCTCTATGCATGGTTTTCTTAGCAAATTGTTGTACTTCTCGAAGGTTTTCTTAGTTTCGGCAATGATTGGATTACTTATTTATGTAGAGGGTCTTTGAGTTCGGGACCGGATCCCCTCAAGTTGAATCATAAAGTCATCTCTCAAGTAGTGTATTCTGGAGTTGCCACATGGGTATAGCTAATATTAGCCGTAGATTTTTTTCTTCCACCTGCTAAGATTAAACTACGTCGTTTTAGAAGCCTCCTTTCAGATACCCTTCTTCGTTAATCATCATTTTTCATAGTCGTTTTTTTCAGATTTCAATTTGATTTCTCAACCTTTCCTCAACGTTTCCAAATTTTCTATGTTCTTTGCTACTATAATTCTAGTTTCTCTAGCAATTCACCCAAATTCGGTTGACAATTTTTAAATAAATATAATTAAAAGTAATAACTTGTTTTATCTTCTTATTTTGCTTCTTCCTTCATCTGACAAAAACAAAGATTTTTTATCAACTATATTTCTCAGTGATTCTCTTTAAGATGGTAAAGCTCAAAACAACAACAAATGAACATGAGGATCTAGTAAAGAGAATTGTTTTATCTTGACCCAAATCTACTCTTTAAACACCATTCAATCCTTTTTTGTAGAATTCACTTTCTAATTTATTTTTTTTGGGATGATGAAGAACGATTCCAAGATGTATCAAACAATTTATCCCAAATAACAATTCAAAGATAGAAAGAAATGAAATAACAGAGGGGGAGAAAACTACAGCGTGGAAGATATAATAAAAATATAATAATAATAATAATAATAATAAAAAACCCAACAAGAAAGACATATGAATGATTGAATTCTGAAAATTGTACAAAAATTTGACCTATTAAAATGAAGGGTAAAACAAAAAAAATAATAAATATTGCATTGGATATCGTAAAATTATGCATAAATAACAACATAATAAATTCTAATAAGTCACAGTTTAGAAAAGGGGAGAGGAGTATCATTTTACTCTATGATTCACATATATATTCAACGAGTCTTTGGCTTAATGGTTAAATGTGAGATACCGAACCGGTAAGTATTGGGTTCGAGCCCGTGCATTTATATAAATTTAATGTAATACTAGATTCGATTATACACGAACAAACTTAATATAAAAAAGTTATATTGACGTTATAATCTTAGTATTACATTCTTTGTGTATCGTTCGTTTAATAAACAAATTTAAACTTTGAGTTAATTTAAACGAGTCGAATCGCCTTGTAATTCAAGGCTAGAAATACTTTAACTTTTCTCAAAAAAAAAAAAAAATACTTTGACTCGCTTAGCTTCAACTGCAATACTGACTGTACAATCATCGATTTGGTTTGCTGATACACCAATAAACCCAAGATCCATCACTCCAGCAATGAGGCCATAATTGTTGATAACAGCCAGTTTGCAAATCTACTGCAATTGGAGAAAGAGCGACTTAATGTTCTAAAGGTGTGCCTTTTAATTCCAACGTCGAATTTGCTTATGCATTCAAGGTGTTTGATCTTTTGCCGAAGAAAGCTATTCCCGACTTTGAACTTTAAAAAACCTTGAATTGTTTCATGCATTTGCTGAATAAGTTGCTCAGAAGCTTTAGTGCGTATGATACATCGTTCTGGGTGTTTGATTTTTTGCCCATGAATTTGTAGAGGAAGGTGTTTGTTTGTATAGCTCTCTAAGCAATCTGATGCATTTCATCCGAATCCGCCGTCTACCAGGCCTCTTGCTACACAATCTACCGCTGCAAATTAGCCGATTTTCTTCGGGTACCCCAAATGTGAACAAAGTCGCACTTTATCTCCAAAGGGCTAAGCTTATAGATTCAATTAGACTTGGATTAAGGTCCGGTTCTCCCGAGTGCCTTGTTCCACTTCTGCAGAATGCTGCTCTGGACCCATTTGTAGTTAATAATGCACTAAAATCAGCTCCATCCCCTGACTCCGCTCTTTCGTTAGTTGAAACCCTGAAGGGTATTCCCAGTTTCAAGCATAATCAGCTTACACTTTATACGCTCTGCAAGATTCTTGCAAAATCTGGCCGAACGGGAAAACTTAAAGCACTGATCAATGCCATAAATGAGGGCAAGTTTATAAATGTTGCACGTGTCAGCTTTTTGGATAGAATGGAATGGTTTTCTCTTGCAGGTGATCTTGATGAGGTTGTTAGTGTGTGGGATGAATGGAGGAGTGCATTGGGGAGGCGCCCCTGTACGGAGTCGTATAATATTGTAATGGGACTTTTTGTCCAAAAGGGTCGGGATTTTGAGGCGGTTGATATTTTCCGTAGGTTTATTTATGAAGGTGGCCTACCTAATTCTAGAACTTATACAACTATTATTGAGCATCTTATCAAGTCTGGTCATTTAGATACAGCATTTGAGGTTTTTCGAAAATTGCCACAAATGAAGGTTAAGCGTACCTTGAAACAATATTCTGTTCTAGTTGCTGCATTTTGTGGTCATGATAAATTGGATGTCATCAAGGCTCTCCTTGATGAAATGCAAACTGATGGGTTACTGCCTGGTCAAGCGATGCAGAGCTCTTTACGACGACTGCAGGATGTAGGCTATGTAACAAACACAATTATGTATCCTGATGAACGGATTAAGACCATACCTTCCGCCTTTAGTGCAAGTGACGGTGACACTGATGATGAGAATGCAGATTCCGATCATGATGATCGTGGTGCAGGGGATCAAGTGAAGCTGAAACCATGGTTAGATCCTGTTGCTTTGGCGAATGCCTTAAAGTCCTGGGAACCTGAAGAGTTGCAAGCTTTAGAGGATGCAAAATTTGTCTGGACAACAAGATTAGCTTGCAAGATGATTAGAAATTTCGATTCAGCGAAAACAGCATGGAAGTTTTTCTGCTGGGTAGCCTGTCAGCCGGGCTTTACGCATGATGTTTATACAATATCAAGGATGATTACCAAAATGGCTCGCTCTGGACATGTAGATCTTGTTGATCAACTCTTGTCTAAGCTACAAAGTGAGGGTATTAGGATATCTTTCAGCACTGTAAGATTAATAATCGACTTCTACGGGTTGTCAGGTAAAGGGGATGCTGCTTTAAGGATTCTTCGTGCTGTTGGAACAATCTGTGGTCCGTTACCCAAAAGGAGCCAGTTGATTTTGTATACATCTATTTTAAGGACCTTTACAAAATGTAACATGAATGAGGAAGCTTTAGACGTACTCGAAGAAATGATACTTCTAGGCATCCATCCACAACTACAAACATATACTGGCTTAATGCACCATTTTGCGCTTCAGGGAGATATCAAAACGGTGCAGAGACTCTTCGGGATGATCAGGCAAAGTGGGTTCGAAGCAGATGCCCATATGTACACTGTTCTTATCCAGGCTTATTGCAAATGCGGAAGAGCATCCCTTGCAATGAGGTTATTTGAGGACATGAGGAACTTGAATTTAGTACCGGATGCTTCCACGAAGGACGTTCTTGTCAAAAGTCTTTGGAAAGAGGGAAAGCTTAGAGAGACAGCTGCTGTGTTAGAAAAATGTGAGGAAATAGGCAATTCACTTCCAGCTGCATTGCCTGGAAACTTGTTTACTTCAAGCTCTATTGATCTTGAACAAGTTTGTAACTTGTACTGTAGTAAATTTATACCTAGTAATGAGATAAATAAAACAGAGTACAACATTTCTGACTCTGTTAATTAGTACCACCAATAGGGCATTAAATTGAGAGGGTTGGTTTACTGGATGCTTTTTTCTTTGCTTTTTAAACTTGGCAGTAAAAAGAGAACTTGTGATTTCTCTTAGGGCAAGTCAACCCATAGGTATCAAAAATCAAAATTTGATACCTATGAACAGTGTTTAGATGAGTATCAAATTTTCATCTCCAATTCAAAGTATTAAAATTTGAGTTTGATACCTACAAACAACATCTCCAACCCAAAATATCAAAATTTAGTAGTATCATTTTTTTATTCATTTTGATTAAATTTATTAATGTGTCAATAATATAAAAAATATTGTCACCCTCAAAAAAATATTGTCGTATACTCCCTCCTTTTTTTTTTTTTTTTAATTTTAGTTTTATATGATTTCTATTATTTTATTGATTTTTGTTGAGAAATGGAAGAATAAAGTGTGATATTCTGTTTGTACTTTTTGCAACATGCGCCCCCGTGACTACTGAATTGAAAGCTCATCTTTTGTATTTTTGCAAAAAGAAAGCTCACCCGCGCGCGTGAGAGGTTGGAGGAGGTATTTGCCTTGGTCTCTGATTTGAGACCTCAACTGGTACCTCCTCAAATTTTGATACCTTTTTTTTTTTTCATTGGAGATGCTAATACCTTCACTTAGGTATCAAATTTTGTTTTGATACCATCCCATTGGACTTGCCCTTATTGATTTTTTTTGTTTAAAGCATTTTTGTATTTCATCTCAGCCGGGGGCGGCACCACATTCACCATTATTGGGTCAGCCAACCTGCTAAAAAAATTTAACATTAGGATTTTGTTTTGTTTTATATATACATGTGTATGTGAAATTGATCTGTTAAATTTTATGTATTGACCACTAATGTTTTGAATTGACCCATAATTAGTCGTCCGAAAGTGCATGTACAAGCCTAGTCTAAAAATAAAACACTTGACAAACTTCTTACCAGTATCATAAAATTCATGAAGCCGCCCCTGATCTGATTGCAGTTTGCTAGCGTCTAAAGCAAAAGGCATTTGTTGGGGAGCAAAATAATAATAATTCAATGTAGATCTTGGACATAGAATGCAGCAATAAGAAAGTAACTCCCAATGAAAGAAAATAACTCGAGTTTACACCCTTGTTTATGGTGTAAAACCATCTGATTAATATGAGCCTCAAATATGCAACACAAGTTTTGTCGCAGTGTGTTATGGCTCTATAGCACTATATTCAGAAAGAGAAATAAGTTTCCTTTTATTTTTTTGTGTTGGCAATACATACACTTTGGTCAGAGTATCAAGAATTGCAACGTTGCGTCTTCTTGACCTGTCTCTTCTTGCTTAGAAGCTAAAAAGAGCAATTTGGCACAACAATAGTGACAGAACACATTAATCATAATATCAAATCCATTGATTGATATGAATCACGTCATAATCAGAGATTGTAATAAAAATGTCTTAAGTCTCAATATATAACTAGCACTATTAGGGAAGAGAAACAAATCTCTTGTTTTTTTCTTTTCATTTTCCTTTTCCTTTTCCTTTTCAGGTTAGCATACAAAAAAGTCAAAGCCCTCCAGAAAGGTAATGTTTCATACATACCTGATTCATACAAATCATCTATCAAACCACCACACTAAGATTAATAAGAAGGGGTTTAGATACTCCAAAAGAATATTTGAGGGGTTGATAAGCCAGCTTAGTTCAACTAGTCGTCTCCATGGCAACATTCACAGACTTCTCTTGAGACGATGGAGGCGCACAAGACCCAGGCCCATCTGTATTTGCTTCAACATTTGAGATGGTCCCAGATTTCTTGATTTCATCTTCTCCCAATGCATTATCATTCCTAGGTTCAGAACTGTTCGGGTTCGACTCCGTAGCAGCAGATGATCTTGGAGGTGAACGCGGCTGCACTTGTACATCTGGATAAGCAGCCTTAAATCTTGCTCGAAGCCCTTCATCTACCAACCGCACCCCATTCAATTGATTACCCAATGACATCCATCTGCCATTTCAAATAATAAAAACACTATCAACAATTTCACATACACGATGTAGACACGGAGTTAAAACTCGGTCGTTTTCATGATATACGCGGTTAAGAACAGTTGTACACACATACCCAGCTTGACAGTTGTGCATACGAGCAAACAACTCCAGCTTTCTTGCCCTTGGCATTATCCTCTCCAGCATGGAATACATCTATTTCAAAAAAAAAAAAAAAATCAAATATCAGCCAATCAACATTTACTAATAGAGGGCTGCAAAATTAATCACAATAACAACATTAAATTACTATTAGGAACAACCAACGGTGCAGTACAACGAGCAGACATAATTAACCCTTCCAATGCAGTAGCATAACTTTTCCGTTCATTCCCAATGTGCCCATGTCATGTGGAGACATAAATTATTACTACCACCATCCCATATTACAAGTCTTTTTAGAGATTCTAACACAAATTAAGAAATGTGGTTAAGTACTGTTATAGTTAAGTAATGGAAAAATTGTTGGACGAATAATAAATAGTGTAAAAAGATGGAAAAAGGGTATTCTATATGACCTATTTTATCGGACATAAAAAGAGAGATAAAAAGACATATATTACGGATCAAAAAGTAGGTACGATGATCTCACTAACCTCATCTGGCTTTCGACTTGTTTCTCGGACCTCTGCAACAATGACATCAGTATCAATATTTCTATTTACTTCTGGATTACCCTTAATCCCAACAAGGCAGTGCTCCTTGCTGTGGTTGAGCCAATGCCCGGTCCGACCTGTTCTGATAATTCTTTGAAGCTGGTTGGTCTTAACCCATATGATCTCCTCAATACTTCTGTACCCCCAAAGTTCCAAACTGCAATAATTCAATTCAAATCACGCTATTTTTATTTGTATTAGAAAGATAAATAAGCATGCTATACAGTAACTAAATCGACAACAAATTCACAATAAAAATGGCTTACCATTCACGCCCTAGCTCCATAGCCCGTCCAGTTACCCACAGAAATATCAGACCATCTGTTTGAAGAGCAGGTACATTTAGGGTACGCATTTCATTATCAGCCATCGTACCATATGGCAACTCCATATGAATATCCCATGGTGGATCAGCCATTATAACTCCAAATTGTCCCAAAATATCCATTCTAAATGAACGAATATCACAGTTGATCCATTGTGCTTCACCCAGCTCTACTTGAGAACAGTAATGAGCCCGTTGAGGCAGCATCAACGGCTTAGGAGGGGGTAACGCTGTTACATCTGATATTGGGTCAAGCTCGTAATGCACATATTTGCATGTCTACAGAGGGCACCGAAAATTCCAAATAAATTTCATTAAGTATCTGTAATCACCCCCACGTGTAAACATAAAGTACTATGAACATTTACCTTCATGTGACGACAAGTATCAAGAAATGAGCAATCACCCAAGCTTGTATCTGTGTGAAGAGCAATTATCCTTCGGAAATGAACCTATGGATTACATCCAAGTTACAAAATGATTTTGAAACCAAAATTTGAGCTAGATACATATACATACATACACATGACATGATTGTATATATTCATTCATTCAAAGCTCTGCAAGTAAAGAGGACTCGATATTAACCTTTTCACATGAAATATAAGAACCAGTTTGACGACGGCAGTCTTCCTTTGTTAGAGCCATACAATACTCCTTCACCTGGGAGCCACCTTTGCTCTTGAACTGAAATAATTTTGAAACACACATTCAAATTTACGAGCACAAAGTAAAGGGTTAACTGAAGTAGACAGTGCAAAATATGTAATGAAGGATGCTACAGACATACTTCTAATAAGTTGGTGGAGCCTAATCCTACATAGATAACACAAAAGACTACAGCATTTCTGAGTAACCATATAGTTATCTTCAAAGTTGGGTTTCAACTAAAACGTAACGCCAAAATCTAAAACTGTAAAAAAAGATACATGATTCATTACCTTCCTAACCATAACATTCTCTTTGGCAGTGGGCCTATGAATGAGGTCTAAAAGTTCCTCCCCGGTTTTGAACTTCTGCATTTCTTTAAAACTTTTCTTGCTCAACAATGCCTCGAGGTCCTTCAATTCATCCTCGTCTGTTCTAGGCTTTAAAGCAGCAGAACAACCCATATCTCCATTCAGCCCTGTATGAGGTTTATGCATTGGTGGTGGTACTCCAACTCCTCTTGGCACTCCAATTATCCCAACCATACCTCTCGGTTCACTAACCCTCGGCCCCATATCTCCACGAAACGGTGTCCCTGACCCGGGAGTCAAATTCTCAGACGTCGGTGGCCTTGCCGTATCGAAATTCCCGTTGTAACTAAGATCACCACCGCTTTTCCCCGCCTCAGGAGCACTGTTCTTTTCATCCAAATTGATATCACTGTGCTTACTTGGAGGCAATCCTTCAAAAGCCTAGCAGTGTCAATACTCATCACCAAAACCCCAGGTTTACCACTCACAACAAACTCCTCCAAATCCACCCCTCCATTATCCTCTTCCATCGACCTCAACGCCATCTCAACCGCCAAAAGAGAACCGAACTCCCCTCCAACGTCCCTCAACGCAGCCCTCTCCGCCATCGTAATTGACTGATCATTTTCCAGCTTCCTCAAAATAGTTGACGAATTAATCGGTTCAAATGGCACCCTCTGAAGCAGACAAACAGCCACCATTGCTCTAACCACAGACAACGGTCCACCGGACTCTTCAATCACAATCTTTGCCTCCGGCGAGGGTTTAAGCTTCTTGGAAGGGGTGGGAAATGTGGGGTCGGAGAGGGGGACTTTAGGGATTTTAACATCCTTAGGTTCGGGAGGAGGTGGCAGAGGTTTGGGAATAGGAGAATAAGGTTGATTATTGAAAGAAGAGATTACCTTGAGAGAAAGATCGAGAGAGGAAACAAGGTCGGGAACGAGGGTTTGCAAAGAAGCGATGAGGTCGATATGAGCATTGTGAAGGGTAGCTACACGAGTTTCTAGCTGTTGCCGGACTTCTTTGACGGCGGCCATGGCGTCGTCGGTTCCGTCTGACTGGTTGTCCATTGTCCAACGCCGCTGCAAGCAGCCGGAGGCGGAGGAACGCAATATACTGATTGTGTAGCATAAAATTTGAAAGTTGCATTGTGTTCAAGAAAGTGCCTACAAAGTATCTGGGCCGAAAATAGAGGTAGCTTATGGGCCCCGACCGTTGTTCTTTTTGAATTAAAAAAAGAGGGTTATATTTTTTTATTTTTTATTTTAAAGGGAGAGACTTATATTGAGTCATTGACCGGTGGTTTATGGTCGTTCAGAATCATCATGTTACATTTAATTTTGGTATTATTTTTTCATATAAATGTTGTTTTACACTTATCAAGAGCCGAAATGGACTTCGTTTGGATATTTCACACGACTGCCATTCTGACCGTAAATGAGTCCGGAAAATATATACTATTCTGGACCAATTTATGGTCAATTCACACAACAGCCATTCTGACCCAATTTGAGTCAGAATACGATCATTATACTGATTTTATTCTAGTCAGAATTTTGAATATTTTTCATACTCAATACTAGTCAGAAAGACATTCTGACTAAAATTGAGTACAAAAAACTTTTAATATTCTATTTGAAATTCAGTCAGAATCAATAGTTGTGTTGTTATATTGTTGTTGTTATCCTGACCCAATTCTAGTCTGAATGTGTAGAGTATTCCGGACTCAATATTGGTCAGAATGATGCTCTGACTATTTATGAGTTTGGAAAACTTCAAACATTCTACCTAAAATATGGTCAGAATCAACCAGTGTGACTCTCAACACGTATATTCTGACCATATTTCAGTATGGATAATGTGTCATATTCTGACCAAACTTTGGTCAGAATGAACGCGCGTAAAATAAAAAAAATAAGGGCGAAATTGGAAAAGAAAAGTGTGTGGTAAGATAAAAATTTGTGTGAAAAGATATTCCCTTAATTTATCAATGAAATTTTTTATAAAAAGGATAAAAAAATAGAAGACATGGTATTTATATTTTACACGGTGGAGCCTTATGTGTTTTTTTTACTTTCCTATTGATCCTGAATCACCAAGACATACTTGATACAGGACCGTAATAAAATTTCCTATTTTTTTTTAGGGGGAATGAGGAAGAATGACAAAAATATTTCATCAATTGAGTAGAAAGACAGTCTTTTGAAACTTTTGCATAAAGGACAAAACTATTTATTCACTGTCGAAATTCACTTGTGTTCGAAATTCACTGTTCAAATTCACTGCCGAAATTCACTGTCGAAATTCACTAATTTTCAAAATTCATTGTCGAAATTCACTAATTTTCGGGATTCACTGTCGAAATTTACTGTCGAAATTCACTGATTTCGGGATTCACTGGGGAGATTCACTGATTTTCAGGATTCACTGTTTGTCCTTCTCGCTATAAAAATTATGTAGTTGTCCTTCTTCCTATAAAAAATATGTAGCTGTCCTGTTACTTAAAAATATTTCAGATTGTGTCCTTATCCCTAATTTTCCTTTTTTTTAAAGGACAATTTCCGTATATTGATACCTTAATTATATCCGGCATCATGAATTGCGGTTTTTTAATCCGTTGAACATAAAATTATTTTAGCATCATATATATAAGAACATCATTATTTACTAATGTTGATAAGATTATCATTGTCACCAACGTTTATTATTTCCAAAATATGTGAATATCATCGACGTTATTCATCATGTCTCACTATTTATAAAAAAGACCCGTCATTGTAACTGAAGTTTTGTAGAATAAAATTGATATGACGTAACATTTGAGAGTAAATAGCCGCTTTAGTCCCCCATCTTTCTCAAAAAGGATGGACTTATCCCACATCTTTGATTTTGGTTTGACCGATCCCTAGTTTTTTAAATCTTTTGCAACTTTGGTCCATTTAACTGCAAGCCAACAAAAAAATTGACGGAAAACATGTGCATATCCTTCACGCGCTCTTAGCGTTAAAAATATTATTATTTTAATCAATTTCCTAAAAAATATTTATAAAAAAATAAATAAATTATCTCATTAATGTTATTACCGTATAAGGTGTAAAACAAAAAAATATTTCACCATTCTTCCTCCGGTCGTTTTTCGTTCATCTTTCTCAACCTTTCATCGTTCTCAGCCATAATGTAGCTCGAATTTAGGGGTTTATCCCCAGTTTCATCTTCTTTAAATCATTCCTCTAATCTGGAGATAAGAGGAATGATTTAAAGAAGATGAATTTGGGGATAAACCGCTAAATTCGAGCTACATTAAGCTGAGAAAGATAAATGAAAAAACGACAGGAAAGAATGGTGAAAAAATGTTTTGTTTTACACGATATACGGCAATAACATTAATGAGGTAATTTATTTATTTTTTATATTTTTTTTTGGGAATTGATTAAAGGGGGAAGGGGCCACAAGAACAAAAAAATTAATAAATGGGTCTGGAAGGACAAAAGTAACATTTTCATGATTATAAAAGACAAAAATCATAATTGTTACTTTAAAATCGTTACTTCACGCGTGTTAATGTTACTTTGTGTTTCACAATTATTACTTCATATTTACTCTATTCCACATTTGTTACTTCATATTTGTTACTTCATAATTGTTACTTTTGCCCTTATTAAATTACGGTATCTTTCTATCCCGATTTTTTTGATAATTTTATCATTCTGGACAAAAATCTATTGATTAAAATAATAATATTTTAAAATGTTAACCGTGCATGAAGGATACGCACAGGTTTTCCGTCAATTTTTTTGTTGACTAGCTGTTAAATGGACCAAAGTTGCAAAAGATTTAAAAGATAAGAGACCGGTCAAATTAAAATTAAAGATGATGGCTAAATCCCTTTTTGAAAAAGATGTAGGACTAAATATGCAATTTACTCTACCATTTGACATTTGATGAAGCCATCATAAAGATGATTTGACGTAACGTTTACCTTGACAATTACAAAGCATTGGAATTTTGAATTGTTGCACTTTTACATGTTCCAGAAACTTCTTGTATAAAACGAAACAAATAGAAACTGTACACTAGATGACTGAAGGGCACCCCTTAACCACAATCCCTTTAGCTGTAGGACAACTAGCATAAGGGCAACCATCAAGGTCATTCCCCCACCAATTCACTGTTA
This sequence comes from Gentiana straminea, assembly GCA_036785695.1. Lineage (NCBI taxonomy): Eukaryota > Viridiplantae > Streptophyta > Magnoliopsida > Gentianales > Gentianaceae > Gentiana > Gentiana straminea. The sequence continues at coordinate 12,799,419 of JAVUPR010000266.1, read as the reverse complement.
TATCTTCTGATCCCACACATATATACAACAACACCCCCATGAAAGCCAACCCTGCATCCAACGCCCCCGAAAGCACATAATTATGTCTTCTCCAAGATTCCGGCTTGTACCTATACCACACGTAACCCGACAAGAACCCTACAATAATCCAAGTCGTATAGTTCACCGCCGTAGCCGGTGGCATATTCCCCGTTGCACCTATCAAAACTGGCATGTTTATCAACAATATCCAATCTTGTTTTGGAAAAGCTTTATGTGCTAACCAAACAAGTAATGGAGCAACCGCGCCTCCAAGAAAAAACCAGTTGATTTCTCCGTATGTCCCTAAATCGCCAAATATCCTACGAGGGCCTATTAATCCCCAAATCACTGATGCATCATAAAACACATGATCCCCGGGACATGTCCATAACGAATCTGACAACGTATTGCAAATGTCTGGTATCGTCTCCATCAACCACCACGCGGTTCCTAAGTACACAAACGCCGCTATGAATGTCCCGACAATCTGTGCCATAAACATAGTTCTTGGAGGGATCTTCATGTAATGACCAAGTTTGAAATCTTGTAGGAATTCAATAGCTTGTGACATGCTTATGTAACCATAGACTTTAAAGCACATGTTGGCCACAGGATAACCAGGATATATGTATCCAATTATATATTCAGTAATAATATTCAAACCTGGACTCTGTCAAATTTCAAGAAAAGTAAATTCATAGTTGTGAAAAGACGAAAAAGTGACAGATAAAATGAGACGAAAGGTTAAATTAATATGTACCTGATTGGTGATAGCAGTGAGGATACCAATAGGAAGAGTGAAAACAATGGCAATGGAACAAGCTAATATCACTCCCCACCATGGCAACTGAAGCTGTTCGTTGTAGTATTCGCAAGCGAAAATAGTCAATGCAATGTTGACCACCAAGATACACCAGAACCACCATTCAGGCACTTGTCTGTACTTGCTCATTAGTCTTGTGTGTATGTCCATTTTTTTGTCTTCAAAACTTGATCTACTCTGCTCCCATATCTCTCTGCATCATGAGGAGTATTATTGCCCGCGTCATGTTGTGCCATTTGTCGTGTTGTGCAATAGTGCTAGAGTCACACCAAGTGCGACAACACAAATTCACACGATTGATCATATTTGATAGGACCTATTGATTGATATGAATCTCTCCAAGAGGAATGGTTAATGCTACGTCCACAACAAAGTTACACTAACACATCTTACACTATTGATCATACTCCGTGACCAATATATTGATGTAACTTTGTTGTGATGATTTTGTTGTGTTGTGGTCCTTGTGGACATAACATTTTTGTGGTGTAAAAGTCTGTTTGTGACAATTTTGTTGCAACACCAACACTTTATTCTGTTATGTCATAGCAGTTGTGACAATATCATTACTCATCTAGAAATGCAGTGTCACAACAAACCAAGTGACACACCACATGTGCACATTCACGGTGATAAGAAAATGCTACGTCCACAGTAAAATGGACACAACACATGCTACATCATTGATTATGATAGGACCCTATCACTACAATGAATGGTGTAACATGTGTTTGTATATATCCTTTTGTTATATCTATTTTGTTGTGGACATAGCATTACTCAATCGTGATAGGACCCATAAAAGCGTGTTTTGTCACTTTGCCGTAACCATTTTCTTATGACATTAACAATACGGACATTGTTATTGGCACCACATCGAATCTACTTGATTTAGACTCCCTCTAGAGTCAAATTTAAGCTCCAAATAGGTCGTAATCGAAATTCGACCTCTGTAAAATCGAATTTTGTATGAAATATGATACCCAGTAAATTCACCGTGGTGTCAATAATAGTGTCCTAACAATACTCTTACTCATTTATACACATTACACCCATCCAACAATCTAAACCAATACCTGCCATGGAACAAAAGTACATGCATCATAGTTGCAGTGAGGGCAGCAAATCCAACACCATAAGTCATAGCAAAGAAAGTGCTAAGATAAAGAGTCCCTTCTCTCTCATATGCATCATAATCCAGGTGAAAATTCCCATCAATTATGCTTGAAATATTATAAACATCCCCTTTAGCAGTAAACAATTCATCTGAAAATATGGGGAAGTTTTTGGCTTTGTAGAAATTGAACCAATATGACAGTGGGGTCACCACATACATAATGATAAAGAAGCCAGCAGCTACATTTGCAGTGGCAAACCATGGACTAGCAAGTGGGCTGCCAAGGTAAGAGGAGATAGTGGACCAGTCCAGCCCAATGGCTCCGATCCCAAGCCCGGATAGACCGGAGCCAAGTTGTTGGGCTAAGACTGATGTTGGGAAGATCCAACAGATCCATGAAAGAGAGATTAGCATTTGGAAAAGATAGCCCGGGAATACATAGTAAGAGAAACTGCAGATGAAGGCTATAAGGAAGAATTGGGTTCGGGTTAACCCGCCTTTAGGCCTATCTTCTTTCTCATGCAAGGCCCTGCGTATAGATAGTTTTAGATGTTAACTTTAGAGATTCTGTAATATTTCTTTTAAATCTAATGCATTCATATCGTTTATGTAAAAATTCTTTTATATTTATCGCAGTTATCCAGATTCAGGAAAATAAAAAACCTAATGTATTTTATTTTGAATAGAGATTTTGTACACTTTTTTCAAGAAAAAAAAAAAAAGATTTGTACACTTGAAAATATATTATTTGAATGAATATTGTAAAACAAATACTATGTAAACTTCAAATATTAGAGCATTTGTATAAGATTGAATAAATAAATAAAACCCTTTACTGCGAAAGTGACACAAGTATGTATGTGGTAGCTAATAAATAAATGAGGGCAGCTAGCGAATTAAAGTCAACTTCAAATATTAAATTAGATGAAGTCATTTTAATATTCGTTACATTACATACACCGTTACACGTTACCAGCGCCAATAGAAGAAAATGACGTTGGATCATTGAATGGTGAACGTGGTTATAGAGTAGTACTAGTAAAAGTAAATTAATCATGCAATTGCTATTTATTATAATAACTTGCGTATTTAAGAAATTAATCATGCAATTATTATGGAGTGGAAGAAGGAGGAGAAGTTACCGGAATAAAGAAACTTGGACAAGATTGCCAGGCCACCACATGGCAGCTGGCTCCACCAGATACTTTCTGAATATACCTGCCCATCCAAATCCCAGTACCTACCATTCCACTCCATTTATGTTATTTCCAATACCCCCCAATTTATTATTAATTTCTTCATCATTCTTTTATAAATACTATATAACAATTTCAATTAATTAGCTAGGATGTAGACGATCAAAAGTACAGTTGAGTATTAACCTTATGGAACCGTACATAATTTGAATTTTCATAAACCCGAGTTTTGAACATGCAATTAATTAATATGCCGGTCGAACTCAAACTCGATCATAGACACGTTCAAGCTCGAGTTGAATTTCAGCTAAATAAATAATGTTAAATATAAAATAATGTTAATCAATATCAATTTCTTAAAATAAAACATATATGTTATTGGTTTAACTCATACATGAGGGCACGTAGTAGAACCTAAAATTGAATACATATTAATCTAATTGAATAAACATAGCTTTTCACATTTTTTTAATCAGAGCGTGCTCAAGATCTAAAATGTAATAATTTATATACTTTATGTTCTTAGAATTCTAAAGTGATGATTGATGAGTATTAAAAGAGTAATTATTTCCTATTAAACTAAGGGAAATGATAGAGTTACTCATCGATTCTATTATGCTACACATTTAGTTTGGTGTACCGGTAGAGTTGTTGTGGCGCACATAAAGACGGGTAATTCTGCTATGGGGACTCCCTATTACATTCATTCGTTGGATTTGTGATATGTGTGCAGACAAACAAAACAGTTTTTTTTTTCAATACGTGACAGTCATCCAACGGTTCATTCTAATAGGGACTCCCCTACTTAAGAATTTCCCCATAAAAACCCACTCATACGATCACAAAAAATGTCACAAATTTATATAAGAGTGAGATATATTATTTAAAATTTATCTCATTGCCACGTCATAATTAGTCTCATTGACATATTCTTATCACCTCATACTAACATTTATCGTGATAAATAATGATACGGGCACAATCATTGTCCGCACAGTTGATCATAATCAGATTACATCAAAATCAATCTACTTATTATGATCAATATACAGATAATCGTTTTAGGGAACCTTTAAGGACAACACATCAAATTTACTTGGGGCATCACATTAATATTTAAAAATATACATGAATTGTGGTGTCCTTAAAAAAAATGGTAGATTTAATGTGGTGTCCTTAAAAATCCTTCGTTTTATCTTTATCAATGGTTGTGACACAACAGTATGATTTTACAATATTACTACAAAAACAAGACTCTTCGATAGGGACAAGGACAAAGTATATTGAGTGACGCAATAGCTTCTATCGATTCACAACCATCGGTTATCACTTATCAGGGATGATGAAGTTTTTTAATATGACAACTCTAATGTTGTCTGTATCATACGTTTTAAATCCAACATTCTAATTCTATAAAACATACTATTTTTGTCTTGTATTATAAATCATCATATTATTTTTCATTTGATCTATAATATAAGTTATTTTTATTTTTCAAATAAAATAAAGTCATTCTCATATTTAAATGTAATAATTAATATTCTTTCTCATGTTTTACTCTTATTTCTTATTCATAAGCTTTACATAAAAACGTTTTAGTCCAAAATTATCAAAGTTTGATCATTTATTGAGTTTCTTAATTTATGTATTCTGAATAATATTTAACTGCTAAAAAAAATTAAGTAATGCTAATGTAAAATAGCTTAATTAGTTACATACATACCTGGGTTGTAAGGATGACAATCAACGAAACAAAAAAGGTAATGTTCTGCTTATAGAAAATCTTAACGGCAGTCACAACATGTATCGCATAAACAGTTCCGGCACCGGAGTTAGCAAAAATGGTGATAAGCACATGCTCCTTCACATTAAACGGTCCCGGGTTTAACGTAAACTCCCACCGACTCCCTTTAAAGAACACTCGATCCGTTATCTTGGCCGCCATTAACTGGCCTAATGGCACCACCGCTATCTGAGCAGAGATAGCGGTAATGGATAACGGTTCCTTCCGGTACCAGAAGAACTGGTTAAGGAAGGACAAGAGCACGCAAGAAAGGGTACCCAAAAACCACATGCGGAAAGTCAGAACTGGGAGAGAAGTGTCGTCGGTGGTCGGCACGGTGAGGGCCACTTGTGGGATTGGGGAGTTTTCTTCTTCTTCTTCATCGGGAGTAATATCACCAGAGGATGATGCAACACCGGCGCCATGGTCTCTTTGTTCCGGTACTGTAAAAATAAAGAAAGCAAAGAAAAAGAAGATTAATTACTCTATATGTTACAGATTGATTAATTATGAAGAAGAATTGATTGAGACTTGCAGATGAGAGGGAGGGATTCGTTATATTACAAAGCGGGGTAGTGTTGGAATCATCGGTTTCAGAATCCATAGATTATAGGTTGAGAGGATGAATATGGGGCCGGGAAAGAAGATTGATGTGTCGGTGGAGGGACAAAAATGGTGATTCTAACAAATTTGTCGTATGGAATTGGAAGGTAATATGGTGGTGGCCATGTTACGTTATGAAGGTGAATCTTGTGCCATCATATGCGCAAAGATTCTAGCGCTGCTTATCTGATTCCCTTCCCTCACAAACACTTGGTAAATACTTATTTCTTTCCTCCCAAAATACAAAGTTAATGCCCTCAAAAAAAAAAAAAAAAAAAAAAAAAAAACAAAAAAACAAAAAATTACAAAGTTAATGATACCTCAAACTCAAAAAATACAGGTTTTGATACAAGAAATAGTTAAAACCAATAAATAAAATTACAACAAAAATATAGTAACACTCGAAAAACAAGTAATAACAGTCAATAAAATAAATATAGTTACAACTAAAAAATGTAGTAACATTCAAAAAGTACTAGTAACAACTGATAAAATAGATGTAGTTACAACACAAAAAAATGTAGTAACACTGATATCGATTGAGTAACATAGCTGGAGTAATTTTGCATCAAAATTATAGATAAATTGAGTATTTTATTTTACATTAAAACAAAAAATATGTAGTGATAATTGATGCGTAAATCACGTGTAATTGATTGACAGTCATAATAAATGATGAAGGAGCATTAAATGCACTGATTAGCATAATCATTTGATAATCCAAAGAAACCGCACTAATTTTTTCCTTGGGTAAAAAAGCAATAACCGTAAGATTTTGAGAGATCTTAACCGGATGTGAAACAAATCATGACTTTTTTTATAAAAATTAATTAAAAAAAAGTTGTGTTGGAAGTTTACACTATTTTTATCCTGATTAATATGCAATTTCCTTGCTTCATGATTTTATAAGTAAATTTGTCATTCTTGACAAAAATTTATAAAAACTATTATTTCATTCTTAATATATATAAAATAATTTATAGAGCATTAGGAAAATTAAATACATTTTAGAATAGTTTTAAGTAACATGACATCCAAACATCTTTTAAAGGGAGAAGGACAAAAAATAAGAAAGATAAAAAAAATAAAAGTCTGACGGCTGCTGCTGTTGTTTTTTTGGGGAATACTTGTGTGGTGAGTGTATTTTGAGGTGAATTGACATGTGAAACGATCAGAATCACACAGTTTAAATACATAATAAAGCTGTGTGATGTATATTCCTCCACACGTGTGGAGACACCACACAAGTATTTCCCGTTGTTTTTTCTTTTCCACATTTATTTTTAAACAGTCATATATTTTGATCAAGATCTCTAAATGTGACGAAAATTTCACCAATTTTTTATTTTTTTCATGCTCTTCGTTTTGAGACTTGGTTCAATATCATTACTGTAGGATGTAATATCACCGGATGGATCAAAGATCCACCCGATTACGCAGCGGAAAGTATAAGATCTAGATCTAAACAATCAAAATACATGAATAATAAATCTAACCTACGAGGGGGTTAGATTACCAACCTTTTTATGGTGCAAAACGCCAAGAACAAGGTCTATCCAATCTGAGCTAGTTGAGAGCCTAGTTGAGAAGCCAAAGTCTTCCAACGTGTGTCTCCAAGCACCACCAGGTGGATGGTGTTTCAAGCCGCCGGACCTCCTCGATATGCTACCTTAGAAAACCCCGAAGTTTTCCTAAAACTCAAACCCTAAGTACAATGGCCGAAATCTCCAAGCCATGTACTTGCACTTTTTGTGTCGAAATTATATGATCTGAAAGGCTTGGGGGAACTCTCTTTATATAGGAGAGTAATCATTGTCCTCCAAGGATTTAATAATTAAAATTTAATTATTAAACTAATCCTTAATTTAAATAAAAGATAAATATAATATATATCCCAAACAAATTAGGATAAATAAATATATTATCCAATATTCCATGATTTATCATTTAACAAATATAATTAAATCATATATCAAATAATTATCCAAGAAAACTAATTTCTTTCTAATTATTTAATACTCACAAAATGCGCCCCAAACCCTAGATAAATAGGTCCACACGCATTTTACACATATTTGGGCCGAGTCCACGAAAAATATCTTTTCCATGTATTTAATTATCTAGTCCAACTAAACAATTAATCCACATATCTATTAAACAAATCAATCCAACTATTTAATATTAATTGAGGTGAAACGACGAGAAAACATATGCATGTTAGAGCTACGTCGTGGACCACGGACCCATATTCGGTAGCTACAATAAATTAAATAAAATTATTCGTCAGACCGAATAATAATATTCAATCTATTAATTCCGGGATTACACCACCATAAACCCGAAACTGAACTCTGCCGAATATAGATATAAACTTACACTCAACCATGAGTCATAAGGTGTCCACTGATATAATCATTACATACGGATAAATCCTCCACAGACTGCTCGTTACGATTCGGGATATCTCCGTAAACCCTTCTCGAAACCTCTTATCCTTATTTACCATTAACCCCCTAGTGACCAAATAGTTCATAACTAATATAATATGAACTGCGCGCATCGGTCAGTTTCTAGGATTAACAAATAAGGGAACTGTCTGTCTACTTCCCGGAGGAAGGAATGAATTCCATATCTGTGATAGCACAGTCTACCCACTCATCCTAAAATAGAGCCAACGAGAAGTGTTGGGCCACATACTTCGAAGTGATCCTTACTAACACATCAAACTCTACCCTAGTCTAAGCAGCCGTCTGTGATCACCTTAGGATTGAGAATCATCCATATATGAGCATCTTGTGATTCGATAAGACTTCTCGATCACGGAATTATATCGAGAACTCAAATCAAATCGGTCCAGCCCTATATGATTATCATCATATATAAATGCCCCACTGGATACCCTATTACCGACAGTCCGGATATGACTGTCACACCTAAAGTTCTGGGCGCATTATTAGCAAATTAATCTTAAGACCCGTACTCAGATTAATAAACGCTACGGACTAAATTAATTTTAAGTACATCTCACTAACTCAATCCTCTTGTGTATAGCCATACACTGAGTTATGTGATTAGATAAACGAGGTACTTAGGGTTTTCAGTAGTGTCTTAATTATAAGCATACATGCATATAATAAGATGAATTATTAATTCTGTCCTAAAACAATTATATAATTGTCTTTCGGGCACTACACCTAACAATTACATCGTTTTTCATGAGATTCACTGTTGAAATTCGCTCAGTGAATCCTGAAAAATATTGAATTTCGAATAATAGTGAATATCGACAGTGGATTTTCGGAAATCAGAATAGCTATATTCCCCGAAAATTTTCACAAAAACACTACCGACAAATTATCTTGTTCATCCATTGCTTTATGTAAAAACAATAAAAATAAATAGAAATGAAAATCTGAAGGTCAATGATTGTTTTCGAGAGTGCATCGGTGGTTTTTTTCGGTGATTGTATCTCTTTCCTTTCGGAAATTACGTCGGAATATGGTGGATGCATGTGGTTTCTAAATTAAGAGCATGAAAAAATTAAAAAATTGGTAAAAGAATTTTCAAGTTTCGAGTTGTAGATTTAAAGATATAAGTGTGTAAAAATGATTGATGAGAGAAAAAATGTTGTGTTTTTTTGTTTCGCCAAATCACCTAAACAAGTGTCAATTACATTCGTGTGACGGATAGAGCCCCAAATAAAAAGGTCGTGGGCAGACAAGCCTGCTTTGGCAAGACAATGAGCAAGCCTATTGCCGGTGCGTTTAACCAAGGAAAAGGAGCAAGAAGTAAAGGCTTTCGCAATGCTTAAAGAGTCAGAGACTAAGCAACCCACCCAGCGAAGACAAATCAATGAAATCATTTGCCAGTGATTTTAGACATTGAATGCAAAGCAAGGAGTCCGATTCAATGATGATATCGCGAAGTCCCATGGAAGCTGTTGTTTAAAGCGCTTGGAGTATGACAGAGAGCTCAAGCCCAGTTTGGTTTCGGGTTGGATTGGGGTTGATTGGATTCAAGAAAGAGAAAGTAAAATAAAATATAGTTAAATAATGATTATAAAGTTGAAATGTTATGTTGAAATTTGTGTAGTTGAATAAATGATTGGTGAGAGAAATTTTAATGAAATATTATATTGAAAAAGTAATAGTTAAATAGTGTAGTGTGTGAATAAAGTGAATTGATTAATATTATTTTATTTGTTGATGTTGAATGATTGATGAGAGAATTTATAATAAAATAATAGAATTAATAAAATAATGATAAATAAGGTAGTGGAGTGAATAAAATATTGGGTTGGGACCTTTGTGATAAAAATTGGAGAATTGCACCGTTACAGTCTCTTGCAATAATTCCATTAGAGCTTGCACTACCTGAGCCGGAGGCATCCGTATTGAGCTTATAGAAGAATTCACCGATTTATAAGATATTTTGGTCATTCTCACTTTTTTTCTTTCTTTCACCGAAACGAAAGGATTTCATTAATACAAACAAAGATATTACAACCGGACCAACGCCGGGACATAGCCGAACTAATTCCGGATCAACACTAGCCTAAAGCTGGACCATCACCAAAAGAAACGAAAAGAAAAACATGGAAAAACCATGTCAACCAAATTCTGCCTCATTATATAGGACTTGATTTGGTAAGATAATAGTCACATTTGTTCATAACATAAGCAAACATATTAACTAAAACCTAAAAAAATCCGAAAAGACCGACTATTACCGACTTAGATCCAACACATAAAACAGACATATGAAATAAAATACAACACACTAAGACACCAAAAGCCACAGAAGAAAATGGCAGGCCGTCCTCTGTCATTCTCCCTAATTCCCCCAAAAAAATATAATTTGAGACAAATCTAAAAAGGTGGAATAATTTTAATATAAAATAACTTATATTTTGGGACGTTTCCACATGGATTGCGCCAGGTTCAAAACTCAGGGGCACAACTTTTCATTACAGACAAGACAACTCCAGCCAGTTTCTGGTCAGTTTTCAGGTTTGAGGCACCCTATCATTTCAGAAGCGATTAAAAGCCATATTGTTCCTGCATTTCCTTTCACACAACATTCACCGAACTCTCCTATTGAAACCCCTCAACTTCTAAGACAAATATTTGCGATCCAAGTTCACGAAACTCTCCCTTCTTTCAGCCTTTCTGCAAGTCTTGCATGTATATATTTAGGATCCTAAGTAACATAATGATTCTTAAAATTATATTAAGCTTTAATTCCAACCATGAAATCTCTAAGTAATAGAATGATAAATTTGCAGGAGAAGAATATCAACTCTTTATCATCAAGGTGAAGGCTCATACATTAAAGTATTTTCATTATTTCATGTTTTAAATGACATTATCCAACTATATGTTGATGTAGTTTTTGCTTTTGCGCACAAATTGGATTGAAATTTGATATATATATGATGCATGCTAGACTTGTTGAACACATTAAATGAGCACGCAAATGTTTCTTCCATGCACGAACTCAATGGTAGTTCTCCCACCGGCTCAGCGCCGGAAGGAAATTGTGCGAAGTCTCTGCAATGATTGAATAGTATATTATAAGTCTATAATTGGAATTAATTGTGTTAATTATTTCATGCATTATTTGAATTTTGTGCAATTTCATCATGTATGATATATTAACACTAGTGATTTGTGGCTTACATGTTAATGGTGTCGTAAATGCACGGTTAGAATCTTTAACAAATGGAGTACGTCTAGTTAATGTTCATTGGATCATAAAAAAGTTGATGAAATTTTATTAAAGTGCATGCTAAGTTAATTATTGTAATATTCCGATAACCCGACCCAAACCCAGTAATTACTTGCATGTAACCCTTTCCAAACACTCGGAGCATATTATTATCGGCATCCACAATGCTCATGGCTCTTCATCGCCGCAACCGTTCCAACTATATCTGCTTGAATTTTGGATCCCTCGCCACATCTTATCTTTGTCAAATCTTTTTGAATTTCAAAACTTAACTATTTCTTCTCTAGAAACTACCGCGCGTCATCTACCTAAATTTCAGGACTCATATGGATTTCAAGTCGATAACTTTTATTTTCCGATGGTTTATTTTTCTTGCGTACCTACTTTGCTATGATATAATGAGTTCTATGTTTATTTAATGATTGAATTCTTTTCCTTTTTTTTTTAACATACGATGATGTTGTACAGGGATGAGGCGAATCAGAGGTAAATTATCCGCCACCGACCAAGATCAACAGATTATTGTTGTCTCCATCCAGGTATATAGCCGACCCATTATGCCTTTTTTCCCAAGTCCTACAATTGTTGAAGTAGTGAGAAATCAATTTTTTTTCTTCCATAAATTGAGTTTACTGAAAACAAATGATTCTAAAAAAAATTCTTATAGCTGGCTTTTTCCACACAGTTAGTGGATCATGTTTTTTTCGACCACATTATGTTTTGGTAACATGTTTTTGACGGTTCGAATACTTGATTTGGCTTCAGACTTCCATGAGCATAGATGGAAGAAGTATTTTCGAGTGGTAATTAGATGTCTTAGAGGTGCTAAATCTAATCTATTATGGTACGTTTGTTAGGACGGAATAGAATGGAATGAAATTATTTTTCATTACATTCCAATGTTTGTGTATGTTTATGAAGGAATGGAATGAAATGAAATTTTATTTCAATGGAATGAAAAATGTCCATTTTCATTTCTTCCAAATATATATGGAATGCGATGGAATAAAATGAAAATCGACAAAACACGTAGGTGATGGGGTAAGAGTGGGTGGGTGGTAGGGTATGTTAGGATAGGGTAGGGGGTAGGGTAGAGTAGGTGGTGGGGTAAGGTAGGTAAGTTGCATAAGATAGGATTGGGTGAAATAGGGTAGGGTACGTAGGATAGGATGGGGTGGTACGTAAGGTAGGGCAGTGGTGGGCATGGTAGGGTGGTGGGTACTGTAGGGAAGGTGTGATGGGTAGGGTAAGGTGGGTAGGGTGAGGGTAGGGTAAGGTGGGTAGGGAGGGTAGGGTAGAGGTATGTAGCATAGATGGTGGGTAAGGTAGGTTTGGGGTGGGTGGTGGGTAAGGTAGGGTAGGGCGGGGTGGTGGGTGAGGTAAAGTAGGGGTGGGTAGGGTAAGGTGCTGTGGTAGGTAAGGTGGTAAGGTAGGGTAGGGTAGGGTAAGGTGGTGGGTAAGGTAGGGTATGGGTGGGTGATGGTGGAGTAGAGTAAATGGTGTGGTAAGGTAGGTATGATACGTAGGGTAGGATAGGGTGATGGTGGAGTAGGTAGGGTAGGGCGGGTAGGGCAAGATAGGTGTGTGGTGGGTATGGTAGGTAGGGTAGGGTGGTAGGTAAGGTAGGGTGGGTAGAGTGGGGTGCTCCACCACTTCCACCATATCCTACCTTTTATTCAATTCTTTCATATTTCAAACGCAGTAATGTAATGAATTTATTTCATTTCATTCATATTACTTGATTCCATTCCATTCCATTTCTGCATAACAAACATGTCATTAGTGCTCATAAAAAGTGATTGCATGGATATCAGAAGAAATTGGAGGATTTGGTTTATTAGTGCTACCCGTTAAAGATTTACTCTATATTTGGGGATACCATCTATACTGTTATGTAAGTAGAACTTCAAGTTATTATATTTCAAATTATCAACCTAAAATCAGAATGATACTACTAATAAAAAATGTAACGTTTTAGTTATTGTCTTTTTTCGGGAACATGCAAAAAGCTTTGCATATCAGACCCATAAAAAAGATTGTCGGCATAGCAATCAAATTCTGTAAAAACAGGATAAGAAATTTTCTAGAGGGCATTTCGTAGGCCATGTAGGTTGACTGGGCATTTGACTTGGCATTTCATTGTGCGAGGCCTTTTGTGATGGCAGTTGTGGATTAATAGCACTTGAGTTCAGTGTATATATGTTTTAAATTTTGGGTTCAATTACGTGATATACGTTGAGTGTATCGTGACGAGTAAACAGAGTTTTCTTCTTCCTTAAATGATATATTGTCATTTCTCTGCCTCAATGATATTACAATTAATACTTGATATATATATCTGACTCTAACTGACCAAATTGCTAATGATATTTCAATAAGTCTTCATCCTACATGCCATGCCATGCAGACAAGAGCTCCATTCATACACCACCGGATACATCATCGATCTTCGTCGAAATAATAAAGTTAATGTCCAAGATCCTTTGGAAAATGTACGTAAGCCATATTTTTTTTTTCTTTCTTTTTTTTTCTAGGACTACTAGAACTTTGTCTCTCATGTACTTCTTCACTATGAAACCTATATTGAAGAAATTCATAGTGGATTTGTCTCTTAGTCGCAGGTACTTCCCCTATTGAAGCCCAAGATTTTAGTTTACAACAATCATATTCCACTTGAGATTATCATTCAAGATCTTAGAAACCACGCTTAACATTTTGGTTTTGCGTTCCCAAGGCTACTTGAATGAACATCAAACTGCCAAATTTGATGACTTCTTTTGGTAAATCAAACTCCTGAATTTTCATTTTCTCCTCCAACATTGTCTTCTAATGTTATATATGTGTAACTCCGTTTGATGTTAGGTGATGAAAAATAGGTCCAATGTTAGTTTGAAGCATATGTGGCTCTCACCGAAAATTACTCACTTATACATGTAAGCCATAAAGAAATTCTATCAACACAAGTGCTTGATCTTTTAATAATTTTGGTGATTTCTCTTTTGAATATGGATAGAACTACGTACGTTGCTCTCATTGATGCCATGGCGCTTTATTGGAACTTATGCTAAATTGGATGCTCTATCTGCCATGGTTTTTTTCTTTATTATTGAACTGTATTGGCGACATTGTTAGTGGACCTTGGAGGGTCTTGACATCTTTTATTCTCCATTACAATTCTTTGCCTTTATAGTTTTCTCCTTTAGACTTGGTCTATACTTTGCTTTCATTGTGTGGCGTCTTAGGGGACTTAAATCCTCTGCTGTAGAGGAAATAAAATTGATCATTGTTGTGCTTACTTAGAAGCTGTCATGTGGAAAATAAAGAATCCAAGCCGCGGATTTCTTTTCCCTTGACAACTAAACTGTCTTTTTTAGGCCTCTCTTTTAACTTTTCAATTGTCTTGCCGTAAGCAGTCATTTGACTCATTTCCTTTGGTTGGTAAAATGCATGTTCTTCAAAACTTCGCAGGAATTTGATGGTTTAAATAGAAGACTAACAATATGATGTTGTTGTGCTTCTTTTTTTAACATCGAGTAGTATAATATAAAAACTTTTTCACTATTACTTTGAAAAAAATGCTTTAAGATGCTAAACCTTGAAACTAATATGAAATACAAGGTTCAAAAAGAACCATCCATCGACAATCAAGCTAAGTCTACCCATATTTCTTTTAACCCTTATATAACAGAAAATGCTTGGCTGGAGCCGGAGGTGCGTTAGGATTCAGCAGCTACAAGGCTTACATTCATTCACTCTGCCGACCTATCGTATGATTATGGAGCTACGAGGCTTACATTCATTCACTCTTCTCTATGATTTCATAATGAAATGATTTTTGTACCGTGTTATGGAATTTTTCTGATCAAAGCATTTTTTTTCTTAATGAAAAATATAAGTGTACATTTATTTTTAGTTGTTAAGCAATTTATTCTTAATGTTGTATTACCCCGTGCATTATGCACGGGTTTGTGGCTAGTATATATATATATATATATATATATATATATATATATATATATATATATATATATATATATATATATATATATATATATATATATGTGTGTGTGTGTGTGTGTGTGTGTGTGTATAATGGGGATCAATTTGAAATTAATGAGTAAGTAAGGGAATAAGGATAATTTAAGAGGGAGATGTTTTATTTGGAAAAATAAACATCCCACTAAAAGCATTACTTGTCAGAATTTTTGGATTTCACAAACAATGTTTGACTACTCAAAAAAAAAAAAAAACAATGTTTGACCAAGTGCTCTCAAGTTTGAAAAAAAGAAGAAACAAAGCTACTCCTTCACAATTCTCACAAGTTACTACTCTGTTTTCAGATTCTAGTAGGGCAACGGAATCGTGAGAAGGCAAGGATCGTGTTGATACTAAGATTTCCAGATTTTATAAAGGTATGAAAATAGCTCTAATCTTGGATTCATCACGTTTTGATCATGTTTGGCTGAAGAAAGTTGTGTAATTCGTGGTTCTGAGTAGTTAGAAATCTTGATCCTAACTAGTTCTTGAATTGGTTGTGGATCAAAAAGGTTTTGTGTTGGAGTCTGAGAAGTTCCTGCAAAATTATGAAGTTTTGCTTGGAGTTGTGCTTTGATCAAGTAAGGAAATCTTCTCTATTGTGTTAGTTATGGTTTGGTGAAGTTAGGGCTTGTTTTGGAAGTGTTTTGATGTTAAAATCATGCCTAAGTGTAGTTATGCATGTGCTTGGTGCTATGAGGTGTTAAAGTAGTGTTTTCCTGCTGTTTCGATACTTAGATTGATGTTAAACTTGCTTGGTTTTGAGTAGAAATCGATAGAGTGCAGAAAATTGTATGTAGAGCAGTTTTGCCACTTTTTGGCACCCCCCAAAATGCATCAGAGGCCAACTAGAACCTTCTGCTGTCATTTTGGCGCGCCCCGAAGGTTTTGGCACCCCCCCAAACTTGAACAGAGAGTTAAATGAACTCTCTGATGTACTTTGGCGCATGCCAATAGTCTTAGCGCCCCCGACCCTGTTTGAATGCTATTCCTAGTGTTTTAAGATATGAGATGAGTTTTGAATTTTGTTTCTTGACATAATAACATTAAATTATCATGAACAAGCCTCAATTAAGCTTCTGATGCGTTTAGTTCCGGCACCGGATGTACTCTTTCATAGAGTTGAAGTTCGAGACCTTCGGAAGGGTATGAATGGCTTGTGCTTTGATGAATTAGTATTCATCAATGTCTGTGTACGTGCCTAGGGTGATGTGTCTAGAGTATAGGTGAGAGAGTAGAGTTGTTAAGTGAGCTTTTACCTTGAAAATACTTAGGTGTCCAGTTAATGACTAATAATTTACATAAGTGTGTAGTAAAAGACTAAACATCGTAACATTCTTGGTAAGGTACTTGTCTATATCGCGATATGTGGGCGGTCAGATAAAATGAATAGCTCTGCTGGCCTATAAATGGCTTAATGGTAGAGGGACTTCGCCAAACGTGTACACTATCGGGTCGTAACCCGTGGCTATTGGTGTGATCCACTAATAGGTTGCAAACGATACCTCGTGGTGGGTAGCACCATGCGTAGTGCCCTTGAATGCCGGTGTAACAAACTTGAGTTAAGTTAGAAACGTTCAGTCACAACATGTTGATGAGTATGAAGTGAACCCTAGAATGGAGTCGGATTCGTATACATAACTTAATAATTAATTCAACCTCTTTATGAATCTAAGTAATGCAATAGTTTCTGTTTCTTGTTAAGTACACATTTGTACTTACCTCAAATGCATGTTTGTTTGTGTTTGTGGTTGAGAAGATGAACAGTTTGAGCAAGAGTTTGACGAGGACTTTGAAGATGATATGTGATCATGCTTGCTATGTTATGATAGACTTTTCCTTGTTGTTTCTTAAACTATGTAATATCCTATGTTGCACTTTGCTTTTCAAGACATGTTGTACTTTCCTTCGGTTTCTTGTAAGATACTTGTTATATTTCCCTTTCTTTGAAACTGCGTATGGTTGTAAGATTCAAGTTATCGTTGTTGTATGACCTTTTCTATATTTAGTATGTTTGTATTTCTACTCTCGTCTTGTATACAAAAAATATAGCCGAGTCTTATAGCTTCCGTTAATGCTAAGTTTGATATGACGTACGTAGTAGAGGCTTACGTATAATATTGATTTAATTAATGTAATATGTGCCGAACGTTTTTTTTCCGGGTAAAGACTCGGTATTCGAGAACGGAATGTTACAGTTATGGCCTAAGATGTTACTTAAATGATGTTAAAGGGACGAAATCTAGAAATTTTTGTGATCATTTGATGGACATGTTGGTGAAGATATCATGTCTTCACGGGATGCATTTTAGGAATTTTTTTGTGTAGAAAGTGAAACATGCTTTCAAGTATGTTTTTATATGCCTAATTTGTAAAATTATTGATTCAAGTGTATATCAATGAACCTAGATATCATGTCTATGGGATTTGTTGTGTGATTATTGTGTTGAAAGATTAAAGGGTGCCTTAAATTATTGTCATAACGGACATTTTGTGCCTACGTATAGAAAATGTCATTCTTATTGATGGATTAATGTTGTAGAAATCGAATTCTATTGGGTACAATATAATGATTTCATGTTATAGTAATTATATGCCTATACACCATACGTAACATATAATGCATATATATTATTCAATTTAAAATATTTAAATTATATATACGTGTGTATATATATAATATTAATTTTTTTTTTTGAAAAGACGAATTTTATTAATCAAGGTCCGTCAAATATGCGATCAAACCGTCATCCGGGGGCAAGCGACCCCAATATATACGGGCAGATATAGATAAGTCATGTCTAGCTAAAAAATGCGCAGGAACATTCTCAGGGTCGGCCCTCGCATTTGTTGGGCGTAAGACCAAGTCCCCGAATTGGGCCTATTTTTTTTTTGTTTTTGAAAAACATACTTATCGTGTTTTTAACACCCGTAAATACAAAATTCAAGTTATTGATAAATTTCAAAACACGCCTACAAAGTAGTTTTTCTAAAGATATGAAACAAAAACCAAATTCATGCGTATACATAAAACATACTTACATATTACTATTTCAAGATCGCTTCGCAACACATTTAGAGCGAAATCACTAATCAAAGTAGAATTGTCAATTTCATTAACCATATTCTTCTCAATTGTGTGTGTGTGTGTTTTTTTTATATATATATAATATAGATATATATAATAAATTAATAATATAGTTAAAATCATAAAACAAAAAAAATACTTGTTTGTATATATCTATTTTTTTTGGGTCAAGTAATTTTTTTTATTAGGGTCTTTATCAATTAGAGTAAAAAAAAAATTTGGGCATCTACCAAAAAAGAAAATTAACATATTATTTTAGGTTGGATCAAATTAAATCTACACGATTTTTTTTTCTTTTAGCGAAACATGTACCGTTGGGCCTCCCGACATAATTGGGCCTAAGACCCGGGTCTCGCCGGCCTTAGCATCGGGCCGGCCCTGAACATTCTCAATGTGCCGAATAAACGTAAAGCAAACAACGTCAAAACTAGATAGAAGAGCCAAGCAGTCTTGAACTAAACAACCATGAGCTGTAAGATCCATTCCTGGCTGCCGAAGCCGCGAAACACACGTCAGACAATCACTTTCCACCACTATTCACCGAATCCCTAGGTGCACCGCCTCTTCTAAAGCCAAAGAGATAGAATTAAGCTCCATGTACTATACCGGATCACCTGGGTTAAAATCATATGCAAAGGAGTGGAGTACAGTGCCAGTTGAATCCCTGAAAATCACTCAAATACCCGCAGCAACCGCTGTAACTGATGCATTAACATTGTCCTTGACCACACCCGTCGGAGGCCTCACCTATTTGTCAGATAGATGGGGCATCACCGTTTGGGTCTGATATCTCATAATGGCCGCTACGTACCCATCCGAGACTGCCAAAGACCGCATACATACCGCAGAGACGCAAATTGTCTGGTTATCAAAGACTGGTGAACAGCACGCCTTCCAGATTCCCCACATGAGCCACACAAACCTAGCCTCACCCTCAACACCCCGCTCCTCAAGTAGTCTCCCGGAAAACTCTGCAAAGGTAGCGGAGTGGAGGTGCTGCAGAATCCCGCTAAATGGAGACACCCTCCAAATTCGAGCTGCCATCTCGCATTCAAAAATCACATGCCGCAGCGTTTCCAGGTTCTCTCCGCATGCCAAGCAAACACCATCCCCACGTATTAGTTAAAAATTAAATATCTAACTAATATGTATGGGGTTACTATTTTTAATTAATATTTGATGAAATAAAATAGTTATAGTAGATAGAATAACACATATAACATGTAGTATTTCCACTGACTTATATTAAAGCTTTTTTTTAGACATTTGTATATATTAATAAATTTAATAAATATCCAATTTCAATATATTGAGACCGAAATTACTTTTCACGTCATTTTTAGGTTTTAAATGGGGGAATTGAAAAAATATATATTTGGGTAAAAATAGTTTATTTTGTATACCTCTATTTTTAATTCTTAAAATCATAACCCCTTAAAATACTTGATTTTTACCGATATGAATTGGTGAAAATTTCATCGATTTTGACCGATACTCGATCACCGATTTTACTGATATCCACCGATTTTTGATCGATTTTTACCGATATTCACCCAGTTCAACCGCAACCGAGATGAATTCGTATCTTTGTATCGGTATGGAACGAGTCGGAGACTATAAGGCCGAGTCGGATGCGACTCGGCCGAGACTTTGAACCATGATGGGTGTGGTTTGATGATTAATTAGTCGAAGGGAAGGTTTTGCAGCTGACGGCCTTTTCTTTTCTTTTAAAGAGACGACCTTTTTTTTGGACAGCAGATGATGAATTTTTTATTTTTTGTTTTGAGTGGAGCAGATGATGAACTTGAACAAAGACTTTTTTTTTTTGGTATGAACATAAATGAATTGTTGATTTGTTATTAAAAAAAGGATGGAATTTTTAAATTTTACGTGAAATGAGTAAAATGTGATCATGACGTGTTATTTAGTCCGGCCTTAATGAATAATAGTCCGTCCTCATGACAATATATCACGGCCCGAATGACAAATTACCCGTCCAACTGAGTATTTTAGCGGGGTTATGATTGTAAGAATTAAAAATAAAGGTATACAAAAAAAATTATTTTTATCAAAAAGTATATATTTTGAATTTTCGTCTTAAATATAATGCAAAACCAAAAATCATTAAACGTAAGGTATAAAAGAAAATAGTGAACTAAATATTACATAGATTCTCAAAAAATTATGACCTATGTGATAAATAAACAAAAGGTTATTTAAAAAACATATAAGTTGCTAGCTAGGAGAATGGGAGGAGGATAAAGTAGATGGATAAGTTTGGTGGAAAGTTAAATGAGATATGCAGATTTTTTTTCTTTCCTTTTTTGGATGGGAGAGGGGGTTATTCTGATGCAGGGAGGATTCAATAGAGAAATGCATACGCGCAACATCCGACCACACGCGGTTCATCCTCAATAGGGAATTGCATATGTGGCATGAAACTGTGTGGTCCAGATGTTGCGACGTATGCAGCTCTCTATTAAAGCCTCCCCGCATCAGAATAACCCGGGAGAGAGATGCTCAGATGCATAATTTGAATCACCATGTTGAAGGAAGATGGTGTGAGGTTAAAGAGGGGAAATACTTGTGTGGTGTCTCCATACGTGTGGAGACACCGTATGGAGACATATGAACCACACAGTTTTATTCTATATTTAAACTGTGTGGTTCTGATCGTTTTATATGTTATTTTACCTTAAAATTACCTCTCCACACAAGTATTTCCCGTTAAAAAATAATTCAAAACTTCCCCATTTGGGTGCTTTGCTTTAGCTGTTTAAAGGATACGTCTATATCCAAAGCCGTTCATATGTAATCGGAGCCTAGAATAAATTTTTTTTATAAGGGTAAAAAAATGGAATAGTTTTTTTTGGTATCAATAATTCTGTAAAAAGTTACGGATAGATCTGACACTATTATTACTTATCATTCACTTAATACAAGTATGGAAGTTTGACGAGTAGTGTTATTAGGAGAGGATGCAGGATTTCGGATAAGAGGGGCAATACAATTTTTAAAGGCAAAAAGAATATTTAAGAGGAGGGAGGGGGAGGGGGGAGGGGGTGAAAGATATGCTTTGTGTCGAGAATAATCTAGATGTTTGAATATTTATCTTATTATTTGTATTTATTTAATTATTACTTTGAGCCTAAATTACAAAGGTCTATATAATTGTACAAACTCTATCCGATTGAATCTATGAAATACAATTATCTTAAATCATGATATGGTATTAGAGCAACTTAATTTTCTCTCTCGTTATGTCTATTCCTCCCTAAACCCTAACCCTTCCAAAAAAAAAAAATCTTTCTTCTCTCTCAATCGGCTGATTCCTGATCTTCCCTCGCTCTTCTACTCCACTTTGCATCACAATCTATTTGTTACTCTTTCCCTTCCATTCATCAAAAAAAAAATTCTTCAAACCCTAAAAATTTTCTTCTTCCTCCTCCATATATAAACGCAGCTGCTACCCACAAAAAAAATAATAATAAAACAAAAAAAATGAAATCTCAATTTCCGATATCCAAGTCTGCTGCTCCTCTCCTTCTTCTACGACAATCATCGACACCAAAAAAAAAACCCTATGTTATTCACGCATACATCATGTCGGCTTCTACTTTCTCAAACTGTGGCTATGGTTCGAATTCTTCTCGAGACCGGGGGCGAGGCCGTGGTTGTGGCAACCCTCGTCCTCAATACTCCGGCGTCCCTTATGGTAAACAACCCCACACATGCCAAAGTTGTGCTGAAACAGGCCATACGGCCCCAACCTGTTATCTTCGATATGCGTACTCCCACCCACCGGTCTATTGTCCTTCTCCACCTCGGTCGCCTCAGCTATATGCGGCTTCCTCACCTACCGACCCCGATTGGATTGTGGATACAGAGGCCATTCATCATCTCACTCGGGATCTTCGCCATCTCACTCTTTCGTCTACCCCTTATGCCGGGCCCGACCCAGTTCATGTAGGTGACAGTTCAGGTTTACCTATTACTCATTATGGTTCTTCTTCTCTATATTCCCCTTCCTAGTCATTTCATTTATCTAATATTCTTGTTACGCCATCCATCACCAGAAACCTCCTATTTGTACATAAATTCGCTTAGGATAATTCCGTATATTTTGAATTTCATGGGTCTTACTTCCTTGTCAAAGATTACTCTGGTCACACCCACCTTAGGGGATTTGTAAAAGATGGTCTATATCACTTCTCCGCCCTACTTTTCACCCTTCCCCTTCTCCTCCTCAAGCTTTGGCCTCCTCTCTGACCTCCACCACCACGTGGCATCAACGTCTCGGTCATTGTTCTTATTCCGTACTCCGCCAAGCCTTAAAATGTATTCCTACCTTCACCCCTGCTAAGCCGTCGCCTTCTATCTATGCCCCGTGTCAGTTGGCTAAAAGTCACCGCTTCCCGTTATACGCTTCTGAATTCACCTCTACTGCTCCTTTGGACCTTATCTACTCCGATGTTTGGGGCCCCAGCTATGAACCCTCGATTTACGGTTCTCGTTATTATGTCAGTTTTTTGGATGACTTCACACAGTACCTATGGCTCTATCTCCTGAAACATAAATCTGATGTTGAAACTATCTTCCCTGACTTTCTTGCTATGATTGAACGCCAGTTTAATACCAAACTAAAATCCATCCAAACTGAATGTGGTGGCGAGTACCGTCGCGTTTCTACTCTTCTTACCTCTCTTAGTATCCGACATCGCCTTTCCTGTCCCCACAACCACGAACAAGTGGGTGCCATTGAGCGCCGACACCACCAAATTGTTGAGGTCGGCCTTTCCCTCCTTGCCCAATCTAACCTTCCACTCCCGTATTGGGAGGATGCCTTCATCACCGTCACTTATATCATCAACCGTCTTCTTACCAAAGTCCTCAAGGATAAGTCTCCCTTTGAAATGGTTCACCATCGGTCCCCTGACTATACATTTTTTCGCGTCTTTGGCTGTGTGTGCTGGCCCTATCTCCGTCCCTACAACTATCACAAAACCGATTTCCGCTCTAAAACTTGCATTTTCTCGGCTATAGTCCTTCCCACCAAGGTTACAAATGCCTCGACCTTGCCTCTGGCCGTATCTATATTGCTAATTGCTCGCCACATGGTTTTCGATGAATCCATCTTCCCTTACACACATTCGCCCACCAAACCGACGCCTGATAATCTTACTGTCCCTCTTTCTGCCTTCCTACCAGCACCTCCGCAAAATCCACCTACCATTCCGGCTCCCTCCAACCCGGCCCCACCCCCTCTGGCTTCCACTACCGAGCCTTCCCCACCAACCTCCCATGCGTCCACTTCGGCCTCAGCCTCTCCAGACTTGTCTCCTTCCCAACCTGCTCCCACTCATACCATGGTCACTCGAACCAAAACCAACTCCCTCAAACCTATCTCTCGGCCTGACTTTATCCGCTACCCGCTTCTTAAAGCCCTTATTGCTTCTACCGACTCCCTGGACTTCTTATACTGAAGCCTCCAATCATCTGAATTGGCGTAATGCTATAGGAGAGGAAATTGACGCGTTGTTGTGCAACCAGAGCTGAGATCTTGTTCCTCCGCATCCTCGTATGAATATTGTTGGCAATAAATGGGTTTATCGCACTAAACGTCATGCTGATGGGCGTTTTGAGCGTCACAAAACTCGCCTTGTGGCCAAAGGTTTTCATCAGGCTGAAGGGGTTGATTTCACTGACACATTTAGTCCGGTCGTTAAACCGGTCACTATTCATCTTCTTATGTCCCTTACTGTTTCGTAGGGTTGGTCGCTTCGCTAGGTCGATATTCAGAATGCCTTTCTCCATGGGCATTTATCTGAGCCCGTTTATATGCAGCAACCCCAGGGATTTGTTCACCCTGATTATCCGAATTATGTTTGCCGTCTTCGCCACAGTCTTTATGGCCTTCGTAAGGCTCCCTGTGCTTGGTTCTCTCGCTTTACCACTGTCTTGGCTCAGTTTGGCTTTGTCGGCTCCAAAGCCGACACCTCCTTATATATTTATTCTCGTGATGGTGCTCGTGTTTATATTCTGATTTATGTGGATGATGTTATTATTACTGGCTCGTCGTCTTTTCTTGTTGATCAGGTTATCTCTTATCTTGGTCGGCACTTTCCGGTTAAGGACATTGGTTCTCTATCGTATTTTCTTGGCATTGTGGTGCTTCCTACCTCCGACGGGCTATTCCTCACTCAATGCAAGTATATTTTTCAGCTTCTGCAGCGTGCCTCTCTGGACAAGGCCAAGACTTGTCAGACACCTATGTCGGCCTCTACCCGTCTTACACTTGACGACGGTCCTCCCTACGCCGACCCATCGCTTTACCGTACTATTGTTGGCGGTTTACAATATCTCAGTTTTACTCGGCCTGATATTGCCTTCGCGGTCCGCAAGGTTAATAAGTACATTCATTCGCCTGCCGAAGCTCATTGGGTTGCCGTTAAACGTATCTTTCGGTATCTTAAGCACACCATATCTGATGATCTCTTCTTCTCCCGCCGGTCCTCTGTTTCGCTCCAGGCTTATTCTGACTCTGATTGGGCCGCTGACAGTGATAATCGCTGATCTGTTGGGGCATATTGTGTTTTCCTTGGTGAGAGTCTCATTAGTTGGCATAGTAAGCAACACTTGACCGTTTCAAAGAGTAGCACTGAGGCCGAGTACCAAACTCTTTCTAACACCGCCGCCGAACTTTAGTGGATTTGCAGTCTTCTTCGTGAGATGCATGTTCCGTTGATAGCAAGTGTGAGGAATGATGTATACATATGTTATGTTATTTGCATAGGTAACAATATGTATACATCATTCCTCACATATAAGACGCATTTGATTTGCATAGGTAACAATATGATCAAATAGTCGAAATATATGTAATGTCATTCTTTTGATACAATTTTATCATGAGAAATGAGAATAGTATTTTTTAAAATATCAAATGTCATATATAAAATGAAGTTGTGGGAGAGTCGTGGAACATCAGATAAAATGCGTTGTCCCACGTACTTATTTTGTAACTATTACGATCTAATCTTATATTAAAAAAATGTCATCATGTAGTTCAAATCAAAGCGGAAACGATGGACTTAGTTAATTATTAGATCAATTATTGCATAAGTATCGTCCCTATACTCACGTTCACATGTGGTATCATAGTTAATTAACAGATGGAACTAAATGTTACACCGAGTTCTGAGGCTTACGGGTAGTATCACCGCCACTCGAGTTTTGGGGTGTTATAGGTAATATCAGAGCCGATTATCAAACGGTACTAAGTATTACATTGAATTTGAGGCGTTATAGACAATATCAGAGACGACTACCAGACTTAAGTAAATGTCACACAAGATTTTGGAGCGCTACATGTGATATCAGAGCTGCTCGATTTTGGGACGTTATAAGTTATATCAGAGTCGTCTGTGAAACGAAACTAAATATCACACTGAATTTTAAGGCGTTACAAGTGGTATCAACACTTCCTATCAAAACAAAACTAATTGTCATATTGTGAGAGACGGTATACTCCGCCTTTAGAATGATGAAGTACTAGTATTGACACCTATCATTCTCTCTCGTGGGAAAAATAAGTGGTTATAACCGTTATAGACTAAGAGGTTACTCCCTCCGTTTCGAAATATTTGAGACAGTTGTCAAAACTACTTATTAAAAATGTGATTTAATACTACGATTTTAAGGATACAATAACTAAAAAATCTTTATGATACAATTAATGCAGTCTTCTTTTTAACTTCTTACCTAGTACTCCCTCCTTTTTTTTATATATGTCGCAGAGAGAAGAATCACACAGATTAAGAAAATAATTAATATGTGTATTGGAAATGATTTTTTTATTGTAGATGTAAATGTTTTGTTGGTAAAAAAGTTTTTAGTATTGGAATTGTGTTTTTTTTATTGGAGATATAAATATTTGGGCGATTTTTAAAAGGATGATTTTCAACTTATTGGAGATATAAATATTTAGTTATAAGGACATTCTAATTAATTTTTTCACTAAAATTCATATTTTTTCGCCTTCTTTATTCTAAAATCAAATTTGATATTTTTCCGAATAAATTTCATAAAATCAATTTTTTTCTTTATAGAAATCGACGTGATGTATTGATTACCGTCATGCATTGACCACCTACCCGGATGTATTGGCCACCGGGATCCATTAACCACCCCGATGCATTGACCGCCGCGATTCATTGGCTACCATGATGTATTGACCGCCGCGATCCATTGACAACCTTGATCAGTGACATCTCATTGTAGCGATTTATGCAATGACGTCTCATTGTAGCGATTTATGCAGTGACTTCTTATTGTAGCGATCTATGCAAAGTGATGTCTTATTGTATCGAATTATGCACTGACGTGTTATTGTAACGATTTATGCAGTGACGTGTTATTGTAACAATTTATGCATACATTTGGTTGTAAAAATATGCATTTAAACAAAAAAAAAACAGTTATTTTACAAAGTTATCGAAAATTTAAACCAACACTAATCAAATAAACCAACATCAATCAAATATTTAAAGGTAACAAAGAAATAAAGTTACTTTACAAAGTTATCAAATTTGTGTATCAAGTTGTATATGCGGTGACATCAATATAATTGCATCAATTATCTAATTGTAAATACAGTCATCAATGTCACTGCTTCAGACATCAATGTCACTGCATAAGTCATCAATGTCCTGCATCGTACATCAATGTCACTGCATAAGTCATCCATGTCACTGCATAAATCATCATGTCCACCGCATCGACCTCAATGTCACTGCATAAAACCTAACGTCAATGTCACTGCATAAGTCATCAATGTCCTTGTATCAGACATCAATGTCACTGCATAAGTCATCAATGTCACTGCATAAGTCATCAATGTCACTGCTTCAGACATCAATGTCACTGCATCTAAATACTCTAATTTTTTTTATTGTAAAAGACATATTCTGTAAAATTTTCTCTACATATACTACGTTCTTTCAGATTCTCTGTGAAATTTACTTTTATATCTACCACATTCATCCAAGATTCCGTAAAACAGAGTATTGATTTGATGATTTTATATATTCATCCAGAATCTGAAAAATAGAAAATCTGATTCATCTCGGATAGAGATTCTGTAAACACGAAAATGTAATGTTAAAGAGTATCTAATGCAAGTGTTGTCACTGCATAGGGGGAAGTAAAAGAGATAATAGAGTAAGAGACCTTGGAAGATGGCATCCATGGGGTTGCCACCTCCATTGTTGATACTTCAAATCTTTTTTTCTGCCATATTTTTCACAAGAATAATCATCAATCATAAAAGAACATTGTTTCTCTCTCGTACAAAGGAGAATTTCGTCATCAAAAACCCATGTCCCGAAAAAAGATTGCGACTTGAATCGAAAACGGCGACTTCTTCGTGGGGCTGCTTCTTCTATCAACTTCTTCATCTTCTTGAAGTCGAACCAATCTGTTATTATTATCACTAGTAGTAGATAGATATAAAGCACGAGATGATAAAAATAGCAATAAACAAGGCACACGGTGAACGTATGTTCATTCGATTTTCCATGGTTTGATGATTAATCCTGTGGAGGAGGCTGCCGAGGCTGATGCTGCTGAGCTGCCCATTATTTTTTTGACTTTTTATGAAAAATTTTACCTATTAATCTTGCAGCTTAGCTAGTTGGTGTAATGTCGCTGCTATTGTATCCTGTGCGCAACCTTCTCCACTAAGTGCCTTCTTTTAATTCTGTTTTTCACGCAATTAATACCTTTGAACCATATTACAAACAAAGTCAACTTCTTCAGAAAAAATTAAATGAAGTTAAACCAACATGAAAGTTTCATGTAATCCCAAAAAAAAATCTATATTATTATATATACCAAAAAAAAAAAAAAAAAAACAAGCATCATCTTTTTTTCCAGCGCTTCATCTTCTTCTTCTTTTTTTTTTTTCCTTCTTCTTCTTTATCCACTTGAAATTAGAATGTCCTTATAAAATAAGTTTCCTTGTTAAAATTAGAATGTCCTTATAACTAAATAAGATTTCAGAGTGTCCTAAATGATCATTAAGTCTCTAGCGACGGCCTTATAACTAATTTTGCCTAAATATTTTGTTGGTAAAGTAGAAAAAAATAATAAATGATGCATTGAAAATGTAAAATGAGAGATAAATAAAAAAATGACAAATTCTGAAATGTGACAGAGAAAAAAAAAACAGAAGGAGTATTAAATAAGGATAAAGTAAGAAAATTAACAATAAATGTTACTTTGGAAAATATTCAGCCTCAGTTATTTCGAAACAAAACTTTTAGCAATTGCCGCAGTTATTTTGAAACAGAGGGAATACTAATAGCTAAGTGGTTGTCAATGAGATTTAGTTCAAATGGTTAAGTTGATGTCTCAGAACTTTAAGGTGTTGTGTTTGAGTCGCACTGTATTTGGAATTCTAGCTAAGTGGCCCGCCCGTATATAATATAATATAAAAAACAAACTGTTTCGTCTGTTTTGTGCATGTGCCAACGGGTTACGTCAGAACTACCCAAAATGCAAACGTAACTCCCTTGTTTTTGTGCCGATTTTTATTTGGGAAAAATGCTCAATCCCGATGTAGAAAGTAAGAGTAGTTGAATGTAAGTGATATTCCCGGCCACATTCCATTGATTTTTGGCAAGCGGCTATTACGGTGCCTCGTCTCCTAACTACTACCGGTCCATTCTATGTTAGGAATTTGTCTTTTCCACATTATGAATTCCAAATAATAATAATTCAAGCATAAAAATATAATAATTCACACCGTGATATTATTATTAACTCGATCTGAAATTAATTACACATTTGCCTCAGATGTATGGCTCTCATTAAGTAAATAAGTCATCTAACCGACGCATTCAACAATACCTGTCAACGTGTCTAGAAAAGTGTTGACATACATTAATTGTTAGATTATATTTATCACTGACTACATAAGATTGAAAACACATGATATATGCAAGCCTAATCGTATTAGCATACTTACGACTAGGAAGATTGTAGAACTAAATGTTTATTGTAAAACAAGATATTTTCAATCGTAATCTATATTATGATTTATCTATCAATATATATAATAGTATTAAATTGACTTATCAAACACGCAATAACAAAGTATTGATAATAATAATATTAATAATAATAATAATAGATTTTTGCCAATAAGGACAGATTTACTAATAAATCAGAATCAAGGAAACTGATGTTTAATCATTATAAAAAATAGCGTAAACTTCCAACAATACCCTTTTTATTAATTTTTATAAACAAATCTTGATATGCACTCATCTATTTCACATTCGGTTACGATCCTTAAAAGTCATTTAGTGCTTTTCTACAAAAAAAAAAAAAAAAAAAAAAAAAACACCGCCAATTAATGTATTTAACAATACATCCGTTCCAATATATAAGTCATCTTACACTTTAGTTTTGTCCCACAATATAAGTCATTATACATTACCAATGCAACATTTATTACTCTTTTCTCTCTTACCCCTAATTTATTATCAATCCAACCATTTTTTATTACTTAACAACAATTGTATTAATTATAGTCAATGAGCCTTTTAGACATTAACCACAAATTTATGACATTCAACTATTTTCTTAATCAGTGTGAAAACACCTAGGATGACTCATATATTGGAACGGAGATAGTACTCCTTAATCATTTATTATAACCGCATTCAATTCTCCATGATTTACGAACCACTACATAGTTTTTAATTTAATGTAAAACAAAATACCCACTTTATCTACAATTTTGTTGCAAAATTACTTCACTTATGTTACTCGATCCATGTCAGTGTTACTACATTTTATTTCCCTGTAACTACATCTATTTTATCGGTTGTTACTACTAGTTTTTCAATGTTACTACATTTTTTTGGCGGTAACTATATTTGTTTTATTGGTTGTTACTACTTGTTTTCCGAGTATTACTACATCTTTTTTATTGTAACTTTATTTCATTGGTTGTAACTACTTTTTTTATATGTTATTACTACATTTTTTCTTGTATTAATATATTTTCTTATTGTAACTATATTTTATTGATTGTTACTTTTTCTTTTTATGTTACTGTGTAACTATATTGAATAAATTGATTTGGTAGATTCACTTATGGCACGACATTTACTCCAATCTATGGAACGACATTTACTCCAAACTTTTCCAAGAAAATAAAATCAGCGGTATTTCTGTTCATTTATTTTAAATTTGTCCTTTTTAATCACTCGAAATGAAAATTGTCATTCTATCACAATTTATGGAATTCATTATCCTTCTTACTTTCCCCTAATAATAATAATAATACATAAACAAAATGCATAATAATTGTCCCGTTACAATACGGTTTAAGGCAATACACTGACATATATTGCCTCTCCAAATGTCTTTGGACCATGTTCTATGATATATGTAGGAAAATTTGGACCAAAGGATGCCGATGTCCTATCCATCTTACAAAGTCCCAACTCCTTGTTATCATGAAAACTATCTTCAACAGTGTCGTCAGTTCGCTTGTTCAAACTTGAACATTCTTCCTCGTATCTTTGCAAGGAAGATATTTTCAAAGAATACAATATTACTTAATTACATGATCACGTTTTTATTTACATCAATAATGTCAGGTTTGTGCACTACTGTTATTTGCATATCAAATGAATAATTTTTTTTTTGTCTTATCTCGTTTTGTTTAGACTTTTAGTATTTCAACATTTATCAAACACGACCACACTTTTAAGAATGTGTAGTTATGCTTGTGACATTTATACAATTTCTATAGCGTTTCTATAAAACCCTGCAGCATAACTAACTTACATATATAAGCGGGTCATTTAACATACATAATTTTTCAATACATGTCAATGTATATATGTCTAAATGTCGACACACTTTAGTTGATGAGATCTATTTACTATTTTCACAATATATAATAAATCATATACGTGCTAGTCTAACTGTATTAATAATGTCTAATTAATTAATACATACGACTAAAGATATTTAAGAACTAAATCATTTATCGTAAATCGATATCTCATCAATCATAATCTCACATTTACTTTCTTTTATCGAGTTTAAGTTCTATTATCGTTGTTATATATTACCAGTTAATTCATGAAATTAACCCAAAAAACCCAATATATAATAGCAATATGTGTCATTTTTTATGTGTAAAATCATAAAAGCGTCGTAGAAATGATCCGCTACAACTCAATTGTGTTTAGAGCATTTTATAAATACGATGTTGTGGTTTAATGAATTATGCCAAACCACGACCTGCATTCATCAAAATTCTCCACCACAATTACAAAGGATAATTTCTATTCGTTTGTTAAGTTGATTTTAGACTTCATTGTAATAATTTCGAAAGAATTAAGAGACTCATCTTTCCATCTAAACAAATAGACATAACAATATTTAATGTTCAATAATAAAAAAAAAAACAGTATTTAATGTTATCATTGATAAAAGTAATGAAATATTTTTTACCACATCTGATTTGTACAAAAGTCATTTTCGAGAATCGGCATTGGAAATGTTGATTCCTAGAATCACCATTCAAAAGTCAATTATTTCTTATCGAAAAAGACGACTGCCTTTTACTTCCACCATATCCACCAATTCAAACTATAAAATCACATTCATCTAGGCCTCCAACCCCCCTAAATCACTTGAAGGGTGGTGCTGTGGTGAATGATGGTGGTAATGGAGAAGAATGATGACGATGGCGATGAGTGGCATGGTGAGGAGGGTGAGATTACGTGACAACGATGTAAGGATGGTTTCATGGTGAGTATGTGTTGATGGTTGTTAAAGGTGGTGAATCAACCGGGCTACAGTGACTGTGCAAAATGGGACATTAAAGTTAGGGGTAATCTACTGCATGAACTCCCTGTTAGAACGAAATGTCGGATGACTGACACATGTATAAAGAGACAAAATTGTTTTTGTTTTCTTTTAATGTGACAGCCATCCTACATCACATTTTAATAGGGAGCCCCTGCATCACAAATTTTCCTAAAGTTAGAGTGAATATAATTAGTCAGATGTGTTGTTAAAATGATGTTAAAGTAGAAATGATTACTTTGTAAGGGTCATTAAAGACTTAAAAAAATCCAAAACATAATGTGGAGCATTTTTTTATTTTACATGATGGTGTTAGTTTTAAGTTTTCTTTTTAAATGTTGAACCCAAGTCCCTCACCATCAAGATCTTATAATAATGAATGATGTAAATTGATAAATGTGACTTAATGGTTAAGTGTTGTAATGTTGTAGGGGGAAGGGGCCAAAAGGACAAAAAAAAAATCATAAATGTGGATAGAAGGATGTTACTACATTTTATGTGATTAAAAAGGACAAATTTACAATAAATGGACCGAAATACCATGATTTCTTTTTACACATTAAACACGTAGTAACGCTAGATAAAGTGCAGTAACAACCAAAAAATAAGTAGTAACATCCAATGAACAAGTGGTAACAGCCCATAAACAAGTAGTAACAATCAAAAAACAAGTAGCAACAGCCCAAAAAAATATAGTAACAACCAATAAACAAGTAGTAACAGCCCAAAAAATGTAGTAATGGCCAATAAACAAGTAGTAACAGCCCATAAAATACATAAAGTTACAGCAAAAAATGTAGTAACGGTAAAAAAATTAATAGTAACAACCTATAATATACATGTAGTAAACCCAAAAAAATAGTATCAGAGCGGGTCGATTTTCCTCTCCCGTAGTACGCCAATGATCCCAAACCCTACCCTCCTCCGTTCCTAATCTGCTTTCCGTCCAATAAATAAATTTAAATTAAAAAAAAGTCCAAACTTTCAACTTCGTTTTCTTCTCTTTTCAATGTCGGAAATCATCTGCAACTTCCGGCGGCACAGCCGTCACCCCTCCTTCTCCTCCCCAAATCCTAATCCCCAAATCGTTCAATTTGGTGCGCTGCTGCTGATGCGCCGGGACTACCACACCACCAGTCAGCCGGCGATGAAATCAATGCCTCCCTCTTAGCCGGTGATAAAGGACGGCTTCTTGAATCGCCGTGCACTTTGACGGGTGTAAGTAGGCCACCAATCTGGCATCAACAACTCTCAACGCCTCCATCATTGTCTAACTAAAGTATGGATGGATATTAATGCTGCTGATGGCCGGGAAAAATGGTGGCGTGGTGGTGGTCCAGTGGAGGAGAATAGTGGTGGCTTGGTGTGATAAGTAGCTTTGAACCTCCGAATTCCAACCACGTGGTGCTGCTATTGGGTAGAGAATAGATAGATAGGGTTTTTTATTTTATAGATAGATAGAAAAATGGTGTTTTGAGAAATTTATACGCGTTTTATCCTGATTAATTATCACTATCCTTGCATCATGGTTTATTTATTAATCTGTTCTTCCTGACAAAAACCTATAATGTTGTTATTAAACATATTTACCAAAAACATCATTTCATACGAGATTTGACTCTAAGTTGTTATTACAACAGTCAAATTATCTAGCCACCGAGATATCCCATGTAATGGTACTATAATTTTGACTTTGAGATGCCCTGGGTACAATGTTTTTTTTTTTTTTTTTTTTGTTGTTGAGAATAATGTCATCTTTTTTTTTTTTTTGAGTCAAATCTATTTTTGATGTTCCATTGGTTTTTTTTTTTTAATGCTTCAGTAAAGATGTCCATATAAGACTATCCACAATGACATACTCTAACTCAATAATAAATAGATTATAAAGTACTCAAAACCTACGATGGAAACTTGAAAGTGCACTCTACCTTTTAATTCTGCTACTCCTCCCTCCAAATCACAAGGGCCTCTTAAGTTTTTTAAAGGGCTCTTTTATCTTTTTGTTTTTTGTTTTCACGAAAGATTCTTGCTAGGAATCGGAGAATGATTAGTATATATTATATTTCTTTTCTTAACAGGGAAGAAACTGTATATATATGGCCTGCATTTTTTCTTTGATG
Organism: Gentiana straminea; assembly: GCA_036785695.1. Taxonomy (NCBI): domain Eukaryota; kingdom Viridiplantae; phylum Streptophyta; class Magnoliopsida; order Gentianales; family Gentianaceae; genus Gentiana; species Gentiana straminea. Next base: position 12,765,013 of record JAVUPR010000266.1, on the reverse strand, counting down.
AGAAAATTATTTGTATTTAATGCTATTTTTTTATTTGCCTCAAATTGAGCACTGTTTATTATATTTTTGAATGAATTAAAATTTATTTTACCATTTTTTTTCTTGCAGATTGGAGAGGCTTTGTGTTATGGAAGAAAGAGGGAAAATATTTGTAGTTGGATTTGTTAATTGAGAGAGTTTAAAAAAGATATTAAAGAATCGTATAGAGTTTGCTTATTGAAGTAGATTGTTTTATAGAGTATTAAAAAGTTGTAACTGAAACAAAAAACGATGTGTTTGGAGTGTGGTTTAAAATAAAACGATTGGGTGAGTCTAAGACTATGATCATGCCCACTCATCAAAGGAAACACTTCAACTTGTGAACACCCCACACTCCGTAGGGTTAATCTGAAAATAAAAGTAAAATCCCTTCATTATTCTTCTGTCAAAAAAGTATAAAACAAGACGGAGAAACCGCTTACTGCATAAGCTGCTTCCACCAGCTCATTGTTTAATTTAAAGGTTTCTATTGTCATTTCTTGTCCTTTCTGAATATGGGGTTTATCAATTATTAAATCAGCGCTTGTGTGTGAATGTGTCTTTTATTCCATTTTTTTTAGTTTGCTTATTGAGTTGATTACTCATTTTTCTTGCCGTTTACTTAGAAGATATTATCACTTAATTCATTACGATTGTGTTTTTAAAGATGCACAGAAAATCCTTATGATTGTCTTGATGTTGAAGATTATTGCTTACGAAGATTGAATCTTTAAGAACTTTCATTGAACGTAATTGTTGTATATGTAAGTGAAGCCCTCTATGCTTTCTTGGCTATTTCAATTCTGTCGGTGCTATTAATTTTTTTTTTCTTTTGTATTTTTGTTTTGTATTGATCTTGTTTGTGGAATTATAGTCTTGAATTGTAGTTGCTGAATGATCTTGATCATCAATGGCTGAAGTAGTGGGGCCCAGATTGTATAGTTGCTGTAATTGTAGAAATCAAGTTGCACTTCATGATGATGTTATTTCTAAATCTTTTCAGGTTATATTTCCCTTCCTTTCATTTCTCTTTTTCAGTTCTATTGAATTTTGTTCATGAAGGAGTGGGATTATGATTTTTGTGAAGGGCATGTTCTTAGTGACTCTTGATGATTTGTTTATTGCGTATAGCCGATGCTATTGTTGTCTAGTATGAATGCCATATACGATTAGGAGTTTTAGTAAAACATTTTGATTCAGAAGAAGATTTAGGAGTAAATTTTTGAATACTGCAGCAGGGAAAAAGCACCCTATCAAATCTATTTTGCAAGTCCTAAAGGTCATGATCAAAAGCAAATGAAACACAAATAGTTTTAATTGTTGAGGCTGGTGTACTAGGAATAACGACGTGATCACCTCTTTGCGTCGTTCTCTCTAGTGCTTAGGAGATGGTTTTGATATGATTTAATAGATCAGGGGTTGGCCTTGGGGATGACATTCAAGATTTTACAGGGAAAACCTGTGTATTGTTCAAAACGACGTTGTTTCACTTTCACACATGACAAGTAACTACACTTTTCTATGTATTGGACCTTGTAGATGTATTGTTTTGGTGGTTTGACCTTTATATCTTCACTTTGCTCTGATCCTCTTTTTGTTATTTTGTATTGACCTTATGGTAACTTCAGTTTTCTATATTCATCATTGAACTGCAAGCATAATTTGTTAAAGAGAAGTGTAATTCATCATGTATACATTTTAGTACGCCCTCCTTGTGTAGGGGTTTACCTTACGTGCATAACAGTTTCTTTAGGCTAAACCAGTAGCAGCAGTAAATTTTTCCTATGATTTCCCAGAAAACGGGATAAGAACATTTGATTCTTGGGTCTCGTGTTCTTTTACCATGACAAGTTACCATCTCATCTGATCATTTATAACTTTAACATGTCCCGTCATGTGTTTGCTTACCACACGTGCAGAAGAGTTTTCTTTAAAGCAGTAGAGGCTGTAAGATGAACTTCTTATTCTTTCAAGTAAATGGTGCAGCATGATTCAATCAATGATGCATCTCTTGCTGTAATACCGTGATAGTACGGGAGCCTTTACTAATTAAAATTTACTGTGGGACCATACATTTTTTGTTTGACCTTTTAAAAGTCGATACTTTTATGCAATCAACAGTCAGAAAGTCGATTCTGTAGTCTGTCTGATTCAAATTTGAAAAGGTTAATTTCCTGTGTGGTGCCACAATAGTAAGTTTGTTGTGGTGACGATATGCATAAATAAACACCTGATACAAAACTGAAGCTGTTAAGAAGATAGATTCTTATACAGGTATATATTCTGACAATTTTTTTCTTTTTCTTTCTGTATGTTATGGATGATGATTCTGTAGGGAAGGCACGGTCGAGCATTTCTGTTCTCACATGTGACAAACATAGTGGTAGGTCCTAAAGAAGATAGACATCTGATGACTGGTCTACATGCTGTTGCTGATGTCTTTTGCTGTGATTGCCGTGAGGTGCTGGGCTGGAAATACGAAAGAGCATATGAGGAGTCACAGAAATATAAAGAAGGCAAGTTTATACTTGAGAAGTCCAAAATTGTCAAGGACAACTGGTAGTAGGTTGCTTGCCTGTACTCCTTCACCCCCTACCCCCCACCCCCTACCCCCCTCCTAATAACCTTGAAGAACAGGGTGTGTAGTGATAGTAAATATGATGTGTGGAGTGAAATTAATCAGAATTGAATGTAATTTGATTGGTTGTTCTTGTTAGCTTTGTTGATGGTGTCTGTATACTGTAGCTAAGCTTTGCTTTGGACAAAATGATACTTTGGTTCAACTCAAATCAATTAATTTTCTTTCACATGTTTCCTTATAGTATATTACATTTATTTCATTCGAACATGAATTGTGATACAAACCAAATAACATATCAATCTAACTTCATTCTTTGAATAAGTGAACAGGAATCGAGGCGAAATAATTCATGTCCATACTCCATACATACCAAACTCGTGACTAAGCAATTCTACTTCTTAACGAAGCTATAGAAAACCAAAACATCAAAAAAGTCCGAATGGCATAACAATAGGTTTGATTTGGTGCTGCTACCAAACCCCCAAACCCCCTATGTTGGGATCATTTAAGTTCTCGGATAAGAGGCTTGCCTTCGGCTTTGGTTTTCTTCCCTATACTAAAAGCTCCTTTTCCAATGTTATTAGCATAATATTCCTCAGTTGAACTCTTCTCTGCCTTGACAATCAAAGCTAGAGAATCCCATGCCTCTTTTGGTTGCTCGTTTGCCCAACACATAAAGAAATAAACTTTCTTCTTACCAGATTTCAACTTTGTCATAACATCCTTTCTTTGTGATTTCTTTGTCTTTTCAAACTTGACCTCTTTCTCAGCAGATTCAATCATTCTCTGCAGATCACAAAGCAAGCAGATTATAGCTGCACTCCCAATGTCAAGTATGCTAACAACGTCATCCAGAAGCAATAACCCGAAAGATGCTCCACCGACATGTTTAAAACCCGGAGAGCACGTCTGCTCTAAGCAATAGGACAAAGCTTCCAATACAGTTTCAGGCAGCCCACTTTTGCCCAAAACAGAAGAAACACTTGACAAGGCTATAAACGCGCCAAGAGAATCTGAGTTCCAATCCCCGTTGTATAGGCGAAGTGTGAAACAATACGAGTATATGATGTCAATTAGGTGAACTGCTAGAAGTGGAGATGGTTCGTTTTCCATAAGATTTCTGATACTCTGTAGAGGAGATTCGGGACCTGGTGGAATTTCGTCTATTTCACTTTGTGATGATGTCGCTTCTTTGTCGTTGTTGTCGAGTGGTTGGACAAGTCGGGTTCCGTCGTGGCTTAGAGTTAAATGTTTTGCTGATGGTCTTAGCCACCATGGTTCCCATGGCTGAATTAACTTGCTTAGTTCTCCGGAGGCTATGATTCTTTGGAATTCCTTCTGTTCTTCTAAAGATAGATCATCCAGATTTATTTGGCTTCCTGTAGATAAATACAGAAGGTGCAAAATAAGGGAACCTTTTTATCATTACTATTTTAATGAATTTTTTTACTACTTTTAGCCTAGGGAATTCATTAGAATGCGGGAATACATATATTCACAATAACATAAATAGGTAAACATACCAGAAAGTATCTTTTCAACAGCCTCCTCAGATAAGAATGATTTTGAATCTGAATCTGACGCGACAATGGCATTAGAAAAAGTGTTAGGCATTTCATAGATATAAGCCAAGAGCACAACCATTGGCGGAACCAGGAAAAAATTTCGGGGTGGTCTTGGTGTAAAAATTTCGGGGTGGTCTTGGTATATAGAAATTTCAACATCAAAAAAAGACACATAACATACTAATATTAACACTACTACTAAAAAAAATTTCAAAATTTGGGGTGGGCTTGAGACCACCCCTTTCCTAAGGTGGTTCCGCCCCTGAGCACAACATGAACTAATGGCACACAAAAAGTGTGAATTAAGAACCAAGAGAAAGAGAACCGAACAATGTGACAGAGCATAACAAACACATTAATTTTGAGCAACATGTATAAGATGCTAAAAACACATGTCAAATTTATCGATTGTAACTGACCACAATATATGCAAAGAAACCAAAGGCCAACAAAATTAATCATATTCAACAGAAGTTTCCTTCACCGAAATTGTTCAAGTTTCCACTTTAAAAGTTTCAATTTGGCTTCAAAAGTTGCAGTACTATCAGCTGTATGCTAAGTCAGAAAAATCCAATTTCACCTTTACCTTTTAGAAACTAACATGATTTTACTAGGTTTTAAGTAAACACCGATTCAGAATCAGGGAACAACAAATTTTTGCAAAGACCACTAGGCTCCGTTTGTTTTGGGTTGGGGTTTTTTTGGGTTTTTTTTTTATATACTAGTGGATAATAAAAATGATTGCAGTAATGATTAGAAAGTTAGAATGTTTTTTTTTAAATTTGAAATAAGGTAATATAATGAATAAAATAATGTTTAAAAAGGTAATAAAATACATAAAGTGAAATGGTGAGAAATGATTTAATAATTTTTTATTTGTAGTTCATGAATTGATTGGTGAGAGAATTGTAAGAAATGATTGATGATGTGATCTATAAAAATCCCAAAAAAAAAACTCCAACCCAAAACACTCAAGGGCTACAAGTTCTTTATCACTGCGCTGTCAAATAATGTGGACTTTCACTATCCTTATGACATCTGTAAACTAACAGCTATGCTCATGCATTTCTTTACCTAACTTACTAGAATGTTAGCATGGAAACACAAAGCTGTGAATATTACTCGTCTCTGTTGCACCTACAAGTAGCTCTGTAGCTGTGAAATGAAAGAAAAGCTTATAAATGCTTCCACCACCACATCAACCTAATACGACTACGGTCTAGTCTGACATAATACCATCAGAAAATTCCATTTAATAAGCAAAAGCACATCAAGAATGTTTGGTCTCAAGTATTGCCAGACTAAACTCAAAGATCAGATTTTACTGACGTGGTAGCAGCAAGAAAGACATATTCAGATAAAAATTTCACTAAAAACGCAAAAGAGAAGTGAAAATTGGGAAGAGTCCACCGTACCTTCTTCTTCTTCCATGATTTCCATGTCCTCCTCTTCAGTATGAAGCCGCTTCAGTATGTCTAACATCTTCTTTTTAGTTTCATCTTCGGATTTCAGTTGGCGGAGCTCTCCCAGTACATTTTCTCGCATGAAGGATTCAGTGCAATGAAGACTATGAGACTGCAAACACCATTCTAGAGCAAATCAGTGAATGTAGTTAATATGCAAATGGAACTTGATCTAATGGGTAGCCTGATGCACTACCCCTTTAGATACAAGATGGTCTCGGAAAACAAATTCAAAACAAAAGAAAGAAGTACCCCTCATTATATCAACGGGAAAAAAATCAAGACACAACTACCATACAGGAAGGATATTTCTTACCTTGTAACACTGGAGGGAACAATATTTCGTGTTGCATCGAGGACAAGTGTACTGCGAGAACTGCTTTTCACATCTGCAGCAAATCACAACAAAGCATTAGGATCATAAAGTGTGTACGTAGTAAAGCAAACTAAATCAAAGAAAAAAAAAGTACAATTGGCAAACGAAATCCATAAACTAGAGCATACGATACAGCAAACAATAGCTGGCCTTGAGAATATCATTGACGCCATATAACTCCCTTCACTGCTTAGCATTACAAACCGATATACAATGTCTGCCCCAAATGCTGGTAAATTAAAAAACGACAAAAGTACAACTCACAGTACGTGGATTCTAGCAATACGGAAAAATTGCTTTTCAAGAATAGCAATTTCAGTTGCAGAGGTGATGGTTATTTTTTTTAATATTAGTATTAGTATCATTATATTGGATTTAGTAACAAATGAATGATTAGTTACAAAGTTTTGCTATACAGTCATCAATTCACTAGAAATACTTCCAAAATTTTCCTCGCATGCACTTATATATTAACATAAAGAACACAGTATAAACATCACCATAAGCTTCCTTTGTCGGTTTGTAGCAGAGCAATCTTTATGCAGTTTGGTTCTAAGTTTTATAAGGAAGAGTAATGACATGCAAGCAACTTTATTATCAAAATCTTTCAATTTGCTGAAATTAAACGAAACATTATATTATTGACATAGAACCAAAGGAAAAAAAACCCTAAATTGCAATTGTCAGCTCCATACAATGAAATTTCTCCATACACTAAGATCTTCACCTCTCTCATGTATTAACTTTAGGTGAAATCTCGGGGTGTTTGATTAAATAAGCTTACTTCAACTTTTTTTTAACCCAAATAAGCTCCTTTAAGCATCTTAAATCCCACTAAACCCAGTTAAACCACCTTAAACCCCCCAAACCCCCCAAACTCCTTAATCCCCCTTAAAACCCACCTTAAACCGCTACTTCTAAATTGCTTTTTTTTAAAACAAGTTTTTCTAAGAAAGAATAAAGTTTGAATATGGCTTATATGGGTAATTTCCCCTAATCTAAAAGGTACTCGCAGTTCACACATTATCAGTACCAACAGGAGGTACAGGGAAGCAATTTCCAAAAGCAAAAATTCCATAGAAACAAAGATTAAGAGCTTACACGCGGCATATGATGCGCGAAGAGGAGTTTGGCTGGGATGAAGTTGAAGGTGTCTCCGAAGTGGTTATCACACCGGCCATGTAGTAGTTTAAACAGTATTACAGCCACCGGCGGCAAATCGTCGCTTTGTACCCTACAATAAATTTATCAAGAAGCATGCTCTTCTCTCCTTGTTCAATTTTCTAGCTGGGAAGAGGTTTGCTTAACGAAGCGTAATTACATTGGATTTTGAAGGGAAAAAACGTAATTAAAAAGAAAGAATACGTTAAAAGAAAGATGCGTCTAGAAATGCTAGTATTTTTTGTGAGTTGAGATATTGGGCTCACATTACCGTTAAAGAGTGCCCAGTATATCCCCTCAGAATTATGGGCCTTAGACTGTCAAACATATTGTACAATGTATGTTAAAATTTAGTCAATGACGCCTGGAAAAATAAACTAAAATTAAACATTAATAAAAAGAGAAACAATACAACCATAACGAAAAAGACACAACCACCAATTGACATTATATCGATCTACACAATTGATTTTTAATTCAAACTCAAAACGTCTCCGGCTTAATTCGAGGATACAAACGCGAAAGAGAATCCGCCTTCCTCCTCCGCTTGTTTTCAAACGCAAAAAAAAACGCAGAGAAAAACACCGAAGAAGCTTCGAGGATTCAAACTCAAAACTCAATTGATCCGCCTTCTTTTCAAACGCAAAAAAAACGCGAAAGAGAATTTTTTTGAAAGCAATTTTTTTTCGGTTTTGGAAGCAATTTTTTTAGGTTTTGCTGCATTTCAATGCATTTTTGCAATTTTTTTTAGGTTTTGCTGCATTTCGGTTTTGATCAATTGTTGTTGTATGAATCCTACTGTCTTTATTTTTGTTCTTGAAGAATTGTTGTTGAAGAATTATCAATTGTTTGTTTTTGAGGAATTATCAATGCCTTTTTTGTAATGTTACTACATTTTTGTATGAATGTGCACGATCTTAAGGTACACAAATCCTCTATTGGGGTTCCCCTTTCCAAGTAGGGTACGATTGATTTTTGCGGAACATATATTGATTGATCTAGGTCCCATAATAATCAAAGGTGTAGATCAATGTTGTGTCAATTGGTTGTGTCTTTTCGTTGTAGTTGTATCATTACTCTAATAAACAACATAAATATTGGTTCCAGGTTGGACAATGATACGGCAGCTTGGAAACATGATCCGAAAGGGTCCTATAGGGTGGCATCCTGGTATTTTCACCAAGTTCCAATAGAAGAAGGCGAATCTGCTTCTGAGACGCGGGATTTTATCTAGAGTATGAAAGGACCATTGAGGGGTAATTTTGTTTTAGGGACTATGATGCACAGGGGTCTAATGGTTTTTGAAAATCTAACTAGACGCCACGTTACCTTATCGTCCAGGTGCGTGATATGTGATGAGGGAGTTGAATCAACTCTCCATGATGTCCGTGACTGCAGATGGGCCAGTGAGGTTTGGACTCAAACCTTGCCAAGAGAATGTTGGAATCGCTTCTTTGTGGTTACAACACCGGAAGAGCGGATCATCTTGAACCTAAAGAAAGGAAATCAACACCCTTTTGGGACCTCTAATTGGAAGTATTTTTGGCGAGAGGCCGTCTATGGTATCTGAAACTGGCGAAACAAGGTGATTCATAATAGTGATGAGGAACGGCCTCCGGCTTTCGTCTTAGTGAACAACGCAATCGAAAGAGCTCACAACCTCATGCTTGCATGAGACATAGACCAGTAGAATTATTCCCCCCCCCCCCCCCCCCCCTTTCTTGCGCATGTTGGCTAGATTAAGTAGTTGTTTTAATTACATGTTGTTTAACACTGTACCGTTTACTTTTTGGATGCCACGTTGGCTATGTTAATAATATGTTCGTTTTTAAATATGAAAAAATCATAAATATTGTATATGTAAGTTTTTTTTTCCAAAGGAAACGAATTATACACTTATTGAGTTCTTGGATGCCACGTTGGCTATGTTAAAAATATGTTTCTTTTTGGATGCCACATTGGCTATGTTAATAATATGTGCATTTATATCCAATACTCCGGATTAAATAACCACAATAATTACCGTTGGGCCCACAATAATTAGCCAATGCCTCATTGGCAGCGCTTAGCTACACTTACTGAGTTCTTGTGTTTTATGATTTTTTTATTAATGTTTAGTATTTTTCTTATCTTTATAGTCATACTTTAGATCACATATCGGATTTGTGACATATGGTAAAACATCATTTATCGTTTCATTCGATAATCAATGATGAAATGAAACCAATGTCAGAAAAGATTGAAGAATAAAAAATAAAAAAAACCTTCATTCAATCCACTGATAAAGAATTCCTCGAAAATTTTATAGATTAGGAAATCTAAAATAAATAAACTATAGATTAGCAACTCTTTTTAAAGGTCTTTATATACATACACAGAGATAATAATAAAAAAAAACAAAAAGGAAGGAAGGTTCGTATATCCTTTGTTATAATAACCCTGCACAACGTTTAAACAACTTGTAACATTCTTGCTAACTTATCAATTTAAGCCCTTCAGGATATAAGCAGCACCGATTTCGCACTAAAAGCTTCACCAAGGTTCCTCTTTTCTTGAACCATGGACATGGCAAAAGCTTCTAACGAACATGTGTTGATACGAACTTCCCTATTCCCTATTCGCTTTTGGTCCTTGACAAACATTATAACAAATTACAAGCTCCCCCAAAAAAACAAATACTAAGAGGTTGGTTGGGTGTTGCTTTGAAGGGGCCATAAGTCACCCCAACGAGATTTTCGAGCCTGAAGATGCAATTCAGGGTGCTTGCTTTTCGTAACAACAATATGTTCAAAAGATCCCTCTGTCCCTTCCCTGTTATTTGCTATACACACATCCATCTCAACCCGCCTTCCTCTTTTTAAAGGAGAATAAATTATCCTTCCCCAACCGGTTCCAACATCAGCACGCGATGTTTCCACTTCTTCCTCCTCGTCTTCATCGTAATCTGTTTCCGTAGCAATATCTGAGTCATAGGGAGACGACTTATACGGAACAATAGCATCCTCCAAGCCGTCTACTTCAATGGCATCCTCCAAACTGTCCACTTCAACGGTATCCTCCAAACTGTCCACTTCATCACCATGCTCTGTCAAGATAATCACAGGAGGGCGCAAAAGAATTATCACATACAATTGCTTAGTGGATTGTGTCTTTCCAAGAGTAAGAATATTAAAAAGCTCTCGGGTCGGGGAATAAGAGGCTGATCGACGTTTAGGATAAGTTCAGAAGAGAGAGAGAGAGAGAGAGAGAGACAGAAAAATACCGTCGTCGATGTCTGAATCCTCCACATTTCTCCTACCATGATGCTCCTTTAATGTTTCAATCTTCATACCATCAAGTGGCCAAGGTTCACTGTTTCAAACAACCAATTGACAAATTCATGTCTTAAAGGAAAAAAGAAGAAAATTTGAAAGGAATACTGCAGATTGTGAAGAACACCAGTCATGCAGTTTTTGACATTTTTCTGGGGGTTTAGAGAAATTGATAGAGTGCAGTTTCTCCCCCGTGACTAATACGAGATACAAAGCCTTCATTTTTCCTTCTACTGCATATTTTGAGTTCTTAATCCATCCAAACTATGTGATTAAAGTATTTAAGGAAAACTTAGTAGTTATTTAAAAAATCACATTAAGTATTCTTAAAGCTCATTTTGATTAAGAGTTTAAAGCAATGACTACATTCTTGTCCTTTTTGTGAATCGACATTCATTGATGTGGAGCTATAAGTGCAAATTGATTATACACGTGCCGATTCAATTTTGTGTTTCTTTTAATTCTTCAATTTTTATCAAGCACTAGGGTGTGTGTGAAAAAGTCCTTGCCTTGGTCTGCGGCCTCGTTTAAAAGCAACATAACTGAACTTCTCATCTTCAAATCCACGCAAAGGTTTGCCCTTGGGCGACCGCTACAAGACAAACGACGGATAAAAAAGATATAGTCAGACATGGATTCCAGATGAAACAAGGTGAGGCTTTTATTTATCTGTTTTTAATTTACTTATTGGTTTTCCTAATCAGCGTGAAAAGATATAAGATAGCCAGATCCAACACGAATAACACTTTATTTTGGGAAAAACCTTGTAGCAACGCTGGGTTGATGTCCTCTGTAGGCGTTGAACAAAGTGACAATATTTTCCAGTGTTGGCTAATGGACAAGGTCCATCGTGGGGGCACTGAAGCAAAACATCAGAGACAACAAGGAGCATAGAAAATAGAGAGTCAGTAAAACGGAAAAGTGAAATAATTATATATATACATATATGTCCAACTCACAGGAGCAACAACAAAAGCACCATCTTTCAATGAGATCAAACTCTTAGAATCTTTTTTTAACTTGTGTGCTGATTTGCGGCTCCTCTGCAAAGTCATCAGTCAAACCAACAACCAGTTAATGTAAGCTGGTCACATCAATTATAAGACTCATTGAGAAGCAATAATTGATTTCATCAAAACTCACTCTATTTTCCATCCACAGAATGTATGATCGCACTTGGGATATGATATTAGATCCTTCTGGTGTTCCGGGTTCAACCAAAACCTGCACCAAATGACAATTGCAAATCACATAGACATTTTCAACCAATGGATAGTTAAGAGTAAAATTGTGCAGCACTTATGACAGAACCAGCACAGAGAGTTCAAAGCAGTCCAGATAATTTGACAAACCACAGAGAGTTTGATGCATGCAATCCTCCCAATTACCCACAACACCGTACAATTAAATTAAATACAGTGCTCCAATGCAAATAAATCATCAGATAGGCTTAAAATTCCTCTCCAGAGCAAAGAAAGGAAGCAGCAGCAACTGCTATGTATGAGCCGTATCATATATTCATTGTTGATGCTTAACCCAAAATTGGTTTTGGAACCAGTATTAGTGCTCAAAACAATATACGTTTCCATAAATATGTCTAATAATGCTAAGCTAAGCTAAGCTACTTACACCTATCATTGTAACTTGATAAGAGCCTGAGTATACCAGATGCTTAAAATTTCTCAACAATCATCGTAATGTTATTCAAGGGGTTATAGGAAAAATTGGCTGTCTGCTAACTGTCAACCCTAACAAGTTCAATGGGCACACACATGTAGCTTAAGAAACAATAGCAAAACTTACCAAGACATCTCCTGTAAGATCCCACAGCTGCCGCACCAATGTAATTCTATCCTTCAAAGATGGTATCTCTCCAAGTACATATGACTGCAACCCAACAATCGACAGGCATAAAACAATGACAATCAGAAGCTCTGAACATTTTGAGACTATCTCCATGTATCATGATATGATAGATAAAATTTGCTTCTTTGGCAACCAATGAAAGGTTTTCATCCAATGGTTATTAATGGTGTTAATAATAATTTAATAAACATATAATGTGAAAGCCTAATTACCATCTTGTACAAAGCACAAGTAGTTCAACTGCATCATGAACTCCATCTAAACCTTTTTTAACATATGGCCTAACACAGGCATGCACAAAAGTTGTCTTTTATACCAGTAGGGAACATTGAGATTCTAACAATGCACTTCTTATTTAAAAAGCATGCACTAAATGGCAAGAGTTGCCGCATTATCCTATTGTCAGTGGTTGAAAACTGTGGAAAGGGGTTCGTGTAGAAATACAAGGAACAACTGCACAGGGAATCTCAATTTTTTTTAAGCTTCCTCTAACCCACAGACTATGAGAGCATTATGGCACCAGCCTGAATTTAATTCCTTTTTTTTTCCAGAAAGGTCAATCAAGCAATAAAGCAGTGAACATCATTGTAGATAATTTATAATATAAGATTAAGGTGCAGAAAGGGACAATTTCTTAATAATCCATTTCCAATTATATGAGCAAATAGTATAAAGATGAATAAAAAAGAAATACTTACAGCAATGACCAAATCATGGTCTCTGTCAGCTTTGATAGTCTGACTAAGAGATTGAATGCTACTAAAGCTTTGAATATGTGGCAAGTCTTTGATCCCTGAAAATAGGCAAACGCCACAAACGTAGTCATTCCCAAGGTATTTATCTTTTTTGCTTCCCACACGCATTTTGTCAACAGCTTTTCCAATGTTGTTGCCATACACTATTTGTAGTTCAATAAAATCCTCAAGAAAAATAGATAAACAAACAAACAAACAAATAAATCATATTTACCATCAAAAGGATGATTTTCAGGTGAAAGGCATGGTTATGAGTTATGTCTGTGACTGAAACCAAACACAACGGATCACACTTTAGATGTGTCCTAAGTAGAGCAAGAGATATGATTTAGAACTGTTATTTCTGTACAAAAAGATAAGGTGACATAATGAGAGCTAGTTTCTTCAGAGATCAAGTTTGATATTACATCACTGTAGAGACAAGCATATTTTGCTTCTTCACTATCTCAATTACAACATCCCCCACACAAGACAATTTGTACTAGAGATGTCATTTACATTATCAAAAGAAAAAGAAAAAGAAGTATGGGCTCCAATAAAATATAAAGCCTGAAAATGACCTCAGCGCACAAATTTTGATATAATTGGGTTATAAATGATCCAATCACACCAAAGAATGAGTGATAAGCAAAAATGCACCAATTACTCACACATGATTAAGGTACCAGCATACAGACAAATAAGAGCCTGGACTGGACGGTACAGTGAAATCCAAGTCCATATCAATCAATAGGATTTACCTCTTATAAGGCTCTGGCCAGCTCGCTGCATATGCTGTGATGGCTCAATCAAGTTAATCCTCTTCACGGACTGCGGCCACACATCCTTTAATGCCCTTAAAAAAAACAAAAACAAAAAAACCTTGGAACAACATGCATAACTATAGTCAAATGGAAACGAAGTGAACAGCAAGACAAAGCAAATGAATTATCTCCTCACCAGAATGCAGAACCGGTACCTGCTCCAAAATCCAACACCCTAGTTGGCGAAAAATCTGGCAACCTCCTCCTCACCTAAATGATAAAAAAAACGCAAGTAATTTGCATTATGAGCTACTCCAGCAAATTTCAACTATTTAGCATAGAATATTTTATTTACCTCGCGGAGGATTCTAAAGCAAGCGGAGTAGACAGCAGGCATACGAGAGGCTACATAAGCGATTGTCTGATCGTCGCAGTACTTGAGACCAATATCGCCATAGGAACTCTTGATTTTCCACCTCTTTGAGCGATCCATGGTGTTAAAATGAGCTTCAACTAGCTCTTTCGAAGTCGAGGTTGGCAGCAGCTGATTCATTTCCTTAATATGCTTGAACGATTCAGATAAGCTAACAACTTTCCTTTGCATATGCGGCTCATCTTGCTCTGCATGGTTCGAAATATGCATATATCTCTATCAGAATGTGAAAGGAATAGGAGAATTAGCAAAGGGAAATGGTGGATTATTACCTTTAACATATCTTTTGATAGCGCGACGGAGACGGACGGGAACAATGCGGCAGCCCTCAGATTGCTTGGCGGCGGAACGAAGAGTTTCGACGGTGAATTTGGGAATGGTTTCAGACAACAAAGACGTCATGGCCATTTGAGGCCTAACGGTCGGTGGCCGGAGAAATTGGAACGATTGCTGGCGGAGGGGTTTTAGTATGAGGGGTTATGAATTGGATTCGGGCCGGATTTCGATTTGGTATGCCGAAAAAAAAACGATACAGTTATGGTGGCTATTTGGGCCTTTTCTCCCCCGTTCAATTATAGTCTGTTTAGGTGGCCTTCGAACGATGGATCAAGAAGTGGCTTTGTCTAAAATCTTGTCACCGGAAATTTTTTGGTGGTCCGGGCCACTGCATGAGCTTGGTGATTCGGGATCAATAAATTGCGAAAAACACGGTTCCCACCGTGTGTAAAATATAAATGTCATGTTTTTACAAATTTGCCCTTCTTTTAAGAAATCCTGTTGGAGAACAAGTATGATATGGTGGGTCCTGGACCACCATAAAACTACTGTCTTATCACAATTTCTCGAAACAAATTTTATTCCCGGATATGTTTGTGTTTTGGATTTATTTTATTAAATATTTTTTTTTGTCACAATTTCTCGAAACTAATTTGATCTTGTGTTTTGGATTTATTTTATTAAATAGTTTTTTTTATGCTTTGTTATGTATTTAGGTTATAAACTTTTTTATCTGCATAAAAATTTCAATAGACATATATGATGATCTTCTTTGGTTTTTTTTTTTTTGGTAGTAAAAAGACAGATAATTCTTGAAACTAAACCGACTCGAATTAAACCGAAAGCAATTCAAACTAAATATTCCATAATTTTTTTTGTGGGAATGAGGGAGAATGACCAGAACATCGTCGTCTAAGCGAGGCCAGACCGGTCCATATCAACTAGGGTGCCGACTATCATCGGTCTCGGAACTAAATCTTGAGAAGGCATAATCCGGGGATATGTTGAATCCGGCAAAAGTATCCGGTGTGTCAAGGCGATACCGAATCGCCGCCCATTGGCTTTCGACCTCTTTGTCAAGGCCTTTGTCAGCTCGTCCTCCAAGACTGCCTTAGGATTATTCGGCCTCGGAGTCTTGTTCTTCTTCTTCGGCTCGTCATCGTCATCAACGGTTTTTTTCTTTGAGACCCGCAGCAGCGGCTCGCTTACCCTTTCCTTTAGCCCGGTGCCCTCTTTCCATTTGGTTTTTTTAGATGGAGCAGCCGGGTTGCGAGGAATCTTATATACAACGGCCTTCCTGCGGCTCGAATTTGTGGGGGGTAGCTGAGACAATATCATGTCGCCTCTCATCAAATCGTCACTCATGGTCTCGCTACCACTTGTGCTCGCCTCCTCCGCGTCGCCAGAGGCGTAACCATGGACATCGTCATTATCACTAGCAGCCCTTAAGTCATCAGACATCCTGAGTCAACTAAACAGAAGGACAGCTTGTGTTAGAATCTTGTTACATGACGTCCCCCCTGTTGTTCTTAGCATGCCACCAACTGCAACTCCCTCATCGTTGAAGGCGGAATCTATGTTGAGTTTTAGACTCCCAGAGTGTGATGGTTCCAATTTTTCTTCAAGTTTCTTCTCCATGTTTCTACTTGGACTGTTGGCCAAGGCAGACGAATTTTCATCAGCTTTAATGATGGACCGGTTTAAGGTTTCTGAAACATGGACCTCCATACTTTCAAGGGCACATGCGTTCCTTGTTTTCCAGATGTTCTAGAGAATATTAACCACTTGAGCTATTTCAGCTTCATCGTTGTTGTTTAACATTTCATCAATTAAACAGAATGAACGCTTTTCGAATTTTTGTAAAAATGACAAAACTATTATATTTTATTTTTGTGGCGCCTTCTTCAAAAAAAAAAAAAAAAAAAAAAAAAAAAAAAACCAACACACCTTCTCTCTCATCCATATATTTTTGAAGATTCTTTCACCAATATTTTTATTTTTTCATGCTTTTTATTTTGAGACCACATTCAAAATATTTCGATTTGATTTCAGAAAATCCATTGTCGAAATTCACTGTCGATATTCACTGATTTTCAGGATTCACTAGAGAGATTCACTAAGTGAATTTCGACAGTTTCTTGAAATACGATCTAATTATATCGAACCAAGTCTCAAATCAAAGAGTATGATAAAATAAAAAATAAAATGAAAATTTCATCGCGTTTGGAGATCTAGATCAAAAATATGAGGGTTTGAAAATGGAGGAGGAAAGAGAAAAAAATTAAATAAATAAAAATCAAACCCAGGACAGGTTCAGGGGCGCGATTGTTTTTTTTAATTAATTTTTTTGATTTGTCGTTTAGCTTATAAAAATTATAAAAATTGTGTTTCTGTATAAAAAAATATATGTTGTCCGGTTATTTAAAAAAATTTAGTTTTTTGCCGAGAAGGACATATTAATTAATTTATCCGGCTCCAAGTACAATAGAGATTAATTAGGACAAAACATTTGTAAAGTTACCGATATACCCCTTTTCCAATTCTTATATCTCCCTCATCCTGGTTCGATCAAATCTCAAACCACAAATTCACACCACAGCCGCCACTTCCCTCATCCAAACTCACTCCATTGCCCACCGTGATTTGGCCGGAAATTGGACTCGGTTGGACAGTGGGCGGAGCAGTGAAGCAGCAGCCGAATTTGATCGGATTTTTGCAGTGGAAGGACGGATCAAATCGTTACAGTTCGAAGCCGGCTTAGAGTGGCGGCGGAGTTTAAGAAATTGATCGGAGATGAAGCAGCAGCCATATTTCTTCGTCGGAGATCTCTCCCTCTCTTTCTTCGTCCTCTGTCAACCTCGACTTCAATGGCTGCCGGATTTGGGGTGGAGGAGGAGTGGTGAACTTCTTCCCTCATCCAAACTCAGTCCATTGCCAATAAACTTCTTCCCTCATCCAAACTCAGTCCATTGCCCGCCGCTGCTAATTCAACTCGGCCGGAAGTTGCAGATTTGCAGCAGTTTTTTTTTTTTTTTTTTTTTTTTTTGGTTGAGAAACTTTAGGCAGATTTGCAGCAGTTTTTTTTTTTTTTTTTTTTTTTGTTAAGAAACTTTAGGAAGTTGCAGATTTGAAGCATTTTTTTTTTTTTTTTTTTTTTTTTTTTTTTGAGAATTTGGGATTTGGGATCCATGAATATTGTTGCATCTGGATGAATGTTACTGTGAATGGGTATTTTTGTCCAAAATTTGTTTTTGTCCCTTTATAATCTTTGAAAATAGAAAATGTCCTTCCAGACCTATTTCTGTTAATTTTTGTCCTTATGGCCCCTCCCTCAAAAAAAAAATTTCAAACCGTATCATCATGCCTAATTTTCCTTTTTTTTTTTTTTTTTTTTTTTTTTTCTGGTTTGGTTTGAGGCATAGGGATATTTATGTGGATCCAATGTTGTTAGACGTGGCTCCAAGAGGGACACCGGAGAATTGTATGGTCCAAATTTTCCTTTCGTCCGATTTGCCACTTGTTGGTCCTTCATTCAAAAGATCAGCAAGAAGCTTATTTAGCTGATAATACAACCGCAGAACACTCTTGTTTGATAATTATAATAGGAGGAGTTGTAGGAGCCGTTTCAAACCCAATTGACCATCACTTTACTATACCAATCCACAACCACGGATTATGAAGAAGAAAAAAAAAACACTGATGCATATTATTTTATAGTAGATGCACAATTTGCTTCATAGATAAACTTTAATAATTACCTTTTATTTTATTTACATAAGGATCCATGGACTTCCTATGTGTAACATAGATCCGTCTCTCACAACCTGAACTAGACCAGATAAATTTTATCCTGATCCATACACAAGTATGATTTGGTGATGATATATGACCAATAAGATATTATATAAATAATTGAGTCCTTTCTTTTATATATTGTATTTACATGTTTAACAATTCTATTGGTGAACATGTCATCAATAAGTATAACATGATGTATCTAAACCACCATAACATTGTTGATGTCCCAAAACTTAGTAAACTCATCACTACCAAAATTGCATTAATCCCTTAAAAAATGTTTTAAGGGATGAAACTTTGACAAAAAATAAATAAAAATAATAATAAATAAGAGGGATGAAAGGATGAGCTTAACATCCATTGAGAGGGACGAGACATGGAGGCACGGTAACATCATTGGCAGATCTATTATGGGCATATATCCATTGTATTAGGAGGAACTCCTATATTTCGGGAAATCTGCGGTAGGAACTCTTAATTATAACGGATCGTCGGATTCAGAACCACATATAGAAAAATGTAAAACTGTTTTAATTTGTTTATTTATACATGAAGCAGTCATTCGACGGTCTGTTTTAATCGAGAGTTTCGTCAGAATTTTCCTTACATATGTTTCATTATTATCATACTAATTGTAATGCTGTTGGAGTACTTTTTATGGTCATTTTGATATTAAGTCAAAACATCAATTGTTCTTCTTAATTTATGTGTGTTTTTTTAGCAACTACGACAATTAAAATAAAAACGGATGGAGTATATATAAATATATTTTAGTTTAAAATGATTTAGAAAAATAAACACATTCATTATTTAAACCTATATATCATTGTTGTATTTAAAACCATACCGACAGTTAGACAAAGAAAGTAGTACTAAAAGAAACTTGACGGTAAAGGAAACAATGAAATACCCTACCCAGCTTACGGCACAACCGCACAAACTTCAGGTTAGTTATACACCAAATCCTATTTTATTCACCATAATTAATAGAATTTTTTTATATTTAAAACGAAAAACCAACTTATAGAAAGAAAAAAAATCACCAATCAATTATTTTAAAATTGATGATTTGATGGTCTAATACTTACGACCATACATATATCATTCGGTAATTTTTTTATTTTTTTTCGAAAGAGTAAAATATTTCATAGTGGAGCTTTTACCCCACTTGTCTATTAATGTTGGACCAAACGATCGAGTAGGTTTACTATTTTCTTTTCACACAAATTGAACAATCAATCAATAACGAGATGTTTTTGCTTTATTAATTTTTATTTATTTCATGATTTTTTTTTCATAATCATTTTTATTTATTTATTTATTTATTACACGATTGTGGTATATCTGTTCATTAGTATTTAAAATACTAACACATTAATTTTTTTCTTAATTTTTGTGTTTGGATAATTTTTGTGGAATGAATTCATACCATATAATGACCTGCACTCAAGCCAAAACTGAGTTGGAATGCAAACAAATGTTTAGCGCATTAGCCGATTCGAATACGAGCTCGAATAATTCATTTTTTAAACGAATCAAGCTCGAATATAATATTTTGTTTGTTTAACGTCCAAACCATTGATATTCAACTCGTCTCATTAACAACATTATCTCTATTTTTTTTAATTTTTTTTTGGGAGGGGTTGAGGGAAAGGTGATTTCTTTATTGGGGGTGGATATGGGGATTCGAATTCTAATGAATTTCAGCGAATGCAATAGTTTTTACCACAAGCTCAAAATCAATCCCTCCATGCACTATCTCAAACTTTAATTTTTTCCATTTTTCATCCAAATACAGTTAAACCTCGATAAATTAATACCATCGGGACCAGGCAAAAATATTCGTTTAGATAGGTTATTTATTTATCGAATATTATTTTAAACCCTTTTGCCAAGTTGGGACCGAAGAAAATTATTAATTTGACGAGGTTATTCGTTTATCGAATATTCATTTATCGAGGTTTAACTATAGTAGTATATAACAATGCGACGGAACTAGAGGATGGCTAGTGTGGGACCAGCTCATCCGGTTTTTATTCTCGATAAATAAGAAACCATATATATATAAAATTCACTTCAATATATAATATAGTTAGTTGTTTTAATCCAGTGCACATGATCATACAAGAGAGACTTTATGGTGCAACGGTTGTAAGAAGGTTGTACCAAGTGGCATACATTAGAGCCTCTCATTTTCACTCTCTTTCACATAATACACTTTTATCGTGTGTGAGAGGTTAGAAATGAATGGTTGTAATGTATGCCACTTGGTACAACCTTGCTACAACGGTTGTATTATAAAATTTGTCATCATACAAACATAGTTCATTAGCTCACTCAACCACCAATTTCTGGTTCCGTGACTTGCGTCTCCGAATGCATGTTGTTACAATTATTACAATAATAGGTCTGATCCAAACGCATCTAATAACACCCTTTAGTTTTACCATTAGTTAGCAACTAGTCGACGGAACATAATCAATAAAAGCAAAAGAAAAGGTTGGAAAAAAACAACAAGGCGTGTTCACTACTTTACATGCACACGAATGAAAATGGTGGTACAATAAGTCTAAAAGGAGAAAGCATGGGTTAGCACACTTAGCAGGCAATGTCTGGAGCCACTGCACTTTTATTGTCTGTGAATTGAAGAAGATTATTATTTAGCATCAAGAAAAAAAACTGGCTGCTGGTCCATCGATTTTCCTGCCCACTACAACTACGTACATCATTTCATGTTTCCATCCGAAAAAGAAAGTTCACACGGTGGTTCCATTTTGGAAACTTTTCTTTTCTTTTCTTTTGGGATAAGGATGATGATAAGGGCCGGCACCTTTTTGCTTTACCTTTGCCCATTGTCGATCGCCAGATTTCAATTGCACAACAAAATAGTTGTTTGTTAATTATCTATTTTTCCGTTAGTTTAAAGTTGGGAACATATCATAATCCAACATGGTATCAGAACGGGAGGTTATGATCAAATCTATCATTATTGTCAACATTGTTTTCTTATACTAGTGTTGGGCATCTTTTTTGGCTTTATACGTCATTTATATGTATTTGTATGTCATGTTGATCACTCGGACTTGTTATAGGCCTATACGTTTGAGGAAACATATATGTTGAAATGTTGAGTCTCTTATAAGCCTACATTTGAAGGAGCGTGCTGAAGTGGCCTTGTGTGTCTTTTATATGCTTTTGTGTGTCATGTTGACTAATGTTTGTTATAGACCCACATTTGAGAAGGCGTGTTGAAATGTTTAACATATTAATTATCTACCTCCCATTAATTAGCTTAAGATTTTAGAGAGATAATAACTCAACAATAGTCATCACAAGTGATAGAGTTTATTTGTATATCATTTATTATATAATTGACACTTATATGTTTTAATGAATTATGCAAGATAATTAAATGCTTAAAAATATATTGTGTCACATGTTGTTGTTGCAATAATCAATTAGCCAAAAACTTTTTTTTTTAGGTGGATTGAGGGAAATGTCCATTTGTAATTATAAAATTAATAAATATGACACACTCATTTTTATAGTTGCAAAATGGACAAAAAAATCACACGGACAAAATTACCCCTACCCATTATGAACGCGCTTCTTCATGTTTGAATGTTGTTTATGAAGGTAGCGTCTTCACCTTCCTGATGCTGCTTTCTTTTCTTTTCTTTTTTTTTAATTTTTTTTAAACAATCGTAACGTTTGATTTAGAACTCCGATCGTCGATATTTTTTCACCAAAATTCATTTTTTTTGTTCTTCAATTTGAGCTCTCATACGATACCCTTCTGACGTGAATTTTAAAAGCCAAAAAAATATTTGTATTAACGGGAGCATTTTTTTTTATAAACGACCGTAACTTTTGATTTAGAACACCGAGCATCGAAATTGTTTCACCAAAGTTCATAATTTTTTCTCTCTTCATTTTGAGACATCATTTGATACCCTTTTCTATAGACCTTTATCCTTCACGCACCTGAGGTGGCCAAATGGTGTAACCGCCGGTTTTTCTAACCGTCGGTTTTTCAAACCGGCGGTTTGATTTGAAAACCGCCGGTTGCCGGTTTGGAATTTTATCACGGCCACGGTTTTAAAATTTCATCTTTTTTCTTTTCATTTTTATATAACATACAATAACAAATTATTATTATTTTAATATAATTATTAAAGCGAATGTAATATATATATTATTTTAAATAGATTTCTATTTTTTAAAAATAATTTAATATTGAGACAAAATATCACCATTAACATTGTGTAATACAATAATCTATCAAAGCATTATGGAGATGTAACTCCCGGGGTATCAAGAGAATAAAAGGTTAATACTATTGGATATAATCAAGTTGTTTATTTGTTTAATTTTTTTTTATTGCCGTTACATTACATGCATCCGTAAAAAGAAAAAAAAAAAAAAAAAAAAAAAACGTTGGGCCGGTTAAACCGGCGGTTCCGGCGGTTTTATGTTTCATCCGGTTTGAACATAACACAAACCGGCGGCAAACCGGCAAACCGGCGGTTATCCTTCAAACCCGCACCACATCAAACTTCATGAAAGATGTATGAAGCAGAAAATGCATTAAATAGCAGCAGCTCGCCTCATCAATAGAGAATCTAGGCTCCTCCATTTTTCTAAAGACAAAAAAAACACCAACACTGCCTCACCATTTGAATCAACAACCTTCAATCACCTAGACAAAACCACACCACAACAAATAATGGAATGCAAGGAAATATTAAAACCAAATAAATACACCATATGCCTGCAATAACACATTTTACGAAGAATACAAAGTGATATTAACAGTAACACGGTAACACCTTATCATCACAGTAACACACCAATTCTGTTTTTCTCTTCAACTTCTCAAAATACTTTTCAGTACTAATAACCACAGAAAACAAATATACATTGCATTTCTAACCCATTAATGACTGAAATATCATCATTAGTACGCTTCCGGATGTAAGGGAGGGGGTTTGAAGCACACTACAACCGATTCTTTTTTGAAAAAAAAAACATTGCAACATTGCATCTTTCTGTATATTTGAACAAAGTAGAAGAATGCAATAACATGAAGTCAATAAAAGTATTTAAAGTTTTTCAACCCTGAAACACTTGGTTCTCTGCTCCAAAATATGATTTTCAACCTTATTCTTGGCATATATATGGCTGAAAATCTCACAACACATAATGATATTAACAATAACATAGTAACACCCCCCAAAACTAGTGTATTAGAAATCTTAATGATATGAACCAAGTGAACAACACATTCAGTCTTCTTTAAAACATCATAGATGCATCCTTAAACCAACCCTTAAACTGGGGATCACCAATATTATCAACCACAACAGACTTACCATTATTTATGTTCTCAACAGAACTATTAGTTTCAGCTCCATGATTATCAAAAGAGTTGACAATGGTAGCTTCAATATCTACCATGGCAGCTTCAATACCTGCCTTGGGATTCCTCTCAACCCTAGTTGCCAGAGGAAAAGTCCCGACTCAATACGCAGATTCTAGAATTTTCAGAACTTGAAATGCTAAGAACAGTAGCATTCTGTAAATTTTATATACAGGGGGAAAGTAGACTAAAACCTAATTTTCTGTAAATTTTAATCCAATTTGTATTTTTTTGGTTGATTTAGAGAAGCCTTGAACTTGAAACTTTGGGAGGCAATGCTACTTGTTACCACTGATTTGATAATCAAAATTCAGAACTACTGCCTTGGCCAATATGCAAAACAACTGATTTGAACTGTAATCATCACCATATTTGAGCCTATAAAGATATTGATGATGCAACCCATACCTCAAATGAAGTCAACACCTTACCTCATTTACCAAAATCAACAATATTTAAGCTTACACAAGTAGGAATTAAAATTCACCATTCACATAAGATTAAGGCAGATTCTTATATTCTTCTCAAGAAAATTCCCATAGTTTGAATAAATTATGTAACTCTACAGATCACCAAAATGCTATTTCATATCCATTCCCGTAGCTTCTAAACATTAATAATTTTATGTCATTTACACTAAGTATCTCATAAATGAGACAGAAACAAATTAGTATTTAAATATATAGGAAGAACTAGTCAAAAAAAACTTTATACTTGCTCTTCTTCTCCTCCTCCAGCAAATTCTCGTTCAATTTAGGAGTTGGCAACTCATTCATCTCCCAAAGAGTGGCGGCGAGTTTTCTTGCAGAGATAGACTGAGACCTCCCAGTCCCACCACCATTGCTCCTCTGAGAGAAATTAGGAGAATCAACGGCGGCGGCGGTGGCAGAGGAGCTGCTGTAACGACTCAACAAAAAGATTTAAGCTTCGAATCGGCGGTATATACAGCGTCAACGGAGACATTTGTGTTAATAGGGATAGTTTAGTCCGAACGAAATTATTTTATCCTTAAATCAACAAAAAAAATACAACCTGGATTAAAATTTATATAAGGGAAAGTGAACTAAAACCTAATTTTATGTTATTTTTATTGGATTATGTAAAATAAATAACATTCAAATCATTTTGATTGAAAAAACAAATGAATATTCATTATTTTTAAAAAAACAAATGAAAAACTAGATTTGTCTGGTTTTTAAGGGTAAAAGCGTGAATATTCACTATTTTTTTTTTGAGGGCAAATATATTCACTATTTTAGAATCATGTAAAAATATGGATGTGTGTGGCTTTATAACGGTAAAAGCGTGAATATTCACTATGGTAAATTTTAAATTTTATAGCGATCCCGACCTACTGTATTATAAATGTTATGTATTTATGGATTTGCACTATTTTAGAATCATTCACTATTTTAGAATCATGTTGAAATCTAGATGTGCGTGGCTTTATGTGGGTAAAACCGTGAATATTGGCTCGTTTAAATTTGCAGCATAACATTTTCTCATTGCTCCTCTTGCCATTATATATTTATATATAATCTAGTAGCGTGTACAAATATATTTATATTAATTATTGTAATTATTAGAGAGTCGTAGAAAATTTCGATAGCTCGTATATATATACACCGTGTAACTCATTCATTCTAATTGTGAATATCAATAAAACGAAATATTCTCTTAATAAAATATATCTCAAACTATTAGCCAGCTAGAGCATACAGATAATGGGTCGTTTCTTCAGGGATTCCAAGAGGGAAGCGTCTACGAGCGAGATCCTGACCACATAGCTTCGAGATGGAATACACGATCTTCCGTGTGTGGAAATTGTGTGGTCTAGATCTTTGTCATGCGTAGACGCCCCATAATAAGGAGTCCCTATGATAGAATTTTCCACAGATAATTACAAACGGTGGAAAATGTTTAAAGTGATGAGCATACGTACGTGCATACATATTTAATAATGAATAATCATTGATCAGTCTATTCATTGACCAACAGAAAACGAAATGAAAGATACACATAATTAAACATAATCATATATAGTTTGACAAACTTTAATTATTCTTCTGTCCTAATTTTCTTATCTTGTTTATGAAGAATTAATAATGA
Organism: Gentiana straminea; assembly: GCA_036785695.1. Taxonomy (NCBI): domain Eukaryota; kingdom Viridiplantae; phylum Streptophyta; class Magnoliopsida; order Gentianales; family Gentianaceae; genus Gentiana; species Gentiana straminea. The sequence continues at coordinate 12,739,139 of JAVUPR010000266.1, read as the reverse complement.
TTTATAATTAAAACCATTTTGACCATTGCAAAGAAAAAATGTTTCCCTTCAACAATTTCGAGGTCTTGTTATCGAGAACAAACGAAAACTTATTTAGCAAGTCTTCCATCGTTTTTTTTTTTTTTTTACAAGCAAAAAATTATACAAATTGTATTATAGCTTCCATATATAAAAATGATTACAAGAACTGAAATAATATATATAATTTAACACGTATATTTGTTATGATATAGGATTCATAGATTGATATATATTGAGTGGCATGGATAATAACAATACTTGTTGCATAGTTATTAGTATATATTTTATTTGTTTTGATATAAATCTATTCAAATAAATTTTATATATTTTAATCGTATCAGTAGCAATTCGACTAATGTATTTTATGTATCCTAGACAATATTTAAAAAAAAAAATGGACGACTATCATTTGAATTTTTTAGTTGATTTTACGTTATTTTACTTTTTCCAAAATAAATTCCTTTTATTGTCCAAATTGACCTTCCCTACAACCTAAAATATTAATGGAACGTCAGTCACAGTTTAAGTGTTTGGATTCCTTTGTAACGGGCTCTTAAACATTTTGATCGCTACGCAGACCAAAAAACACGAGTAACTCACTCTAAAATCTTCCATGCTTTCAACATTATTTTTCTCTAATTAAACGCTTTCGATCGATTAAAAAAACATTACGGTTGCTACATCTCCTGCAGTGTGGCAAAAATACTATATCCCATTGACCATTGTCATAAAGTGACATTTCTTCTCTATTTTAGTCCTTAACTGTTTGGATTATGAGTAAAAGGAGGACAAGAAAAGAAGAGAGATTCGGAAGGATTTAAGTAAGTTTGACCGTTTGATAATTTTTAGATGAAAAACATGGATTGGGAAGGAGAGAAGCTAAAGAAAATTTCTCAAAACACGGTTCTTTTCCTTCCAAATTAAGCTAGTATTGGGAATATTGATTCTTCATCCGGTTCAATCTATACACTCTAAATATATTTATTTCACAATCTCTTCTTCTTTTTTTTTTTTTTTTTTTTTTTTTTGTCGTTGTCTTCTATTTTCTTTCTATCTATTTTCTTCGATCCAAACAGAATTATCACTTCCTTCTATTCACCCTCGTCACATTTCCTTCTTTTGATATTTTTTACACACTTTCCTTTTCTACTTTGACCTCTTTACTCCTATTTTTAATCTTTCTACTTTTATTTAAATTTCCTTTACTATTCAAACTCTTTCTCAAATCCAATTTCCTCATTTTATCATCAATGACAGATTCAAATAAATTAAGATGTTATTGCAAGAAAAGTTAATTAAGTTAAACAACACAAAAACTGTATTGAGATTAAACTCAAGACCTGACCGCGAGGGCTTCTCACCGATTGAATCCCTTGCCACCATCACTAGATTACTGAGTAGAAACTTTCATTCTTGCAAATTTACCTTTATCAATCGTGAATGTAATAGATCGGCTGATCTACTTCCTAATTTGGGGTTTTCATTAAATACGAACTCGCCTAATTTTTATAATGGGTTTTCATTTTTTATAAATACGAACTCGAAATCCGATAATTGTTATAATTTCGGGGAAAAAATCCCCCACTAACTCCCCCCTAACTCTATTCTCTCAGCTTGTTTAGGTGACTTAATATGAATTCTCCTTTTTACCCTCAAAAAAAAAAAAAAAAAAAAAAAAAAAAAAAAAAAAAAACAGCACAAAAAAAAATGTTGAAGAAGCCGATTTGAGTTCATGATGGAATAAATTTCACATGGTTACTTGCAAGTCAATCTACATGTCAATTTCATTACCATGAGATTGTGTGGTCGTTTTGAGTTAGATGGATGTTGACAATATTATTATTTAGATGTTAGGATATAGTTTTTTTTTATTCATTTAATTGAGTTTCTATAATTTAAATATATATTTATCCTTAAATAGCCTTGTAACTTGTAATCCTTCATCATTTATCATCAATGCAATCTATTAAATTTCTCTAAATTGAGATTTATTTTTCTTTCTAAATGATTACTGTGATTCTTGACAAATTGTACACAATCTGAATAGTTGGTGATTGATTAATGTGCCAAATCATTCAGCCCATCATATTTATTCCTTTTTGGAGTTATTTCTTTAGATTTTTTTTTACAAACGATCAACCATAATATAATATTGGTAGTACGCTAAATCATTTTAACATGTACATTAATTTATATATAACAAACTAAACACTTGATCATTGCCTAATAATATATATATATAAACCGCTTATATGTAACAAATGACACAATATTTTCTTATCTTATATTATTGATTATGATATATAGGTTGCGTCATAAGAGATTTTATGGTGCAATAATTGTAGGAAGATTGTACCAAATGATATACGTTAGAACCTTTCATTTTTGCTTTCTTTCACATGATACACATTTATCGTGCGTGAGATGTTAGAAATGAATTATAATATATGTCATTTAATGCAACTTTAATATAACGGTTGTATTGTAGAATTTGCATCATCATAACCAATAAGTCTTACACGAGTATTAATCATATAAAAACATGTTGTGCCACTAATTGTGTCTAAGTAGCTATCGCAATAATATAACCTTAAAATTAAGGGAATCCCAATTAGTCAATAGTCAAACACGTCATTGTGAAGGTCACGTTAGTTTATATTGTTGGATCACTTAATCTGGGATTCAACGCATATACTACTTCCGTTTTAAAATATAAATCATCTTATATTTTTTATTTTGTTTTATAATATAAGTCATTTTACATTACAATGCAACATTTATTAGTTTTTCTCTATCTTATCCCTAATTTATTATCAATCTAACCACTTTTCATTATTTACTACCTCCGTCCCACAAAATGTGTCCACTTTTTGTTGGACACGGAGATTAAGGAAATAATTAATGTGTTATATTTTAAGAATAAATAGACAAATATACCCTTATCTAATCATAAATGCTTGTTTTGGAATATGAAATGATTATGGAAAATTAAATGTTAAAATAGGGGTATGATTGGAAAAAATGTATTTAATGATGTATTGGAAATTTAAAGGGACACTTTTTATGGGACAATTCATTTTTCCGTTATGAACACTTTTTGTGGGACGGAGTCACGGAGGTAGTATTTAACAACTATTGCATTAACTACAGTCAAAAGACATTTTAGACATTAACCATCAAATATATGACATTCAATTATTTTTTTTAATGTATGAAAAGACATAAGATGACTTATATTTTGAAATATAAAAATTCTTAGACACATGCTTGAGTTGGATGACCACCCCCATGTTAGTAGGACCCCAATTAATTAATTAATATTCTAACACCCCAAGAAAAGATGCTTTATATTAAAAATTAGGGGCTAACGTCATACATACGTCCATGTGAAAGATGCCATACATTTCTAACCCAAATAGTTTAATTAGCTTGACCGATATTTGGTTTAAGAATGTTTAGAGATGTTACATTTTCATTTATCTCTGTTATGTCATGTTAAAAAGCATCAGGTAATAATTTTATAAATTTGCATAAGAGTTATACTTTGTATGTATCACCCAAATTGAATTTCGATTAATCAGATTAGTTGATCTGAGATACCGATGATTTTGAATTTTTTTAAAATGAGGTTAATTCTATATATTTTTACCAACTATTAATTTCATAATGTGTTAGAAATTATAAGTCAAACAACATATGAGAGAAGATTTCTGAATCTGAAAATCTAAGCCAAAAACTAAGTTTTTTAGCATGAAATGTTTTACGTGTTAGCATGTCTTGTGACTTGTGCAGGGGCGGCGCCACCTTGGAAGAAAAGGGTCACTTGACGCTCAAAAGTAAAAAAAAAAAAAAAAAAATCTATATATATTATACACGATTTAAAATTTTTATATATTAATATCTACCTATTGACCGGCTAAATTTTTTAAATATTTGTCCTTGACCCATGGTTATACATATATTTTTTATATAATGTATTAAAAATTTATAATACGGTATGTCTTTCTCGATCTCTGATCCGTGTCACATAATTCTTCCAGTCCCTGCTTGTGAGGGTTTTTTTTTTTTTATTTCTTGATGCAATTGTTGTTTACCACTGATTAATTTCAATAGGACCAGCATTAATTTGGGTTTTGATAACCTACGTCCAAGACCGCTTATGATCAAAATCTCACAAATTTTACTATGATCTAGAACTAAATCTCTTTCGTTTCGAAATAACTGAAGTAGTTGTCAAAAAGATTCGTTTCAATATAATTGAGGCTGTTATATTTCCAATGCAGTATTTATTATGTTTTTCTACATCTACCTTTATTTATTAAGGAGTGAGAGAATAAATACAACTTTGCATTAATTATAGACTAAGGGTTTTTTTAGTCATTTTGGCATTCAAATTAAAGCATTAACTCACATCCTTAATATGCATGTTTTTTTCAACCGCCTCAGTTATTTCGAACGGATGGAGTATTTGGTAAGAGATTCTGGTGTGTCTAACCAATAAGATTTAATAGATTTTTGGTGGACTCTTATGTGTTAAACAAATATCCAATCATATTTTTTTAAACTGATGACATGGTTGCCCAACAAATATATTGATCAATGACCACCATAAAATTATGGTCGGAATCTAGCTTGGTCTGATTATCTAAGTCATCCTTCATGCACAAAAGTGCTTTGCCTCCTGGGGCACATCCATAAGAGTCGTATTAGCTCTTATTACTTGAGTTCCTAAACCTCAAGTTATACCAACGTGGGAGAATGGAGTGAGGTTCTCTATTCAACTTCATTCTCTTACAACTTTTTCAATCAACTTTAAGCATTAATTTTGTATTTACCCGATATCCGAATCGAGTGATTTCTAAAGGTAAACCTCGTATATTCCGTGAATAGTATTTTTAGATGCAATAAGCTCCCGGTGAATCATCCCAGAACGTATCCGAAATTTACGCTAAAGTTGATTGTTTCAACACATGTTTCAAACCTCCGTTTAATGAGATTTGGCTTATATCTCCAACTAAATGATAGGGGAAAAAATTAAGGACCAAACAATTGAAAACTAAAATCATAAGACATACATGCACATATAATGCAAAAATTCCGTACCATATATATTCAACATTTTGTCGGTGACAGTTTACCTCCTAGAGTGTACATACAATACAATATACTACTAACATATATTCTTACAAAAATACTCCTTAATTAATGATACATACATATGATTCTCAGCAAAAAATCTACAAACGTACTTTCTTATTGTACATATATTATATTATATTATATATAGTTTACGAGTCTCTACGACACATTACATAATTCGAACGTTTTACTTTTATCCTTTTTATAAACAGGTTCCTAATTAATATCCTGATGTATATAAACATATATATATATATATATATATATCTACTATACTACTACTACTTATAGTAAATTAAAATCCATTTAATTTGATTCCATTAAATCAATATTATAAGGGACAAAAACAGCATTTTGATCTTCTGAAGAAACCATGAACTCGGATGCAGACCAAATTCTTGCAGCTTCGTTTAAGTTGGAACCTAATTTTGAGGTTGGTGCTTCGTTGCAGTCCGCAAAATACTTTCCGCTTACATTCCTCAGCCTCGGATGTGTAGCTACGTAGCAAGTCGTTGCAGCTGCCTGCGTTATGCAGTATAGATGTATTCGGTATTAAGTTTTGATGAAATAATAAAGTACGTTTATCGGAAATGAAATTAAGTTAAGATGTATGAAAAAATTAATAGATTCGTTTTGTAATAAATCCTTCCAGTTTACTACTATAACTTTACGCATGCATGTGTTATGTATGTATACATGGCACGTGGGTATATATATATATATATATATATATATATATATATATATATATATATATATATATATATATATATTCAAAGGATTGTACCTGAGGGATGGTCTTGAGGAGTTTAGAAGCCAAAAAGAAAACCAGATCTGCACATAATAAACATTTATTCTTGTTTTTAGTCAGATTTTGTACATTTAAATACAGACAGCAAGACAACCACATCATAAACGAATACGCTAAATTAAAGATTAACTTGAATGATACATGCAACTAAATCATCAGAGAAGTCATAATATGATATGAGAATGAGGTCTCTTAGGATATAGCAATGAAAATCGTATTCAAATAAATGCTTTATCTCTTATCGAAAGTATCTCATTTCAGGGAAATTCTTATGTAGATAGTCCTTATTTAACCGCCCCGGGGATGATCGATATGTGTACAAAAAGACAAAACATGTTTTTGTCTCTTTTACACATGATGATCATCCAACGGTACAGTCCAATAAAGACTCCCTACAGTAGAATCTTCCCTCATTTCAATAATATTATTAATGAAGTAAAACAAAATTAGTTTAAACTATAAATGTATCATAATTGAGTGATCATTTAGTATGGCCTATTAAAATAATAAATATATAAATAAAATAGTAGTACATGCATATATACCGGTGATAAAGCCTTCTCGTTCTCTGGTGAGTCTGGTCCTTACAATGCCCGGATGTACACAATTCACTGTCACATTTGCCCCCATTTTCTACAACATTGACCAGACATAAATATTGTGGACACTTTTGCCCCAAATTATTTCATATTTATATATAAAAAAGATATTAATGCAAAGCTTGATAGAAAAGATACCCCATGCATTTTATTACATAGTTGTAGTAAAAAGTCAAAAAAGCAACATATTTCACTTTTTCTTACGAATAACATATCATGGCAGTTGTGATAATAATTGTCTGCCATACTATAAATAAATAAAATAAATAATTGAATAAATGTACTACCTGGAGCCTCTGAGCAAGTTCCTTGGTATGAAGAACATTAGCAAGCTTCGAGAGAGCATACGCACGTGTTGCATCGTAATTACTGTTTCAGTTTCCACACATTAATTTTGCTTTCATTAATTAATATTCCATCAATTATAAAAGTCAAACCTATAGATAATGATAGTACGTAGTCAATAATCACTCGGATAATAACATGTATTTAAAACTCAAGAATTCCAATTTAATTTTATAAATGGTCTCACTAATTTTTCATTAAAGTGACAATAACATTAGTGTTCTTTTAGTGAAAAGTGTACAGTAAAATGAACAAATCATTTCTAATTAGTAAAAGCACCTCTTTACCCCACTTGTGTCGTTATGTCAGCCATTTTAGTATCAGTAACTCCGTTTCTTTTTTCTTTTTTTTTTTGGAGGTACAGTAACTCCATTTTAAAAAAACACCATTATGAATTTTAAGTTTAGTGTTTACATAAACAATCAATTATTCCTTGACTATTCAGGACAAAAAACATAATCATTTTCCGGGTTCACTAATTGATCTTTCACCACATGTGGATTTGACATGTTCTAGAGCATTTTTCATTTGAATATTAATAATGGGAAATTTAGAAAAATATACTTTAAAAGAATAAAATCCCAGAAAATATGCTTTAAAAGTTAACGTTGAAAAAGAATGTCAAGTAAATGCACGCGTGCCATAATAATGACGCTAGCAAACCGAAAGAAACATAGTTTTCCAATATTAACTTTTGAAGCATATTTTCAGGAATGTTATTCTTTTGGAACATATTTTTTCAAGTTTCCCTTGAATAATCTTATTAGCATAACAATTTTATATGTATTAATAATGTATAGTATCTAATAAAAACGTTGTTTTTTTTAAGAGAAAGAAAAATATAATAAATGTTTAATTTAATATTCTAAAAAAAAATTTAGAACATCAAAAGACTTTGATATCATATATAAGACGAATGTAGAATGCTACGAATAATAAAATTTGACTAGAAGAATACAATAAATAAATAAGAGCACCTTTTGCTTTTTGTAATGGAACCCAGATAAAGAAGCATGTCGCCGGCGAACCAGCTGTGGATGCTTGACGACACGTTGACTATTCTTCCTTGAACTCCGGTGGTTTTTGCAGTCTCCATCATCTTCTTAAGTAACAGCTTTGTCAACAAATAATGACCTATATTTTTATATTTATTAATAATCATATTTCAGAGAAAGTCCCATTACATATACACAGCTACTGTGTCAGGGGTTTCTTTTTTACAGTAGTAATTAATTAATAATTGCTAAACACGTTACCTAAATAATTGGTAGCAAATGTCATCTCAATTCCATCTTCTGAGATAGCATGCTCATGTGTAAATTTTCCAGCGTTGTTTCTGCATATTATAATTTTACTCACTGTTGCTATTTAAATAAATATTAACAATTGATGTCTGTTACGGGTGGATAGAGGAATTTTTATCCGGTAGAGCCATGGGATTTAAAATTATATTTTTTATTCAGAAATTTGTTTTTGTGATGTAAATCTAAAACTATCCTTTAAAAAAAAAAAAAAAAAAAAAAAAAAAAACCGACATTGTGTATAATATGTGTGTGTGTGTGTGAAATTTTGAAAGAAATACGTACATGAGAAGATTGAGCGGTAAGTGGAGGGATTCGAACTCAGCTACGAAATTTCTGACAGAGTTAAGTGAACTCAAATCCAGAGCCATGACAACTATCTCGGCGTTTGGGTTTTCCGACAGGATACGAGCTTTTGAATCCTCGGCGGCTTTGACGTTTCTCGCCGGAAGGATTAGCCTCACTCCCCGTTTCGCCAACACCCTCGCCGTCTCCGCCCCTATCCCCGACGTCGCACCTGCACATATACACAAAAAAACTTTAAAATATTTATAAATATTTACAAATTTAAAATAAAAGAATTTTGTAGAAAAGTAATAGCTGGTCTAGTGTTTTCTCTTAAATCCATCAGTAAATTGAAAGCTGTAAATAATGAGGAATTCGAAAACATATATATTTTCACTTAATTGTGCATGGGAAATTAATTAAGGTAACGGTTGAGAAAATGAATTGACACCTGTGATGATGGCGGTGGTGGTGGTTGGGAGATGATGTGGACGGCGGCAAAACATATCGGTGACCTTCTTCGGCGGTAGTTTTAGAGCCATAGCCGCTTGGTCCGGCGGAGCCAAGTAAGTACTTGACAGTTTGTAGCATCTTCTGCTTCTCACTTAAAAGTGCAGTGCATAGAGAGAGATGGTTCCAAATGGGATAGAGTGTGTATATATATGCTATATATATTTTAGACTCACTCCAATGGTTCACTTGATGAACACTTTAAATAGGTAAAAGTGTATCTTTTCACATTTGATGCTTATAATGACACTCTTTATACTTACTTTATCTTGAAATTTCTCTATACCTTTCTTTAAATATAGAGTACATGGTAGAGTGACCACACTCTCTTTTCCCGTGCAAATTTAGTGTTTTGCTGGCAAGGAAAAATTGTTGGAATTTAAAAGTGACAAATAAGAATATCTACCTATTTTTCTTAAATATTATAATATATAATAATAAAATTTCAAATAATGTAACAGAAATAGAAAGGGAATAAAAACAAATAAGAGGGTTTTTTTTTTATTAATGTTACTTATAGCAGCAAACGTATTTTTAGCAGTTCATCTGAAAGCTTGATGAAAACCGAAATAGAAATAAAGTAAAAATGTATTGGATATTGATTGTATAATTTTGTTTGTTAAATAAAATAAGAAGAAGGGAAAAAATGTTTTAAGAGGATTGTATAAAGGGTGTTTGTTGGAATAGATTGATTTATAAAATGTTAAAAAAGTGTAACTGAAACGAAAAACGATGTGTTTAGAGTGTGGTTTAAAGGAAAACCATTGGGGTGAGCCTTAAGTAGGAGTGTGTATATACGGGATTTTGTATGTATAAAATTAAACGGTAGTAATACATACACAATATATTTGTGCACTACACATGATCCATTATGATGAGATCTAAATCAATTGATGTGTCCCACTTATTATTAATGGTAAGATCATGTTTAGTGACACATGTTATGCACAACTGTCTTGTGTATGTATCATTTTAAAAATAAAAAAAAAAAAAAAATATATATATATATATATATATATATGGAAAATGATATGTGCACTACACTTTTGTGTAGTGCACAAACAGCTATATGTGTGGTAGCCCTTGATTAAAGTGATCAATTATTTTTTGTGATGGGCCCCAACAGAATATGTGGTGTTGATTGTGTTGTGTAGGCATTCGTAGCAGAAGCCCTATATGGTGTCATATCCCTAAAATGAAGATAAAAAATAGAGTTTACTCCAAAATAGCTTCCACAGCAGAGTCACTATTCATATTTATTTTTAGGAATATGAACAGTGCATCCCTACTTGTGGGGATCCACTATTCACGTCCCTAAACATATCTAATTATAAAAAATTATAGGGATAGAGATAGAGATGCTGCTGGAGTGAAATAATAAATATTTAATGTGTATGAATAGGGTTGTGAGGTAGAATATGTGTTATTTAATATTATTTGAAATGTTATAGGAATAAGGATAGAGATACTGTTATGGATTATTTTGAATTGAGATGTTGTAAAATAGGGATGTAATATTATTTTAGGGATAAAAATAATGCACCTAATAAGAGTGTCCTAAGATGTTATGATTGAAAGAGTAGTGGATGTATCACTACTCTATATAGATATATATGGAGGCTACTTTTGGGGTAGTGGGATTAAATTACTGCAATGTCGAGCAGTGTAGCAGTAAGAGTATGGTAGTAATTGTAGCAGTACCTATCCTACCTAGTCTGAAACCAGAGTAATTACCTCAATCTTATTTGTCGGGATCCTTTTTTTTTTTTTTTTTTTTTTTTTTTTATTTTTTTAATGATCGGAAAATGAACACACACGGAGAGGATGAATAGATTATAGTATTGAATTCTAAGACACGTAGATTGTGTTGTTTTTAAAAACATGTTTTGCACTAAGTGTCGTTAAATGTAACTTTCGAAATCTTTTTCAAAATATGATCAAAGGTGTTTAATTTGAACAAAGACCAAAGAAATTCAATATATTAGTGATGATGCTTATTACTTTGATGATATATGAAGGTTGCAATTTGATGCCTATTTTTATAAGCAAGTCCCACCATTTCACGGCAACATCTTTTTCACATTGCAGAAGTATATATATTCATTCAGTTTGAGTCATTTTATTACGCCAACATTCGTCTGAAGTGCAACTTGAATGTAAACGATTATTACAACATTTAATGTATAAAATAAATATCTATGATTTATAAAATATATTTTTACACAATTAATAATAGTGTTAAATATATATTAGTTAACATATGTCACATCATGATCAATGATATAAGAAATCGAATTGACTATGATATGATCTGGATGTCATACACGTGACATTCCTAAAACCTTTTGTTGGGCCAACCCAGACCTAGCATGCTATTGGGCGCCCTTCTCAAAGGCTTCGGCTAAGGCTTTACCGACCTCATTGCAGTCGTCTTCAGAGCTTATGTCGATAGCTCAATTTGGTTCACACACTCAACAAGTATCATTTTAGTTCGGTACATGCTACTTGCAACTCTCGACAATCTACATGGCACATGGTGCGTATGGTCTCACAATACCGGCTTAATGAGAGGCTCATCCAGATCGCTCAAAATCAACACAAAACAAATTGTCCCCAAACTCAATGGACGGTTATGAGTCGTAAAAGAAAAAATTCTAAGTTGCACTATTCGCTATGCACTGAACTGGAAAATTCTTAGTCGCGCTATTCACTGCGCACCGTGTTAATTGGATTACAAGTGTACAAGAACAAAAATACAATTTTGACAAAATACAAATTTGTCTTTATAACGGGCCAAGTTGAACATCAACCCAAAGGGTCCTCCACCACCACGTTTTTAAGATTAGTGAATGATGTAAATAGAGATGTGACTCATTGGTTAGTGTATTCAGACCACTTTAAAATATTTTCTAAAAATGGGTTACTATATACGTGATACAAGCTCTACAGTTCAACTAGGCTAAATTGTCAGTACAACACTCACACCTTTCAGCCATAGAGCTACGTACCCCTAGCTAGAAACCGATTTTGTCTTTTTATACACATATCATCCATTCATCAGTTCAATACACCTAGGCCTAACTACAGAAAATTTTATAATACAACCGTTGTATGAAGATTTTGCCAAGTAACATAACTACAACATTTCATTTCTAATCTCTCATCCACGATAAAATTGTATTATATAAAATAGAGTAAAAATAAAAATACCGTAAGGTATGCTCATCGATACAATATTTATACAACCGTTGCATCATAAAATTTATCGCTAGGAGAATTACTAGCGATTTGACAGTTTGATATGGATTTTGGAAAGCAAGGTACACAAACAGCATGTTGCCTCAAATCAATAACAGGGACTAATTAATACCACTAGTACTATTGTTCTGTTTCCGTGTAAATTTGACAAATTGAGGATGACAAATACGGGAAGGTTTGTTTGTTTGTTTGTTTGTTTTTTTTTTTTTTTCAAACACGATCATTTTTATTCACAAAATAGAAGTTAAATAAGTAGTATGTTTATGGTTTGGTTGATGGCATTATTGCTCCCTCCGATTCGAAATATCATTAAAAACACTTTTATTAAGAATGTGATTTAATGTTATGACTTTAAAAATATAATGATTAAAAAATCTTTATGATATAATTAATGATGTCTTTTTCTTAATTACTTACCTTGTATTAAATAAGAGTAAAGTAGGAAAATTAGCAATAAATACTGCTTTGAAAAATATTCTACAGCTTAGTTATTTTGAAACAAAACTTTTTAAGAAATGTCAATTATTTTGAAACGAAGGAGTATATGATTTATATAGGAAAAGCAAATGAAAAAAAATTTAACATAAATTTTAGATTGTTTATGGAGCAAATCCTAGTTGATGGTCCATATAACCAATAAAATATCCAAAAGTTTTGATGATCCTTTGTTTCTAAAATTAAAATAAAAAAATAAAAAAAAAAACCTACTTTTCCGTTCGGAAAAAAAAAAAAGAAGAAAAATATTTTTTCAAAAAAATCATTGACTATAATTGATAACTTAATGGTCTAAAAGTTAATTCAAGACTAACATAGAATTAGTAGAAATTTAAATATATAACGAGAAAGTTGTGTTTTGTTTAATGGCGCATGGAGCTGATTAATGAATCAATCATTTATGAGAGAGAAAATTGGAGTATTTAATCTTTGTCACTCATTAGTAGTATAATTTTGTTTTGTATGACTGCAATTTTTCTTGTGTATATACAACTAATTTAAGCTTTCGTAAGATGATATTATCATATTTTTCAGGTTAAAACGATATCGATCATGTAAAATTAATATAATTCCATTTATTATCAATCCTCAAAGGAGGTGCGGCCAGGTTACAATCGTGTGAAAATCTCAAAAAACTAAATTAAAACACTATTTGTAAGGAAGTGCTACTCTATGTCCTATACAAGTCGTAAATTCCTTGCTCGCTCCACGATAGTCGATATAACACAAAGGCAGGTGGCCTTTCCTTGTTTTTGCCATGTACGATTTTATTTTGCCACATCCATATAATTCCATTTAATCACATATGTTATTAGTGATATTTTAAGACAAAATAATATGTTGATTGGACTTCAACACATGTTATCGTATTTTCATTCTACTTCTACCAAACTCAATTTTGATTTGAATGGTAGAGACTAGAGAATTGATCTAAATACACACAATGATTTATATGATAACACATATCCCTTGAGTTTGATAATCATTAACCACCCTAAAATTTCCGTGGTTAACTGTTAGGTTATTTCAACTGCTCACATTATAATGTAATATAATATGATAAATTTATCGGTTGTTTCTAATTCATTCTCCAATATTTTTTTATTTTTTATCTGTTATTTTGGTCTTCTGTGTGGTGCTTGTCTTTATTTTTTTCAGTTCTATTTTAATATTTATTATTAAACGAAAAATAAAAATACAAACGGCTTTGAATGAAAAAAAATCTACGTATATTCCAGTTAGTATCTTAGTATTATGTCATTATGCACTTATGATACCGTCCAAAATATGTGTTAATCAGAAAGCATTAGTTGTTAATTAGACCCTCCCCTCTGAAATAAAAAATAAGTAAAGTTAATCAAACCTGAGGAAAAGGGAAACAATAAAAATAAGAAAAAGTTAATGAGACATTTAAAGGGAATAAATGGGACGGGATGATTGCCAGAGCAAATTTCATCCATCCTATCCTCTCCGTCGTACCTCATGAGTCATGATTCATGACCACTAACCAAAGCACACCGCACGAGTACCCATTACAACCCACTACACCATCACGCGCGACGACCCACCTCATATTTAATCACCATCGCCACCACCCTACCATCACCGGTCACCCTTGCATACACGTTACTATACACCGCACCATCATATTGTATAGTCATAAACAGGGTCGGGAATTTTTCTTGACCGGAGAGACCGAGCCGGACCACAATCCTACCTATATATAATTGTGTAGAAGGATGTAATAAAACAACAACTCAAAAATCAATATAGCCGCACTGTTCTTCTTCTTCTTCCTGAAGCTTTTACGCTTTAACATGGTATCAGAGAGTGCATTACGATCCAATTTCGGGAAAAAAAAAAAAACGAATCTATTATGGCGGATGAGAAGAAGCTTGATCCGTTTTATTTGAGTACAAGTGACAATCCAGGTGCGTTGATCACCCCAACGCAATTTAACGGCGATAATTATGATGAATGGTCAAGGGACGTTCGTGTGGCCTTGAGATCGAAACGGAAATTCGGCTTTGTGAATGGAGCAATCTCCAAGCCGAAAGAGGAAGAAAAACTAGAAGATTGGTATAGGGTGCAATCGATGTTGGTTTCGTGGATTAAGAATACTCTTAATCACAAAATCCGGCCGCTGTTCAGTGGTTATGAGGATGCGCAGGAGCTGTGGGATACTATACGATCATGGTATAGCATAGTGAATGGCGCTAGGGTTTGCCAACTCAAGAAGGAGTTAGCAGAGTGCAAACAGTTGAAGGATGAACCGGTTGCAACATATTATGGTCGGATAAGTAAGATATGGGATGATTTATCGACTATTACGGTGATGCCAAGTTGCAAGTGTAACAAATGCACCTGCAAAGTAGGAGATGAATTTCAGCGTTTGGCGATGGAGGATCGATTATTTTGGTTTTTACTTGGTTTGGATTCATCCTACGCTGCACTTCGATCACGGTTATTGAATTTGGATCCTTTACCATCGGTTGACAGAGCGTTCCAGAGCATATCCCAAGAAGAGCGTTTAAACAAAACTGGGGGACTGGTTCGAGATGATCGAGAAGCCATGATGGCGTTCAAAGTACAAACGGAGTTGAAGGAAAAACGCAAAGCCGAAAATGCTAAAAAAAATTGTAAGCACTGTCAAATTTCTGGACATGATGACCTTGGGTGTTTTGAATTAATAGGGTATCCGGATTGGTGGGGTGACCGCCCAAGGGGGGGACGTGGTGGTGCCCGAACAGGAGATGGCCGAGCTGCTGGTGGCCGGGGCAGAAGCTCCAATGGCGGACAACAACACAACAGCAGCGGCTCAAGTGCTGGAAATTATAGGGGAGTTGCACATAAAATCAAGGCCAATCACACTCATACTGGAAGCACTACAGCTGCCCATGGACATCCAACAACTTTGGAGGAATCTGGTCTTACCAATTTAACTCCGGAACAATGGAACGCGGTCCTTGATGTGTTAAATTATGCCAAACCACGGGATCGTTTAAATGGTGAGAAATTGTGGATTGTTGATACAGGTGCAACACACCATGTCACCGGTGTGTTTGAGCAATTGATTTATGTACATATGGTGCGTAATTGTCCCGTTACGTTACCGGATGGAACTACATCACATGCCACACATAAGGGAGATTTGTTTTTGCCGGGTGGTCTTAAATTGCATAATGTGTTATTTGTTCCCAAGCTTGACTGTAGCTTAATATCTGTGTCACAATTGATGGATGATTTTAATTGCCGAGCTGAATTTACGTCTACCTTATGTGTATTGCGGGACCGAATGACGAGGAGGGTGATTGGAGTGGGTGAGCGTGATGGAGGACTTTTCTATTTTCGGGGAGTACCTAAAGCACGTGTTATGGCAGTTTCAAGTAAGGACTCGGTTCAGTTGTGGCATAAGCGATTAGGACATCCCTCAGAGAAGGTTTTGAAGCATTTTCCTCGTTTGTTTGGTTCCGATAATTTTAATAAAAATTGTGATGTTTGCTTCCGTGCAAAACAACATAGGGGACATTTTTTTTAATAGTAATAAGCGAGCTAGCAAACTTTTTGAACTCATACATTGTGATTTATGGGGTCCATATACGACTCCATCTACGTGTGGTGCACGTTATTTCTTGACAATTCTGGATGATTTTTCTAGATCGGTTTGGGTTTATCTTGTTTATGATAAAAGTGAAGTTGCAACTTTATTTTTGGACTTTATGGCCATGGTGAGTAGGCAATTTGACGGTAGAATTTTACGAGTTAGAAGCGATAATGGAACGGAATTTAAAAAATTATCGGATCAATTTCGAAAGGATGGCATTATATTTGAAACGTCTTGTGTAAACACGCCACAGCAAAATGGTCGTGTCGAGCGGAAACACCAACATATTTTAAATGTTGCACGGGCACTACGGTTTGAAGGTCACTTACCACTAACATATTGGGGGGAGTGTGTTTTGGCGGCTTGTTTCTTGATAAATCGCACTCCTTCGCGTCTATTAGATTATCAAACACCATATGAATGCTTGTTTGGGAAAACTCCGGATTTTGATATGATAAAAGTGCTGGGTTGTCTTTGTTATGCACATAATCTACATCATAAGGGCGATAAATTTGCTAGTAGGAGTCGTAAATGTGTGTTTTTAGGTTATCCCTTTGCGAAGAAAGGTTGGACTGTTATGGATTTGGAAACAAATGAAACATTTGTCACTCGCGATGTCCGGTTTTGTGAAAATGAATTTCCTTTCGCTACGTCATCCGCAAATAATTCCCAGCCACGGTTGTTAGAGAGGGCCGAGTGTCTTCCAACGTGTGATAATCCTGTGCCTATTGATAGTGAGTCAGAAGATGATGAGCCGCTTCCTCTAGCTCGTATGGAAAGTGAGGAGGAAATTCATGTCCCTAGTGGGGAGAGGGCCGAGGCGTCTACTACAAATGATGGGGCTGTTTTGGGACGTGGTAAACGTGCTCGGGTGCCTAATACGCGTTATCACGATTATATCACTTATATGCAGGTTGATCAGCAAAGTCCTCCCGCACGCCTATCCACTCGATCGTCCTCTTCAGGTAGTTTATCTCCGCTTACATATTTTGTAGACCGTTCCAAATTTTCTGACACACATCGCAGGTTTGTTGCTAATGTGGCAACCGGTACTACACCCCGTAACTTCAAAGAAGCCATGAAATCCCCTGGTTGGCGCCAAGCTATGGCTGATGAAATAAAAGCATTGGAGGATCAAGGCACGTGGTCCTTGCAACCTCTGCCTCCCGGGAAGAAGGCTTTGGGAAGCAAATGGGTATTTACGGAGAAGTACAATGAACATGGTGAATTGCAACGCTTGAAAGCTCGTTTGGTTGCCTTTGGTAATCACCAGACTGAAGGCGTGGATTACAATGAGACGTTTGCACCGGTTGCGAAAATGGTTACGGTGCATGCTTTTTTATCTGTGGCCGCTGTCAAGGGGTGGATAGTGCACCAGATGGACGTGCATAATGCGTTCCTTCATGGTGATTTGGAAGATGAGATTTATATGCGAGTGCCTCCCGGTTTTGAGAATAAAAATAAAAACTTGGTATGTCGAATGCGGAAGTCTCTCTATGGGCTTCGACAAGCACCGCGGTGCTTGGTTCGCTAAGCTTGCGGCCGCGCTCAAGAGGTATGGATTTCAACAATCATATTCCGATTATTCTTTATTTACTTTGGTCCGCGGAGAGATACGGCTAAATGTTTTGATATACGTTGATGATATGATTCTCGCAAGTAATGATGTCAATAGCTTGCGCGTTTTCAAAGCATATCTTGGCTCGTGTTTCGAAATGAAGGACCTCGGCAAGCTGAAATATTTTCTGGGGTTAGAAGTGGCTCGGAATGCGGAGGGAATTTTCTTATCCCAACGCAAGTATGCATTGGATATTATCTCTGAAACAGGCATGACCGATTCACCACCGGCTGATTTCCCGATGGCACAACATCATAGCCTTGCCACGGCTCAAGGCTCCTTGTTGGAGGATCCTAGTGTTTATCGACGGTTAATTGGTCGCCTCATTTATCTGGGTGTCACTCGGCCGGATTTGGCATATTCTGTTCATATTCTCTCACAGTTTATGCAGGCTCCTCGGATTGAGCATTGGGACGCAGCTCTTCGTGTTGTTCGGTATTTATCGAAGAACCCGGGACATGGTATTTTACTTAAGGCGGATAGTTCTTTACGCCTTGAAGGATGGTGTGATTCGGATTGGGCAAGTTGTTCTCTTACACGTCGCTCACTTACAGGATGGTTAGTTTTACTCGGTACTTCCCCGGTATCGTGGAAAACGAAGAAACAGGTGACCGTCTCTCGATCTTCGGCTGAAGCGGAGTATAGATCGATGGCGGCCATTACATTTGAATTGAAGTGGTTACGGCTGTTAGGAAATCACTAGTTTAACGCAGCGGAATTTAAAATTTTGATTTCCTTTTCTAGATCGTTCTTCGTTTAACGCAATAAACACGTTAAGTAGTTTGACGGTTATACCTTGGATGATCTACAAGATCGTCGCTTTGACCGCCAACGGAGAGTAGTTCAATGCGCAAGCCGTCCACGCGTCCGGCCTCTATCGCTAATCCACACGAACCCCTCGCCGGAATCCTCCTTGGATTGCTATCGGAAAAACTCCGGTCGCTAGACCGGACCTTTTCTTCCCTCACAAACTCACTATGGGGAGCTCTCTATTTTACACAAGAATTATGAACTCTTGCAATTGTGTTGTACAAAAGAGCTTGACACCCACCTCCTATATATAGTGGTTGGGGCGCCCCATATGGTGTGGAGGAGAAGAAAACCTTTTTCCAATAAAATAAAGAAAATCTTCTAGATTGATTTATCTCTTTAATTATAATTTATTTTGCCAATATCTTATATTGATTATAATTATCTTATTACCATAAATCTATTTTTCAAAATCAATTAATATCTCATATTAATATTATGGTAATCTTATTAATTAAAGTGCACAATCCAAGTGTATCTTGTACACTCAAAAGTGGCGCCCCATATGCCAATTAATTGGCTTCCGGAATATTCTTTAATTAATCTAATTTATGTATATAATTAATATCTTGTATTTTATTTATTCATAATAAATAAATACCACCATATTAATTTACCACTATAACCTTTATAGTCTAGAGATAAACTTTCCTTATTTGGTTATCAACTATAACCGCATTTTAATCCGACTCGATGTTCATATGTGTGTGACCCGATAGGCTTCCGAATATGTTGGCCGTAGACACAAAGTGCAATTTACCAAAATGCCCTTTATACCTAACGATCACGGGATAGCGTCTAGCAACACACCGTGACCCCCAATTATCGGAAGAGTCAAAAGCAATGACTACTACCTTTCATGTGAAGCGCTTACCGTGTAACTTACAATCCTATCGCTATAATAATATCCATACGATCGTATCTCGAGTGTCAATACATTGACGATCGTATCTTATAATCTGGATATCATGCTCTCTCGGAATAACACATTTACTCCCACTTTGCAAAGATTCTCGAGAGCTAGACATTCCTTATAAGAAGGCCATTTCGGATATTCAATCCCAATCATAGGATACGCGATTCCCGGACGACCAATCATGTATACTCCGCATGCTTCAATATCATACCCAATCACTACCGCATGATCGCCCCGTGGTTAGGAGAAATCTCAATAGTGTCAAAGCATGACAATCCACACCGTGATGCCATGAAGACTCCGGTCAAAAGGATAATTACACAACCGCCACATAGTGTGACACTTAATGTAAGTGGGTCAGTCTAACGTACGCATTCTCTAATACACGTCCACGTACGGTCCAAGTGTCTCTACACTTCGATAGACGAGATCTATCCCTACCTTCTAAAAGATAGAAGACATCCAATACGTGCTAGTCGATTATACTATCAATGTCCCATTTGATAATATGTAAGACTAGAGACATTTAAGTACCAACCTTGTTATAGTGATTAGAGATCTCATCAACCATAATCACTATCATGGTTTCTCTATCACAGATTGATACTAGGGACGTTACTATATATATACAACAAATAATATGAAGACAAACAATATATAATAACATAAGTGCTTTTATTAATCATAATAAAGTTATTACATGAACTTAATAGACTGTAAATGACCCGACCCGGTCGGATCCGGTCCGACCCGATTGGGTTTAGGACACCTTTCCAACAATCTCCCACTTGGCCTAAAGCCAATCACCCATATGCCTAAGCCCGTGCAAGTGAACATGTTTCTCATGCTTAGCTTGAGACAATGCCTTGGTTAACGGATCGGCTATGTTATCATCCGTGTGGACTTTCTCTATCTTTACATCTCCTCTATCTACTATCTCTCTAATCAAGTGATAGCGCCGTAGCACATGTTTGGACTTCGATGAGACCTTGGTTCCTTTGATCGAGATATCGCTCCATTATTATCACGGTACGGAGTGCACCGGACCTTCAATGGAGGGAACCACACCAAGTTCGGTAATGAACTTCTTCATCCAAACGCTTCCTTTGCCGCCTCCGAGGCCGCTATGTATTCGGCTTCCGTTGTAGAATCTGCGGTAGTCTCCTGCTTGGAACTCTTCCACTCACCGCTCCGCCGTTAAGCGTGAAAACAAATCCGCATTATGACTTAAAGTCATCCTTGTCGGTTGGAAACGGCATCCGTGTAACCTCGTAATACTAAATCATCATTCCCGAAAACCGGGAACATATCCCTAGTACGTCTCAAGTACTTAAGGATATTCTTGACAAAGAATCCGGTGACCATCACCTGGATTGACCGGTACCTACTAGTCATACTAAGAGGGTACGAGACGTCCGGTCTTGTGCATAACATGGCATACATGATAGACCCGATTGCCGAAGCATAAGGGACTCTACTCATTTGTGCCCTTTCCTCCTCTCGTCTTAGGACTCATTCCCTTTGACGAGTGTAGACCCCATGTGACATGGGCGACAATCCTTTCTTGGATCGCTCCATGCTTGAATCTCTTCGACATCTTGTCTATATAGTGGATTGTGACGGACCAAGCAACCTTTTGGATCTATCTCTATAGATCTTTATTCCCAGAATATAGGTTTGCCTCACCCAAGTCCTTCATTGAGAAGTTCTTGGATAACCAAGCTTTGACTGATTGTAACATAGGCACATCATTTCCTATGAGCGAGATGTCATCCACATAAAGCACTAAGAACACAATGGCACTCCCACTAACCTTCTTGTAAACACGGGGCTCATCTTCGTTCTTGATGAAATCAAACTTGTTTGATTATCTCATCAAAGCGAAGATTCCAACTCCGAGAAGCTTGCTTTAGTCCATAAATGGATCTTTGCGGTTTACACACCATCCTGGCGTCATTGGTTGTGAAACCCTCGAGTTTGTGTCATATACACTTCCTCGACGGTTCCCGTTAAGGAAAGCTGTTTTCACATCCATCTGCCAGATTTCGTAATCATGGTATGCTGCAATAGCAAGCAAAATTCTAATGGATTTTAACATGGCAACAGGCGAGAAGGTTTCATCATAGTCAACTCCTTGTCTTTGCTTATAACCTTTTGCCACCAACCTAGCCTTGTAGGTGGTCACGTTACCGTCCATGTCGGTCTTTCTCTTAAAGACCCATTTACACCCTATGGGAACTATTCCCTCAGGTGGATCAACTAAGTTCCAAACTTGGTTGTCTTTCATGGATTCCATTTCAGAATTCATGGCTTCTAGCCATTTCTCTTTGTCATGCCTTAATAGCACTTCCTCATAAGTTCTAGGGTCCTCATCTTCCATGAGATACACGCCCGTGTACCTTTCGGGTTCACGGCGTTCCCCGGTGGATCTTCGAGGTGCTAGTGTGTCCACGATAGAGGCCGGTGTCACATCTATGTGTGGCAAGTCCTCTACTTCCATCAACCGACTATTATCCGTAAGTGGTTCTCGAATTTCTTCAAGATCAATTTTACTCCCACCGACCCTATCCGAATAAACTCTTTCTCCGTAAAGTGGCCGATCCCCGGCAACAAAAACCTTTTGTTCCTCAGGATGGTAAAATTGGTATCCTCTAGTTTCTCTAGGATAACCCACAAATAGACATTTGTCAGATCTAGCTTCTAATTTATCGGGCATCATCCTCTTCACATAAGTCGGACAACCCCAAGGTTTAAGATAGGCTAGACTCGGTTTCCTCTTATGCCATACCTCGTATGGTGTGGATTCAACCGTCTTTGATGGAACTCGGTTCAGTGTATAGGATGCGGTTTCTAGAGCGTACCCCCAAAACGATTTTGGAAGAACTGCGTAGCTCATCATGGATCGTACCATGTCTAACAAAGTACGGTTCCTCCTCTCAGAAATGCCATTCATTTGAGGCGTCCCTGGAGGGTCCATTCGAGTAGAATCCCATTCTCCTTTAAATAACTTTGAAACTCTCCATCTAGGTATTCTCCACCTCGATCGGATCGAAGTGTTTTGATTTCTTTACCCAGCTGTTTCTCCACTTCGCTTCTGAATTCTTTGAACTTTTCGAAGGCTTCAGACTTGTACTTCATTAAGTATATATAACCATAGCGAGAATGGTCATCAGTGAAAGTGATAAAATAAGAGTATCCTCCTTTGGCTTGAATCGACATTGGGCCACACACATCAGTATGTATGAGCTCAAGCAATTCATTGGATCTTATCCCTTTGCCACTAAAAGGTGACTTTGTCATCTTGCCAAGTAAACAAGCTTCGCATGTATCAAACGATTCGTAATCGAATTGATCCAACATTCCATCTTTATGGAGTTTGGAAATGCGATTCTTATTTATATGGCCAAGTCTACAATGCCACAAGTAGGATTCATTCAAGTCATTTGTTTTGGCTTTCTTGTTATTTATATTAAGTACGTCAACATTCATATCTAATATGTAGAGACCATTGCTAAGTATGCCAGTACCATAAAAGATTCCATCACGTGAAAAAGAACAACATTTATTCTCAAACGTAAAAGAAAATCCATCAACATCTAATGCGAAATAGAAATAATGCTCTTCGTAAGAGCGGGGAACAAAATAACGATTTATTGAGTTCTAGTACTAGCCCACCGGGCAATGAAAGAAAATAAACTCCTACGGCCGGCGCGGCGAACACTTGCTCCATTTCCAACGCGTAGGTCCACCTCTCCTTTCCTCGGATCTCTAGTTCTTCTTAGTGCCCGCATATTCGTACAAATATGAGAACCACAACCGATATCTAATACCCGGTGGTTAGACTTAGAAGAAGTAATGTTGATCTCAATCATAAATATACCGAAGTCGAAGCATCGGTATGCTTCTTCTTGGTACTCAAGAAGCCCTTGCGCTTTCTCCTCCAATGTCCGGTCTCACCGCAATGGAAGCAAGCATCCTTGGATTTGTCTTTTGCTATCTTAGGCGTTGGCTTAGGTGCGACCTTCGCCTTCTTGGACTTTTTCGGGCTTTTGCCTTGCCCTTACTTGAAGTGACCGGCAACACTTGCTTTCCCTTCCCTACGGTGCCCTCGGCGGTTTTCAACATGTTCAATAACTCCGCTAGGGAGCAATCTATCTTGTTCATGTGATAGTTCATCACAAACTGCGAGAATGAGTCGGTAGAGATTGCGAAATCAAGTCAATACTCAACTCTCGTTCCAACTTGTGGCCCGGCTTTCCCAAGCCTCTCTATGTACCCGATCATTTTAAGCACGTGTGACCCCACGGCGGTCCCGGATGCCATCTTACAACTAAACGGGGCCTTCGAGACCTCGTACCTCTCGGTGCGAGACCGAGAAGCGTAAAGTTCCTTCGGGTGGACCATGATAGAGTAGGCGTCCATAGACTCATCTTTGTTTCTGCGGTTCCGGTGTCATAGAAGCAAGCATGATACATGTAGCATCGCATCTTGTCGAACGAGTGCTTGTTGTACTTCTCGACAACATCTGCGGCCGAACCCTCAGCGGGCTTTTCAGGTAGGGCCTCGTCCAAGACATAGCCAATCTTCTCGTGCCTCAAAACGATTTTGAGGTTTCTTTCCCAATCGAGAAAATTAGTTTCGTCAAGCTTGTTATCGATGATAAAACGAAGGTTCAATTTGTTTGACATTTTCTACAACAATAAATAAAAGATAGAATAAGTAAAAGCTCATGTATAAAAACCCTAAATTTGCACTTAAATTTTCTAAGGTTTTTTTTCTCCCACTAGCCAACTATTCCCTATTGACTTTCAAGAATTTAATTAATTCTTTAGTGGCTGGGATCCCATCTAGTTACCTCGATTCCCGACGAGGGCCGATCAACCGAGATAATTTCGACGGGTAGATACTCTTGCCGCCGCATCGCATGCGACTCCCGGTGGTTGACTAGTCAACTCTTTGACGTTTCACATCTCTATGTGATAGCCAACCCCTTGTCTCTAAAATCAGACGGTCCTGACGAGGGCCAATCACCGCAAGATTCCAGTCGAGTCGCAACCCAATATTCATGAGATCTTGTAACGATCATATCTCAATAATAACGATATACCCGTGGTAGGTCAACTCCCGACGAGGGCCGATCGAGTTGGATCCGAACAAGGGCTCTTCACCGTCATTATAATATTGGGAGACAATTTTGGCTCGATTTTTGGCGTGGGAATAATTTTAATTAATTCACTTAATTAATTTGGTTTAATTATGGTCTCATCTACTATGTGCATATTACTACGATATCATATAAAGTAAAACATACACAACATTCCGCGCATAAAATAACCGGTATGATCATGGACTTTTCCTAGGTGCGGTTTCGAATACAAACTGACGAAACCGCGGGTCACAAACTAAGGGTATCTGCAACCTCCAACAGGATCTTTATTGCTGTACGCCAATGGGTTCTTTATTTCTCTTTGGTCTCGAACTTCTTGCTCCATTCTTGTTACATAATTAATAATTACACCCGCCGCACACGGGGGGAACTCGAGGGAATGGGATAAATGCAAAAAGTAAACTAGGTCACGTTCTTCATAACGGCCTAGGACAATTTTCAAAACCAACATAAAGAAAACATTCCCATCTATCCTATTGGTCGAGTCCATGATCAATCGGGGTCCATATAATCACATTATATCTACTCATCTAATCCATACAATTTTATCTTATGAAAAAGATTAAATTCTAATTTTAACTACTACTACTCATGCGTCTTTATTTTATCGCGTCAAATAATTAAATAACTTTTAATTAATTATATGACTTAACCGAAAATTAAAATTAACATTTAATTTTAAATCGATTTCAATTTTAATTAAATTTGAACTATTCAAAATAAAATTAAAATTAT
Organism: Gentiana straminea; assembly: GCA_036785695.1. Taxonomy (NCBI): domain Eukaryota; kingdom Viridiplantae; phylum Streptophyta; class Magnoliopsida; order Gentianales; family Gentianaceae; genus Gentiana; species Gentiana straminea. The sequence goes on along the minus strand of JAVUPR010000266.1, from coordinate 12,713,525 downwards.
AAAGTCTCCTATTTGTTTCATTTCCAATACTAAATTTAGCTTAGGCACAGGCCACTTTCCAAAATCAAAATTTTGAAAGTGGCCAGAGCTTCAGCCTATTCCAAATCAAATATTTGGAAAGGGCCAGCCTACTCCAAATCAAATATTTGGAAAGGCCAAATTATTTTGGTCTAGGCACAGCCACTTTCCAAAATCAAAATTTTGGAAGTGGCTCAGCCTGGCCTATTCCAAATCAAATATTTGGAAAGGGCCTTGGCCTATTCCAAATCAAATATTTGGAAAGGCCAAATAATTTTGGTTTAGGCACTGCCACTTTCCAAAATCAAAATTTTGGAAGTGGCCAGGCTTTCAGCCTATTCCAAATCAAATATTTGGAAAGGGCTAGGCCTATTCCAAATCAAAATTTGGAAAGGCCAATGTCCCATATGGTTTCCCAATGATGGTCCAAACTATTTGAACCATTGGTTGGCCATATGACACAACTAAACAAACGAGATATCTATGCACAATAAAATATCACAAAACAAAAAGGGTTGATCTCCCCCAATGGAAGAGGAGAGCCGACGGACGGCGCCCGAAGGCCACCGCCGCCGCCGCCGCCGCCGCCGAGGGATGGGGGCGCCGCCAGTCGGCCGACCCCCATGAACCCTAATTTTTTTTTTTGTTTTAACGTTTCGTGATTTAAATCTTGCATCTATCGATTAAATACTACGCATTTAAATTATGCTTATTGCTTAAGCTCGAAGTCTGTCTCTGATACCACTGTTAGGAAATCACTAGTTTAACGCAGCGGAATTTAAAATTTTGATTTCCTTTTCTAGATCGTTCTTCGTTTAACGCAATAAACACGTTAAGTAGTTTGACGGTTATACCTTGGATGATCTACAAGATCGTCGCTTTGACCGCCAACGGAGAGTAGTTCAATGCGCAAGCCGTCCACGCGTCCGGCCTCTATCGCTAATCCACACGAACCCCTCGCCGGAATCCTCGCTTGGATTCTATCGGAAAAACTCCGGCTGCTAGACCGGACCTTTTCTTCCCTCACAAACTCACTATGGGGAGCTCTCTATTTTACACAAGAATTATGAACTCTTGCAATTGTGTTGTACAAAAGAGCTTGACACCCACCTCCTATATATAGTGGTTGGGGCGCCCCATATGGTGTGGAGGAGAAGAAAACCTTTTTCCAATAAAATAAAGAAAATCTTCTAGATTGATTTATCTCTTTAATTATAATTTATTTTGCCAATATCTTATATTGATTATAATTATCTTATTACCATAAATCTATTTTTCAAAATCAATTAATATCTCATATTAATATTATGGTAATCTTATTAATTAAAGTGCACAATCCAAGTGTATCTTGTACACTCAAAAGTGGCGCCCCATATGCCAATTAATTGGCTTCCGGAATATTCTTTAATTAATCTAATTTATGTATATAATTAATATCTTGTATTTTATTTATTCATAATAAATAAATACCACCATATTAATTTACCACTATAACCTTTATAGTCTAGAGATAAACTTTCCTTATTTGGTTATCAACTATAACCGCATTTTAATCCGACTCGATGTTCATATGTGTGTGACCCGATAGGCTTCCGAATATGTTGGCCGTAGACACAAAGTGCAATTTACCAAAATGCCCTTTATACCTAACGATCACGGGATAGCGTCTAGCAACACACCGTGACCCCCAATTATCGGAAGAGTCAAAAGCAATGACTACTACCTTTCATGTGAAGCGATTACCGTGTAACTTACAATCCTATCGCTATAATAATATCCATACGATCGTATCTCGAGTGTCAATACATTGACGATCGTATCTTATAATCTGGATATCATGCTCTCTCGGAATAACACATTTACTCCCACTTTGCAAAGATTCTCGAGAGCTAGACATTCCTTATAAGAAGGCCATTTCGGATATTCAATCCCAATCATAGGATACGCGATTCCCGGACGACCAATCATGTATACTCCGCATGCTTCAATATCATACCCAATCACTACCGCATGATCGCCCCGTGGTTAGGAGAAATCTCAATAGTGTCAAAGCATGACAATCCACACCGTGATGCCATGAAGACTCCGGTCAAAAGGATAATTACACAACCGCCACATAGTGTGACACTTAATGTAAGTGGGTCGGTCTAACGTACGCATTCTCTAATACACGTCCACGTACGGTCAAGTGTCTCTACACTTCGATAGACGAGATCTATCCCTACCTTCTAAAAGATAGAAGACATCCAATACGTGCTAGTCGATTATACTATCAATGTCCCATTTGATAATATGTAAGACTAGAGACATTTAAGTACCAACCTTGTTATAGTGATTAGAGATCTCATCAACCATAATCACTATCATGGTTTCTACATCACGATTGATACTAGGGACGTTACTATATATATACAACAAATAATATGAAGACAAACAATATATAATAACATAAGTGCTTTTATTAATCATAATAAAGTTATTACATGAACTTAATAGACTGTAAATGACCCGACCCGGTCGGATCCGGTCCGACCCGATTGGGTTTAGGACACCTTTCCAACAATCTCCCACTTGGCCTAAAGCCAATCACCCATATGCCTAAGCCCGTGCAAGTGAACATGTTTCTCATGCTTAGCTTGAGACAATGCCTTGGTTAACGGATCAGCTATGTTATCATCCGTGTGGACTTTCTCTATCTTTACATCTCCTCTATCTACTATCTCTCTAATCAAGTGATAGCGCCGTAGCACATGTTTGGACTTCTGATGAGACCTTGGTTCCTTTGACTGAGATATCGCTCCATTATTATCACAGTACAGAGGTACTGGACCTTCAATGGAGGGAACCACACCAAGTTCAGTAATGAACTTCTTCATCCAAACTGCTTCCTTTGCCGCCTCCGAGGCTGCTATGTATTCGGCTTCCGTTGTAGAATCTGCAGTAGTCTCCTGCTTGGAACTCTTCCAGCTCACTGCTCCGCCGTTAAGCGTGAAAACAAATCCAGATTGTGACTTAAAGTCATCCTTGTCAGTTTGGAAACTGGCATCTGTGTAACCTCGTAATACTAAATCATCATTCCCGAAAACCGGGAACATATCCCTAGTACGTCTCAAGTACTTAAGGATATTCTTGACAGCAATCCAGTGACCATCACCTGGATTGGACTGGTACCTACTAGTCATACTAAGAGGGTACGAGACGTCTGGTCTTGTGCATAACATGGCATACATGATAGACCCGATTGCCGAAGCATAAGGGACTCTACTCATTTGTGCCCTTTCCTCCTCTGTCTTAGGACTCATTCCCTTTGACGGTAGACCCCATGTGACATGGGCAGCAATCCTTTCTTGGAACGCTCCATGCTTGAATCTCTTCAGCATCTTGTCTATATAGGTGGATTGTGACAGACCAAGCAACCTTTTGGATCTATCTCTATAGATCTTTATTCCCAGAATATAGTCTGCCTCACCCAAGTCCTTCATTGAGAAGTTCTTGGATAACCAAGCTTTGACTGATTGTAACATAGGCACATCATTTCCTATGAGCAGTATGTCATCCACATAAAGCACTAAGAACACAATGGCACTCCCACTAACCTTCTTGTAAACACAGGGCTCATCTTCGTTCTTGATGAAATCAAACTGTTTGATTATCTCATCAAAGCGAAGATTCCAACTCCGAGAAGCTTGCTTTAGTCCATAAATGGATCTTTGCAGTTTACACACCATCCTGGCGTCATTGGTTGTGAAACCCTCAGGCTGTGTCATATACACTTCCTCAGACAGGTTCCCGTTAAGGAAAGTTTGTTTTCACATCCATCCGCGATTTCGTAATCATGGTATCTTTAATAATAGCAAGCAAAATTCTAATGGATTTTAACATGGCAACAGGCGAGAAGGTTTCATCATAGTCAACTCCTTGTCTTTGCTTATAACCTTTTGCCACCAACCTAGCCTTGTAGGTGGTCACGTTACCGTCCATGTCGGTCTTTCTCTTAAAGACCCATTTACACCCTATGGGAACTATTCCCTCAGGTGGATCAACTAAGTTCCAAACTTGGTTGTCTTTCATGGATTCCATTTCAGAATTCATGGCTTCTAGCCATTTCTCTTTGTCATGCCTTAATAGCACTTCCTCATAAGTTCTAGGGTCCTCATCTTCCATGAGATACACGCCAGTGTACCTTTCGGGTTCACGGCGTTCCCTGGTGGATCTTCGAGGTGCTAGTGTGTCCACGGTAGAGGCTGGTGTCACATCTATGTGTGGCAAGTCCTCTACTTCCATTAACTGACTATTATCCGTAAGTGGTTCTCGAATTTCTTCAAGATCAATTTTACTCCCACCGACCCTATCCGAATAAACTCTTTCTCCGAGAAAGTGGCCGATCCCCGGCAACAAAAACCTTTTGTTCCTCAGGATGGTAAAATTGGTATCCTCTAGTTTCTCTAGGATAACCCACAAATAGACATTTGTCAGATCTAGCTTCTAATTTATCGGGCATCATCCTCTTCACATAAGTCGGACAACCCCAAGGTTTAAGATAGGCTAGACTCGGTTTCCTCTTATGCCATACCTCGTATGGTGTGGATTCAACCGTCTTTGATGGAACTCGGTTCAGTGTATAGGATGCGGTTTCTAGAGCGTACCCCCAAAACGATTTTGGAAGAACTGCGTAGCTCATCATGGATCGTACCATGTCTAACAAAGTACGGTTCCTCCTCTCAGAAATGCCATTCATTTGAGGCGTCCCTGGAGGGGTCCATTCAGGTAGAATCCCATTCTCCTTTAAATAACTTTGAAACTCTCCATCTAGGTATTCTCCACCTCGATCGGATCGAAGTGTTTTGATTTCTTTACCCAAATTGTTTCTCCACTTCGCTTCGAATTCTTTGAACTTTTCGAAGGCTTCAGACTTGTACTTCATTAAGTATATATAACCATAGCGAGAATGGTCATCAGTGAAAGTGATAAAATAAGAGTATCCTCCTTTGGCTTGAATCGACATTGGGCCACACACATCAGTATGTATGAGCTCAAGCAATTCATTGGATCTTATCCCTTTGCCACTAAAAGGTGACTTTGTCATCTTGCCAAGTAAACAAGCTTCGCATGTATCAAACGATTCGTAATCGAATTGATCCAACATTCCATCTTTATGGAGTTTGGAAATGCGATTCTTATTTATATGGCCAAGTCTACAATGCCACAAGTAGGATTCATTCAAGTCATTTGTTTTGGCTTTCTTGTTATTTATATTAAGTACGTCAACATTCATATCTAATATGTAGAGACCATTGCTAAGTATGCCAGTACCATAAAAGATTCCATCACGTGAAAAAGAACAACATTTATTCTCAAACGTAAAAGAAAATCCATCAACATCTAATGCAGAAATAGAAATAATGCTCTTCGTAAGAGCAGGAACAAAATAACAGTTATTCAGTTCTAGTACTAGCCCACTGGGCAATGAAAGAAAATAAACTCCTACGGCCAGCGCGGCAACACTTGCTCCATTTCCAACGCGTAGGTCCACCTCTCCTTTCCTCAGATCTCTAGTTCTTCTTAGTGCCTCGCATATTCGTACAAATATGAGAACCACAACCGGTATCTAATACCCAAAGGTTAGACTTAGAAGAAGTAATGTTGATCTCAATCATAAATATACCCGAAGTCGAAGCATCGGTATGCTTCTTCTTGGTACTCAAGAAGCCCTTGCGCTTTCTCCTCCAATGTCCGGTCTCACCGCAATGGAAGCAAGCATCCTTGGATTTGTCTTTTGCTATCTTAGGCGTTGGCTTAGGTGCGGCCTTCGCCTTCTTGGACTTTTTCTCGGGCTTTTGCCTTGCCCTTACTTGAAGTGACCGGCAACACTTGCTTTCCCTTCCTTACGGTGCCCTCGGCGGTTTTCAACATGTTCAATAACTCCGCTAGGGAGCAATCTATCTTGTTCATGTGATAGTTCATCACAAAGCTGCGAGAATGAGTCGGGTAGAGATTGCGAGAATCAAGTCAATACTCAATTCTCGTTCCAACTTGTGGCCCGGCTTCCCAAGCCTCTCTATGTACCCGATCATTTTAAGCACGTGTGACCCCACAAGCGGTCCCGGATGCCATCTTACAACTAAACGGGGCCTTCGAGACCTCGTACCTCTCGGTGCGAGGCCGAGAAGCGTAAAGTTCCTTCGGGTGGACCATGATAGAGTAGGCGTCCATAGACTCATGTCTTGTTTCGCGGTTCCGGTGTCATAGAAGCAAGCATGATACATGTAGCATCGGTACCCGCGAACGGTGCTTGTTGTACTTCTCGACAACATCTGCGGCCGAACCCTCAGCGGGCTTTTCATGTAGGGCCTCGTCCAAGACATAGCCAATCTTCTCGTGCCTCAAAACGATTTTGAGGTTTCTTTCCCAATCGAGAAAATTAGTTTCGTCAAGCTTGTTATCGATGATAAAACGAAGGTTCAATTTGTTTGACATTTTCTACAACAATAAATAAAAGATAGAATAAGTAAAAGCTCATGTATAAAAACCCTAAATTTGCACTTAAATTTTCTAAGGTTTTTTTCTCCCACTAGCCAACTATTCCCTATTGACTTTCAAGAATTTAATTAATTCTTTAGTGGCTGGGATCCCATCTAGTTACCTCGATTCCCGACGAGGGCCGATCAACCGAGATAATTTCGACGGGTAGATACTCTTGCCGGTCGCATCGCATGCGACTCCCGGTGGTTGACTAGTCAACTCTTTGACGTTTCACATCTCTACGTGATAGCCAACCCCTTGTCTCTAAAATCGACGGTCCCGACGAGGGCCAATCACCGCAAGATTCCGGTCGAGTCGCAACCCAATATTCATGAGATCTCGTAACGATCATATCTCAATAATAACGATATACCCGTGGTAGGTCAACTCCCGACGAGGGCCGATCGGTTGGATCCGAACAAGGGCTCTTCACCGTCATTATAATATTGGGAGACAATTTTGGCTCGATTTTTGGCGTGGGAATAATTTTAATTAATTCACTTAATTAATTTGGTTTAATTATGGTCTCATCTACTATGTGCATATTACTACGATATCATATAAAGTAAAACATACACAACATTCCGCGCATAAAATAACCGGTATGATCATGGACTTTTCTAGGTGCGGTTTCGAATACAAACGACGAAACCGCGGGTCACAAACTAAGGGTATCTCGCAACCTCCAACGGGATCTTTATTGCTTTGTACGCCAATGGGTTCTTTATTTCTCTTTGGTCTCGAACTTCTTGCTCCATTCTTGTTACATAATTAATAATTACACCCGCCGCACACGGGGGGGAACTCGAGGAATGGGATAAATGCAAAAAGTAAACTAGGTCACGTTCTTCATAACGGCCTAGGACAATTTTCAAAACCAACATAAAGAAAACATTCTCATCTATCCTATTGGTCGAGTCCATGATCAATCGGGGTCCATATAATCACATTATATCTACTCATCTAATCCATACAATTTTATCTTATGAAAAAGATTAAATTCTAATTTTAACTACTACTACTCATGCGTCTTTATTTTATCGCGTCAAATAATTAAATAACTTTTAATTAATTATATGACTTAACCGAAAATTAAAATTAACATTTAATTTTAAATCGATTTCAATTTTAATTAAATTTGAACTATTCAAAATAAAATTAAAATTATAAAGTCTCCTATTTGTTTCATTTCCAATACTAAATTTAGCTTAGGCACAGCCACTTTCCAAAATCAAAATTTTGAAAGTGGCTAGCTAAGCCTATTCCAAATCAAATATTTGGAAAGGGCCAGCTACTCCAAATCAAATATTTGGAAAGGCCAAATTATTTTGGTCTAGGCACGCCACTTTCCAAAATCAAAATTTTGGAAGTGGCCAGCTTAGGCCTATTCCAAATCAAATATTTGGAAAGGGCCTAGGCTATTCCAAATCAAATATTTGGAAAGGCCAAATAATTTTGGTTTAGGCACGGCCACTTTCCAAAATCAAAATTTTGGAAGTGGCTGGCTAGGCCTATTCCAAATCAAATATTTGGAAAGGGCCTAGGCCTATTCCAAATCAAAATTTGGAAAGGCCAATGTCCCATATGGTTTCCCAATGGTCCAAACTATTTGAACCATTGGTTGGCCATATGACACAACTAAACAAACGAGATATCTATGCACAATAAAATATCACAAAACAAAAAGGGTTGATCTCCCCCAATGGAAGAGGAGAGCCGACGGACGGCGACCCGAAGGCCACCGCCGCCGCCGCCGCCGCCGCCGAGGGATGGGGGCGCCGCCAGTCGGCCGACCCCCATGAACCCTAATTTTTTTTTTTTTTTTTGTTTTAACGTTTCGTGATTTAAATCTTGCATCTATCGATTAAATACTACGCATTTAAATTATGCTTATTGCTTAAGCTCGAAGTCCGTCTCTCGATACCACTGTTAGGAAATCACTAGTTTAACGCAGCGGAATTTAAAATTTTGATTTCCTTTTCTAGATCGTTCTTCGTTTAACGCAATAAACACGTTAAGTAGTTTGACGGTTATACCTTGGATGATCTACAAGATCGTCGCTTTGACCGCCAACGGAGAGTAGTTCAATGCGCAAGCCGTCCACGCGTCCGGCCTCTATCGCTAATCCACACGAACCCCTCGCCGGAATCCTCCTTGGATTGCTATCGGAAAAACTCCGGTCGCTAGACCGGACCTTTTCTTCCCTCACAAACTCACTATGGGGAGCTCTCTATTTTACACAAGAATTATGAACTCTTGCAATTGTGTTGTACAAAAGAGCTTGACACCCACCTCCTATATATAGTGGTTGGGGCGCCCCATATGGTGTGGAGGAGAAGAAAACCTTTTTCCAATAAAATAAAGAAAATCTTCTAGATTGATTTATCTCTTTAATTATAATTTATTTTGCCAATATCTTATATTGATTATAATTATCTTATTACCATAAATCTATTTTTCAAAATCAATTAATATCTCATATTAATATTATGGTAATCTTATTAATTAAAGTGCACAATCCAAGTGTATCTTGTACACTCAAAAGTGGCGCCCCATATGCCAATTAATTGGCTTCCGGAATATTCTTTAATTAATCTAATTTATGTATATAATTAATATCTTGTATTTTATTTATTCATAATAAATAAATACCACCATATTAATTTACCACTATAACCTTTATAGTCTACGAGATAAACTTTCCTTATTTGGTTATCAACTATAACCGCATTTTAATCCGACTCGATGTTCATATGTGTGTGACCCGATAGGCTTCCGAATATGTTGGCCGTAGACACAAAGTGCAATTTACCAAAATGCCCTTTATACCTAACGATCACGGGATAGCGTCTAGCAACACACCGTGACCCCCAATTATCGGAAGAGTCAAAAGCAATGACTACTACCTTTCATGTGAAGCGATTACCGTGTAACTTACAATCCTATCGCTATAATAATATCCATACGATCGTATCTCGAGTGTCAATACATTGACGATCGTATCTTATAATCTGGATATCATGCTCTCTCGGAATAACACATTTACTCCCACCCCCAAAGATTCTCGAGAGCTAGACATTCCTTATAAGAAGGCCATTTCGGATATTCAATCCCAATCATAGGATACGCGATTCCCGGACGACCAATCATGTATACTCCGCATGCTTCAATATCATACCCAATCACTACCGCATGATCGCCCCGTGGTTAGGAGAAATCTCAATAGTGTCAAAGCATGACAATCCACACCGTGATGCCATGAAGACTCCGGTCAAAAGGATAATTACACAACCGCCACATAGTGTGACACTTAATGTAAGTGGGTCGGTCTAACGTACGCATTCTCTAATACACGTCCACGTACGGTCAAGTGTCTCTACACTTCGATAGACGAGATCTATCCCTACCTTCTAAAAGATAGAAGACATCCAATACGTGCTAGTCTGATTATACTATCAATGTCCCATTTGATAATATGTAAGACTAGAGACATTTAAGTACCAACCTTGTTATAGTGATTAGAGATCTCATCAACCATAATCACTATCATGGTTTCTCTATCACAGATTAATTGCGTTCCCGGTCGAGTCCATGATCAATCGGGGTCCATATAATCATATTATATCTACTATATCTAATCCATACAATAAAATCTTATGAAAAAGATAAAATTAAAATTTAACTACTTGCGTCTTAATTAATCAATTAACATTTAATCTATTAAATAATTTTATCCAATCAATTAACTAATTAACATTTAATTAATTAAATGATTTTAATCAAAATAAAATTAACGATTAATTTTAAACCGATTTTAATTTTAATTTTAATTAATTAGAACTATTCCAAAATAAATCAAAATTAAAATTATTTCTCTTTTGTTTCTTTCCTTTTGATTCGTAATCAAAAGGGATGCCTTTGGTTTCCTAAACCAAATTTGGCTTAGGCCTGGCCACTTTCCAAAATCAAAATTTTGGAAGTGGCGCAAGCTAGCCTTTTACAAATCAAATATTTGAAAAGGCTTTAGCCTATTCCAAATCAAATATTTGGAAAGGCCAAATAATTTTGGTTTAGGCTTTGCCACTTTCCAAAATCAAAATTTTGGAAGTGGCTGCAGCTTTAGCCTTTTCCCAAATCAAATATTTGGAAAGGCCTAGGCTATTCCAAACAAAGTTTGGAAAGGCCATTATTATTTTAATGCCATGTGGCATCCCAATGGCCAAACTATTTGAACCATTGGTTAGCCACGACACAACTAAACAAAGGAGATTTTAATCACAACTATGAACCATATTGAATCACAAAATACACAAAACAAAAATTTGGAGATCCGCCGCATTGACCGGTCAACCGACCGCCGCGCAGGCCCCTGCTTTGCCGCCGCCGCCGCCCGGCCGCCGCCGGTGGTGGTGCCGCCGCCAGTCGGCCGAGCACCACCCGATCTCCTATTTTTTTTTTTTTTTTTTTTTTTTTTTTTTTCATGTATCAATTTTGCAAATCAAAAATCTTTCATCTTTTAATTACGTGATTTAAACGATAAAATTAACTACGCAATTTAACATGCTTATTGCTTAAGCTCGAAGCTCTCTCTGATACCACTGTTAGGAAATCTACGCGGGAACGCAGCGGAATTCAAAAATTTGATTTCCTTTTACCCAAGATCGACTTCGTTTAAGCAATAAACAAATAAGTAATAGACGGTGGTTACCTTGGTTGATCTATAAGATCGACGCTTTGACCGTCAAAGGAGAGTAGTTCTGCATAGAGCCGCCCAAGTGTTCGGCCTCTACCGCTAGTCATGCGAACAGCCCGCCGGAATCCCATAATGGATTGCTATTGGAAAACTCCGGTTGCTAGACCGGCCTTTTTCCCCTCTCTCCAACTCTCTATAGGATGCTCTCTATTTTACACAAGAACTATTAGTTCTTGGAATTGTGATGTACAAAAGAGCTTGACACCCACCTCTTATTTATAGTGGTTGGGGCGCCCCTATCTAGTGTGGAGGAGAAGAAAACCTTTTTCCAATAAAATAAGGAAAATATATTTGATTGATTTATCTCATTTATTATAATATCTCATATTAAATAAATCTAGGATATTGTCAATATCTTATATTGAATATTTCCAAGATATTGTCAAGATCTTATATTGACAATATTTATCTTATTACCATAAATCAATTTACACATGTATATATATCACATATATATTACACAAATAAATCTATATATTATATATATAGCCATACACACAGTTGGTGCGCATGCAAATCTTTGATGCGCCACATGCATGTATCATTTATATATATATATATTATATTAACATCCAATATTAATATTTGGTAATACAATTAATTAAATTGCACAATCCAAGTGTATCATATACACACACAAATTGCGCCACCTTAGCCAATAAATTGGCATCCGGAATATTCTTTAATTAATATAATATTATTAATATCTTGTATTTAATTTATTCATAATAAATAAATACCACCATATTAATTTACCACTATAACCTTTATAGTCTCGAGATAAACTTTCCTTATTTGGTTATCATCTATAACCACATTTTAATCCGGCTAGATGTTCATATGTGTGTGACCCGATAGGCTTCCGAATATGTTGGCCGTAGACACAAAGTGCAAATTACGAAAATGCCCTTCATGCCTAACGATCACGGGATAGCGTCTAGCAACACACCGTGACCCCCAATCATCGGAAGAGTCAAATGCAATGACTACTACCTTTCATGTGAAACAGCTTACCGTGTAACTTACAATCCTATCGCTGTAATAATATCCATACGGTCGTTAGTCGAGTGTCAAAACATCAACGACCGTATCTTATAATCTGGATATCAAGCTCTCTCGAAGTAACTCATTTACTCCCACTTTGCAAAGATTCACGAGAGTAAGACATTCCTTATAAGAAGGCCATTTCGGATATTCGATCCCAATCATAGGATACGCGATTCCCGGACGACCAATCATGTATACTCCGCATGCTTCAGTATCATACCCAATCACTACCGCATGATCGCCCCGTGGCTGTGGGAAACCTCAATAGTGTCAAAGCATGACAATCCACACCGTGATGCCATGAAGACTCCGGTCAAAAGGATAATTACACAACCGCCACATAGTGTGACACTTATCCGTGTAAGTGGGTCGCCTAACGTACGCATTCTCTAATACACGTCCACGTACGGTCCAAGTGTCTCTACACTTCGATAGACGAGATCTATCCCCGCCCTAAAGACAAGACATCTAATACGTGCTAGCCTTTGTTTATACTATCAATGCCCCGTTTAATAGTACATCGCCTAGAGACATTTAAGTATCAAACTTATTAAAGTGATTAGAGATCTCATCAACCATAATCGCCTATCATGGTTTCTCTATCACAGTTTAATACTAAGGACGTTATCATATAACAATTCATAATTGGTTCTTTAAAAGAACGATATATGACAACATAAAAGCCATTTAATATATGTACAAACATAAAGAAATAGTAGAAATGATCCGACCCGGTCGGATCCGGTCCAACCCGATTGGGTTTAGGACACTATTCCAACAATCTCCCACTTGGCCTAAAACCAATCACTCGCACACACAAAACCAAGTTGAAACACAAGAATCTCATGCAATACTCGCAACTAGCCCTAGCCATAAACGGATCGCTATCCGTGGGGACTCGGACTATCTTCATATCACGTTCCAAATGACCAAGTCAAAGGAACCGCCTCAACACACACACGAATCTCTGACGAGACCATGGTCCTTGCTTCAAGCAATGAATCCACTTACTATATCAGCTATACGAGAAAGGTGGAAGAACCGTATAAGGTTCGGAATGAACCTTCTAGATCCATGTATCGCTCCCGCCGCGCCTCTAAGGCACTACTTGTGTTTTGGCTCGGTTGTAGAATTTACAAGTGACCCATAGGCTAGAACATTTCCAAATTTCTCAAAGTATCACTTAATCAAAGTGATTGCAAACCCAGACCGTAGCTCCCACTCGCTTTCATAAGACTCAGGATATACGTCTGTATAACTATGTTAATTTATTTCCAAGTTTCAATAAACTAAGAACTCTTCCTTAACTTGTTTAAGGATATTCTCGACATCTACCAGATTTACTTTCATACTTGCTCATGACTATTCATGAATTATGAACATCCGGCATCACCTATAAGATGGTTCCTATCGCAAAGACGAGCGAAGGAAACCTTCCATAAGCATCATCTTTCACCTTATCTTTAGGACCAATGTCCTAACATAGACAGATCTCGCGATCTATGCTAAACTCTTTTAAGCATCACATCTATATAGGTAAACTATAATTTAACAAAGAGCTTAAATCTATCACTATAGATTCTTATTTCCAAAATAAGAACTCGCCAATCCAAGTGCTTTCGTAAAGACCTTGAACTACCAAACATTAATTGATCGTGACATGGGGTGACAATTCTCGAGAGAGATATCCAATACCTTACTCGAAAATCGTAACACACTCCCACTATCCATATTGCACATTGGGCATATCCTTCTTTTGACTAAATCAAACTCCTTTGATTATTAAACAAAGAAATCGTCTAGAGAAACTTGTTCGAGTCCATAAATGGATCTCGTGGGCTTACATATCATGTTATCATCTATGAACATTGAGCTTTCTGCCCAACGTCTTCAACACTATCATATAGCCATGATACGAAGTTATAACAAGCATCATCTCGAATAGAACTTGGCTCAAATTTGGCAAAGATAAAGGTAATTACAAGGTTTACACCTCATACCCTTCACCCGTCACTATAGCCTTATGGTAATCATATTACTATCCATGTCGGCCTTTCGGGGACACTCCCCTTGGGTAAGACGGACTAGGTTCACAACCTGGTTGTCACGATGGAATCTAATTCGGATATTATGGCTCATAGCCATATCTCTCAATCTTGCCTTTCAAACATTCTTTCATAAGTCGTGAGATATTCATTCTTCAAGATGAACATACCAACAACCCTTTCGTGCTTGAGGTTATCCACGGACTTACGGAACTTTTGTGTGCACCGAGCGTGATCTACACCTCATCGCTATGTGGCGTCCGCTCACGTTCCATATGGTTGAATAACTCCCTGTGGTTCTCAAACTACCTTTGAGATCTAAATCTACTCCCACTGTTTCTTTTGGAAGAAACACTTCCTCTAGAAGACAAAGATGTTTGGAGACAAGCATTTTGCTCCGCGGACAAGTAAATAATATCTAGCGTACTTGCTAAGATATTCCACAAAGTTGCATATGTCGTACTAGGCTCCAAGCCTTTCTGACTTTGCCTATGATAACTTCAAATCTTCGGTTAAGATAGATTCGACATTATCCTCTTCCATATCTAATATGGAATTTATTCAACCTTTATTCTTTGGAACTCGGTTAAGTATAAGGGCACTATCCCGAAATGTGTAAGGGATACATCGCATGGCTTGCGTCACACCTTTATCATATAAAGTGTTATTTCCATTTTGGGAACACAATCTAATTGCGTATCCCAAAGATGGTATCCTTCAAGGGAGAATCTGATTCTATTTCAGACGACTTCTGAAACACCCTTCAAGTATTAATTACTTCAATCCAATTGAAGATTAATTCCTAAGTAGCTCATCAATCTCATATTCGTACTAGCTCGAACTTTTCGGGCTTTCTGAATTATGCACTTCACTGAGTACACTTGACTATTTCTAAGAATAGACGTAGAGATTAATAAACAATTATTTGTGGCATTAATTGTCACAAGCCAACAAACATCGGTATGTTCAGGATTTAGACAATTTTTCTAGATTTTGCAACATTTTCTTAAAAGGGTATACTGGTCATCTTTAGATAAGATGCGTATCACCCACATGATTCATAATCATATGGTTCAACATCATCAGAATGACGTTTAGTTACACGCTTCCCTTCCAGAGAGACTATGTCTAGAACAACCACGAGATATTAAGGATAACGAACATACAAATATTTAGTTGAGATCATCACATATATCAACTATATAGTGATAACAATCTAGTATGTTAGATTCGGTGACCTTCCAACTTTATCGGAATAACATTTATTCTTTACAATTGAATATGTCTACTAAATCCTAACAAATAACTGAAAGTGTGTTCTTCATAAGAACCGGAACATAATAACATTTATTTAGTTCCCTTATCGCTTTACTAGATCCGAATATGGTAAGTATTACAACATTTGCTTCACCTTCCATATCTGTATTTAATCTTTCTAATTTAATCACACTCGTAAGATATCATATATCTTAGAGTTGACTTTGAACTTAGATAGATTTATCTCAAATCATTTGCCTAGAATAGAAACTTTAATAAGTTCTCTATTTAAGCACATGCCCTAACTTCCCTTTTTAATCCTTTAAGCACTTGAAAATGTTTCTTATTGTAGTCTTCATAAGACTTAAGAAAGATCACAAGAGCTATGTCTTTGATTTCCTTTCATAAAGAAAATCTAAAGTTTATTAAATAGCTTATTTATCCTTTTGAATCGTATTCAAAACATTGACTATTTAATTAACCTTTAAGCAATGATAGAATTAAGTCGATACTTAAATCTTACAATTTTGAAAACAACCTTTTCAAAATCAGATGTGGTCATTCTTATCCAACGTTTGAATTAATTGTCATCGTATGACTGAATGATCATCTTGGATCGTATCCAATATATGACTAATTCGTTGAAATTTATTTCAAATGATTTAATCATATCATGAGCTTCCGCTTTCATTAATATTTAAAGTCTCGGAGAACTGCATCAATTATGTAATCTCCTTGTCTCTAACTACTATAACGGGATGACTCATGTCATTGCTTTTTTTAAAAGAATTAAAATTACTTAACCATATTTGAGAACGTTTCTCAAAATTAACAGTCATAATTTGATTTTACTAATCGAGAATAAAACATAAATATAAAGTTTGCTAAAACTACAACATAAAATGAAAATAAAAGAGTGTTGTTGTTTATACACGCAAAATCAAAAATGGTCTTTTGATTTATGATTTTGCTC
This sequence comes from Gentiana straminea, assembly GCA_036785695.1. Lineage (NCBI taxonomy): Eukaryota > Viridiplantae > Streptophyta > Magnoliopsida > Gentianales > Gentianaceae > Gentiana > Gentiana straminea. The sequence goes on along the minus strand of JAVUPR010000266.1, from coordinate 12,696,910 downwards.
CCACTAGTCAACTACTCCCAATTGACTTTCAAGAATCTTTCAAAATTCTTTAGTGGCCAAGATCCCATCTGGTTACCCCGATTCCCGACGAGGGCCGATCAACCGGAATAATTCGAAAGGTATGTAACTCTTACCAATCACATCTCTATGTGACTCTTGGTGGTTGACTAGTCAACTCTTTGACAATTCACATCTTTATGTGGTAGTCAACCCCTTGCCTCTAGAATAAGACGGTCCTGACGAGGGCCAATCACCGCAATACTCTAGTCAAGTCATAACCCAATATTCGTGAGATCTCATACGATCATATCTCAATAACGACGATATACCCGTGGTAGGTCAACTCCCGACGAGGGCCGATCGGTTGGATCCGAACAAAGGCTCTTCACCGTCGCTATAATATTGGGAGACAATTTCTCGACTTGATTTTTGTTGTGGAAGTATTTACGTAAATTAATTCACTTAATTAATTTTAATTACGGTCTCATCAAATATATCTATCTCTATAGACATACATCCTACACATTTATCTAGATCGTGCCTAGTCATGCATCTATCGTATCATATAAAATAAATACAAGCACAAAATAAATAAATGCGTAAAGTAACCGGTATGATCATGGACTTTTCCTAGGTGCGGTTTCGAATACAACCGACGAAACCGCGGGTCACAATCTAAGGGTAGCCGCAACCGCCAATAGGATCTTTAATGCTCCATTCTCCAATGAGATCTTTATTTTCGTCTTTCTTTGGTCTCCATCTTCTGCTCCATTCTTGTTACATTTAATTCTATCTAATAAAATAAATACAACCCGCCGCACACGGGGGGAGCCAACGGGAATGGGATAATTGCAGAAAATAAACTATGTCACGTTCTTCATAACGGCCTAGGACAATTTTTAAACCAACAAAAAATTAAATCATTCACATCTATCCTATCGGTCGAGTCCATGATCAATCGGGGTCCATATAATCATATTATATCTACTATATCTAATCCATACAATAAAATCTTATGAAAAAGATAAAATTAAAATTTAACTACTTGCGTCTTAATTAATCAATTAACATTTAATCTATTAAATAATTTTATCCAATCAATTAACTAATTAACATTTAATTAATTAAATGATTTTAATCAAAATAAAATTAACGATTAATTTTAAACCGATTTTAATTTTAATTTTAATTAATTAGAACTATTCCAAAATAAATCAAAATTAAAATTATTTCTCTTTTTTTCTTTCCTTTTTTGATTCGTAATCAAAAGGGATGCTTTGGTTTCTAAACCAAATTTGGCTTAGCTCGCCACTTTCCAAAATCAAAATTTTGGAAGTGGCGCAAGCTAGGCCTTTACAAATCAAATATTTGAAAAGGCTGCGCCTATTCCAAATCAAATATTTGGAAAGGCCAAATAATTTTGGTTTAGGCTTCGCCACTTTCCAAAATCAAAATTTTGGAAGTGGCTTGCGCAAGCTTTTCCCAAATCAAATATTTGGAAAGGGCTAGCTATTCCAAACAAAGTTTGGAAAGGCCATTATTATTTTAATGCCATGTGGCATCCCAATAACAGCCAAACTATTTGAACCATTGGTTAGCCACATACTACGACACAACTAAACAAAGGAGATTTTAATCACAACTATGAACCATATTGAATCACAAAATACACAAAACAAAAATTTGGAGATCCGCCGGCATTGACCGGTCAACCGATCGCCGGCGCGGTTGCCTGCGCCGCCGCCGCCGCCGCCCAGTCGCCGCCGGTGGTGGTGCCGCCGCCAGTCGGCCGAGCACCACCCGATCTCCTCTTTTTTTTTTTTTTTTTTTTTTTTTCTTTTCATGTATCAATTTTGCAAATCAAAAATCTTTCATCTTTTAATTACGTGATTTAAACGATAAAATTAACTACGCAATTTAACATGCTTATTGCTTAAGCTCGAAGCTCTCTCTGATACCACTGTTAGGAAATCTACGCGGGAACGCAGCGGAATTCAAAAATTTGATTTCCTTTTACCCAAGATCGACTTCGTTTAAGCAATAAACAAATAAGTAATAGACGGTGGTTACCTTGGTTGATCTATAAGATCGACGCTTTGACCGTCAAAGGAGAGTAGTTCGCATGAGCCGCCCAAGTGTTCGGCCTCTACCGCTAGTCATGCGAACGACCCGCCGGAATCCCATAATGGATTGCTATTGGAAAACTCCGGTTGCTAGACCGGCCTTTTTCCCCTCTCTCCAACTCTCTATGTGATGCTTCTCTATTTTACACAAGCGAACTATTAGTTCTTGGAATTGTGATGTACAAAAGAGCTTTTCGACACCCACCTCTTATTTATAGTGGTTGGGGCGCCCTATCTAGTGTGGAGGAGAAGAAAACCTTTTTCCAATAAAATAAGGAAAATATATTTGATTGATTTATCTCATTTATTATAATATCTCATATTAAATAAATCTAGGATATTATCAATATCTTATATTGAATATTTCCAAGATATTGTCAAGATCTTATATTGACAATATTTATCTTATTACCATAAATCAATTTACACATGTATATATATCACATATATATTACACAAATAAATCTATATATTATATATATAGCCATACACACAGTTGGTGCGCATGCAAATCTTTGATGCGCCACATGCATGTATCATTTATATATATATATATTATATTAACATCCAATATTAATATTTGGTAATACAATTAATTAAATTGCACAATCCAAGTGTATCATATACACACACAAATTGCGCCACCTTAGCCAATAAATTGGCATCCGGAATATTCTTTAATTAATATAATATTATTAATATCTTGTATTTAATTTATTCATAATAAATAAATACCACCATATTAATTTACCACTATAACCTTTATAGTCTCGAGATAAACTTTCCTTATTTGGTTATCATCTATAACCACATTTTAATCCGGCTAGATGTTCATATGTGTGTGACCCGATAGGCTTCCGAATATGTTGGCCGTAGACACAAAGTGCAAATTACGAAAATGCCCTTCATGCCTAACGATCACGGGATAGCGTCTAGCAACACACCGTGACCCCCAATCATCGGAAGAGTCAAATGCAATGACTACTACCTTTCATGTGAAACAGCTTACCGTGTAACTTACAATCCTATCGCTGTAATAATATCCATACGGTCGTTAGTCGAGTGTCAAAACATCAACGACCGTATCTTATAATCTGGATATCAAGCTCTCTCGAAGTAACTCATTTACTCCCACTTTGCAAAGATTCACGAGAGTAAGACATTCCTTATAAGAAGGCCATTTCGGATATTCGATCCCAATCATAGGATACGCGATTCCCGGACGACCAATCATGTATACTCCGCATGCTTCAAAGATCATACCCAATCACTACCGCATGATCGCCCCGTGGCTGTGGGAAACCTCAATAGTGTCAAAGCATGACAATCCACACCGTGATGCCATGAAGACTCCGGTCAAAAGGATAATTACACAACCGCCACATAGTGTGACACTTATCCGTGTAAGTGGGTCGATCTAACGTACGCATTCTCTAATACACGTCCACGTACGGTCCAAGTGTCTCTACACTTCGATAGACGAGATCTATCCCTGCCCTAAAGACAGAAGACATCTAATACGTGCTAGGATGGTTAGTTTTACTCGGTACTTCCCCGGTATCGTGGAAAACGAAGAAACGAGTGACCGTCTCTCGATCTTCGGGTGAAGCGGAGCTTATTGGTGAAATCCGACTTCATCACATACCCTACCATTATCCATTATCCCACCACCACCAACCGCCAATCACAACACCATCCTCCACTGCTCAACGCACCATCAGCCACCACTATATACCCCACCACCAAGCACCACCTCACGCTCAACCACCCTCAACCCAACTGATGAAGCTAAATAATGCACCACCGGTTTAACAGGGCCACGTGTAATCTAAGGGTGAGTCAAGAAGAATATGCAAGGCTAGTACTGTAGTAAAGATGGTGTTTTTGGGTGCTTTATGGCTGAGTCCAAGAATGTATCTTGGATTGCCTACGTATCCTGTGTAATGTCCAGGAATCAAGCCTTACGTAGTTTCTGGAGTTGTGTATTTATAGGCACATGCCCTTTCTTTTTGCCCTAAACTTAAGGCGGTTTGGTCTATTGACATAAATAACTCTTTATTAGGCCTTGCCCCTTGCCCAAACAACCCTCTAGATGTTGGGCTTAGGAATCTGGGCTGGGACCCTGGTCTCGACTCGTATAACACCGACATGGGTGTTCGAGATGGACACTTGCAGAATATGCTGGTTGCTTTGCGGACTTCACTGACTTGTCGCTTATTCGACTCGAGGTGAGTACTAGAGGCTTGGACCTTTCATACGCCAGCTGGACCAACCAGATAATTCCACGCGGAAGGGTGAAATCCCGTATCGTCACCAACCACCACCTGTCATCACTCTGAGCATCACACACAACCATTGCACACCCCACCGCCACCCCCTTCACCTGGCTACCATGTCTTTGTTATTAAATTCCTTTTCTTTTCTTTCTTATTATTACGACGATAGAGATTTATTTATGGAAAAGATTGTGTTGTGAAAATATTGACATATTTGACTTTAGAGTAATAAAGGTAGTTTGGTAATCTTAGATTGATGTAGAAGCCCTACTAATGGCTATAAATATTGTACTCGATGATTGATAATGTGATACGAAATACATTGATCGAATTTTGTCATGGTATCAGAAACGAGGTTATTTTCTTCTATCGCAACTAATTCAGCCAAAGCGATGTCAGGGCCACCATCACTAAATATCAGTAAAGCGATGATAAATTTATGGACTATAACTCTGCAACATGTTTTCTTTTGCTGTCCAAATTTATGCATGATCGATCAAAGTTGCACGGTACTGTGCTTTTGTTTGTGATTGGATTGCAATTGCAGTAGGTTGTCCTATATATATATATACAACTAGATTATATGATTTTCCAACATTGAAGTATTGGGTACTAGTACCACTACTTAATATATGTTTATTTTTTTTATAAAATTAGTTCTTTACTAGACTACTAGTACTCAATACTTTAATGCTGGAAAACCATATGATCTAGCTACATTTTTTTCGTTATCCTAACCGTCTTAATCAACAAATTTGATATAAGTAAAGAAGCATATATTAAGTCAAATGTATTATACAATATAAGTTATACATTTATTTTTAAAATAAATATTCAATAAATTTATCACCACGTATAACGAATAATATATATATATATATATATATATACACACACACTTTTTTTTTTTGAGAAGCATATACACTTTTTAATTTTTTTATTATTTTGTTATGTATAATATATATTGTATAATGCATGTGACTTAATATATGTTTTTTTTTCCCAATATTTTATCAAAAAAATTTGTTGATTAAAACGGTCAATTTGGGATGACATGACAACGAAAAAAAAAGCATTTTCCGGCCTTCGGGACTATTTTTGCAAAAAAAAGACCACTTATAGGACTAGATTATATGATTTTCCAACATTGTAATTTATCCGCAATCCGGCTTCAAGTATCGGAATGAATTGTTGCAACAATTGCAACCTTGATGGACATGGCAGGGGACGTGGGGCGCTTCACCTCCTTCTTGCTCACGGTTGCAATACTTTCTCTACCCACCGATTCGACTTAGACGAATAACTCGCGTGATCGTTTGACTAGTAAATACTCGTGAATTATTGACACCGGTGCAACTCACCACGTGTCGGGTGACCGAACTTTATTTGTAAAACCACATAAAACGGAGGTTATCGGGGAATTTATGACTTTTGTTTTTATCGAAAAAGTGCTTCGGCCGTTTCTTAATATTACCATTTCCAATTTGTTGCTTTGATTTTCGTGAAAATAAAGCGAGTCGTGTTTTTGAGGATACATTGTGATTTGTGGGGTCCACGATTAAACGAGTACGTAGTGATAAAACGGAGGTTGAAACTATTTTTCTGGAATTTGTTGCTTTGATTTTCGTCAGTTCGAGGCCACGATTAAACGAGTATGTAGTGATAATGGGTCTGAGTTTCGGCCGTTGCTTCCTTATTTTCGTAAAGAATGTATTATTTTTGAAACTTCATGTGTTGGTACTCCGCAACAAAATGGAAGGGTAGAACGTAAGCATCAACACATCCTCAATGTTGCCCGAGCCCTTAGGTTTGATGGTCATTTACCCCTTAAGTTCTGGGGAGAGTGTGTTATGGCAGCTGCCTATATAATTAACCGAACCCCCTCGAGTATTTTGAACTACAAAACACCTTATGAGTCTTTATTTCAAAAAAAAAAACGGATTTATCGATGCTTAGAATTTTAGGCTGTTTGTGTTATGCCCTTGACAATCATCCCTCACATAAATTTGCCAGCCGTAGTCGTAAATGTGTGTTCTTAGGGTATCATTTTGGGAAGAAGGGGTGGACCATGTATGACCTTGATTCGGAGGAAATTTTTGTATCCCGAGACGTAAAATTTTATGAGCACGTTTTCCCTTTTTCTCACCAGACCGAGGGTAGTGTGTCTCCTCCCATCCCTTATCCAGTTTTCGAGGATGTTGACATTGTAGATACGGGGTTCGAGGCTTCTCTTCTCCTCCCGGGGTTCCACCATTTCCGGATTCTCGGGTTGAGGGGGGACGCACGGGCATGATGATACATCCAATTCAACAAAGGATCTTGCTCATGATATTGCACCCTTACCACAACCTCGAAAACCAGGTGACGATGCGGAATAATTAGGCCGAGGTAGACGATAGAAGATCCCGACTTCTCGATTTCAGGATTACGTGACACATACTCTGGTTGCACTGAAAAGTCCTACTCCACACTCTTCCACTTCATCGGCATCCTCAGGTACTCCGTATCCTCTTATTTATTTTGTAAATTATGATAAGTTTTCTGAGAGGCATCATAAGTTTCTGGAAGCTATCACAGTTGGAACCATCCTAAATCTTTTAAGGAGGCGGTTAAACATGAAGGTTGGCGTAGGACCATGACTGAAGAAATTCAGGCCCTAGAAGACCAGGGTACTTGGGAGTTACAAGCCCTTCCTCCCGGGAAAAATGCATTGGGAAGTAAGTGGGTTTATACTGAAAAATATGACGAGAACGGGACTTTGCAGCGGTTAAAAGCCCGGTTAGTAGCATTTGGGCATCATCAAGAAGAGGGTATTGACTACAAGGAGATGTTTGCGCCTGTGGCGAAAATGGTTACTGATTGTATTTTTCTTAGCATTGCTGCAGTTAAAGGCTGGGATATTCACCAAATGGATGTGCATAATGCATTTTTTCGTGGGGATTTACATAAAGATCCCCCTCCGGGTTTTGAGAAGAACGGTTCGAACTTAGTCTGCCGGATGCGTAAGTCGTTGTACAGGTTGAAGCAGGTCCCAAGATGCTGGTTTGCGAAGCTTGCTTCTGCGTTACGTGAATATGGTTTTCGTCAGTCCTACTCCGATTATTCATTATTTACTTTGATTCGTGGTGAGATTCAGCTCCATGTCCTCGTTTATGTCGATGATATGATTATTGCCGGTAATGATAGGTTGCGATGACGATTTTTAAAGACTATTTGGGGAAATGTTTTAAGATGAAGGATCTTGGGGTTCTAAAATACTTTCTTGGGATCGAGGTGGCTAGGAACAAGGACGGTATTTTCTTAAATCAACGCAAGTATGCTCTTGATATTATCCATGAAGCCGGGTTACTTGGGAACAAGCCCGCTGATTTCCCGATTGAGCAGAATCACAAGTTGGCCCTTGCTACTGGCCCGTTGTTGAGTGATCCGGGTCCGTATCGTCGGCTGATTGGCCGACTTGTCTATCTAGGGGTTACTCAACCCGATCTGGCTTATTCCTTGCATGTGTTATCTCAATTTATGCAATCTCCTCGAGCTGACCATTGGGATGCGGCTTTACGACTCGTTCGGTACTTAAAGAAACATCCGGGTCAAGGCATTCTGCTGCGTTCTGACAGCTCTCTTCTCCTTGGAGGTTGGTGCGATTCTTATTGGGCGAGCTGCCCCCTGACTCGGCGTTTTTTTTTGAGAGGTTGGTTTGTCTTTCTTGGTCTTTCGCCAATATCTTGGAAGTCCAAGAAACAAACTACGGCTTCCCGTTCTTCGGCCGAAGCGGAATATCGATCTATGGAGTCAATTACATGTGAATTGAAGTGATTGAAACAATTACTTGCTGAGCTTGGTTTTCGTCACCCTCTTGGGATCCGTCTCTTTTGTGACAGTCAATCGGCATTGTATATCGCCCAGAATCCGGTCTTTCACGAACGTACGAAGCATATTGAGGCAGACTGTCATTTTGTGCGTGATGCTATCACAGATGGTTTGATTCTTCCTTCGTATGTTCCTACGAAGCATCAGTTGGCGGATATTTTTACGAAAGCGTTGGGTCGTCAGCAGTTCGAGTTTTTATTACGCAAGTTGGGCGTTCAAGACCTTCACGCTCCCACTTGAGGGGGTAGTACGATAGAGATTTATTTATGGAAAAAATTGTGTAGTGAAAATATTGACATATTTGACTTTAGAGTAATAATGGTAGTTTGGTAATCTTGGATTGATGTAGAAGCCCTACTAATGGCTATAAATATCGTACTCGATATAAATATCATTGATCGAATTTTGTCACTTATTTAACAAATGATTTTTTAAGATAAATTGTGTTGTGATATTGAATATTTGACTTTAGAGTAATAAGTTGATCGACTTTGTAAATATTGTACTTATTTAACAAATGTTTGCTTATTTTTTAAGTCCCCAATATTTTACCAACATACGTTCAACCAATAAGAAACATAAAAGGCTCCCCCCACACACAAATATCATTTGATTTCGTCAAATTCTCGCAGCAATTAGAGGTATTTACAGTTAGTCTCATACACATTAGACAATTAAAACATAATTATCAATTTACATCATGTATATAACGAGAGTCTATGAGTTGGGTACAATTTTTTTTTAATAAAGTCCCTTTGACTAATACATGTGTCAACTATCAAATGCATCGAGAAGCCAAATGATTGACTAGGGTTAATCACATGATTAGTTAGCAAAGACTATCTGTCATTATTCGTAGGCAGATTTTTTAGTCAAACTCTTTTCACTATCTTCACATTTTCTAATCTTTGGTTTTTATCGTAATATATTAATTTCGAGTAATAGTACTTCATCCGTTTTTGAAAATAATTCCATTACCATTTTGGCTTATTATAATTTTCTCTAAATAATAATGTATCCACCAACTTAAAAAAAGGTAATGATCAGTATCCTTTAATTTTTATTTTTTTCACATAATATGAGTGTGTGACTAAATATAATATCTATGAAAAGATATATAATACATACCACTAAGTATCATTTTCCTGCAATGCTAATTCATTAATTATTCAATTAATTAATTTAATTGTTTTAGAACTGTTACGTTAATAATAGCATAGCATCATAGAATTCATGCCTAACGACATTACTTAGGTCATAATAGATAAAAATAACTACTTAGACTCATCGTTCTCGTTTGACCTAAAATAATTACCACAAATTATTAAATCATTATGTCTCAACCTTATATTTTTGCCGATGTATCCCACACTTTCCAAATTTGTCGTGTATTACATTGTCCCCTCTTAGTAAACGGATTGCATGATCGTCATAACTCTTTCATATGATCTATTCCTATAAGTGATCGACCTCATCGTTTGTAATAGCCGTGATCGATCGATCTCATCGTTTCTAACAGCGTGAAATTTTATTTTAATTAATAGTCAACTTTGATATCAAATGTAACGTTTTTACACACAAATGATATTTTATACCTTTTTGATCTAAAATTTGTAACATTACTTACTGTTTTGTTATATATAATATGTATGCAAATATAGAAAATGATATATATATAAAATATAGAGGTTACTAACTAAGTAGCAAAATCAATCTTCAATGATTGCCCGTGGGAGCCTCGAATCTTCTTAAGGACCACCATTATCATAATCGGAGATAATAATATTTACTACTTAATTATTAATCCTCTTCCCAAAATAAAATAATAATTTTCATCAACTACGCCATTACCTTCATCGCCTCCTTTCTTTATAAAAAAAAAAAAAAAGTAGTAGTATAAATAAATAATTCCATTATTGAGTACTTGAACAAAAAGCAAAGTCAAAAATGTAGGACTGTGTTTAAGATTTGATGCATCCAGTTTTTGTTAATTAATTATTTTGTCTTCTATACTTATAATGTATTTGAGTTCCACGATGCGACGAACGTATGCCGTGATGACAATCCTGCTTTTTGTTTTTGTTTTTTCTCTTATCTGACGAGGTAGATTTCTAAGTTTTTTTTGTTATAAATTATTTGTATTAATGTTTATGTGGTTCGGATAAAAGAAATAAGGGGCGGAGCGGAGAATATAAATAAGATTCACAATCTTCAAACATAACCGTAAAAAAAATAATGATCTCCCATATTAGCTGCGAAAAAGCTAGCATCACCAACTTCAATCACAAAAAGACTACCGACGAGTGATCACAGCCATTTATTAATGCATGTTATTAACCGTCGATGAGCGATCTTTTTTAAAAAATTTAGATCAAAAACTGATCTGTTTTCTGTACATTTAACGGTTAAACAATATCAATATACTGAGTCAAAATAAATAATCTTTCAAAGTCCAAATAATAATAACCCAACCATATTAGGTTAAAGGCAAATGAAGTTTGTCTTAAGTGATATATATCACCCCACTTCATCGAATACTAAATGTCTTATATATTACTGTATATATATAATAAGAAGAGCCAATGTGAAAGGGAAAAACGACTTTCTACTTTCTATTCAGAAAGGTTGAACTTTGTGTTTTTTGATATATAAAATCAATTCCTTTATGATAAAAAAAAGATGATATAATTTCTTATTTGATAAGAAGAAAATAATAAACAAGAGATGTTGAATTGAGGAGTCACATGATTATATATATCACTATTTCTTTTTTTATCTTTATCATCCTTGGATATTGTCGTTTATTTCCCTCTAAAATAGTTAATAAAAAATAAAAACAATATTGTCGTTTACCTCTGCTCTGATGAGTCATGAGTCCCCACCCATATAAATACAGCCACCAGAAGTGTGCATTGACAATGCCCAGTGCCAAACTCTTCAGCTTTCACTTCCCTTTTCCAGTGAGGCCAAAAAATTTAAAAAAATCGGGTTTTAAATAAATGACTTTAAATATAGTAGTAAATCTAATCGGTTGAACTAAATAAGCAATTACGTTAGAATTTGTTCGAAATAATATACTTATACGATTTTTAATATTATTAGAGTGGTATTTTAATAATTTCGCACGAAAAGTTGAGTTGAGGCTGTACACCCCCCTCAATACATTGAGTCCGTCCTTGATGGATTATATAAATGAAATAGAAATTTGAATGGTATTGATTTTAACAAATTGACACAATTCTATTCTCACCATTTAATATATTCCGATGAAATTAGAGTAGTCCCACCTCACCTACGATGCATAGGTGGGCCGGTGATGATGACATATGACAGGTGATCACTGTGTCATGGGTTATGGCAGTAAGGGTGGCAGCCTGGTAGGAGTGACGGGATGTGTGTTGGAGGCGAGTAAGGGTGGTCAAGGCACGCAAGTGATTGTTGCATAGGTGGTGACGTGCGTGACAGGTGGAGGTGGAAGGCGTTTGTAGGCTGGGTAGTGACATTAGGTGATGAGTGGGGAGGCGTACGGGAGGGGTTGCTTTAGAATTTTCGCAATGCTAGTCGAAAATTTGTCATACTATTTAAGTATTTATATCTTATACATAGGCTTGTATATCATAACTCATTATACATGAAATAGTAAATCAATGTATACGCAAAAATCAACAGGCTGAATTCATACATGTGTGCATGCATGTGTTAATGGGGTGTGCGATGGTGGTGTAACTAGTGGGTGTTGTATTTTAAGAGTTTAGTTTTTGTCTATCAACTGGGAAGGGGTGGAATGAAAATGATTAGTTTTAATTACTTGAAGCCCTCAGCACAATATAAAGTTACAAATAGTTAAATGACCACAAAAAAGCATTATTCATGCATCTCAAACATACATTCATACATGAATGGCCTTTGTCAGTGATTTATCACCATTGATGTTTAACCAAGAAATTTCGATATGCAATGCATGGTACTCCCAGCACGCTGCTCGATCTGCTGAATAATTTGTAATCTATGAAGATTGCAGTATCTTCTTGTAATCCTGGAATGCCCCATCAAACGGTGATATCCTCCCTTCCGACACTACCCACAGCTGGTCTACACTTCCAGATAGCAGATGCTCGTCGTGACTCACCTGTGTGTGTTTTCATTATATTTGAAAATAAACCAACATCATTATGAATGAAAAATCCAGAATACCAAGCTGATCGATGAGCTCCAACATCAATTTCAGATTGTTTGTTTATTATAGAAACACCGCGAAACGAACAAGCTTAGATACAAACATGAGATAATTTGACTCGATTCGGTCCGTGTAATAGGTCGCTCTAGGTGCACCTACGACATAATGTTAGTCATGAAGATGCACACATCCTAGAAGAGAAGACACTCCTCAAGATGTAATGCAAATTCTTAGTGAACATCACACAGAGCAAATCTCTAATTTCAAGTAGTCCAACTATCTAGCACAGATGTATATTATTGTATGCATAGGGAGTTTCACATACCATTAACACCCCTCCCTGGAACAGCACTAGTCCCTGAATCAAAGCTTCAACAGCATCCAGATCCTGTATATTAGGCAAAAAGATCGTTTTAAGTCTAGTTATTCCAATAGAAAAGGAGAAGAGGGTACAATTGTCATCAGCGCTTCTTTCTGCAGAAAAGAAAGTATTGAATACAAAGTAGAAGACCATGTTCAAATTCCACGATAGAAATTCATATCTATTTATTTTTATTATTAGAGTTGTTGTTGTCAATCACATGCACCACAATTCCAATGACAACATCTACAACGACTTTAAAAGCTAAGGATTCCATAAACTTACAAGATGGTTAGACGGCTCATCAAGTAGCAAAATGTGGGGCTTCTTGAATGTTATCTTTGAAAATGCAACTCTGCTTTTCTGACCACCTGATGCATAAAAATTATTTACACTATTAGCAGGGGAAAAATCTCCAAGCGCTTTTCCTTCTATCGCAGTGGAAGTCGTGCCTTTTTTTTTTTCCATTCAAAGATCTAAAGTAATGATCAGTGAGACTCCACGTTCAACACAGGAAACAGATGACAATATAAGGTTTAATACAGTTCAAGGTTGGATAAGAGCATACCAGACAACGTATACATTGGTTGAAGAGCTAGATTCCCAGTTATACCAAAAGAACCCAGATGAGCCCGCAACTTTTGTTCAGGCACTCCCTGTCAGCATATCCATATGACAGGCATGTCAACGAAGATGGCTAAAACACTTGCAAAAATAATCTCCATGGATGCATATTAACAAACTCTTAGTCATACACCAAGCTCTGAAATTTTCGTCATGATTGTTTTTTAGTTGAAAATATTTTCAATTGATCTCAATAACCAGTTGTGCCAACAGTAAGATAATAAAATTTTCAGTTAAACTTACTGGGAAGCAGCGCATCAAATACAGAAGAGGATTTGAAGAAAGATCAAGCCCATCAACGTGATGCTGACTGAAGACAGCCATACGAACCTTTCAAAAAGACATTTGAAAAAAAAAATTGTTACATTATGATGCCAGAAAAAGACGAGGAAAGATAACACAACTCACTCAGCATAAATGCATGCCTCTGGCTGCTAAGAAAAGATCAAGGGGATATAGAAGCATAACAAAGATGATATGTAAGCTAGGATAACACTTCATTTAGAATACACTTGATAAAAAACAATCACTTCTAAATGTATACTAGGCATACAATGATGGCTGAGACAGCCAACAACCTAGAATTGATCAGCTGAAGGAAATGCTGACAGTAAACTGAGGAATGAAGTATATAATTATCTCTTCTTCTTGTAGTAGCTTTAAGCTGAAGGCTTCCACTTCCAGTTAAATTAGTGGACACATGGAAATATAGATCAACAATGAGAGATACAAGTCAATTTAGATGTAGCGAAATGAATAGTACCTTGGCTGAACGAAAAACTGTGCCGGACGTCGGCTGAAGCTCCCCAGAAATTAACTTTAAAATGGTAGATTTTCCAATGCCATTAGGACCAACCACTACAGAGGATTCAAGATATTTGATAAGAAGGCAAGTTGAATCTTATATGACAATGGTGTCAGCTTCTTACGAAAATATATGCTCTGTAATTACTAACAAGCCACTAAATATACACCCATGCACATAAAGGCCAATTATCCACTGCAGGAGCTGTGTGTACTGTCTGCTCCTCTTCACCACAAAATAAAGTAGCATAACGATTTTTTTTTAATCCCTTTCAAAAGGTTACGTATCGCAAAATACTAAATGCCCAACACAATTCGCATACAGCTGCAGAAATATATCTTACTTGCTACACGACTATCCAAATCTATTCCAAAGTTTAGGTTCTTAAACAGTATAGGGCCCCCGGGATATCCAAAAGATGCATCACTGCAACCACAGCAAATACAAGTTAGAAGTACGCAATACAGTTTTTTGAGAGGAAATAAAAGATGAGAACAATAAAGAATCACTCAAACCTGAAGCTTATAATTGGTGCGCCTGGTCTATCATCAGGAGAAGGGAATTCAAACTTGTAGCTGCAAGCCACAAAATCCACATTCAATTAAATTGAAGTCTCAAGTGCTTGCTCTTTATACGTAAACACAATGTCTTAAAAAATAAAAAATATCATACTCAGGATCATTGATAACTGCATCCACATGGCCCATCCGTTCTATTGCCTGGTAAAAACTCAAAATTAAGAGCCATAAGTTAATGAACCAATAACACAAATAGGTTGAAAACCTACCAAAATAAATGTATTTACAGACATCATGCAAGTTTATAATATTTCAGTTAGGTTGGACTTCATCCTATTCTTCCTATTCTTCCCTTTTCTTCTACATCTTCTTGGCCTATATTCTTTTGAAAAATGTACTTGTACTCTGTCAGTAGGTATCTCCTTGATGACAAAGCAGGAAAAAAAGGGACAGAAGTAGCTATTCTGCTTGTTTGGACGGTTACATAAATGTGCCAAACATATTCAGATATTCTTGTGGAGGTGAAGGTCATAAATTGGATTTATAAGTTTCAGAAAAACTACAGAGGAAATTATTATCATTTCATTCAGTATACAAAAATCAAATGAAAGAGACAAGAAAACCATATAAACAAAAGGCAAAAATCAAAAGAGCAGCGAAAAAATATAAAGGATCCTGGCAGATGTTTTCAAAAGTAACATAACATGATAGCATAAACGGAAAGTACCTTGATCCTTGACTGGACAAGAGATGCACGCTTCGCATTGTACCGAAACTTATCAACAAAAGTCTGCAACATAATGAAAGAGGATGTTTAGCAAAGATAAAAACGACAATCAGAGCAATAATCACGGGCTCAGAGACAGAGAGACGGAGAGAGAACCTGCATATGTTGTTTTACACGTTCATTAGATTCAAATGCTTTCTGCTGATTCTTAAGTTGTTCCTCTCGAGTTCTTTCAAATGTGTCATAATTCCCTTTGTAAGTAGCCAGACTTTGTCCATGCAAATGAATAATATCAGTGACAACCTGAAAGAAAGAGTCAAGAGAATAACTATACAGCAACGATGTGTAGCCAAAGACAAACAAAGTTACTTCAAAATGCAAGGGAGAATATATTAATTCCAAGGTAAAAATAAACAGCATACAGTGTTCAGGAACTCTCTAGCATGAGAGACAACAATAAACGTCTTCGGCCATTTCACCAGGTACGTCTCCAGCCATAGGACAGCATGCAAATCAAGATGATTCTGAAAAAGGAATAAATTAAGCATTGCTCAAGAATGATCTAATTGGAGTCTGAACTAGCCGAACTGAGAGATCACATACTGTAGGTTCATCAAGTAGCAATATATCAGGCTCAATAAACAATGCTCGAGCAAGAGCTACTCTCATTCTCCATCCACCAGAAAAGGTCTTTGTAGCCCTCTTTTGCATTTCAGTAGAGAAACTGAGACCCTGAATGATATTAAGCATTTCATTTAAAGAATTTCACAGGGAAATATTTCAAACATACAAGAAATCCAGGCAAAAACAGAAGGTCAAAGATTCAGAAAAAAGCCAGCACTTAAGAAAGCACAATATAACAAGTCAATTTTCAAGTTTCGACTGGCACAAAAGAATGGACACATAAGCACTTCCTCTTTTGTAACCAAAATATACTTCCTCCTCTGCCATCACTCATTAATCATGTAAACATTACATGACTCAATACATCTGCCTATCACCCACACTGTAGCTGCTGTATCTAGCACAGAAAATGCCAACTAAAGAAAGCAGACATGATACAAATTCAGAATCCAAGAAGTAGCTCAAGTGCAAGAGATTGTAGTATCACATCAACCAGTATGATCAAGAACTAACCGCCAGAATAGAAGCCGCACGTGACTCAGCAGAATACGCATCAATAAGCTCAAGTCTTTTATATATATCTTCTAAACGTTTCCCAATCGTATTTTTATCCACTTGCCCGTTCGAATTTCCGTTGCTCTTTGGACCTTCTTCCTCAAAGTCCATCTCTTTCTATGAGGACGAAATGCATGTGGAATGAATAAAAAGGTTTTTATACTGCATTACAATCAGTAAAAAAAAAAGTTAAGTAGCTTCTCCTTAACAGAAGAAGTGCTAGTAACCTGCAAGTCAAGGAGACGGACTTCTTCCTCCAAAAGCTGTACTCGTTCAGTATCCGAGTTCAGAACGCATTGCAGGACTGAAGTATCATCACCAACAACTTCTTGCTCGACATGTAATATCTGGCAGTTATTGGGAATGCCGTCAATGGCATGCATGGCCATATATCTGAGGAAAGTAGTTTTTCCTGTACCATTCCTTCCAACAAGGCCTGGTTGCAATGAATTACATCAAAAGTTGAAAACATGGGAAACAAAAGGTGAAAAGATAAACGAAACTAACCATAATGTCTGCCAAATGCAAGTGTCACAGAACCATCAACAATGAGATCACGTCCACCAACAGATATGTTAAAATTATCCATATGAATGTCCTTGACAGTGCCTCCCTCGCCTTGGACATGATTAACACGTGCTACAGGCATTCCAGCTTTGACTGCTTCCATTTCTTCCAAGTGCAATTGATACTGGGCCTACACATATCCAAACAGCAATTCTAAAGTCGTATCTGCACTAACTCACAGGTAACATTTGCAAAAGCTACACAAAGAAATAACCAACAAACCCCAGATAAGGGGTTATCAAACGGAGGCACGTCTATTGCAATCACAAATTATCAGTAAACAACCGCATTAAAGCTCAACAATACTAGTATGAATCCCAGAGTTCAGTCAACACCCCTATTTAGAAGACCATCTTAACAAAAGGCAGGACTTGGGCACTGCCGGTAAAACCACTAAAAGACGGACTTAAAAAACAGAGCTGTTGTAATCTAAATTTCAGCTAAAAAGCTGAAACAATACCTCTCTCTGACGTTCATCTTTCCTCTTTCTCCTTTCAATCTTCATTTTGTCACGTTCAGTTAGCAGAGGACCATCCACTGGTTCAGGTTTCTTCTTCTGGGGGATGTCCACGTCGTCCATTCCATCAAACATTCTCAATGGTGCAATAGTTCTCACTGTAGGCTTTGCTTTAACCCCTCCATGCTTTCCAAACTTCTCGGAGAGCTTACTGCAGACCTGACATTAGTACCGCAAAATTACCAAAAGTAGAATAATTGAAACTAAGGGCATTCTTTACATTGCAAAGAGTCATCATGAAAACCATAAGTTCTGCAACCAATTTTCCAAATATCTTGCAGATGAAGGGAGAGGTGCAAAGGAATGAACTGAAATTCAAAAAGAGTGCCCGTCACAAAGCAAAATTTGATGAAACTTATGCAATGGGACGTCAAAATTATAACATGTTCATAAAGCTAATTAATTTGACAGTAGAGGTTGTCAAGAGGCACTTTAAAAAGTATTTACACGTTCTCAAGTTCACTTGTTGAATTCTGAAACGCCTTTAGAGCAAAATCTACTTCTGACTCACCGTATTGGAGGTCATCCCGTGGGCCATCACCCACATTTCACTACAGGTTCTTCCTCCTTCCTTCGATTTTTTTTTCTGATACAGTACTTAAACTTTCTATGATTAACTCAGTTTATCCTAATTGCTCATTGGTTTAATAATTACGTTGCACCAGCTAAAACGAGGCACGTATTACATGCTTTGAGCTTCTGAAAGATTATCAAACGGTAACACACTACCAATAAATCTGCGAAATTGAAAATGCGGGTATCTTTTAAATTAATCTAACCTCAAAACATAATGTAAATAAAATATGAAAGATCAATTCCGGAGCATGAAGACTTAAATTCAGCAATTGCAGAGCTTAAAAAACATTGAAATCCATTCATCGATTGCATAATCTAACTAAACAAAATTAAATAGCAGAAGTTCATTATATGTATAGTCCTGTGGTGAAGAAATACCGAGCGACAATCGGAGGGGTCGGCGACCCAACCAGAATCAACGAGGAGTTCGCCCAGACATTCGAAAACGTTTTCGCCGTCCTCTCCCAAATCAAAGTCCTCATCAGCAAGGACGTTGATAACGTAATCATAGATGGGTTCGTCGATGTCATGAGCTCTCCGCCCCAAGACTTCGTCAACGACCGTGCTCGCCACTTCAGTCATCTTCTTCCTTTCTACCTCCCTCCGGTACGATGAATTCGGTAGCGGCCGACGGCTAGCTCCTCATACAAAAAGATGTGTTAGTATCTATAATTGCTAAAACACCACTATATTTTTCTGATGGATGGATATTAGTCCCTTATATTTTTGAATTGTATCCTTAAAATTTTAATTAGACATATATTAGTCTCTTAATTCTTTCTAATTTTTTTTTTTTTTTTTTTTTTATTTTTTTTTTTTTTTTTTGGGAGAACGGTCAATTTTATTGTTTTAACATGAAGAAATTACAAACCGGATCAAATATCCAAAGAAATAACATCAAGCACCAAAGTTACACTACCACGTGTGATGTATTTATGCTTTATATGTTATTCAGTAATTTTTAGACCCAGTTTGAATTAAAGAAATTATATAGAAATGAAAAAAAAGATAATAGTAGAAAAGAAATGAGAGGGATGTGAGAGTTTGTGTAGTCTATTTTGAGTGTTTGGATAAAACTAGACAGAAATGAAAGATATAGAAAGATTGTCAATATATTTATATGAAAAATTAATTGTTTCCTCCCGTTTCTCACCTGTTTTGAAATGAAACGAGACCACCCAAGTTGTAAAAAACCTTATCCCTCCTTCTCCTTTACTCTCCTTTACTTTCTTTCAAACTAAAACAATCTAAACACCAAAATTTAAATCCGTCCAAATCATATTATTTCTTCTTCCTTCAAATCATTCAATCCAAGCAGTTGATTGTTTTATTTATTTTAAAAATGGTTAACCTTAACACAAGGGTCCAAACCCTCCCTGTCTCACCGGATGAGTGGAGATGTTAATCAAGTAACCTACTGGCTCAGAGTAATGGGCTACCAAAAAACTGAAATAAATCCCCTTTACGGGGTTCGAACCTTCATAATTCAGCTTAAGGTTCAGCTATCCTTTCAAAGCATAGGATTCATTTACCACTAGGCCATGTCGTTTGATTTTATTTTGAATCTTCGCCGGTTATGAATGAAGTTGAGTTTTTTCAACAAAAAAATTATGATGTTTGTATTTTTGGTCTCCTGCCTTAAAACCAACTTATAAAACTATGAGGTTTCATTATGTTTTTAACTCCCTGAACTAGTGTTAAAAAGGACGAAGTTTAAGTATTAATTAGTTTAGTGAATTGAATATAATGGCAAAAAAGACAAATTTTCATTTCACTTAACGATTATGCTATTTTTCCCTTTTCGTTTTTTGTTTTGGTTTAGTGAATTTGTTTTGTAGTAGATTTATTTGATATTAAAAAGTTTTAGTAGGTTTGATTTAGTGAATTTGTTTAACACTGGAATATGGCAAGGGTAATTTAGTTTTTTTTCAAATGCTTTTTGTCTTTTTTTCACCATCTCTATTATTGTCGTTTATAACCATTATCCTTTATTTTCGGGATATGTTGTTATTTTCATTTAATATACTTTATTTTGTTAATTTTCATGTTTATTTGATATTAAAAAAATTTAGTATTAAAACTATGTAGTTTTGTTGTTAAAAAGTGTTGTTTTGTCGATAAAAATTGATGTTTTAGACTCCGGTGACCTCACTGAAATTTTTTTGGGATAAAAGATATAGTTTTAGACTCCGATGACACTATTGGAATAAACTCGTGGATCCGCCAGTGTTATGATGTAAGCAACATCGTTTCTGTTTCTTGATTATTATGAGTATATGTTATGATGCTATGAGGGTGTAATGTGTGCATTTGGACGGCTAAATTACAATTTTGGTAAGTAGACACGTTTTTCGATTTTGGTCATGATTTTTCTTCGGCGACAATTTTAGTCCTAGAAGTGGTCTTTTTTTTTGCAAAAATAGTCTTGAACGCCGAAAAGACTACTTATAGGACTAAAATTGTCGCCGGAAAGATCACTTACAAGACTAAAATTGTCAACGGAAAAGGGCTAAATTACAATTTGTCCTCTAACATGACACGTTTTTCGATTTTGGTCTTGGTTTTTCTCTGGCGACAATTTTAGTCCTGTAAGTAGTCTTGTTTTTTGCAAAAATAGTCCTGAACGACGGAAAGACCACTTACGGGACTAAAATTGTTCTTTTCACCGACAATTTTAGTCCTAAAATTGTCTTTCGGAAAAGACCAATTTTAGTCCTGTAAGTGGTCTTTCCGGCGTTCAGGACTATTTTTGCAAATAAAAGACCACTTACAAGACTAAAATTGTCTCCGGAGAAAAACCAGGACCAAAATCGAAAAACGTGTCTAGTTAGAGGACCAAAATTGTAATTTAGCCCCGGAAAAGACCAATTTTAGTCCTGTAAGTGGTCTTTCCGGCGTTCAGGACTATTTTTGCAAAAAAAAGACCACTTACAGGACTAAAATCGAAAAACGTGTCTAGTTAGAGGACCAAAATTGTAATTTAGCCGCATTTGGATGGTTATGCAATGACGAATATCTGAATTTTCGTCACTAATTTGATCTATGTTCTCATTTCATTTTCCCTCTGTTTTCTATCGTTTTTTTCTTCGATGACTGCATATTTGCTCTCCGGCCTGCAAGTTTTAACGAAGGGATCTGTCTTTCTTGACTTGCATCTACATGAAAATGGATATAAAATGGATGCCAAGAAAAAAAAAAGATGCTATCTGAGATTATTTATTAATTTATTTATGAATAATAACTAAATAACATTATGGACTCATGCAACAAAAAAACAAATCACTCATAAAATGGAAATCTGAAATTTTGGTTGAAGAAAATACATGGACGTTTAGAAAAGAATGGACGCTGGACTAACTTGAGATTTTTGTTTTTTTTGTTTTTTTGTTTTTTTTTTCTTCATTCATATCAACAATTGTTTTTTTTTTTTTTTTTTTCGGTTTTGACGCAAATTAAGGTATACTGATCGACAAATATGCAGGAAAGGCGGTGATGATGAAAAAAATGCTTTAAGGAAAAGAAATTTAAGGAAAAGAAAATAAATGTTTCCAGTCAACTTGAATATATTATTACTCGAAGTCTGTGCTTTTATACACAAAAGAAGTAAAACGAAATCTAAAGGATTGGGATCACTCAACCCTAATCCCTTTGAACAAAGGAACCTAGTAATTATCTAAACAAAAATGAATATCAATTTGAAATTACAAAGAAGTTTATCTATCCACAGAGTCTTCGATTGGATGGAGTCTTGCTGCCAGTCGGATCCACGGTAAGAGATGGCTGAATCCCTATCTCTTTCAATTCTTCAATTTGACAGCGTTTTGAACCTTTGTTGGATTTGTTGGATTTATCCTCAATTTGAAATGCCAATGTTGTAATTATCTTTTCATTCCCCCTCAATCTAGCGTGTGTGAGAGAACAAACACGTAGATTGCGTTGTAGAATCGAAAACTGTAATTTTGGTAGGGGTTTTGTAAGCACATCAGCTATTTGCTGTGAGGAAGGAACAAAACGAGTGATAAGCTGGCGAACCGCAACCTTTTCCCTAACAAAATGGTAATCAATCTCGAAATGCTTCGAACGAGAGTGGAACATAGGATTAACGGTCATATACAATGCACTGAGATTATCACACAGTAACTGAGGTGGATTATGTAATTTAATCCCCATATCACGTAGTAGATGTGTAATCCAAACCAATTCAGCAGTGGCAGCGGCCATGGACCTGTACTCTGCTTCGGAGCTCGACCTAGCCACAGTTGGCTGCTTTTTGGAGCTCCAAGAGACACAATTCGCCCCAAGGAAGACACAGTAACCACTTGTACTCCTCCTAGTAGTAGGACATCCTGCCCAATCCGCATCACTGTAGGCATATAAACTGAGAGGACTTCTAGTTAAGAAATGAAGACCATAGTCCATAGTTCCTTTCACAAAACGAAGTATACGCTTGACTTCCTTA
The DNA here is from genome assembly GCA_036785695.1 of Gentiana straminea. Classification (NCBI taxonomy): domain Eukaryota; kingdom Viridiplantae; phylum Streptophyta; class Magnoliopsida; order Gentianales; family Gentianaceae; genus Gentiana; species Gentiana straminea. The sequence continues at coordinate 12,674,131 of JAVUPR010000266.1, read as the reverse complement.
AAATCACCAACAGTAGGGGTAGCAAAATGTTGACAGACACGATTCACAGCATGTGTAATATCAGGTCTTGTGAAGGTAAGGTATTGTAGTCCACCTACAATGCTTCTATAAGTAAAGGCATCAACTAGGTCTGAGTCAGATGGCTTTAGTTGTGTCTTTAGGGCCAGCGGTGTAGAAATAGCAGAACGGTCGATCATTTGAGCCTTACTTAAAAGGGACCTGGCATATTTTTGCTGTGTAAGAAGGATTCCCCCTGTAGTGGTGTGAATTTCCACACCCAAGAAGTACTTCAACCGTCCTAGATCTTTTAAGGCAAATTCATGACCAAGCCTGTTAATCAGAATCTGTATAAGACTTGAGTTGTTTCCTGCAACTATTATGTCATCAACATAGATTAATAAAATAATAGTAACTTTCCCATCCTGGAAAACAAACATAGAAGAATCAGCTTTGCTACAGTAAAAATTCAGATTAAGGAGGCACTGTGAGAGCCTATCAAACCAAGCCCTAGGAGCCTGTTTGAGGCCATATAAAGATTTCTTCAAGAGACACACATAATCTGGTTTGTAACCATCTGAAAAACCTGGTGGCTGCTCCATGTAAACTACCTCTTTTAGATGCCCATGTAGGAAGGCATTTTTCACATCTAACTGTTTGAGGATCCAACCATTTGCAACTGCCCAGGAGAGAAGCAATCTGATGGTAGTAGGCTTAATGACAGGACTGAATGTCTCACCATAATCTATTCCGGATTGCTGTGAATACCCTTGAGCAACAAGTCTGGCCTTGTACCTTTCCAAACTCCCATCTTCCTTTGTTTTTACCTTGTACACCCACTTGGACCCAATAACATTTGCATCGTGTGGTCTAGGTACCAAAATCCAAGTGTTGTTAGCCTTGAGTGCTTGCAATTCCTCTTTCATAGCATCAACCCATTCTTTTTGCTTCAAGGCTGTCTTTAAGGTTTTTGGTTCTGAACTAATGTCAATAGTGTTTAAGGCATAGTCCTGTAGGTAAGTGGGTGGTCTCATGTCCCTTACAGGTCTGACATGAGGGTCTGGTTGTTGCTCAACAGGTTCTGCTGACTCTGAAGGATGAGGTGAACCTGGTTCTGATTCTGATTCATGTGATTCTGGTGTAGCATTTTGTAGCTGTTCTTCTTCCAGGTTTGGATCTGGTTCTTCCACTGGTTCAGTGGAAATGGCTTCTGGTGTTGTAGTTTCAGGTGCACAACATAGTGTAGGGGAATTAGTATCAGTATGACAGGGCTCCTCTAACTGGTTTTGATTGGGTGTAGTAGTGTACCACTCATCTGCTGTAGGGTAATCAATATACTCAGGTGTAGATGTGAGTACTTGAGATGATATAGGTTTATAGGGGAACACCTCTTCATTGAAAACCACATGTCTAGAAATATAAATTCTTTTTGACTGAGGATCAAAACACCTGTATCCTTTGTGAGATGGACTATACCCTAAGAAGACACATGGGACACTCCGTTTTGCAAATTTTGACTCTCCATAGTGTCTAAGTGTAGGAAAGCATTGGCATCCGAAGGTTCTTAAAGGGCTATAATCAGGGTGTGTCCCGGATTTATCTAATGCGAATAAACAAGTAATAATATTTATAAACCGGTTAACCTCAAGTATAAGGATCGTAGTACAGAGGTTAATGCCGGGTCGATCCTACGGGGAACTCGACGAATGTGAATCCTAGTTTTTGCTTTAAACTAACTATGTCACGAATCTAACCTAAACAAATATGCGAGAAAAAGTAACTAGACGGAGGATTGCTCCAATGCTAGGCAAGATTGAAAGCGATAAAAACTAAACTAAAGTGCGAAAAAGTAAACTAAAGCTAAACAATTCAAGTTTTAAGGATTAAATCAAATTATAACGAACGAACAAGTAATTGATCCACCTATCCTATCAACATTCAATTCTAATTCGGATTAATTCGTGATCTCTACTCAAGTCGTGATTCACCTAATCGAAGGCATAAACTCCTACTCTCGTAGACAAGTTCGTTTCCTAATCTTTTATCTTTCGATGTTAAAGATTACGTCTTTCTAACCTAGGCGTGAAATCTTTCAATTTCTAATCTGGACAATCAATCTAATAACTTTCGTTTTATTTAGATCAAAAATCCAATCTTTTATCATGGTGATTTAACATTAACATGACTCTCATCAAGTTAAAACAATCATAAAAGCAACGATCTTTCGATGTAATTGCAATACATAATAATAAACAATGATAAAAGAAACAACTTCGAAGTAGAAACTCACAAATTAATCACGAACAAAACTGAATTGTTGAATTGGACGGCTTCACAACGCTTGTTCAGAGAGGGATTAGCCTCTTAGCATCCTTTGAAAGCTTGAAATTGATGAAATAAAGAACATAAATCTAACTATCTAATCTAGAAATTAAAGTGCATAAACTGGAAGAAAATAGGGTAAAAACGCAGCCTGAGCCGCCCCTAAGATATTAGGGTTCGAATTGTGTATTTAGGGTTTGGGAAATCGCGCCTATTTATAGATTTTTAGGTCGGTTTCGCCGAGTCGGTGCCGTGGACGCCCGTCCACAACCTTGGACGCTCGTCCAGCCTCTATGAACGGAGAATGAACGCTCGTTCGAACGCGTCCGAACTCTCGAATGTAAAATACGATTCGGACGCCGCTTCACTTTTATGGACGCCCGTCCACTACCTTGCTCTAGTATTTTGCTCATAACTTCACTTCTAGGGCTCCAAATGAGGTGATTCAACATGCGTTGGAAAGCTATTTCAATCCTCTACAACTTTCATCAAGACAACTTTCCCTGAAAGTGCCTACAAGTGTGGACAAAATCCCTATGAAGTGCCTGGTTCCGGTTTCTTGATCATTATCTCTTCCTTCTTCAATCTTTATCTTGATTTAGCTCGAATTATATCAACATTTGATCATCAATTTAGCCTCCAACATGTACCTACATGACATCAAAAACACCGCAAAACGTAACACAATCCAAATACTCGTAAAACCATAATTAAAACACATACACAACCTCATTTTGCGAATAAACTAATTAAAAACTCACTTGCTTAATAAATCATTTGAACACTCGTTTTCTATGCAAATTATACAAATACGGAGGAAATCATTATCAAATATAATGTTAAAAACCGTACAAAATCACCCTTAACAACTCCCCCACACTTAAACTTTGCTCGTCCCGAGCAAAACAAAACAAGATAAAGGCTCGGAAAGAATATAGACACCTCAACACATATACCACATAGTCAATAAATTAGAAGTTCACCATCGTGTGTGTGCATAGCCATAGAGAACTTCCACTAAATCCAAACTTGAGAAACTCAAAGCAAAACTAGCTAATACCCCATCGTAGACGAGTAATAAATGACACTCATAAGATGCACCCTACAAACGTGACATATCCCGAAAAGAATGATCGAATATATCTAGGGCCTTTCTGAAATACTCAGAGGATAATCCCTACAACATATCTATCAGTTTATACTGGGGATAAGATTAACGAAAGACTAAGTCTTATATTCATTCCATACCAATTATTAAGTTGATTTAATTACTTCACATTTAAACACACATCAGAATGAGCTATTGCCCGTCATAGCGAATAGGACATACGTGGTATACCCTACCTTACTCAAATCATAAAGCGACTTTTCTTCGATCGTCGTGAGCTTTTGGTCATCATAGTGGAATAAAACATTTCGAGATAATGCCTTACCGCACTCAAATCATCGACCGACTTCCGACACACACTATTGATTTCATTATTAACTCAACTTTTTCAAATGACATTAGCTACGTATTACTTATCACATTCAAACTTCTAGATATTCACAGTATATCATACTTCGGAACTAAATACAAACTATCATAAATCTCATGATATGCACGTAGCACTAAGCACATGACTTATAAGACAATCAGAAATCACTCGTCCAAGAGGGGTATAACTTTATAAATTAGCTCATCATTCACTATGGCACGTGAAAAATAAATCTTGGTGAAACATCTAACCTATGGAACATATGGCATAAGGCATCGATGAATATAACAAACCGAACAAAAACATGCATTGAAAATTTGGCTCATTTAGCTTAGCAATAACATCATATAAGCAAATGTGTAGATACATATCGACAAATCCCCTCCCCCACACTTAAATAACAACATGTCCTCATGTTGTGCGTAAAATAAAAGGAAAAGAAAACTTAGGCATTTCGTATGTCGAAAGAGGCAATTCGGGAAATGGTCCGGAGCCGTGGTCCAAAAATGTTGAGGAAATCAGTAGACTGTGGACCATCCACCGGAAAACTGACTTCATCTGAAACTCACAAACGCTACCGAAAATACCCTGCACACTTGAAAAGCCAAGAAATACCTCGGGGGATACAAGGGATTAAACCATATCGCGCAAAAGTGATAGAGATAAAGATAAGAGGAAATCGTAAGCAAAACAACACTTCGACCCTTTATAAGCCTAGGACGGCTGACTGACAAAAACAACACAATCCGAATAAGACTAAAACAACTAGAACAAGAAAAAATAACTAAAGAAAGAAACTAATATAATAAGGGATATCTAGGATGCCTCCTAGTAGCGCTAATGGTTATCGTCGTTAGCTCGACACATTTGAAGCTCAGCCTGGATCAGGCCATTTAACCTTTCTGCCAGCCACTACCTCGTGTAAGCTCGAATCAGTAGTGTGGCCGCGAAAACGACGAGCCGAACACATGGGGTTAAATCTTTGAAAGCTCTCCATACCTTTTTAAGTTTCCCCATGGTTGCATTCTTCCTTCTCCGGTTCCTCGATGACGTTTAAGTTGTCGCTCCCTTTCAAACTCTTCCATATCGCACTACCTGCTAGAACATCTTCGTATTTAACACAACCGTCATCCTCGAAAAACAAATCGGGTGAAAACTCGTCAAAGTGGTTGACTTCGGAAGTCCCACACCCGAGGATTTCGAGGAATTTAACAATCAAAGGCTTTTCTTTATGTTCACCTATATAGTGCTTGCACCTCGACCATTAACTCGGAACGGTTGATCACCATAACCTCGTAATTCTAGCACACCTCCAGGGAATGATTTGGAGAATCTCGAAAGGACCGGACCAACGTGTCCTCAACTTGCCGGAAACAAATGCAACCCGGAATTGTAGAGTAACACTTGCTCACCGACCTTGAATTCTCTCTTCTTTATCTTGGCATCGTGGAGGAGTTTCATCTTCTCCTTACTAATCTGGCGCTTTCGTAAGCTTGGAGTCCGAATTCATCCAGCTCACAGCAACCGCCGGCGGTGTTTGCCACGGATTGGGAATCGAAGTTAAGAAACTTCGTAGCCCGCAAGACGCCCGTGCTCTAGCTCGACAGCGGATGACATGGTTTCCCGTAGACCATTTGATATGGCGATGTACCCATGTGGGGTCTTATAGGCGATCCCTATATGCCCAAAGTACATCGTCCAACTTCGACTCCGCCTTTTCTATGACTATTCACGGTCTTCTCCAGGATTTTCTTAAGACTCGGTTGCTTCGCTCAACCCGACCACTAGTCATCGGATGATATGGTGTGCCGCTTTATGGCGAACACCATACTTCTCGAGGACTTTTTCCAAAGGTCGGTTGCGAAGTGTGTCCCTTCATCACCGATCAAGGCACGTGGACATCCAAACCTCACAAAGATGTTCTTCTTCGAAATTGCATGACCGTTTTATGATCATTGTGAGGAGTGGCAATTGCCTCCACCCATTTCGAAACATAGTCAACGCAGACTAAGATGTATTTGTTGCCACAAGATGATGGGAATGGTCCCATAAAATCGATGCCCCAAACATCAAAGACTTCGCATTCAAGGATGGGTTTCAACGGCATGTCAAACCGCCTTGTCAAAGCTCCGGTTCTTTGGCAACGATCACAAGCTTTACAGAAGGCTTTTGTATCTTTAAAGATCGTTGGCCAATAAAAACCGGATTGAAAGATCTTCGCAACTGTTTTCCAAGGACCAAAGTGACCACCTGTGGGTCCACTATGGCATTGCTCGATTATATCGCGTTGCTCAGATTCAGGAACACACCTCCTCAGCAAACCATCTTTGCAGATCTTGAAGAGGTAAGGTTCATCCCAAACGAAATATTTCATATCAGAGAAGAACTTCTTCTTCTCTTGATACGACATTTCGGGGTCAAGGTAACGGGCATGAAGGTAATTCACAATGGACGAATACCATGGAACATCAGGAGAGCGGCCATCGATCAACATGATGTTTTCCAGAGGAAAGTAAAGATCTATATCTTCAGGATCACCCTTTTCCTCACTTATCATCCTAGAGACATGATCCGCCACTACATTCTCACTGCCCTTCTTATCTTTGATTTGAACGTCAAATTCTTGGAGGGTCAGTATCCAACGCAGTAGGCGCGGTTTAGCTTCCTTTTTGGTCATGAGATATCGCAAAGCGGCGTGGTCGGTCCACACAATCACTTGAGCACCTAGCAAGTAACTACGAAACTTATCCATAGCAAAGACTACGGCTAATAATTCCTTTTCGGTGGTTGTGTAGTTAACTTGAGAAGGATTCGGTGTGTGGCCGGCATAATAGATAGGCCGGAACTTTCCATTAAGCTTTTGCCCTAAGACCGCACCAACGATAGTTGGATGCATCACACATAAGCTCAAAGGGTAGGTTCCGGTCCGGCGATATAAGAATTGGAGCGAGAGATCGCCTACTCTTAAGCTCCTCAAACGCGCGCTTGCAATTCTCATCAAAATCAAAAGTAACGTCTTCTTTGAGTAAAGTAGACAGGGGCTTGGCAATCTTTGAAAAGTCCCGGATGAACCTCCTATAGAAGCCGACATGTCCGAGAAAACCTCGGACTTCCCGAACATTCTTAGGATAACTCATCTTCTCAATAGCTTCAACCTTGGCCCTATCTACTTCTATACCTTTGGCTGACACTTTATGGCCAAGGACTTCATCTACCATGAAATGGCATTTTTCCCAATTGAGCACTAAGTCCTTTTCCACACATCTAGACAACACTGATCAAGATTATCGAGGCAATCATCGAAGGAGTGACCAAAGACCGAGAAGTCATCCATAAAAATCTCCATGCACTTTTCAACTAGCCCGTCAAAGATTGCCATCATACACCTTTGAAAGGTGGTCGGGGCATTACGAGACCAAATGGCATCCGCCCGTAGCGAATGTACCATAGGGGCAGGTGAAAGTGGTCTTCTCTTGGTCAACGGGATCGATGGGTATCCGGAACTATCCCGAATATCCATCCGGAAGCGATAGAATGCGTGCCCCGCCGGACGCTCAAGCATCCGGTCAATGAATGGAAGGGAAAATGATCTTTCGGTGTGACCTCATTGAGCTTTCGATAATCGATACATACTCGTATCCGAGAACGAGCCTCAATGCTATCTCTTCTCCCTTCTCATTCTTCTCAATAGTAATTCCCCCTTTTTTGGGGACTACCTGAGTCGGGGAAACCCATTCACTGTCAGCAATGGCGTAAATGATACCCATATCTAGAAGTTTAATGATCTCCTTCTTGACTACCTCTTGCATGTGAGGGTTGAGCCTTCTCCGAGGCCGTCTAACTCGTTTTGCACCCTCCTCGCCTTGATCTTGTGCATACGGATGTCGGGAGATATCCCTCGGATATCTCCCACCGCCATCCAAAGGCTTTTTCATTTTTGCGCAAGACGTTTAACGGTTTAAGCTCTTCTATACGAGATAGCTTGGCGAGAGATGATCAAAGGAAGCTTGTCACCTTCTCTAGAAATACATACTTAAGATGTTTAGGCAACGGCTTCGAACCAAGTCTACGGGGGTTCCTCTAGACTTGATTTAAGATCACCACTCTTCAACTCAACATCGCCGAGCTTACTTAGTGGTCCTACGCCAAGGCTTCTTCTCTTAGCTCATCCTCAAAATCACCGCTAACCGGTCTAGATTGACCACACCATGATTATTCGGATTATCAATCAATCGCTCATATTCTCGCTTCTACGACCAAGACTTGCTTATCCATGAAGTCATTGAAGTCATCGACGTCTCCTCATGGAACGACCGGTTGGAGAACCGGAGGGTACTTGAATAGATTTAGAAACACTATAGCTCACCTCTTGGTCACCAACTCGGATAGTTACTTTCCCACCATCACAATCGATGAGGGCTCTAGTCAGTAGATAGGAAAGGTCTTCCAAGAATCGGAGGGACGTTTTCATTTTTCTCCATATCTAAGACATACCAGGTCAACGGGAAAGGTAAACCTACCAACTTGAACCAATACGTCCTTTAGGATCCCCGAGGCTTTCTTTGAAGATCTATCGAACCGCAAGTTCATGGTAGTGGGTTCTAGAAGACTTTGTAAACCCAAATTGCTTGCAAATAGATAATGGCATCAAGCTTATGGATGCACCCGTGTCACATAAAGAATTTGGAAAGACTAGGCCTCCCATCCGCAATGTGAGCACGAATTTCCCGGGGTCACCTCTTTTGATTGGTAAGTCCGGATAATTGATCATTGAACAATCCTCACCAATTGCACGATCCATTTACGCTAACTTCTTCTTCGAAGAAACAACATCCTTGATGAATTTAGTATACTTAGGCATTTCAACCAAAACTTCGAGAGTGGAAGATTAACTCCGAGTATTTTTCACAGATTAAGCACCTTTCCGTACTTCTTATCTTCATGCAATGGGATGTTGCTCTTTCTCGGTGGAAATGGAAGCTTTTTCAAATCATCCTCGGAAAAGATTTTCTTTGAGGATGCGCTGATAGCTTTGTCTTCCAAATCTTTCCACCGAACCGTCTTCTCATTCTTTTTGCTAGTCAGGGGATCAGCCACCTGACTATCATTTAACTCATCACTCCTCAGGGGATCAGCCACCTGAGGATCCTCAAATGTTTCACTTCTCAGGGGAACAGCCACCTGAGGACTTCCAATTGATTCTTTATTCCTCAAAGGATAAGCCACTTGAGGAATCTCAACTCTTTCTTCTATCAGGGGATCAGCCACCTGATTTTCCTTCTGCAGCCAAGGGGATGATGGGTGCTCAACTTCCCCTCCTGCCTTACCAATGGCAGGAGGGGCTAGTGGTTTCCCCGGAAGCCGGGGGACCACCAACTTGAGAACCACTTCTTAAGTTCATCGCACCGGCCTCCTCTTTACCGTATTGCATTATTGGCACGAGGTCGGTGCATTGGGCGTTGCTTAAATCGGCTTGAGCGACTTGACCGCCTCTTGGATTCTTTTCCGTGAAGGCCGGGCAACGCCCGACGGTCTAGAGGCTAACCGCTCGGCCAATTGCCCGATTTGCCTCTCAAGGCTCTTCATCGTCTGCTTTGCTCCTCCCGAAATGAACTCCATTCGGCTTTTATATCGTCTGGTGGGAGGTGCCTTGAGAGTTTTGAAAGTTACGGGGAAATGGGCGGCTTGGCCGACTTTGGAATGCGAAATTAGAATTGGCGGGCCAATTCGATTGAACCTTTGCTTGTGGATTGGAAGAATTATAGCTTGGGTTCGATTAATACCAGGGTTTCTATTGAAGTTCGAATTAGGATTAAATCCCGAAGATTGATTAAACCCTTGGTTTTGGAAACTGTTACGCCGCAGAATTGGTTATTGAATCTCTCGATTTGTCCGGCCGAGAGAAAGCATTGACTTCCGCATTACGCCCAATCATGGGACGAAGCGAGCGATATGCCCCATGCTATCACATACTTGGCATGCGATTGGATTATGATGTCCATAGTCATGAACAACATTGACTTGCCGAGCGAGAGGGGAAGAAAATTGACATTGGCCGGTCATATGGCCGGTCGACAAAGATGCTTCACAATACGAACCCGAGAGTTACGTGGAAACGAAAGAGTCGATTACTCGGATTAGGAACAATTTGGGATGTTGTCTGCCGAGAATTAGCCATTTGCTTTTGCAACAAGGCAATCGTATTTTGCATAGTCACTTCCTCGACCTTGGGAGGAGGAGGAGGTGCTGAATAGCTTGATAGGATGGGGCATAGTTGTATTTGGCAATGTCTTCGAACAATGCCCATCCTTCATCGTGTGTGTTTTCTTGAGAAATGCCCCACTGGAGGAACTATTGACCATGCCCTTGGTGAGCTCGGTCAATCCGGCCGAAGAAAGTATGGACTTGCCTTTGCTTGGGCAAGCCATGATGGGGACACTTTCGCGGGAGAGACTTAAACCTTTTCCACGCCTCAAAGAATGACTCATTTTCCAAACTCGACGGAATGTGAAGATTTCGTTCGTACGATGGGGTCGTTTTTGAAGGAGGAAAGTATTGACTTAGAAATTCCTTCTCGAGCTCCGCCCACGTAGTGATGGATTCGAGAGGGAGAGAGTGATACCACTCGAGTGCCTCCCCCGTAAGGAAAATGGAAATAGTTTAAGCTTGATGGCGTCCTCACTTACACCTTGGATACGGGTAGTACCGCATATTTGCAAGAATGTGTGTAAGTGAGTGTGGGGGTTTTCGGATGGAAAACCATGGAAAATTGATGCATGCCGCATCATCTGAATAAGTCCGGGTTTAAGCTCGAAGTTTGGAGCAGTAATGGTAGGCATGACGATAGCCGGGTTGATGGTGACTGTACCGGGCATGGCATAGTCGGCCAACGTCCGTCTATCTTCCGCTGCCATTATTACTATTCTTTCGATTTCTCCCGAAAGATATTGCTCAAATTCTTGATCTAGAGCGTTTCCTTCGTCGAAACGAAGTCTCCGCCTATTGGGTCGGACTATGGTCCGCTCGGGGTCAGGGGAATAGATTAGTGGTCCCTTATGACTACGAGTTTGCATAAACCGAACACCAACTCAAGGTGTTGAGCAAGAAAGGATAGAAAGTGACGAAAGGACGGATCGGACGAGGGAAAGGATAACTAAACCTAGAGGAATCAAAAACTACGAAACTTAACTACGAAAAATTTAAAAACGAAAAAACGAAACACTAAAAACGTGTTGAAATCTTCGAGCCCAAAATGGAAGGGAAAACAGTAGATTTTGACCTCGAAAACGGTGTCGGACGGCCTCCGGCCGTCTGCCACGTCGTCGGCGTCGGAACGAGCTTTCCGAATTGGGGTCCCGCGCGCCAATCCGACACTCGAGCCGAAAGTTATGGCCAAAATACTATCAAGTGCTAAAACGGACCCTTTTTCCCTAAAATTTGATCGTGAAAGGTGTGGAGTCGGATGATTCAACCTAAGAAACCTACCTACGACACTTACCTACGAAAAAACGAAAAAACCTAATTGAAATAAAAATAAAAAAAGCGATGGCGAGACGGGACGGACGGGCGTCCAATTAATCGGACGGGCGTCTTCCCCGGAGGAAGAACGGACGGGCGTTCAGACTAACTGGACGCTCGTTCAGGAGAGCAGATAGATAACAGAATAGAGCAGACTTGATTTGGACGAGCGTTCAGTGATACTGGACGTGTCCGTCCGGATCAATCTGAGACAGAAAGAACGCAAAACAGAGTATGAAAACAGAAACCAGAGTATCAAACTAATTATCTAACTTAATTTCAAAAGGGAAAGATTTACTACAGGATCGATTTCTAACAACTAATCTAACTACCGACTAACTAATTATGAACGCAAACAAATAAAATAAATTCTACAAATTAACTATAAAAAAAAACAAAAACAAAAACAAAAACTAGGCAACCGTCCGGTTCCCGGCAACGGCGCCAAAAACTTGTCCCGGATTTATCTAATGCGAATAAACAAGTAATAATATTTATAAACCGGTTAACCTCAAGTATAAGGATCGTAGTACGAGGTTAATGCCGGGTCGATCCTACGGGGAACTCGACGAATGTGAATCCTAGTTTTTGCTTTAAACTAACTATGTCACGAATCTAACCTAAACAAATATGCGTAAAAAGTAACTAGACAGAGGATTGCTCCAATGCTAGGCAAGATTGAAAGCGATAAAAACTAAACTAAAGTGCAGAAAAGTAAACTAAAGCTAAACAATTCAAGTTTTAAGGATTAAATCAAATTATAACGAACGAACAAGCAATTGATCCACATATCCTATCAACATTCAATTCTAATTCGGATTAATTCGTGATCTCTACTCAAGTCGTGATTCACCTAATCGAAGGCATAAACTCCTACTCTCGTAGACAAGTTCGTTTCCTAATCTTTTATCTTTCGATGTTAAAGATTACGTCTTTCTAACCTAGGCGTGAAATCTTTCAATTTCTAATCTGGACAATCAATCTAATAACTTTCGTTTTATTTAGATCAAAAATCCAATCTTTTATCATGGTGATTTAACATTAACATGACTCTCATCAAGTTAAAACAATCATAAAAGCAACGATCTTTCGATGTAATTGCAATACATAATAATAAACAATGATAAAAGAAACAACTTCGAAGTAGAAACTCACAAATTAATCACGAACAAAAACCGAATTGTTGAATTGGACGGCTTCACAATGCTTGTTCGAGAGAGGATTAGCCTCTTAGCATCCTTTGAAAGCTTGAAATTGATGAAATAAAGAACATAAATCTAACTATCTAATCTAGAAATTAAAGTGCATAAACTGGAAGAAAATAGGGTAAAAACGCAGCCTGAGCCGCCCCTAAGATATTAGGGTTCGAATTGTGTATTTAGGGTTTGGGAAATCGCGCCTATTTATAGATTTTTAGGTCGGTTTCGCTGAGTCGGTGCCGTGGACGCCCGTCCACAACCTTGGACGCTCGTCCAGCCTCTATGAACGGAGAATGAACGCTCGTTCAGAACGCGTCTGAACTCTCTGAATGTAAAATACGATTCTGGACGCCAGTTCACTTTTATGGACGCCCGTCCACTACCTTGCTCTAGTATTTTGCTCATAACTTCACTTCTAGGGCTCCAAATGAGGTGATTCAACATGCGTTGGAAAGCTATTTCAATCCTCTACAACTTTCATCAAGACAACTTTCCCTGAAAGTGCCTACAAGTGTGGACAAAATCCCTATGAAGTGCCTGGTTCCGGTTTCTTGATCATTATCTCTTCCTTCTTCAATCTTTATCTTGATTTAGCTCGAATTATATCAACATTTGATCATCAATTTAGCCTCCAACATGTACCTACATGACATCAAAAACACCGCAAAACGTAACACAATCCAAATACTCGTAAAACCATAATTAAAACACATACACAACCTCATTTTGCGAATAAACTAATTAAAAACTCACTTGCTTAATAAATCATTTGAACACTCGTTTTCTATGCAAATTATACAAATACGGAGGAAATCATTATCAAATATAATGTTAAAAACCGTACAAAATCACCCTTAACAGGGTGCCTTTTAAACAGTCTGTGATAAGGGGTATCAAGCTGTAAGCTAGATGAGGGCAACCTGTTTATAAGGTATACTGATGTTAGGAAGGCTTCAACCCACAGATGTTGAGGAACATTGGCATGAAACATGAGTGTGAGTCCAGTTTCCACTATGTGCCTATGTTTTCGTTCTGCCACACCATTCTGTTCTGGTGTGTGTGGACATGATATTTGTTGACTAATCCCACATGATGAAAGGTGATTTATAAAGGTGTTTGAATTAAATTCTCCTCCCCCATCACATTGAAACACTTTAATCTTTTGATTCAGCTGGTAATCTGTTAATTTCTGAAACCTTAGGAAGCAATCATAGAAGTCAGCTTTCCTCTTAAGAGGATATAACCATGTAAATCGTGAAAAATCATCAACAAAGATGGCATAATAACGATACCCTTGATTTGAAGCTATAAGTGCAGGCCCCCATAGATCACAATGAATTTTTTCTAAAGGAAAAACAGACTTTTTATTATTCTTGTCAAATGGTAGTTTACAACTTTTGCCCATTTGGCAACTAACGCAAATCCTAGGTTCTTGTAACCAACTATTAACACTAATAAGTGTCATTTTATTCAACTGTGATATAGATTTTGAGTGTGGATGTCCTAGCCTTTGGTGCCAAATAGATGCTGGTGCTTGCCCTGATCTCACAGCACTTAAAGCTTCCCGTAAGTCCGCATCCATAGCATACGACTTCCCTTTCTTATGTCCTGTTGCTATTATCCTCTGACCTTGGTCCTTAATCACAAACCCTTTATCAGTAAATTCAAATAAACACTGATTATCAGAAGCATACTTACCAACAGAAAGAAGGTTCTTGGTTAAAGTGGGAACAACAAGAACATCTTTTAGTTTCAGATTACCAATATAAGCATCACCAGTATGTGTTATATCTAGTGTTTCACCATTTCCTACATAGATCTTATCAGTCCCAGTATATTTTCTTTTAGTAAAGAGGTTACCTTCATCATGAGTCATGTGTGTGGTTGCTCCAGAATCTGCATAAAAGGCCGGATCATGGTTCTCATTCATGTGCATTGCTGTCATAGCCTTGGGAAGCTCCTCTGACTGATATGCGTAGTCAAATCTATACCAGCAATCCATAGCTATGTGATTTGGCTTCCCACAGATCTGACAAATTTGTCCTGCATTAGGGTTCGTACCCTTTTTAAACTGCTCCTCTGATCTTGCTTCGGTACCCTTTGAATTTTCTTCATGCTGGCCTGAGTTGTATCCAGATGACCTGCCTGCTGGAGCAAATCCTCGACCTCTGGAGTTAAAAGCACCCCTACCACCACCTCTTCTACCTCTGCCTCTCCCTCTTTGGGTGAAGAAGGCTTGGCCCTGATCTGCTGTAATTCTTTGTTCGGCCTGCTGTGCTTTTATTGTCTGTTCATACCCTTGCAGAGCCATGATTAGTTGCGTAAAAGAGGGGTATGAGGGCTTTGTCAACATGGCAGTTCTAAAACTCATGTAATCATTACCAAGACCATGGGAAAACTGAAAGACTTTGTCTATATCTGACACAGGTTTCTTTATTGCAGCTAAATTGTCACAAATGGATTTAAACTCTTTCAAATATTCATCAACGCTTTTATTACCTTTCTTTAACCCCATTAGCATATTTTTGAGGTTACCTTCCTTTTCCACGGTGTGTGGTAGCAGTTGTTGATCCAGTGTTGTCCATATTTTGTGAGCAGTTGAGTCTTCTTCATAGACCATGCTCACTATTTCTTCCTTCATTGTGCCTAACAGCCAGGACACCAAGAGGCCGTCATTGACATGCCACACAGGGAGATCTGGATTGTCAATCTCCACTCCCTCTGTATTTTTGATCTTTTCTGCAGGTTGTTCCGATGATGTAATGTGATGGTGTATACCAAGACTTTTGATCAAGGGAATCACCTGAGAACGCCATAGTAGATAGTTTGTGAGATTTAGTTTAATAGAGACTAGACTGGAACATTGGTGGAATTGCTGAATCGTGAGAGCTGATTCTTTCACCATTGTTGAAGAAAAAGCTAAGCACGATTACAGTGTCTCTGATACCATAAAGAAAATCAGAATACGCAAGACGGAAGACACAAACTAGATGTTTTATTGAATTGATCAATAATGCTTACAATGTATCTCATATGTAGGAGAGAAATCATATGAGATAAACCTAAATACCTATCCAAATATAATTTAAATAAAACAAATAAATTATCTCTTATTCAAAAATCTAATTTATCAAAATCTAATTTATCTTGACCATATATTATCTATCTCCTTTTTTTGATCTCCATTCGTACTCCATTCGTATTTCTAACTTTATCTTCTAATAGTTTTCTCACCAATTGTGCAGATTTCTGGAGTTTATTGCTTTAATTTGTGACATTTGATATCAGAGTGTCTGATTCTATGATATATGGGAGTGATGGCGGAAGGAGCTCGTTCTAAGGTCACCGTTGATGAACAAATCAAACAGCAAAGTCGAATAAGTGAAAGGTTCAATGGAAGCTTTCAATGGATTCAAGGATGATGCAACTACACGATTTGATGGAGTGATTCTGCATTTGGCAAACGTTGTATGAAGAGGTAGGAAAGGTAAAAACAAGGATATTAATCATAAGATTACTAAATAATTAGATTTGCCTTGTTTTGATGGAATGGGGCTTAAAGAGTGGGTCAGGAAATGTGAGCAGTACTTCATGGTCAATGAAATCGAGGAAGATAGTATGGATCGAATAGCTTAAATCTATTTCAAGGGGAGACAGATATGTGGTATGGGGGTCGGAGAGCGAGCGTGTTATCTGGTGGTGGGACTGATACAAGTTCAAATCAGCAGTGTGAGTGAGTAAGCGATTTACCAAACAGATGTTGAGCGACTTGGTTGGTGAATTTAAAAATCTTAAGCAAACTGGTTCATTTGAGGATTATCAACAAAAGTTTGAGGAACTCTTGGTGTTTACGGCACAACAGAATCCCAACTTAATAGGGGACTTTTATTTTGACAGATGAGTTGAGGGGTATGGTAACCACCAACTATGGAAAGAGCATCAGAGGTAGCCAGGGCTCATGA
Organism: Gentiana straminea; assembly: GCA_036785695.1. NCBI lineage: Eukaryota > Viridiplantae > Streptophyta > Magnoliopsida > Gentianales > Gentianaceae > Gentiana > Gentiana straminea. The sequence goes on along the minus strand of JAVUPR010000266.1, from coordinate 12,657,655 downwards.
ATCCGTGGTATGGTCATTTCATTTGTTATCAAACCTAAATAATCCAGTAAGACCTAGTACGACTGCTTCCATGTTTGCTTGTTCTTGTCGCTTCCACATTTGTTTTTTCATCATGTTGATATAAGGTTAAACTAACGTAATTTTCAGAAGTCACGTACCAACCGTTCATTTTTCGGCTGGAGATTCAAATTCAATATATGGGAAGGGGTATTAGCCAGCTCAAATTTTTATCGATAAAATTTTTTAACAACAAAACTACATAGCTAAAAAAATTTTTTTTTTTTTTTTATAAACTCACAGCACCCCCCCCTGGGGGCTGTGGATCCGCCCCTGATATATGGGAAGGGGTATTAGCCAGCTCAAATGTTTGCAATTCTCCTGTTTTACCGGATAATTTGCCAGAAGCCTATTTGAATATTGACAATCTTTTTAATACTTCTCCGTTGCATGTTCCTCTCCAACATGCGTGTTATATGCAAACCTATGCTTCTTGGATCAATGTTTTGAAAATTTCAAGTAACGGTGTGGCGGTTTTTTTTACGGAGGTTGTAGGCCGAAGAAAGTATGGGGGAAATCTTCTCTCAATATCACTTCAGACTTGAGAGGTGAAACGGAAGTGGTTCATGGACTTTGACCGAACCAAAAAACAAAGGTTGTTTTGATCCAAAAAGCCAGACTCAAAACATCTATCAAAATTGGTTCATTCATGTGCAAGCGCTCGTATAGATGTGTAGGAATCATGACTTAATTAGTCATGAGCGATAATAAAAAATCGATCGTTAATAACCGTCCGTTATATCCTGTCCTGGACGAAGTAATTGGATCAAAGTAATGATAGAGACACAACGGTTGTGCCACTAGTGACAGTGATTTGTACCGCTAATTATGTTAGATGTACATTATGATCAGTACAGACTCATTATGATCAACGATACAAATCACCGTTGTGTCATTCGTTCTTGCACAACCGTTATGCCTCTATCATTACTCATTGGACCATCATTTCATCAATTTAGAAAACATTATTGGTGATTGCTTTTTAAATATAGGGACCACCACAAAACTTTTAAACCCTATTGGTTTGGCATACCAACTATGATTTGATCCAGAACCATCGTAAAATTTGTGTATCCGGAAGTTAAAAAAAAAATGAATTGTTCGTTACCGAATAAATTATTTTATTTTATTTTGATTCTCGGCTAATTGATCAAAGTGAACCGTATTTTTTTTGGTTCGATTCAATTCGGTTGTATATTGAAAGGGTTCAATTTTTTTTTGATCCAGAAAGGGTTCAATTTGGGTAATGGATTTTGAATAACCGAAAAATTCGGTTTGATTTCGGACACGACCACAAACCGGAAAAAGGGGATTCTCATCTCAGGCCCCCGCTTTATAGTTCCCGCCAAAGTGGTTAATTGAGGAGGAGGGATCCGAAAAGAGAAGTGACTGCATTCATTCAAATCATCTTTTGCTCCAGAAAATCCCGATACTGGAACAAGAGATTGGAGTTTGAATTAGTTCTAAGTAAAAACTGAAGCGACAGAAAAAATGGAAGAGGCGAAGAAATGGACCGTAACATACACAAAGCAGATCAACAAGAAGGCCAAAGTCTACCATGACGGATTTTTGGAGCTTAATGCTCTACGAAAAAAGGTATCAACTACACTAACGTACGCTCACTCGTGCTGCTTTCAAATCCGTTAATCATGTATCGTTAGTTAATGATTTTGCAGGATATATGCTTGACTTTGATTGAGTTTATATGTAAAATACCAGATGATGCATGTGTTTCTTAGAATCCAATTGGAATTATGAAGAGTATTTTTTCTGTTAACATTTCTGTTCGTTGATTGATTTCAACTTAATTAATTGCTGCTCAGAGTTACTGCCTATTCTGATAAGGTTTGAAATTCTTTTTCATACCGAAGGACTTCTTACTCCGATTTGAATGACAAGCACTGCATTAAGGATGATTAGCTAGTTTTTGCAATGTATTAGTGTTAACTGTAAAAAGGAAAAATAAAAGCCTCACTCGCATTGAATGTTAACTTCTGGTAGGGCCAAACGAAAAATGGCTTAATAATATTCTAGTTATCGTGTAATGCAGAAATGCTTTTAGAAACTAATAGTGTTTTGTTCTGTATATCTTACAGGTTACACTTTATGATGATTGCCAGAACATTCTGGACAGTAGGTTTATCAAGAAAGATGATCTCATTGAATCGGGTGAATCATTGAGATTTGATTCTTATCTTGTTGATATTGGTGACCTTCAAGGAAATGCCAAGTTTTCCGCTAATGTTAACGTTCCTGCAAAAGGAAAAGGTGTTGTTCGAACGCCTGAATCATTTCAGAGCCCTATTATTGGTACAACAATATGCCATTTAGGAGAATTTTCGTTGTTTGTAACTTAGTTGATGTGACCAATCAAATACATGCACTACGTGACATTGTTTTCCTTTTTTCCTCTTTGCCTCTTGTTCTTCAGACAGGAAGCCTTTGGGGAAACAAAAGGCAAGATCAGGGAACCAAAGCCCATCTCATAAGATTATCAGAGGTATCTCATTGTTCTGTGCTGCAAATAGATAATAAATTCACCTTTTCGGTGATTCTTACGGGGAGTTCACATAACATATCTTTCTGGGTAAAGATCTAGAAGTAACCCTTAACTCTCCACCTACTTCCAGATTACGCATTTAAGTTTGTTTAGTCTTGAATTGCATCTCCTTTTGAATTAAGTAAGTCTCAATTGTAAGAAAAGGGAGGAGGGTATTGTGAATCATGGTTTTAGTGTAGTTTAATAGTGTTGTAAGCCATTAGACTCTGTTTAATTTGCGATCTCCCGGTTAATAGATTTGATAAAAATAGAAAGTGATAAGGATATAAAGAAATATAGACTGATATGTTTCTTTTTAGATACTTCGGATAGGTATGGTGTATCATGACATTAGATTAGTGTTGACCTTTGTACGAATCCTGTGTGCTATTCTATGTACTTGATTTCTATCAAGTGAATGGAAGAAATGAAGAAGGGTCACAAGTTAGTGATCCCACGTTTCTCTTTATCATGCACATTCTACCATGGTATCAAAGCTAGTCTACTAACTGGTTGGGCGAGGTTTCGTTGGCTTAACACCCCCCCCCCCCCCCCCTCCATTTTTGAATGACTATCTTTCATTTAATTTGTTTGATATTATAAGTCTTTGAATGTGTTCATGATCAATAAATGTCTTTTGTCAACAAGCCTATCCTTATCAAGTATGGCTAATTTTGGAGATTACCTCGTAATAAAGTGTGTTTTCATGATGTCACTTCTTGTTTTCTTCACAACTACTATGTCAGAATTCATATATTTCTTATTGCTTGAAGAAGCTATGTTACTATCCTCAACATTAGCATTGCAACTGTGTAAGGAACATGTGACATCTTTTGATAGTGAAACTTGTTGGATATGACACAATCATCATGAATAGCTGTTGAATTTCCCCGGCCAAGTTTATCTTTTTGATTATCATTCCAAGAAGTTCTACATTCTCCCCCTTTATTGTTGAATTTTCCTGGCCTTGGATATCTAAATAATTATCAATCCAGTGAGTTCTATGTCATCCCTGAGCCAAAGAGAAAAATTAGCAATGAGTCTCGAGCCTAAAGTGTTATCGTCTTTGTTGACCTGAGTATGTCGCTCAGAGGGAGACAATCTACTCTTTTTGCTTGGGACCTGAGTATTGATTATGTTTTATATAACTCTATGGGCATGTATGATATCCATGCGCCAACTTGAGGGGGGGTGTTAGCAGATGAAAGCGATAAGAATAGAAAGTTAAAGGGATAGAGATTGATATGTTTATCTTTAGATATTTCGGATATTTATGATGTATCATTAGATTAGTGTCAACCTTTGTATATACTATGTTTACCCTATTCAATTCCTTTTGTAATGAATGGGAGAAAGGAAGAGTGATCACAAGTTCGTGATCACATCCCACATATCTTTTTCACCATGTGAATTTGTAACAATTCCAACACCTCAGAGTTCAAAAGGAGTGAGATAAGCAAACGCAGTTTTTCTCCAGCTTCCCCTGATACAACAGAATCAAGTAAAAGAGGTAACATATTGCACTTCTCTTTTATTTTTACCTGCCTATGGTTTTTTTTTTTTCCTTATTCCTTTTTAAAGCAATTTTTTCCCTTTATATTGCTATTTAAAGTGTCTAACAATTTTAATAAATAAACACCGTCATAGCTGTAGATTTGTCCCACCCCACCCCTCTTTCTTTCATTTCAGCTTACTATTGTAGAGTTCCAATCAGAATGGCAGGTCTTGTACACCACCCAAATAACTCAAAAAGCCAAGAAATATCAAGATGGCTATCTTCAGCTTCTCATTTGTGGGTCGAAAGGAAACCAGGTTGGTTTAGAAAAAAAAAATCCACAATTCCGACTTGTATTTATGTATGTCTATCTATATAATTCCGCGCGTATGTGCGATATATACATATGTTTGTGTGTCCATGCTGGTACTTTTTTCTCAAGTGTGTGAGCTAGTACTTTTATTTATTTATTGATCTTTCTTCTCTCTCATGGGCATTACCTTTAATTCATCCTGGCTATTACCTTGACTCATGGTCATGCACACCATGATTAAATAGTTTTTAGTACATTTGCTGCACTTGACCTGTAACAGTCTGATAGGTGAATGATGCGATCTTCTTGAAGACAGTCGATCATTTTATGTTGAAAATAAGCTATAACGGTTTTGATATATGTGATATGCTTCTTTTTGCTCAAAAGTTTTGAATCCCTTAAAGTCAATTTTTGGAACACATCATGCAGGAATCAAGAAGAAACACTTTTGACACTTCTTCGTTTTGAATAATCACATCTATCATCATTTTCAGCATCGTCATTGTCGTTGGTGTTTTTAAATTCTTTACATTAACTTCCTTTGGCCTTATGATTTGCATTTGAAACACAGAAAATGTACGCGTGTTCCATTTGCAGGCTTTCTTTTGTCGGATTCCTGTTAAGTTTAATTTTCTTGAAGTTATTTGCATGATGAATGACATTTTTGTGTGCGTAAATAGTGGCATAATTTTTTTTGTCAAAGTATCGTTATAGAGGAAGAGCTATGATCATTTTGCTATGTTTTCCCTCCCTTTACCCCACTCTCAACAACTAGTTGATGCTGTATGATGCAACTCGGAGACTTTTGGATAGCCGGTTTGAAAAGAAGGATGAAATTATCAGGTCTGGTGAATCCGTGGCATTTGATGGTCATTTGGTGGATATTGGAGAAGGCAAAGAAGATCATGAGCCACGAAAGAAGTTATATTGTCAAGGAACAGAACGTAATATGCTGATAAAAGTAGAAGCAGCTAATGAGTCCCCCAAAGAATCTCCTGTTGGTGAGTTTTGTTCTATTAATTTTCGACTCTTCTCCTTATGCTGTTGAAGCTGCTGAGATATAGTTGAATGTGACCGTGTTCTTTAGTGCCCAAGCATTTCTTTGGCATTGATTTACATCTCTATCCCATTGTTCTTGCCCTTCACCCCTAAATTTGGAAATGAATGAATGCAGCATCTTGGTGATTGAGAAAATTCCTTACGTTAGATGCGATCGATGTATTACTTCTTTAAAGTGGATATCATGGATTCAAATATCACTATGGTGTATTCCGGTCTCCCTAATGCCTCTTCTAGACATTGGTCTTTTGGAGATAATGACTTTTAGGGTTTTCAAATTGTTCAATTTGTTTGCGATACACAAAATTGTCCACATTGGTTTTTTCGGGCCCGAAGTTCTAATACAATATTAAGTTTTATAGGAGGATTAGGTTATGGAATGTGGAATTGATAAAAGATTTAGAATCTTTGTTTTTATACATTGATGCACTATTAGCTAGCCTCTATTGATGCTATTTATCATAAAAAACTTAGGCATTCGAGGATGAACTGAACCCTTTGTCCCAGGGTGCTCATCAAAGACGAATTGCATTTCATGATTTTGATGGATTATGGGCTGCTGGAAAGCTAAATCCAGGCTTCATCTGCATACACTTAAAATTATTGATCATTTGGCCATCCATGTTATGAAATATTCTGTTCTTTACCATTCATTTATCATAACATGGGTTCTAATGCATGATGGAACATCATTTGATAGGTTAATCTTGATTTCTTTCTTTATTTGCAGAATGGGAAGCCATGTACACGACAGAAGTCACTAAAAAAACGAAGAAGTACAACAGTGGAACTCTGAAACTTGTTGCTTCTGGTTCTTATCATAATCAGGTTGGTAACACCCCCCCCCCCCCCCCCCCCCCCCCCCTCAAAACCCTGCCCCGAGTGTAGAGTTATTTACCTGTTTTGTTGATAACATGCTTCTATACAAAACTATTTTAGCAACGTTCTGTCGTGCATTAAGTCAAATAACTTTTAAGCTCAATTGACATCTTGTTAACGAAACCATTGAGTTCTTTCTAATTTTGCATAACTTTTTAAGCTTGTCAGGTTACTTTACTATCAGAGGAGGGGACCATGTTAAGTCGTAAATTTCTACAATCATCAGAAAAATTAGGGGAAGGAAGTACTTTGCGAGTGCAGAATTATCTGGTGGAACTTGGAGAATCACGACCATGTCCCAAAGGTGGTATTTATTGGTGCACTTTACCAGTTTTCATTCCATATCGTGCTTTCTTTTTACTAAGTTCAAGTTCAACATAATAAACATATTGCCTCTGTCTATTTTGTTATGTCCTCAAAATAAAGTTGTCATATCTTATCCTCCTTAACTAAATGTAAATGTTGCAGAAATCCGAAATACAGGTTCATCCCTGACGGTGAAGGATTCATCTATTAGATGCTCCTATGAAAAGAATATTAAATCAAGTACGAGGGTTCAAACAAATGGGCCTGCCCGCGGAGGTTAGTCTGTAATTTTGTATCTTCTTTTAGTCAGAAAAAGTTGTAATTGCTAGACCGTAAGCTGTTGTATGTCATGAACCAGTGTTGATTTTATTCATTTTCTGGATTAACCATGAAATTCAAAAAGTTGAAGGGACCACTAGGAATTGATTTGTATACCATATAACAAGTGATAACATATTTTACATTTGCAAGTAGGAACATCTGCATAGTAGTTATTTTTCTTAGTTATATTGTTCAATAACTCTGTCATGCCATACATGCAGAGGCGGGCTTAGTAGTCAACTGCTACTCATCATCTTAGTAGATAAATCATGTTAGTTTTGTGACTATCAAGACTTGTGTAAAGTTAAGCTGAACTATACACAAATTTGGCAAACATCAGATTTTTTTCCCCTTGTTTTTAACCAAAGCTCCATGTTTACACTTTCATCATACTCTATTTGCCTATTTACAAATTCATTACTAAAAATTGTAGAAGATATATCCTTAATGTAGCAGCACTTTGTTTCCAAGAGGGCTGTTGATGTCTGGGAATAATTGTAAAATCATCTTTTATTTATTATCTAGAGATGAAAATTTCTGGGGCCTTCTAGATTCACCTATCTTGAATGTCTTGGTTTTGATGAATATTGTAATACATTTAAGACATTATCAAAGCATGTCATCTGCGCATTCATTTCTTTCCAGTTTTGCGATTATGTATTAAGATTTTCTTGCTGTTCCTACAACCATTGAAGTTTGATGTCTTTTATGTCAGCCCTGGAGATCTTGTCCATTCTCAGAAAACCCGTTCAAAAAGATCTACCGGAAAAAGAGAGACAAATACAAGAGGGGTTCTTTGTCTCACAACCAGGCCAACCTTACCCTTCTGGTACTAGAAATAAAATAAAGCTAGAATGTGAGCAAAGTATCTGTCATGAAGGAAGGGCAAAGGCTGACGGAAATGAAGAAATTACAGAAGTGTCTTATCATGAGAACACCAATACAAAATCTGAAGCTGTTCAGTTCCCCATTATAGAGATTTCCAAACCAGAGAATGGCCAGACTGGCTCATCTGACTTCTGTGACAGGTTTGTAGACGAGCATTTACACTTTAAACATTCATCAATGTCATAATGCATCATTTGAAAATCATTATAAGTAGGGTTTAGTGGGCTTTATTCGTAATACAAAAGCATACTGCTTTTTTTTAGGTTGAAATTAACCATAAAATGCTTGATGTTCATGTACGTACTGTTGACAGGGTTGTGTACTGCTTTCTTTATCTTGTTTATTATTCCATGATGACCCATACACTTTCACTTTATTTAAACATTTTAGGTTAGAGACCTTAGCGTAATAACAGATATATTGCAGTTACAAAATTTCAGTGAACAAAATCATTTCCTTTTATTTATTACTCCTTTCTTATATGCTAATCAGTAGCTTTGATTTTGCATTTAGCCTATACTTCACAGACAATATGCATTACGGTGAATATCAGTACTAAAGTTTTCTTGGTTATGGTGATCCATTCAAGGTCAGGATGCATCTTCGAATTGGGGACTGGCATGGACTCTGTAAAGTCCTCAGGTCTTTCAGGCACGGAGCCCAAAGTTGCTGAGCTAGAAGTCAACCTAGAAATCCAACAGAAAACCGCTCCGATTTTGGAAGTGTCATCAACTGAAGTTAGACAGATGGGAGTTTGTTCTGAACCTATCTCTTCTACAGGCAAGCTTTATACTAGTTAAATGGATGAGTAGCATTTCTGTAACATTCATGCACAAATAAACCTAATTGTTGCCTCACACAGATGGTAACCAAATCGATGCTAGATGGGCTAGAGGAAATAACCTCGCTGATATGACAACTTCAAATGAGCAGAATATCCACACGAAGGACGCTGATGCCTTTCCAAGTTTTGATCTTGGATTCTGAACAGGGCCAGGTGATACTTCTCTCTCTCTCTCCTTGTCTACCTTAACGAGTTATGCTTTGCACTGGGCAGCTTGTGTGCAGCATCTTCGTGACTGTACTTGTTTGCTTACCCCCATTATATGCCATTTTACCTTGGTAGTAGGAGATTCTTGAACACTAGTTATGCATATGCATTGATGAAAGACCTATCTAGAGCATTCGATTCATTTGATTGGTGATTTGAAAAAACAGAGATAAATGTCAGAGTGGGGCCATAAACGCTGTAAATAGAGAAGAATATGTTTGAGAGAATATTTTTCCTTATCATTAAAAGAGGGATTCAATCCCCTTATATACTCACTAGCATCAATCGTACAAGGTTAGGACTCTTACAGCTGTATAACAACCTAATAACGTAGGCTAACAAACTATAAACAGCATAAATAAATAAAAGCACTATATTCTACAGGCCATTAGTCAAAGCACATGTAGGCAGTTTCAACACAAGTAAACAAAAGGATGAAATATTAGGTGAACAAAACCAAGTGTAAATAGCACATAAGAAAGCTAATTCCTAAGCATATTATTCCCATATACTCTCTTATTCAAAATAAGGAGCAAACTAGCGTAATAACCCTTATTAGGCTTACCAGCCCATCCTTTTATAGGTATAAAATGTCCAGTATTCAAAGACAATTTTATGGTGCACCAGATAGTAAATAATGAGAAATGTTATGGTGCAACCGTTGCATGATGACTGTACCAAGTGGATGCATCATGTCCATCCAATTCTACTCTTTTACACACACACACACACACACACACACACACACACACACACACTCAATATGTGAAAGAACGTAAAAAAATGGATGAATATGACGCATCCATTTGATACAACTTTCCTACAACGATTGTACCATAAACTGCTACGTTATTTACTTTGCATGGAAGGAGAGGTGAGTTGGTAGTAACCCTCCCTAGGCTCACCACACACTTCCTACCTGTTGAATTTCCAGTGTAATCATAAGCCGTCTTGTTACAACTTCAGCCAGTAAATATACAACAGTATACCAACTCAAACTTCATCTTTGTTCTCATTTTCCATCAGTTAATCTTTTTGGCACACTTTGCTTTCTTGACAAATTCAAGCTGAGCAACGTTTTGAATAGATTTTTGCTTTTTCTTGGGTAGACTGTAATGCCTTTTCCTTTGCTTCTTGGCTCAGAAGGATGCTGTGAGTCAAAAAGATTTACAAAACTGTCAGCTGTAAAATAGCACAAATCTTTTTAGCTATCTATAACTGCTCATATATATAAACTATTCTATAACTCGTTTTATCGGCTCAGAAGAATGCAATAAAAAGAAAAAATTCACGTGATCCTTACCTGTTGTTTAATATTACTGGCACTAGGGGAAGTTGGCCTAGAAGCAACAGATACAGAACGTTGTATGGGAAATTTAAGGGGCGAAACTGCTCCTTTTCCTGATATCAGATAATTGTTTACTACGTAGTCAATTTCAATATTAGTATGCGGCAAATGTAGAGAAGAGAAGAACACGGTTTGACCTATTTCTTTGATTGATGCAGCCCTCATGGAAAAAAAGTGTTGAGGCTTAGGAGAAACTTCAGCAGAGCAAGGCCTGTATTGCCCTTTCCTGAACGTGTTGTCATATTAATAGGATCACGCTAAAGATATTGTTCTATATTATCGAAATTAAGACTTGTACCTCGGTGATGGTGCGTTGCACTTATATCTAGGCACTTGAAAAGCTCTGGTAATACGAGCACCTAAAGAAACAAATAGGAAAACCAAACGTAGCATCAAATATTCTGGTTTTACGGATATAGCTTATAAATGGAGCTTTTATCTCCATTGCACGTTTTATTAAAGCTACGAGAACAAAATTGGTGTCCCGACATCTTTAGTTTGCACTATAAAGGATGAGAAAATGGGTTCGGTTACCTTGATGATGTCGATGCATTTGGGAGTCATCTTGAGGATACAAAGGGTAATCACTACAGATGGACTTCAATTTCAATTTATCATGGCCATTCAAACCTAGAAGAACCAAGAAACACGTTATATGAAAAATTGATCACCACGCATAATAGTAAGAGTGAGTGTGAATGAAAGTATCACGTTTATTCATGTGATTGATACAACTATATTGGTGTAACGATTGTAGTACCATAAAGTAAGTTTCTGATACCGATAGAAGAATAAAAAGCTGAGGGTAGGGGTAGCATAATTTGCCTGAAATGCTGTAACGTTTGTAATGCTTGGGTGTGTCAGAGACCAATGACTGGCTTGAGAGGCCAATGAGATTGATAAATTGTTGGTGTGTTTTCAATCGCTGTGTTTGCCAAAAACAAATAAATGAAATTATTTAAACAAAATGAGGGAAAAGCTCATTTTCTAATTGCATATCATCAAACTTCATAATATCTAGGTTCTAACTTCATAAATTACACAACTATTCGTAACATATTAAAAAAAAAAAAAAATGCCAATTGCAATTACCTGCTCAATGCCAGAAAACTGAAGGGTAGCAGAAGAAATTTCATTAATCTTTTCCTCCAATAATCTGTTAACATTATACGCGACACAGCCTAAATGATCCACAGTGTTGATGAGGGCCTCACTGATGTAATCTTTTAGGGATTCTTCCACTTCCACCCTATAAAAATCCCAGTGAAATGTTTTGTTTCTTGGGTTAAAAACGTGTAATTTTGTGTCATAGCTATTTGCGGAATGAAGTTGCAGGAAACCAGTGTACCTACAATTGCTGCTGGTGATCATTGTTCTTGTAATATGACTGTTCAAAATGCTCTGCAGCTGCATACATCTGTGCCCCTATACTCCTCAACTCCTAAACCATAAAACAAAACTCCAACTTAGAGAATTAACCAGAAGAAAGAAAAAAAATGATCCCAAAACACCAAACCTCAAAATCAAGACACGAAACATAGTCCTTTGGCTATAAGCCGTTACATCAGAATAGTTGCGAGGACCGTCATAAAAAAAGGCGGCGTGGTGTGTATGATATATATATAGTAGTACCAACCTTGAGACTTTCACCAAAGTGTAATGTCTGTTGGAGAAGATACTCATCTGCATTGCAACCTTGTTGAGGATCTTTCATAGTATCCATCCATAAAATAAAGCTGAAAACATTAAGTAGTTAAAGATCACAACTTAGTAGACTGAACCCATGATTTTATATACCAAGGAAAAATAGGTTTCATGATCACTAGGATCATGTGATCATCATTTATTGTAAAAGAAGGTTTAAAAAGTTAAACCTTTTCTTTGATGAAAAAAAAAAAAGGAAGAAGAGAAAAGTGATGTGATTTAGAACATCATGTTACATATGAATGCTAAGCAGCTCATAGTACAAGAAAAATCTTATCGTTCAGTAGTGACTAGGAATTTAACAACAGGGAATTCATTATGACAAATTTTTATAGTTGGTGCAACTGTATTCTATTTATGGGGGAGATATGTGTAGCAGAAGAATAAATTAAAGAATACAAACCGAGACGAGTGTATATACTATGTTCTTAAGGCGGATTGCCCTAGTTTTATGCCTACACAATGTCTATTAAGATACAATGATTCACAGTGTAGTGACATTTCAAACTTCAAAAATGATACGTACTTTCAATGTTTTTTATTCTCTACCTTTAACATTGAAATAGTTTCTAAAACATGCCCAAACAAAAAACACTGTATTTCTCAAACAATTATGAACCCTTTTAAATAGGAAAGTCATTGCTTCTCTATCATAAAGGAATTGAAATTTCCCTTAAAAAATAAATAAATAAAGGAATTGAAATTCTGACTGCCCCGTTACAAATAATACCGGTTTGTAACGTACACAGCTTTGAATTCAATATTTAGAACATAAAATGAATTACTTTGACAAAATCTCAACGTATTAGCATATATACACATATATATAATATATAACATATTCACCTATTGCTGTCATTATTATATCATAATTTCTCATTCACCGGGAAATAATTTTATTACCAAAAAATATATCATAATCACTAAATCAAATTTCGACGGCTCTTTATCCGATTGAAGCAACCGTCGGACTATTACATCAATCAAATTAATTAAATCTATAAATTATTTCCAACAGAAAATGCTAACATCTTTTCTCTCGGGAACATATTTTCACATGACACACCACTCTGATTGAATAAGAGTCAGAAAGTGATGATTGTTCTGACTTGTTTGGGCCAGATGTTGGATGATTTATAGACCCAATACTTGTCCGAATGTACAATGATATTCATTTTGACTTAAATTATGGCAGATTTTTTTTTCTTAACATTCTGCATGAATTTGTCATAAATCAATATTTGAGGGGTAAATTGAAACATAAAAATAAATATGCATTGTGTTAAGATTTTTTGGCTGTGTGAAAATATGAACATTTTTTTCTACCTTCATCAATATAACAAAACGAGGAATGATTGAAGCTGTAATATCCCACATTGAAAGTAGGGGAAGCGCATCACCACTATATAAGTGTGAGACATAAATGTCTTGTCAACTCGGGTTAGCCTTTTTAGACCAAATGAGGACGGCGGTCTAAGCAGTTGACCGGACCATTTATAACTCATTTAATGCTACCAGGCACAGGTCTGGGGGCGTTACAGAATGATATCAGAGCCGACTATCAAACGGATCTAAGTGCCATAGGCCACCTCTAGACGAACCTAAGTGCCACATGCCACCTTTAGAGTCCTATGGTAGAGACGAACTGGGAGGAACCTAAGTGCCACAGGCCACCTCTAGAGTCCTATGGTAGAGACGAACTGGGACAAGCACATGTCTGGGGGCGTTACAGAATGGTGGCCACCTCTAGAGTCCTATGGTAGAGACGACCTCTAGAGTCCTATGGTAGAGACGAACTGGGACAAGCACATGTCTGGGGGCGTTACAGAATGGTATCAGAGCAAACTATCAGACAGATCTAAGTGCCATAGGCCGCCTCTAGACGAACCTACGAACCTAAGTGCCACAGGCCACCTCTAGAGTCCCATGGTAGAGACGAACTGGGACAAGTCTTGGCCGTCCTGGCGAGGACGTCGGTCTCTTATTAGAGTCTTGGCCGTCCTGGCGAGGACGCCAGTCCCTTATTAGAGGGGAGAATGTGATTTCCCACATTGGAAGTAGGAGAAGCGCAGTCTTTTATTAGAGTCTTGGCCGTCCTGGCGAGGACGCCAGTCCCTTATTAGAGGGGAGAATGTGATTTCCCACATTGGAAGTAGGAGAAGCGCATCACCACCATATAAGATGGGGGAGAATGTGGTATCCCACATTGGAAGTAGGGGAAGCGCATCACCACCATATAAGTGTGAGACATAAAGGTCTTGTCAACCTAGGTTAGCCATTTTAGACCAAGCGAGGATGGCGGTCTAAGCAGTTGACCGGACCATTTATGACTCATTTAGCGCTACCAGGTCTGGGACTCGAAAAATGTCTCGTCTTCTAACTCTCATGTCGTCTCTGCCGATGTGTGACTGCTTTATTAAACCGAGACTAGTTGTACGTCTTCCTTCATAACTTTCTTCATCTTCCGTTCTAAAATGCACTTGATTCTTCCGCGTAGGTCAATATGATTTCAACCATTTCAAAGTCAATGCTTGCTTCCACATCAATGTCGGTTAAGCATTTCCATCACGTTGACACATGAAAGACATTATGCACTAGTGAAAGAGATTCTGGAAATTTCAAATGGTAAGCTAACGGTCCCCTACTTTAGCTAAGATCACGTAAGGACCTACATAACTAAGGCACTTGACTTTCTGCCCAAACCGTCTTACTCTTCTCACTGGAGATACCTTTTGATACATTTTATCTCCGGATTCAAACTCTAATGGTCTTCTCCGTACATCTGTCTAACTTTTCTGCCAGTCTTGAGCTGAGCTACATGGTTGCGACGATCCACTTCGATCTTCTATTTGGCTTGTTGTAGCAACTCTGGTCCAGTGATTTGTCACTGTTTTGCTTCATTCCAAGAAACTGGCATTCTACGCTTTGCATGCAGGGCTTCAAACGGTGACATCTAGATGTTGGCGTGGTAACTATTGTTGTAGGCAACTCTGCTATCTCCATCTTCATAAAAGGTCATCCGTAGCACTGTTCCTACTTTCGGTACATGTTGGTTGCTTTGGGATGGACAACAATTGCTATCTTGTGGGCTTTATTCTTCACTTCCTTCCTCAGATCTTCCACATTCGGAATACAAGGCCGACTCGATGCTGAGGGTTGCCATCTTCATCTAAGTCGTAACCACTAGCCGGTTTAGCTCTGGGCACTCGCTTGTAACCAATCATCATTGAATTTGGGCAGACCACAGAAGACGGAAATCATCGTCTCATCAAGACGAACTTTTCCAAACTAACCGTTCTCAATTCCGTAAGTTTTCGTTTTAGCCCTAAATCTAGATTCGTTTACGTTTTTGAGAAAAAATCTAAGTTTTGGTGAATTAGAACCGCTAGCACCTCCTACCCCTCCAGCACCTCTCTCGGCAAGTAGAACCGCAAAGAAGCATAAGAGAGACTCTGAATCGGCTGAGGCTGGAGTCATGGAGGACTCGTTGTTTGAAGAGCCCGAGGCGGCACCGCCTTACGATTCTGCTGGAAAGGCCGCGTGTTGCTAGCCTTTTTGGTTCGGTCCGATTTTGGACTATTATTCAGAAACGACGAAGCTTGGAGGAGGAGTCCAATTGGGATAATATCATCTCGACATTGATGCTAAAATGGAAAAATTATAGTCTTCAATTAAGCGAGGCATGAGGATTCGAGGATGTTTGCCATGGATAATCTTGCAGACTCCTGATTATTAACTCTATCATTAATGCCGAAGATGATTGAGTTATCAATCATGGAATTAGCTGAACTGGAACCTTGATCATACGCTGAATTGAAAGCTTGATGAATCTAATAATCACACAAGCATTGAACACCACTCTGCATCATTTGAGAATCTAGGTTGATCATACAGGGACTCATACTCTTCTTGGCATATTGTTCCTCTCACATGTATGACGTATGAGATGCTCTTTGTGAATAGTTGTTGTAATCTTCCTCTCATTGACGGATTTGGATTTTCTGGTTTTGTGTTTGTCTTTTCATGGGAATTTCAGTTTTTGTTCTTGATTTTGGGTCTTAATCTTGCAGTGCTTGTATTTCGATATTAGTACCTTACATGACTTGGTTCATTTCCCCTACCATGTTGTTGGAATAGTCCACTTGTGTACCTCACTTTTTGTATGATCCAATGGTTCAAAAATCTGGCCTAATGGACCTAAGTAAAACCTTTATGATGACTCTTGTTTCTATAAACATAATGCAAGATGTTGTACACTTTTATTAATGAAGTGACATTGATGTCACTGCAGATGTCACTGTATACATTAGACAATTAATGAAGTGACATTGATGTCACTGCATACATTAGACAACTAATGAAGTGACATTGATGTCACTACATAAATCGATACAATAAGACGTCACTGAATAAATTGATACAATAAGACGTCATTACGGTGTCTCTGCAATGCGGTGTCACTTCATCGCGGTGTCTCTGCATCGGGGGTGTCTTTGCATCGGGGGTGGTCACTGCATCGCGGTGTCACTTCATCGCGGTGTCTCTGCATCGCGGTGTCTCTTATCGCGGTGTCACTTCATCGCGGTGTCTCTACAATGCGGTGTCACTTCATCGCGGTGTCTTTGCATCGCGGTGTCACTTCATCCCGGTGTCTCGCATTGCAGTGTCTTTGCATTGCGGTGTCATTTCATCGTGGTGTCTCTGCAATGCGGTGTTTCTGCATTGTGGTGTCTCTGCATAGTCAAATGTTATAACATCGCGATGTCTCTGCAATGCGGCGTCTCTTCATCGCGGTGTCACTTCATCGTGGTGTCTCTGCAATGCGGTGTCACTTCATCGCGATGTCTCTTATTCGTGATGTCTCTGCATCGTCAAATGTTATAACATCGTGATGTCTCTGCATCAGGGGTGGTCTAGAAAAAAAAAAAAAAAAGAAAATAACTAAAAAAAAAAAAAAAAAAACAAAACAACAACAACAGCATGTGTTTACAAAAAATAAAAATAAAAATAAAAAAAATAAAAAACACAATAACAGCGTGTGTTTACCAAAAAATTAAAAAAAAACCAACAACAACAACACATTCTACGTACTCTCTTTCCCCTTTTTTTAATTATTTTTTTATTAAGGGTATTTGAGTCTATCTATCTAATTTGTGTCCTTATAAGTCCAACATATTCATTTTTGTCCTTATAAGTCCAATAAGTCCGTTTTGTGTACTTTTGGGTCTTTGGCCCTTTATAATATTTGTCTTTCATTTATTAAAGTGTGTGATCAATATATGTAATATTTTGTGTTTTTATGTGTATTACACGATACGATGTGGCTTGTACGTTCTTTTGGAACATTATATGTTAGTTTGCAATGTCTAACTACGACTCAGTGACGGGCCCAGAAAAAAATCTCAGTGGGGGCACCGGAGCAAATTCGAAAGGCGAGTGGGGACATCAATAGTGTTTTTACATTTTTTACCTATAAAAACGCGTCGATTTTCGGATCTCAGTGGGGGCCGTGCACCCCCTTCTATGCTAGGTCCGTCCCTGCTACGACTTCTGGTAGTATTGGCTCAGCACCACTACTGAGACCCTCTGCGGGGAGAAGGTGGGAGCACCGGAAGGCGTTGTTTAGGCTTTGTGGGACATTGACTTAGTAGTCATTGATCCTTTTACAACGTGCTAGGCAGTGTAATTATACGTTTAGGACTAGAAGTCCTTAGGAAACATTTATGTGAAAGAATCAGGTGGTTAGATCTAAACTCGTAAATACATATGTGGATGTCTAAAAACTAAAACGTTAATATCATTGGTGAGGCTTATTTTTGATATCGAAGCATGGGACGCTTACTACTCCTACGGGACAACGTGTAACTCCCACATGGAACACGAGTCCATGCCCCCAGAGCGGTGCAAACCATGTTGTGGTGCATTTTCACCATGCGTAGTGTTTTTTGATATTGATGTAACAAACCTTACTTGTGTGAGGATGCACTACGGAGCTAGTAGAAGGTTAGTAAGCTCTACTGTTCCAACCTATGTGGTAGTAGAAAATGTTCATGTTATGTATGTTTATACTGCTACTTATTATTGTACCGTTCCTTCTACCCATTACTAAGTACGTATGTACTTACCCCCTCTTCTCTCTTGTCCCCACCCCGAGAATGTGGTGTTTTTGTAGGTCGTTTTCGAGGCCACTGAGGAGTGACCCGGAGATGATGCCGATGACGTCTACTGTGTTTACTTTCAGTTTACTTTTGGGTATAGATTCTCTTATCCTTGTAATGTTAGAGATCGATGGGTTAAGTTTATGGTTATCATGTTGTAATGGATTACTTGTAGTTTGATGATGTAATAGATGCAGCATGTGTTACTTTCGATCATTTTAGTAGTTATTTTAAGTACCCGAGTCAGTCGTTTTACCTTCCGCTTGTTCTCTGATGTCTGCTTACGTAAGGCTTACGTGTATAATTAGATTAAAATTTTAATTATATGCATGCCAGACGTTCTTTTCTGGATAGAGACTCCGTATCCGGGACAAGGGCGTCACATAAACTATAGTTCCGCCCTAAAACAAGTGTGTATTTATAAAAGTGTAAGGGAGTTGCAATATTTCAACAACTGCATGGTCGCTCCACATGAGGCGAAGTGATCGGCGGAATGATCAAAACCATACTGTTCATATCATGGATGTAAACTATGTGGTTTTAGTCACTCCACCGATCAATTTATTTCATGACCGATAAAAAAAAATTCCAAGTTTAGGATCAATAGACGCGGCCTCACTCAGACAACATGGTCATTCAATACATCAGAAGCCATGTGGATGCATGTATGTCTGCATAGTCGGCATTCTATTATTATTTCCAGCACTACAACTACTTACAAATTTAAACATTTAAACGTGCTGTCGAAATTAAATAGGGGGAGTGGCTTAAAAGAACAAAAAAAAGGAAAAAAATAAGAATCATGACAGTAGAAATATAAATTGGGTGATAAGGACAAATCTATTGTTCATAACCCAAATCCAATGTTTCACTATTTCACTGTTTATGTGTTTTTTTACAAAAATGACCTCGAAAATAACATTGAAAAAAAATATCAAATGAGATGTCTAAATAAAGAGGAAAGAAAAACGTGATAAAAGAAATATCATCTTTCGACAATGAGATCAAAAGATATATTCATTTTATAGTTGAATACGAAAGAATTTAAATTACATTGGAATAATGAAATGTCCCTTAGATACAAAAATTGTTATACTCAACGTAAAGATCGACTTTTCAAATGTCCATCCTAGAATTGATCGTCCCAAAGTTGATTTTCCTTAATGAAAATCTGCTTTAGAAAGATCAATTTCATAAATAAAATTGTAGGTGTAAAAAAATAGATTCATCATTCACAAACACAACATCATTTTACTTGCCCACAAATTAGACACAACCCCCTCAAATTAGACACAACCCCTTGGAAATGTAAAGTGGCACCATTTCAAACATTTTTTTAGAACATTTAGTGGCAGCATAGGTATACCGTATACATACGAATTTGCTATTCATATTTGGCACCACATCTAACTAATCGCTTTTATTTCATGGCATGACATGTTTGTTTCGTGAGAATTGGAATAAAATCATAAGAATTGAATAAAATGAGTTCATTCCATTATTGTGTTTGAAACGTAAAAAAATGGAATATGGTGAGAGTAATAGGTTTTAGGTGGGGTGAGGTAGCCCAACCACACCTTACCCTACTCTGCTCTAGCTACCACCCACCTACACATCACTCCATCACAACTTACTTTTTTACTCACCCTATCATACAATAACTCACCACCTCAACCTATCATACCCTACTTTATTCTTCCTACTATACTCAGCCTTACCTCATCCACCCTTGACCTTACTCCACCTAACCTGGCACCGCCTTACCTTACCCTATGACCCTACCCCACCACACCACATTTCACTCCACTTTTCTCACCATGCCCAACCATACCCCACCATCGTGGCCTACCCTACCATACCTACCTATTACCCACCTTACCCATCACTCTACCGCACCCTACATCATTTCTACCCATCCTACCTTACCTTACCCCACCACCCCAACCTACCATTCCATTCACCAATCCCACCTTACCCATCACCCTACCCTATCGTAACCTACTTTACCTTATCATGACATCCACCTTACCTCATCACCCACCCTACCTTACCTTAACTATCCGGACCATACACAACCTATCATACCCATCCTACCTTACCTCCACCACTCCATCCTATCCTACCACATACCCAACCATACTTTACCCTACCTCCCACCACCACCGCACCCAACTCTTTCAGACAGCTCACGTGTTTTGCTTGTTGATTTTATTTTCATTTTAAATTTCGTTCCATTCTGTTTGCATATAATCATTCCCAAAGTCCAAAGATTGTAAAAAACAAATATCATTTCATATATAACATTCCAGTTCTGCAAAACAAGCAAGCCTTAATTCCTCATTTATTGCGATGCCACCCTTTCATCATGCACCGCCGATTCACTGTCTCGACATTTCTCCAGCTAATCACAACCACTAAACAACCCTTCATCAATGTGCCACCACCCTTCACCATCTCCATTGTTCTCTTCCATGCACCCTCATCGCCATTGTTCTCTTCCACCCTCATCGCCTCCACCCTTTATGGTGTTGTTGGATTTTTTTACGTGACTCTTTGTTGGTGTTTGAATAGTGGTCATGAAGGGATTTCGGCGAAGGGTTGGATGGTTAAGACTTAGGTGGCGGAGCGTTTATGGTGGCTATGATGGATGATTGGGGAAATGGTTTTGTTGGAGGTAAGTGACGTGTGTGGAGTGATTTACGGAACAGATCCGTAATTCACGGATATAATTACGGAAATTAAATGCAGAAAATAATAACTCGAAATAAAATCTAATTTTATTATTCAGATCTAGCAAATAAAATCGATTATGATGCAGATCTAATAAATTAACAGAACTATATGATAGATGTAATGAAACACAGCTACTAGATATAGATCTAACAAAATATGCAACTAACGTACAGATCTGACATAAACGATTGAGAAAATAAAAATACAGTGCATAAATAAAGACAAACCGAGGCGAGTTATGAAACTTTTTCCTTAAGACAGATTGCTCCGGTATGGTGCCCATGGTAGTAGCAACTGCCTCCCAAGATACAACGGCTTACGTCCTGGATTGAGAGGCACTTCAACAATCCAAGCTCCGGCGAACTTACAACGTGCTCCGACTTCTCTTCGACTCAAAAACCTAACCATATGCTCGACCCTTTTAGTAGTAGAAGACACAAGAGAAAACTGAATGCTTCAACCTTCATCATTGGGGTTCTTTATATAGTGGAGAGGAGGAGCCAACGTCTTGAATGTGATTGGCCGAACACATCACCGCCTCTTTTCCCCTTGGAAAAGAAATAGGGGCCGAAAATTTTATTAAAAAAAAATTGCCAAAATATTTCCACAATTCTGATTGGTCGGATGACGTGTCTTCTGAATTCTGATTGGTCCGATGATTTAACCACTCGACTTTTCCCTCAAGAAAAGTTATGTGGCCGAAAATAATTATGCAATTTCGAAATTAATTTAATTAAATTAATTCCGAACCGACTTAATTAATCAGAATTCGTTTCCATATTATTCTGGAACCTTCCAACCGTCTCACGATTAACTAATTAATTTCTGGTTAATTTCAAAGGAAATTTTGTCCAAAAATTTAATAGTAACACCCGAACCGAGCCGAGCCGAGCTCGAGCTCGAGCACGAGCACGAGCCGAGCCGGCCGGACGGCGGCGGCGGCGCGCGCGCGTGTGGAAATATCTAAGTCCTCCCTCCTGCACAAAAGTGCCTTGCCCCTTGGGGCACATTTATAAGAGCACACACTAGCCCTTATATATGGAGCTCAAGTGTCCCATCTTTCCAATGTGGGATATTGAGTTGAGGTACTCCCTTCAACTCTTATCTCCAACACATTTTCAACCAACTTTAGGCATTAATTTCTCATTCACCCGATATCCGAATCGAGTGATTCCAAAGCCAAACATTATCTACTCCGTGAGTAGAATATTTAGACGTAATAAGCTCCCGGTGAATCTCACCGGAGCGTATCCGAAATTCGCGCTAAAGTTGACCATTTTAACCCCATTTCATGGGATATCTCCAACAATCCCCCACATGAATGAAAATTAATGCAAATGCAAATGCAGACTCTGAAGAGAAGTCAGACGGGAAAATATTGCATCAGGAGAGGTAGCTTCTGGCCTTGAACCTGCCTTAGTGATGTACTATCGGATTTACTCGGCTAATCGCTGAACTAGGTCTTGAATCTGTTCGCCTTTAGTGTAAACCAAGACAATAGCACTCACACAATATTTCCCCTAGCACCTTTCGGTTCTCATGGTTGTGTCCGTCTCGGCCCTGGACAACACTTGGTTTCAGAAAGTGCTTTAGAGAATTCAAGCCTCAAAATTCTCATAGAAGCGGCCCCACTTCGCACTTACATAGGTGACCTCCTATCAAGGGTATTCTTCCCTACCCCACTTGAGTATCAAGATATAGGAATCATTAAAAGCTTTGCTTAACCTCACACTCTCTGCAGACAACACTTTTATTCTCTCAGAATGGGTAAGTGCTAGACTGTTCCACATAGCTTAGTTGTCCCTTTTGAACCATGATCTTGGGATCTCCAATCAGCATGGTTGGGTTGCCACTACAAGGAAACATGCGTAATAGGCTTCAGTCCCATTCCGGTTGTCAAAATTGACATCTGATCTCTAGCTAAACCTTTTGTAAGCGGATCCGCAAGGTTCTCCTTCGATTTTATATACTCGACGGAAATCACACCATTAGAGATCAATTGTTTAATGGTATTGTGTCTACGGCGTATGTGTCTAGACTTACCATTATACATACTACTTTGTGCCCTTCCTATCGCAGACTGACTATCGCAGTGTAAGCTGATAGCAGCCACAGGCTTAGGCCAACACGGAATATCCTCTAGGAAATTCCTAAGCCACTCAGCTTCTTCTCCAGCCTTATCTAGTGCTATGAACTCAGCTTCCATTGTAGAGCGAGCTATGCACGTTTGTCTCGTAGACTTCCAGGACACAGCAACACCACCAATCGTGAATAAGTATCCACTGGTGGACTTCGACTCTTTCGTGTCTGATATTCAGTTCGCATCACAGTATCCTTCTAATACTGCTGGATATCTGGTAAATCGTAATCCCAGACTCATAGTGTACTTCATGTACCTCAACAACCTATTTAAGGCTTTCCAATGATTATGATCTGGATTACTCGTGAACCTACTCAGTTTATTCACTGCACATGCTAAGTCTGGTCGTGTGTACAATTGGTTATGTACATCAGACTTCCAATCACTTGAGAATACCTCAATTGATCCACAGGTTCACCTCTATTCTTGGCTAAGTGCACACTTAGGTCCAGAGGAGTGCTCACTGGACTTTCATCAAAGACGTTAAATCTTTTCAAAACAGACTCAATATAATGAGTTTGTGACAACGCCAATCCATCGGGTAACCTAGAGATCTTAATCCCCGGTATCACATCCGCAACTCCTGGTCCTTCATATCGAAGTTCCTTGTCAACATCTTCTTGGTATTCATGATGATATCATGAGTACTTCCCATTATCGCATGTCATCCACATATAGACATACTATAACATAGGCATTAGGTGTGTTCTTAACGTAGACACATTTATCACACTCGTTAATCTTAAATCCATTTGACAACATAACATTATCAAATCTGATATGCCACTGTTTTGGTGCTTGTTTAAGCCCATACAAAGATTTAACGAGTCTACACACCTTGCTTTCTTGCCCTGGAACAACAAACCCCTCGGGTTGTTTCATGTAAATTTCTTCTTCCAACTCACCATTCAAAAAGGCAGTCTTCACATCCATTTGATGGATTTCCAAGTTATTGACCGCAGCTATAGCAATGAGAACCCTTATAGAAGTGATTCTCGTCACTGGTGAGTAGGTATAAAAAAAGTCAAGGCCTTCCTTCTGTCGGAACCCTTGGGCCACCAACCTAGCCTTGTACTTATCGATAGAACCATCAACCTTTAACTTCTTCTTGAAGATCCACTTGCAACCGAGTGGTTTATTTCCTGGTGGAAGATCAACCAACTCCCAAGTGTGGTTTTGCATGATGGAATCTATTTCACTATTTATAGCTTCTTTCCAAAAGGAGCTTCGGAGTAGACATAGCCTCTCGCATACGTCCGGGGTTCGTTTTCTACCATATAGGTCGAAAATCGGGACTATAGGACTTTGAAGTCCTCGCCCTCTTACTACGACGAGGTTCCTCGTGTTCTTGAGGATCACCCTCTTCTTCAGACTCATAAGTCCGCTTGCTCGTGCTTGCTTCTTGTTTTTCTTTCTCCTTACAGGGAAAAATATCCTCAAAGAACACAGCATTCCTAGACTCGATGATGACATTTTCATGTACATCAGGGACGTCCGATTTGTGTACCAGAAACCGATAGACACTACTATTGAGAGCATATCCAATGAATATACAATCAATGGTTTTGGGCCCTATCTTCACTTGCTTTGGTTTAGGTATTTCAACCTTAGCCAAACACCCCCACACTTTCATGATTTTGTAGTTAGGCTTGTGACCTTTCCGCAGTTCATACGGGGATTCATCCTTCTTCTTAGAAGGAATTTTATTAAGAATGGAGTTCGCTGAGAGGATAGCTTCCCCCCACAAGTTCTGAGGTAAACCCGAACTAATCAACATAGCATTCATCATCTCTTTCGAGTTCGGTTCTTGCGCTCGAATACCGTTTGATTGAGGTGTATATGGTGCTGTCGTTTGATGAATGATGCCGGCGCCAGAGCAAAATTCATTAAACGGTGCATCATATTCGCCACCACGATCACTACGGACATTCTTTATCCGTTTGCTAAGTTGATTCTCAACTTCATTCTTATAATCCTTAAAAGCTTCAAGAGCTTCGTTTTTGCTTCTCAGCAGATAAACATAACAGTATCTGGTACAATCATCAATAAAAGTAATAAAGTACTTTTTACCACCTCTAGTTTGCACAAATTTTAAGTCACATATATCAGTGTGAATTAAATCTAGAGGTTCTGTGTTCCTTTCAACCGTTGGAAACGGTGCTAGCTAACTTAGCTTCAACACATATTTGGCATTTGTGACTAGGATCAATTTTTACGTTGGGAATTAAATCTAGATTCATCATCTTTCGAATTGATTTATAATTAGCATGTCCTAATCTACAATGCCATAAACAAGAAGACTCAAGCAAGTAAACGGAAGCAGTAGTCATCTTATTAGCCTTTTTCGGCACAACAGATTTGGGTACAACGGTCATTACATTCATTTTGAACATACCATCTACCAAGTACCCCCTCCCAACATACATATCAAATTTGGATAAAACTACTTTATCCCCACCAAAGACCATCTTGAATCCATTCTTCACCAGAAGAGCACCAGAAACTGTTAGGTGTAGTGCCCGAAAGACAATTTGTGTAATTGTTTTTAATGGATGACAGAATTTATCTCACCTTATTACTTGCTTTGTGCTTGTAAAGTAATACACTGCTGCAAACCCTAAGTATATCTGTATGTAACCACTTAACTCAGTGTATGGATAACACGTGAGGATTGAGTTAGTGGTGATATACTTAAGCTCGTTAGTCCGTGGTGAACTTAATCAGAGTTTAGGGTCTCTTGATTAAAACACCAATAATGCGCCCAGAACACCTTAGGGTGTGATAGTCTTATCCGGACTGTCGGTAGAGGGTACTTACGTGGGGCATTTATATATGATGGCATTCATATAGACCGGACCGATTTAATCGTATTTCTCGGTATAATTCCGTAATCGAGGAATCTTATTAAATCATTAGATGATCATATATGGATCAACCTTAATCCTGAGGTGATCACAGGGTGATGCTTGTCCCGGGGTAGTGTTTGATGTGTTAGTTACGGTTCACTTAAATAATGTGTTCCAAGCCACTTCTCATTGGCACTATCTCCAGATGAGTGAGTAGTTCGATTTTCACGGACATGGAATCCATTCCTTCCCGCGGGAAGTAGAGAGACAAGATCCCTTATTTGTTAGCCCTAAGAAAATGATCGATGGGCCCGGTTCATGTTAGACTAATTAGCTACTAGTCGATATGTGAACTAATTGATCACTAGGGGGTTAATGGTAAATAAGGATAAGATATTCGAGTCGGGTTCACGGAGACTTCCCACTCGTAATGGACGATCTATGGAGGGTTAATCCGTATGTAGTGATTATATCAATGGACGCTTATTCACTCTATGGGTTGAGTATAAGTATACATCTATAATCGGTAGAGTTCGGTTTCGGGTTTATGGTGGCGTAATCCCGGAATTAATAATTAATGTACTTATTCTCGTTCGATGAATAATTAATTATTGGAGCTACCGGTTATAGGTCCATGGTCCCCGATGTGGCTTCTGTAATTCGGACAATAATCCTGTTATTTGGGCCTCATTGATAATTAATTGGCTGGGCTAATTAATTGATATGCATGGATATTATTTAGTTGGGCTAAATAATATAATACACATGAAAGACATTTTATGTGGGCTTAGTGAACCCCAAAGGTGGCACCAATATTTGTTAATTAATTAGAGAGAAATTAGTTTTCTTGGATAATTATTTGACATGTGATTTATCATTTATTTGTTAAATGATAATTCATGGAATATTTGATAATAATAGGATTTATCCTAATTTGTTTGGGATAATCATTTTATTTATCTTTTATTTGGAATAAAGGATTAATGGAATAATTATCTCTTAATTATTTAATCCTTGGAGGACAAGGTTTACTCTCCTATATAAAGAGAGTTCTCCCAAGCCTCAATAGACTTGGCATAATTCGACCACCATATCAAAAGGGAGAGGAAAAATTAGTTTTCTCTTGTCTAGGGTTTTAAGAAGAAAAACTCTAAGTTTTTCTTGGTTTTGCATATCAAGGAGGTTCGTGTAACAAGAAGGGTGTCCACCAACCGCCGTTTGGAGAACACATCGGAAGATCTTGGCTTCTCTTCCTAATATTGGTAACATGATCTCAACCCCCTTGTAGTTGTTAAATCCTTTGATTATGTTTTATGATATGTAAATCGTGATCCGTCCGCTGCGTATAGATCTAACTTGGTTAGATCTAAGAACTTGCATCCTTCAGAAACAAGGTTCTTGCGCATGTCAGGAACATGCAGCACGTTGTTGAGTGTGAGTTCTTTGCCAGAAGTCATCTTCAGTATGACCTTTCCCACACCTTCACCTTCGCGAGCTTAGCAGAGTTTCCCATAAAGAGTCATTCGCCCTCGACGGCCTTATAATCGAGAGAACATCTCTTTCGGAGCACTAACATGGCGAGTAGCCCTTGTGTCAATCCACCAATCACGGGTATTCCCGATCGTGTTGCATTCGAAACCACACCGACGGGTTCATCTCCCGCATGCCTTCGACCCACCACTTCAAAGAAGATGGGCATGTGACTTGACCTTTTCCTGTGACCTACATTCACTTTGGCGATGCCCTGGCTTTCCACAGTTGTAACAGCTTCCAGTGAACTGTTGCTTGACCTTCTTATTGTCTTTTGGACCTTGATTAGGCTGCTTACGCTTTTTGCCTTTGTTGCTCACTTCGACCAAGTTCGCATTGGACTGGCCCATCAGAAAGCTTCTTTCTGACCTCTTGTTCTGCTCCTCAATCCGCAGACGCGTTGCTAGCTCTTCCATAGTCATCTCTTTCTGCTTGTGCATCAAGTAATTCTTGAAATCCTTCCAAGAGTGGGGAAGTTTTCCAATCACAACGAAGAACTCCGGAATTGTTCACAAATCATCATTTTTTCCTCCAGGATCTCGAGATGATTACCCGTAGCTCCTCAATCCGACCGACAACGGTCTTGGAGTCTACCATCTTGTAGTCCATGAATTTGACCACAAAGAAATTTCTTCGAGCCGGCATCCTCGATTTTGTACTTTTTCTCCAAAGCCTGCCACAAGGATTTAGCAGACTTCTGTGAGCAATACACCCCATAGATCGAATTCTCCAAAAAACTATGGATGTAGTTCTTGCACAGGAAGTCAGAGTGCTTCCAAGCATCCAAAGCCGTGACAGAGGCATGATCTCCTTCCTTCAAGACAGGAGGATCCTCAGTCAGCATCCGAGCCAAGCCAAGAGTGGTCAGATAGAACATCATCTTCTGTTGCCACCTCTTGTAGTTCAAGCCACCAAACTTTTCCGGTTTTTCCCCTTGAGGTCCGGAATTGTTCTGCGCAGGTGCAGCAGTAGGCACAGCAGAGGTATCCCCTTGCTCAGTTGTTGCCATTTCTGTAAACACAGAAGATCGACAAATCAAGTTCTGTTCGTCCTCAAACGAACGTATATGTGAAGAAAGAGTAGAAACAGAGTTATCAGTTTGGTTATAAATAAATTAAACAATCTAGCAGATCTGTAATTTAACACGTAAAAATTATTCTCTAACACACGAATTCAAAAAATCTGTCTTAAGCTTGTTGGAGGTAAGTGACGTGTGTGGAGTGATTTACGGAACAGATCCGTAATTCACGGATATAATTACGGAAATTAAATGCAGAAAATAATAACTCAAATAAAATCTAATTTTATTATTCAGATCTAGCAAATAAAATCGATTATGGTGCAGATCTAATAAATTAACAGAACTATATGATAGATGTAATGAAACACAGCTACTAGATATAGATCTAACAAAATATGCAACTAACGTACAGATCTGACCGATTGAGAAAATAAAAATACAGTGCATAAATAAAGACAAACCGAGGCGAGTTATGAAACTCTTTCCTTAAGACAGATTGCTCCGGTATGGTGCCCACGGTAGTAGCAACTGCCTCCCAAGATACAACGGCTTACGTCCTGGATTGAGAGGCACTTCAACAATCCAAGCTCCGGCGAACTTACAACGTGCTCCGACTTCTCTTCGACTCAAAAACCTAACTATATGCTCGACCCTTTTAGTAGTGGAAGACACAAGAGAAAACTGAATGCTTCAACCTTCATCATTGGGGTTCTTTATATAGTGGAGAGGAGGAGCCAATGCTTGAATGTGATTGGCCATAACACATCACCAGTCTTTTCCCCTTGGAAAAGAAATAGGGGCCGAAAATTTTATTAAAAAAAAATTGCCAAAATATTTCCACAATTCTGATTGGTCGGATGACGTGTCTTCTGAATTCTGATTGGTCCGATGATTTAACCACTCGACTTTTCCCTCAAGAAAAGTTATGTGGCCGAAAATAATTATGCAATTTCGAAATTAATTTAATTAAATTAATTCCGAACCGACTTAATTAATCAGAATTCGTTTCCATATTATTCTGGAACCTTCCAACCGTCTCACGATTAACTAATTAATTTCTGGTTAATTTCAAAGGAAATTTTGTCCAAAAATTTAATAGTAACACCCGAACCGAACCGAACTCGAGCCGGCCGGACGGCGGCGGCGCGCGCGCGTGCGTGTGGAAATATCTAAGTCCTCCCTCCTGCACAAAAGTGCCTTGCCCCTTGGGGCACATTTATAAGAGCACACACTAGCCCTTATATATGGAGCTCAAGTCTCCCATCTTTCCAATGTGGGATATTGAGTTGAGGTACTCCCTTCAACTCTTATCTCCAACACATTTTCAACCAACTTTAAGCATTAATTTCTCATTCACCCGATATCCGAATCGAGTGATTTCAAAGCCAAACATTATCTACTCCGTGAGTAGAATATTTAGACGTAATAAGCTCCCGGTGAATCTCACCGGAGCGTATCCGAAATTCGCGCTAAAGTTGACCATTTTAACCCCATTTCATGGGATATCTCCAACAGGTTTTTAGGGTGGAGTAATTAGGGAGGGGCGGGGGGGAGGTGGTGGACCGTGGTTCAACCGAAGGTAGGGGAAGAAGAGGGCTAGAATTGGGGTTCTCCTCATATTAGCTGTTTTCTTTCCTTTTGTTTCTCTGGCAGTTTCCAGTATTATGCTGGCTTTAGTCCAGTGTTTGTCCGGTTGTGTTCCGGCAATTGTCCGATTCTAATCGTTGTGTTTTATTTGTTAATATAAATCTTTCGTTTCGGTGGGAAAAAAATATGGTTGGAAGGAGGGTAGATGAGGGTTGATGGAGATGGTGGTGAGGACGATTGGATTGGGGAATATGATTGGTGAAATTGTGATCTTTAAAAGTTGGATGGAGTTTCATAATAATAATAATAATACGAAGATCACGAGTAAAGATAACATGGATTTAGCAAAGTATTATTTAGAAGTGGTGTCATCGATATATGATGGTGGTGAAGCCAACATACCCATTTTTACTTTTATTTTTTATTTTGAGGGGAAAAGGAATTTTTTATTCTGAAGTCAAATCTATCAAACATGCAATGCGTACATCATCTGAGGGCCGGGACCCTCCGGTTAACAACACCATGAACCGAGAGATCATGTTTAGCTAGAAGATGCGTCGGGACATTCTCCGAATGCCTAACAAAGGTAAAACACGCAGAAGCAAAAGAAAGTCCCGATGTAAGACAGTCTTGCCGCAAGCAACCTAGGGTAGAAAGATCCTCCTGCACGTGAGTCAACAACATCTGGATGCATGTCAAGCAATCACTCTCCACGGCCAAATGCATTAAGCCCATCCGTTGCCCCTCCATCACTGCCAGCAACATTGCTCGCATTTCCAACATTACCAACATAACGTATTTAGATGCACATTTTACCGAATGATTTGATGTCATTTAAGACCTTAAAAGCATGGTTTTATTGTTAAAAATGGCAATTTAAAATTAGAAATATCTAAACAGGGCAGTGAAATTTTTTGTTGAGTAAAAATAACAAGTGTTTATTCCACTACAATTTAAATTTTCTCATATTTAGTTACAAAAGTGAATATATTTTTGATCTGAACGTCAAAAGATCAAAAAAATTTCACCATATTTTTCCTTTTTTCGTTCTCTTTATTCAGACATCTTGTTTGATATTTTTTCGATGTCATTTCGAGATCATTTTCATAAAAAACAACGTAACAGTGAACGGTGGAATAGTGAATTTGAGGTCAATTCCACTATACGAAACAGTGAATTTGAGATCAATTCCACTGTGCAGAACATTGGATTTAGGATAACGAACAATGTAATTGTCTTTATCACTTAATTTGTATTTTCACTGTCCTTATTTCTATCTGTTTTTACCTCTTCTCTGTCCTTTATTCCTACTCCCTAAAAATTAATCGACTATACTATTTGTTAATGAGAATTTTCATGTAACGTAAACATTATTTCAAGCGGATACATTATACGTCTTCATTTTACTCATTTTAACACATACACAGTGGCGGAGCCACGTGACCCCACTCAAATTTAAAAAAAAAAGCGAAACAACGTCGTTTTGTTAAAAAGAAAATTCAAAATTTTCCTAATTATCCGTCCAACCCGTTTCGATCCGGAAATTTTGACCTAATTACCCACCCAACCCGGTTCCAACCCAGAAATTTTGACCTAATTACCTATCCAATCCGGAATTTTTTAAGGTTACTATATTTTTGTGGCGGGTGACCCTACCGAATTTTTCTCTAGATCCGCAGCTGCACATACACACCCTTGATACTCGCTCATAAAAATTTCTCAACTATAATATATTTTTACTCTTTCACATTAAGACGATTCTAACTCAAATCTAACAACAAGATGAACAATTATTATGACAAAGCATTTTTATGGACAATTTTTGTTAACGGCTTACGCAAAGCATTAATTTTAGGATGGTTCAGGTGCAAGTTTTGGACCACCAAGTCAGCACTTTTAAAAGGATACATTGGTGGAAAGTTTTACAGGTAGGAGCCCATTGGTGGAAGTTGAATTCCTATTGGTTTTGGTGCACCAACTAGGATTTACACGAGGTCCAACATAAAATTTGTGTACGCCAAGCCTCTAGAAAGACATATACAAGATATGTTTTTTTATTTTATTTTTTTGGTTTTGAAAATACAAGAATTTTGACTACCACGAAATTTCGCGACTTGAAATAAACAAAAATTAACAGAATGGGCAATATGCATGTAATAAAATAACTAAAACACATAAGAACCAAAGCAAAAGATAAATATGCTCTGTACTTTGTATATAGACCGGAATAAGTAATGTTCGGAAGTAGCACTACTTAGGGTGGCAAATTTCCTGATAATTCCGACCTGTCCCGAATCCTAACCCGAAGAATCCCGATCTCGAAAGTTTCTCGATCCCGAAATTTCGGGATTTTTCCTGACCAGAAACATGCAGGAACGGGATCGGGTATAAAACTCAATCCCGTCGGGTTTCCGATCCTGACTTGACCTGAATACACACACACACACACACACACATTTCCGCTTTTTACTGTTCATTGGGCGGCGGCCAGAAAAAAAAGGTTTTTTTTTTGAGGTGAAGGGTTTGAGTTAAATTGTTCCATTTTAGAGGATTCAATTGTATTTTTAATCTACACATTAACTTTAATTTATTCTTAATCTTATTATGTGTGTTGTGCTTAAGATGTATCCGATTTCAATTTAATTACATATTATTTTGCTTTCCATCGAGATCTCTTTTTTTTTTTTTTTGGGTCTTATCCTAATACGATACGACCACGTGATATTTCAATATACTATAGTTTGTTTGTGTGTGTTCTTTTTCTTTTTTGCGTATATATATTTTACATTGTATGTCTATGCCGTTTTTTTGGGTGCTATGTATTGATTATTTTTTTCCGTCTTCGTTTTTTTACTTCTATATATTGTGTGTGTCGGTTTTTTTCTTTGGTCAATGGTTTAGTAGTGTCGAAAGGTGTCGATTTTGTGTCGTGGAGTGTTGATACTGTGTTAGATTTTAATTAAAATTATAATTAATATTCATTTGATCAACCGACAACCGTTGGATATGGCATCGGGGTGTATCGAAACGTGTCGTGTCGTGTTTTGGGTAGAACACATGTTGTTGCAGATAATGTCGAAGATAGCTTCATTTTTTCGGTTAAAATTGATTTAAGTAGAAATTGAAAAAAAAATTATTCGGTAGTGTCGAAAAGTATCCATACGATGTCGGGAGATGTCGAAGATGTGTCGGATATTCATTTCATACGCACTTATATTATTCTTCTATGAACATGTTTTGATGCCATCCTAAAAGGTGTGAGGGGTGGGTTGGGTTAGGGTGGTAGGAAGGGTAGGGTATAGTAAGATGGGTGGTGGGAAGGGTAGGGTATAGTAACATGGGTGGTGGGCACGGTAGGGTAGGGAGTTGTAGGGTAGAGTAGGATGGGGTGGTGGGTAGGGTAAGGTAGGGTGGGATCAGATAAAATAGGGTGTAATAGGCTTAGCTAGGATAGTGAATTAATATGTAGGTTGGGAGGTAGGTTAAGGTTTGTAGGTAGGTAGAGAGGTAGGGTGCGGTAGGGTGTGCTAATGTAGGTGAGGCGAGGTATGAGATGTAATGCGGTGATGTATGGTAGGGTAGGATGGTATAGTTGGATGATGTGGCGTAAGTTAAGTAAAGTTTGGTAGGTTGAATAAAGTACGTAATATAGGGTAGTATGGTAAGATAATATGTGGTAAGATAATGTGGTGTACGGCATGGTGAGGTAGGATTGGATAGGTGAGTGTTAAAAAATGTTGGGATAGGGTGCGGTTCGTTACATGCTACATTTCTTCGTATTTAATATCGTCAAATAAGTTAAAACTTATAAACGTGCACGCCGTTGGTTAGTTTTAGTGTGAATAAAGACCAATTTTTACTAATACCATGGTAAATGTATTTTATTGATGAGTGTTAAATGTAGTTTGAAACTTTTGTATTTTGTGTCGGGTGTCTATGTAAGTAAGTCGAAAACATTTGCCTAATTGTCGTCATGTTAAATAATTGACATCATAATTTGTTGTATAATATCAATGCCGGCTAAATTTCGTCATTTATATTGTGTTGTACTTAAAATGTGTGGAGTGATATTTTAATTAAAATGTATTTTATATTTAATAGTTTTTGATATTAAGGTAAACATCTAAGATGCACTCGTGCGTTGCACGGAGTCCGGGTTTTAACCAGTATATATATATATATATATATATATATATATATATATATATATATATATATATATATATATATAAAAAACATTTTTCATCATCATGATATACATACCCACAACCTTAAATACTAAAAACATAAACATACTACATTCACTGTTTCCGTCGTTTCTCACTTTCTCTACACATCTTTTCTGCTCTCTAGTATTCTAGAATGTTCTTCTTAACAAAAGCCACCCGCCTCCACTGGCCGTCGATTCTACCGCCGTTAACTCATTTCCCCGCCTCCACCTTTTGAACTATTGTTTTGATCAAGTAATTGTTGAAATTTTTTTATATTAACATGAATATTTTTTAACATCTTATGTTCGGGATATTCATTCCCGACACGACGGGATCCCGAACATTCGGATATCCTTATTGTTAGGACCCGACGCTTATCGGGTACAGGCTCGGAAAGAAAAATTAAATCATGAATATTGTCAGGATGGATTTCGGATAAAAAGTTTACGGATCGAGTTCCGATCCGATGCCACCCCTAGTAGTACTGCTATAAGTAATCGTCCTCTGTTAAAAGGAAAGAAGATAATATCAACTTTCCTCTTCACATATAAAGGGTGCCTTTAAAGGCTAATCTTATAAATGGGGTGCCTTATAAATGTCACAATCTTTTTATTTTTTATTTTTTATTTTTTTGGGGTGGGGGAGTCACAATCTAATCTACACTCTATATTTGCAGCCGGCTGTAAACACATTCCAACTATATATGATTATGTCCAGGGACGGACCGGCATGGTGAGGGACACATTCCAACTCAAAACGATGAATTTCGGTGTGAAATTACTACTATACTCATCTAATAATATTAACATTATGTATGTATATATTTTGACCGACGTAATAAATGGTACAATAAGATTTGTTCATGTACGGTATTTATTTAAATAGAGAATTAGGGATAATCATACAATTTGAAATATTTTCAAGTAATATGACAGTCACATATTTTTGATAGAGAGAATGATAATTTTTATATTTTTTTATAGCCTGAAGGACGAAGCGAAAAAAAGAAGGAAAAAAAACGCGCCTTTTTTTTCCTTCCTCTTTCCTTCCTCATTTTCAAACACGATATTTTGATATAGAGATCCAAACACGATAAAAATTTCACTGAATTTTTATTTTTTAATGTTCTTCGTTTTGAGACTTGTTTCGATATAATTACATCGTTTTTTGTGAGATTTATTGTCGAAATTCACTCAGTGAATATCGTCAGTGAATCCCGAAAATCAGTGAATTTCGACAGCGGATTTTCTGAAATTACGTCGGAATATGTTGAATGTAGTATCAAAATAAAGAGAATGAAAAAATAAAAAAATTGGTGAAAAAATTTTCAAATTTAGAATTCTAGATTGAAAGATATAAGTGTTTAAAAAATATAGATAAAAGAGAATTGAATTGTTTTTTTTTTATTTATTTTTTTTAATACGAAAAAGATGAGCCCTGAATTTAAAAAGAAAATAGTTTTTTCTTTTATACAAAAGTTTTGAAAAGTGTCATTTCCTTTAATCGATTTAATGTCTTTGTCCTTCTCTCTAAATCCACCTTATTTAAAAAGGGGTTCAATACCATATCATGAATGCTTTCATTGACATTTGACGGGAAATTTTTGGGTGGTGTGTCCGCACCGTGCGGACACGCCTATTTTGCTCTAAAAACACCCATGTTTTGGTAGAAAAAATTAAAAATACAAAACACTCTGTAAAACACCCCTGTTTTAAAAACAAAATAGGTGTGTCCGCACGATGCGGACACACCACCCAAAAATTTCCCTTCATTGACACCACTTCATGTTGTTTTTTTCTTTTTCTTTTTCTGTCTATTTTGAACAACAGAAATTTTTATTTACATAATTGAAAGTGGCAAGAAGCCAGAAAATCAAAGATACATATAGAGAGAACACACACTAAACCATTACCTAGATTCAAGCCCAAACAGTACGTACCAAAGCTCCCAAAACGCCCAAACAAACAAGAAGAAATAACTAGAAAAAATGCAAACCATGCAACCGGCCAGGGGCAGCATCCAACAAATAATGATGCATGATGTAAGGATGTGTTGAGTAAAACTACATTCTCCATCAAACCAAACACCAGCATATAGGGCATTTGCATGTACCATCAACACAACAACCCCACCACAGAAGCATTCTTTGGCCAGTGATTCCACCATTAACATCATGAGCTCCTCCATTCATCGATTCATAACGCTCAATACGCCATTCCGCGTTTTCATTGGGAGGAATGCGTAGTGCATACAGTACCCCATTTGCCATAACCAAAATGGCCATTATCATGAAAAGAAATTTCGCCATTGTTGAAAAAAGATAGAAAGGCCGAAGAGCTTTAATGTAAATAATTAAGGAACTGTGATCGAGTTTTGCTTTTCCTTTTCCTTGCTACTTAGTTTTATAGTATTAACATGATGTGCCTAACTAACAAGTTGTTTGCAAAAAAAAAAAAAAAAAAAAAAAAAAATCTCTACTATATATAATAAAAGAGTTAGTTTTCAAAAAATGTTACTCCACAATTAATTAATTTATCAAATATAAATATTAATATTAATTTCAACATCTTCAATCTATCAAACAAGATGATTTTTATTTGAGCGGATCAAACAAGATGATTAAAATATATCAAACAACTTGTTATTTATACGCAAGTTTTGAAAGATATTACAATAAATTATTGTTTTTTCACACAACAAAAAATCTTAATGTGAGTTGTGTAAAAGTTAATCCCGAGAATAAATTTCACTATATATGTTTTTCTTCTAACCCTAATATGCAGCTATTCCGTTACAATATATTAACTAACCAATTCTATCCAAACGAGATTCGCCAAAGTTGATTTTCATAACTTAAAACCCGGCCGCAATTTCCTATCCCAATATTCTTATAACCTCTCCTCCAATGTGTGCTTGAACCTAATCTCAAACGGATGTGCATTCTAGGATAGTCTGCATTGATCGAATATAAAAATGGTATTTAGCTAATTTTATGATTGTCGGGTCGAAGTCCGTAAGAAGGATCTACATTGTCAACAAAGATACATGGAACGTCACCGTTGCTTTTTACCATCTTCGCCATGGTATATAATTTCAGATTTTTCTAGGGTTTTTTTTTTTGTTGCTTTGGGCACGTAGTTTTGCTTCTCGAGTCTTATAAAACCGTTATTATTATTGAGTGTTGCTGTGAAGTAGTTTCTTGCTTTTCCTAGGTATTTATTTATCAGTGATAGGAATGTGATTATCAAACTGAATTCTAAAGGATTCAATGTTCTCTTAAAAAATATTACATTTTAATTTTTGTCGTCATTGTTGTTGTTTGTTTGTTTTTTTTTCCGGGAAAGTAGATGAAACAGTTTACTACTACTACCCATTAATTATAAGATGTTGTCTTAACAAGTCTTTCTTGGCTTTTAAATCTTTTATAATTAAGTCTTTGTAACGCCCCGTTTTCGGATATCGAGTCCTTATCCTGAAAAAAAACGTTCGACGCGTATAACATTAAATAAATTCAATATTATACGCAATTTTCTACGTCGTCGTATTAAATAAAGCAAACGGAAGCTAAAATACTCGGGTGAAACATAGATGCTACTAGAATAGATTACAAATCATACTAAAGATAGACACTTATCTTACAACGACGAAATAAAACTTACAAAGTACGATGTCTTATAACAGTACAACAAGTCTGAAAACACAAGTACAACATAGTCTTCAAAAAGAAGTACAATAATGTCTAGTACATCATGGATAAATAAAAGGAATATGAAAACATCAAGTAGCATGACATCATATGTCATCCTCACAGTCCTCATCGAACTCCGGATCAACTTGTTCGTCTTCTCACCTCACAAAGCATGCAAAACAAACATGAAATGGAGGTAAGTACAAAGTCCTTAGCAAAAGGTATAAGCTATTGAACAGCTAAGCTTTATAATGAAAGGTTCACAATTATTAATTAAGTTATCTTTGTGAGACCGACTCAAACTCTAGGGTTCACATCATGTTCATCAACATGTCGTGAGATCTTACTTGTTTCTAGCTTAGCTTATTTGTTACATCAGTATTCAAGGGCACTACGCATGGTGCTACTCACCATGAAGTATCTGGGGCAACCTATTTGTGGATCACACTAATACCCACGAGCTAGCCCCGATAGTGTATGCGATCGGTGAAGTCCCTCTACTCCTGGTGCCCCTCAAAGGCCAGCAGAGTTATTCACTTTTACTAGCCGCCCACACATTGCAATATATGATGTTTAAGCTTTTAACTACTCAGGTACGTATGTTATTAATTGTTAACTAGCAACCTAAGTGTTTTCAAAGAAGACTCACTTACAACTTCTACTCCTTCACCTAGACCACTAGATATTAACAAAGCCTAACACATTACACAGACATTGATGAATACTAATCCATCAAAGCACGTGCCAATCATGCTCTTCCGACGGTCCCAAACTTCAACTCTTAAGAAGAATCCATTCGGTGCCGGTAAACTCATCAGAAGCTTAATCATGACTTGTTCATGTTCATTTAATGTTATTAGATCAAGAAACAACATTCAAAGCTAGATTCAGGGCTCAAACACTCAATATAGAAAAAATAGGAGGTTTGGCACGTGATGCACCTGTTATGTGCGCGCTACACCTGATCAGCAAACTAGACAACTTTTTGTATCACTTTTAGCGCGCGCTAAGCCCTGTTTTGTTTGGCGCCGCTAAACGCGTTTGGCTCATGCCAAACACCCAAAACAGTCCTAAAAATACTTTTATGCACTTTTACGATTTATAACCCATTCCAAACATGTTTAACATAAATTTGATAGCAAAAATAGGAGTAAAACACATCCTTAACATACCATATCAAAGCATACTTTATCAACAATACTTAGGCATGATTTCCATCACCAAAACAACATTAAAACTCAACCAGACATTATAAAACTATAATTGCTTAATTGGAAGAGACTTTTACTTGATTATAAACTAAAACAATCTAGCATATCTGTAATTTAACGCGTAAAAATATCCTCTAACACACGAATTAAAATCTGTCTTAAGCTTGTTGGTAATAAGTGTCGTGTGTGGAGTGATTTACAGAACAGATCCGTAACTTACAACGTGCTCTGACTTCTCTAGAACTAGAACCATATGTTTGATAGTACGTAGTGGAAGACACAAGAGAAAACTGAATACTTCAACCTTCATCATTGGGGTTCTTTATATAGTGGAGAGGAGGAGCCAATGCTTGAATGTGATTGGCCAGAACACATCATCAGACTTTTCCCCTTGGAAAAGAAAATAGGGCTGAAAATTATAAATAAAATTGGCCAAATATTTCCAAAATTCTGATTGGTCGGATGACGTGTCTTCTGAATTCTGATTGGTCAGATGATTTAACCACTCGACTTTTCCCTCAAGAAAAGCTGATTTGGCCGAAAATAATTTAATTAATTTTGGCTGAATTAAGTTAATTAATTAATTAATTTCGGACCGACTTATTTTAATCAGAATTCATTTTCACATTATTCTGGAACCTTCCAACCGCCTTACGATTAGCTAATTAATCTCTGGTTAATTTCAAAGGAAATTTTGTCCAAAAAATTAATAGTAACTCCCGACCCGACCGGACGGACGGACTGCGGCGCGCGCGCATGTGGAATTATCTAGGTCCTCCCTCCTGCACAAAAGTGTCTTGCCCACGGTAGTAGCAACTGCCTCCCAGATACAACGGCTTACGTCCTGGATTGAGAGGCACTTCAACAATCCAAGCTCCAGCGAACTTACAACGTGCTCCGACTTCTCTTCGACTCAAGAACTAGAACTATATGTTTGATAGTACGTAGTGGAAGACACAAGAGAAAACTGAATACTTCAACCTTCATCATTGGGGTTCTTTATATAGTGGAGAGGAGGAGTTAATGCTTGAATGTGATTGACCAGAACACATCATCAGACTTTTCCCCTTGGAAAAGAAAATAGGGCCGAAAATTATAAATAAAATTGGCCAAATATTTCCACAATTCTGATTAGTCGGATGACGTGTCTTCTGAATTCTGATTGGTCTGATGATTTAACCACTCGACTTTTCCCTCAAGAAAAGCTAATTTGGCCGAAAATAATTTAATTAATTAATTTCGAACCGACTTATTTTAATCAGAATTCATTTCCACATTATTCTGGAACCTTCCAACCGCCTTACGATTAGCTAATTAATCTCTGGTTAATTTCAAAGGAAATTTTGTCCAAAAATTTAATAGTAACTCCCGACCCGACCCGGACGGACGGCGGCGCGCGCGCGCGCACGTGTGGAATTATCTAGGTCCTCCCTCCTGCACAAAAGTGCCTTGCCCCTTGGGGCACATTTATAAGAGCATACACTAGCTCTTATATATGGAGTTCAAGTCTCTCAAACTTCCAATGTGGGAGATTGAGTTGAGGTACTCCTTTCAACTCTTA
Source organism: Gentiana straminea (assembly GCA_036785695.1). Lineage (NCBI taxonomy): Eukaryota > Viridiplantae > Streptophyta > Magnoliopsida > Gentianales > Gentianaceae > Gentiana > Gentiana straminea. Next base: position 12,617,009 of record JAVUPR010000266.1, on the reverse strand, counting down.
TCTCCAATACATTTTCAACCAACTTTAGACATTAATTTCTCATTCACCCGATATCCGAATCGAGTGATTCCAACGCCAAACATTATCTACTCCGTGAGTAGAATTTTTAGACGTAATAAGGTCCCGGTTAATCACACCTGAGCATATCCGAAAATCGCGCTAAAGTTGACCGTTTCAACCCATTAAAATGGGATATCTCCAACAAGTGTGAGTCAATGTTTGATTTTATTATTTGGAATTGGCACTCATGTGTTACATGTTGTTTGTCATGGTGGGTTGAACGACGTCAAATTTGGATCGGAAGTGAGAAATGATGGCTAGGCTAAATCACAATTTTCATTAGACCTAATAACTTTCTATGCACACCGATCTAATGGATACGGAATATTTTGTGAACTGTACATCTCAACTGAGTGATCATTTGCTGCCAATTGTGAAGTAATACAAGCGGGTTGGTCGCTAATCCTATTTGAGATATTTTACGAGTTTCAATTTATGTTACGCTTTTATATTTTTATTTATCTGCAGGCCTAATTTGTGACAACGGGGAGGTTATTGGAAGCCCACGGGTACATATAAGTGGATTGGTAAAGAATCTGGAATTAAGAAGGTGATGTTGTTCTACTCTATCGATTTTTTTTGTCTCTTTCGTGTCAGCCGTTCTATTTTTTTCTTTCTTTTTTTCTTCCTCACTCTTTCTTTCATTCAGTCCCAAGGAATACATTGTATATGCTTTGTGCGTATGCGTGTTTTTTTTATTTTATTTTATATGCTTTGTGCGTTTTGGTTATGAAGCTTGAGATTTTTTTATAGATCATGTATGTTTCATTTGATTTTTTTATTAGTTGCCCGTTAATTTAGTTTTGCTAATTTTATAATGTTTTGATGAAAGTGTTGCAGAAATTTTGTTATCTTCTTATACGAGCTATTTGGAATTGTGAATCGTCTAATTGTCTAAATGTTAACTCATGTTTTACTGGATTTATGTTAGACATTTATATTATCATGAAGAAACTTCAAAACGATAAACACTATTTATTAGACAATAATTTAGATAATTTAGACAAATAGTCCATTTGTATTTATTTTGTATTTAATATAGGTAGACCGCATTAATATCGCATATTCTAGAATCTCTTGTAATTGTATATATATACAATCTCATACAATGCAATACACATGATTTGCAAACATCAACACTTATCATGGTATCGGAGCAAAATATTCTTGCATAGAACTCTACACCATTTTTTCTCCTATAATCACTCTCTCTCTCCAATCTCAATCTTACGTTTCCTTTTCTTTTTCTTCCATTATTCACCAAAATCAAATTTCCTTCTTACGTTTCCTTTTCTTTTTCTTCACTTATTCACCAAAATCAAATTTCTTTCTCCCTGCCTTCACGCCTCCATTCTTCTTTTTCCCCCAGAAAACAGCCATGGCATCTGAAGCCTCTTCCACCATCCCCACTCAAATCATTCCTCTCAATCCTGCAACCCAACTCTCAATCAAACTAGATTCTTCCAATTACGCCGCTTGGCATATGCAATTTGAGACCCTTCTTTCTGGCTACGACTTATACGGGTTTGTCGATGGCACTAATAAATGTCCGCCGCCAACAATCACTGCTGATGGAAAAACTGAATCCAACCCCGCCTGCCACTTATGGAAACGGCAGGATAAACTTATTACCAATGCTATCATGGCCTCCCTCTCTACAAACGCCACTTCCGTCATCATTGGGGTCAAAAGTGCAGCTGAAGCGTGGACACGCCTAGGCTGAAACATACAACAAATCATCTCGGGGTCGCATTCTGCTCATTAAAGACTCTCTCAAAAAGATAAAAAAAGGTGACCGTTCGATGTCTGATTTTCTCTACGAGATTAAAAGCAAAACCGACGCATTGGCAATGCTTGGTGCCAAAATGTCCGATGATGACATAATGGATTTAGTGTTCGAGCAACTGGGTGATGAATACCTCGAATTAGCCAGAGCATTTCACGTTCGGGACAAAAGTGTTCCTTTCGAAGAACTACATGAGAAGCTATTAAATTATGCACCCGTTGCTCGAGTTGATCGTGTCTCAATTTTTGGCCAACCATCTGCCCACGCCGCATTTCGACCCCAAAATGCAAATTTTCGAACCCCAGCTGCTTCAAATTAGTTCTTACCCCAATCTATGGTCAACTCCAACAATTCCAATCATGCTGGACGTGGCAATTATAAAGGTACATGTCAATTGTGTAAAATTAAAGGATACTCAGCTCGTTTCTGTCCTCAATTTCAGGTACAAGCCCGAACGAATCAGGCTCGCCCGTTCCTCACCCCCGGTTCAGCCCGCCGTGCAGCTAATTCATGGAATCCACGCCATCCTCAAGCCAATGTGGCTGGATTATTACCGAACCCGTGGCTTCTAGATAGTGGTGCAACAAATCACATCACTTCCGACTTACAAAATCTCTCCTTTCACTCTCCCTATCCGGCTGGTGATGATATGATAATTGGTGATGGCTCGTCTCTTCCCGTCACACACACTTTGGTTCGACTTCCTTACCAATCTCCTCCTCAAGTAATATTAATCTTAATAATGTGTTATGTGTTCCCCAAATGGCTCGTAATTTAGTCTCCATTTCTCAATTATGTTATGATCATAATTTATCTGTTGAATTCTTACCCGATAAATTCATTGTGAAGGATCTTCTGACCCAAACACCCCTGATGCATGGACCGGTTAAGGACGGATTATATGAGTGGCCCAATCGTCCATTACTTGCTTTTTCCACCAACCGTGCTTCTCAACATACATGGCATCATCGGCTTGGACACCCGTCTAGTCGTATTTTTCATTCTTTACTTTCCAATAAATATTTAGACACTATGTCATCATCTTTTACTCATTGCTCTGCTTGTCTTGAAAACAAAAGTCATAAACTAAGTTTTGGTGTATCTACATTACAATCATCCCGCCCCCTTGAAATAATTTTTTCTGACGTTTGGACGTCTCCAGTTTTATCTTTGGATGATTTTAAGTATTATGTTGTTTTCATTGACCATTACACAAAATATGTTTGGTTCTATCCATTACGTCGGAAGTCTGATGTGTCTTCCACTTTTATACAGTTCCAAGCACTAGTAGAAATTTTTTTTGATAAGTCCATAAAAATATTATACTCAGACAATGGTACTGAATACATTACTCTCCGCCCACATTTTGCCTCTCACGGTATTTCTCACTATACGTCTCCCCCACACACCCCTGAACACAATGGTTTTTCGGAACGACGCCATCTACATATTGTTGAAACCGGTCTCTCTCTTATGAGTCATGCGTCTATGCCTCTTCCCTATTGGCCTTATGCCTTTGCCACTGCGGTATACCTCATAAATAGATTACCCACTCCTACCTTATCCATGCAGTCACCTACTTTTGTATCTTTGGTCATACACCCAACTATACCAAATTGCGTTCCTTTGGGTGTCTATGCTATCCGTGGCTCCGTCCCTATACCGATCACAAACTTCAACCTAAGTCGATTCCGTGTGTCTTCTTAGGCTACTCACTCACTCAAAGTGCATATTACTGCTATGATGTGTCCAATGCTCGGTTATATGTCTCTCGACATGTTAAATTCGTTGAAAATATTTTTCCCTTTTCCCACACCTCACAGCACTCTACTCCTGTCACTTCACAAATTCCTTCAAACACAACTATCACCGTCCCCGTACCACTATCATCACAGATGTTTCTAATTCCTACACACCTCCCACAAACCCAAACTATGCCAAAACCCACGGCCCAACCTACTGCCAACCCCTCGGCCCAACCTTCCCTTAACCCCCCAGCCCCCTCTTCCACAAATACATCTCCTGCAATCCAACAATCACCTGAGCCCAATTCACCTTCTCCATCCGATTCAAGCCTATCTGAGCCCACTCCATCCGAGCCCATCTCATCATCCTCGTCCTCCACCGCGACTTCCTCCCCCTCAACTCCTCAACCCCATTCCATAATTACTCGCGCCAAAAATAATATTCGCAAACCAATTCAAAAATTGAATCTGCACACTCATCTTGCCACCACATCTGAACCGTCCTCTATCACCCAAGCTCTTAAAAATCCTCAATGGCGTAGTGCTATGCAAGAAGAATATGATGCTCTAGTACGCAATCACACATGGGACTTAGTACCCCCGGATCCTCAATATCATGTGGTTAGTACTAAGTGGATTTATCGGATTAAATATCATTCCGATGGGTCTCTCGATCGTTACAAGGCTCGACTCGTTGCACGTGGCTTCACTCAACGCCCCGGATTGGACTATGTTGAAACATTCAGTCCTGTTGTTAAATCTACTACCATTCGCCTTGTTTTGACACTGGCTGTAATGCAGGGGTGGACACTTCGGCAACTCGACATTAACAATGCTTTCTTGCAGGGACGCTTATCTGACACAGTTTATATATCTCAGCCACCAGGCTTTGCTGATCCTGCACGACCTGATCACGTTTGCAAACTTCGCAAGGCTATCTATGGTCTTAAACAGGCCCCTCGGGCCTGGTATGATGAGCTTAAGAATTATCTGGTTCTCACTGGGTTTCGCAACTCTACTGCAGATACTTCACTGTTTATTTATAATTCTCACGGTTCATTTATCTATGTGCTCGTATATGTTGATGACATTATTGTGACAGGAAATGACTCGGCCCTCGTTGATAAATTTATTCAACATATGGCTAATCGTTTTGCACTCAAGGATCTTGGTCAACTCTCTTATTTTTTAGGGGTGGAAGTCTTGTACAACTCGGATGGCTTAATGTTATCTCAACGTCGCTATGCTTCCGAACTGCTTAACAAGCTCAACTTTCAAGAAGCCAATGCTACTCCAACGCCTCTAGCATCGGATATATCCACACTCACATCCAAGTCGGGTGTCCCACTAGATGATCCCAAGCAATACCGCATGGTCCTTGGCAGTCTCCAATATTTACTTCTTACCCGTCCGGATCTTGCCTTTGCGGTCAACAAACTTTCACAATTCATGCACCAACCGACAGATATACACTGGTCCCATGTTAAACGTATCCTTCGCTATCTTGCTGGCACCACTCATTACGGTCTTCAATTCTTCCGCACTCCGTCGTTTTCTTTACATGCTTATGCGGATGCGGATTGGGGTGGTGACAAAGAAAGTTATGCCTCCACAAGTGCATATATCGTTTATCTTGGTCGCAATCCGATATCTTGGAGTTCCAAGAAGCAAACCACTGTAGCCCGTTCGTCCACTGAAGCTGAATATCGAGCTGTTGCTGCTGCCACTGCTGAATTACAATGGGTTGCCTTCCTCCTCCACGAACTGGGTTTCTCCCCAACTCAAACTCCCGTTATTTATTGTGACAACTTGGGCACTACTCAATTTTGTGCTAACCATGTATTTCACTCACGTATGAAACACGTGGCGATCGATTATCATTATATCCGGGACAATGTTCTATCTGGTCGTCTACGCGTTGCCCATGTTAATTCCCATGATCAACTTGCGGACTCACTTACCAAATCCCTTCCTCGCCCGAGCTTTCTAGAACAACGTGACAAGTTGGGTCTCCGTCCGCGCCCAACTTGAGGGGTGGTATTAGACAATATTAGACAATAATTTAGATAATTTAGACAAATAGTCCATTTGTATTTATTTTGTATTTAATATAGGTAGACCGCATTAATATCGCATATTCTAGAATCTCTTGTAATTGTATATATATACAATCTCATACAATGCAATACACATGATTTGCAAACATCAACACTTATCACTATTGTTACATTTGTTTATTTCATTTTTAAAGGTGCCTTTTATGTTATTTTTTTTGTGGGGTGTGATCATGTTTGAATGACTATTGATGATGGGTAATTTGTATTGATGATCGAGTGTTATTTTGATGATGTATTGTTACGTTGATAGATTTTTCGAGCCTCGGCTACAAACATTACTACAAGATGACGTTAAATTGCATTAGTCACTTGCCTACTTCCACAATTAACCTTACAAGCATTGTGATCCGACGATACTAATATATAATACCAATGTAGACGTGCATGGGATTTTATGGCTCACATGATGGAACTCATTTTGGACATCTTTATTTTCATCCCAACGATTCTGCCGGTACACCATATTACATATACACCGTACTGAATTAACCTTTAAAATTTGATTTTGAAATCAAAAATTGACTTTTCTCAAGTCGATTATCAGATTTGATTGATTGAAGGTCGAATCTTATTTAAGAATTATTCTTTTTTAAAAAATCGATTTCATGTGGTGTACATGTAGTATGGTGTTCCAATATAATCATCTGGCGAAAATAAATGCTCCATTTTTAGATATCTCCGAGGGACGGAACTCATCTTGCATATTACACAATGCAAAAATATTCAAACTCTGTTTTTATGTATGTATGTTTAAAGAAAAAGGTATTTGATGAAAATGGATTAAGATGGAGTTCCCACTATTGTTGTAGAGTTCAAATGTTGAATCGCGTTGGATGACTTGGTAGATGCATTCAAGAAAATTACACTGCATCTTATTTCATCATTGTGACGCACGTTTTCTCTTTTATATTAATTATGTAAAAATATATGAGCAATGTTATATAACATCAACTTTATACTTATGAACAACTTAACCTTTCATTGGTATCTTATTTTCTATTATTGATTACAATGGAATACAAGTATTTGCATTGAAGTTTTATTTATGATTCGCTATTAACAAAATTCATAATATTTTTTTATCGTTTCATGTGTATAAAATTATATATTTGTAATAGAGATCCACACATATATAATCTTTTCTCGCCGTGCATCGCACGGGTAAAAGGCTAGTGTAGTGATAAGGGCTAGTGTCTTAGAATCAAAATACTGTGAGTTTCAAATCAATTAGACACATAAAAAATGGTAAACATGTAAAGATTCAATTCTTTGAGATTCATATAAATAAAACAAAAAAAAATGGAAAAAAAAAACCTTCTGCATGAGAATGTATTGTTAAATATGTAAATTATAGAATCTTTAAATTCTATTGTTATTGTGTTGCACAAAATATAGACTCTTCTATTCAAATTACATGCAGTAGAAATTGAATGCATTTAATCATGAATAAAGATTATTTAAAATATAAAAAATCAATTTTTAAATAAATTAATTAAAGAATTAAAATATATATATATTACAATTTAGAGTAATTGGCGCAAAACACCATTATGTTTGGGTCAACATTGGGACTTGCCCCTTATCTTTAAATTTTACATTTTTACCCTCTATCTTCTATAAAAGTTTGCAAGAAACACCCTTTTTTGAATTGGGGTTAAAAACCTCGAAGTTTTTAACTCAAAATACACATATTCTTCGATGTGACATCTTGAGCACAATTATCGCCGGCGCCGGTAGACACCTGACGTTGACAGAAACCACTCTTCTGTTGATAGAGAAGAAATCGAAATAGGAAACTAGGTTTTTGAATTAGAAAACTAGGTTTTTGTAGAGGAGAGGGAAATTAGAAGTCAACAACAATTAGGAATTCACAAATTGGAAATTAATCGAGGATCGGGAATCAACTGAGTTTGGGGTTGGGAATGAATTAATTAATTAATTGGGGCCGGTAGTCGAATTAATAGGTTGGGAATCAATAGGGATTTTGGGGAAATAATTAAAAAAAAAAAGGTTTTTTTTTTTTGTTTGCTCAGATTGAGAGTGCATAGCACGCGCATTTTTCCCGTTAAATTCAACCTCAAATCAAAAAAGGGTGTTTCTTGCAAGATAGAGGATAAAAATACAAAATTTGAAGATAAAAGATAAGTCCTAATGTTGACCCAAATATAAAGGTGTTTTGCGTCGATTACTCTTACAATTTACAAGTGGTTCACAGTTCACACAATAAAATTAGTCAACTATCGTCATGGAAGCTAACCTTGTCAAATCCGCATGCCTTTTTATTTGTAGCCAACTATTCTTGAAAAAATCTATTTATGATATATACCATAGATCCAAATGTTAAATAATTAAGGGACAAAATAATGTTTGATTGTACCTAGTCAATGTCAATAGACAGCAATGAATGAAAAGTAAATTTTTATAAATGTCATTTTTATAAATGTCATCAATTTGTTTTTATTTTTATTTTTAATAATTTGTTCGTGCAAAATATTTAATAATTCAAGAACTTTCATGAGGATCTTATATGATCTGTATTCTCAATTATTACTTATTTATGTCACTTTTCTTTTTGTCACAGCTTATAGTTTTTCTCCCATGGTCACCATCTTGTATGGCATTAGAAAACAACTTTTGGTATTTATTAATTTTGTTCATAGATTTGCTACAATGGATTCTGATCTTTAGTACAAATCCTTGCTCTCCCTTTCAACAAAATTTTGAGTTGAAGTATGACAGGGTATATAAGTCTAACTGACTCAACAAATTCGGAGTTAGTTTTGAAAGAATCTACAGAATCAGACTCTTACTCAGCGGTAAAGAAAAATAAATGTTTCTAACTCATTCAAAAAATGTCACACTTGAGGATCAACAAAATCTCTTCTGGTAGACAATATAGTTATTTGATTTAAACATGAATTGTATGATTCAAATTAGATGACACTTGTTTTACACTGATGATGCATTCATGCATATGGAAGGATGATTTTGTATATATTTCACTAGTGGGGGTTTAGCCTTGCAACGCAAGGCCCTTTGAATAATGATATTTGAAACAATTTGTAGAATTTTTGGGATCCAGAAACAGCTAAGGAGGGGGTTTCACAGGTGAAAACAGAAGAAATATAAGTTTCATCACAAATGTAAGGTTAAAACCTGACTGAGTGTTCATGAGGAGGTAAATAAACCAAATTTAATAACAAGTGTATGATGATCAAGGCTCAACAAACTAAAAATGAGGAAAGCAGGTAAAAAATAAAAGAAGAAGGTAAACTTAGCTCCAACATGCTCACAGTAGCTAAACACAAGCAGAATAGCAGTCATATCGCCAATAAACAGCTACAAAAAGCAGAAAAGAATATCACGCTTTAAACAAATGGTTTTGTAAAAATACATGCGACTGCCTAAGTTTCAACTGAACCGGATTTGCAAATAGTTAAAGAACCATATAATGAAGGAAAATGGGGCAAAGTTTTTTGGTAAGACATTAGAATTATTTACTTGTACATAAAAGTTCATAAAAGTCTTGAAATAGTAGCACGGGACTGATAACAAGTTGAACAAGTTATCAGAACTCCATCAACTTCTTTTAGTAAAGAATTTGATGGCTTCAAAAGCAAAATTGAAAATTAGTAGTAGCTAAGCCTTCAGCTGAGGTATATTACATAAACAAAACGATAATTCTTAAGGATAAAAAGAAGGCAACTTAAACAACTTTGTCCTTGCCTTTAGCCTTCTTGGATGGACTTTTCAACATATCTTCAACTTCAACTGAGCTGGAACCAACTGTAGCCCTTCAAGGTCCTCATTAGTAACGCTTCCAAAATTAATTGTTCGCTTTGCAGATGCAGGCTGTTCTTTGTTGTTTTCTCCAATGCCAGTCTGTATTGCAATTTCTTGAATGACGTTCTTCGTGGTTGGAGTGAACATTTGTGGATCAACAGCTTCTTTTGTTTGTTGAGTAGCAAGAACATTTTTCTGTCCAGATGGTTCTGGCAAAACATCAACATGTTCAGAGAGACCTTTATGTTTTTATGCTGCCAAAGTGTTCAGTTTTGCCTCTGTATACATTTTCAGAACAGGATACCTTCTGACAAGTTCACCATTTATTTTTTTGTCATACCACTTAATGAAGCAGATAACATCTGTGTTGTCCATTGCAAATGAAATCTGGTCCAAGACTTTTTGACCCTGCAATATCAGTTAACAAGTTTAAGATGTTAAATTGTTATGGTGTGCAGTGAGTAATGTGTGTCCACATAAATTGAAGGAAGTTCTAAATTTTTTATAAATCCTTCAATAGACAAAAAATATGGAGGAAGAATATCGGGCAGCAAGACATGTAAACAATCTTTTGAAACATAGGAATTGATAAAATTAATGATATAAGTACAAAAGAGAAATAATATAGACAGATTATGTCATTTTATTTCATTGTTAAATGGTAAGAGCAGACTTCATTACAAAAGACACTAATAAGGAAATCGGTTATTATGAAGCTACAAAATGTGAACGTAAGACGTAGAGTATTGGTGATAAATAAAAGGGACCTAATTAATAAAAGTGGATGAAGGTTAAGTTAATTATGTAGGAATTGGACAAATTTCAAATTCCTGTACAACTACAGGTAAACAAAAAACAACATTATGAAAGTATTAAAGAAAAAGATTTAGTTATTTTGATGTTCATGGATGTTGTAAGTTCTGTCTGAAATAAGTATTGGATATATAATCAAATGTATTTTAGCAAGATAGTATTATACCTCTTCGTATATTTGTTGTAGCTGGGCAGCGGTAAACGGACAAATTTTTTCTGCATCAGGTGAGTTTATAACGGTGTTGAATTTGTTTGATTCATCAAACAAAATAACTGGAAGTTTAATGTTGTAGAAAAGAATAAATGTGTTACAATTTAGCTGAACAACATGTTTTGTTCAAAAGTAAGTAGGGGCAAAAATGGAATGTATATGCTTATGAATTACCTGATATCCATCGGAGAGCGCTTGTTGTAGCCCGTACATGTTAAATTCCATTCATTGTTTGCTTCTGTTATTTTTGAGCAATAAGAACACGACACAGTGTACAGAGCATTAAGTGTGTAATTGAATTTGACTTTAGCCTTCACCCACGCTGTTTTTGTTTGCACAATTGATAAAAAGTAAGTAAAGAACTGGGAAAGTGTAACAGCCATTAAATCTAAAAAGAAAGGTCGAGATATTACAGTGTTAATGGTGGACATAGCAGTGTTGATGTCCAATATCTGTTCTGGTTCAGGATGGATAAAAAACTTTCCAGCGTCCTTGTAAGCTTTTGTTTTCACCCAATTGTTTATTTTTGCTTTATTATCCTCATACCTAGGACATTGAAATCGTTACTTTTGGATGCTGGAACTAAAAAGCGAATATATAGGGTGAGGAACTATTTTATGGTTGCACAAGTGAATAAAAACTACATACCACTTTTTTAAGCACATATTTGGGGACAATGGTGGATCTTGTAGCAAGTAAGTATTGAACCTTGAAGCTAAAGTCAATCCTGAAAGTATAGGTATTAAAGTAAGATGTATATATTGTTATTAAGCATGTTGTAAGAATATACGGTAAATTTACCATGAAATGTATTAACTTCTAGATTTGTGGCAATGATTGTGACTGGGCCTTTATCAAGGTTATCAACATTAGGGTCGTAATCCGCCAATAAGTCTTTCCAAAGTCTCAACACCATAGGTATTCCTCTATATTTGCAGGAAAAGGAAACAGAAAATATGTGAGTATAAGACTGTATCATAGAAACTGCTTAAAGGTTGAAGTGTATAAGCTACTTACTCTTCATTCACCACCATATAATCCTTAGCACACTTTGTAACTCCAATGTCCATTATTGGAAAGCGATGAACGACCAAAGCTTTAATAGCTAAGAGCAAGACAAATAAATTTGATGTTACAGCTACAAATAGAAAAGTAAAATCTTAAAGAGGAAAAAAAGTTGCTTAAATAGACCATAATCTGGCCTTAATCATTCATGAACAGAATATTTATGATTTAGTTTTTTATACCATTGTGTACAGTGTAAAAAGATGGAAATTACCAATATTGGCATCAGATCCCGCGAACTTGTAAAGTTCTGAAAATGGGCACACATTGTATCGGCAAGGAAGCGCATGAGGTTGATTGTCAACAATTAGGTCAACTGGTGTTTTGTAAGTGATTGTCCATGAGTAGTTGAAGCCTTCAATGCGGTATTTTTCAGGAGCAACAGATACAAGAGCGTTAGATATTGAATATCTTTTGAAGGGTTGCAGGGACCGTTCAAAGAATTCAATATCTTTATCATACAGTACAGCAATGAATTTTGTTCCCTGATTTTAGTGCATCAGATAAAGATGATTCGTTCATAAGGTTAATATAAGTGTGGGTAAAAGGAAATTCGCTAAAATATAAAATAGACAACATACCTTCATATCAGTTAAGACATAGTGCCTAAATCTTTTTTGGAAGGGGTAGTAGTCAAGCTTCTTGTAAAGTACCGGATGTCTTTCAAGAACCTGAACAATGACTGTCCATTTTTTGCTTTCTGGAATTATTTCCGCAGCATCATAGTATTGTCTTGACATAGCTGGTCATTGTTAAGGAAATCATATTATTTGGGTTAAGAAACACAAGGTAAAGTTAAAATTTGATAAGCTTCTAAGAAAATGTTAAAAATAATAAAGTATCAAACAAGAATGATGAAATACATAACGGCCTATGAAACACAGTCAGAACTATTATTTCATATATTGTTTATTAACAATATTTTACCATCAATAGTTGTAGTTGTAGTTGTAGAAACTTTTAGGATTATATTTTTGACTACATAAAGTGTTTAACAATATTTTAACAATTCAGTAGCTTGACAATACATGTTTGCACACAACATTTTTTGTTTGGCCTGCAGGTAAAAACTAAAAGCATGAATCCTTAATAACAACTTTAACACAAGCAGATGTTTTGGCTCGTGATAATGCAACATATAATTGACCATGTGAAAACACAGGTTCTTTTAGATATATGCCTACAAAATCTAGTGTTTGGCCTTGAGCCTTGTTTATAGTCATTGCAAAGCACAACCGTATAGGAAATTGAGTTCGTTTAAATGGGACTGGATAATGATCATCACGTGGAGGTTGTAAAGGAATTCTATTAATAAAGACTTGTTTCACTGCAAAGTCTCCCACTACAATTTCGGCATGTATTATGTTTCTTTTTAATGCTTTTTACAAATCAGGTGTGTTCCGTTGCATAAACCTTCAGTTGAATCTAGGTTTCTTAACAGGATTATTGGTGCATTTACTTTTAGAACAAGTTTATGAGGAGGCAAACCGTTTGGCGTCAAACTGTTAATAATGTCTTCATATTGTCCTAGATCATTAATATTTAATGTATTGTCAAAGCTTAAATATTCAGTCTCTATGCCTTGGAATTTGTGTATTATAACTTCGTTTATTTCATCTACAAACTAATTTTTTGTTGTTAGCAAAGCCCTGTTTATGTTTTGAGATATATTTGTTGAACATGTATTAAGGTTGGGGTAAACCACATTAATTAATTCTTCAAGAGCGTTATCTTCATTTTGGATATCAAGGATTATTGACATAGGGAGGCTGACATCTGCACTATATTTATCTTGAAGTGTTCCATTACCAATCTGGAGTAAATAGTCTGCGAACTGAGGATCATGCAAAGCTCTCATATTCTCAGTAAGTTGAAATTTTTCCAGTTTTGACCACAACCTTGAATTGATAATTGAAGAAAGGATAGTTTCATTCATTGTTGCTTGTTTAACCACAGGTAATGTTTGCCTAAAATCTCCTCCTAAAACAACTATTTTTCCACCAAATATTTTTGTTGTTTCCATTAGATCTTGTAATAAATCATCTAAGGCTTCAACAGCATGACGCATAGCCATGGGGGCTTCATCCCAAATAATTAGTTTGCATTCCTTTAATAGATTAGCAAGGGCACTTTGTTTACTGACTTTACATGTTGGTCCTTCTTTGTAATCTAAGGGAATTTTAAACCGTGAATGTGCGGTTCGACCACCTGGTAGGATTGAAGCTGCAATCCCAGAGGTAGCAGTAGCTAAGGCTATATAACCTTTGGATCGTATTTCTGCCAAGAGTGCTCTGTACAGAAAGGTTTTCCCGGTACCACCAGGGCCGTCAACAAAGAAGGCCCCATTCCCACCATTATATATTCTTTGAATTATTAGGCTGAAAATTGCTTTCTGTTTTTTATTTAATTTATGTATTGATAGTAAATCATTATGGGACACATGTATATTTTTCTCTGTTAAGAGTTCTTTAGTTAAATCATTAGACTTGTCATAAAGTAATGTTTCATCTATTATGCCATAATTTCTTATATGTTTACCCATTGATTCAAGAAATTGATTAATTTGCTCCAAAACCTTGATACGAATTGCGTGTGAAGTAAGTTCACTATTTCTGATGTAATCTTCAGATAAGTTGTTTTCAAACTGTAGCCACTGTTTTCTAGGATCATTTGGGCATGAATATACAAGAATGCTAGCAAAAATGCGTCTTAATTCATATGGCATGTTAAAAAGAGAAGCTTCTTCTAAGCAAATTTCTTGACTATTATCACCTTGTAATAAACCACGATTTAATGCAGCCTCCCAAAAAGAATTACTTTTAATTTCATTATAAATCAGTAAGTGGTCATATGACTGTGGCCATCTTATGTTGTTTAGTAACATTCTCATATAATATCTTTCTCCTTCGGAAGGATGTGCACTAACTATCCTTCCTATTGATTCACCTTTTTCCCTAAGTTTCCACCGTTTCTCATTTGATAACCAAACAAAGTGGTCAGGAAATTCAGCATAAGTACAATTTAATTTTTTTGCATTTAATGATGTTTTATTCATATAAAAAAACTCTGTTAACATTGTTTTACGTTGTATTGGATTGTGTAATACATCTGTTAATTTTTGTTTTCTTTTGAATACAAGAGGTTAATAATTTTCTAAATGTAGAGGAAGTCTAACAATAGCAGGTTTCATGTCACTTGTTGGAAACCTAAAAATTCTCCATAATGCTTCAGGCGCAGAAACCCAACGCCCTGAAACGAAATGTTCGATCTCATCTATTGTTTCACTGTTACATTCTCCGGACACCCTATAAAGGATTTTGTCGTTACATTTACATATGTATTTGTATATGTATTTGACTGCTTTTATGGTTGAACAGATTTCTAGATTGATATGACAGTCATATTTGGCAACTAAATAAGGTGGATAAACAACCACCCATCTATTATCAAGATAAATGCCCCTAACCTTGGCTAGCTTTCCATCATTTCGATGCCTATATTTAGGATAAGCATCATTTGATTGTGTTGTTTCTTCACAAAATTCTTTAGGATATGAGCTTCTACAACCAGTTTTTGTTTTCATACATACATTGGATGGGTTAAGGTCTCCACATGGACCATGCATCATATGGTTAACCACCAATGCATAAAGGTAAGGTTGTAGATTCTTATCAGGTATTTCTACTGAAACAAGTTTATCATAATCTTCAGGTCTATAAAGTTTAAATTTAGGTTTTAATATAAGCAGAAAATGTGCATGTGGTAATCCTCTTTTTTGATATTCAATAACATATGTATATGCTGCAACCTCACCGAAACAATGTTTTTTAAACATTTCAGACTTTATTTCTTCCAGGTTAGCATGAAAAACTCGCACAATAAGGTCGGGTCTATTTTGTGTTTCTTCTGAACTAAGCATGTGTTGTTTTATCTCCGGCCAATTAGTGTTGCAATTTATTGTTAAAAACAAATGGGTTTACCATATTTTTGTACCAATGCCATGGCATCCATGTATTTTCGCCTCATATGTCTAGGACTATTAGTAAAACTTGCTGGCAGTATAATGCGCTGGCCTATTTGCCCTGAATCTGTTTCCCGAGATGCAATCGCATCAGCAATCCCTTGTAAATATTCTTGTCTTATTTCTTTTTGTTGTGCTCTATATAAGTCTAAACGTTGTGTCTCTAGTTTAACGTACATGTCGACAACGAATTACTGTAACAACCGACCAAAACGTAAGATGTATGACTCATCATTATCCCTTATTTGGAATTTGTAGGAATAATACTCCCTCACCGACACAAAGCTGTTATCGTCTACAAATTCAGTCATAACTGAAAAAGTAAAGTAAGCATTAGTGTATGAACTAATTGGATAAATTTATAAGGTATGGACAGGTTAAACGCTTAAAAAATAGGAATTCACCTGTTTGTTCATTTCCTAAGAGTTCATCAGCTGTTTCTACAACCAAAGGATTAATATTTGTGTTTTGATTATTTCTTTTGCGTTTCTTTTTTTGAAGTTTAAGACCATTTTTTTCTATGCCTTGATGCCAACCCATTTCTCCATATGGAAAAAGTAAAGGATATTGCAATGGGTCGTAACATGCAAAGTAATAGTTTATGGATTTTGAGGTTCCACTTTGGGTGTAAACCCTGATATTTCTTTTACAAGATGTTTCATCATTCATGGATTCATTTAGTATTGCACTAACTTGCTCAACAGTGGGTTTGTTATATACCTTTTGGTTAAGGGCAGGATTGGAATGTAAGAAGATATACTTAGTTTCTATGTTAGGAACATGTCTTAAGCTACGGAAAAAGCGTGCATACGGATTTTGTTCAATAACTTCTAGTAATATTTGGAGTACACTTTCAGATAACCTTGAACAGACCTCTATTCTATTTGCTACCTCATAGGCGGTATCGTAGAAGTAAAACTGCAAATTTTGTTTATTGCCTACACCACGAATCAAATCATTTAAGAAATGGTAGACCTGCCCCTGCACCCTAAAAGTGTACACACCTCTGTTTCTTTTTGATAAATCTTTATCGTATCTTACACCTAGAGAGGTAAAAGCTAGGTGATTATTATACGTTCGTATTGAAGCTCTAAACAACTTAGCATCAACCACAGTTTCTGTCAACAAAGACTTCAACACATCAGGAATAGCATTACATTTTAGTGTTATATCTCCGTCGGAGCAACAAAAGTTTGTAGTTTCATGTTGAAATTTTTTTGCTCCACAATATGGGCAATCATTTTGATGTTTAAGCTCAATAATACCAGTAGCAATGTTGCTTAACAATTGCAAACCAGTATTAGACTTTTGTTTTGTCAAGGTTGAATTATTAAGAACCACATGATGTTTGTTTTTTTTTCCAATTTAATATAGCTTCTTGTCTCTAGGCCTGTTTTTGTGAGGAAAGGTATGGTGACAAGGTAAAGTCAGAATTGGGAAGTCCTAGTAATGTATCACAGTTAACCGTACAAATTGAATGGGTAACTGCAGTACTTGTTGAAGGGTCAGTAGGAGCAACAAAGCTGCCTAGGCTGACATGGCTAGGAAGGGAAACAACATTTTCTATTTGATTATCTAAAGGCATAATAATTTCATCATCCTGTAAATAACTATCACTTAATAAAAAAGGGCTGCACTTTGCTGGTTTTTTAGAACGCATTTTGTAAAAAAAAAAGAGCAAAGAACAGTGAAATAGAGAAGTGGAATTCCTAAACAGAACCCAAACAAATACAAAGCTTAAGAAAAATTGTTTGCAAAGTAGTGGGAAAATCAGAAATTTAAAATGAGAACATTAATAGCTATAGAACATGTATGAAAGCAACAGGAAAGTACCTTACTTGAAAAAGGCGCAACACTTTTACTTTTCAAGGTTCCAATAGTTCCACAACAGAGCTGTAGGGTAAAAAATATTTGGTTAGTACAACTGAACTTAAAAAGATGAAACACACAATAAGGGTATATATGTAACAGGTATTTAAAGTATTTAAAGACAGTATGATGCAAGTGTTTTGCATATGAACATAATGATAATGAGAGTTATGACAGAGTACAATTTAAGTGATGAGGAAGGTATATAGGCATAAGAGATTGAAATTTGAACAACAACAAGTGGAAAGTGCAGTAAAAAGGAGAGCAACAGAGAAGAAATGGTGGAAATCATATATATTATAATGGAAGACAATCATAACATAGTTGTGAGGGAAAAATGTTTGATAAAGAAAGTGATCTTCTTAAGATGAAATGGTATATTAAAGAAGGTTAACATAGCTACACAAAACAAATGGTTTGATAAAAAATCGGTGCACAACAGCTAAACATAATTTTTATAATAGAAGTCAAGCTATAGCAAAAGGCATTATATTAAAGAAGCTTAACATAGCTACACAAAACAAATGGTTTGATAAAAAAGCGCTGCACAGAATTTTTAAAATGGAAGACAAGCCATAGCAAAAGGCAGATCAACTTTTACTTCTTAAAACTTAATATCATTTAAACACCAGTATATAACAAGCCTACTATTGTTATATATGCCATTAGTTTATATTGGTAGCTGTAGATTTAGTTTACTTGTTAGTATTGAAGAACATGAATCAAGAACCCGAAAATTACATTCGCAGAAGAACAGCAATGAAAGGATACAATAGAAATTCAATATAAATAGTAGTTGGTTGATTCCTCCCTTTAAGATTTTAACTGGTATCTGTGTAACTCTACTGATGTTCTGATTTTAAATAGAAATAGCATATGTTTTTACTGAAAAAGGACTCATAATGTTATAAGCTGATGAGAAGGCACTGATTTTGTTTTACAGGCATTAACTAAGAACAAATCTGAGAATAATATGCAGAAAATATATAAACATAACAAATATAGCAAATCACGTAGATACAAAACTGAAGAATTAATAGCATATCATGGTAAACAATAAGAATATATATACCTTTGGTATTATCAGGCAACAACAGCACTTCAGTTATTGCACCAACTTCTCCTGCATTAATTTCGCTCGACAAATTCTAATGTTTAGGTGGAAATAATGTTAGAAATAAAGAAGCAGTTAAATAGAGGATAAAATCACTCTGAATCATCCGATTGACAGCTAAATAAGCAGTAGGATTTAGTAGATGAACATTAAGTATAACAGATGTGTTAACATCTAACCTTACAAAGATTGAGGCTTAAATCTAACGGCTAGGGTAAAAAAATCTTTCATCGGTGGAAGAAACATTCCAATCAATTCTGAATCTTGAAGACTTTATAAGCCCCCGCCAGCTTTCTTTGTTTGCATCGTACAACATGCAATGATAGTCTACCAACATAGCCAGTTGATCTGCGTTGGTAAACCCAAAAAAACCTTCAATTGAAGGTGAAGAAATATCCAGAGAGAAGGAAGCACCGACAGGTAGGGTTTTCTTATCGGGAGAAGGAGAAGGAACCGGCACCTCTTTTTTGTATATAATTAAAAGATAGAATTAAGAAAATAGCAATGTTTGATATATATATCTATAATTCAAAGTAATAAAAGTAAATAAAAAAGGTAATCTAGTCTCTGAATCATTAACATGGGTCGGGAAAAAATAAATAAGCAGGTTATAATTGTGGGCTGGAAGGCTTTTTATTTTTTCCGTTGATCTCCTTTGTTTCTATTTTTAGATATATATATATCCTTTCCTTCTTATGCACCTTTTTTTTTTTTGAATAAATATAGTCAGTATTTTTAAAAAATACCTTTGTAGAAATATAACAGGATGTATATGAATTTTTGTTTGGCTACATATTAGATTAGAAAATATCTTCATGTTAGTTTACTGGGCTAGGCCATGTAGGGGAGATGAACATTACAAAATGCACTTAATGTTAGTTGCTGGGCTGGGCTGGGCTGGAGAGGAGATGAACAGTAATGCAGGGACCAATAAAAAAAAACACTTGTCAACACAAGGTTAACCTTTGGCTTTCTATTAGATAGGTAGATATGTTGCAATAATATTATGTTGGAAGTAGCGCCCGAAAGACAATTTCTGTAATTGTTTTTATAATTAATAAATGACAGATTTATTCTCATCTTATTATTTTGCTTTGTGCTTATATGTAATACACCGCTGAAAACTCCAAGTCGCATCATATATAGCCAGGGGCGGATCTAAAGCCTACTAAGGGTGGTCCACGGACCCCGCTAAAAATAAAAATACTCTGTATTTTACCTATAGAAAATATTTCGGACCCCGTGAAAAGAATTATTTAGTGTGTTAAATATTTACGGACCCCGGTGAAAAAAAGTTATGGGTCCGCCACTGTATGTAGCCATATAACTTAGTGTGTATCACACATGAGGATTGAGTTTATGGTGATACACTTGAAATGTTAGTCCGTGGTGAAGTTAATCAAAGTATGTGGTCTATTGATTAAACCACCATTAATGCGCCCAGAACACTTTATGGTATGACCGTCTTATTTGGACAGTCGACATTGGTTGTCTAAGTGGGGCATTTATATATGATGTAGTCATATAAGACTGGACCGATTTAATCCGTATTTCTCATATAATTTTGTGATTGAGAAATCTCATTAAATCACAAGATGATCATATATGGATTAACTTTAATCCTGAAGTGATTACAGACTCCTACTTGTTTCATGATAGGGTTTGATGTGTTCGTTAAGGATCACTAAGAGGCGCGGTCCGAATCACTTTCACGTTGGCACTATTCTGGAATGAGTGAGAAGTGTGTGTCTCACAGATATGGAATCCATTCCTTCCTGCGGGAAGTAGAAAGACAATCCTCTTATTTGTTAATCCTAGAAACCGATCGATCCCTGGAGTTCGTATTGGTTATAAACTAATTGATCACTAGTGGGTTAATGGTAAATAAGGATAAGATGTTATTGAAGAACGTTTACGGAAATAATCCCGCTTCATTACGGATAGTCTATGGAGGGTTAGTTTATATGTAATGATTATATCAATAGACACTTATCGACTCGACTCGACGTTTTGAGTATAAGTTATATCTATAATCGATAGAGTTCAGTTTCGGATTTATGGTGGTGTAATTCCGGAATTAATGAATTAAGTAGAAATATTCTGTTCGATGAATATTTTATTTGATTTATTGTAGCTACCGGTTATAGGTCCATGGTCCCCGGGTTGGTTCCTAACACGCGAGTATTTTCTCGTTTTGTGGAACCTCGAGAATAAATTAAATAGTTGGTCTATTTAATAAATATGCAATATTATTTATTTGGTAAATAATATGTAAAATAAAAAAGACATTAAAATTAATGACATTATTGGCGCCACATTTGTGGATAAATTAGGAGAAATGTTTTTCCTAGATTATCTCATATGTGTAAATAATTAATTATCTATTTGTTGGATAATTAATGAAAAAGATAAAGAGATTGATTTTTTTGGGAATTATCCATTATCTTTTGGCAAATATCTTTTCATTATGGGAATAGGTAATTGTGGTGTGAAAATGATAACTCTCTCTTGACTAGTTATTTTGCTATATAAAGGGAGTTTTTCCAACACAATACTAACTAACAATTGGCGCCACACTTGAAAAAAAAAAAAAAATTAGTTTCTTGCTTTAGTTATTAAGAGGATATTCTACGGCGAGGATCGACGTCCACCAGTCGTCGCTAGGAGATACAATCCGAAAAACTGCGACTTCTCCTTTTGTCGACTTCTCATCTCCATCCGGTTTGGGTAAATCTACTAACCTTCTTGTAGATTGTTAATTAATTGTGTGAATCGAATCGTGGTATTATCGTATGTGAATTTATTCGTAGCTTCCGCTGTGCATGATTGAGTGTCTCGATCGGTGCTGTGAATCAGATCTGACGATCCAATTATGGATCGGATCCGGATTCGGGTTTTTGTATATCCAGCAGATTATACGTAGAGGTGAATTAGTGTGTTGAGCATGTTAAGCTCTTCTGCACCTCTCTTCTGCTCTCTAATATTCTAGAATGTTCTTTCTCACAAATGCCACCCGCCTCCACCGGCCGTCGATTCTGCCGCCATTAACTCATTTCTCCGCCCCCACCTTTTGAACTATTGTTTTAATCAAGTAATTGTTGTAATTTTTGTATATTAACATGAATATTTTTTAACATCTTATGTTCGGGATATTCATTTCCGACACGACGGGATCCCGAACATCCGGGTACTCGACGCTTATCGGGTACGGACTTGGAAAGAAAAATTAAATCATGAATCTTGTCAGGACGGGTTTCGGATTAAAGATTTACGGGTCGGTCCCGACCCGATGCCACCCTAGCAGTGCTGCTATAAGTATTCGTCCTCTGTTAAAAGGAAAGAAGATAATATCAACTTTCCTCTTCACATATAAAGGGTGCCTTTAAAGGCTAATCTTATAAATGGGGTGCCTTATAAATGTCACAATCTTTTTTATTTTTTATTTTTTTTGGGTGAGGGAGTCACAATCTAATCTCCACAATATATTTGCAGCCGGCTGTAAACACATTCCAACTATATATGATTATGTCTAGGGACAAACCCAGCATGGTGAGGGTGGGCCATTGCCTCACTCAAATTACGGTGTGAAATCATTAGTATACCTTTTTAATAATATTAATATTGTGTGTATATATTATTTCGAACAATTTTAACCAAGCTGTTCTCGTAGCTCAATTGGTAAAGTGAAATTTTTTTGATACCATATGTTAGCGAGATCTCGGTCATCAAAGAGTACTACTACTCTCACAAACTTATACATTTTGACCGACGTAATAAATGGTACAATAAGATTTGTTCATAAAATCTAGAATAATACGGTATTTATTTAAATAGAGAATTAGAAATAATCACATAATTTGAAATATTTTTAAGTAATAGGACAACCACATATTTTTAATAGAGAGAATGATAACTTTTAGGGCCAAAGACCCAAAAGTATACAAAACGGACTTATTGGACTTATAAGGACAAAAAATGTTAAATCTTAACTTATAAGGACACAAATTAGATAGATAGACTCAAATACCCTTAATGAAGAGGGAAAAAAAAAAAAAAAAAAAGGGGGAAGAAGAGGCGCTGTTCATGTTAGGTGTTTTTTGTTTTTTGTTTTTTTTGTTTTTTCCGCACTGTTCATGTTTTTTTTTTTTTTTTTTTTTTTTTTTTGCAGGTTTTTTTTTTCAGACGATGTTCGTGTTTTTTTTTTTTTTTTTTTAACCGATGTATTGACCATCGCGATACAATGACCACCCCCGATATATTGACCACCGCGATTCAATGACCACCACGACGCATTGACCACCACGACGCAATGACCACCTCGATGCAATGAACATCCCGATTCATTGACCACCGCGACGCCCGATGCGATGACCATCGCGATGAAGAGACACCGCGATGAAGTGACACCGCGATGTAGAGATGTGTAGAAACGGCGATGAAACGACACCGTGATGCAGACACCACAACGAAGTGACACCGCGATGCGAGACACCGTGATGCAGAGACGCCGCATTGCGTAGACACCTCGATGAATTGATACATCGACGTAGCGACCACCCGCGATGCGAGACGCCTCAACGAAGTGACACCGCGATGCATTGACCACGCCGCATCCATTGATCACCTCGATACAGTGACCACCTCCGATGCAGAGACACCACGATGCAGTGACCAACCCAGATGCAGAGACACCGCGATGCAGTGACCACCCTCGATGCAGAGACATCACGATGTTATAACATTTGACGATGCAGAGACATCGCGATGCAGAGACACCGGGATGAAGTGACACCGCATTGCAGAGACACCACGATGAAGTGACACCGCAATGCAGAGACGCCGCATTGCAGAGACATCGCGATGTTATAACATTTGACGATGCAGAGACACCGCAATGCAGAGACACCGTATTGTAGAGACACCACGATGAAATGACACCGCAATGCAGACACCGCGATGCGAGAGACACCGCGACGAAGTGACAACGCGATGCAAAGACACCGAAACGAAGTGACACCGCATTGCGCAGACACCGCGACGAAGTGACACCGTGATAAGTGACACCGCAATGCAGAGACACCGCGATGAAGTGACACCGCGATGCGCTGACCACCCCCGATGCAGACACCGCGATGAAGTGACACCGCATTGCATAGACACCGTAACGACGTCTTATTGTATCGGTGTACGCAAAGGACGTCTTATTGTATTGATTTATTCAAGTGACGTCAATGTCACTTCATTAATTGTCTAATGTATACAGTGACATCAATGTCACTTCATTAGTTGTCTAATGTATGCAGTGACATCTGCAGTGACATCAATGTCACTTCATTAATAGATAGGGTTAATTCCTTAAAAGTATAGTTTTTTATACTTATTAGCCTCATAAGGACATAAGTATAGGGTTAAAGGACTTTAGACAATACACACTTGATAGAAACCAGATTACTTGTCGAAAGTCTAGGAAATTATTTCTTATTCATGCATTACAGCCACAGGATAATTTTTTTTTTCTTTTGAAAGGGACAACACAGATTTGCTCAGTCGCTTTAAATAATGCCCTTCTCTTTTTAAATCATATTATTTCTCATGTCCTGATTCTATACAGATCCTTAGAAACAAATTAGACGATTTAAATAACAAAAACATGAGTTTCCTGAAACATCTTGTGATACATACAACTTCCGACTCGGTTCAAACTCAGGTCAATCAATCAATAAAATTGACTCGGGGTTATTACACACCTCAAGAACACAATCCATCTTCTGTTGATCACAAGTCATTGATACTAGTAGAAGCAATAAATGCATGAAAGACAATCTTGTGTATTTAAAACAGTAAAGCATGTTTGGAATTCGGGCTGTTAGCTAAGACACAAATAGTATTCTAAAAAAACAAAAGAAAAATAAATAAATAAACGGGGAGGGGAGGGGAGGGATGAGGAAGACAAAAAGAATTCCACAAAATGCTGATCTGATATTCAACCATTAATACCAACTTTATAGAGGAAAAAAAAAACATGTACAAGAATACTACTACGATGCAGTTTTTGCTATAAAAAAATCAAAGAATCCTTTGCTTACTACTGTACTATCTGACTATGAAAGAACATCCCCTAACGGTCTCGGGTGAGGAGGTAACGGTTCATTTCTAGCCTTAGGTGCAGGTTATTGATGACTTGTGCAGTTCCAATAACATTTCGAACCCTGCATTTCTCTAGATGCAACAGGACACACAAGGTTGATTGTTGAATCCAGTGTTAATCCTTTGCTCAATGTTGCTGACTATGGAAAAACATCCCCTGCCAACGAATGCGGTCCTGTGGGTGAGGAAACTCTTCATTTCTTGCCTTTGGTGCAGGTTTTGACGAGTTCCGGAGTTCCAAAACATACCGAATCCCGAGAGTATCATCTCCGTGAGCATGCACATGGAACAGCACAAGTTTGGTGACTTTGATGACTTCAAGTGCTGGCCTTTGGGTTGGGGTACAGGTTGAGATTTTCATCTCCAGATGAACAGCACAATGTTGTTTGTTTGCTAAATCCAGAAAGTCCTTTGGTAAAAACATCCCCTCCCATAAGTAATATCACTCAACGAATGCGGTTCAGGTGAGGAAATGGTTCACTGTTTGCCTGCTCATGATCATGCTTGCCCTCATATGTAGTAATGAAATGCCTCTCATAAACCAATAAAACCTCATAACCGGCCACTACGGAAAAAAAAAAGGGGAAAAATCTAACCTTGGGTAAGAACTTCCTTAACAATTTTCTGTCCATACTTCCGCCACTTAAATCCATCATCCAAAAGATCAACTTCACTTCGAGTCTGAACTACTATTTTTGGTTCGTTGACGTCTTCAATGGTGAAGTAGATACACGTTCACCAAACTCGTTGTTCCCGCACATATCGAAAAGTCCATTGAAAATGAAGAACTTACAAACAAAAAAACGTGCCTAAACTCATTAAACGAAAACAGGGATCAATCCTTTATTTTTCCCTTTTTGATTCACTTGGATTTCGCTTGATCGTACATAGAAGCTAAAAAAAGTCATTACCTTTTCCTAGCATTTGGTTCATAATCATAGTTATCCTCATCTATAACTACAAATGAGTCTTCGCCATCGTGCTCGCCGTTGATGTAAAGCCGTACACCTGGTACTTGATGAGCAGGTAACTCCCGCTTTACTAAGTGTGAGTGATAATTATGATCTTCATCTAATATTTCCATCCGATTTTGTCCAATCCCGAGTCCAAATGTGTTTTTTCGTGCGGCCTTTGGTAGATCTAAGAAGATGCTTAACCTTCTTCGATTCTCTCGCAAGACCCAAACAAAAATCCGTCATTGATAAACACCGTTGCTTGAATTGGCTTGATTCAAAAGCACCCGATTCGGTTATCTACGTAAGTTTCGGGAGCTTAGCACGCAAGGCTCAACTCCACGAGATTGCTCTTGGGTTAGAATCTTCCGGCCATTATTTCATATACGGGTCATCGGAAAAATTCTAGATGAAAACGACGGCGGCGGCAAGAGTATTTTACCGTATGGATTCGAAGAGAAATTGGAAAAGGAGAAGAAATGACCGATAATTAAAGGAGGGTAAATTAGGTAAGTTCGAATAAAATGTGTCCTTATAAGTCAACAGATTCCTTTTTACGTCCTTATGGGGCTAATAAGTATAAAAAAACTATACTTTTAAGTAATTAACCCTAACTTTTATATCCCTAAAAATAAATAGGGATAGAGACTCAGTTGTAGGAGCTATTTGAGTCAAAACTCTATTTTTTATCCTTATTTTAGAGATAGGGCACCGTATAGGGCTTCAGCTGGGAGTGCCCAAACATACACTAAACCATTACCTAGATTCAAGCCCAAACAAGACGTACCAAAGCTCCCAAAACGCCCAAACAATCAAGAAGAAATAACTAGAAAGAAAAAAAAAAAAAAAAAAAAAAGCAAACCATGCAACCGGCCAGGGACAACATCCAACAAGTAAAGCCGAGTGTTTGCACAACATCCAACAAATAATGATGCATGATGTAAGGATGTGTTGAGTAAAACTACATTCTCCATCAAACCAAACACCAGCAAATAGGGCATTTGAATGTATCATCAACACAACAACCCCACCACAGAAGCATTCTTTGGCCAGTGATTCCACCATTAACATCATGAGCTCCTCCATTCATCGATTCATAGCGCTCAATATTCCATTCTGCGTTTTCATTGGGAGGAATGCGTAGTGCATACAGTACCCCATTTGCTATAACCAAAATGGCCATTATCATGAAAAGAAATTTCACCATTGTTGAAAAAAGATAGAAAGGCCGAAGAGCTTTAATGTAAATAATTAAGGAACTGTGATCGAGTTATGCTTTTCCTTGCTACTTAGTTTTATCAGTAATTTTATGGTGGTCCAGGTGCAAGTTTTTGGACCACCAAGTCAGCACTTTCAAAGGGATACATTGGTGGAAAGATTTACAGGTAGGATTCTATTGGTGGAAGTTGAATTCCTATTGGTTGGGCACACCAAGTAGGATTTGGTCCTGGACTATAGTAAAATTTATGTAGTTTTATAGTATCAAAACATGATGTGCCTAACTAACGAGTTGTTTGCAAAAAAAAAAAAAAAAAAAAAAAAAAAAAAAATCTCTACTAATCTAAAAATATTAATAATATCCTTAAACAAGAATCAAGATGGATGGGCTCAGCTCATTTCGAGCCCAACTTTGTTTATGCGTTCGGACCAAGACCAAAAAGTTGATGTTAAAGTTTTGTTTTCCCTTTTTCCAAAAATAAAAATAAAAAATTGTTTCCTTTCACTAAATAAATAAAAAAAACCTTATCTTCTGTGAGTCGAAAGAATAGCGACGCACTTGATTTCCATGGCTTCTGCTTATTCAGTATCCGCAGCAATCAGCTTTCACTCACCTTCTTCACTTCTTCCATTAAACCGTTCCTTTCACCATTTTCCCAATACCCATAAACTAGTGCAACTACCTCACCAAAAGAAATTCCCCAGTGTGTCCATAAAAGCAGATTCTTTAGATTTCTCTGGTTCATTTTTCGGAGGCGGGTTTGGTGGGGAAGATGACCCACCCATCACTCCCGGGTCGACCCTTACTACCGTGGAGGAAAAAGAGGAGCCCCAGTGTCCACCGGGCCTTCGCCAGTACGAAACCATGGCTGTGTTGAGGCCCGATATGTCTGAGGATGAGCGACTATCTCTTACACAGAAGTACGAGGAGGTAAAATAGAGATTGGATTTACCTATTTAAAGTTTTGCATTATGTAATAAGAGTTATGTTTGTATGTGGTAATTGAAGGGAAATTGTCATCTGATGGCACTAAAAATAACAGCACCCCAATACCAATGTGAAATTGAAGTTCTTTGAACATATATATGGCATAGAAAGATGAACAAACTGAACTTTACAATTTGGCAATCCGGTGCATTAGAGAAATTTATCACTTGTTAATAAGCTGCTGGCATTGTTTAATAATGGTTGATGAATTGTTGAAATATGTTGTATCTCTTTGGCCAATTCTTTTGTTTGTAGAAATCATTTTGGTAAGGAGTAAAATGGTTTAGGTGTCGATAGGTTAAAACTGCAAAGCCAGATAAGAAGACTTTCATAAAATTGAAGTTTTTGGTACAACAAATCAGTGGACATTCGTGCATTGATAATTGCCACAATTTCATGATAAAAAGATGTACTTTTTATGTTGGTTTTTCGTTTTTTTTCTGCTACAATTTAGGGCTCTCTTTACATGGTCATTCCCTTGGAATTGTCTGCATTGTTTCAACAGGTTTACTTCTGAGTCCACTACATCTCTGGTCTTCGCCAAAGCATCAGACCTTTAGTTGCCCCCTCTCTGTTTTTTTCTTTAGTTTGTTATGTTACGAATCGGTTACAAACCATACCTAATTAATCAGTCAAATTACCAGCAGGGAATGAGGCTCTTCTTGAACCTTCTTTTATCCTGGTTCCCATGCCTGATTTGTGCCATCCTGATGGCCACAAGACAGTCACAATCACAAGCAAGCCTAACCCAATATTCCCAGCAAAACCTCATAACCATTTCCCTGCGTCATTTTTTAGGGTTCCACCTTTACAAGTTGGATTACATTAAAACAAATTTCATCTTCTTGTCTTCACCCGACATGGAGACTCGATTCCTGCCTTAACAATGTTACTGAACTGCTCCAGGCTCTCTCAGACCAGTAAATGGCCTGAAGATTTTGCTGCATCAATAGTATTTTACAGTTTTTTAACTGGACACTTTACAATCTTTAAGAGAATATCAATAGCTAGTTTTCCATGGCAGTGTGTGCAAATGAAAGGAGATTTTCTGGCCCGGTTTCTAAAAACGGTGTCTGGCTTCCTTTTATAGCAAGGCATTGTAATGTAGCAGCTTGCTGAAAAAGTGTGGCTTTCTTGCAATAATTTTGTCACTGAACTGCACAGCTGGCTAAATTTAGAAAAGTAATGCATCATTGCATGCAAAATTTTGGATACAAATGCATATTTTATCCCTATTTCATTACTCCAAGATCTGTATTAGCTGCATGACAGACCGGCTTATATATGTTTGTTTTGCTTTAAAAAAATCGTTTCTTTCTTTCTTTCTTCGTGATTGGATTTTGTGTATGCAATTTGGTGCAGTTGCTTGTAGCTGGAGGTGGAATGTACGTAGAAGTGTTCAACCGCGGTGTAATACCCCTAGCATACAGCATCCAAAAGAGAAATAAAGCTGGAGAGAGCAACACATATCTGGATGGAATATACCTATTGTTTACCTACTTCACAAAACCCGAGTCCTTGGAAGTTCTGGAGTCTACATTGCAAGCTGATGATGATATAATACGTTCTTCAACCTTCAAGATAAGGAAGAGGAAGTACTAATCTATATTACTTGCAATGAAATGTTTTACAAATTTTCGATCCAAAAGTAAGTTTCCTTTGTCAGTATGTGACGATGCCGGATTTTGTCATGTATAATTTGAGGCCAATTTAATCTAGGGATGATAGAATCAAAGATGATTTTTGGGGGTGATTTTAGGGTTCTATGGCTGAGTCCAAGAATGTATCTTGGATTGCCTACGTATCTCTGTGTATTGTCCAGGAATCAAGCCTTACGTAGTTCCTGGAATGATGTATTTATAGGCACATGCCCTTCTTCTGCCCTAATCCTAGGGCGGTTTGGTCTATTGACATAATTGCCCTTTAATGGGCCTTGCTCCTTGCCCAAGCAACCCTCTAGATTATTGGGCCTGGGAACCTGGGCTGGAGCTCTGATATCGACTCGTATGACACCGACATGGGTGCTCGAGTTGACACACTTGCAAGATCCGCCGGCGGCGGCGGTGGTGATCACCGATTCGTCTCGTATTCGACCCGATGTGGATAATATACTTGGACTTTTCCACACGCCACCGGGCCAATTAGATAATTCCACGTGGAGGGGTGAAATCCCGTATCGTCATAAGCCCCCGGATCCGTCCGAGCTCTTGAGGTCGGGTCCGATCCGTCAAAGGTGTATCTCGGCCACTTTGTCATCCAATGCTCGAATTTAAATCGCCCCCGCGTACTTACTTCTGTGGAGTCCGACATACGGCCTTTCCATGTCTCGCTTTGCAAACTTTTTTATCTTAGCATTATCTCGTCCCTAGGACTTATAACGTGTGGCTAAGTTGACATCGACTTCGATGCCGTAGGCTGTCGAAGGATGATTGAGATGTCCAACTTGGGACTGTCTCGATCGAGGTCGACTTCTCTGAAGAATCTGATTTGCCTGGATTTTGGAGTACGGCATGCGGATCTCGAATGTTAGTCTAACAGTCTTGAGACTTTGCCTTAACGCCAAAAAAGATGCTTCTTCTTAGGCTTTGCCCTTTTTAACCATCGTTGTCGTTGGCTTCCATCTGTATAAACATTTAGCCGGTCATTTGGACTTGGCTTATTCTTTCCTTGAAAAATTGTTACATTTTTCCTTCTTTTCTTTGGTCTTTGAAGTAGACCATCTTGCTTTATTGCGGCCTTTGGCCTTATTTGCACATCGGCCTCTCTCATGTCGATGCATATATGTCGATATCTGCCCTCCAAGTATCATGAGAACCTTAGGTTTGGATTATATTTGGCCAGTCTTTGTGACTAGGCTTTTTTGTTATAAATGCTTTGAAATTTTTACAAGTATTTGGTGTCAAACACTTTTGTTGCATGTCGATTCCCATTCCTTTGCTCGCTTTTTCTCGAGTATTCAATGTCGACTCGTTGTTGCCTCCAAAGTATAATGCAGATTCATCATCTTCGTTATACTTTCAGTAGTTCCATTTGTCGACCATATGTAACTTGTCTTCCATGCTTTAGCATTTTTTGGACTTTTCTTTGTTGTTGCGTGGTAGAAGAGATGCCCCTGGTTGTCTCATTTCGTTTGTCGGAATCGATGCTCTTTCGGTTTGTCGATAGATATTTCCGCCTACGATGTCCTAGTACTTACCGTCTAATAAGACGGTAATACGTAAATGTCGCTCCGGATCTCGGTGTCGTGGTGTTTCTTTGTCGTTCATGACTCGCGACACATGACCGCCGAGAGTTTTGGACTTGGTCCGAACTCGATGTCTTAGCCTTTTGGTTCCATGGAACTTTTAGCTTCACTGGTTGTCGATCGAAATGATCATGTTGCCCGGCCTCGATGCCCTAGTAAATTCTCTCTCTTGGGAGTCAGATTACGCCGCTGTCGACTCAGACTTCGATGCCATTGCGTTTTCGTCCTATTAGGACTTGTAAACGTTGACCGTCGACACCGAAGGCATCCGACTTGCGGATCCTCGTAGACCGTTGAGTAGATCCTTTGCGGAGTGGATCCTCGAGATACGCAAAAAGTCGCAATAACCATAGGAATAGTTCCTCGTCCCGCCAGTTCAAAAAAATAGCTCGACCCGCCGGTCGAGTTCCAAAATAAGATAGCCACCCGCCGCCCGGTAGGAATAGTTCCCGAAATAAGAAGGCTCGTCCCGCCATGCTCGGCTAGGAGAGTTCCAAAAAAATAGCTCGACCCGCCGGTTCGGTAGGGTTTACACTTAATTTGTAATATTTTGAAAGTCAAATCATAATTTTCTTTTTACTTTTGACAACGTATAGATAACAAATATCTATTTTAGATATTGATAGAGTTTAAGTATTACATATCTTATATATATGTATATATAGATGTATATATGTGTGTATATACATATATATGTGTGTGTATATATATATATATATTATATGTAACGTGTCGGGGCCGTGTCGTGTCCTTAAATTTTAGAATTAGCCGTGTCGCCGTGTCCGTGTCGTGTCGTGCGGCGTGTCCGTGTCCGTGTCCGTGCAACATAGGTGAGTTCCAAAATAATATAGCTCCGAGGTAAGATGCCGAGTCGAACTCGGACTTATTACAGATTCACTCATCGGTGAGCTCCAAATATGACGCCTAGTTTTATTTTGCTTCAATTTTTGCGTATGTTGCTTGTCGCTTTTTGTTGTCTCGTCTTTCACGATTCGATCCCTGGGACTTGAATAATAGGGTATCCATCGTGGGATCTTCCAACTCGCTTAGCATCGTGGCTTGCGGCGGGTCGGGAGTGATATAAGCTCGTCGGTGACTTGGCTTTTTTCACGCTTTTATTTCTACTTGCATCGTGTCGAGGTGATATAAGATATAAGCTTGACTTGCTTTATTCACCATATTATTCCGACTTCATCGTGTCGAGGATTTGTAGTTGTGGTTGACCTTTGCCTCTTTTATCTTTTAATCACATGGACTTCTTTTGCTTTAAGGTGGTCGAATTTTTTGCCTTTGCCATTTTGTATCGTGGTAGATTTGCAATGTGAAGGCTGTAAATCATAACAAACACAAAAGCGTCTCGAGGAAAGACATGCTTAGTAGAATATTTATGAAATTGTCACATGGACTTATTACAAGACATAAAAATGTAAAAACAGAAGTTAATTGAGATAAGGCTTAGCTTATTTGGTGTAGTCTGTTGGTATCATGCTTAGATGGCAGGCGGACTTACGTAAGGTCGCCTTCGAGCTCCGAATATTATGCCGAGGCGAGCTCGGTCTTATTAAAGATGCGCTCGAGAGAGCTCCAAATATGATGCCGAGGCCAAGCTCGGTCTTATAAAAGATGACGCCGAGCCGAGCTCGGTCTTATAAAAGATACGCTCGAAAGAGCTCCAAATATGATGCCGAGGCGAAGCTCGGTCTTATAAAAGATGACGCCGAGCCGGGCTCCAAATATGATGCCGAGGCGAGCTCGGTCTTATAAAAGATGACGCCGAGCCGGGCTCGGTCTTATAAAAGATAACGCCGAGCCGAGCTCCAAATATGATGCCGAGGCCGAGCTCGGTCTTATAAAAGATATGCTCGAGAGAGCTCCAAATATGATGCCGAGGCGAAGCTCGGTCTTATAAAAGATACGCTCGAGAGAGCTCCAAATATGATGCCGAGGCGAAGCTCGGTCTTATAAAAGATGACGCCGAGCCGAGCTCCAAATATGATGCCGAGGCCGAGCTCGGTCTTATAAAAGATATGCTCGAGAGAGCTCCAAATATGATGCCGAGGCGAAGCTCGGGTTTTGGGCAAGACGAGTCCGTAGAGCTCGAATGCCGGTGCTCGATATCTCGAGTCTTTGTGGTGCAATGTGATTGTGATAAAAAACATTACACATATAATAAAGACTTACAAAGTATATAAGAATTTAAAATAACAATTGTAAGAACCTGGAGAGCTTAAGAGCTCGGCTCGCTCTTTGGAGCTCGAGAACTCGCTTCGTGGATAGCTAGATACGGTAGATAACTCGCAGCTTTCTGGGGCGCCACAGCAGTGTCTTTCCGGTGGCAATCAGACCTCGAAACGGATTCCGATCGGCACGCAATTTGGAGGGATCGTTCTTCCTTCACTTTCCTTCGATGTGACCGGTGGAAATTTTCTTTCGATGGCTCAATCTCCGGGAATAAGCCGCTGATCTGGCAGCTGCTGTCCAGAATCCTGCTGCGTTTCGGTGCCTCAGTAACTTCCTTGCCACGATCGAGAAATCAAACGAACTCCGATCGGCCTAAAATTTTGAGGGCTTGTTCGGTCCTCATAATTCTTGAATCTGACCGGTGGAAATCTTGTTCCAACGGTTCAATTGTCGGGAATATTCAGCCGACTTGTCTGCTCCCAATTAGGGTTCTGCTGCGTTTTTTATGCAGCCGCAACTTCTTTGAGACGATCGGGCTCTCAAAACAACTCCGATCGGTATGAAATTTGGAGGTCTTGTTCGTCCCTCCTAATCCTTGGATCTGAACGGTGGAAATCTTGTTCCACCGGTTGAAACTCCAGAAATAATCCATCTATCCGACCGCTTTTTGGGCTGCTGCATTTTTGATACAGCAGCAACTTCTTGGCGACGGCCGGGCATGTAACCGGATTCCGATCGGCACGAAATTTTGAGGGTTTGATCGTCCCTCGATATTCTTCACTCTGAACGGTGGGATTTTCATTCCAACGGTTCAAACTCCATAAATCAGCCGCCGATCTCGCTGCATTTTTGGGTGCTGCGTTTTTTCTGTTACAGCAGCAACTTTCCGGCGACGATCGGCTATCTAAACGGACTCCGATCGTCACGAAATTTGGAGGGGTTGTTCGTCCCTCCTCATCCTTGAATCTGAACGGTGGAAATCTTGTTTCAACGGTTCAATTTCCGGCAATCAACCTCGGATCTGACTGCGTTTTTGGCATTAAATTGATCACGAACCACCACTCCTTGATCCATCACCGATAGAAGGCCCTCCTTCTAGCGCCAATGACGATGCCGGATTTTGTCATGTATAATTTGAGGCTAATTTAATCTAGGGATGATAGAATCAAAGATGATTTTTGGGGGTGATTTTAGGGTTCTATGGCTGAGTCCAAGAATGTATCTTGGATTCCCTACGTATCCTGTGTATTGTCCAGGAATCAAGCCTTACGTAGTTCCTGGAATGATGTATTTATAGGCACATGCCCTTCTTCTGCCCTAATCCTAGGGCGGTTTGGTCTATTGACATAATTGCCCTTTAATGGGCCTTGCTCCTTGCCCAAGCAACCCTCTAGATTATTGGGCCTCGGGAACCCGGGCCGGAGCTCGATATCGACTCGTATGACACCGACATGGGTGCTCGAGTTGACACACTTGCAAGATCTGCTGGCGGCGGTGGTGATCACTGATTCGTCTCGTATTCGACCCGATGTGGATAATATACTTGGACTTTTCCACATGCCAGCTGGACCAATTAGATAATTCCACGTGGAGGGGTGAAATCCCGTATCGTCAGTATGTATTCTGTAAAAGCTTTTTTTGTGACCCAATCAATTTTGATTTGTGTACAAGTAGAAGTCGGTCAGCTTTGAGGTGAACCATGTAACTCCCTTAAGTTTATGTTGGATATATCTGAGCCTGCCCTTTTTCTGTTCCAAACTTGAACAGATTTGATCTTGTGGAGTTGGAATTTTATTTTTTTTGTTGACCATGCCCATAACATCGTTGTGGCGTCACAACGATAACCGACAGTTGCTTATACAGACAGTTTAGAATCAATTTTTCATTACCGGATCGATTTTAAAGTTCAAAATCAGTTTTTGCCGGTTGATTTTGCATTGATGAACATTTGAAAGGAAACATCCCTTAGATT
Source organism: Gentiana straminea (assembly GCA_036785695.1). Taxonomy (NCBI): domain Eukaryota; kingdom Viridiplantae; phylum Streptophyta; class Magnoliopsida; order Gentianales; family Gentianaceae; genus Gentiana; species Gentiana straminea. The sequence continues at coordinate 12,581,722 of JAVUPR010000266.1, read as the reverse complement.
CAAAAATTGTTAATACTCATGTACGTAAAGATCGACTTTTCATATGTCGATCCCTAGAATTGATCGTCTCAAAGTCTATCCTTGATGAAAATATGCTTTGGGAAGATCGGTTACAGGATAGACCTTCAAAAAGTCTATTTCAGGTGTGGTAAAAAGAAATACCAGTGTGGTGTCAAAGGTAGATTCATCATTTACAATCGACAATGTGTGGTGACTTGAGAATGCACTTATTTTTTTTCTACATTATTGTGGTGCCTCAAATTGAAAAAGCAGGGTGCCTTTAAAGGCCCAAAACATTTTTTGGACGAAAATGTCTAAAACCACCACACATACAGGTGGGAAAAAAGAAAAAAAAAAAAAAAAAAAAAAAAAAGGAGTTAAAATAGCACAACATCGTTTTACTTGGACACTCGAATTAGATACAACCCCTTAGAAATGTAACGTGGCACCATTTCAAACCTTTTTTTAGAACATTTAGTGGCAGCATAGGTACACTTACCAATTTCATATTCAGATTTTGTTACTACATCTAACTATCCGCTTTAACCTGAATGGCATGTTCATTTCGCAAAAATGGAAGGAAACAAAATCCAAAATAGGCGGCAAATTGAGTAATGGGTTGGACAAGATGGTGGGGTAAGAAAGGATGAGGTGGTGTAGAGTGCATAAGGTAAGATGAGTGGTTGAATAGGGTGGAAGGGGAGTAGGTTTTAGCTGGGGATGGGTGGGATAGCCCTACCTTACTACTCACCTTATCCTAGCACACTTTACCCCACCACCTTACCACATCACACCACCACACCCCAACCCACCTTACTTTACTTTACTCACCATTCCCTGCTTACCAGTTACCACCCACCATACACAACACACAATTGCACCGTAGGTTTTTACCCACCTTACACTACCCTGCCACCCCAACATACCCTTCCACTCACCAATACACCTTACCCACCAATCCTACCTTACCCTATCTCACTATACCTTACGCTACCCTACCGTAACCTTCCCTATATAATCCAGGCATCCACCTTACCTCACCACCCATCTTTCCAATACCTTACCCAACCACACACAACCAGGGGCGTCCTTGTCTAAATTTAGGCTCGGGGCCAAAAAAAAAATGGCCCTTCTTAAAAATAACAGTAACAAAAAAATGAAAATTTTACAAATCAAATAAGAACCTTGTAAACATTTCAAAACAAAAGATATTGTTATTGGAAGTATTATTACACATCATCACTTAGGCACCTCTTTCTTAGCATTTTTAGAAGCAAAGTACTGCTCAAACTTGGGTAGTCAATGTCATCAATCATATCTTGTTCAATTGACAATATGACCAAACCTTTCAACCTCTCTTGTAACATTGTTGACCGAAGATAATTTTTAATCAACTTCAACTTTTTTTGAAGAGAAAATAAGTTCATTAAACATAAGAGTTTGCACTAATGGCGGATATTACAGATTTTGGGGGATTAGTGCCCCAATAACAGAAGTCAAAAGGTCGCTCTAGAAGATTACGGCCAAGAAAGGCCAGATCATTTGCCAGCCGATTAGCAGATCTATTGACAAATCTAATGGAACACTTAGCAAACAAGCGGACATCAGATTTGAAAAACTTCTTTCTCCGAAAGCAACCGTAACCGGGATAGTCAAAAATATTCTAAACGCAATCCACGCATTCAGAAAACATCTTTCCTTCATTTTCAAAAAGTTGAGAACTTCAATTGGCTTCTTCACTTCCTCCGGTAATGATTCTCTCAAGAACTTCAACTCCATGAATAAGTCTCTTTCATCAATATCTGATATATTATCATGTCTCAAAAACTCTTCAAGACTAGCACAAGATTTCATTAATAAGCCCATGAATAAGTCTCTTCCATCAATATGCGTACATACATCTGGGTTTATTTAAAATAAAAATAAAAACCATTATTGTGCTAGTAGGTTATTGAAGTCCAGTGAATACAAAATATATATGCTATTGAGTAAAATATTAGGGGACCTTTAAATTCATGGATTGCCTCTAAATCCATGCCGTACCGAGCCGGTGGCCGAACCACTCTCGCAGTACGTCTGGGTGGAACAGGAATGTCGGAAGTGACTGTTGTATTATTAGTGTTGTTTACAGGAACATCAGCAGCCACAATAGGCCTGATGCCCGAAAGATAATTTTTGTAATTGTTTTATTTAATAAATGAATTGACGTTATTATTCATATTTATTATTCTCATATTCACCGATGTGACAATAGTATTTACACTACAGAAAACCCTAAGTATATCGTTTATGTAATCACTTAACTCGGTGTATGGTATATACACGGGAGGATTGAGTTAGTGAAGATGTACTTAAAATACAATTAGCCCGTAGTGAAGTTAATCGAGAGTATCGGGTCTCTCCTTTAACGTGCTATTAATGCGCCCAGAACACAATAGGTGTGATTGTCTTATCCGGATTTTCGGTTAAGAGAACCTAATGGGGCATTTATATATGATAGATATATCATATAAATGGGGTGGACCGATTTGATTAGAGTTCACGATATAATTCCGTAATCGAGAATTCTTATCGAATCAATGGATGATCATATTTATGGATATATCTTAATCCCGAGGTGATCACAATCAACCGCTTGAATCGGTATGAAGTTTGACTTGACGGTTAAGGATTACACCGAGTCCGTGGTCCGAATTACCCCATCTTGGCATTGTACTTGATTGAGTGAGTAGTCGTGTTATCACGGATACGGAATCCATTCCTTCCATTTATGGAAGTAGATAGACAGCTTCCCTTATTTGTTAGCCCTAAGAAAATGATCGATCCCGGGAGTTCACATTTGACTAATTAGCTACTAGTCAGTTATGTGCACTAATTGATCACTAGGGGGTTAATGGTAAATAAGGATAAGAGGTTCTAGAAAGGGTTAACGGTAACTTCCCGATTTAGAATGAACAGTCTATGGAGGATTAATCCATATGTAATGATTATATCAATGGACGCTTATTATTATTCTCGTGAGGAGATAAATATAATCTTATAATCGGAGGAGTGCGATCACGGGATTATGGTGGCATATTCCCGTGATTGATTTATCGAATATAATTATTCTCGTTCGTAAGATAATTATTTATTTGATTTATCGGAGCCGCCGATTATTAGTCCATAGTCCCCGACGTGCTCTCCTAATATAAAGCATAAATATTCTCGGACGTCGAATCCTAATAATATTAATTTAGTTCTTGTTGGACTTTATTAAAACGATATGTGAATTAATTGTTTAGTGGACTATTAAATTAGTTGGGCTAAATAATTAAATACACGGAAAAGACATTTTTATGACCGCCCGAATTGGTGTGTTGACCTAATTTTTGGTCAAATATATTGAAAAGGTGCGTGACCTTAATTTTAAAGAAAGGTGCGCATGCAATTTATATTATTTAATTATTAAGAAATTAGTTTTCTTGGATAATTATTTAATGTGTGATTTATCTTTTATTTGTTAAATGATAAATCATGGAATATTAGATAATAATATGATTTATCCTAATTTGTTTGGGATAATTATTTTATTTATCTTTTATTTGGAAAAAGGGTTAATGTAATAATTATCTCTTAATTATTTAATCCTTGGAGGACAAGGATTACTCTCCTATATAAAGAGAGTTATAGCCCTAGCCTTAACACACACAATATTTTCGAGTTCCACCTCTTAGAGAGGAGGAAGAAATTTTCGGCCAAGGGGAGTTAAGGGGAGAATCTTGGAGATTTTCCGGGTAGCATATCGGAAGGATTCGAGACGAGAATTTCCTTCCACCGGGAGTTGCTTGGATCACACGTACGGAAGATCGTGGTGCTCTTCACATCATTGTTCAATCTTCTTGTTGCGGTTCTTCGAATTGGATTTAGAGATCCAATAGGTATGTACTACAACAACCCTTGTAGATATAGATCTAGTTGTTTTATTACGTATATATTATAGATCTAGATCCATAAAATCGCTTCCGTTGCGGATGGTATTACTAACAGTGGTATCAGTCGCCAAGGGGATCTATATTTATACGTATAAAATATTAGATCTAGGAGTGGAAAACATGTAGCTTTTATTTTAAATTTTGGCCGATGCATGTTTACATATTTTTTTATGTTGTTGCGATTGTTGTGGTTGAAGAGATGGATTGGGGTTGGCATTGTTTACCCGTTAGATCTATTGTACACTCATATGAACGATGAAAATTCGTTCATATGAGTATAGGAAATTATGTAATTTATCTTTATTGCAAGTTTAATTTCCAGCAAATAGATCTAGTTAGTAGCTGTTTAGTATTTTTTTCTTTTCCCGTTGATCGAACCGTTGAAACGAAGATCCCTCCGGTCAGAATCAAGATTAGAAGATGATGATCAACTCCACAAATTTTGGCGTCGATCAGAGTCTGTTTCAATATCCGTTTGATGCTGCGAAGAGGCTGCTGTAACAGAAAAACGCAGGATTCACAGAAACACTACCTGTGTCTTCCTCGATTTTCTGGGAGAGTTTGTACCATTGAAACGAAACTCCGACCGTTCATATTGATCAACTTGGAGTTTTGGACGTACCATAAAAATTTCAGGTCGATCGGGATTCATCTCGATTCCCGATCTGCCTCAGGAAGTCCTTAATGCAGTGCAGTCAAAGTCAGATTCAGCAGCAAGTTTGGCGGTTTACTGGAGGAAATTGGTAAGACAAAGCACCGATCCAACCGTCCATATTGAAGTTCAAGGAGTGAAGATATGATCTGGAAAGTTTCGTCCCGATCCGAGTTCGTTTGGTATGCCGATCGTCGAAGAGTTCGAACAGCTGCAGATTTAGTTAGAAAGTAGTAAACCCTAGTTAGGGTTTTGGTTGTTTTTTATTTTCTAATAGATTAGATACGGGGGTGCCAACGATCCATCTCGGTGTTTAAATTTTCCGCATTTATTTTTTATGTGTTTGATCATAAAATAGATATAAAATCGGAATTGCCATGACATGCATCATATCATAAATCCACTCCATGCATACATGTAGCATTTTAATTTTGGTAATTAAAATAGGCATGTATACAAACTCGTGTAATTAGTTGAAATTTTATTAATATGTGGTAATTAATTTAATTTAGTAACTAATTAAAGATCCGAGGACGGGTTATGAAATCGTTAAGCCTTTCGGTGTGTGTTCTCGGTGAACCGCCTTAAAGCCCAAACGAGATCACGTTTTCAATTCGTAGTGTCTACGAGATTGAATGATGGTAAAAGAACAGTAAATCTTGGATAAAAACGGTTCGCCTATAGGTTGGGTGGTCAACCGAGCTTCGCTCAAACGACTTAACCCTCCTAGTGTGATGTATGCAGATATTTTCTCTTAAGCCTTTTAAAAACCAAAGGGGGTCAGGGAGGGGGAGGCGGGGGAGTCATGGCCCCGTAGTGTCTACTCACACGAACCGCTAGTTCAAAACTCGTTTCCATTTACGGAAAGTCAAGAATGGGAGAGTATGTCTAAGAGTGTTAGTCATCTAAAACTCGAGTTGATTTTAAGGCTAAACCGAAAATTAATAAACCGAAAACCATAGGATAAGGATAGTGATTTCGGATCACCAACCTATGAATCCTTGGTGATTTTCTCGTAGACTATGTTCTTTGGAAGAACAAGATAGTTATGCATTAACGATTAATAGACTAGACAACGGCGTAATTTTAGCTAGAATAGTGGGAGTGATATAAGGAAATGAATCTCGGATTCAATCCTTGGATATCGCGGAAAATTTATTTTCTCGTTTAAGATTCGTTGGAACGAATGGATTTACCTTCTATTCGATAATTTGTTTGTCGTATGTAAAGTGAATATACCATTTGTAGTATGAATCCAAGACTCGGACTTTTGTTTGATAAAGTCAAAACCACTTAGAACCGCTGAAATATGTATATAAAACACATCTTAAGAACTCGTTAAAAGCAATTGGTTTCTATATTTAGATAAACGCTTCTTCATATTCCATAGTTAGTGCATAGTCCCTAAAAGACAAGACCCGAAGACCGGCTCGTGGGTGATTCCTTTCTCCCGAAATCCGGTTATATTGTCTCAAAGGTTCAATGACTAAGTTTCCTTTCAATCGGGAAAGGATAATGGTTATAAAGAAGTAACATAGCTTGTTCATGACGACCTTCGGGGTTTGATGAAAGATACAAGCTAGTAGGGGCTTATGAGTAGTGACTTCTAGTCTGACAACTACTCAAACACTCCGGTAAGTTTATCCAAAATATTCAAAGGTGTCTCTGATTTTTCAACAGAGATAGAGTATTCTATACTCGAAATGGGCCATCACATAGTCATAGGGACTGATGCTCGGTCTGCCTCATAGTGAAATGCTTTCACTAAAGGAAGAAACCACCGAATTGCCTTTACATAGTTGTAGATGTGCCACAATACACTCGCTTAACTCAATAAAGATATTGGAAGTGAAATAACGGTTTACATTGAAGTGTAGAACCGAGAAGTCTACCTAGAATGTGCTTTGGAATTAACGGATAATAAGTGGATTCGGTTCACCCAAATTCCGTCAATATAAGCATTTAGCACATGATGCTTGATGGTTTGACTGAATTTCGCGTACACGTTCGGTCGTTGACCAATCGTTATATATCTTGTAACATTGAGAAAAAGGTGTGTTATCGCATTCTTGAAATCGGGAAGGGACAAGCTTATACTTGTTGCGTCCTTTCCGATAGAGTCTATGAACAAGAAACCTTAAACCTTGAAGTACGTTTACTCAAGGCGCATTACTAACGATTAAAATCAGACCACATCCAACATCGGTTGTTGGTGATAACACTAAATACTACTAAACTAGATCAGAATTTCGATCCACCCAGAATGTAGTGGGAGTATGGTTTATCCATTACCCATTACGGGTTCTGCGGACTTTATAGTCCGAACACACAACTTACGACACCTACGACACCTCACTCCACCACCCTACCCTACCACATACAGGGGCGGCGCCACCAAGGAGTGTGGTGGCTCACCCGACCCGTAAAAAAAAAAACATTTTTACGTATTTTTATCACTATTTAAAAATTTATACACTAATATCTATTTATTGACCCATTAATCTTTTAAATTTTTTAATCTTGACGCATATATATACTTGGATTTTAAAAATTAATACATTAGAAAATTTATAATACAATAACAATTACTGATCCGTGTCATTGAAACCCTGCAGCTGCCTCTGACAGTCTGATCACATACCCAACTATACCTACCCATACCCTATACACCCACCCCCATTCCATCTCACTCTTTTCAACAACTCACGTGTCTTGTTGATTTTCATTTACAGATTTTATATTTTATTCCATGGTCCGAAAACTGAATAATTTTCCTAACTATGTTTACTCTTTACCTAACGAAAATTCTTCTTGTGGCTCACTTATTTAACTCAAATCAAAAGTAAAAACAAGATGAAGAATTATTATAACAAAACATTTTTTTGAACAATTTTTGTTAACAGCTTACGCAAAGCCTCTAGAAAGACATAAACAAGAATTTTGACTACCACGAAATTTCCTCAGTTTGTTTCATGGCGACCAAGGCGGCTTGAAATAAACAAAAATGAACAGAATGGGCAATATGTCTTTTTTTTTTTTTTTTTTTTTTTTTTGAAAATAAAATATTTACGGTGAAAAAAATATAAATGTATAAAATTAAGATCTAAATTATTAAAAAATTCATCAAAAAAACTCTCCCTCGGTAGAATATTTAATAAAATCTGTAAAATATAGTGAAAAGGGCTAGTGTCTTAGGGCACTCTTATCAGAATCACCATATTCTAGCCCTAAAATAATATAAAATAATACATATCTTTATTTTACAACATCCACATCAGAATCTCTATCCTTATCCCTATAACATTTCAAATAATATTAAATAATACATATTCTACCTCACAACTCTATTCATACACGTTAAATATTTATTATTTCACTCCAGCAACATCCCTATCTTTATTCCTATAATTTTTAATAATTAAATATGTTTAGGGACGTGAATAGTGCATCATCACAAGTAGGGATGCACTGTTCATATCCCTAAAAATAAATAGGGATATGGACTCTGTTGTGGAAGCTGTTTGGGAGAAACTCTATTTTTTATCTTCATTTTAGGTACAAGACACCATATAGGGCTTCTGCTACGAATGCCCTTAGAATCAAAATACTGTGAGTTCAAATCTCTTATCTGATTCAAATCATTTAGATACATAAAAAATGGTAAACATGTAAAGATTCAATTCTTTGAGATTCATATAAATAAAATAAAGAAAATAAAAAAACCCTTATGCATGAGAATGTATAGTTAAATATGTAAATTATAGAATCTTTAAATTCTATTGTTATTGTTTGCACAAAATATAGACTCTTCTATTCAATTATATGTAGTAGAAATTGAATGCATTTAATCCTGAATAAAGATTATCTAAAATATATTAAATTAATTTTTAGATAAATAAATTAAAGAAATAAAAAAATAGAGGGAATGAGAGAGAAAGACAAAAACATTTCATTAAGAAGAATTCTAGTTTTTTTTTTAACTTTTACATAAAAGGCAAAAAAAAAAAAAAAAAATCCAGGCGCATGTTTTCTATAAAATAAAAACCCAACACATTTTTTCTTTTATCCATCTTTTTTAAACACTCATATCTTTCGATCTAGACTTTCACCAAATTTTTATTTTTTCGTGCTTTTTATTTTGAGACTACATTCGAACATATTTCGACGTGATTTCAAAAAATCCACTGTCGAAATTCACTGTTAGAAATTCACTGATTTTTGAAATTCACTAAGGAGATTCACCGAGTGAATTTCGACAGTAAATCTCACGAAAAAAGATGTAATGATATCGAACCAAGTCTCAAAACGAAGAGCATCAAAAAATAAAAAATTCAATGAAATTTTCATCACAATTAGAGATTTAGATAAAAAGGTATGAGTGTTTGAAAATCGAAGATGAAGGGGGAAAAAAAAGTTCCAAGTACCTAGAGGCACGATTTTTTTTAAAAAAAAATTTGTCCTTCAGATTATAAAAAATATAAAATTATCCTTCTCCCAATAAAATGTGTGGCTGTTCTGTTACTCAAAAATATTTCAAAAACTGTCATTATCCCTAATTCTATAATATATATATATATATATATATATATATATATATATATATATATATATATATATATATATATATATATGACAAGTTGTTCATACAAATAAAATTAGTCAACTATTGTCATGATGAAATGTGTAATCCAGATTATGCCACATGGATCACTCCTTATGTTGGAGTCCTTAGGTTAGAATTTTCAATGGAAGCTAACCTTGTCAAATCCGCATGCCTTTTTATTTGTAGGCAACTATTCTTGAAAAAATCTATTTATGATATATACCATAGATCCAAATGTTAAATAATTAAGGGACAAAATAATGTTTAGATTGTACCCAGTCGATGTCAATAGACAGCAATGAATGAAAAGTACATTTTTATAAATGTCACAATCTAATCTACACTATATATTTGCAGCCGGCTGTAAACACACTCCAACTATATTGATGATTATGTCATCAATTTGTTTTATTTTTATTTTTAATAATTTGTTCGTGCAAAATATAATAATTCAAGAACTTTCACGAGGATCTTATATGATCTGTATTCTCAATTATTACTTATAAATGTCACTTTCCTTTTTGTCACAGCATATAGTTTTTCTCCCTTGGTCACTATCTTGTATGACATTAGAAAACAACTTTTGGCATTTATTAATTTTGTTCATAGATTTGCTACAATGGATTCTAATCTTTAGTACAAATCCTTGTTCTCCCTCTCTATCAAGAAAATTTTGAGTTGAAGTATTATGATAGGGTATATAAGTCTAATTCAACACACAGATCCGGAGTTAGTTTTGAAAGAGTCTACAGAATCAGACTGACTTACTCAGCGGTAAAGAAAAATAAACGTTTCTAACTCATTCAAAAAATGTCACACTTGAGGATCAACAAAATCTCTTCTAGTATACAATGTACTTTTTTTATTTAAACAGTGAATTGTATGATTCAAATTAGATAACACTCGTTTTACACCGATGATGATGCATATAGAAAGGATGATTTTGTATATCTATCATATGCTGCAATAATTATGCGTAGAGGTGAATTAGTATGTTGAGCATCTTAAGCTCTTCATGCAACATGTGCTTTTGGTTTTGTATAAGCAAATGCATACATATGTGTGACAGTGACCATGTCGGACACAATATCAGCAAAGAGTAGTGATAATGTCATAATAAAATTGTCACAACATTGTACACAATATATTTTATGGCCATTGATTATTATGTGAGACCTATTGAATCATATATGTCTCAAAATAATCAACGGTTTAAAAGTTTGTTGTGCACATTTTGTTGTGCCACAAACATTATCTACCACCGAAATGTTCCACATATTTGATCCTCGGTTTGTTGTGATAACAATCATCTGGGTATCAAGTTTATTGCAGAATAATAACAAATGAAACATATTTATAAATAAACTCGGTACCCTTTTATTAAGGGTTAAGTTTTGGATGTGACGTAGGTATGACCCGACGTCATACATGTGACACCTCATGTACTATTTTCTAAATGGGCCAAAGGGATTTAGCCCCGTGAAAGGCTTACATTTCAGACAACTTCGAGAAATAATACTTAGTCTGGTGTGTGACATCTCCCGACGCGTTCAACCGACATCGTGCAAGTTTACCTCGGTCTCGAACTCTCATCTCGGAACATGCCATCACCATCGAACTCATGAATCCGAAGTGAACGATCAAGTCATTTGACAGACAATACCGCACGAAGGTAGCTGCCACAATAACGGCCCCATGATTCCCGCACCATTATGGAATGATTTACAAATTGCTCCACGATCTCAGTCGTTTCCTTATCACGTGCAGCAGAACATTAACTCCCACATCGGAGCTCTATAACAAGGTGTTGTCCTCCACAAAATCAAAAACTACGTTAATATCTTGATTCCTAAAATCACCCGGGTACGTACCACATTGGCTCAGTTATAATTCATCGTTGGATCCACCAGTCAAAGTAATTGAATTATCCTCACGAAACCCGATTACCCGAATTGTTACCCAAAATTCACTAATAATGATTTCAGACATCGTCATGATGCAAACTTCGTTTGTGGAATTGGTTTATATGGATCAATATGGACCATATATATACTGCGTGATCCACATAGACCAATCTAGACTACATTGATTCATATAGGCGAACTCCACGGATGAAGTTTGCACCTAAAAATTCCCCCTTATTAAGTAGGACTTAAGAGGGAAGTTATTGTGTGATGAGGGAATTTGAGGTGAAGTAACGAGTGAAACGATCAGAACCATACAGTTTAAATACAGAATGAGAGTGTGTGGTGTGTGATGTACGACACGGTGTCTCCACACCGTGTGGAGATACGCCACACAATAACTTCCCGACTTAAGATCCCGTGTCAGCTCTGACCAAGATTATAGTTCTTGGTGAAAAAAAAATCACAACTTTTTGTAGGGTCCTAAAAGGAAAACCAAAAGACAAATTAAAAGTTGACCAAGTTATACATCAATTTGAAAAGTCTTCATTATTCTTCAGATATCCAACACTATATCCCACCCATACCCATTGTTTGATTTTTGGCACTTTAACCACAATTATAAATCATGTTTCATGATTTTCTAAAGTTTTCCAGGTGTAGAATAAGTCCGTATCATTATTGTCATAGTTATTGTTAAGCTAAAAAAAAAAAAAAAAAGATATACATAGCCACATATGAGATCATATTAACTTAATCAAGTTTCACTGATACAAAACAAGACTAAAAATGCTTTGCAGCATTGAGTACATACACAACCAAGCATTAACAACCCCCCACATTACTATTTACATGTACAAAAACCACCACATTCCACAATGAACAACTTCCCCATACTATACACAAAAACCACCAACTCTACACTTTACTACTATTGGAAGATATCCATCCAACTACAACTTTATCTATCACACACCAAATGTTCCGCCCCGCGAAACCATTTTCGTCTGCTCTACAAATTGAGCTCTGAGACTGTTATTTCTTCTGACATTTTCATACGATGACAACCCAAAAATTCCGGGGAAAAAAAAAATCTTCATCTAACCTAATCATCCCACCTAGTGAAAGATTAAAGAAGATTTGAAAGTGGAAGATGATGGGAAAAAGAAAACGACTAATCCGGGTGAAGAGGAGGGGGCTTTTCAGTCTTCACAATTTCCAGGGTTAAACACAGTTCCATCAGATGACAGAGGAAGCTTGTTTCCAGCACTCATTTTCTTAACATCTTGGCTTGAACATATGAAAATTCTTCGAGTCATACGACAAAATTCCCTGCAATATCATTTTAAGATGTTATAATCCGTAATATCCCGTGCTGAAAACATGAGAGAAACATTACCATAATATAAGGGTCCATTTTAGGCCACACGGGCCTAATTAGTTCTGGGGCATTACATAATCTAAGTATTCTAAAAGGGGTTTTGTTGAAAATGAAAAGAGAAGTTTCGGTGAAACTTACATCCATGGATCATCCCCCATGAGCATCATATCCCCTTCATTATCTGTAAAGACAATTTCCCATTTATTTCGAGTACGTAGCTCTCCTTTAATCTCAAACATCTCTTCGAGTTCTGCTATCAACTCATCATACCCACTTAATGTGGTTAAGTCCACTGCACGACCGACTGCAACTCCTTGCATTTGGACCTTCAATAAGAAACAACCAGTGAAAAGCCAGTCTCAGTCAGTACGTACATACAACAGACACAATATCTACATAGTCTAATATATGTGTATGTATGTATGTATATCACTTTCAGTAATCATCATGTACCTTTGTGCGGCTTCGTGCTGAGCAAATTGGCTTGCTTTGAACCTCTTTTGCTAGTGCTGACCGCTGCCTTACGGTCTGATCATTGGAATCCTTTATAAGTTCAGATTTTTGTTCTGAATCACCAACAGACACAGTACTAGGTAAAGTTTCTGCTGTTGCAGTATTTGCGTTGTTAACAGATTTCAATTGTTCTCTCTCCGGAAGAGCACCAGTTGGAGGCGGACTTCTCAAGTCAAATCCGAACAATCTGCAACTAGCCGTCATCTCTGGTTTCCATCCATCTGTTGGTTGAGATAACACGTTTTCACTCGCCTTAGCTAAGGGAGACGCTGAACAGTTTGTGACATTTGACCAAGCAACCGTGCTGTTTTTTGATTCTGTTTCATCCGTAAATTTTCTATGCTGAATCTTAAGGCCCTCCGGTGTTCTGCTGACTAAAGGTGAGACATGAGATGGAATTCTGACAGCTGATCCAGGTGAGGAGACAGTTTCTGCATAAGAAAAGGACGAATCAATCTCGAGTTGTCGTGCACGCAGATGATAAATGAAATTACGAAATCACACCTGTAAGCAGGGTTTCCATGTGTGATCGAATCCGTTTATTATTCTTTCCTGTCCCAGGTGGAACCATATTCGTAGGTACTGGAGGCACAAATGGTTCTATCTCCCATGGTGAGACTCTATCAGGCCTGCTTATTGATGCAGGTTCATCCCATTGAACCTGAAAAAGGGAAGAAAAAAAAAAATTAAGCCAAAACAGCATAGTAATTGATTTATAATATAAAGAATAGCATAGTAAAACAAAGTTGTAACCTTTATTGAACGCCATTGAGATTGTTTCCATTGAGGTGAAATATCATCTAGCCCAACTGTTGTACCAGTAAACCTGAATAACACCAGAAGAAGCTTAGAGGAGAATTGGGTAAAGATACGATTCATAGAGTTGGGAACTCGTATAAGAATCCTACCTTCTTTCAGGCGAATCCTCGCCTTCGAATCGCATCCTAAACCTCATGCCGACCCCAAACCCGTTTTTCGCAGATTCTAGATATTTGTTCAAGCCTATGATGAACTGGCTTGTCCTGAAAAGTTTCAGAGAAAATTAGGACCAAGAATTTTAAAGCATTATTCAGAAAATACAGCTTTTTCTCTAAAAAAAAAAAAATTAGCACCTTGGCTTGTAGTAGACAACAAAGAGAGTTCCTGTTTGAACAGCATGAGATGCAGTTGCAAGCACCCCTAGGTGCATGCTATGGCTAGATATCACTGAAGTGGGCATGCTACTCTGCTGACGTGAAAGACGTCTAACTCCAACTCGTAGTTCACCATTTGAACCCCTACAATACGAGTAATGAATATAGGAGGAAAAAACAAGGTCATACTTCACGCATCTACGTGCTATATCCAAGTAATTACCTTAGGAATACGAAAGAATCTCCGGCAACTAATCTTTTCGAAGAAACAAATGTACTCCAACCACTAGTTAGTAAATGCCTTCTAGGTTGCCCTGTTAAATAAAAGAAAGAAGATCAAAGTTTGGTCAAAGGCATTCGGATATGGTGATTATAACCAATGAAACGAGATAAGTACCTCTAAATATGTGCTTAAAGTGCCAATCAATGCCATGAAGATCCTTGGCTACCAGCTCTTGTGTAGGAATCGGTTGAGTCATATCCTAATACAAGTGTAAAATCAGTATTAAGAACTAGTACCAAAGTAGAAGTTGATAAAAATTATTGAACACTTTATGCATGGCTAAGTTACGAAAGAAAAATATATTTACCAAAGGAGGAAGGCACTCGGTGGCGTGCTTTCTAAGAACAGAAAATCCTCCATGAGTGCTAGTATCAGATGCAGTCAAAACCTTGGAAAAGGAATGAACAGTGGGCCTTTGAAGCTCAGGAGGGCATGGATCTGGAGAATTCGGTTCAGTTTGCTGCACATGTTTTTACAGAAACATTAGTATCAATAAGAGCAAAGAGCTACATGATCAATAAACAACAGAAAAAAGGAACATATGCATAAAAAAAAAAAAAAAACATGTTTTCTCAAAATCAACGGCAGCAAAGACATGGAAATTTGCTCTTACATCTGGTTCTGGAATCAAAGTAATCTGTGCATAAACCTCGTCGGTTTCTGGTTCCGCCTACAAGAATAGGAACAAATGACTTATGTTAAGTAAACTCATGAAAAACTTGACCCTTCAGGCCAAATTAATTTTCCTTGGCTGTACTTTATAGATTATCAAACAATCATAAAATTGAAGCCCAAAATTACCAGAAGTTGAATATCCATGACACGACAGAGGAGCTTTGGGGGCAAATTAAACATGGGTATCCTCTGATTCAATTCTTGATTTGTTGATGCCTCCAACTAAACAAATGTTTACAAAAAAAAAAGTCAGGATTCCACAAATAGCAAGCTTCTAACACAAACTGAAACTAACTATAATTGGCATCAAACATAACATAATCACCCCAAGACACATACCAATACTTCCTACCCCCCACCCCCACCCCCCCTGCTTTTACAAGTAATATAGCAAAGGGTAAAGAGGAAAAAAAGCTTACTTGTTCCATGTGACCTTGAGGAAAATAGTAAACTCTCTCACCAGCTTTTGGAACATCCACCAATGGACCAGCACATGCCTTCCATAATTCCGTATACAGATCTCCTCTGCCTGGCCAATTCAAAATACAGAGGGGGAAAAAAAAACACACAAAAAAAACAAGTCAATTTTGCACACAGTTTTTGTTAATTTGCTATTATTCATGGGCGCATATGAATTTATTTCTCAAAAGATCTACGGGGATCTGAAGCTTAACTCTTAGATCCTACACAGGTCAACAGTAATCAATAAAAGAAGAAGAGGATTAAGAAACAGACCTTCAATTGAGCCATTGCTTTGCTGTTGAGAGAAATGACCTCCAATTGCCATGATTCAACCGCGCTTTTAATCAGAAAACGCTTCCAAATAACACCCTTTTATCAATTACAGAGCTCTTAAATATATATATATTGCACTTGAGTATTAAACACTGGATAAGAAAAACAGCAATAACGCTTCAATTAAAGCTGCAGCCGTTAAAAAGTAAGGCCGGAGAAACAGCTCAAAGAAAGAAGCTTCAGCTAAAACAGAAAGCAAGAAACTTGTTTGGAAAAAGGGTTTTAGTTTTTTCTCTCTCTCCTCTCTCTCTCTCTCTCTCCTCTCTCTCCTCTCTGTGTGTGGATTCAGCAGCACAAGAATGATTGTAGGGAGTGGGCAATGTGAAGAGGCAAGGCAAGTAAAAGAAAGAAATAGCAAATTTGGAAGAAAACGTTAAGTATTAGTACTTAGAGCTGGGCCAGGGGGCTGGGGGCTGGGGTACGGAGGACTGGGTAAGGGGTAAGGGGTAAGGGGTAAGGGGTAATGGGGGTGGGTTGTTGTGGTTGTTCTCTGCTTTGCTTACACCTTCAAAGCGTGTTGGATTGTCTGCTTTTTTTTTTCTTTTTTTGTAGTGTAATGAAGAGTGGTACAAGAAATGATGGTCCCCACTTTTTTTTTTTTTTTTCTCTTTTTCTTCCATTATTGTTCTACTACTATTTTATCGTACTCGTCACTATTATCCCTACACTTTTGTGTGGAGACAGGAAGGACTAGGGAATTTTCCTTTTTTATTTCCCATTTTTTTCTACACCAGAGTATTTTGTTTTTTTGTAACCGAGTTAAATTGCTTGTAAACATGATTCATGATTGTTGGTGAAGCACATGAGGGTGAAGTTGTTTAGCCATATCTTCTTGAAATAACAAATTCTTCACTTTCCTCATGTATTAGAGTTTGATGAATTTCAATCTTAATCTTTCAGGTTTTGTTAGCCTAGGTCATTGTTGACCTATGGTCAAAACGGTGGAAATATTTATTTACTGAGGTGATTTATTGCGTGTGGCGCTTGGAATAAGCGGGACTTCCATCAAGATGCAATTTTGTCCTCCTTATGGTTCTGATGGGCTATGAGTTCTCTGCACGTCCAACGTTAGATTTTTTATTGCCTACCTTTAGATTAATCGCATAAATTTAACATGATAATCTTTCAATTATAATGTTGTGCATGATGTTGTTTGAGATTGTTTACTGGGAGAGGTATCTCAAATTAGGTCACGCAGACAAATGATTAGACAACATTATGGAAAACATAATATGAGAACAAATATGTAATATGTGAAAAACACAAGCTGGTGAACTCATCGTGGTGGGGTTGAACACTCTTCCAGAGTTGTTAATGTACTCTCTCTTTGAGGGTTCAAGTCATGCACAATTCATTGAGTAGAGAGAAGTTGTTAAACATTACCCAATGCCATATATGGATGTGTATATGATTGATTTGGAACATAGTGGGCAATCCAAGGCAGCTTTTGGCGTGTTGCAGCAAGGTTGATGGAGATTTTGTGAGATAAAGTGTACTAGTGATCAACATATACAATAATAAAATCGATGAAACCATTTATAAGATTAGGAGGCTCAAGATAGTCTTCAAATATCATATGAGCCCTAAAGAGGGCGACACTTCTTAGAGCTTGTGGGGCACAATGGGGCTTCTAGAAGGTACGTGGTGCGGAAGCCCCTTTTAAGGAACTTTGGAAACTCTTTGGAGCCCATAGGAGCATCTTCAGTCGGAGCTCATTCTTACGAAAGCTTATGCTCATAGCCATCATTATTTATTCAATCGTCGTCAATTCATTTCATCCAATAGCATTTAGAATTGATATGGTAAATCACCCACTTATTTTAAAAAAAAAAACACCTAATTGTTTTAAAACTTACTCCATTTCAAAGATTCAATTGGTGAAATCCTTTAATGATAACTCAATTTGAAAAGTTAGTATTTCAGTTTTTCTTTTATAGCTTAGTGTTATTTTTAGACGTAATTACTCCTTGAGTCACCGAAAAGGTTTTTTTTTAAATACCATAACGTGCTACTATTCATACTACTATATTCGTCCTAAAATATAAGTTTTAACATAAATTAAAAAAGTGGTTGAATATCATAAATTTAAAGGTTAAAAGTCTAAAATACCTCTTGACTATTATTAATGTAATATTATTTTTGAGTGAAATACAATAACTGATAAGTAATGAAAAGTAGTTGAATTGATAATAAATTGTGGGTAAAATAGAGAAATGAACAATAAAAATTGCATTGATAGCATATAATAACTTATATTGTGGAACAAATCGAAAAAAATGTAAAATAAATTATATTTTAGGAGGGGTAGGACTATATATGTTTGACAGCTATTTTATGACAAGTTTCTATAATTTGATTGATAAAAATAAATAATTAACGGTTTTCAAAACAAAAAAAATTAAATATAGAAAATAATAATAATTTCAACATAAAATGTTGTATGGACCATTTCAATCAAATTATGTGACAGACTAGACTCCCTATATTATTTTTGGCAAGGGGCAATTGGCAGCATAAGGGCATGCATACGTATGATACATATTTCTGCTTCTTTTTTTCATTTTTTGTCGTTCATGCATCACTATTCACCTAAAACTCACGGTCCAGATTAATTTGACCATGGATGAACGGTTGATGATTAACTTATAGAGGTGTAGAAGTGGAATACTTTTCCGCAAATAGAGATTTTTTATATTCTTTTTTGTAAAGAAGATTTTTTATATTCATAAAATCAAATATTTAACAAATATATCAATCATAATTTAAAGTGCAACTAGTCATAGTGCTTGACTAAGGCCCATCCATTGCCATTAAGTTTTGATATATTTATTTATTATTGTTGTTTCTTCTTCCACCCTTTCCTATATTTATTTAATATGATTGCCCTATGACATTATATCAAAATGGAAACAGATTTGTCCTTGAGATTTTATTAGCCAAATAAATATATTAATTATTGTGCTCCTTTTTTAAGTGGTGCACGAGTGGGGATCTTTGTGGAAATTCCAATTTTTTGTCTCTTTATTTATCGAAGAAGATGACCAACTTTCCCTTTTTTTTTTCTTTTTTTTTTTTGTGAAGGTGTCGACCGGTTCGATTTTAACAGACTTCTCGTACCACTTTGACCCGGGCATAAGCCCTGAGATGTTGGAAATACAAGCGATATTGTTGGGGATGGAGGAGGCTTTCCGGTTGGGCCTTGCTAGAGTTACCTTCGAAACCGATTGCTTGCCATGTGTCCAGATTTGTCGGTTTTTAGTTCTTAGCACGGGACTGTCTGGCTTTTACCGTCTTTTGTTTCTTCTTCTTTCTCCTTTGTCAGGCGCACAGGTAATTTTCCAGCGCATTTGTTGGCTAGACACGGGCTTCACCATATTGGTCGTCTTGATTGGGGTACACTTCCCTCGCATGATGTATTTCCCGCGATTGCGGATTTGGCTTAAGAAAAGTTTCTCCGCCCAGAAAAAAAAAGGTATAATATCAAATTTACTCTTAAAGGATTCAGTAAATAATAATAATAATAACAACAATAACAACAACCATTAGTTTCTTTGGTAGAAAAAAAAACCAAAAAGAAAAACCCTCATGTTGAAAGAGAAAAATAAGAAATTGCATAGAAATACAAATAAATATGATGGTGAAGTAGTTGTTGAACCAATCAAAATAATGGAGCTAGAAATTTGTATTTGGTGTGCTATTGAACTATATTTATATGATTGAGTAAGTTGGATTAAAACAACTGATTTATTGGACTAAATTATATGAGTTTTTTGTGTAAAAAAATTAAAAAGATGTATTTATTTTCACCAAACCGAATTTACTATACAACCCACATACTATGTGCACCACCGCATAAGAATTGGTCTTTCGAGAGTATATTCTTGATTCAAAAATAGAATTTTCGAAAGTGGAATATAAAAATTGATGTTTGGAAAATCAATTTTTAGATCAAAAACCGATTTTCAAATTGTTAAATCAATGTGGTATACGGTATGTGTGGTATACCAGTAGAATCATTGGGTGAAAAAGTAGGTTTCTAAATAAATACCGGGTGGGCTAAGTCACCCATGACTACGTCCGTGGAACCATTCGTCATCAACAATGAAAATTTAAAGATTTCGTGTTGCATTGGGAAAACCCACACAAAAAACTAAAGGTAGAGGTAAGGTGTGAGGTGGGTGGGGGTGTGGTGAGGATGGTGGGGTAGTGTAGAGGTTATGGTCTTTTTATTTTTTTACCAAAAAAACTCATTGAAAAAACATTACAACAGAGTCTTTTATGACACGTTTGGATAGATTGAATGGAATAACACTGTTAGAATGGAATGGAATGAACTTGATTCCATTACTACGTTTGGTGCACGCTGGAATGGAATGTCCGATACTAAGAAAGATGACAGGTGACGGGTGATGGGTGGTGACGGTAGCGGGATATGAGAGGTGATTACGGTGTGTGGTGGCGGAAGCGGGTAGGGACATCGACAGGTGACAGCGGTGGGTGGTGATCGTGGTAGCGGTGGTGGCGGGTGATTGGTGGTGACGGTGGTAAGTAGTGATCGTGGTGGCGGTGAGTGATCGGTGGCGGCGGCGGTGGTGGTGGGTGATCGGTAGTGATCGTGGTGGCGGGTGATCGGTGGTGACTATGGTAGGTGGTGATAATGGTGGTGGCGGGTGATCAGTGGTGACGGCGTTGGGTGGTCATCGTGGTGGCCGTGACGGCGGGTGATCAATGTTGGGTGGTGATCATGATGGTGGGATGGTGGGTGATTGGTGGTGACGGTGGTGGGTGGTGATCGTGGTGGCGGGACGGCGGGTGATCGGACGGTGGTGGGTTGTGATCGTGGTAATGTATTCCATTCCATCCGATTTTTTATGGAAAGTAAATGATCCAATTTCATTCCATTGGAATAAAAAAGATTTTCATTCCTTCTTATTTAAACACGCCAAAATGATGGAATGGAATGAAAAAAAGCATCATATTCCATTACATTCATGCAATACAAACGCGTCATTAGTGTAGTTTTTCTGCCTAGGAAAAAGTTGTATCAATATTATGTGGTATGTTTGTCCATTATTATGGTTGTAAATAATTATATTGTTTTTCTTTTATTTTGTAATAATAATAAAAAAATTATTAAAACAGAAAGAAAAAAAATCACACATAAAACATAACTATAAAGAATAAAAAAACAGAAAATCATCACAGGAAAAATATAGAGAAAACATCAATAAAAAGAAAACCATGATATAGAAGACTCACAAAGAAAACTTCATTATAAGAAAATTGAATTTTTTAGGGTTGCGGGTGGGGGAATTTACCCAGAATACTGTACTCTAACTAGGCTTGAAGTTAAAAATAAATAAAAATAAAAAATGATTGTGATATCGAAAGTAAAAGAGATAATACCAATAGATTTTTTTTAAGCTCCCATTATTTTGCCTATAACCGTTATTATTAACGGTGATACATGTTTTATTAATAAAAATGAAATGAAAAAATTATCAAACGGTCCATGTGTACAAAGGTCTAACCTGGTTAACCAGTGGGAAGACCAGACTTCAAATCCTGTTAGGGGTGAAATTAATGAGTGTGTATATCCTTCCATGTGAACCAAATGATAATGTTGATTCCCTAAATTTTTTTTTTTTTTCTGGGAAACGAAAGGCCTAAATACTACGGGGAGGGGATTCGAAACCGGGTCTCCAAACACTGGAGCCCGGGTAGACCTTAATTGTAACGCCCCGCTCCTAGATACCGAGCCATTATCCGGAAGAGGAACATTTGGCGTGTATAGCATTAAATAAATTTAATATTATACGCAAGCCTCTACGTCGTCGTATCAAATAAAAGCAAACGGAAGCTAAAAACACTCCGGTAAAATTATAAATGCTACTATGAATAGAAAGTAACCATACTAAAGATGAATAGATAAATTACAACGACGAAAAACCCAAGGACTTATACATTCCGAGGTCTTAAATGTACCAACCAAACTTACAAAGATCTTAGAAATAGAAGTACAACGAGTCTAAGAAAAGAAATACAAGTCTAGTACAACCTTTACAAAGAAATAAACTAAAAGCTTCGTCAAGGCATCAACGTCCTCAAAAGTCGTCATCTACACTTGATCAAATTGTTCGTCTTCTCACCCCACAATGCATACAAAAGAAAATGCAAAGGAGGTAAGTACAAAGTACTTAGTAAAAGTGTGAAGCTAATGAATAACTAAGTTATACAACGAAAAGTTATTATTATGATTATTAAATTATCTTTATGAGACCGACTCAATCTAGGGTTCATTTCATGTCCATCAACATGTCGTGACTATACGTTTCTAGCTTAACTTATCTTGGTTACATCATTACTCAAGGACACAATGCATGGTGAAAATTCCACCACGAGATGTACTTGCCAACTACGGTGAGTAGCACCAATAGTCCCGGGATCTCCCCGGTATGCATTTACATCCGGCAAATTTCCTCCACTGCCATTTAGCCGTTTATAGGCCAGCAGCGTTGTTCACTTTTACTGAACGTATCACATCGCCGATATGAATCAGTGCCTAACCGAGAATAGATGACGTTTTAGCTTTTACTACACTTATGTAATTATTATGGTGAATTAACTAGCCACCTAAGTGTTTTCAATTAAGCTCCCTCGCATACACTACTTTTTTTCCTAGACCACTAGACACGGACAAGTCCTAGCAAATACACAGACATTGATGAACTCTAGTTCATCAAAGCAGAAGCTCTTTCATGCTCTTCCGACGGTCCCGAACTTCAACTCCCTTTAAGAGTACGTCCGGTGCCGGAACCAAACGCATCAGAAACTCAATCGGGGATTGTTCATGTTTAATTAATGTTATTGAATAAAAAATAGAAATTTAAAACTCAACACAAATATACCAAAACATATCATATCTCATTAATTACAATTTAGCATGAATTCTATCACCAAGCAACACCAAAACTCAACATATCATTATAAAACTATAATTACTCATTAGGAAGAGCCTCTTACCTTAATTTCTAGCAAAACCGATCCAAAACCTTCAAGAAAACGCTGAACTTCTAAGCCTTTAACTTGTAACCTAATTAAACAACAAGTAAAAATTCTATCTTCCTGGCAAAAACCGAAATACAAAAGTTTGAATAAAACTGAAGATTACCTAGATTATTTGCTGTCAAACTAATTTTAGAATAATCTACGCTCCAAGACGATCGTTTCGACTACTCATGGCTGCGAAACAAAGCTACGGATTAAAATATACGAATTTCTGAAGAATCGTACTCAACGGTTACCAAAAACTATGGCTAAACTGAAAACTTACGAAATTACGAGATGTTATTTTCCAAAGTTGCGTCTCTTCGCGGTGATCACTTTTCTCTTCTGCGGCATCTTGAAACGATGAACGGATTGGTCACACGGTTGAAGTTTACGTTCTCCCTTTCCAAAAGCTTCTCTTCGTCGTTTCTCAATCTGATGCCGCCGTTCCTTTTTTTTCTTCAGAATGTGCGTTCCAAAATAATAAATTATTTTGGGAATTATTTCCTTTTTATAGCCATTTAATTAAATTCCTTAATTAAACAACTAAATCCATTTAATTAAATCCTTTTTAATTAAATAAATATGATAAATAATAATTAGGTCGTAGTGGGTATGCCCAATTACTATTTTACCCTTTCTGAAAAGTCGGGATGTTATATTCCTTCCCCCTTAAGAGGAGTTTCGTCCTCGAAACTCGAATGTAACTTGGGTGCACTTGAACTCTGGACTTTGCAAAGCTTTTCGTCTTCTAACTCTTACGGTCTTCTTCTTCTTCCATCTTCCCAACTTTTCTGCTTGTTTTGAGCCAACTTGAGGTTGTGACGATCCACTTCAATCTTCTCGTTGGCTTGCTGTATCAAATCTGGTCTCGTATTATGTCAACACTCCACTTCATCCCAGAAAACTCGCGTTCTTCTATCTCTATTTTCATGAAAGATCGTCAGCAGTCCTGTTCCAACTATTTTACATCTTAGTCGCTCCGAGATGAACTGCAACTGCTATCTTGTGGCCCCTTACATCACCTTCTTCCTCAGATCTTCCGCATTTGGAACCCAGAGCCGATTCTGATGCCATAGGTTGCCATCTTCATCTAACCCGTGACCAAAGGCTGGTTGGACTCCAACCACTCACATGTAACCGGAGACAACTGGATCTTTGTCTTGTTTCTTCACGTACTCATCAACTGCCTCGAATCTTGCAATCATCGGTTCAACACTCTTTGCTTGCTCCTGCTGACATATACCCGGAAAGCTGAATCTTCCCAGCCGAAACCACACTTCTGGTACACTTGACTTCTTTTGATCTCAACTTCCATCATGGCACCACAAGCTTGCTGAAGAACTGCAAGGATTCTGGTTGTAGGGTTTCTGAGGCTTCTTGGGGAAAGGAGAACATGCATCTGCCATCCTTTCTCTCTGACGGTCTGATCCAATTCTTATGCCAAAATAGTTAGCTTGGAGAAAAAATAAAATTGAAAAGTGACAAGTTAGGTACTAGGGTGGTATGTCAATAAGCCAAGGAAGGGTACAATGCACTTGAAATAAGGCAGGTTGCTTAGGTTATAAGCACAAAAAGATGATTCCGTGTTGGGGGAAAAAATGAAGGTGGTTCCAATATGAAGAATGTGGCACTGTATCATAATACAAACAGTAGCCACCAAAGAAGAAGCAAAAATGATTAGCTTGCAGATGAGATTCTTTTGATAGAGTAGAATTCTGCAAGATACGGTGGTCTGCAAGGAACTTAGAGGCAACTTGAAAGGATGGTAATAAGCTTTCATATAAGCCTTTAGAAAGTGAAGACATTAAGGGAAACATCACATGATGGAAAATCTTCAGCTCGCATGTGTGTAATAGATGAATCATCATACAACAGAGAAGCAAGGAAAAGGTGCAAGGTCGAGCACCAGAAAAACTAGACAATCAGGAAGAGAGCAAAGGTCTCAACATGAAGGAACTATGAAGACAAAGCGAGCACATCAAAAGGTCTCAGAATAAAATAAACACTTATCGAGAAGTGTCCAAGTTTGCAATAGTCAAAGAGAGGTTATTTCAAGATTTAAAAGAAATAGAAATTTCCCTCAAGGAATTGTAAGCGGCAAACAAGATTTTGAATGAAGAGGAAACGACACTTAAGAATTGTCGGATAAAGTTTGATTTCAAGGAATTAATTCAAACTTTCAAGGGAAGTGTGAAAGGTCATTGATAATCCAATTCAAGATTTCAAACTTGCACTACTCGAGACGAATAGTACACTGCCAAGGAATAAATGCTCAAGGTTAAAATAAAATAGACTTTCAACCGGTGTAACAAAATTGGAATAGAAACGCCAAACAGAGGATGGAAAATCAAAAGGCATATATGGCGGTTCATGGCTCTAAATGGCCTGAAAGAGAGTTAAAACTGAATGGTACAAGGTACATTAATCTGGATTGAAATTCAATAGAAGTTTTGGAGAGAACTTGTTTCTTGATTTGAAAAGTAGGAAAGTATGAACTAGTTAAAAGGAAAAGGCTTATAGTGATATATTTTGGAGGTAATTCATGACACCAAACAGAGAGGACATGTTGAGTTTAAAGGTCTCAAGTGAGGGATTACATGAGAAACAAATTACCAGAAAAAGTATAATTACAAAAGGGCACTCTAATTGATGGAATTACGAACAGGGTTGGTTTTTTCAGTTTCTTTGTAGGAGAGGCTATTAAATATGTGGGTGGGGGGCGCATTTCTTCTTATATTTTCTTCTATTTATCTTATGTATCCATTTTTTTGTTCCTTTTTTTCATTTTTACCCCCCTTCTCATTTAATTTCGAAAAAAGTGAAGAAGAAGGATCTTCTTCGGTGGATCCCTTTTGTGCTTGTTTAGTCCCCTTTTTTTCGGAATTGTATGTACTAAAACATCTTGTAGGGGATGCATTAAGGGTAATCACTAGGATGCAAAAGTGTGTTTCCCTGAAATAGCTAAACATGATATAGTTGGAAGGATATGCAATTGTCAGTTCAAATAGTTCAAAGGATGAGAAACTTATTTTTCTTAAACCAAGCATTTGACACGATGAAAACATCTTTAAAAAAAATAAGGCACATAAAAAAATGTACACACTTGGAAAACAAAACTTCGTAACAAAGGACTTTTACCGAGTCTCAGAAGTTTCAAATAGAGGATTTAACTAGAACATGGGTTACAATTAGTATGGATGGGAAAACATTGAAATCGGGATAACCAAGTAGGAAACTAGATTATTATAAAGAGAATCTTATTAATGAAGACATAAGATTGGAAAATCACCACACAATCGTTCCTTGCCATCGAGGAGCACTATAACGACAACACCCAGTCTCTATCTACCAAACTTCTTATCCTGGGTAACAACTAGCATAAGAATCAGATAAATTAAAGTATTCTCATCTCCCATAACCTACTACACTATAACTTACAGGGTGAAAGAAAGACATCTACCCTTTCTTGGCCAGAGGACTTAAATGGTTTTGAGAAATTCGGGTGCATACATAAGCCATGAAATAATTGATTTGCACAAAACAAACTGAGTTGATTTTGAACATGAGGCAAAGAGAAAATCTGTGAGTATATAAGTTTTACATATGATGCTCAAAAATCAAATTTTTTTTGGGAAGCCATAGGTCGTTCAAAATAATTCTTTTTATCTACTGCTATAAGCTGTCAAAAAATTTCAGGACTTCATCAACTGTCGTGTGTTGCAGATTGTGCTCAGACCAAAACGAATTTACACTTGGTTCCAAAACAAAAATTATAGTGCAGGATGTTTTCTACAACATATCAAAAATCCAAGTCATTTGGAGGTGTTTACCTTATTCAAACAGAATGATAATTAAGAGTACCGCTGCAGAATTTTCTGAACAGAGTACCCCTCCTTGTTAAACAATTTGTGAACAATCCATATTGAAAACTAAATTGATGTAAAGAGAGAAATTGTATATAAGACAACTTTATAAGTGGCTGAAAATTTTACAGAATTCATGGAACAAAAAAATGATATAACATGACATGTAGAAACGTGAACAAAATCAGTTTACTCATTTTGCATAACACCAAGTTACAAGGAAGTGATTTGAACCAAATGTAGCATTACGAAAGCATTAAAACCTCAAAAAGAAAGAAAATTAGAGAAGATTCCAAAAGGAAAGAGGGATCCTAATAAAGGTTCTCTAAAGGAACAAAACTTAAGGGGATCACATAAGAGGTGTGAGCTTAAAAATCAACCTTCGCATAAGGAGACTTTTCACTTGGTCCTAGTGCAACTTAACCACGTTCTAAGGATTACTAATCCTACGAAAATTTACCACCAAGATCAAGAGAGATCAGAAGGGTTCAAAAAGGTCTAAAGAAATCCTATCTTAGAGGGAAGAAGCCTAGGAAAGAAAGGACGCTTCTCTCTGATACCAACTGTAACGCCCCGCTCCCAGATACCGAGCCCTTATCCGGAAGAGGAACGTTCGGCGCGTATAGCATTAAATAAATTTAATATTATACGCAAGCCTCTACGTCGACGTATAAAATAAAATCAAACAGAAGCTAAAAAGACTCCGGTAAAATCATAAATGCTACTATAAATAGAAAGTAACCATACTAAAGATGGATAGATAAATTACAACGACGAAAAACCCAAGGACTTATACATTCCGAGGTCTTAAATGTACCAACCAAACTTACAAAGATCTTAGAAATAGAAGTACAACGAGTCTAAGAAAAGAAATACAAGTCTAGTACAACATTTACAAAGAAATAAACTAAAAGCTTCGTCAAGGCATCAACGTTGATGAGAGTCAAATTGGCTATCATTTTCTATGTAATTATACCCCATTTATACCTCGTTTTATATGTTTTCTGAGACATTTGGTCGTATTTTGATGTATTTACACCTTGGTTATCATTTCGGGACTTAGGACGTAAAGTCCGGGATTCTCGGTCTTTTTCGGTGTATTTACTATACTCTCGGTCACCCTAGTGTCCTGTAGGGATTACGTGTGGTATTTGTTATGATTTTGTACAGGAATTAGGTGTTTGAGAAGTCCGGAAGGCGAGATACGAGGATTGGAACGTGTGCCCGAAGCTTAAACGTTCAAACGGATCAAAACGCGGTGGTACTACAACCATATCTTCCATTGATCAGCTTTTTGATCCACCTTATAGGCATTTTATGGGCTGGACATCCTCATGAAAGTTGTATAAAATTGAATGAGCTATCCAACGCATCTTGAATCACTCAAATCAAAGGTCTACAGACAAAGTTATGGCTGTTTTTCTGAGGGTGTGTCACCATACCATAGGCGGCCGCCTGTCACCATAGGCGCCCGCCTAAAAATGCGGTTTTGGCTTAGAAAGTTGCTGAAAGGTTTTGTGAAGGGAAAAATCTGACAGGTGGCCGCCTGTCAGTACAGGCACTCGCCTAGCGTCCATAACTCATAAAACACTATAAATACCCCCATTTTGGATCTAGATCCACACCACTTTCTTCCCAACTCGTTTTCTGCACTTTTTCTGTGATTTTTCTTTAGTTTAGATTAGTTTGTAGATATATTAGCTTAGATTAGGCTTAGACTTTTATAATCCATTGATTCTCGAAGATAGCTTGACGCATTATTGACGGGTTTTCGTTTGGTGGATCGATTTTCGACGGCCTATAATATATTTCGTAATTCGTTTTCCTTTCTTGTTCTTGCTTTTAATCTTGTTTATGTTATTTTTATTGTTGATTTCTTGTTGTTTTTGTTGTTAGAATGAGTAGCTAATAGCCCGATAGTCGAGATATGTGATAGCCTTCGAAATCGAATCCTTAGCTCGTTGATTGAAGTGTTTTGATGTTATGATTGTTAGATTCTCGGTGTTGTTATCGTTCTAGAACTTATTATAAATGACTTTTGTCGAATTAATTACTCGATAATCGTATTTCACGTGTCTTCTTTACATATGTATTTTGTGAAAGGGTGCGGGAAAAGGGGTTCTAGAATCACCCTGTAAAACCGACTGAGTTGTTCAGATTCGGTTTCATGTGTGAGGTTTATATCATTGTTAATGAGCGTCTCATAGATCGTAGACCGTGTCGGGTCAGTTAAATCCGGTCAGCGGACTGTTGAACCTGACATAGGAGGGTAGATTATTGAATTAATGTCTATACTCGGAATTAGGAAACGACACCCTTTGAGTGACAACGAGGCGGACTGTTGAACCTAACATAAGAGGGTAGATTATTGAATTAATGTCTATTTTCAGAAACAGGAGACGAAACCCTTCAACGATGCCGAGAACATTAGAGTTTGTCGAAACACTTCCGGAAACGATTTAGGGTTAGAGAGTAGTTGGTTGGATCATAGCTCGGCTATCTTGTTTTTCGTAGTTTAAAATCTTTTCTCTTATGTTTATTTAGTTGTTAGAACCGGTGATCAGACAAATCACCATGTTCAATTATTGTGTTGACCTGAACTAGGGACGAGACCGACTTTGGTACTCGACTAGATTCCCTATGGGATACCACCTTGACTCACCAATTCTAGGCTACAGTTGACCCGGTACACTACCGGTGAGATTGGACACTTAGAAAAGGCCGATCAAGTTTTCTGGCGCCGTTGCCGGGGAATCGGATTGATATCTTGTAAGTTAGTTAAGTTCTTAGGATTAGGTCGTTTTTCTTATTTGTTTTTGTTGAAGTGTCACACCATTTACTTCGGTAGTGGTAGTGACTAGATACCGTGATTGTGTTCGTGTTATTTCCCTGTTTGCAGATAATGAATCCATACTACAATTACGGCTTCTAACCTTACCCATTCAGATATTACAATCACGGTGCTATGGGTTACCAAACACAACCATTTTATCAGTTCAACCCATACGCCACATCATACGGGAATGCGTGGGATAATGCCCCAAGTTAATATGATCAACAACTCGACACTCTTCCACCTCCGCCTCAAGAATCAGAGACTTACATGGAGGAAACGATCCATGAGGAAAATCTAGCTTCTTTACGGAGAATAGAAATTCTACTAGATCAACTGATCGAGAGGAAGGAGGCTGAGAGGAGAGAGCAAAAAAGTATGATTGAAATCACCCCAGAGGAACACTACGAGGATGGTATGACTCTTTTATCTATTGAGTCACATGTTCCGTCTTCATTTAGTCCTATTGTCATATCTTCATTTAGTCCTATTGTTGTTGATGTTGAGCCTAAATGTGCATACTTGGTGTTAGAGTCGTTGTTAGTTGGGATATGTTTTAGTTCGGGGAAAGTGAGTTCGTTGTTCTGTGCAATGGACTCATCGAACCAATCTTAGTGGTGGGGATTGAGCCCCATGTTTTATGTATTCACTTTCAAGGGGTGCTCAATTCTTACGATTTTTGTAGGGAGATGCAACGGTTTGCTCTCCTATGATATAGCTATCCTTGACATGTTTGGGGGTAGAAAGTCGAGCTGAGGACTATAAACTCAGAATGTGTTTTTATTGCTTTTCTTTCCCCTTCGTGTTTCACTGTGTTTCTTTAGTTTGTATTTTGATACTTCGGGTAAGTTTTGTTGTAATATAACCCGAAGAAGTGTGTTTTTTGGGGGGGGGGGGGGGGGGCTAGTGTGGTGTTTTTGGTATTGATGAGTTGTGGTGATTCGTCTGGTTTCATTTCAATATCTCCATACCTGTGTATCTCGTATGTGTTGTGTTGCTTGTTGATATTAGCACAGGTACCCTGAGAGGACTTTTATGGATGCCACGTGATCATACTCGTGCATTTTTCCGGTTGTAAGCTAAGTTTTCTGCCCTTATCATTCGTGTTTGGTTTTAAAGTAAGGGGTGTTTGGTTTAGCTTCAATGTTTCGTTTTCATGTCAAACGAGTTATACTTAGAGATTGCTATCCCTTTGGTGTAAATGAGTCGGTTTTTAGAAATTTTGATGGATTTGACATTGTTGATGATACATTGAGCCTATAGTATTGCTTTTATTAAACATCTAGTGATTGTACGAATGCATTTCATTTGAGTTGGGATCTTGTATTGAGAATGGAATAGCTTTATCACGTTAGCTTCGACTTCATGAATCACCTTGACTAGTGAACGATTATGGTAGCTATTAATGACCCGATTACCTAGAATTTATATTAGTAACTTCGAGGCGAAATAGAAAGGTCGTCGTTGTTAGGTACGGGATGACGGTTATGGCATTTCTTTGACCCGATCAGAGCCAAATGCCATCCCTTATTTGTATATCCTCAGATCCCCCTCTAAGCCTTTGTAGGGTGGTTAGACCGCCACCCGAACTAACCTTTTGTGCCACTAACTCATAATTACCAATGCCCTTAGCTTTTATTACGGTCTACGTTTCCTTGACCACCTTGCAAGATTGAGCTTATTGTTTTCACATTTTCTGATATGGTGTGGGGTGGTGGAGTGGCGTATCTTTCGAGTGGTGTCGGTAAAAATGAGTATATCCCGGAGGAGGTGGAATGTTATGGCTTTTCGGCCTTTGATCGTTTTTGTGGTTTTGAAGAAAAAAAAGAGAAGAAAAGAAAACGAAAAAAAAAAAAAAAAAAAAATAAAAAGAAAAAGAAAAAGAGTTGTATATATATAAGAGTTCTTGGAATGCCAATTTTTTTTGGGGTTTGATTTTTGTTGTGTTGATGTTGGTGAAGGGGTACTTCTTCTAATCTAGTACGGAGAAGGAGATGTTGTTGTGTTCTGTAGAGGTTTGTTCCTGGTTGACGAGCTTAGGTATGAACTAGACCTGGATATGACGTATGTCTCCAGCTTGTGGAATGATGAGGAGAAGTGGAAGGTTGGATGAATTAAGGTTGAAACTCGGTTGATGGTTTGTACTATTCATGCGAGCATCCTTATAAGGAGTTGAGTCTTCCGTCGCTACGAAGGGAAGAGCTTCGGTTTTAGTGTTCGATGTTCGGTAAAGCTCACTTGCACTTTCTATTTTATCGTAAATATCCCTCTCGTTAGCCCCGACCCTAGCTTAACATTACAACCTATCAAGTCCTACCTGACCCTACTAGACTTTGATTGACCTTGATTAGTGGAGATGTTTACGACGTATAAGCCTATGGTGTAACATCGGTAAATTATACGTCTATAATCTAAACCGGTCATTGGTGATAAATGTCGAAGAAGCTATACACACACACTTTTTTTTTTCTAAATACAAGGTTGAACTTAAATCTTATGCATTTGTGTCATTTACTTGTGTTTTATCATTTCAATTCTTTTAGACTTGATGTATGATAGCAATGTTGACTCCATCTTTATTTTTGAATCCCTCATCTTTGCTCGAGGGCGAGCAAAAGCTAAGTAGGGGGTAGTTGATGAGAGTCAAATTGGCTATCATTTTCTATGTAATTATACCCCGTTTATACCTCGTTTTATATGTTTTCTGAGACATTTGGTTGTATTTTGATGTATTTACACCTTGGTTATCATTTCGGGACCTAGGACGTAAAGTCCGGGATTCTCGGTCTTTTTCGGTGTATTTACTATACTCTCGGTCACCCTAGTGTCCTGTAGGGATTACGTGTGGTATTTGTTGTGATTTTGTATAGGACTTAGGTGTTCGAGAAGTCCGGAAGGCGAGATACGAGGATTGGAACGTGTGCCCGAAGCTTAAACGTTCAAACGGATCAAAACGCGGTGGTACTACAACCATACCTTCCATCGATCTGCATTTTGATCCACCGTAGATGCATTTTATTGGCTAGACATCTTCATGAAAGTTGTAGACAATTGAATGAGCTATCCAACGCATCTTGAATCACTCAAATCGGAGGTCTATAGACAAAGTTATGACTATTTTTTTGAGGGTGTGTCACCATAGGCGGCCGCCTGTCACCATAGGCGCCCGCCTAAAAATACAGTTTCGGCTTAGAAAGTTGCTGATAGGTTTTGTGAAGGGAAAAATCTGACAAGCGGCCTCCTTTCAGTACAGGCACTCGCCTAGCGTCCAGAACTCATAAAACACTATAAATACCCCCATTTTGGATCTAGATCGACACCACCTTCTTCCCAACTCGTTTTCTGCACTTTTTCTGCGATTTTTCCTTAGTTTAGATTAGTTTGTAGATATATTAGCTTAGATTAGGCTTAGACTTTTGTAATCCGTTGATTCTCGAAGATAGCTTGACGCGTTATTGACGGGTTTTCGTTCGGTGGATCAATTTTCGACGGCCTATAATATATTTGGTAATTCGTTTTCCTTTCTTGTTCTTGCTTTTAATCTTGTTTATGTTATTTTTATTGTTGATTTCTTGTTGTTTTTGTTGTTAGAATGAGTAGCTAATAGCCCGATAGTCGAGATATGTGATAGCCTTCGAAATCGAATCCTTAGCTCGTTGATTGAAGCGTTTTGATGTTATGATTGTTAAATTCTCGGTGTTGTTATCGTTCTAGAACTTATTCTAAATGACTTTTGTCGAATTAATTACTCGATAATCGTATTTCACGTGTCTTATTTACATATGTATTTTGCGAGAGGGTGCGGGAAAAGGGGTTCTAGGATCACCCTATAAAACCGACTGAGTTGTTCAGATTCAGTCGTGTGTGAGGTTTATATCATTGTTAATGAGCGTCTCATAGATCGTAGACCGTGTCGGGTCAGTTAAATCCGGTCATCGGACTGTTGAACTTGACATATGAGGGTAATTTATTGAATTAATGTCTATACTCAGAATTAGGAAACGACACCCTTTGAGTGACAACGAGGCGGACTGTTGAACCTAACATAAGAGGGTAGATTATTGAATTAATGTCTATTTTCGGAAACAGGAGACGACACCCTTCAACGATGCCGAGAACATTAGAGTTTATTGAAACACTTCCGGAAATGAGTTAGGGTTAGAGAGTAGTTGGTTGGATCATAGCTCAGCTATCTTGTTTTCCGTAGTTTAAAATCTTCTCTCTTATGTTTATTTAGTTGTTAGAACCGGTGATCTGACAAATCACACGTTCAATTATTGTGTTGACCTGAACTAGGGATGAGACCGACTTTGGTACTCGACCAGATTCCTTGTGGGATACGACCTTGACTCACCAATTCTAGGCTACAGTTGACCCGGTACACTGCCGGTGAGATTGGACACTTAGAAAAGGCCGATCAAACGTCCTCAAAAGTCATCATCTACACTTGATCAAATTGTTCGTATATATAAGAGTTCTTGGAATGCCAATTTTTTTTGGGGTTTGATTTTTGTTGTGTTGATGTTGGTGAAGGGGTACTTCTTCTAATCTAGTACGGAGAAGGAGATGTTGTTGTGTTCTGTAGAGGTTTGTTCCTGGTTGACGAGCTTAGGTATGAACTAGACCTGGATATGACGTATGTCTCCAGCTTGTGGAATGATGAGGAGAAGTGGAAGGTTGGATGAATTAAGGTTGAAACTCGGTTGATGGTTTGTACTATTCATGCGAGCATCCTTATAAGGAGTTGAGTCTTCCGTCGCTACGAAGGGAAGAGCTTCGGTTTTAGTGTTCGATGTTCGGTAAAGCTCACTTGCACTTTCTATTTTATCGTAAATATCCCTCTCGTTAGCCCCGACCCTAGCTTAACATTACAACCTATCAAGTCCTACCTGACCCTACTAGACTTTGATTGACCTTGATTAGTGGAGATGTTTACGACGTATAAGCCTATGGTGTAACCTCGGTAAATTATACGTCTATAATCTAAACCGGTCATTGGTGATAAATGTCGAAGAAGCTATACACACACTTTTTTTTTTCTAAATACAAGGTTGAACTTAAATCTTATGCATTTGTGTCATTTACTTGTGTTTTATCATTTCAATTCTTTTAGACTTGATGTATGATAGCAATGTTGACTCCATCTTTATTTTTGAATCCCTCATCTTTGCTCGAGGGCGAGCAAAAGCTAAGTAGGGGGTAGTTGATGAGAGTCAAATTGGCTATCATTTTCTATGTAATTATACCCCGTTTATACCTCATTTTATATGTTTTCTGAGACATTTGGTTGTATTTTGATGTATTTACACCTTGGTTATCATTTCGGGACCTAGGACGTAAAGTCCGGGATTCTCGGTCTTTTTCGGTGTATTTACTATACTCTCGGTCACCCTAGTGTCCTGTAGGGATTACGTGTGGTATTTGTTGTGATTTTGTATAGGACTTAGGTGTTCGAGAAGTCCGGAAGGCGAGATACGAGGATTGGAACGTGTGCCCGAAGCTTAAACGTTCAAACGGATCAAAACGCGGTGGTACTACAACCATACCTTCCATCGATCTGCATTTTGATCCACCGTAGATGCATTTTATTGGCTAGACATCTTCATGAAAGTTGTAGACAATTGAATGAGCTATCCAACGCATCTTGAATCACTCAAATCGGAGGTCTATAGACAAAGTTATGACTATTTTTTTGAGGGTGTGTCACCATAGGCGGCCGCCTGTCACCATAGGCGCCCGCCTAAAAATACAGTTTCGGCTTAGAAAGTTGCTGATAGGTTTTGTGAAGGGAAAAATCTGACAGGCGGCCTCCTTTCAGTACAGGCACTCGCCTAGCGTCCAGAACTCATAAAACACTATAAATACCCCCATTTTGGATCTAGATCGACACCACCTTCTTCCCAACTCGTTTTCTGCACTTTTTCTGCGATTTTTCCTTAGTTTAGATTAGTTTGTAGATATATTAGCTTAGATTAGGCTTAGACTTTTGTAATCCGTTGATTCTCGAAGATAGCTTGACGCGTTATTGACGGGTTTTCGTTCGGTGGATCAATTTTCGACGGCCTATAATATATTTGGTAATTCGTTTTCCTTTCTTGTTCTTGATTTTAATCTTGTTTATGTTATTTTTATTGTTGATTTCTTGTTGTTTTTGTTGTTAGAATGAGTAGCTAATAGCCCGATAGTCGAGATATGTGATAGCCTTCGAAATCGAATCCTTAGCTCGTTGATTGAAGCGTTTTGATGTTATGATTGTTAGATTCTCGGTGTTGTTATCGTTCTAGAACTTATTCTAAATGACTTTTGTCGAATTAATTACTCGATAATCGTATTTCACGTGTCTTATTTACATATGTATTTTGCGAGAGGGTGCGGGAAAAGGGGTTCTAGGATCACCCTATAAAACCGACTGAGTTGTTCAGATTCAGTTTCGTGTGTGAGGTTTATATCATTGTTAATGAGCGTCTCATAGATCGTAGACCGTGTCGGGTCAGTTAAATCCGGTCATCGGACTGTTGAACTTGACATATGAGGGTAATTTATTGAATTAATGTCTATACTCAGAATTAGGAAACGACACCCTTTGAGTGACAACGAGGCGGACTGTTGAACCTAACATAAGAGGGTAGATTATTGAATTAATGTCTATTTTCGGAAACAGGAGACGACACCCTTCAACGATGCCGAGAACATTAGAGTTTATTGAAACTCTTCCGGAAACGAGTTAGGGTTAGAGAGTAGTTGGTTGGATCATAGCTCAGCTATCTTGTTTTCCGTAGTTTAAAATCTTCTCTCTTATGTTTATTTAGTTGTTAGAACCGGTGATCTGACAAATCACACGTTCAATTATTGTGTTGACCTGAACTAGGGATGAGACCGACTTTGGTACTCGACCAGATTCCTTGTGGGATACGACCTTGACTCACCAATTCTAGGCTACAGTTGACCCGGTACACTGCCGGTGAGATTGGACATTTAGAAAAGGCCGATCAAACGTCCTCAAAAGTCATCATCTACACTTGATCAAATTGTTCGTCTTCTCACCCCACAATGCATACAAAAAAAATACAAAGGAGGTAAGTACGAAGTACTTAGTAAAAGTGAGAAGCTAATGAATAACTTAGTTATACAACGAAAAGTTATTATTAAGATTATTAAATTATCTTTATGAGACCGACTCAATCTAGGGTTCATTTCATGTCCATCAACTTGTTGTGACTATACGTTTCTAGCTTAACTTATCTTGGTTACATCATTACTCAAGGACACAATGAATGGTGAAAATTCCACCACGAGATGTACTTGCCAACTACGGTGAGTAGCACTGATAGTCCCGGGATCTCCCCGGTATGCATTTACGTTCGGTGAATTTCCTCCACTGCCATTTAGCCATTTATAGGCCAGCAGCGTTGTTCACTTTTACTGAACGTATCACATCGCCGATATGAATCAGTGCCTAACCGAGAATAGATTACGTTTTAGCTTTTACTACACTTATGTAATTATTATGGTGAATTAACTAGCCACCTAAGTGTTTTCAAGTAAGCTCCCCCGCATACACTACTCTTTTTCCTAGACCATTAGACACGGATAAGTTCTAGCAAATACACAGACATTGATGAACTCTAGTTCATCAAAACACAAGCCCTTTCATGCTCTTCCGACGGTCCCGAACTTCAACTCCCTTTAAGAGTACGTCCGGTGCCGGAACCAAACGCATCAGAAACTCAATCGGGACTTGTTAATGTTTAATTAATGTTATTGAATCAAAAATAGAAATTTAAAACTCAACACAAATATACCAAAACATATCACATCTCATTAATTACAACTTAGCATGAATTCTATCACCAAGCAACACCAAAACTCAACCTATCATTATAAAACTATAATTACTCATTAGGAAGAGCCTCTTACCTTAATTTCCAGCAAAACCGATCCAAAACCTTCAAGAAAACGCTGAACTTCTAAGCCTTTAACTTGTTACCTAATTAAACAACAAGTAAACCTAAAAATTCTATCTTCCTGGCAAAAACCGAAATACAAAAGTGTGAATAAAACTGAAGATTACCTGGTTTATTTGCTGTCAAACTAATTTTAGAATAATCTACGATCCAAGACGATCGTTTCGACTACTCATGGCTGCGAAACAGAGCTACGGATTAAAATATACGAATTTCTGAAGAATCGTACTCAACGGTTACCAAAAATTAGGACTAAACTGAAAACTTACGAAATTACGAGATGTTATTTTCCAAAGTTGCGTCTCTTCGCGGTGATCACTTTTCTCTTCTGCGGCATCGTGAAACGATGAACGGATTTATCACACGTTTGAACTTTACGTTCTCCCTTTCCAAAAGCTTCTCTGCGTCGTTTCTCCATCTGATTCGCCGTTCCTCTTTTTCTCTTTTTTCAGAATGTGCGTTCCAAACTAATAAATTATTTTGGGAATTTTATTTCCTTTTTATAGTCATTTAATTAAATTCCTTAATTAAACAACTAAATCTCTTTAATTAAATTCTTTTTAATTAAATAAATATGATAAATAATAATTAGATCGTAGTGAGTATGCCCGATTACTATTTTACCCTTACTGAAAAGTCGGAATGTTACACTAATGACGACCACTAAGGTATGTACCTTGATACAGATTCCCTAAAATAACCTCTCAGCGGATGGAATATATTATTGCCAGGAGAGACTTGGACTGTTGTGGAAAATGGCAGTAGAAAGAAAGAATTGAGCGTGTGTGTGTGGCGTCTCATTGGCTGTTTGCTTCCCGGCACGGAACAATGTTTTCTCAAATAAACCCGGCAATTCATTCTAATCCTCTCCTACCTTTTAAACACAAAAAATGAAAAGGTAAAAAGAAAAAGAAAACTATATGGATGGACCTCTATTATTGCACCATTTTTTTTTTCCCTTTCAATAAGAAAAAGGAAAAAAATTACTCCTATAACTCTAAGCCTATCTTCAGTCATAAACCTTTTAAAAGGTTTATCATCCCTCCACATAATCACATTATAAATCTTTTTTCTACAATCATAAACCTTTTAAAAAAACCTTATAGCATGGACCCACTACACATAAACATTTTTTTCTACACTACACAAAAAAAAAAAAAAAAAAAACATGAAACATGAACCGGTTTGTATCTACAAACCTTTTGCAAAAACCTTTTCACCCCAAAAACCTCCCCAACAAGCAAAAACCTTTTGCAAAGGTTTTTATCAAACAAAAAACATTTTCACTATCTCCCATTGGAGATGGTCTAAGTAGGACATTTCAAACTTGCCTGGATAGGGTTTGGGGCGTTACAATTGGTATCAAAGCTGACATTTCAATTCTTTGATTCGAGTTTTGGAAATTTTAATTGTGTTATTATATGTAGTTTCTATTGGTAGTAGTAGACTATTAAAGTTGCATCTTTGGCAGTACGCTTTTTGCGACGTTTTGGTCGTCCGGCTTTAGCGACGTTTTGGTCGTCTCATACCAAAATTTTTGTCTTTTCCCCTTTTTTTTGGTTAGGTAAAACGAAGTCGTATGATTTGGTACAGTGTTATCACATCAACGTGTTTATCACTAGGGTTTTTATTTGAAGCATTCAATTCTTTGATTCGAGTTTCGGAAATTTTAATTGTGTTATTATATGTAGTTTCTATTGGTACACTGAAACTCTGGTTTGACTTTTTGTGCACGAAGGTGCATTTCGATCTTCGGTATTTTTTGGTTAAGTAAAAAAAAGTCGTATGATTTGGTACGGTGCCACAAAAACTACTAGAAAATAAAATATTGTAAAAATTAAACAAGGAATGAGAATGTTCATTCGATCTATGATATATAAAAGATACATAAAAATAAAAAACGAGATCCAACTCCCATTTATCTTACTTATCCTTCGGTTAATTTACTTCGATAAAATATAAGAAAATGAAAATCTTCCGAACCTTTTCTTTTTTATTTCTTTTTGTTAGTATTAGTTAGGGTTAAGTCTGACATGAATAATATTCTACGACTAACAATTCATTTATTCGAGTTTGGGAAATTTTAATTTTGTTATTATGTAGTTTTTATTGGTTCACAGAAACTCTGATTTGACTTTTTTTGCACGAAGGTGCATTTTGATCTTCAGGATTTTTTCCCACATGTAACATTTCTTGCTGCAACACGCATGCATATTGTCACATCTAGAGGATGGTTTAAATGCTTTTCAAGCGTTGAAGTAGGTTGATATCTTCTTTATTTTCTAAAAGTAAATTTATTTCAGACATAAAAATTATAATCGGTGCATAAAAAAAGTGAGGACACACCGTGCATTGCACGGTGGCCCCACTAGTATATATATATATGCGAAATATATTGAACTCTACCATACATGGAAAACACTTTATAGCCCACGGCGAACAATTGATACAGACAGTGATGTTCCTTAAAAGGACGCCGTTATTAGTGTCATCACAGATCTACCAATAATCAATTATTATTGACAATTTTTTCGGTTTTTTTTTTTTTTAACAAGATCTTCAATGATAGACGGTTGAATTTATAAAAATATGTTGTAGATATATAGCTGTGAGACTGATAATCTTTGAATAAAGA
Organism: Gentiana straminea; assembly: GCA_036785695.1. Lineage (NCBI taxonomy): Eukaryota > Viridiplantae > Streptophyta > Magnoliopsida > Gentianales > Gentianaceae > Gentiana > Gentiana straminea. The sequence continues at coordinate 12,541,464 of JAVUPR010000266.1, read as the reverse complement.
CAAACATGTATTCATAAGATGCAATGATACACCTAAAACGTAACAATATATTGATTTTGTCAAAATAATAAAACTTATAAATAGGTATAAAAAGTGCATGATTTGTTGAATTCGTTGAACAAGTATAGTAACCATCAAAGAATCGTATCGAAGGCTTTCAACATAACACGATGACACGAATGATTTTAAAATTTCAATACACGACACGTGTTAGAATTTATATAATACATATTCATATTAAATGATCTACATAAAATTCAAAGATAGTTTGTGAAATTGCATGGAAGTATATTGAATACTGAAAATATGATTTTTTTGTAGAACAATTTCATTAATTAAAATCTGGGCTACATGCTACTAAAACATCGTCCGGAGGGCTATTGCCCCACGAGGTAAAACCCAAAGAAAAACAAAGCTTAATTAGAATGTGCGACGGGGTATTCCCAAAGCGGCCAACAAATCAAAATAATAAATAATCGAAAGAATGGACAAGGACAAACGGGCGCAAGACAATCCAGAACGGAGAAATCCTTCACTGCGCTATTTAGGTGTTGAATACACAACTTAGATTGCGTTCCCCGATAAGTCTATTGAATTATCCCAAATTTGTAGCCTCCACTCACCCATGATAAATCACCTTGATGGCTCAAGAACTTCGACATCAAGGCACACATGCATCCCGCAAAGTGAATGATTACAGCACCTCTCATCTATCTGCGGAGATATGTTACGACTTGTATTTTGATCTATATTTGATAGACTTTGATGGATTTTAATAATCTTCTGTAAATTTAGAATACAAAAATTATTTTGACGCGTTATGTTTGATAGATGTCATTGCATTTTAATTATATTCGAAATTTTATTAAGACTTTATAAACGAGAATTAACATGGTACGATGAAATCTAAATAGAGACCACATAAATGTTTTTAAAATGCGTACAATTCAGTATTTCTTCAATTACCTTTTGATTTCCGTAGTTTCCGGTGCATTTGATACTTTACAAGTAAAACCATCAAACATCGTATAGAAATATATAATAAACTTACGTCGCAACACAAGACGTAACATCAAATCAAATAACATTAACATGAAGTAACATACTTATAGGTCCCTTTTTTATGAGACAAAATCATCTAAAGCAATTTCAAATCATGACTTTAATTGTGGCATTCCCATTGTAGCAGTAGCATTGTTGATAAAAATACAAAAAAAATTAAAATCAAAGTTAAATTAGTGAAACGTTTTTCAAATTTTCCTTTAACATATCCAAACATATATTATTTTCTTATTCAAATTTTATTAATTTTATTATCGTGTGGTAAAGAATTGCAAACAGAGGTCGGTCCTGTGGTCCTCCAAGGGTACAACTCTTCCTACCGACGAATTTCACATGGATATGGGTCCGCCCATGTTCGGTTTTTGTCGTCCTCATCCATTTTCCTTTTGTTTGTTTTTTTTTTTTTTTTTTTTTTTTTTTTTTTTTTTTTCTGAAAAAAACTAATATTAGATGTCAACCTTGTTTATTTTCCAACACGAGATATAACTTCATATAATAATTACATTTCTTTGAATATAAGCTGAAAATTTTATTATCTGCAATCTATAGAGGTAGCAAAAATGTAACGTCCCCAGACCCCGGGCCTGGTAGCGCTAAATGAGTCATAAATGTCCGGTCAACTGCTTAGACCGCCGTCCTCGCTTGGTCTACCCGAGTTACAAGCACTTTATGTCTCACACTTATGGGGATGATCATTCTACTATTTTTCCTATGTGGGACATTACATTCTCCCCCCTCCCCTTATAAGGGACTGGCGTCCTCGTCAGGACGGCCAAGACTGTTCCCGGATCGTCCCTACCAGATGTAACTAGAGGCCATCCTTACACCGTCTTCTTGTACGTTGCAGCGCATAGTTCCGTCTGATAGTCGGCTCTGCATAAAATTACATGAGAGGGTGAAGAACTTGTTGGAGAATTTTGAATTAAAAATTAATAATAGAGGGAAAATTCGAATGGACATGTGACAAAGAGTTGCATCGGTTCGGTGAAAGGTTGCAATCACAAAAGTGTTGCACCTGTTCGGTCGAATCATTTTTATAAGGATGCAACCGGTAGTGAATAGTCTTCATTCTCCTATAAAATCCTAGCATACAAATGAAAATGAGGCAGAAAGTTTTTCATAAGAGATTCATTCTTTTAAAAATGCCGGCTTCTTATGTTATTAATGACATCCAAAAATAATACTTGCATAAATTAGAGTCAATAAGAGATCTATTGAACATGATCGCTTCACCGTCTTCTTCATATTGAAGTGCAACAATTCGAAGAATGTATAAGTGTTGTATCTTGGGAGACGATTGTCATTACCGTGTGCACATAATCGGGGCAAAAACGTCTTAAGGACAGAGTTTTACACTCGCCCCAGTCAATAAGTTTTATGTCCTGTTTTTTTTTTTGAATTACGTGTTAAACAGCATGCTCAATTGTTAATTTTCCAACAGAACTTATTCCACATCGTTGAAGACCCTCTCTAGCTAAATAATGAGTACGAATGTTTTCAGTCTTTTGACAAAAGAGAAAGACACTGTAAAAAAAAAGATAAGAGCCGACGACAATCTTCTATAATACATCCAATGGGCGAAAGATCTTTCTCAGATGACTGGAGACGTTGGATAGTTATGAGAGAGTTTCATTCAAATACCACTCTAAGGAACTCATGTAATAGCAAATAATATCGCATGGTAGATGGCCAAAGCCCCCCGCTGCTATATAAAAACTTCCCTCTAGCCTTTTTGATAAGCTATTAAGAATTTCTCCGTTATGGTTGAATAATTATAGTATTTAACGCCATATTCTAAGCATTATTAGTGGTAGAACATTATTCATATACGAATATATATATATATATATATATATATATATATATATATATATATATATATATATATATATATATATATATATATATATAAAATCAATTTATGTTCCTGGTTAATAGCTTCTTAGCCTATCGACATATAACAAGTTCCCCGCTCTGTCAAATCTGCTACGAGCAAGACGAGACCCCGCTGCTTGCTATGCACGATTGTAACTGGCCTCGGGGCATTTGGAAGCAAGTCATTGAACCTTCTAAGTGGGAAGCTTTCTTTGCCATTTCTGACACACAAGATTGGGTGTCAAATAATATAACACCTTCGGCGAGAGTCTCATCGTTGGTCAACCAGTTGCCTTATCTTTTTCGCGAGATTGTGTATGGACTTTGGTTTTGGCGGAACAAGCTGCTTCATTCCCCCGACATTGTCTACCCACCTACTCAAGTTTTTATTTCCAATGCAGTCAAACGCTCTAGAAATTTAAGGCTAGCCTGGGTCATAGACATAGAGTAGATTTATTTCTTCGTTGTACCATTTGTGGATTTAGCTCCTGATTTAATAAAAGTTCTTATTTTCAAAAAAAAAATCAATTTATGTTGAAGCGTTTAAGTTGTTAATTATCTTGCTTCCTATCAACTTATGCTTTTCAGATAAATAATAATTCTGAATGGTATCAGAGCGGTATGTCATGAGATCAATCATTGTTGTCAACATTGTCTTCCCATTTATATTGCGCAAGTGTTGCCCTTGTGTGCCCTTTATATGCCGTTGTGTGTCATATTGCCCCAAGCTTGTTATATGCCTACTTGATGTAGCGTTTGAAAAGTTTAAGATGTTAATCATCTACCTGAGACTGTGAGTTTCAATGTCTACAAGACCATTAAGCACTTGTGTGACGTTTGGGGAACGCGCGAGGAAGTAGCTAGGGTGGAGGTGGTTGAGGTAAACCCTGTGAATCGTGAGATACCCAAGACGGATGTGAGTAGTGAGAGTGTTCTGATAATGGAGGGAAAGTCAACTGTCAAATTTGGGGGATACGAGTCTTGCCGGAGACTATAAACTCGGTAACCTATCCAGTTCCTTTTTGAAATTCAATGAGTCGAGCCAACGAGAATAAACAAAGGCGCTTCTGGGAGGCAACCCACCTTTTTTTTCCTTAAGTTTTTAGGACTTTTCGGGAGTGTGATGTGAAACTTCGACCACGCTCTTTAACTCTCGTTTCATGTTTTGTGATGACCAGTAATTTGTAATGTTATATACATCTCCATGCTTGTGTTTACCTACGTTTGAGGTTTCGCCTTTTCGTCGTAGTGGATTCTTGGTTTTCTTTGTTGTGATTGCACATGTATCCTGGGAGATACATTTGCGGTTGTCACTTTGCATGGTTGCGCCCTATTGCCAGTTCAGCTAAGTCTTTCTTTTACTTTATCACTCACACACCGATGACGGTGTTCTGATTTAAGTGGAGGGGTGGTAGATTTAGCTTCACTTTACAACCATGTTGGTTTAATTTATCATCGAATAAGTCATATGCTTAATGTTTGGTCTATATTGAGTAAGATTAAGCCATTTTTAAAAAAATTCACGGTCTCGATGTTGCGTATTATATGTTGAGTCATTATATTTATTGGTTAAATACTAGTTAAGAGTTGAATGCATGCGAGTCAAACCTATATCTTGTTGTGAGAATGGAATTTTAATACACTTAATAGCTTTACTTTCATAAATTGTGGTTGATTAGTGAATGATTATGGAGGACATGGACATTAATCTGTTACCTAGAACTTATACCATTAACTTTGAGGCGAAATAGAAAGATCAATCTAAGTAGATTATGGGATGGCAGTCCTCACATTTCTTTGACCCGACCAGAGCCAAATAGCCAACTATGTACATAATTTTCACAGTAACCCCTCTAAGCCTTTGTAGGGTGGTTAGATCCCCACACGAACTTAGCCATTCGTGAATTAGCCTATAATTACCAACCCTGAGCTTATTTGTGGTCTACATTTCCTTGGCATCCGATGAGTTGGGCTTAATCTTATTTTGACACACTTGTTAGCATAAGTATGGGGTGGTGGAGATGTGTATCCAAGGAATGGTGTTGGTGTATCGTTTGCATTACAGATGAGAGGGATTGACGAGGTGTTGGTGTTTGGTTTATAAAAAAAAAAGTGAATAAAGTTGAGTCAAAGAATGTTGGGGAAGGCTTATGTATTGATTTTTCCACTAGTGATGTTGGTGAGGGATGTGTTTCTTCTGTTCTAGTACGAAGAATGAGATGATGTCGTATCTTGCAGTGGTTTGTTCCTGGTTGACGAGCTTTGGTATGGACTAGACCTGCACGTGACGTATGTGTCCTACTTGAGGAAAGATGTGAAGAAATAAAAAGGTGAAACAAATTGTAGCTTGGAGATTGTTTGATTATGCCAACTTCTCGGGCAAGCATCCTTATAAGGAGTTTTGTTAATTGGAGGAAAAGAGCCGATGGTTAAATTCTTTGGTTAAACTCACTCGTATTTTCTTGTTGATTTTCCTTTTATCCCTTCGATCAACCCCGTCCCTGGCCTAACGTTACAACCTTTCAAGTCATGCCTGACCTTAGTTAGCCTTGAATTGATCTCAATTAGTGGTGTAACAACATTAACCATGCATTTATAATCTGAGCCGGTTGACCGTGATAAATGATTGAGAAGCTATGCACACACACATTTTATTTTCATGGTGATATACGCTTTGATCCGTATGCCTTTGCTTGTTGACTAGTTTTTACCCTTTGAATATATGGATTTCCTATATGATCGCAACGTTGACCTCATGATTTATTTTTGAATCGCTTTATTTGCTCGAGGCAAGCACACGCTAAGTGGAGAGTAGTTGATGATGGTCAACTTAGCTATCATTTTATACGTGATTCACCCCTTATTATGACTTATTTGATGTGGTTTTGGGTAGTTTTGGGTTTTTATAGACACTTTTCATCACGGTTCGAATCATGAGACGAAAGACATTTACGTCTGAAAATCTCTTTACTTTTGGGTGAGTTGTATGCGTTTTATTGGCATTTGTCACGTTTGAGTATATGGTTTATGTTTGTTATATGTACGGCGTGATAGAGGGTTTGACATGGAGTGCAACGTGATGAAAATCGACCAAAAATGAGTTGGGAGTGAAAATGACGCGAGATTAAAGTTCGAAACAAAAGTTATTTATTTATTATCTTTTACAAAAACGAAAAAAGAAGAAGAAAAGAACATGAAATCAAGTGGCAGGAGCAGAAGCACAGGCGTATGCCTGTTATGGAAGAGAGCCCACACCCATTAAATTGACATTTAAAAAGGTCGAGCTCATAGCAAGAAGGACGTGTTAGGTGTGATGCCCGAAAGACAATTTTTGTAATTGTTTTATTTAATAAATGAATTGACGTTATTATTCATATTTGTTATTCTCATAATCACCGATGTGACAATAGTATTTACACTACAGAAAACCCTAAGTATATCGTTTATGTAATCACTTGACTCAGTGTATGGTATATACACGGGAGGATTGAGTTAGTGAAGATGTACTTAAAATACAATTAGCCCGTAGTGAAGTTAATCGAGAGTATCGGGTCTCTCCTTTAACGTGCTATTAATGCGCCCAGAACACAATAGGTGTGATAGTCCTATCCGGACTTTCGGTTAAGAGAACCTAATGGGGCATTTATATATGATAGATATATCATATAGGGGTACGGACCGATTTGATTAGAGTTCACGATATAATTCCGTAATCGAGAAGTCTTATCGAATCAATGGATGATCATATTTATGGATATATCTTAATCCCGAGGTGATCACGATCAACCGCTTGAATCGGTATGAAGTTTGACTTGACGGTTAAGGATTACACCGAGTCCGTGGTCCGAATTACCCCATCTTGGCATTGTCTTGGATTGAGTGAGTAGTCCGTGTTATCACGGATACGGAATCCATTCCTTCCATTTATGGAAGTAGACGAGCGAGCTTCCTTATTTGTTAATCCTAGAAACCGATCGATCGCGCGAGTTCATATCACACCGATTGATCACCGGTGAGTTGTATGAATTAATTGATCACTAGGGGGTTAATGGTAAATAAGGATAAGAGGTTCTAAAAAGGGTTAACGGTAACTTCCCGATTTAGAATGAACGATCTATGGAGGATTAATCCATATGTAATGATTATATCAATGGACGCTTATTATTATTCTCGTGAGGAGATAAATATAATCTCATAATCGGAGGAGTGCGATCACGGGATTATGGTGGCATATTCCCGTGATTGATTTATCGAATATAATTATTCTATAATTATTTATTTGATTTATCGGAGCCGCCGATTATTAGTCCATGGTCCCCGACGTGCCTCCTATATAAGCATAGCTATTCTCGGACGTCGAATCCTAATAATATTAATTTAGTTCTTATTGGACTTTATTAAAACGATATGTGAATTAATTGTTTAGTGACTATTAAATTAGTTGGGCTAAATAATTAAATATGTGGAAAAGACATTTTCCATAATCTTGGCCCAATTATTGTGTTATAGTCGAAATTATTGTGACTAGGTCACAAGAGGTAAATTTCGACCCCAAGGCATGTTTAATGAACAAGAAATTAGTTTTCTTGTGATTAATAAGACATGTGCATAAAATATTTATTGGATAAATATTTATGGAAAGAAATAAAGATAAAGATTATTCTAAATTTGTTCTAGAATATTATGGGATTATCTTTTATTTAATAGGATTATCATAATTGATTTTGTATTAATTATAAAATCCTTGGGGCTTAAGTTTTACTCTCCTATATAAAGAGAGTTCTTCCAAGCCAAAGAACACAAGATTTTCGACTTCTCCTCTTAGAGAGAAGAAGTGATAAAATTTCGGCCAAGGGGTATAAGGGGAAAATCTTGGAGATTTTTCCGGGTAGCATATCGGGAGGGTTCGAGTCGAGAATTCCTTCCACCGGGAGTTGCTTGGATCACACGTACGGAAGATCGTGGTGCTCTTCACGCTTTCCTTCGTTCATCCTATTGCGGTTCTTCAACTTGGATTTTGAGATCCAAGAGGTATGTTCTACAACCCCCTTGTAGATATAGATCTAGTAATTTTATTACGTGTAGTTTATAGATCTAGATCCATAAATCGTTTCCGCTGCGGATGATATTACTAACAGTGGTATCGGAGCCATGGTGATCTATATTTATACGTATAAAATATTAGATCTAAGGAGTGGAATATGCATGTGAACCCCCTTGTAGATATAGATCTAGTAATTTTATTACGTGTAGTTTATAGATCTAGATCCATAAATCGTTTCCGCTGCGGATGATATTACTAACAGTGGTATCGGAGCCATGGTGATCTATATTTATACGTATAAAATATTAGATCTAAGGAGTGGAATATGCATGTGTAGATTGCATTATTTTCGTTTTAATTTTATTATTTTCGAAAATTTTATGATGAATGATTGTGATTGTCGTGGTTGAAGAGATGGATTGGGGTTGGTATTGTTTACATGTAGATCTATTTTGTAGCTTTTTTTGATTAGTATCACTCGAAAGATGTGACTTGTAATTTTTTTTTATGCAACTCGGAAATTTTAAAGATGGATTCTTTGTAATTTTAATTTTGATCCGGGTTCAAGACGACGAAGATCATGGTGTTTGAAGATCATCAAGAAGGTAAAAACGGGAGGAGGCCGAATTGTTTAATTATTTTTTTTTTTTCCGTCGGCAAAATTTTTATTGGCGGCAGCAATTTTTTTTTTTCCCTTGTAACCTAATGTATTAGAACAGCCGCAAGGTTTGACCAAAAAAAAAAAAAAAAAAAAAAAAAAATTCTTTTTTAACTTTGCTGCGTGACATGCCTCATTAAAAAAAAAAATAATAAAAAAAATAAAAAAAAAAAATTATATAAAACAATTTGATAATATGGATATATTTTATAACATATTGGTATATTACGGCCTCCTCCCTCGTCGTTCGTGGTTAGTGTAGAGATCGAAGCTTTGAAGCCTCCGGAAGTTTTCAAGATCAAGATCGAAGATCGAGATTTGAAGACTTAGATTAATTTTTTTTACTTTTCCTTAGAAAATAGGTTAGTCGGGGGTAACGATCCATCTCGCGTTTAAATTTTCCGCACTTTATTTTTTATGTGTTTGATCATAAAATAGATATAAAATCGGAATTGCTACGATACGCATCATATCATAAATCCACCCATGCATATATGTAGAATTTTAATTTTGGTAATTAAAATAGGCATGTATACAAACTCGTGTAATTAGTTGTAATTTAATTAATACGTGGTAATTAATTAATTTAGTAACTAATTAAAGATCCGAGGACGGGTTATGAAATCGTTAAGCCTTTCGGTGTGTGTTCTCGGTGAACCGCCTTAAAGCACAAACGAGATCACGTTTTCAATTCGTAGTGTCTACGAGATTGAATGATGGTAAAAGAACAATAAATCTTGGATAAAAACGGTTCGCCTATAGGTTGGGTGGTCAACTGAGCTTCGCTCGAACGACTTAACCCTCCTAGTGTGATGTATGCACGGGGGTCCGGCAAGACTAAGCTACACCGGAGAGCGGAGGGGTGATTCCTTCTTATCTCAATGAGGCTATCTTGACCCGATTTCGTCCGACTGTCACATATGTTCCAACGAATAGGACGGGTAGGCTTGCCTACGTTACCGACACCATTCGGAATCCTTGATTTGATGTACTTTTATGTTAACATCAAAAAGACGTGGTTAGTTAACCCACCACCACTTCCAAATTATTGAGTGGGAGCGGGGGAGGAGACAGCCAACCCCATGGCCTCTACTATAGATACAAGTAAGTGAGAGAAGGGTGACGCCTCGAGGCGCTTTGATTTCGTCCCCCTAAGGATGGTGTTCGCCCCTATCAACATTCATGGCTTGGTCTCCGAAAGGATAGGATTTCCGGGTACTCGTTGGGTCACTGACCTATCCTAAGACGGCATACTCGGGGCGTACCTAAGAGATCCGATATAGTAGGTCACACTCATCATGGGTATTTTTTGATAATATCTAGGCTAAAAAAGGAAGGTAGTCAATGAATAAAGGGATGTTCGATTCTCGTGGGATGTTCGATTCTCACAAGTCATTCATTGATGAGATTGTCTCGATTTAACCGTCATCTCTTTGACCTACCCTAAGGCGGCACTGAGATGCGAGGTTAAAACCTTGGAATGGTAGAGTAGACTTAATTTTTAGTTTACAATTCCTAAAATTAATATAGTAGTGTTAAACTTGAATTAATTTATGTCATTTTATTTACGATTATCCCTTACTAAATTGCTTAAAAATTTATAATTGACTAGTATTGATTTCGTTAAAAAGTGGAAAGTAACTAGGACGTTGAACTAGTTAATCAATAATGCAATTATTTTTCGAAAGAGATATTTTCTCTTAAGCCTTTTAAAAATCAGAGTGACATATAGGTATGTCACTAGTGTCACTCGTGTCAAACGGGAGACAAACTTAGGTGATTTCGGACTTTAAAATTCTTCTAGTGAATTTTGAGTGTGTAGTGATTACACAAGTAATTTTCTAATTGAAAAATCGGAAAATCATGAAGTGTTACTAGTTGGACGATATTTGGAATCGATGAACTAGTGGGAGCTTTATGATTTGTTGTTTTTCTGGAACATTAAAAAAGTGTAACTGACTACACACGTAACCGTTCTAATTGAAAAACCGGAAAGTCATGAAATGTCGCTAGTTGGACGATATTTGGAATCGATGAACTAGTGGGAGTTCTATGATTTGTTGTTTTTCTGGAAATATTGGAACTATGAGATTTTTTTCTAAATTGAAAAAATCGGAAAATCATAAATAAAGCATTGCTCGTTAGACGATATTTGGAACCGATAAACTAGTGGGAGCTTTAATATGATTTGTTGTTTTTTCTGGTATATTAGAAAATCCGAGAAGTCCCGACGAGTAACACTCGAAATAGACATCCCACGGTTCAAGAGTAGTGTCTACTCAAACGAACCGCTGGTTCAAGACTCGTTTCCATTCACGGAAAGTCAAGAATGGGAGAATCTCGTCTAAAAGTGTTAGTCATCTAAACTGAGAAAACTTTAAGGCTGAACCGAAAAATTAATTAACTGAAAATCATAGGATAAGGACAGTGATTTTGGATCACCAACCTATGAATCCTTGGAGATTTTCTCGAGCTAAGTTCTTTGGAAGAACAAGGTAGCAGTGCATTTAACGATTAAAAGAGTAAACAACGGGCAGTTAATTTTAGCTAGAATAGTGGGAGTGATATAAGGAAATGAATCTCGGATTCAATCCTTGGATATCGCGGAAAATTTATTTTCTGTTTAAGATTTGTTGGAACGAATGGATTTACCTTCTATCCGATAATTTGTTTGTCGTATAGAAAGTGAATATACTATTTGTAGTACGAATCCAAGACTCGGACTTTTGTTTGATAAAGTCAAAACCACTTAGAATTGCTGAAATATGTATACAAAACACATCTTAAGAACTATTAAGAGCAATTGGTTTCTATATTTAGATAAACGCTTCTTCATATTCCATAATTAGTGCATAGTCCCTAAAAGACAAGACCCGAAGACCGGCTCGGGTGATTCCTTTCTCCCGGTCCGGTTATATTGTCTCAAAGGTTCAATGACTAAGTTTCCTTTCAATCGGGAAAGGATAATGGTTATAAAGAAGTAACATAGCTTGTTTATGACGACCTTCGGGGTCCGATGAAAGATACAAGCTAGTAGGAGCTTCCGAGTAGTGACTTCTTGTCCGATAACTATTCGAACACTCCGGTCGCCTTATCCAAAATATTTTTGAGGTTTCTCTCGTTTTCAACGAGATAGAGTATTCTATACTCGGAATAGGCCATTCATAGTCCTCGAGACCGATGCTCACCGCCTCATTGTGACATGTTCTCACTAAGTGAGAAACCGTTAAATTGCCTTATATAGTTTTTTAGATGTGCTACAATACACTGCATAACTCAATAAAGATATTAGAAGTGAAATAACGGTTTACATTGAAGTGTAGAACCGAGAAGTCTACCTAGAATATGCTTTGGAATTTACGGATAAGGTGTGGATTCGGTTCACACCACTTCCATAAATATAAGCATTTAGCACACGGTGCTTGAAGGTAGGTCTGGAAATTTCGCGAACACGTTCGGTCAGTGACCAATCGTTATATATCTTGTAACTATTAAAAAAAAAGGTTTGTTATAAGATTCTTGAAATCGGGAAGGGATAGTTATACTGTTGCAGCCTTTCTGATAGAGTCCATAAACAGCAAAACCTTGAACCTTGAAGTACGTTTACTCAAGTTAGTTACTAACTGATTAAAATCAGACCACATCCAACATCGGTTGTTGGTGATAACACTAAACACTACTAAACTAAATCAGAATTTTGATCCACCCAGAATGTAGTGGGAGTATGGTTTATCCATTACCCATTACAGGTTCTGCGGACTTTGTAGTCTGAGGATCGATTGACCTATGGCTCTTTTGTGAGCAAGATAGATTCGATAATATAGGTTGGTTTAATAGCCATAACCCCGTGAATGGAGTTTGGTACTCCGCTTCTGTTCATACTCTTGTAGAACCACCCGAGCGTCTCAGCCCAAAGTGGGAGTAATTGGATCTACATGGAAAAAAGTGGAATGAATAGGAAAGTTTATCTTTCGAGCAAAGCTTGAGTGGTCTAGGGGTAATTCCCTAAGAAGTAGAGAGTTAATCAGACCTTGAACTCTCTTACCACTTAGTATTGCATGATTTCGTTCACAAGCAGAAAATAGGGGTGATTCCCTGAGACTTTCATGCCGAACAAACGGAATCTGGATTCATTCGGAACAGAAGGGTTTCGCTTAAGAACCCATGACAGGATGACTGTCAAGGCTTATGTCCTTTGTGGATAAAAAGCAAACCTCTCGGTCATTGAAAGTCATATATTTCTACAATATGTGGATTTGACCAGAATATTGATAAGTCTTTTGTAGATCGGATATCAATTTTAGTACAAAGAGTGAATATATACATATATTAGTGTTTGTGAAGGATAACACCGCACCGAGTTGGAATCAACATGGGTGTGTTATCCGAAGTCGAATCGACAATGCCACAATTCTCTCGCAACGAGATTTGGACAACATTCTTAAGAGTTTGACTCGGTCGAATTCATTAGAATCGATCACCGGTTTCCCATCCATCTTATTGGTTAAGATGATGCATCCGTGTATGCAACATTCAACGAGGAAGTTCTACCCTATGCCTCGGAATGACTCTCTAAATCTTCGGATCGGAGAAATGGGATAGATTCTCTTTCTAGTAAGAGATGGTCGGGTTATTGAACGTCAACTTTGATCGAATCTTAGATTCGGCGGTTAACAAAGCAAGTTTAGTATGTCCTTTAGTATCTTGAGAGAACGAGGAACAATATGCGGACATATTCATGTGTGAACCTGGATATGTGTGATACACCGATTTTGACTTTAAGTCGATTGAGGATGATCGTTAAGTCGATCTCGGGCTCGTGTTTACTCGCACCACATGATTTGATGGACCGGTAACGTTTCGATTCTACGGATCGTCTCGAGCCGACAATCCGACTAATCATTAAGACCCATGACATTTAGATGTAGGTACTCCCCGAGTCACTGACCTATCCTACGACGGCATACTCGGAGTGTATTTTGGAATCGAAATGGTTATGACATGCTTAGTGGGTACTAGAATACGGGATGAGTCTCCATTGCTTTAGAGCAAGTGGGAGATGTAGTTTGTTGTATTTTAAATAATAGGGTGTGCTCTAAAACAATTAATCACATGCTTTCGTGCAAGTGGGAGATTGTTAGGTGTGATGCCCGAAAGACAATTTTTGTAATTGTTTTATTTAATAAATGAATTGACGTTATTATTCATATTTGTTATTCTCATAATCACCGATGTGACAATAGTATTTACACTACGTAAAACCCTAAGTATATCGTTTATGTAATCACTTGACTCGTGTATGGTATATACACGGGAGGATTGAGTTAGTGAAGATGTACTTAAAATACAATTAGCCCGTAGTGAAGTTAATCGAGAGTATCGGGTCTCTCCTTTAACGTGCTATTAATGCGCCCCGAACACAATAGGTGTGATAGTCCTATCCGGACTTTCGGTTAAGAGAACCTAATGGGGCATTTATATATGATAGATATATCATATAGGGCCGGACCGATTTGATTAGAGTTCACGATATAATTCCGTAATCGAGAAGTCTTATCGAATCAATGGATGATCATATTTATGGATATATCTTAATCCCGAGGTGATCACGCGCAACCGCTTGAATCGGTATGAAGTTTGACTTGACGGTTAAGGATTACACCGAGTCCGTGGTCCGAATTACCCCATCTTGGCATTGTACTTGGATTGAGTGAGTAGTCCGTGTTATCACGGATACGGAATCCATTCCTTCCATTTATGGAAGTAGACAGCGAGCCCTTATTTGTTAATCCTAGAAACCGATCGATCGCGCGAGTTCATATCACACCGATTGATCACCAAAGTGAGTTGTATGAATTAATTGATCACTAGGGGGTTAATGATAAATAAGGATAAGAGGTTCTAAAAAGGGTTAACGGTAACTTCCCGATTTAGAATGAACGATCATGGAGGATTAATCCATATGTAATGATTATATCAATGGACGCTTATTATTATTCTCGTGAGGAGATAAATATAATCTCATAATCGGAGGAGTGCGATCACGGGATTATGGTGGCATATTCCCGTGATTGATTTATCGAATATAATTATTCTATAATTATTTATTTGATTTATCGGAGCCGCTGATTATTAGTCCATGGTCCCCGACGTGCCTCCTATATAGCATAGCTATTCTCGGACGTCGAATCCTAATAATATTAATTTAGTTCTTATTGGACTTTATTAAAACGATATGTGAATTAATTGTTTAGTGGACTATTAAATTAGTTGGGCTAAATAATTAAATATGTGGAAAAGACATTTTCCATAATCTTGGCCCAATTATTGTGTTATAGTCGAAATTATTGTGACTAGGTCACAAGAGGTAAATTTCGACCCCAAGGCATGTTTAATGAACAAGAAATTAGTTTTCTTGTGATTAATAAGACATGTGCATAAAATATTTATTGGATAAATATTTATGGAAAGAAATAAAGATAAAGATTATTCTAAATTTGTTCTAGAATATTATGGGATTATCTTTTATTTAATAGGATTATCATAATTGATTTTGTATTAGTTATAAAATCCTTGGGGCTTAAGTTTTACTCTCCTATATAAAGAGAGTTCTCCCAAGCCAAAGAACACAAGATTTTCGACTTCTCCTCTTAGAGAGAAGAAGTGATAAAATTTCGGCCAAGGGGTATAAGGGGAAAATCTTGGAGATTTTTCCGGGTAGCATATCGGGAGGGTTCGAGTCGAGAATTCCTTCCACCGGGAGTTGCTTGGATCACACGTACGGAAGATCGTGGTGCTCTTCACGCTTTCCTTCGTTCATCCTATTGCGGTTCTTCAACTTGGATTTTGAGATCCAAGAGGTATGTTCTACAACCCCCTTGTAGATATAGATCTAGTAATTTTATTACGTGTAGTTTTTAGATCTAGATCCATAAATCGTTTCCGCTGCGGATGATATTACTAACAGGACGGGCCTGGTGCTTGGGGCGCAGGCCTGGGGCCCGGCTTTTGACGCGAATTTCCCGTTTTTGGACCCATTCTAGAGAGCCCGGATCCTCTGCCATAGGGTTTACACACAGCAGGCTGCTATGTGTATTGGGGGAGGGTAGAATCCATCATTCAAGCCAAAACTTTAAAAAAAAAAATTAAAGACAGGGGGGATTGATCACAGCACTGTTGTATTACTGCAGAGGATCCAGATTCCCATTTTATGTTGGTTTTTGACCTATAAAAAGTCATCTAGGTCAAATTTTAACGCACATAACTCATATTTTAATTTAGTTCTTCCTCCACACCAATTTTAGCATAGATCTACTTTTATTTCTCCCAACTTTTTCCTTAGAACTATATATAGCACTTTATTTATTTTATTTTGCGATTTCAACACAACGAAGTGATGATTCGTGTGGTAGATTGCTTCAACTTTATGATTGGTATTTTTTTTAATCTTTTTTTCATGCCTTTTCCGGTTTATTCATGAATTATTGTGTTCTTCTTTCTATTATGCATAACTAATTTTATAATAGCTAAATTATGTGATAGAATTACGAAATAAATGCTAGAATGATAATCTAGGGATGAGTAGTGTTTAAAAATCATAACTTTTGAATGTTGGTGTTCTAAAACTTGAACTTAATGCTTTTGGTGGAGTAGCTAACCCTTAATTGTATTTACACATGAAATTTATAAATGTATTTTGCAAGGGAGTGTGCGAACTAGGATTTTAGAATCGCTATTTACGAACTAGTCGAGTGTTCGAGCCTCTTCATTGGTAAGGTTATTTCTTTTTAAGCCGTGAATTCAGTGGTTACGGAGTGTCTCATTGATTTTAATCATATTATGTCAATAAATCCCGGATAGTGGACCGTTGAACCGAATATAGGGGTAACTAGGTTGTGGTAGTAGCGCCTAGATACCATTTTAGGAGATTGCACCCACAAACAATATTATTAGTTTACAATTGGTCGGTTTAAGCTCATCCATAGTGATTCATAAAAGTGTTAAGAGTAGTATTCTTGATCATAGTTTAGCTATTTCGTTTATCATATCATTCACATTTGTCATTTTTATTTCTTTAGCTATAATAAACTTCACCCCGATTGTTGATCTAAACTAAATGCGAAAATGGTTGTGATACTCATTCAATTCCTCACGGGATACGTTTTTGCTCACCATTGTAGTATAACTGACTGTCTGACCAGATACCTTACTGGTAAAAGTTGGTTTACTAGAATTTGACAATTTTAGTGACTTTTAAGGGTTTAAAATTTAAATACACAAAATACACCTTAATCATTAGTTATAAATTTTATTACAATTGCTCTCAGCGGAGTTCACTATGCATATGGTTTTTATGAAACGGGGTGACTGCAAATGTGATGAATTTAGAGCTAAAGAAGAAGAAGATAGATGAACAATTCGAATGACAAAAAGGCGGGAAAACTGGAATTAAGAATTGAACATTGAAAGTGAATTAATTCTTCAAACTGATCATTACAATATGAGATTCACAGCTTAAATATAGTGTGTGAGGCTGTGATCAAGTTGTGGAGCGGTTACAACAACTCTAACAGAATAATTAACTTCCTAACTAACCTTCGGTTGAGGTGTTTGATGAAATGCCTCAACTAGATTTCCTTCCCAAGTTGATGCTGCTGTGCTGCTGAATGTGAAGTTCAGTTTGCTATTTTTCATCAGCTTCAACACCCTCTCTCAAACTGAAATCTGTGGTTGATAGATGTTGACCAAAGGGTATGAACTTAATAATGTCTGAAACATGTTCTTATCTAAGGGTTTAGTAAACAGGTCAACCAGCTGCATTTCTTATGTAATAGGTAGTGCTTTTAGGAGTCCTTGTTGGTATTTGTCCCTTATTACATGACAATCTATCTCTATATGCTTAGTTCTTTCATGAAACACAGGATTTTAAATTATGTATAATGCACTTTTGCTGTCACAGAATAATGGTATCGGTTTGTTCTGTTTGATGTTAAATTCTCCAAGTAGGTAAGTAAGCCATTGTAGTTCACAAAAAGCCATGCCATAGCCCTATATTCTGATTCTGAGGAACTTCTTGAGGTTGTTGTCTGCTTTTTGGTTCTCCAGCTAATGAGTGAATCCCCTAGAAATACTGAAAAGTCTGTGACTAATCTTCTGGTGTCATTGCATCCACCCCAATCTGCATCTACATATCCTTTCAATTCTAGGTTATCTCTTGCTGAAAAGAAGATGCCTTGTCCTGGTGACTTCTTCAAGTATTTGAGTAGCCTGTGTGCTGCTTGAAGTTGCAATTCTGTTGGTTTATCAAGGAATTGACTCGGTTGTTGAGTGGCAAAGGTTATATCTGGCCTGGTCAATCCAAGATATAACAGCTTTCCAACCAAACTTCTATAGTAGTTGTTTGATGCTAGTGGTGTGGAGTCTTTGATGTGTAGTTTGACAGAAGTATCCATAGGAGTGTTGCTAGGTTTACATTCAGAAGTATCCATAGGAGTAGTTGTTTGTATCAATATTTTCTTTGAGAAAGAATAATTCCTTTCTTTGATCTTGCAACTTCCAGGCCTAGAAAGTATTTGAGATTTCCTAGGTCTTTGATTCCAAATCTGGCATTCGGGTAGTCTTTCAGGCCTTTGATTTCATTCATATCAGGACTGGTAATGAGCACATTATCTACATACACCAAGACTGCAACAAAAGAGCTGTCTGATCCTTTAATAAACAGACTATAATCTTGTTTGGACTGCCTGAACCCTCTCTCAAGCAAGGCTTGGGATAATTTGATGTTCCATTGCCTGCTTGCTTGTTTTAAACCATATAGAGATTTTCTAAGTCTGCATACCATTCCTGATGTTGTGTTAAAGCCCTGTGGAACTTGCATATACACCTCTTCAGTTAAATCTCCATGTAAAAATGCATTGTTGACATCCAATTGTTGTAGGTTCCAACCTTTAGCAGCTAATATTGCTAGCAGAGTTCTTACAGTTGTCAGTTTAGCAATAGGTGAAAAAGTGTCCAAATAATCCAAACCTAATTGTTGTGTATAACCTTTACCCACCAATCTTGCCTTGAATCTTTCTATTGTGCCATCTGAATTTCTTTTTATCTTGTAGACCCACTTACACCCTATGGGGTGCTTGTCTTTAGGTAGATGAACTATCTCCTATGTTTTTGTTTGTTGCAAAGCATCTATCTCATTTTGCATTGCTTTCCTCCACTCCTCATGCTTCACTGCCTTATTGTAAGATCTAGGTTCAGTCAAAATTTGAGAGTTAAGTATATAAGACTGATAAGGAAGAGATAAGTTCTGTGTAGTATCTACGTTACTAAGAGTGTGTGGTGATGTTTTGTTCTTAACATGATTGCACACATAATCTTTAAGATAAGAGGGTGCCCCTCTGTTTCTAGTTGAAGTCCTTGGTTGATGTACATGTTCTTGCATTTGTTCCACATATTCTATGTTGTCAATGAGATCAGTATTGATAGACTCAGAATCACCTGTAGGTGATGACGGTCGAATTATACCTAGTAAAGTCATCAACGTTATCCTTAAATTGAGCTTAATAATATATATTCTATATTAAATCACATGTTTATATTGTTTATTTAAGGTTATGTGATTTATAAGATATAATTTGGTATTTATCTATTTTTATTATTAAAATATGATTTACTGTGCGATAATTATTGATTTTATAGATTACGGAGAATCGGAGGATATCTACCAACAAAGGAAGTAAATCTCAAGATAAATCGGATTGCATAAATGATAAATATCAAAGTAGCACGAAGAGTGGAGTAAGGAACAAGAAAAGCCAGCGAGCCAATCAGAAGCCAGTCAGCTCGCTGGCAGCGAGCCCATGATTCGCTGGGAGCGAGTTCGCGAAATCTCGAGGATCGGCTGAGGGTTATCTCTACACGTCTTATGGTTCTCAAATCTATCTTTAGGTCGGCCTAAGCCTCTATATAAAGGAGCAGCCACAAATTTCATTACGACGACTCTAGAAACACAATACTACAGTACTTTTAGTTTATCAATATAGTTCTTCTTATTTTATATTATGTTTCTTCGTCACGGAGGCGATGGATTCATCGATTAGAGATCGCATTGAAGGATTGGAGGACCCTCCGTCTACGAGGGTAATGTCTATCCAAATATGTCGTTTTTATTCGTAGATCTATTTTATTTCGTTATGGAGTAGTCGTTTGTGTATTGATTTCGTGATGTAGTTAATTAACAAACCCATATTCATGTAGATCTAAGCGGTACAAAGGCGTTTTACGAGCAAATTCTAGAGTCACCGGTCTAGATCTACCACGGTCTATATGGTTAGATCTAGCCATCAAGATTCTAGTAATTTTCTGTGAACGACTTCGGCTACGTCGTGCTTTCTGTTTTTCATATAAACATGTAATAGATCTGGCCAATTTGTTGCATCGTTCTCGTAAATTAATATGATATATTGTGAAAATTGTCATGTTACTAGGACAGTAGTTAGCCGATCGTTTAGGAGGTGTGCCAACCCGTCCACGGTGGTTGCCTAGACGAGGTGACAATTTTAGATCGGCATCCCTAGTTTGGTATAACATGCTTGTTATATGATGTTCTATCCTATCCAAGGAAGGATTCGTAATTAAGCATAAAGATCTTCTATCCGTTCACGAATTAGATCCAGTTTAGGGGGTGACACCCGTAGCCAGAATATAATCAACCTTAATGTCTTTTCTGTCTCGGCTTAGATATACATATATGGGGGAGTAATTACTATTAGCGTAATCAATACCGTTTGTTAGAGTCTTTTTAACCCATAAAAATACGTGTTTAGTGTCTAGTGTCGTATTGTTAGTTTCTGTGTTTTCCATCGTGTCAACCTTTATCTCTACGTTATAGTTGGTCGTAGACCGCCCTTTAATATATTTTTAGTTTAGTAACGTTGTACTTGTTTAAGCCGAGTCTCTGTGGGATCGACCTCGACTCTATCTAGCTATACTAAGATTGAACCTAGTTCTCTTGCTAGTTGGTTATTTAGGTATCGAGTTATTTTTATAACTTGACCGTCATCAGTAGGTGCAGAACCTAGACCTGATTCTGATTATGTGTCATAATGTGTTTCATGTGTGTCTGACTGTATATTAGTATCAGTGTGCACATTATGATGTTGTTCGTGTGTACTATTAGACTCAGACCAAGGAACATACTGATCTACTGCAACAGGTAAGGGTAAATCAAAGATATCACCTGAATCTGCATGATTTTCCTTGAAAGGAAATATCATTTCATGAAAAATTACATCCCTGGCTACAAAGATCTGTCTGGCTATTTTGATTCTTCTTCTGCGCATTTTATTCTAGTTTCTTGTTTCTGGTTCGCGTTTTGTTGTAAACCATGGGCTGTGATTCCGGCAGATCTTTTCCTACATCCGGGTGAGAGCCCTGCCTTCTTGTTCAACCGATCTTAGATGAATTAAATTATCACAGTTGGAGGATTGCAGTTCTGAATGCACTATCTTCCAAGAACAAAATAGGCTTCATTGATGGTACGATTCCTCAACTAGCCCCTGTTGATCCACATTACAGATTATGGCATCAAAATAATAGTATGGTTAAGGCATGGCTTGGAAATTCTGTGTCAAAATCCATTGCACATAGTGTTATGTCCTACAAACTGGCCAAAGATATCTGGGATGATTTGGAAGAAAGGTATGGAGGAGATGATGCAGCTAGATTATCAGATTTGGTAGACGAAATCCAGAATCTGAAACAAGGTGATTCTTCAGTTTCTGAATATTTTGCTAGACTTAAAACCTTGTGGGATCAATTGTTATCCCTCACACCACCTCCTACGTGTGATTGTGGACATCAGTGGTATAGGGAACATAATGAAAGAAATTATGTGATTCGTTTCTTGCAAGGCCTGAATGATAATTTCGCAACTATGAAATCCCAAGTTTTGATGATTTCCCCTTTTCCATCTGTGAAAAATGTGTTTTATATGGCTCTCAAACAAGAAAACAACAAAATTATAGTTCAAGGGCTCATTCTTCTGGTATTATTGGGAATAGTCTTGTTAATAATGTTGATAAAAGTGCTATGGCCACACAGAATCAAGGGTATAATGTTGGTAATAGAAAGAATTAAAGTAATGGGAATAGCAAGCCTCAATGCACTCATTGTGGTATGGTTGGACACACTATAGATAGATGCTATAAAAGCATGGATTCCCACTGAATTTTAGGGGTAGATGTAGGTCATATGCAAACAATGTAACTGCAGATAATGATGCTTGGTTTGATCAAGATCACTCAAATCAGGCTCATGTGGATTTAAAGGCTCCTGTCACTCAAGAACAATACCAGTAGATTCTCAATATCTTGAAGGCAGGTTCTACATCACAAGAACAGAATGATGCTGGCTTTAATTCTGTCAATTCTGCAGTCTTGTCTACTAACTCTGGTAATGCAGATCCAGGTTTGTCTGAAAACCTTAATTATTTTGATTGGATCATTGATTCTGGAGCTAGTGACCATGTTGTTTATAATAAATCTTTGTTGTTAACAAGCAAACCTGTGGAAAACTTGTTTGTTTCATTGCCTACTGGTAAAAGTGCTAAAATTACACGTATAGGCAAAGTAAGAGTAAACAAGGATTTGATCTTAGATAATGTTCTTTGTGTGCCTGAATTTCATCATAATTTGATGTCTATCACTCAATTGATTAGAACTAGAGCCTATAATATCGAATTCTTCCTTAATGCTTGTGTCATACATGATATGATCACACTAAAGAAGATTGGTTCTGATTTGATAAGAGGATTGTACATTTTAAAGGCTAACAGATCATGCTATAGTTTTCCTGTTGATAATCATAATTTTGCTGGTGTTTCTGAATTGCTTTGGCATTATAGATTGGACCATGCTTCAGATCAGAGGCTAAAGGTCATTAAACAAGACCATGATCCTGTTAAGATTCCTGAAAATCATGTTGTGACATATGTCCTTTGGCAAAGCAAAGAAGACTTAGTTTCCCTATTAGTCATATTGTCTCTACAGAATTGTTTGCTCTTGTTCATATGGACATCTGGGGGCCATACAAGATTTCTAGTATTTATGGTCATAGATTTTTCCTTACTATAGTAGATGATTTTAGTAGGTTTTGTTGGATTTTTATGCTGAAAGCTAAAAGTGAAGTTAGACCTCTGATTCAACAATTTTATAATATGGTTTGTACTCAGTTTAATAAAGTTGTTAAAGTCTTGAGATTTGATAATGGTTTGGAATTTTCTTTACCTGAATTTTATGCTAGTAAAGGCATCTTGCATCAGACATCTGTAGTTAAAACTCCTTAGCAAAATGGTGTGGTTGAAAGGAAACATCAACACATCCTTAATGTTGCTAGGAGTCTTAAATTTCAGTCTGGTTTACCTAGGGTTTATTGGTCATATTTTGTGATTCATGCTGTTAATCTCATTAATATTCCATCACCATTATTGAAAGATAAAACACCATTTGAAGTTCTATATGGAAAAAGGCCTAACTTTGACTCTGTAAAGGTTTTTGGCTGTTTAACTTTTGCTGCTAATTTGCACCATGAGAATAATAAGTTTGCAGCAAGGGGCATTAAATCAGTATTTTTGGGGTGTGCTTTAAACATTAAAGGCTACTACTTGCTCTGATACCATGATGAATTTAGAGCTAAAGAAGAAGAAGATAGATGAACAATTCGAATGACAAAAAGGCGGGAAAACTGGAATTAAGAATTGAACATTGAAAGTGAATTAATTCTTCAAACTGATCATTACAATATGAGATTCACAGCTTAAATAGAGTGTGTGAGGCTGTGATCAAGTTGTGGAGCGGTTACAACAACTCTAACAGAATAATTAACTTCCTAACTAACTTTCGGTTGAGGTGTTTGATGAAATGCCTCAACTAGATTTCTTTCCGAAGTTGATGCTACTGTGCTGCTAAATGTGAAGTTCTTTTTGCTGTTTTTCATCAGCTTCAACATATGGGCAATATTTTTAATCATTATATTTCATCTAAAAATAAAAACAATTTTATTCATTATCACACCAAATCAGATCCATTTTATTTGACACCAAGGTAATTTAAACTGTTTTTCAACCAAAAATCATTCAGTGATATGTCCAAACTGAATTGGTTTACAAATTTATCTTGTTTAAGAAATATAATTACAAATGTTCTTAATACTTGGACCATCAAAATTCAAAAGGGTATCCTTCAAAAAAAAAAAAATCAAAAGGCTAATGAAAATATTCAGCTAGTTGGTATAAAGTTATAAAGAGTGGAGCAAAATATGGAATCAAACAAAGAGTAAAGGTTACACATCCAACGTGGATTAAGTCCTTTTCCTTCATACTTATGAACAGTGTTAATAATAATAATAATTAATTAATTAAGAGAAGACAATTAATTTGACCGATAACACGTACACCAACCTTTGTTTTAGTTAATAAAAATAATTGAAGTGACAAAAATATATAAAATAATGCGTGAAAAGTGCTTTGCATACTTCGCACAGCAAACAACTCTCTTTGTACTTTGGCAAAAATTTAGCTTATATATATGCTTCAGCATCTAATGCCATTCCCAACTTGTAATTAATTATTTTCTTTTAATAATGCAAAGCACCGACCAAATCATGAGATAATTGTATAATTATTAATATAATGTTAAAATGTAGTATATAAGTATAATATAGGATAAGTTAATAAAGGTCCATTACGGCTTTGTCATAAACAGTAATCCATACGTATCAATCGGAGAATACAATTATATTAGGACGGCTTTTAAATGCTTATGCTTACAATATTTGCACCAAAATTTCGAATACATATCCATATCACTAATCACTAATCACTATCTAAAGATCTTGGGGAATTTACTTTAGCATCTAAAATTTGAATGCCCCGTCGAAGTTTTTTTTTTTTTTTTTTTTTTTTTTGAAAGAGACTTTATGCTATAATGGTAGAAAATTGTAGTAAATGTATATTTTTTTCCTTTCTATTTCATCAAACATACCATTGAAATCACGTGAAATAAGTAGTGTAAATGCTTGTAATTTGAATTTTAGATATTCTAATCCTTATATCTATAAGAGTATAACGGGGTAAGATTCTAATATTTCAATCCATAAAAAACAAAGGTGTATTCTAACACATTCAACGATCTATATATGTATATGATGTATGACTGGTCTGATAGTTTTTTTTAGACAACTTCTTTTTTCTTTATCTTTTTATAAAAAGGAAAAAAAGACGGAGTTCATCAACTGTGTTAAGTAGTTCATCATAAGTTGAATATTGAGCTA
Organism: Gentiana straminea; assembly: GCA_036785695.1. Lineage (NCBI taxonomy): Eukaryota > Viridiplantae > Streptophyta > Magnoliopsida > Gentianales > Gentianaceae > Gentiana > Gentiana straminea. Next base: position 12,516,499 of record JAVUPR010000266.1, on the reverse strand, counting down.
TGGCAATGTGGTATTAGCACAATGACTAATTTATGTGTAACAAGACTATCACATTCAGAATATATAACACACAAGTTCCTCTTTATTGTGATAACAAAAAGCTCTTTACATTCTAGCTTTTTTAAGTGTATCAGGAGAGAACAAAACACAATGAAACTTATTGTCATTATATACGAGAACTATATTACTAGAAAATTCGTTTTAAAGTGAAAAAAATCTGTGTTTTTAAAACTTGGGCAAAATTGCTCATAAGATGGACAATATCGCCCATCCTTAAGAGCGTAACCGCTATATTGGAATACATGAGAGCGATTTATGGGCGGTTACGCCCATATATGGCTGATTTTGATCATTTTAAAACGGGAGATGACTCCGTTTTTTATTTTGAGTGTATTTTTTTGGTACTAATTTTATAAAAAGTAGTTCTTTTCGAATTTCCCCTATATTATTCGGTATGTCATTCGTTACCACAACTCAAATGAAATAAATTGCCCTGTAAAAACGTACGGTCATGGTCATGCACTTTTTATATGGTGTGAAGCATGCATTCTATTCTACAAATTGAAAAACAAATGTTTTTTTTAGGGGAAAAATAAATTGAAAAACAATTTTCGGTTATCTATTATTGTTGATTTGTCGGATTATTATTCGATGTAACATTTTTCTCATCGACGCCATTTGTCTTTTTGAAATTAAAATATTTGTTAATCTTTTATGTTCAGTGTCGTACAAGTAAGCTGTATCCACACACACACACACAATAAAAAAACACACTTAATAATCATTTCCAAAAAAGAAAAGAAAAACCCAATATTGATATTGTTCAAAGAAGGAATAAGCAGACTCAGTCAAGCTAAATAATTATGTAAAATGTAGGCTTTCCTGACTCAGTGGAACTGTAGCAATTAAAAGAATATATTATTAAAATTTGTTGGTTTCCCTAAAATTAAATATAAAAAACCACAATTTGTTGGTAATTAAATATATTATTTTCATGTGAAAACAAGAGTATTAGCTATGAAACTTTTAAAGACCTTTACCAGTGGAGAACACTAAGTGTAGCGTAACCTCAAACCAATTAGCTTGTCATTATGTGACTGTTAATTGTCTTTTTATATGTAATTATTAATTTATTAGTGCATAATATATATTTTACTGCTAAATTATTGCCCACATTCATCCAAATTTGATGACTGAGAATACCAATGATTTTTGAATAATTAAATAGTATTTACGTTAAAGTGGTGATACAAATACGTACATTAAATTTTTTTTTATTTATTTTAAAAAGTAGTTATTGAATGTGACAAATAATACCATATACGTTGGATCTCTTAATCAAGTCTTGGTCCAATGTGACGAATTCTAGTCCCAAACCCATATAAAAAGAGGGAACTCATCCTCAAAATTTAGGTTATGTGGGACAAGCCAAACCCATAGATTATAAAGTGGGGAAAGTCCATCTTTTAATATTGTGGGTGAAACAATAGCAAGTGTCCAATGTGGGACAAACCAAACTCATATAAGAGGAGTGTCTCATCCTCCAAACCAAGTTTATGAGGTGAGAGAAGTTCATCTCTTCGTAGGCGAAACAATAGCAAGTGTCCAATGTGAGACAACAAATAGCCAACACCCAATACTTGCAATATAATGGGTTGTTTTGATACCATATAGAAAATCCAGGCCAAAACTCATATGAGAGGAGAAACATCGTCACAAAACCTAGGTTATGAGGTGAAGGAAGTTCATATCTTAATATGATATGTGAAACAATAGCAAGTGTCAATGTGAGACAACATTTACATCTTTTTCAATGTTTCTTGTCTCAATTAACATTTTATCATCATTCCATTAAAAAAAGAAAATGAATCAAGCAAGAGAATGAACGAATTTATGAAAAGTAAAAAGTTTATATACAAAATATTGTTATAAAATTGAAACAATACGGAGGATATTAGTATGATCAAGATGACATACAAATCGAGAAAACAATAATATTTTTTGATTTAATTAAAAGTAATGCATACTAATCCCCACATTATTTCCTTTTTATCAAGATGTGACTGTTTACCTTATAAAGTTAAGGCACAAATGGTTTTTTGTTTATTTATTTAATACTATATTTATTTTTAATTATAAAGTGTGAAAGGGGGCATAATAGAGAAAACAAAAGACGGTAGGTAAAAAATGATAGTATTGAGTGGGAGTCCCAATTTGTGGATACTGGAGACAAATTTGTTTGGTGTTCCTTTGGGCTACTGCCTGCGGGCCCTACCCCCTATTCATCCGCCCACCATTCAATTTGGACCACTCCAACCCTTTGATTTTTATTTTTTATTTTTTGTAAAGTAAATTATACTATGTGATAAATGTGATATAATACCTCTTTCCTTCGAGGTGTTTTATTATTATTTTTTTCCTTCCCTTGAATTAAGAGCACTTGCAGTAGATATATTAAATCTTTAAAAATACTAATTTAGAGATTTCAATTTTCAACATGAAGAAAATACCGCAACAAATACTCTATTTTTCAATTTTCAACAATATTTTTTAAGTTTTTATAAATTTTCCTTTATATCTACTTCATTAGCTAAAATGTCCATCATTGATAGAGATTTTGTAAACTAAAAAAATGTATATCTAAAACTGTAAAATAGTTCACTAAAAAACCTGTAAAATAGAGAATTCGTTAAGAATATATGATGCGAGTGCTCTAACAACATTTGCCGTACTTACTACTTTTTTTTCCCATACATACTTTAAATCTTTAAAAATGCTGTTTTAGAGATTTTAATAGGAAAAATAACAATGCAATAGATACTCTTTTTCTTACTTTTAAAATACGGATTCTTTAAAATTTAATTTACACCTGTCGTATATTCATCCATGTTTTGTAAATTTTCCTTCCATAATAATATCACTGGAAAAATCACTCTGAGCTAAAATTGTAAAATATTGCCCTTTTATGGAAAATCAAACTATTGTTCCTTAAACAAACAAAATAAAAATAAAAACTGAAAGTATGTACTCTATTTGAACAAAACATATATGTTATGTTCAAATTGCTAAAACGAAATGAAATAACAACGTGGACCGTAATGAATGCGATCACATTCATGTGTATGACGGATGATTGAATGAAATAAATGAAATTTTATGAGACGTGATAACTAACATGTGAATAATCGTAGTAGCCGATGACTGGTGGTGGCATGGCAAGACGAGTTGTAGCATGTCAAGGAATGGCTAGTGGTAAGGGGTGGGTGTGTCAATGGATGGGTTGGGGAAGGGGGTGGCGGTATGTGTGGTGGAAATGGTGGTGATAGTGTGACAGGTGATGGCAGATATAGTGGCGGTGGGGTGTAGAGATTGGGTGTGCGGTGGGAGGCAATAACTAGGTGGGGTAAGGTAGGTGGGTGATGACTGTTGGAACTTTTATGGTTTTTAGCTTAAACCGGGTCTAAGTATAATTGGCGATCAGTCCACTTGAGGCTCGATTTTGAATGACAATGAATTTTCGGGAGATAAAAACAACTTTGAAAACTACTAAGATAGTAGTTGATGTTAGGCTTTCGAATCATTCGATTCCGATATCGGGTGAATGAGAAATTAATTCCTAAAGGTAGAGTTAAATATGTGGGTTGTTAATGAAGTAATGTAAAACATTTGTCCCACATAGGAAGTTGGATTCGAATGAACTTAACATTTAACATGTATAGTTTTATTAAAAGCGAAGAATTTTGTAGAGGGAATACGTACCACATGCGTGCTGCCGCTGCCGTCGGTCTGGCTCGGCTCGGGCTTGTTGCTTGGGCCCGGCCTAGAATAAATATTTGAGGACCAGCTTAACAGATATAGTGTGAGTAGCAACAGTTTTTCCTTTTCTCAAAAGGCTCCTCACGAAATCAGGAGACATACTTCTCTTCAATTGCAACTTATTGTGTCTATATAAACAACACAACCCTCAATGGAAAGAACAACGTTTTCTGCATACACAACTCTGCAAAAATAAACACTCAAACACTTGCATTCAGTCAAAGATAAACAAAAGACTTTTATCAGTCCGTTGCTTTCCTCATTCAAGTGTTGAATCTGGAAATGTTGACTATTGTATTTTGAGAGGCGTATTCTCATATCCGTGTGCACACAGCAAGGACAATTATGTCTTAAAGACATAGTTCTAAACTCGCACCAGTCACTGTAAGTTTTCGCATTTACATTTTAATTTCTGCATTTTCGTTTGGTTTGAATTTGTAGTATATGCATATATGAATAAATTTCAACGTTAAATTTCATTCATTAATTGATAGTGAGAAAATTGGCAAATTTCATTATGAATGGGTTGTCTTTAACGGTTTTTTTTTCGTGATTTTAAACGTCTTTTGTCATTTTTTTCTGTTTGAAAAGCAAAATGTAAAGAGCTTTACGATATAATTTTTTCCCCGAAGCTCGCAAATTTATTTTGGGTGGGTTCTATTTGCTTTCATGAAAAAACTGTTATTTTTAAGTATATCTTTAGGTGATTCTATTGGCACTTTATAATTACTTCTAAAATCATATTTACATGGTAGTAGGAAAACAAAAAGTACAAGAAGCTCACACCATTACCAAGCTGCAACAGATCAAAAGAAACAAGACGGAAAGCCGGACTATCACGGGAGTTATGCCAGACAACCATCGAGTTGCTGTCTAAAAAAGATGAAACAAGCTAAAAAATTAACACAGGTTCAAGGGCGGATCCAGGAATTTGTTTTAGTGGGATTTCTGAAAACTAAAGCTATACTTTTTATCTAGAAATTGTTTTGGTGATGTCACCGAAGCTTAAAAATGATTTTTTTAGCAAGAAAACTACATCGTTTTAACACTAAAAAAATTGCCGGGTTTCAGTGGAGTCGCGTGACCCCACTCTGGATAGCTTAGGTCCGCCCCTGAAGTAGTCTACGCCATACATTTCTATCTTGGTATAGTCGTGTAAATGACTCCACTCATTAACTCTGCGTAAAAACTACCTAAAAAGTTTCCCACGACAACGTACGAGATTGGAGATTAGAAAGAAAATCTATTGAAAAATGCAACATATTTATGTTTGGACACGAGACCTGATTCGATTTCATTCCAATACCTTTTTAATTCATTTTTTTTTCCATTCCAATCATATGTTACAATTTTTCTTTCCAATTATTTCTTCGTTACAAATAAAAAAAGTATTAAACTATCGTTCATCAGTTCACTTTATTCGCTCCACGATCTTTTTAATCATTATTTTATTCACCATATTACTTTATCACAATCTCTCTCCTAATTTCTTTGTCTACGCAAATACTAAAAAAAAATCTTAACTTTTGAATCATCATTTCTCTTTATTTTATTATATTTTAAGTAGAAATATTTTATGTCTAAACATACCCCTAATGTTTCTCACACACTTCCATATACTTCGCACTTGTGTTATTATTGGTATGGTATTGCCGAAGCAATTTTCAGAAATATCAAAACAATTGATTTTTTTTTTTTTTGAGGAAAAAATAGGACGAAGGACGAGTCTATACCAAAAGGACGAAGTAAACAGGTATAGGCATTGGGATAGTAATCAATTTGGTCTTGCACGGCCCAAATCCACAATGGACCAATCCACAAGCCCAAGTCCGTAGATGCCCGCAAATCGAGGAAAAAATATGTGATCTGATCGGAATTAAATGCATTAGATTTATTTATTTAAAATTGTACAGAGTACTGTATTTTACCAGAAGAAGTTTGTAAACCCTTGTCAGATAATCTCTGCTTTTCCTACAACTGCATTCTCAAAATTTCAATTTTTTGAAACATTTAATCAAATGGATACGGAAACGGAAAAGAAAATCGAAGAAACTGTTGTAGAAATCTTGAGGAATTCTGATATGGATAAAGTAACGGAATATATGATCCGGAAATCCGCATCGGAGAAGCTAGGGATGAACCTTTCCGGCGCCGCGTACAAGAAGTTTGTTCGTCAAGTTGTGGAAACCTACCTTTCCGAACAGCAATCGAAATTGGAGGAGGCGGTGGAGCAGCAGAAAGAAGGTGAAGAGGAAAAACAAGCTGAAGAAGAGGAAGAAGAGGAAGAGGATGAAGATGAAGGCAGTAATAAGAAGAAGAGAAAAGCTGGAGATAAAGAGTATGACGACGAAGGCGATCTCATTATTTGCAGAGTAAGCCAGCTCTTTCATTATACAAAGGGTTTACTGCTAGATTTCAGTTTCGTTTGAATTTTTTTAGGTGATTTTTTTTTGTTTGTAAAGTTTGGATTAAGGATTTGTTTGCAATTGATAGTTATCAAAGAGTAGAAGAGTGACTATGACGGAGTTCAGAGGAAAGACTCTGGTGTCAATGCGTGAGTATTACAGAAAGGATGGGAAAGAACTTCCTACTTCCAAAGGTAACTTTTTTGCTTACTTTAGATGTAACTGCACTGCGTCTTGCATTGTTATTTTTCGCGTAAAGTTGTTATTTGTTTAAACCAGGCATGGTTCTTTGTAGTTTGTCTGATTACTTCTTTGAAATGGTGTTGTCTTGGTCAATTTCGGGCTGTTGTGACTTCCCTTATCACCCCCACACTAGGTAGTTCCTTTGTGTTACGTGACTAGCCCAAAGAAAGCTTTTAGCAAAATTTTCCAAAGGATTGGTGATAACCCTACTTTAGTATGTTTTTGTATGGCTTCTAATGCTTTGGAGGGCATTTTCAACTCAGTCGAGAAGTTAATGCATTTGATGCTTAGTTGTTACCTGGCTCTACGTAGTAGACTCTTTTTTCGTGGTGTTTGCAATGCCCAGAGTTTTATCATATGACATTGTTTCGTGCTTGAGGAGTGGATGTTGACGGGATAAATGAGATGTATTAACCTGATAACAGACATTTAAACTTTTTCTTATGACTGGTTTTTTCCTGATGCACTTGGATTGAGAAACTTAAGTAACATAAGCTATGGATTTTGTGTGTGTGTGTGTGTTTTTCGAACTTTGCTATCTCCTAATTGAGTACACTGGGAGATGATTAGTTTTCTGATTTTAGGTGTTAAAGATATATTTCCTTGGCTGTCTTCCATAGTCTCACGTGCGCCTTTCTTTGTAGGAGCGTAATCTTATTGTAAGTTATTACATTAATTAGTTACCATGGACTAATATGCACTGGATTTATTGATGTTCTTTAAGAGAGATCGTATGTTTGGAGCAATTGACTTTTTTTCTCTTCACTTCTCTGTCTCTCTCTCTCTACGCACCCACATTCATACACCTCTCAACATAATTATGCACATGCACACGCTTTTTCCTTTGCCTTCTCTTGTCCTAACACCCCCCTGCACCCCCTCCAATACCCCCTTGCCTTCATTTAATGTGATATTCCAACAACTTCCAGACCCAGTAAATCCTGGATTCCTGAATGATGGATTGTGTTTGATATTGTATGGATTGTGGGATTCCAGACTCGAAATGATATTGCATATGATTAGTTGCAACATTTCAAGAAGTCCCAATGAATAATGCTTAGTGAAAGGAAAGTATAATGCTTAGGCCTGAGTATTATGTATTACGGCTAGTATTTGATGTATCAAATCAGAGTCCTTACGAGCAAAAAAGTTGTGTTTCAGCTTTGTTTATGGAATATGGATTGCATTTAATTTACTAATGTCTTTGGAAAAAAAAACTGTGGTGGTTTGTTTGCATTGCATTTGTAGGTATAAGCTTGACTTCTGAGCAATGGGAGACTTTCTCAAAGAATGTACCTGCCATTGAGAAAGCTATTCGGAAAATGGAATCCAGATTGAACTGAGCCTTCTTTTTTTTCTTTCTACATATGCAGCAGCAGTAGTAGTAGTAGGAGTGTTGTATCATCTAAGTTTGGTGCCGAATTTTGGGATTTCTTTATTACTATAGGCACTCTGGTTTTCTGTGTACTCTATCTACATTTTAAAATGGTGGAGAGCTGCCATTTTATTTCTACTATTACAGTAGTTATGATCGTGTAAACTCGTCTTTTGATAACAATGCGGTTATGTTATATAATTAATGCCTTGTTCTTCGTGGTTTCTGGCTTTATTACTGTATCGTTGTTATTTCTAGATCTATATAATAATGAAGTTTGTTTAACAAATTCTGAAGATGAGATGATGCAATACATCACTATAACTATCTTCCTCTACTCAATATATATATATATGAAATTTGAAACAACACACTTACAAGGACTGTAGAATGAAAAATTGCATTGACACGGCTCAGTTTCTTTTTCTTCCTAGAAGAACAGCATATAGCCTACTCTGATTAAACTTGGGGTTATACCAAAGAGACAATTTCTCGTGAGTACAAAATAAGACGTAAATAAAGTACATGCTGCAGTGTTTATTTTATTTTTATAATAACATGGATGAGTTGGATAATGGTGATGCGCTACCAAACATGCAACTAACCCAAGAAGATCTTCCATAGACGGTTCATAATCATAGGCTCGCCTTCTTCTTTGGTCCTTGCTTTCCTTTGCTGCAAAGATTTAAGAGAAAAGTTCAGTTAATATTTCACTAGTGATAACGATGGCCAGAGGATCATAATTAAAGCTTGAATGGAATGGAATACCCACAAGCATTATGGAGCTTTTCAATTCAATATTAGTTTTATTCACACTAACATAATCAAAATACAAATTTTACAACTATCAAACCTATTTCTGAGACTAGCTCAGAGCATTTCCTCCAGTTCAAACATGGCAATTTTAAGAGTAGGTTTTTTTTGACTCTTAACTAAGCAAAGGATAGAAGAAAGGATGAAGAAGGTTACCTGGTCTTATCAGTATCATCATCAACAACAACAGCAGCAGCTCTGGCAATTCTTCCAGAAGTAACTTCATCCATGGTTTGACCACGGCGTTTGTATCTACCACCTGTGGCCAAATACGCAGGGCACGGCCTATACGCTTTGATCGGCCACCAACCAAACCCAGCTACAGTTGCTATTCCCCCTTGTATTCTTCCCTCTCCATTACAACCTGCTTCCATTTCTTCTCTCCCACATGCTTTACATGATCCATCCCTGTCTCAATCCACCTCCACACAATTTACACCCCTTCTTTGATTTTTTTTTTTTAAAGCATGCAAATGATTTCTTCAAATCAGCTAACATTAGCATTTAATCAAACAGCTTACAGTCATAATGGAGAAGCATATAAATTAGTTACACACCTATAACGTAACACACCTCACAGACGGAAGGACAGTAGAGTCTTGTTCTTGTGCGGTTGTCTCTGACTCTGATTGAAGACGTTCGCCACGAGGTGAGTCGTTTCCGCCGTTATGATCTTCGACAAAAGAAGCAGAAGATGTCGATGATTGGAGAGCAATGGTTTTAAGTGGATGAGATTTGGATTGAATAAGTGGCAGCATTTGAAGTTTGTTGGGATATGTGTTGTGCTTGTTAATGATGTTAACATGAAGCTTTGGTGACGGTGGTGCTGGTGCCGATAAGAAGGCGGAGACTCCGCCACCGGTGGTTATTGTCATCTTCTCTCTACCATGCGCTTTGGGGAACAAGATAAGACAGTGTGTGCTAGCTCATACCAATTGATAAGTCCCCAAAATCCATAATTTAGAAAAAGTAAAAAAAAAATGTATGGTTTTGGAGACTTTTGAATTTTGATGTTACAATATTTTTATGAGGTTGCATTTGTTGTAAATTACACTTTCTATTTCTGATACATACCCCTATACGTAGTTTTATTTTTTATTTTATTTATTTATTATAACTTTCAAACATTTATTATTTTGACCATCAATGAATAAAGAATAAACATGAACAGTCCTCCCAAACAAACAAACAAACAAACAAAATTTGTTATGCAATCAACAATTGTTTTGAACAAGTCCAATGTAACCGCCACCTGTAATTTAACCTAAATGAATTAACTGATAATTATCTTCAGACGTGTTTGATATCGGTTTCAGTCTCACACAAATCAAAATACAAGTCATACATGCATATGTAGTCTGCTCACTTACTTTAAAGTGTCTTTTTCGGGTTGTTAATATAAAAACAAACATGCATATGCAGATGCTTCACTTACTTTTAAGAGACGGATGAAACATGTCATACACATACTAGAGTTGGCTGGGGTGCCATTTCATCGTGGAAGAATGCATGTGAACTTGAGGATGAGTTCCTTAACCCGGGGAGACTAGTGCATGATAATCTAATATTTATTTTTATTTATCAAATGTTTTTAGCATATATCGTAATTTGCTCCTAAATAAACATCTTCATTGATGCTGTTAGTATTCATGATGTGGTACAATTTGAAGTCTAGAGTCATTGATGTATTTTATGAGCTAAAAAAGTCTAGGAACATTTCTACACATGTTACATTGTATTAAGTAGATTGAGGGCTATAATAACGTTTGAGTTTTTAGCACTTGTGGTTTTAGATTATTGGAGCCTATAGAAACACACTACAATCAATTGTAATAGGTGATTTTTGATGATTAATAAAAGTATTATTTCAAATATTATCTCTGTTTTCATTTTCATTTAATCCTCTGCGTTTTACTCTGATACACCTCCACGTCAACCACTAAGCTCCTCAAGTGTATTTTTAAAAAAAAATCCGTCCATTAAATGTTAATTTATGCTTAAAACCAAGATTGAAATTGTGTTTGTTTCATTCCATATTTCCAATCTATTGTTTATTATTAAATGAGATAATAAACTAAAGAGCAGGCTAATTACACACGCACAGAATCAACAATTTTATACATAACGGTTCAACTATTTTAAACTAGTATATTAAAATAATATGAATGTAGAACTAATTACATGAAATAGCATTATATTCACTTTCATATAGATTGTAAATTGCCATTATGATATCCAGCACCAGTGGTCTAGTGGTAGAATAGTACCCTGCCACGGTACAGACCCGGGTTCGATTCCCGGCTGGTGCAAATCCTGCAATGATGATTGCCTTGCGGTGGGAAGGGTCTACCGCTTCTTTCTGATCTTGTCGGAGGAAAATTGGCATCTCTGAGCATGATTTTTGTTTTTCTTGGGCCAAGAAAAATATCCACTGTATTTTTGTGAGGTTATATGTGTTGTAAAAATACACAACACTTTCTATTTCTGATGAATTTTAAACAAACATTTTATTTATATTGAAACAATAATAATCTTTGCCGATGACGGCTCCTTGTTTACATGTCGAATGTAAACGCCACTTAAAATTTAGATGAAACGAATTACCTGATAATTACCATCAGACGTGTTTGATAACCGTTTCAGTCTCGGACAAATCAAAATACAAATAATACATGTCAAATTAGCAAAGTAATGGATGTGTCTGATGAACTAGAAACGTCTTTCTCCCGGTTGCTAATGTAAAACAAACCTGCATATGGATTATGGAGTATGCTTACTTAAAGGCAAGGTTGGATCTACATGAAAAGGGGGAGGGGGAAGGGGAGGAGTGGATGATGTATTTGTTCAATCTTGGGAGAAAGGCAACTGAAAATGTAGTCATCAGTTTACAAGGAGGAAGAGGAACAAATAAAATGCAATATATTACCATCACATCTTTCTGTAACTGATGCAGTTCCCCAAAAAAAAAAAAAAAAAAAAAAAAAAACTAGTTAGAAAAGAGTTTGATAAATAAAGTCATAAAACAGTAGGTAGTGATGAGTATGAATAGCCGCCAACCTCTACCATTTCTAAAAGCATTACTTATTAACCTATTTATTACAAACTTAATTACTGCTATGCTTCCTATGCTAATGCTCAACACCCCTACTATTAGCTCTTTACTCTCCAATCTTGCTTGATCCCCCACCATCTTCTCAACGTCTATTCTGTATATAAAACAATAAACAAAACCCAGTTCAGAACACAAGGATTTAGAGAATCTTTTTTTTTTTTTTCCATACATAGCAAAAGAATCTGAACAGGAGGCATGCATGCACCTATGCTATCCAGGAAATTCTACCGTGTGAGATGGGATAGGGTTTAGGTTTAGGTTTAGGTTTTAGAAAGACAGAGACACATGTGCAATGTGATTGGAGCAAACGATAACTTGTCAATAGGGAGTCTCTGCGCTAGAATTTCCAATGATATCACATCACAACTGCATCATTTAACTGTGCAATCATTGATAATGTGAGTTTCTTATGTTTGGAAGATTCTTTACAAACTATTTCATATTTAAAAAAAACCCGCAAGATTTGAATTATAATGAAAGCAAAAGGCAATCCAAGAGGGCCATGTCCACCCCTCCTAATCTACTATGCCTTCAATACAAATCATATCTTAACTAACCTTTACGCAAAAGACACCGGAGGCCCCTATACTATCACAATTGTAACACACTGGCCCCTTAAATTTACTTTTCAGCAAACCGGTCCCTTTTATTTTATTTTATATCATAGTGCCCACTAATTAGTTAAAAAAGATCTGTATTGGCACCAACGGTTAGGAAAAACCATTTTCTGATCACCCTAATATATAGCTCTTGTTTCAAGGAGTTTAATGCAATAGACAACATGAAAAAACAGACATTAAGTTATCAACAGTTTTGCGATCAAAGTTGATGCGCTTTAAATTTGACGATCAATAGGACAAAAGAGAAAAAAACATCAGGGAAAGAAGCACAAACCTGAGGAGCTCATTTTCCCTAACCAACAAATCCATACGGGATAGAATATCATCTTTCCACAACTCCAGGTCACTTAATTCTTTTCCCTGAAAAGCAAATATATAAAAGAAAAACTGAGAGCTCAATAATGTACATAGTCCTTTTTTCTTCAAACAAGGGATGATCATGGATCATGCTTTGCTTACCATATTCTCTTTCCACTGTAAGAGTGTCTTGATCTCAGATTTACTGTTCTCCAAAAGCACTAAAATCTTTGAAATCTCCTCATTCAGCTCGGGCACAATGTCGGCTTGCCTTTTACTTAGCTCTTTGATGTACTCCTCCATCACAGCTAGATTCAACTCAAGTGACCTCACTCTCTGTAACAGTATTTTAAGAACAGAATCCGCATGCGTTCTTCCATTAGGCTGGTGCCGAGCTTTCTGTATCGGATCAGGAACAGCAGTAGTGATTGCTGCTTTCTTTTGAACATCTTTGTTAACATGCTCATCAACGGTATCTGGGGCCTTGCTAATAGGCTCGCTCTTGTTATAAGCCACGTCATCTACTTGCCGGATACTGGAACTAGGGTCCGGTACTTTTGTAGGGGTTAAAGTGGAATTAGGTTTCGGTAAACAAGTACCACCATGACATTCCCCAGACGTCACAATAAGATCCTCAAGCATCTGCTCCACTGCATCAACTCCATATACCTCGACTACACTCAGCGTGCAGTAAAACTCGGACCCGTAATGGCTTAGTAAATCTAACTTCAAGTATCTGGCCCAGTTCGGTTCAGGCAACGTAAAACATTGAGCATGCTTAACATTAGCAGCAACAAAAGTTCCCAAAGAAATCCACGTTTCCGTTGGATAAACTAGACTACCGCCTAATTCAAATTGCTTGAAATTGGAGGAGTAATGTTCGAAATTCGCGATTTTAACAGCATCAATCAAGGTCTCATCAGCAAGCTCGATTATCACAAACTTTCCACCGACAGAACAGGGATTTCGAAGATACTTATCATGATCTTTCCCTAAGATATTACTAGCCCCTTTTGCTTCCTTATTGTGAGCCAAAACTTTTGCACCTTTAGATGCAGAGGCATAATTATACGGCGATCCATCAGGCTCAAGTCGACGAGAGATGTTTAACAGCTGAGTGGGAGAGCTTTGAAGTATTTCTTGCCTAGTAATATTCCCATAATCATCCCTGTTAGGATTGGTTTTTCCAACTTGTGGTTGTGGTTGTGATTCGTTTCTATGCGACGGTATTTCACATCTCACTTCAGCATAACCTAAAACATTAGAAATGAAGTCCTCTGTCCTAACGGTTTCGTAACACATGTTGACAGGAACCTTATGATGGACATTGTTGTCAATAGATACAGATGAATTACACTCTACAGAAGTGGAATTAACGCATTTGTCTTGTAGCAAAGGATAGGTACAGTTCGAAAGCTTATCCTCAGAAACACTAGAGTCAGCTGTGCACTCACTTTTACCTTGAGATTGTCCTGCATATATTCAACAGAAACTCTCATATGTTAAGAGGCACTAATATACATGCTATGCAAGAATTCTTAATCTGGCAATGTGCAAAACAATTAGTTGGAAACAAATGTAATGCCCCAGAACTTTTGCCTAATGGCGCTACTTGAGTCATAAATTCATAATGGATCCAACAACATCTTAGGCTCATCGTCTATGCTTGGACTAAAATGGTTAATCATCTAAGTTACCAAATCCATAATATTTCATCGCAATGTTTCTCCCACTACACTACAAAACAAACACAGAGAAAGCTGATATAACAGCGCCACATGAAAAACATAAACACATCTCAACTCAAAGGGAATATGTGAATTCTTAAGTCAATGAATGTTGACAATGCGTCAACTTAGCCTTTCATTAATTAAATTGTGTAAAATGGACAATTGAAATAGGGAAAAGGAAGTACATAGAAAATACAGTTGCTGTCAACCACCCTGCTTATACATCTGAAATAACACAATGGATCTGAAATTACATACAATAAAAAGGCAAAACGATGTGTGGAATCATCTTCTTCATGTAGACAAAGATGCATTATAGAGATTTGAAAGCTATATTTAAAAAAAAAAAAAAAAAAAAAAAAGCGAACACATGGGTAGAAACCAAGTAATGGAAATCGAGAATGCATAATAGAATACCAAAATGAAGGGGAAATAATAAGAATAGGGAAGGCGAGATACCTTGAACGGCATGGGCAAGGAAAGATTTGGAGTAAAACAAGAAGGCAATAGACCAAAAAGTAAGGAAAATGAAGAGGGACAGCTCGTAGAAACTCTTGTCAATCTTTTTATTATTATTGTGATGAATAATGGGGTGGTGAATTTTCTTTCCAAGCTGCTTTAAATTAGTGAATTCCATTCCAGAAATACACATATCCCTTCTTCATTTCTTCCCCCCTTCATCCTCATCCTCCTTACTGTTTCATTGCATAGGGTGTGAATCACCTGCACCACCATTTGTTCTTCTTTCTTCTTAGCAGGCTATTATGGAATCAAAATAATCCAATTTTGAATGAGACAAAAATGGGTGTCGATTACCTAAGCAAATGCAGGAGTTTGTGATGTGGGTTTTGTTTCGGTGAAGAAAAGAAATATGCACGTCACACCCCCAAGTAGCGGAATCTCTCGCCAACTACCTCTAAAGCTTCATAGGCGTAGCTTCTTTATTGCTGTGTCATCTTTTTACTTTTATGTATAACACGTGTTCCATTTATTATCCATCCATTAATCCCCTTTTTCCTCTTCCCTCTTCTTTCTCTCACCCCCTACCAAGTACCAATGTTGCTGCTTTTGGACGAACAACCGAATATATTCATAATATTCGTGTGGTATGTTCTGTAAATAATATATCGAAAACTATGCTTCGGCAGGATTTCGGTAGGATTTGCGTAGCACGTCATGTAAATTCGTGAGTTTTCGATACCCGCAAAATAAACCGTCGTTGATTAAAAAAAATAACAGAAAGAATTTCCCACTCAAAACTCACTTAAATCATACGTGATTTTTTTTATACTTTTCAATAGGTAGGTAATATATGAATGTTAGAAATACGCAATGTTTAAGTGAAATTTAAGTATGTTTTGCGTACGTTAGATCATCACGGATATCGAAAATCATGTTGTTAAAAACGAATCACTTATAAGTAGGATTTAGGTGGAATTTGTGTGGGTAATTTTTTTAAACATCGACGGTTTATTTTGCTGCAACGAAAGTACATGTATTTACGTGGCGTGCTATGCAAATCCTACCGAAGTAGAATTTTCAATACATTATTCGTTATCTTTTCCACTTTATCAGGATAGTGAAATAAAAAATTGGGTAATAATGAACTGGATCTAGGCTATAGTAGGGCATGTGGTTGATGCGTTGGAGTGCCGTCCGCTTTATCACCACCATCCTCACGTAACCGCCACTATTCATCGCTGCCCACCTTACCACCACCGTCCACTACTACCCATCAATCTCACCACCACCACCACCACCACCACCACCACCATCACCACCACCTAACACCACCACCACCACCTCACTTGACATGTCTTGAAAATACGCTCTGGTACCACTACTGATAACATATTCTATATTTTACATTCTATATTTTACGGACTAAAACAACATTTTTCTCCACTTCGTAGAATTCAATATCATCAGGGTAAACGCATCATGACATCTGTAGCATATGACTTGAAGAGATTATGTATTTTACAGTTTACACACTACAAGTAACCTTTAATTCAAAGATTTTGAATCATGCAGCAAGGTTGTTTTTTCAAAATATGAATGATATGGATCTATATTTTAGATATCTATCTTAGTTTTTAAGACAGCAAAGTAATGCATTTCAGCCTAAGTTCTATCCCCACCTTTACATTCAGGATTGTCACACCTTCCTTTCCAACAACTTCACTCAACCGCACCGGTTTACGAATTCCAGCATGATATCTTCTACACTTGATGCATAAATTCTTTTCATCAGATTTACGCAAGAAAACAAAATACAAATGAGCCATGGCAATGGGAAAAATATAAAGATTTACTAAAACTCTTCATCAGCTCAAAATAGCTTTTTAACTCTTTGGCATCTGCTGCTGGGCAGTTTCTACGTATTGTTCCGCAAGCTTTTTCACTTTCTCCCCTTCTTTGACAAGGAAATTTGCATTTTATCTTTAGAATGGTACTTCATAACTTTCTCTGTGGTTTTCTTGATAGACCATCGGTATTGTTCAACCGTTATCACACCACTCTTGCACAACGGCCTTATATGCTCTTTGATATAGGCTTCAACCTGGTCCAAGTAAAAATAACCAGACAAGTGATTAAAATGTGGGAAGTAATTACACGAAAAATGAATGCTTAAATCAATTTAAGAATCAACAATCAGTAACCTTCTTTGTAACAGATGGATGCCCATCTGATTTCTTATTAGCATTGCCATTGGCATCATTTTTTTGTTGATGGCCGAGTGAATCTGATTTCTTATTAGCTTTGGCTTTTACACCATCTTTTCGTTGATGGCCAGGTGAATCTGATTTCCTATTAGCATTGGCATTTGCATCATCTTTGCTTTGATGGTCATGTAAATCCGATTGCTTATTGCCAACTGCATTAAAACAAGCACTGGCATTGTTCTCGTTGTCAGGTATATTTTCATCGGTTGCTTCATGGACGGGAAGATTTGCTGACGTGGGCACGTTTTCTGTAAGTTGCTGAAGCTCACTGTGTGGCTCAGAAGCCTTTTCTGATGCACGGCTTTCATTTCCGGCTCCATTCTCACCAACAGGTGTCATTTCCTCTGCAAACAAGGGTTCCTTATCAGGTCCATACAATTGCTCACACTCATCGAGAGAAGGTTCTTTGAATTCATCGTCAACTGTGGAGTTTTGAAAATGGCTGACATCATCAGCTACGTCACCAATGTTTTTTAAGTTATCGTAGCTAGTAGAAGCTTCTCGAATGTTCTCTGGATACTCGTTATACAGAATGTCTAAAGATTCCCCCTTTGATTTGTTGTCATCGCAAAGAGTGGAAAAAACCACTTTCAGTTTTGATTCTTCTTGTAGTAGACTTGAAGCTTTCAAAGTACTAGCACCAATGAAGTCATCATCTTCCAAATCATACTCAAAATCACCATATATATCAAGCTCCGCCTGAGAATCTATTTCAAATATATTATCTGGTCCGTTTTCATCGTCGATCTTTTCTATAAAGTTCATGTCCTCCTTGATATCCTCCATCGGTTCATCACATGGACTACTTGGGGGTGTATCAGATAAAAGACCTGCGTTTCTCAATGCTTCAGTAACCTCCCGATCCAAAGAATCATCATCATTTGTTACCTCTACTTTATCGGGCTGGGCTAATTGAGTTTGAGAAATGCTCGTTTCTGTAGTTTGATTGCTGTTTTTGGAATGTGCTCTACGTAACAACTCTTGTGAACATAGGTTCATGTATACCAACTTGCTGTTAGACCTATCAGCAATGGTTTTTTCCACATTAATGGCATCAGCAACTGCCAACTCAGTTTCTGCAGATCTAAGCATTGCTGGAAGATTTATGTTCTTCAAAAAGTTCTCCGCAATGCGATAAAGTTGAGTCTGTACAACAATTGTCAAACAAAGCATATTCAGTAAAGTGCTTATTATAAAACAACTCTGAGCATAATGCCAAGTGCCAACGAGATCATAAGCAAAAAAAAAAGAGGTGAAAATGACAGCGTAAATCAATAGGTTTAAAAGACTAAACATAGCTCCTAGAATATTAAAAGACCAAACATGTCAGCAATTACCTGCCTGACAGCTGTGGGGACTTTATTGTGTCGAGCCGAAGCTAAAACAGGACGCATATCTTTCGGGAGAAGAGCCTGCACAAAATTTCAAGCCAAACAATATTCATCATCAGCCACAGATGAAAATGGAAAGAGTAAATCATACAAATTTACATGCAAAAACAACTTACTAATTGAGGAAAGTTTCCTTTAGGAAGGGCACTATCGCCTTTAGCGTCTTGCCCCACATCTTTTGTTGTCACTGCAGTTTTACGGGCAAGAAGTTCTAAGGCCCATTTTCTTTTATCAGTTTTAACATCAGATACACCGATTTTTTCCTGCTGAGAAGATGTGTTTGATCCACCAGACCCAGACAGTGGTGTCCGTTCAGTGGATTTGTTTTTAGGCAATTTAGTGGAAGGAGTTTCGCTCTTAACAACCGATATTGTCTTCTCGGATGACAAATTTGCCGAAGTAACAGCAGTATTTGCTGAAAGAATGGACTTCGGAGTGATTTCATCAAGAGCATTTACAGGCTTGATATCATCCTTTCGAGGTAAAAGAGACGTATCTGCTAAATACAGTCTTGACAGAAGGGGATTTGTTGATGGATTTGTTGATTCCCCATCTTTCCTACGCTTTATCACTTTAGTGTCAGTATCAGCATCATTTCTCAGGAGGCTCAGAACTGATTGTAAAGTCTGAATCTTTTCTGGCTTCGATACCTTTAAGCATCGGTGTTTCCAAAACTCGATTTCGCAATCTCTTGTCCATGCTCGTTTTCGCTTTCCCCCCATGCCATATATTTTTTTCGTTAAATTTTCACGCACTTTACCCTTCTGAAATATTGCCTTTTTTGCTTTCATATCCACATGTGGCTTCTTGGCCTCAACTGTGTTTCCTGTCACAACAGCCCTAAAAGCATCCAAAAGTTTCGGGTCAAAAAGATTCTCCCCAACATCCTTGGATGATTTATTAACGACAACGTCCCTAATTTCTTTCCTCAGATTTTGAACTATATCGTCATTAGTTCTCCTCATGATCTTTTTCACCCTCAAGCCAGCTACATTGTCGCGTTCTTTGGACGATGAAATAGTGGACTTAATCGCAGCAGACTTTTTCAAACGTCTTCGTTCTGCCCCCTGAACTATATCCATGATATCGACTGTGACATCTTCCTTTTTAAAATCAGATCTTGAATCCGTATCCTTCATATGTGTTTGATCCTTTGAATCCATGGATTGATTTCCACCATCAACTTCAGCATTCTTGAGACGGATTTTACCGTTAACTCTCGCTTTACTTTTCCCATTGTTTGCACTTCTAAAAACCACCAAGCCCAATTTAGAATCAAGGTAAACAACTTCAAGGGCCCGGATAACATTTTTTTATATGCTTTAAGGAGAACAACAAAAAGGCAAGAGAGAAGCGATTTTATTGAAATAAAAAGTATCACATGCTTAAAGCTACAGTCAAATGGTTCATGCATTCCATTTCAGCTATCTGTACCAAATGATAGCTGCTAAAATCAAGTCATGCACTTGATTTTAGAATTTAAAATGAGAAGAGAAAAATGCTGCAAGATGGTAACCCAGACCCTATTCTTACTAAGAGAAGTCTGCTATATGAATCTCGTTATGCCGTCATTTCTGATAACGGACAGAATAGATATGTGTCAACTAACAAGTTCAACCATGTCTTTTACATGCAATGAGCATGTTCCGAAACTTCTTTTTAGAGCCCAACACATATATTAACATTTAAATGGCATGCACTTGTTTTGAGTATTCCAACATATAACAGAAGACGATAATCACAACAAACTTGCTCCAGAGCTTAGAGCAAAAGAGAAAAATAATGAATTTTGAGGTAGGAATCATGCATTAGTCAAGTATTCACAATCTCACAACACCAGGCACGTTAACCCTCGAATTCAGCTCTGGCTTCCTTGGTAAGGACACGAGACACATAGCAACAGATAGTAAAACGTAATCGTCAGTACATATTGACAAATGATTACCTGTTACTAGTGTGCTTTCTCTTTACATCAGCAACTGACACGATACCCTCCTTTTCACCAGTTGACACCCTGCTCACTGGAAGCTCTTTTGATTGCTCAGTCATCGCCTCACCACCTGCACGAATTACAGACAAAAGCAATAAGCATGCCAAACAAGATCAATAGCAAAGCTGCTTATAAACTTTAATACACCGATGTTCATCAACAATGAATCAAATTAAAAAGTGGGTTTCAATCACACGCCAACAAGTACAAGATAAAGAGTTCCAAAGCCGTTCAAACAAGGTTAATTAGTTTACATTTCCAAGAGTATAACAGTCAGATATTTTAGCATACATAATTTCAATAAAAGAGTCGCCACTCTTAAGCTAAAGCTATAATGATAAGAACTTGTAAACCCAGAGAAATGGAGAAGTCAAACCATGTGCATATAGCTTACCATCACAAGTTGTTGTTGAACAAATTTCAAGTGGATCAACATGCTTTTGTTCTTCTTTTCCTTGGTTATCAATTTTGATCATGATATCAGATTGAGCCGAGGAATCTGCTGGCAAATCGAAGCACGTATGTTCAGACAAAGACGCTTCATGTTTATCGGGCTCCAAACAGGGTTCGCAGCTAATCACTCCAGACAATTCTGACATCGGAGAATTTGCAACAGATCCCGTTAAAAAAGGCTCAATCTTTGGGACCTTAAGCATCTTTAGAATTGATTGGTCTGCACAGAATTCTTCATTTTCTTGCTTTTCTTGAACCCTGGAAACAACAACTGCAGTCTCACCATCATCAGCAATGGCCACCAACATTTTACCAGATAAAGCTCCGTCAATGGAGCAATCACTGTTGCCATTTTCTGCTTGTTGCTGGTGTGTATATGTGGATGTCGAGACATAGTCCGGTTCTTCAGGTACTTGATCAACTACACACCTGCACCAGCATCGCACTTTAAGTGTCAAGAAGACAATAAAGAGATGTATCGTAAAGGTTTACCAATGTAATAGATAAACATAAACCCACACACAAAAGCAAAGGAAGGTATCTGAATTTTGTATTTCTGGTTTAAAAAAAAACAATTAGGGAAAAGAGAACGCAAGATGGAAGACAGAAGTGTATAAACACTGATGCAAGTATGAATAGCAAGTTCCAATTTGACAATTTAGCTATATACAAAACCACAAAAGGAAGATATTGAGCAGGAATTTAATATTATGAAAAATAGGAGTTTGAAGCATTAAGACCGTTTCACAGAACTGTACAATTTAAATTTAAAGAAACTAAGACGCTAATACATCTATATAATGGAAGCACACAAAAACAATCAATACCTTGGGCAGAGCCATGAATTCTCAGAGGAACCTTCAGGATCAAATCCAACACAAAAAGCGTGGTACCTAAATGCCGTAAAGAAGATATTAAGAGAATAGACATCTTAGGGCCTATCAACGTCATTAAAATTTTAACATACACATAAATATAAATAGATCTTTACAATGTAATAACATTCATAATTGCATATAGATATGTGTGTATATGCACATATATATATGGGGTTTATGTGTGTGTGCATGTCTATATGTGTATAACAAGATGTACAAGTAAACTGGCAAAAACATTGTGCAAATGACTGTAATCAATCTAAAGCTTGAATTGCATCTCCAGAGATGATAGGTTTTGACATCAGATAAATATCAAGTATAACAGTTCAGAAGATATGAAGATAAAGAGATGTGATCTGCATGGAGTTTTATGCAGAACAAAACATAATACTACCTCCGTCCCAAAATATAAATCACTCCACCTCTTTTTGTTTGTCCCAAAATATAAGTCATTCTACATTACAAATGAAGCATTATTACTTTTTTTCTCTATCTTACCCCTGATTTATTAACAATTCAACTACTTTTCAATACTTTATAGCCATTTCATTAATGATAGTCAAAGGATATTTTAGTCATTTATCCTTAAAATCTATGTCATTTAACCACTTTCTTAATCTGCGTGAAAACACCCAAAATGACTTATATTTTGGGACGGAGTTAGTATAATTAAGCTATAAACTAGCCAATCAACACGCACAAATTACACATCTGGAGACATCCAAGGCCTCTAAACAGTAGCACAATCTACTAACTCAAATTCTGTCTGACTGATTGCTACATGTAAAGAAAAGAGAAAATGCAAGAGCATGTCATACATACAACTCCACAAATCAGCCTAAAAGCGGCTTATATGTGTATCATTCCAGGAATCTCATCAATCTACTCCGCCTTTCAGTGGACCGACAAAGTAAACTGAAGAAAATATGCACTAGATTTAGCATATAAAAATGGCACACAAGACACCTAACCTGTTGAGTGTATTAAATTCCAATCGTAAGCATAAAAGACCATCGACACATACCATGCATCACATGAATCACAGGCGATTGATGTATCAAGATTCGAATCTGTTTTGGTTGCTTCTGATCCACTCCGCATTTTGCATCCATCGCCATCCAAACAGATGACTGCCTACAAGACGTCAAAATTTATGCTGGTCAAGTAACAGGAAATAAATCCTAAGATACCAACCAAAAGGAATAAATGGCTTTACAGACACTTGTACGTTGTTAGCAATGTTCCTATGAATCTTTTTTGCAGGCAATGTTTACTAATACTTCTACAGGAGTTAATAGTGATGACATAAGAAGACTAGTCGGAGCACCACCTCCGGATTTTCTTGGCCTATGGATCTTTTAACAAATTGTCTAACGCAATCCCTAACTCGCCATGTATGATCATGCTAATGACCTTTTTGTCCTGGCCAAAGCTGACCACGATTCCCACAGTATCATAGTAAAAATCCTGAGGGCATATAACCAAGCTTTGTTTATAATCATGACGCCTGTTTATGAACACTAGCAACAACGATCTTTCAAACCTTAATATTTTTCTTTTGACGAGTGAAACTCAAGAGAGCACAGTGTCTTACACTTTCATCAATGTAATATGACGGGAAAGAAAGGGTATTATTCGTCCCTTCAATGCTCCAATCATCATCCCTACAGCAACGAGATTGAAAAGATAAATTTTTCAAAATCAAAGCTAACAATAATTTCTCTTTATTAAATTACAAAGGACCCAAGTTTAAGACATCAACAATTGAATAATGGATACCAAGCTCTTTTCAGCTACAACTGTAGTTTCCCAACACCTGTATGACTCAAAGTTTCCTTCTACCTTTCCCACAGAAGTAGCATAATATGAACCTTCCTTCTCAAAACAATGTTGAAATGATAGTAAAAGACTCTAAATTTTAGCCATCAACTGCTATCGTCTTCCTTGTTGCAGCATGATGATAATATCAAGCATCTTCTTACTAAATGCATTACTAGCCAAAAAAAGCATGTTCTGAGTGAACAAAATAATGAGCACCTGGAATAAGAATCCTCATCAAACTTGTCACCGCCAATGGTGTCATATACCTACATAATAGCGCATCATGTACTAGTAAGATTTCATATAATAATGTCACCAATGAAATTAATATTAACTATCAGATGCTACAAAACATATTTGGAACAAATCAAGTAGAAAAGAGGGAGGTAAAGGAAAGATTCCTAATCACAACTCAAAGTAAGCGGTACACAGAAAATAGAGAAGATGACAATTAGGTAAATATCTGACTGCAACCAAGATCGGATGACAAATTCTTACTCACAGGCACACAAGTGATTGATTGAAAGGCATGCTGGCAAAGTGGGCAAAGGTTCGTAATGCTTGCCCAGTTGTCAATACATGTGAAGCAGAACCTGAAATTTCATGATGAATCCAGGTCTAAATTCAAATTTAGTCCAGTCCCAATATGCCAGATCAATAAACAGTTGCAGGTATATAGTATTAATAATGTAGCGGATATCTACACAAAATTAATATGTGCAAGTATCAACATAAACTGCCACCACAGAACTAATGATCAATGAAAAATGTGCTACATTTTAGGCCCAAAGCATTCATATTTATCTGGGGGGAGATACGAGTATGTATATAAAACAAAATAGAGAGAAAGAGGGTCAGTGGCTAGTGACAAATGCATATTAACCGCCAACAATCACCTGATACAGAGATCTATGGCATGTAATTGATCTATCAAATGAAAGCACTGTAAAAGGACAGCACATAAGCAAGGTCTTATAAAAAAAAGCCTAGAAGGCCATAAGCATGCACAAATACTCTCGTCAAAAGAAATTTCAGATCCTATCATATTTGATGTTTGCCAGGCCAAGTCACATCACGAAGTCTGCAAATATGTTTCACCGCTCTTGAATTGAATGACACTACATAACAGGTTCAAACATAGCAGTTACGTCTTTTGAGAGAACTGGGCTGCGGTACAAGAAATCCCTCGAAACCAAACTGCTATGTGAGGATAACAAAAACCACTCCCAAATACTCTGAAGACATGATCTCCCTAATTTCCAAGCTCGTAAGTACTTAAATGACAGGCCTAGATGATAGAAAAAAATTCAGCTGATACCATTTACAAAGTTTTAGCTATGTGAATGAAAACTAGGTCATCGCTATTGAAGGACATAGACAGAGGGAAGTTCATTTTTCAAAATTAAAACAAACACCAAGTTAAATAACATAACGACAACAAATGTATACCAGTGCTGACAGCAATCAAGAACTCCTCTGTCAATAACAATGTCCATGCAAATCCCACATCGCTCCCCAGCCTCTCCTTCAACCTCCCCTTCAAAGTTTGTATATTCCTGCAAAAAGTACAAAGCTTAAGAACAGCAGAATAGTACCCCGCCCAACATTCTTTTCCCATTAAATTCACACTGAATGAGTTTCCTACTGGCACAATCAATCCATTCCAACATCATCACTATATGAATTACCATCTGCTGATCAAGTTTCAACATTTCTCAAACCATGGTTGTAGAAAGGACACCATAAGCAATGCCATTTCACATATGTTGCACTACAGCCGGAAATTTGTGCTCACATAACTAGTATGATAGAGCAAATATTTGCACGTGGTAGCCTTTAGCCTAGGCAGCGTGCCGTCATTATTACCATTCACCGAGGACATGATCTCATCGCCTGCGGCGCTATAGAAATTCCCCATTGCATATCAATGTTTCCAAACAATTACATAATCAATTAAAATACTTCTGCAATTAATTATCACTGATACACCAAATGAGATGCTCATCACTTGGTCTTGAAGCAATCGCACAAACATATTTAGAACTACAGTAACAGGTCTATACCAGAGAATTCATTCTAACTAACTTGTTAGTAGCGAACCATTTCAAGTCTCTAATTTGAAGGAAAAATAAGAAGAAAAAAAAAATCATTACAATATTCAAAAAAAAAAGAAAGAAAAAGAACTGAAACAGTAAAGCTTCGGGTAGGTTATGGAAAGATCATTTTACTTACTTCATTATTTTGCCCGAACCTAAAAAAACCATCTTCTGATGCCCCTTCCGTAATAAATTCCATATCCATAGCTTTATACAGTCTTCGGAGATGAAAAATAAGAAGAATTAACGAATTTTTTAGGTAAACAGCCTTTTTTAGTCTACAAATGGTGCTAATCTAGGGCTTACAAAATGGTAATTCATGAGCTGATACGAAATGGTGAACTGTTGCTCTAAAATCAAGTAATTTGGATCGTTTATATCATTGCAATTTGATAACGAGGTAGGAAAAAATCGCAAGAAGGTAGGAAAAAAATATGGAGGTGCGGGGAATCGAACCCCGTGCCTCTCGCATGCGAAGCGAGCGCTCTACCATATGAGCTACACCCCCATGTTATACTTTTAGGAACCATTTAATTATAGACACGTTAATTAAAATTATAATAAATTAAAAAACTACTCTTCCTTGAATCGATTTAAACATGAAAGGTTACATTGTTTCATTTGTTTGGCTTTCTATACTTTCTTACCCGTGCAGTTTTTTTACTTTTCGTCTAACATTTTCACTTTCACTTCCACTTCCATTGCAGTGAAAAAAACATGGATCAAACAGAAGGATCAATAGGGATCAAAATCTACAATGCATCACCTCAAGTGGACCCAACAACCCCATACCCTCCACCCCAAGACTTCCCTCCCACCACCACCACCCCCCCTGCCGCCGTTGGCGGACGGAAGAGACGAGCAATATCAAACGGAGTCCGAAAGACGATAACCAAAACATCAACGCTCGTGAACTTTCTCCCAACAGGAACCCTACTCACTTTCGAAACGCTGCTTCCATCAATTTACAACAAAGGACAATGCTCCCATGTAACCATTCTCATGATCCATTCCCTCCTCCTCCTCTGCACTCTCTCTTGCTTTTTCTTCCATTTCACCGACAGTTTCCGCGGTCCAGACGGTAACGTTTACTACGGATTCGTTACGCCTAAAGGGTTGGCTGTGTTCAAGACAGGGTTAGATGTTGAAGTGCCTAAAGATGCAAGATATCAAGCAGGATTAACTGATTTTGTTAACGCATTCATGTCGGTTTTGGTGTTCATAGCAATTGCGTTCTCGGATCATCGCGTTACGAATTGCCTGTTTCCTAAACATACCAAGGAACTGGATGAAGTGATGCAGAGTTTTCCATTGATGGTTAGTGTGATTTGCAGTGGATTGTTTCTTGTGTTTCCTAGTACTCCTCGTTATGGGATTGGTTGTATGACTGCTTAATATAAGTAGGAGGAACGTTTTGTATTGTAATCTTAAGGGAATGTATATAATTTAATGTGGTAGTTTACCGTTAGGGCTCATCTTCTTGGTTGTTGCGACATGCAAAAAATAAAAAACTGCCATGAAAGAGATGGTTGTTGCATTTCTCGTGTACAGATGAATATACGTATATAATATAGACAAAAGAGAAATCTAACAAAAACTTTGACTAAATTTGGGTTCAATATGGACATGACATGATTAGCATAAGAAAAACTAAACAAATCTGTCAATAGAAAAACTACTGCACACCGAAAAAGACAAGCATGATGATATACTACACAACTTGATCAATTCTATCCCACAATAACAAGCAGCAAAATTTCAATTACAAAACCTAAGAACAACACACAACCCAATTTCTTATTCCAGGATCCCTATTGCACATGCTGCACCGGACAGTCAAATAGATGCTAAACCATGAGCTGAAAATATACACTTTTTGTGAAAGACATCTCCTCAACAGTATCCCTCATGCCATGATGATGGACATCTGCCAGCAGCAAGTAAAAACTCCACCCTTCTTCACTTCAGCTAGTCCACACTAAAAGCCAAAACGAGCTCGTTGCCATGGTGGTATCCTTTGCCCACTTGCCTTTCTTCTTGCATTACTGTTCTTTTGACTAGTCTCCATACTCCTCTGTGTTTTCATGCTTGCAAACCGTGAATCAAGTGTTTGCGGCTGCTGCTGCTTGGACGCTGCCGCCTTAATCTGCCCCTGATGTTGCTGCTAAAAACATGAAAGATCCTTCTTAGTTTGATATGACCATTGATTGGTCACTAGCATATGAAAACGAGACTTCTTAACTAAATTAGTATTATCTTCTTGCCCAAATGTGCTCAGAACAAGACAACTGTCCACAAAGTGGGGAATAACCAGATACACAGACACTTGACAAATGCCAGGAAACATCCATCATGCTTTTCAAGGGTACAACACCAACTCCGAACCGTCAGGAACAATATTTTAGTCACATTGTAAGATGGTGTCACAATTTACAAGGTACAATATTTCAGATCTACTCAGACATGAGAAAAAGAAAAACATAAACCGCATTAGACAGGAAAGGCATATAACTTGATACCTTCTCACTGAAACCAGATCCATTTACAGCCCTCCTCTGAACTGGTTTAGGCCTGCGCACACAAAAAAAAAAAAATGAAAAATATCACAATTGAAGGAATTTCTTACCCAGGGACCAACGTAGAAACCTTCACCAGCAGAAAGTGTAGGCCATCCCTCATAACAGATTATGTATTACATTTTTATGAGAGGGGGGGGGGGGGGGGGGGGGGGGGGGGCAGGGTGCCAAGAAAAACTTACAACTCCTATTTACACTTATTTTGACAAATCAAAACATAAAACAATCATATACATGTATTGCGATCCTAAACATTTTAACTCATGCGTATGCATTGCAATCCTAAAAAATCTTTCACTCATGCATATGCATTACAATCCTAATAATCCATCCACAAGAACAATTCGCCTGATTTTTCCCCCTCTAACAAGGCAGCACCATCATTGAACAAGCATCTTCAGAGAGGAACCGAATCAGAGAGCACTAGAATCCCCAATTTCTTGAAAAGCCCAAAACTAATGGGACAGTCTAAACTTCCAGGATCGTTGAGAAACATTTAAAGTTGGATGAATCCTTCAGGAGCCTTCTTAACAAGCACCCATCCTCATGCCAATGAAACTACAAATGAATTGACCAACTACCCACGAAGCTTTCACCATCTAAAAACCAAAACACATCCAGTCTCCAAATTGTTTTTATGGGAAGAGCAGTTGATGCAGACTCACAAGGACAGTGGTAAAAACAATACATCAACTTAGTTCAACCATTTCAGAGTTCAAAAAAGTTCCATCAATCACAAAATCCTTCGCAATAAGTCTTTTCCATATGTATTGGAAGCAGCACACTAAAACGCTGAAAATTTGTCAAATCTGCTGACATAGACCAAAGAATTTGGTTGAAGGTCTGACAACAAATAGAAGAAATGATGTACATCCCTAGGTTTCATCTCATAAAATCCAGATACTGTTTCATAGTCATGACCTATTCAATTACACCCCAGGGAAAAACAAGACCTCTCATGTTTATGCCATTGCAAGTATTGTATGCGTATGTAAGTGATCTGTTCAAGATGATTCAATGTAATCTATGTCCAAAGGCTACCTCCTCACCATCCCATGGCGAATACAGAACGTCTTCCAAGAGGTTATTATCCCTTTAGATGATGACACAATTAACATTAATCCAGCAGAAACGACCAGTAACATCAGCTTAAAGAATTATTGCACAAAGCACTCCGAGAAAAATAGATAATCTAATAGAATTAGCCGATGATGTTGCAAAACACTTAAGTCGTATTAAAATGTCTAGCATCACACATCAATCTTCAGCCTATGTATGGGAGCAATCTGTTCATCTTCCCATGAGGTTATTCTCTCCGGGTGATTATCCATCACTAAGCTTCATCTCACAAAATCCAGATACTGAATAAAAATCGTGACCTATTCAATGACACCACAGGAACAAACAAGACCTCGGGTTCAAGACTTTATGCCATTGCAAGTACCATATATGTATGGGAGAGAACTGTTCAAGATGATTCAAGGTAATCTATGTCCAGAGGCTACCTCCTAACCACCATGGGGAATACAGAACGTCTTCCAAGAGGCTATTATCCCTTTAGACGATGACGGAATTAATATTAGTCCAGCAGAAAATACCAATAACGTCAGCATGAAGATTTCTTGCACAAAGCACTCCAAGAAAAATAAATAATCTAATGAAATAGTCAATGGTGTTGGACGCCACTTAAGTCGTAATAAAACGTCTAGCATCACACATCACTCATCAGCTGATGTTTGACCCTGTTGACCAGAACCTCAAATATCGGAAGAAAAAGGTGGAAACAATATCCCTGCTCCAAACAAATCCAAGAAAGGCAACTCTACCACAAAAAGTATGCATACAATACAACCTCCTCAAGTGTGCTCCAGTGCTCATTCCCAAATTCAAGAACATATCAACCCAACCATTTATCTACCATAAACATTTAAAACATTGAAGCAATAGTTTGTCCCTCACTGCCAACAAAATAATATCCCATCCATGACATCTTCATTAAACATGCAATGAAGAAGATCCACAAGTGAATCCATGGACTTTTAACGGTGAAGACAAATTACCTGTGGAAGATTGATAGTTTGCCACCATTAATCATGTCTCTATATCCCCAAAAAAACTGTCAAGTCATGCAATAAGCTTTAAATGAATGTACCTCGGTTTATTCACCATCATTTGCCTGTTGACAGGTCCATTCCCAATAGGTGCAACTGCTGCTTTCCTCGCAGTCTGAGTCGCCAAAGGAAAAGAATTTGCTTGAAAATTTGATCTCTTTTGGGCAAGAGCACCCTGATTGTATAAAATTGACAAGGAAAGCATATATTGTCAGTCATGAGCAATCGCATGCATTTGGACTAAAAGCAATCAAATGCCTTAACAAAAGACAGGAATATGCTATAACATACTAGACAAAATATAAGCAAACCTGACGCAAAGCAGACTTGATATCCATAACCCTCCTCATCCTGGAGGGTTTATCTTGAGCAAAATTGCTGGAAAATGTTTGGTTTCGATTCTACATAATCAAATCATAGAAATCCTAAATAAATATACTAGCGTTAACCCAAAAAAATAATCACTCTATCAATAGGTCAAAGAAGTTTCATACTGAAATTCTCTGATTCCTGGGTGGTTTAGCTGCATTTTTACTAGACATCTTGATAATATCATCTACATCAAGACAACAATAGAACTCTATCAATAGACAAACAACAATTAAGAGAGAGAAGGCAGCAAAATATTTCATGATTACAGCATACCTAAAGTCATGCCCATTTTCTTTTCTGTCAGAGCAATAGCCGCATTAGTAAGTGGTTTAGGTTCTGCCATCTGCACGTGGAACATAAATAATGTCAAAAATATTTCATAATGAGAAGCAGCTCATCTCAGCCAACAAGACCAACAAAAAAACAACACTACAAACCAACATTCAACACCAGACCTGGAATAAAAGCGGTCATACCAAACACACCAACCTATCTATGGGTATACATCCATTACATAAATTTGCTTAACGAACGAAAGTCCGATCGTAGAATAATAATTCTTCCACCAAGTTACACTTCAGCAGGAGAACAACATGCATGTTATCCAAACAACAGCAATTTTACAACACTAAAATGTAATTACATGCCCCATGTAATCCAAAGTACAGCAATTTAACAGTACTAAAAAAGAATGCATGCCCCATGATATCCTAACAACACAACAGCAATTTGAAAACACTAAAAGGCATTACATGCTAGAAAAGGACCATACTCGCAGAATAGAATCACAACCAAAAAAATCAAGCATAGCTGCCTAGTGCCTAGCCTTCATGGGTACCATTGTGCAATTCCACAACTAAATGTATAACTAATGTATTTGTTTCACCCTCTTGATTCCAGAAGATAATAAAAAATAAAAAAAAAATAAATAAATAAAGGAAAACTGATTAGATACCGAGCGGGAAAAAATCCCAACCCGTAAACGTCATATTTCTAAATCCAAAATCCATTATTGGGTTATTTTTTCTCCAAATATACGCCTGTAACAAAACTGGTTCCAACGAAAAGAAAAGAAAAAAAAAACAAACCAACATACCGTAAGAACGCCATGAAACATAAGGCTACCACTTCTCACAGTTCAATATATACCAAACTTTGGAAAAGCAAATCAACAGTTTATACAGGGTAAACTTTAATAGGAGAATATTACTCAAAATAGAAAGCGAACGCGCATACTAATTGGGTAAATAAATAAAGCTCGACAAAAAGATACCTTCTTAATTGATGCAACTTCGAAAACAGACCAAGAAAATCTAGGAAAAGTGCTCCGCGTTGAAAGAATTAGGGTTTCACGAAGAAAGAAGAGGGGCTCGTGAAGAACGTATTTTGGTACAGCAGCTGTTTGAGAAATAAGTTGTCGATCGAGTGATAAGGTATGGCATATATATACACACGCGATTGGCGGAATTTTTTTTTCTTTTTTTCACAACCTTTAAAGAAAATAGAATATGCGACTACTGCTTTTTTTTTTTTTTTCGGTCTCAAAATATCAGGTTTTTATTTTCCTAAACCAGGTTTGATAAGTGTGGTTTATTTGGTGAGAACAAGTGATTTGTTGGCTTATGACTTCAAGGAGAGACTTAGTGGTTGTTGAGAGCTTGAAAAAAGTTGTGGTTGACATATATCCTAATATGTAGATAAAAAAATATCTCATATGTAGATAAAATTCGGATGATAGAGATGTAACGTAATCTGACAGGCGGTCAAGATTAAAGTGGATTATTGATATCATATCCACATAAAATTATCCTCCTATCTAGATAAAATTTGAATAGCGGAGATTTAATGTAATCTGACGGATGGCCAAGATCGATTCAAGCTAATGTTGTTGATAGAAATTGTGGTTATAAAATCCGGGTGCAAATTAACTAGTTTAGCATCCATAACAAATCTGAATTCCTTATTCACTCTTCCAAAAAACATTCAATATGAATACTTTATCTGAATCATCTTCAAATATTAGGTCAAGTGATGAAGATGACGAAGTTGTTCAGCATCTCACAGCATGTAATGATTTCGTTGGTCAATTACTCACCAGACCATATGAGCCAAGCATTCGTAGAGGTTCAATCTAAAGTCATAGAGTAATCAACCGCGAGAGATAAGTTGCTGATGTAAGCTGTATGATGACTATTTTTATGAAAATCCAACATTCAATTAAACAATGTTTCGACGTCGTTTCCGAATGTCTCGCAACTTGTTCTTTCGTATTGCTAAAGGTGTGAAAAACCATGACAACTATTTCGTTCAAAGAACATATGCGGCTGGTAAAGTTGGATTGTCTACCTTTCAGAAGGTAACGGCGGCGTTGCGGATACTGGCATACGGTATGCCGGCAGATGATACTGATGAGTACATTAGAATAAGAGAGTCAACTGCAATAGAGTGTGTGAAGCGATTTTGCCGTGTTGTTATTGAGGTATTTGGAGAGGAGTATCTAAGATCACTACGCCTGCAGATGTTGCTAGGTTACTACATATCGGCAAAGAACGTGGCTTTCCGGGGATGCTTGGCAGTTTAGACTGTATGCATTGGCGGTGGAAAATATGTCCAGCTGCATGGGCGGGCCAATATTCTGGAAGAAGCGGACACCCAACCATCATTCTTGAGGCCGTGGCGAATTATGATCTTTGGATTTGGCATGCATATTTCGGTATGCCCGGATCTAACAATGACATTAATGTCTTGGAATCATCCAATCTCTTTGCCAATCTCGCCGAAGGCATCGCTCCTCTAGGCAAACTATGTCATTCAAGGAAAGGAGTATAACATGGGCTATTGTTTAGCTGATGATATATATCCGAAATGAGCAACTATTGTGCAAAGTATCCATGATCCCCGAGGTCCTAATAAGAAAATTTTTGCACCGAAACAAGAATCGCTCAGAAAAGACGTGGAACGTGCATTTGGATCTCTACAGGCACAATTTGCAATTGTGGCTGCACCATCTCGTTTTTTGAACAAACGCGATTTACACAATATAATGATCGCATGTATAATAATGCACAACATGATAGTTGAGGATGAGTGTAACTTAGATGCACCAATTCAAGAAGCAATGGAAGCGCCTACACCGAATGTCGAAATGATGGATGAAAATACTTGATTTGAGCAATTTCTCAAGCGTCATAAGCATATCAAGGATAGAGAATGCACATTTTGCACTTCGTAATGCCTTGATTGATCATGCGTGGGAGGAATACTCCAACTCGGAGAATTAATTGATCTTTTATTATTGTGTAATTTTGATTTTTCAATTTCGTTTGTATTATTAAATGTTTGTATTTCCGTAATATTAATAAATGTTTGTTTTTCTAATCGCGTTTTGAATAGAAATGAATTTAATTCATTTTATTTATTTTAAAATAAATACATACGAGTGGGAATTGGAAAGGCGGGCCGATCGGGTGTCTTTATTCAAACGACGGTATTTTTAGCTTGTAAAGCCGGCTTCTTTCATAGCTGGATCCTAGGTTGCAAGGGAATCTTTCATGCTGTCTGAAAACAAGGTTATATAATATTCAAACATCATACATTAAATTTCTTTTTGAAGAAAATCATACATTAATTTTTAAATATGTATTTTGTTATTTGATGAAATAAATATATTTGTTTTTATTTAAGAAAGGGAGATTAATATGGAGTATTCTTGGAATATCCATTTGGTGTAAAAAAATTTGATGTATAATGGTTGGAAAAGAATGGTGCGATTTTACATCATTTTGGTTCAATGATGTAAAAAAATAAAAAAACCGTTGGAGATGCCCTAATAGTGAACATGTTGATACATGGTGGGGACGGAGTCTTACGGTTAAGCCGCGTATTATTATTTTTGCTCGAAGATTCTCAATAATGCTCATTCTATTGCAATGGTGTTTGTTAAATTTGCAAGTCATCGGAGATTCGGAGGCATTCATAAATCATAGTGTTTTCTGACGTGACATTGTTTGGCTACAATCACCTAATGGCCGGGTTTTGGCCCGGATTTTTTATTTTATTTTATAAACATTGTGCAAATCTATATGACAAATACGACTCATGGTTCGAATTCATCAAACTTGCAAGCTCCAACGGAGGATTTGAATAAATTCAATACCAACGCCCCTTTGATGGATAATGAAGCAGATAGTGAAGGACTTGTCATAGGATAAATAGTGATGCAAGAAAAGCCCCGGGAAGCTTTAGCGAAATAATATCATGTACTACTTTGTTCGCTAATAAATGGAGTTTTTACCCTCAAACAAATTTTGGAGTTTTTAAGGGTGAGGTAATAAATATGAACGGTGTTATATACATATATTCAGCCTCCATTAAAGACAAGCTAATGATAATACCACTGATCTTATATTATATACATATATATGAAAAAGATAGAAATGGGTTTTCAATTTTAAATACAAGCAGAGCATTTTGCTATTATACAACACATCATTTACTGGCCACTTCAATACAGGGGCATGGATTATACTTACCCCATACGTACTACTACCCATGTTTCTTTTAAATTGGCAAGCTCTTCAAATCCACTTCTTAGTTTGCATTCCTCTCCTAATGCTGCCAACCAAGAATCCACCTGGGATTGAAATGTAAAACTCTATCAAACACAACAGTAATACTGTATAACGAGGACGTGTCTCGATACACACAGGAGAAAACAACATCCCATGCAACATATGAACACTTAAAAGTAGCCTGAAAGATATTGTAACGTAAGGTAGATTTGTAAAATAGAGATTCAAATCATTCGAATCCACCAAATACCACATGCAACAAAGCCTCTGCTCAGATAAACACAAAAGACATTTGGCTGCAACCACGCTGCCAACTGCGATGGAAAGTTTCAAAAGCAAATCAAACATGGCCACATAATCCCCTCAATATCCAATGCAAAAGGTACCGTTTCTGATTCAACAAATGAGTGAACAAAACCCTTGGTGAAAGAATGTAGCAATTGTCAGCCTTGTGCCTTGGTTCAGATGATAACTGGTCTGACTGAGAATACCCTAGAAATTCAAGGATCCGATTCTTCCTAAGAGGTCCCTTAGTCAAGAAAGTAGCAACTACAATCCCAATAGCTTGGATAAGATGGTAAGTGGTTTGAGATGCCCTAGAGGTCAAGGTTTCTATTTCTCCTAGCAAGGATACGGGCATGGTGGGGGAGGGGTCATAGACCAAAGATAAAAAAATAAAAAAAGAAAAAAAAAGTAGCAATTACCCGCAATTTAGAAAAACTTGAGCATTCATATCTAAGACCATTCCGAGTTAAGATGTAAAAGCAATATCTGACTCCCTCGTTTTCATGGGTGATATTTGGAAGAAGGCCAACCTCAACATCATCTGACAGTAGCATCGAATCTTGAGGGCTCAAATCTGAAACACAGCCCCTTCAAGTTAAAGATGCTAGCTATGCATAAACATGCAAGAAACAACTGGACAAACAATTTCCACGAAAAATGTCATAACGTCATTCGCAATGGCATAATTTCATAGGCAATACAAATGCATTGTCATAACCACCAATAGAAACAAATTAATAAAGGTCCAATTCTGGTTCATCGGTTTCTTAATACAGTTTTGAACATAATAGTTGAGGCAATTTTCAAATGCATATTTATTGTTGTTCAACAGTTCAGGCTAGAATTTGAGCTCAACTTGTTAAACGTAATTATAGTAACAATATTTCATACATCATACTTCACAAAATATTAATTAATCCTATACATTAATTGTTCCAGAGAATAATTTTATGATCTCTATTAGAACTTAGATGAATAGATAGATTATCATGTGATTAGTTAGGGTTATCATGTTAGGTCGTACGTTAGTTTAACTATATAAGCAGGTTTGCAAACATAACTGAACGTTCGTGAGCCAAGCTCGTGTTCGTCCATATAGGAACAAGACAACAATCCAGTTTGAGCTTGGTTCATTAAGCTATACAAACAAACGATTACGAACATTAACGAGTTGAATACATGCTTGCTCTTTCTACAAATTTCAGGGAAATAATAGAATTCAACATATGAGAGCTAAAACACTGTGGTGACATCCTAGAGCTAAAAAGTGCATACCCGAGGAGGATGTGTACAAATAGACACATGATTTATGGAGGACAAGAAAGCGTGGAAACCAATCATCAACCTCACAGTCATCAATAGTAGGAGGTTCTCCAGGTAATGTAGCCCATCTCTGTCAAGAAACCGTGTACGGTTAAAACATACAAAATGGCACCAATCTGAAGTGAATTACCAACAAAGGTTCAACCACAAGAAACAGTAATGATCTTTATTTTACCCTTCTTAGGTATAAATAACCAGATAATTGAGCATTTCGCAGTATTTCGTCAAGATGCTCTAACCTGAAAAGGTTATAACTCAATCAAAACAGAATACATCTTAACTTCTCCCTAGCCTCATAACGAAAGAAAGAAGGGTAAAAGACACTGAAGACCCCAAAACTATTACAATCGTACCATTTTGGCCCTCGATATTTTTTTAAACAATCTGACCATTAAAGAATTCTTTTAGCACCAAATTGGCCCCTCATCAGCATGTATTGACCATTTTGGTATTAAAATCTGTTTTTTTTAATCATACCAATGCATTGCTCTCGTTTCCAGGAGTTCAATGTAACAACCGACATAAAAAAAAACGGACTTCAAAATTATCCCCCCTGCGATCAACTTTGACTGCGATACGAGAACAACATTGACCGCAAAATTGCTGATATTTTGACGTACTAGTGTGATCAAAATGTTTTTTCATACCGTAGGGACCAATATGTTACAAAAGAATTTGATGATGAGCCAATTTGATACAGAAAGGGCATTTTGTAGAAAGAAAGAAATAATTTACAAATGAAAATGTTAAAATAGAAATAGTTTATGGTTTTCCGTGTCTCTTGCCTGAAGAAGAGTGTTTAAGGCATAAAAAATTTCTATATTTGGTCTGAGAAAGAAAATAGTAAAAAGCAAAAATCGAAAGATTGATTCATTACTTGGCTTTCAACTGAGACTCTCTTTCTTCTAAGTCGGCTATCTCTGATCGAAGAGAAGCTATTTCCGCAGCATTTAGCACAACCTGCGAATTGGAATATCATGGACGATTCAATCGATATAAGTATAACAAAGACTGATACGCAATTTCTTTACAGAAAAATTATAGTAACCAACCTTTTGCTGATTATCTGCTCCCAATCCCCAAGGTAGACTACGTAAACTAAAAAAGTTCAGCATGTATAATAGCATCAAATTGATCCCTAATCGTATACTGAGATTCAAACAATGTACACTGAGACTGTCATGTAAGACCCAAAATTAAACAACATGCGAGAATCGTATAAACAGTAAAAATCGAATAACGAAATACAACTAAGTAAGCGATAAAACAAGGGTGCTGAAGTTAGAACCTGTGCGGCGGCGGCAAAGAGGTGATGTCGGAGACGCGACGGAGAACGCGGGAAGGCAAGTTGGGTATATAGTTTGTCTCCGGACGGAGCAATAATTATTGTCCTAATAAGTAACTGCTTTGTCTTCGCATTCGAAAAAAACAAAATTTAAAAATAAAAAATAAAAAAAAAAAAAAAAAATATCAATTCTATTTACTTTATCAAATTACTTTTTACTTTCTTTCGCATTATAAAAAAAAGAATGATAAAACAAACAACATTGTTACAAACAAATAGTCTACATCGTTGATCAACGTGATCTACATCGTTGATCATTTAGATTTACATCATTATTAATTTAACTCTTACCGTCAGAAGACATTATGCTGCGTGTGTTCAAAGAAGAAACCGACATTCTAAAAAAAGGAAATTTATTTAAAAGGCGCAGTGATGATTATAACTCGCTTAAAGCGGACTGAGGTGATTCGTTAAAAGGGTTTGATTTTGTGTGTAAAATGAAGGGTTTTTAGATGAAGAGACCCTTTTAAATGAAGAGAGTTATTGTCGATTTTAAAAAGACCCGTCTAAAAAAATTCTCTGCGTTAGTTGGTGTTGCCGACGTGTTTGTGTCGCAACGCTTATCACACACAATAACAACAATTTTTTTTTCTTTTTTCGAAAAGCTACAAAAAAATAAAAAAAAATTAAAACACACAACAACAACATTAATTATGATATAAAGTAATACTATTACGATATTTATATTACATTATGATTATTGGTGTCAATTTATGTTTCAGCAAATGACATAATATATTCTTCATCTGTGATCATGATGTAACTAATATCAATAAGGATAGACCATTATGGATGATCTACACATTATTTGTGATTTTGGATCTATTGTTTCTTTTTGTTGGATGCTGGTGGTGATAGTTATTTTGCTCGTATTCCGACTAAAATCCGGTATGTTAGCAGAAATCGTTGTGCGTGACTTTATGAGGAAGGGCCGACAGATATTGGGCGAATCATTAGTTCCGTAGAGTGTGAAGCTTCAGGGTTTATGGATTCCTTGTTTTGTGGCCTCATTCAACCAGATAATAGGCCTACACTTGGACCATTCCGGTTGCTAGTCAAGTGAAAATGAATGATGATGTGTCTTGCCTTAAGGTTCACCGGTCTTATGGAGTTTTGAATTGTGCTCGTGATGGATGGGTGTTGCGTGCTTTTTTTTGACTTATTGGATGGGAATTTTGAGGTGGATTCATTCAACATTCACAAGTCTTAGCCTAGTCTTGGCTATCCAAATTTTGATGATCTTTCCACTCTTAGTTGCTTAGGTAAAGATTGTATGATTGTATCCGTCTTGCATACATGTTTTATGTGTGTTCCTTTAATTTTGTTAGGCAGTCCGGAAAGTCCAGAAATTGGTCGGCTCATTATTTTTAGCTCGAGTATGGGCTTGACTGTTTTTTATCTTGTGACTGGGGTTATTTTTTCCCTTTGCGTGTTTTAAGAGAAGTTATTGTGTGGTGAGGGAATTTAAGTGTGAAGTAACGGATGAAACGATCGAACGCGCTTTAAATACGAGAATAAAACTGCGTGTGTGGTGTGGGCCGGCACACGCGCGGTGTTCCGCGTCGTGTGGAGACACCACACAATAACTTCCCGTGTTTTAGA
The DNA here is from genome assembly GCA_036785695.1 of Gentiana straminea. Classification (NCBI taxonomy): domain Eukaryota; kingdom Viridiplantae; phylum Streptophyta; class Magnoliopsida; order Gentianales; family Gentianaceae; genus Gentiana; species Gentiana straminea. The sequence continues at coordinate 12,476,548 of JAVUPR010000266.1, read as the reverse complement.
CGCTTGTGCTGCTGATTTGATTTTGATAAAATTTCCTTTTCCGCCCGAAAAAAATATTAATCAATGAATTATATACATCATAATCAATAATGTAAAACAATGCAACTGTTGTTGTAATAATATTTACTATTCCCTTCGTTTTTTATCTGTCGCAGAAAGAAGATTCACACGGATTAAAAAAAGAGATTAATGTGTCTGAAAAAGAGGGTAAAATGACTAAGTTGTCCTTCGATTTTTTTAATATATACAAAATAGTATTGAGACAAATTGGCCTTTGGAGTTTTTAGCATGTTAGAAAAAACGACGGAGGGAGTACCGCGTATATTGGGAACGGATCCCTTACGGTACACATGATGAGGTGCAAAGATGCTGTGCACCATTTCCGTCCAAATTTTTGTCGGATCCGTCGATTTTTTTTTTTTTTTTTTTTTTGTAATTTGCTTCACTCCGTCCAAATTTAGACGAATCCGTCGAAAATTTGAACGGGAATGATGCACGCACCTAGCACCTTGCACCTTACACCGCACCATGTGTACGGTAGGGGATCCGCGTCCCGTGTATATTAAGAGAGAGAGAGAAAAGCAAAAAAAAAAAAAAAAAAAAAAAAAAAACTCAAGTCAACTTTTTTCTTTTCTTTTCTTCTTCATGTTAATAGCCCATCTAATTTTTCCTAAGCCAATAAAAACAAGTCAATGAACTTCGCTTCGACTTTCTCTCCATAGCGTGTAATATAAAAAAAGGAACATATCCACGTTAAGAAAGTGGAAGAAGAAAAAAAGGAACATTTGGTTACAAGATTGATGAATAATGCTAATAAAACAATGACACGTCCACTATAAAATTCACCACAAAATGTTTTACTACTTGGCTTATATCTATTGATTACCTTGTTGTCCAATCATTCAAAGGATCCTACAGTTCAATTTATGGCTGAAAGGTGTATAGTTGTGGTACATTATGGTGTACAACACATTTGTGCACGACATATGCACCACACATGATTCTACTATTGATTATGGTGGGACCTAAATCAATTAACGTGTCTCACACATTATTAATGATGAGATCATGAGATCATGTACACATGTTGTACATAAATATATTGTGCTTATATCATTTTCCCTCTACTTATTTGCTACTATAATGTCAGAGCTATTCTATTAATGAGCGTAACACCACCATTTGAATCATTTGATATGATGTCAGAGCAGTTATGTTAATGTCAGAGCATATTTGCTATGGCATTTAGTAGAATAACTCTGGAAATAATGATAACCCTACTGATTGTTAGGTAAGAGATTACACATAAGGGTACATCAATGACACTTAAGGTTATTTTAATATTTTTTATCATTAAAATCAAAAAAAAAGCAATTGTTCGATTTATTAATCTGGGCGATCCCCCACCATTTGCCAACAACACCTTATTGGGTTGTTTGTTTTAAAGTAGTAGAATGAAATGTAATGGAACGGAACAGAATGAAATAATAGAATAAATTAGGTCCATATTATATGACACATCACGTGATAGTAGATGGTGGGGCACAATAAGATGGCATAAGAGGTTAAGATAAGGTAAGGGTGAAGTGACATGGTGAGGTAGGATAGAGCGAGGAAAAGTAGGGTAGGAGTGAAAACAATGTAAGATGAGGTGGCATGGTAAGCCGGTAAGGAGTATTAGAGTATGGTAGGTTAATGTATGGGTGGGGATGGGTGAGGGTCATATAGTAGGATGGTGAATGGGTGATGATGGGGTGGGTATGAGTGAAATGGTAAGGTTGGAGGTGGAGCGGGGTAAAGAGGGGTATGGGTGACTAAGGTGGCTCGAGGGTGAGGCAAGGTGGATGTACATAATATGGTAGAGTAGGGTGGTGTTTGGTGAAGGTTAAGTTATGTGGGGTACGGTGAGAGCATATGGTACGGTACGATGGACAAAGGGTCAAAGGGTAAACAAAGGTCCTTATGTTCAACCAAACATCATCATTAAACGTGTTCATAACCAATTCCAGTTTTTGTACTGGCACCTTCACACATCTTTTTCTTTAAGCAAACATCATTACACAAAAATCAAATATACTGCCACCGCCATCACAGTAGCAAAACTCGCAAACATGTGCTTAACAATCTACACCAAATAAGCACGTACAATCCTTTTCCTTAATCCCAGAAACAAGCATGTTATGAAATACTTTAAAAAAAGACAAAATCTCCGGCTACAACACCACCATCAGCAAGATTTACTGCATCCTCTTTAAACTCAAAAACAACCACCCAACTGCCAAATAAGCATATGGTCAAAAAAAATAAAACATAAACAATGAATTAGCATTACTAAGTAAGTACTAAAGAAGCAAATACCAAACATAATACGTTTCAGGCAAGTGTTCAGACGCTGTATTTAACGTCAGGAGAAAACATATTATAAACTTGCAAATGCCATATTATTTTTTTTTTTTTTTGAAAGGTAAATTCATTAATTAGAATTATCTGCCAATAAGGTAATAAGGTAGAGGAAACAGAGTTAGGGGGGGGTCAAATACCCAATTACAACAATTAGAGGAGGAAAGGGAAAGGTTAAATCCTAGGCCGGCCAAAAGGTCTGCCGGAACATTACAGATTCTGGGCACAAAGCCGAAATTACAAGACACAAAATATCGACTAGCATATCTAATTTGATCAACAAAAGATCCCAAGGGGAAGATATCTTCTTCATCTGAATTAATGCACGCAATACAGAGTGCTGAATCAGATTCAATGGCGATTTTTCCATAGTCTCGCCGATTCTCGAGTTCCAATAAGAATTGCATGTAGTTCAGCAAATTCAATTGACGCCACATGGCCCAAGTTCATTGTTAGGGCTGCTAAAAGTGAGCCGGAGTGCGAACGAATGACAACCCCAACAGTACCAATGCCATCTTTGTATCCGGCCATCAACATTGGTTTTAATGGTCCCCGGAGGAGGTTTGATCCAGCCAGAAGGTAAAGGTTCAGACGGTGCTAATTGTTCACTTGAAGAAGTGGCCGATTGGAATTCTTCAAGGAAGGAAGCAGCTTGATTGATGATTCGAATCGACTTGAGTGTTGTTAAAGATCCTCTGATTGCGTCCTAACCAGATGAACCAGAACAAGGTGAAGAAAAGATCAGTGTTAGATGATTTGTTTTGGTGGAGATAGAAGTAGAGATCGATGAAAGAATGGTGGCGAAGGTGGGCAATATGGTGAAAATCATGGCGACGAGTCCAGACTTCCTTCACCCAGTGGCAACCAAAGAGACAATGCTCCCAAGTTTCAATAGCAGTACTGCAAATAGTGCACAACCCATCAGAGATCCGGCGATGACAGAGATTTGAGCCAAGAGGAAGAGCATTCGATGCCAGCTTCCAAAGAAACGCTTTGACTTTTGGGGGAACAGAGACTGACCATAGGTAATTCCAAGCATTCTTGTTATCCGTTGCTGATGAAGAATCCCCAGTCCCCATAGAATTGAGTTTGGACTTCAAGGCAATGTTGTATCCCGACTTAACAGTGTAGGTACGTCTGTTGGTATAGTGCCATATGAGTTTGTCATTTTGAGAGGAGGTGGAAGTAGGAATAGTCATAATAGCATCCACCTCATGAGGTAAAAAAAGATGATCCAATAGAGAGGCATTCCAGTTCCCATCGTAGAGTAGCTGATCCACAGTTTGAAAAGCCAAAGATTCTTCACCTTTAAAAACCTTGAAACTGGGACCAATAGGTATCCAAGGGTCCTTCCAAATGTTGATAGATCTCCCATTTCCAGTAGCCCATCTCAAGCCAGAGTTAAGAAGTTCCCTGCCCGTAAGTAGACTTCTCCAAATAAAGGAGGGTCTGTGTCCAACTTTTGCCTTAAGGAATGTGTCATTCCTGTAGTATTTGAACTTCAAAATAGAGCTGACAACAGAGTGGGGGTTTAACATAATCCTCCAGCATTGTTTGGCTAAGAGAGCTTTAATAAAGAGATAAAGGTCTCCAAATCCCAAACCCCCCTGATCCTTAGGCAAAAAAATCTTGTCCCAGGAAATCCAAGCAACAGAAATTTTGTCCCCAGTCTTATCCCACCAGAATCTTCTAATCATAGCAAGGATCTCATTAAGAAGTTTTTTAGGGAGCATAAAACACTGCATAGTATAGGTTGGGATAGCTTGAATGACAGCTTTAATAAGGACTTCCTTGCCAGCAGAATTAAGGAACATAGACTTCCACCCATTGAGTTTTCCAAATTTTATCCTTTAGGTACTTGAAGATTTCATACCTAGATTTACCAACCATGAAAGGCAGCCCCAGGTATTTGCCCCTAACTTGACCCATTGGTACAATTTGCCCCTAACTTGACCCATTGGTACAACAAGGGTAGTAGAGATGGAGCGCTTAAGGTTGTCGTCCAACTTTGGACTGAAATAGACACTGGACTTCCCCAAATTGACTTGTTGCCCAGAAATCTGCTCATATAGTGAGAGGATCCTCATGATTTCCTGGGCATTAGTATTGTCAGCATTAGCAAAGAGTATGCTGTCATCTACAAATAGTGAGATAAGCAAGGACCATGTTTTCTAATCTGAATGGTGTGGGGGAGCCAGACAGGATGGCCTTGTTAATAATGGCAGAAAGACCTTCAGAGCATAAAATGAACAGGAAGGGTGATAGAGGGTCGCCTTGTCTGATACCTCTAGTTGGGTAGAACTTAGGAGAGGGCTTGCCATTAACCAGAACTTGGAATGAGGCAGAGGTGACACACCTCATGATAAGATCAATAAACCTGTCAGGATAGTTCATTCTGTGCAAGACTGTCTCCAAATAATCCCATTCAATCCTGTCGAAGGCTTTAGTCATGTCAAGCTTGAGAGCCATCTTTCATGTTACCAGTCTTGTTGCTGCCATTGAGAGTGTGGAAAGCTTCAAAGGCAGCAATTGCATTATCAGTTATTAATCTGCCTTTCTGGAAAGCACTTTGGGCAGGATCGATAACAGAATTGAGGGTCTTCTTTAATCTATTGGCAACGGCCTTGGATATGATCTTGTACAAAGTGTTGCTGAGACTGATTGGCCTGAAATCCTTGAGAGTGGCAGCCTGAGGAATCTTTGGAATTAGAGCAATATGAGTATCATTAATCTTAGAGAAGTCAGTACCATTATTTAAGGCATTCAGGAGAAAAGGCACAAGATCAGATCTGTAAATGTGCCAATGTTTCTGAAGGAAGATTGCTTGCATACCATCTGGACCTGGGCTTTTCTTACCAGGAATCTGCTTCAAGGCCTTAGTAATTTCATCTTCAGTGAAAGGTACTTGGAGCATATTCTTATGCAACTCACTGATTTGTTTGAAGGGTAGTTCATCAAGGATGCTAAGATTATTATGACCTGCACAAGAAGAAAACATATTAGAGTAATAGGTCTTTGCATAGTTCCTTAATTCAGCAGGTTCAGTGATAGAGACACCATCTTCAGTTGTAAGGCTTGTAATTTTGTTTTTCCCATGTCTTATAGAAGCTTTTTGTGGAAAAAGGAAGTATTCCTGTCTCCAGAATGCAACCAATTTGTTCTCCCTCTCTGCTTCCAGTAAGATTCCTGCATGTTTAACAACAAATCCAGTTCCCTCATCAAATTCTTTTCCATACCAAAATCAGGGTGGTGCTGCTGCTGCAGGATCCCTAACTTTTCCTGAAGATCTTTAATTTTTTTTGTCAAGTTTCCCATATTTCTGTGAGCCACAGTTGATACCATTGGCACAATCTTTGGCAGTGTGATGAATAGTCCCCTGCCATGCAGCCTCAGTGATATCAGCACTCTCAGGATCCTGAAGCCAAAATGGGTCAAACCTATAGATAGGTCTCTGCTTGTCTTTTACCCTGCTGTCAAATCTATCATTGGTGATCAGAATTGGGATATGGTCAGATAAATGTAGGACCTTGAAATCAGGGAAAAGATTTGTCCAGCCCTCATTTGCAACAGCTCTGTCCAATTTAGCTCTCACAGCACCATTGTTCCATGTAAATCTTGCACCGACATAACACAGATCATTGAATTCACAGTCAGCTAAAGCTTGTCTAAAATTTTCAACAAGGTATCTAGGTTTTGTTAATACCAGTCTTTTCAGACATATGTAGGATTTCAATGGTGTTTGAAGGATGAAGATTAATGTTGGGTTAAAGGTCCATATCTATAAGCCTGGATTCTTGTATGAGTTTGGTTTCATTGCTTGCATTAAGCCATGTGCCAAAATCAAAGCTTTCTTCATCTTCAACATTGAACTCCTCAGTTGCTGATGGACAGTTGCGTGCTATATGTCCAATGAGACCACAGAAGAAGCAAAAAGATGGGAGTCTCTCATACTGAAATAAGGCATGCATAGGTTTGGCTAAAGAACCTACAAGAGTTGTGTCCTCCAGAACCAAGGAGAAGAGTTGTGGTAGGGGCTTATTAACAGAGATGGTAGCTCTGAATCTGAAGAGAGGTAGGTTGGTGTGAAATTAAGACAAGAATTGAGGAGGAAAAAGGAGTTTTATTGATTGAATAATACTTAGTAAAAGAATTACAAGAGAAGGGACCTTTATAAAGGATTGAGACAGTCCCAAAAAGTCACCAACGGCTCTGTACAGTGAATCCAACGTTCACAAGTACAGTAAAAGCAGCCCACTTGTTCTGGTATTAACCAATTGAACAAGGGGGAAAAAGACATAATAAAAAATCCTAAAAACAGGGATTAAAAAATAAATAGACCCACTAAATAAATTAGGACACTAATTTCAACACCCCTCCTCAAGGTTGGTTGTGTATAGAGATGAACAACCAAGCTTGCCATTAATGTGTAGAAATTGAGCAATAGAGGTCCCTTTGGTGAAGATATCAGCCATTTGATCTTGAGAAGGGACAAAGGAAATCTGAATCTCTTTGTTCTCGACCTTTTCCTTGATGAAATGCCTGTCAATATCAACATGTTTAGATTTGTCATGATGAATGGGGTTTTCGACATGTTAATAGCAGATTTGTTGTCACGAGCAACGCTGAGTAGGGAGGTTGGTAGTGGCCTCGAATTTCATTTAGAACCTTCCTTAACCACATGCCTTCACGGATCCCAAGAGATAGAGCCCTAAGTTCACCTCGCATCGCTTCTAGCCACAACAGTCGCTTCTTACTTCTCCAAGTAGTTAAATTGCCCCAAATATAAGAGCAATACCCGGTAGTAGATCTCCTATCTATGATAGAGCCGGCCCAATCTGCATCGGTGTAGATATGTAGTTCTCTCGCTCTCATTCTTAGTGAATAGAAGACCTTGATCGGGAGTTCCTTTTAGGTACCTCGAGTTCGTCCACAACTTGAAGATGTTCTTCACAAGGTTTATGCATGAATCGGCTTACAAGACCGACAAAGAAAAGCATATGTCGTCTTGTGTGAGAAAGATAGATTAGTTTCCCCACTAATCTTTGATATCTCCCAACATCAACATACTTTTTGGAGCCTTCTTTAGTGAATTTCGGGTTAGGCTCTATGGGAGAGGCTGCAGGTTTGCAATTAGCCATCCCGAGCTTTCTTCAAGAAGATCTAAGATATATCTTCTTTGGGATATATGAATGCCACCAGCTCTAGATATCTCCATGCCAAGGAAGTATTTCAACCGGCCTAGATCTTTGACTTCAAAATCCCTAGCAAGGGATAGCTTAAGTTGTATTTCATTCAAATCATCGCCGGTGATGATTATATCATCAACATAGACAATAAGGATCACTCTTTTGCCATTATCGGTGAATTTGGTGAACATAGTATGGTCTCGAATGACATTGGTGATAGCCATAAGCTTTTACGATTTAGTAAATCGCAAACCATGCCCTGGGGACCGTTTGAGTCCATAAAGGGCCTTTTTAAGTTTACAAACCAGATTTCCTTGTTCGGGTTTGCATACCCGAGAGGAATCTTCATGTAAACTTCCTCCTCAAGTTCTCCATTTAAGAATGCATTCTTGACATCTAATTGGAAAAGAGGCCAATCAAGATTTGTAGCAATGGATAAAAGCACTCTGATAGTATTTAGTTTAGCAACAGGGGCAAAGGTCTCCTGGTAGTCAATACCATAGGTTTGAGTATACCCTCTGGCAACTAACCTTGCCTTATGTCTGCTAATAGACCCATCAGAGTTATACTTATTAGTGAAAAGCCACCTACATCCCACCACCTTTTTTCCTTAGGGAAGATAGGTGATGTCCCAGTGTTATTTTTAATTAGAGCCCCAATTTCATCATCAACGACTTGTCTCCATTCGGGTTTTAAAAGAGCTTCCCGAATGGTACAAGGAACATACCGACTATTAAGGTTATTCACGAGGGATTGATATGCCTCGTAAAGATTATACAAGGGAGTTTTAGTGCGGGCCCTTGTTCCTTTCCTTAAGGCAATGGGCCTTTCATCATAAGTATCATCATAAGCATTATCATGAGGATTTCATGATTGTCAAGGCTATGATGTTCATTTTCCGATTAGTAGGAGAAAGGGATCTTTCGATCTCCTGTGTTTTCTGGAATAAACCAGTTCCATAGGAGGTCTGTCACAGTGGGATCCTTTCTCAGGACCAAAAGGATAATCAGTGATCCTTCTGTCAGAGGTACTTTGATCCCCTGTATTAGGATCCTGATTTTCATATTCTTCATGTGACTCAGTTTCACTAGGAAGATCAAGTGGAGATTGTAAGTTCCATCCTTGAGAGGAATTCAAAAAATCAACTTCAGAATTTGCATGAGTATCATAATAGGGCTTAGATTCAAGAAAAGTCACATCCATTGTGTTATAGAACTTCCTAGTAGAAGGACAATAACACTTATACCCTCTTTGTCTAGGAGAGTACCCAATCATGATACACTTGATAGCCTTTGGATCAAGTTTGTTTCTGTGATGGTTGTGAACAAAAACAATACATCCAAAAACTTTAGGACCCAGGTTTTGAGTGACTTGACAGTTTGGATATATATTTTTAAACACACCAATGGGTGTTTTAAACTCGAAGCACTCTTGAGGGCATTCGTTAATAAGATAAGTAGTCATTAAGACAGCTTCTCCCCATAGAAACTTAGGGACATTCATGGCAAACATGAGTGCTCTAGCAGAAGTCAAGTAAGTGCTGTTTTTCCTCTCGGCAATTCCATTTTGCCGAGGGGTATCAACACAGGAACTTATATGAACAATACCTTTGTCCCTCATGAATGCCCCAGGGATGTTTCAAAATATTCGACCCATTGTCGACTTTAGTACTTTGATGTCGGTTTCAAATTGTGTATGAATCATGTGATAGAAGTTCTTAAAAATAGTACCGACTTTCGATTTATCTCTCATCGAAAAACCCATGTAAGCCTAGTGTGATCATCAATAAAAGTGATGAACCACCTAGTACCGATGATATTTTTAGCCTTTGAAGGTCCCCAAATATCACTATGTACTAGGTTAAAAGGCTTAGATGGTTGATAATTTTTCTGAGGAAAGTTAGTTCTGGACTGTTTTGCAAGGCAACAGATTTCACACACAAAATCAGTAGGCTTTTTATTAACAAACAGATCAGGAAGTAGTTTTTTCAAGTATACAAAATTTGGATGTCCAAGTCTATAGTGCCATAGCATTACATTATCACTATTAGTACTAGAACTAAGACAGCCAGAAGCTTCCTTTTCTGTATTGCCATTCATTAGATAAAGACCAGAATTGGTCTTAGCACTGCCAATCATCTTCCCAGTTTTGGAGTCCTGAAAGTTACAGGATGTGGAGGAAAAATTTAGCACCATATTGTGCTGTTGTGCCAATCTGTTCACAGAGATCAGATTGCATGACAGCTTTGGAACAAATAGTACATCTTTGAGACATATGCCCTTTATGTTGATAGTTCCCATACCCTCTACTTTAGAGGTGGAACCATCTGCAATTCTGACATATCTCCCTTGTGTACAAGGGGAGATAGAGGAGAAAAGAGTTTTGTCCCCAGACATGTGTTCAGAAGCACCAGAATCAATGATCCATTGGTCCTGAACATGAGATTTAAAAGTTTGAGAAATGATACCTGTCTGAGCAACAGAAGCAGAGGATACAACAGACTGATTTCCAGAGCTGGAAGTAGATTGAAAAATTCTTTTTAAGGCCTCCATCTGTTCCTGAGTAAAAACTTCATTCTGAACAGAAAGATTAGCTTGAGAATCCCTACCATTTCCAGCTTTAGGTTTCCAGTCTGCTGGTTTTCCATGAAGTTTCCAAAGCGGTATCTTTGATGTGTCCTTGCCTCTTACAATGATCACACCAAGGCCTTTCTTTCTTTCCTTTGGAGGGTTGAAGAGGCGAGAAGCAAGAGCGAGAAGGTTGGAGAGGGCCGAGAAGCAAGGGCAGAGGAATTTTGCTGGGGAACTTGGGGTACAACTGCAGCATGAGTACTTGCCCAACATAAGTTTCCGCCTGCTTTCTTCATGCCTGACCTCAGCAAAAGCAGCTTTCAAGTTGGGAAGAGGGGATTTGCCAAGGACTCTTCCCCTAACATCATCCAAGTCTGGATTGAGCCCCATAAGAAAAGTAAACACTCTGTCATTTTCAATGAATGTTTTATGGCTCTTGTGATCTTCGGACAAAGACCATTTTAGTTCATTGTAAAGATCAAGTTGTTTGCCGCCGCATTCTACTCAAATGATTGAAATAGTGAGTAACAAAGTAGAATCGCTTGCTTCACTCTTTTAAGTTGAGATTTGAGCTCATAGACTTCGAAGTATTGTCTCTTTTAGAATAGAGATCATGAGTCGCTTCCCGCACCTCTTGAGCGTTGTTGTGGAACATAAAGTTCTCACTTTGTTCACGAGTCATAGAACCAATAAGCCATGACATGATGATATTGTTGTCTGCCTTCCACTGTCTGTACTTGGGATCATCTTCTTTTGGTTGAGGAATCTCACCGCTTAGATGTCCTTCTTTGCTTCTTCCGTACACATACATCGGCCAGAGATCTAGACCACAAATGATAGTTATTACCATCAAATTTGTGGCTAGTGAGGAGATGATTGTTGGTATCACTCCCTCCTTGAATGAGATTTGATCCCTCAGAGTGTGGAACAACATCAGAGGAGGTAGATCTATCAACAGAAGACATTTTCTGGTTTTTGAAAAAATCTCAGAAAATTTGAATTTGATCGATTATTGGATCAAGGCTCTGATACCATGTGAAATTAAGACAAGAATTGAGGAGGAAAAAGGAGTTTTATTGATTGAATAATACTTAGTAAAAGAATTACAAGAGAAGGGACCTTTATAAAGGATTGAGACAGTCCCAAAAAGTCACCAACGGCTCTGTACGGTGAATCCAACGTTCACAAGTACAGTAAAAGCAGCCCACTTGTTCTGGTATTAACCAATTGAACAAGGGGGAAAAAGACATAATAAAAAATCCTAAAAACAGGGATTAAAAAATAAATAGACCCACTAAATAAATTAGGACACTAATTTCAACAGTTGGTACTTATGTCCTCTCTGATTTGGATGAAGGAACAGTCTTGAGGCGTATTAGCTATCTTCTTCCCCACCTCAATGGTATGGGCATGCGTGGGAAGCCCCCAAATCCGGATCCAGAAGGGTGATTCTTGAAAGGCAGCACTGTCATGTTGCAGATCTGGATCCCACTGCTTCAAAACGAGGAGGGTGTTATCAAAACACCAAGGCCCATCCTGCAGAACCCTGTGAAGATCTTACTTGTGCTCGAAGAGAATCTGACAGTAGTTTTTCCCCTTCTTGATGCACTTGAACTTTTTTGTATTCCAAGATTTCTCCATGGCAATACGTAGATTCTTGACTGGCATTTCTTTTCAGTGATGAATTTCCCTAGCAAACTGAGGTCACTTTGTTGTAATCCTTTTTTGATATCATGCTTGCTGATATTGGCAATGGTTTGTTGAACATCTTTGAGTGTGAGTCTGTGAATATGAGCTTGGAGATCTTCTTTCTCCATAGCCAAGAGACTAGAAGGAACTCAAGTGAGTTGGGAGAATCTCTAGTGAGAGAAGGGAGCTCTCATGAGAGAGAGATGATTCGCATGCCATATTAATTTTCTTCAGGTAATAAGTTCACCAATTAGTGGTAATCAATACTAGCCATCGCGGAAAGTCCATAACATGATTGACTTCTCCATAAGATATTCGACCTCTAACCTACTTGAAGCTAATCACTCTCTTCGCCATAATATGTAGTCTAACATAGTAGCCTGACTCACAGCACTTGCATTTATTCTTTTTAATATATTCTTTATTAAAATAAATACCACTTTTATTTATTTTATATAGAATCTAAACTCATCAGAATAGAGCGTAATTCGAATAAATAATGTGTTTTGTGCAGTACATGTGGTGTGGTGCATAATCTATAGATTCTCCGTTTTACCGATTTAGTAGACATTTTGCTATAGATGGTTTTTAGTGGATGTGAATGATTTGGATTTCTGTTTTACAGATTTATCATTTTTTTGCAGTATCTACTGCAAATGCTTTTACAATAGTAGAAAGACTAAAGTACCTTACGATAAACATAACAAGCGTTAAAATAATGTTATCTTGGAAAGGTGGCAAACATAGTTTGTACCCAAGATACAGCTAAAAAAAAAGGATTCTCCCTTGGTTCTATAAATATAAATATGACCTGGGACCCATTTTTTTCCTTCCAAAAGGACACCTATTTTGGTATACAATTACATTAGGGTGATTAACAAATATAGGGATAAAGTTGATGTCACCAAAAAGGGTAAATTAGGGGCTGATTATAACCACAAAATCATCATTACACTAGTGTCGGCATGCTTCAAAGTATGCTATTCTTAAACATATTGGCCATAAATATGTGCGAAATTTTATCAGAAACTTTGCCAAGTTAAGCCTAAAACAATATATTTACCTATATTTCAGTAGGAATTCAATGAGCATGCAAAGGAAGTTGAGACACAGTTATACCAGAAATCAGCAGAAATGGATTACTAGTAATGGGAGGTCAGTAAAAGAATAAAAACTTAAAACATAATACCCTTAAAACCCCTCAATCAATTTTGGAGAAGATAAATACCATGATAGCTTCAATCTCCTCAGGAGAGAGAGATATCCGTTTGGGCTGATCAGATGCCTTACCCCCAGCACTCATGCTAGAAGGGGAACTTGAGAAAAATGTTCGAGGAGCATCAGCAGATGCAGGTGTAGGTTGATTCTGTGATGAGGGACCTGCAAGGGAATCACGTTATTGTTTACATCATGGGGAGAAAGAAAATATTACACCAGGCAATTATGTAGCATTCACCGGTTCTACTAAGATTTCACTTTTCAGGATCACGAGCAAGACCAAAGCCCGAATAGGTCTCTTATGTGCCAATGCAGAACCCGGACATTTCTATGTTAAAAAACTGTTTGAATTTTCTCTGTTTATCTTTAGTAGTACAGGTCCTGACATAGCTGGATACTTCCATTGGTTGCCATCGTCATTCCAATGTAAGATTTGAGAAATGTTACAGGTTTTCACTACCTCTTCCTAAGTTTACATAGATCATTACCTAATAACCAGAAACTTTACCTGACATTAATGCAACCGGAGTAAATTGCGATCTTTGGGACACAGCAGTATAAAAAGACAATCCAATATACGTAGGGCGAAGTAACACTTCAACATTCGGTTATAAGGAGAGAAAGGTACGGCTTTTGCAAAGGTGGCACTGGAAGCTTCTAGGAAAATGCTAGAACATATACATCCGTAATAGCTTAAGTCTTAGGGTAAGATAGTAATTTATCATGCACAACACAAGGTTCTGAGGACAAGCTTCACTACCCAATCTATTAATAGAAACTATCACCGCTGTTGCTGCAGCAAAAACTACTAATGCTGATGCTACTTTGCTACCACATGTCAACTCTTTTAGACGTGTTGCAAGCTCATGCGCGAGGGAGCATTACAACGTATACATGTACAAATTATACTCTTCCTCAATAACTTAAGCTTTTAGGTGATATGGTAATGTACCAAGGTATCAGAGCACATGAACATGGGATCAAACCTCACTTCCTCATTTGCTAAATGTATATATAGGTATACATTACTAAAATTGCTACTCTGCCACAACATAACTATTGCTATTGTTCCTACTCTACTAAAACATGTCTAATCCTTTACCCATATGTTGGCATGCTCACACGTGAAGGGATATGTTACGATGTATATATGCATAGGTTACCCTTCTTCCTAACGGCTAAGATTTCAGGCTTTCTGCTTTCAGGTGATTGTAATCTATCATATACCTAAATGTCATTTCAAGTGACCCCAGATTGTCTAATTACCACGTGCATGAAAAGAAAAAACTCACATAGAATTAAGAGGAGTTGGGACGTATTGATAAATTAAAATTATACAGATCTTTTATTAGTCCAAAACAAGAATCATACGCAGAATGGCTAAGATGAGATGCTTCAGTTGGTTTTTTGGTCAGGATACTCAATACCTTGACATTTTGCAATAAGTTCTGCCTTTTAGTTACTGTCATAAAAGTGTATCTTCTCATAACTATCAGAAGGTTCTAAATACGCTTAACAGCACACACACGCAACAACAACAACAAAAAAAACAGCATCATCACACCCATGGTCAAGGTAAAAGAACATTTCAGGATTCATCTGCTTGTGACAATAACAACAGAACAGACAGACAAATAAGCATTTCCCAGGTAAAACCCAGTGGCAGCTCAAGCCCATGTAATGAGTTCATGCCTGTCAACATTCAACTCAGCTGAAAATGTAAGCAGTAAACCAATATACTGATTCCATCAAGGTAAGCTAACCGTGATTTAAATTCTAGCATGACTGCTCATCTCATGCTTACAGAAGGTAATCAGGTATCGTTTTTTTCTCTAGTAGCAACATATTTTCAAGCATGAGCTGCTTTCCCTTTTTAGTTAAATGAAGCAATTGGAATGCCTTTTTTAGTAGGCAGTTGGAACCACTCATTCAGCCTCCTCTTCCTTTGCATTATTAATTCAGCTTAGATCCAACTAAACCATAGACTGTTCTGATTCAATCGAATCACTCCACAAAATGGTAAAAGCTGTCTCACATCCTGAAATTATTCCATCTATTCACCTAAAGAGCATATCGTGAAAGCTGTCTCGCATTCTGAAATTGCTCCATCTATTCACCTAAAGAGCATAGAGGCAGGATATCCCTCGGTAATCGTATATCAGAATCTAAAGAACGTAAGAAAACTATATAACATGAAAATTGGTGAAATCGTCAACGCCTAAATAATCAACCACAAGAAAGTATCCAAGCAGCTGGAAAAATATGAATAAAAACCGAACTTCCTCGACACCAATTCAACTTGAAAATTAACAAGGCCGATGGCGAAATTTATCAAAAGATTGATGATGTCCTACAACAACCTAAAAGAGCAAACAGTGCTATAAACTTCTTAATCGGGGGGGGGGGGGGGAAATAATCAAAACAAACAATTTCACGCACAAGAGAAATCTATGCTGATTTCAAGTTAAGAACGTATATTTGGACGAATAAGTAAGTAAAAAGAAAGGAATCAACATACTCTGAGAGGATTTAGGATGCCTTGGGGGAAATTTGATGCGGGGAATTCTCTTCAACGCTTGTGCTCCTCCACCCATCTCTGCTTCGCAAACGATTATTACCGGAATTTCTTACACGTTTATTTATCGACTTTTCTGCGCCTGGGTTTTATACTCAACAAATGACAGTCTCAATGAGATTCGTCGATTACAACCATATCGTGTATTCGTGTTATTGAGGCAAATTATATTCCTGGGTTTAATCGGTGTGTAAACGATACGATACGGGCGATCCGAATCCATCCATTATTTACCTATTGAGTCGTGTAATCCTATAATAAGAATTATATTCAGACTTATCTCCAATTCGTTTATGTAGGGGGGAAAAATTGTTTAAAATCGATTTAAATATGTTTAATTATGTTCGAGTTTGAGTTATGATTGATGTGTTTAGATGCAAAAAGGATTTTATGTATTGTGTTGAGAGACCATGAAATAATTTTCTATTGTTAGAATGTTTCATTGTCATGCTAATTGCATTTGCACAATGCAAAACTTATGATCAATTTGGATGGATATGATACAATATTATGTAAGAAATGTAGTATAATGTAATTGAATCATTTCATAATTATGTTTTGTATACGATAAAATGAAATAGACGAGATTATGTGATAAGTTACATAATGGTGACTGGTGGTAGAAAATGAGGGGTCGGGCAATAAGATTATTAAGGTGAGTTTAAGGTAGTGATTTAAGAGCGATGACTGGGACGGTAAAGTCGATCGGGATGATAAGGGTGGGGTTAAGGTCGGCACGGGTGAGGACACAGCGGTGAGGTAGCATGAGTAAAGTAAGTCAGATGATGGCAAGGAGACAATAGCAAGTAAGGTGGCATGGTGTGTGTGAAGTAGTTGAATGGGGTCGGATGGGATAGATAGGACAAGGGGTAAGAGTAGACTCGATACGATGAGTAGAGAGGAAGAACACCCCAAACGGATACTCGAATCTCATTTTAAATTTTATGATTAGAGTATTTTAGGCCTACTGTTTAAGTTCAACCACAATGGCCTTTAAAGTCACAATGTAAAAGGCATTGTTTACGACAATGTAATTGTGATACCAATTGAGATAATTTTGATACTTTTAAAACGAATAGATGTGGTTGTCTATGCATGACTTGTTACCGCCATCTTATTGTAAGTCTTTGGTCGGAGTAAAAAGAAAAAACAAAAGAGAAAGCGGGACAAGACAAAACAGTCGATGCATGTTATAAAATATTTGATATGAAACCAATATAACAAATCAAAATAGTCGATGCATGTTATAAAATATTTGATATGAAACCAAAATAACAAATCAAAATAGGAAGACAAAAGATATAAGGTAAAAATTAAAAAATTAAAAAAAAAAAAAAACTTTTCTTCTTCTTATTATATATGCACATTCCAAATTACAAAGATTAGGTAATTATCCTACTACTTTAGAAGAAGGTTTCAACCCCTTCCTTCCACGTGTCCCAAAAATGTTCAGCAAAAAGCTTTTCCACGTGTTTTGTTTTTTTTTACTTCTTTTACTATAGAAAGCCCAGCCCATTCGTTGTTTGTTTCATTGTTTTTTTTACACACAAATTTCAGGCAGCTTCTGGGTTGCTTCTTCACATCCGCCTTTAAATTGTACCATAGAGGAGGTTGGTTTCCGATTGACAGGAGACGCGATGGTTATCTGCCCCAGGTAAGACTTTCGCCCTTCAGCACAGCTGTAATCCCAATTCACTCCCTCAAACTCAAAGGTCATAAAATAGTATGCTATGAATATGGAAATCATTCACCTGTTGAGGAGTTGTTATTACAGTTTTCTAAACCCTAACCTTACCGTATTCTTCGTCCTCAAAATAATTTTTCCCCTTTTGAATTTCAGATTTTCAATGTGGTACTATTACACTATGAGTATATTTATTTTCTTTGTGTTGTTTATAATTTGATGATATTAGGTTGGAATCAAAATTCCATTGTGCTTTTTGTTGGTGAAGAAGTGCTAATAAATTTCACTATCTAACCCTTAAAAAAAAAACTCTTACAAGATATTGGAATTTGTGGAATAATGTATTAATTCATTCTCCGTTTTCATGAGTGCTTTTGTTAGTTGATTGATAGATTGGTTTAAGTTTGTGTTCTAAATTGTTTCTTCTGAACACTTGCTTCCTTTTTGATTCGTTAAGCTTCATGTTATTGTTGTGTATGATGGCAGTGTGATGTTGATATTTTATTTTTATTCAACAATGATGTTTAGTAAGCCAAGGTTGGATGTTCTGAAACAACCATCTCTAGGTGTTGGATAGACATAAAATATGAAAAATCTAATGAGACTTGCATACCATCTGCAGATGTGTAATTGCAGGGGTTTGATTATCATAAATCACTTGTTTACACTTGATGGAATTGGGAATAAGACTTTGCTGGGTTTGCGTTTTAGTCCATTTTGATTGAAGTACATTGTCACGTAAGACTTTCTTATGTTGTCCCTTGCTTGGGAAGAAGTTTTTTGGGGTAATTGTAAGTTGAATTATGACTTTATGTTGTCCTCTCTTCTTTATTTTAGTATAATTGGACATTTTTGGGGTTGTCTGCTTCTCTGCATAATATATGCGCCTTATTATGTTATTGGCATTATTACATGGTTTACATCTCATATCACTTCAATTTCATTACTAAATTCATGGATGAAGGTGGAAAATGCAAAAGTTATTGCCTATTGGAGTTATCGCCTATTAGATGCCTAGACCTGCTGTTTTTTATAAATAATAGTTACCGACTATAGTTTATTTAGTTTGACTTATTTACCTGTTGTCTTCTGTTTAGGTTTCAATCATTCTAATTTTATGTAAATAGCAAACATTGTTGGTTATTGCTTCCTGTTTACGTATGAAAACAGGGTTTTTCTTTTGATGTTGGTGAAAGCTGTCTGTTATTGATCACGTGAGTTACTAAACCGGATTGTTGTAGACTGTAGTAATTACTCTACGTTGAATGCACGATCTTAGTTAAGTTCAAATTTATGTGCATGCCCTTTTAGTGTGTTCATCATATGCCGTCAATGATAGCTTGCAAGAAATCATGATAGATATGATGTGACAAGTTCCAATTAATCATCCTTCTGCCACCCTAAAAGAAATCTTGCCACAATCATTGTAAATTGAACTCCACAAATTCCATATAAATTTGTGCTTATTATCCATGGAAAATCACCATATTAGAAGTTGGCGAGTATTTTGCTTTCACGATAAATAGCCTCTTTGCAGAGTATAAAATCTGACATGTTCTTTTACTGGGAGTGGGTTTGCGATTTTAACTTTTGGATGTGGCTGATGTTTGGTTGTGGGTTAGGGCTTATTAAATCACATATTTGTGGGTGTGATGGTGTTTCTTTAAGCTTCTTTCATGAACAGAACCATTTTGTGTTTATTCCCGGATGCAAAGCGGCTGCAACAACAAAAAGGGAAGGTGTTGAAGTGGAGATGAGCAAACAAATGTTACACCGACTCTGGATGTGCATGGAGAGTGGTAGATAGAATGAGAGGCGTGGTGGCAGAGCGCGTTGATTGATCACAATAAACTTTATTGTTACATGCTTTATATGTGGATGTCTAAGGGATTAGTAGGCAAACGATAGACAAGGGGAACATCTTTTGGATGCCAAGAGCATATTACCATTACACATGAATTTGAGTGATTTTTTAGGGGTACTAAATGTTTTGCTTGGACAGATTTGGTGACTTTGATTTGCCACGTTTAGTTGTTGGTGATAAATTTGAGTGAATTTCTTTTTCGTAGGTAGATTAATATTCATCTACTTTTACGAATTAGGTTTTTTAATTTGTTTTTCACTCATGCCAAGGGTTTTACCTACAGATTTGGTGGCTCTGTAGTCGGTAGTGTTTTTTAATTAGTGTGTTTAGGGTGCATAATAAAATCTATCATTAGTTTTCCACTCATAGGGTATGTTGTATTTCTCATATATACATAAACTATACATTATCATATAAGTTTGGATCAAACAAAAACACTATTATTAATTCTTGAAAATTATTTCAGACAACTACTACTATTGTGTCAGAAACATAGGTTTTCTCCTCTATAACTAGAAATTAAGGATGAAATTGACCAACCATAAGAATTGGTAAGATTGGTTAATTGTGCAGTGCCTATAAGAAGCATTGGTTAGATTGTATTTAACAAACCAAGTTTTTTTCCCTCATGTTTTAAACAATACTTATATAGCGAGGGTTGACACGTGTTTTTTTTAGGGTTGGGTTGACACGTGTTTTTTTAGGGTCCCTGTACTTTCACGGTTTCTTTCTGTTGGTTGTTCTACAGGTATCGGCAAAGACATACGAAACGAGTCCCTTGCGTACGGTCAGGTATGTGCCCCTTTTATCCTTAAGGGCTTCTTCTCAGCTTAGTGCCACGAGATAGCCTTATGTGAATCTTGCCCGCCAGTATTTCTTATGCTTTTTCCATGGCTTCGTGTTCTTAAAATAATGGTCAGTGTTTTCTGGAACCAAATGCGGGTTCCCATTGTAGGTAACCAATAATTGTGCATGAAGACTAATTTCGCAGTGTCTTCTCTGTTCTTACCATTTGTACTTTCCCGTTCTATTTGTGTTCAGGCCCTCTGAAGTAAATATTCTTTTCTTCTATGGGTTTTGAACTTCCTTCTGTCTATAATTGCCTGCTTGTGGCCCAAATAAGAGGTTCTAGAAAAATACCATGATGTTCTGAATTCCTATTAGGGGTATGACATTTCATAGAATAAAATAAACTGCTTTGGTCTTGTGATGAATGCACGCTCAGCTTTTGTTCACTTGCATGCATGTTCACAGTTCTTTATTCTTACCCTTATTTCACAGGAGCTCGGAAAGCATACTTACAAGAAAGGCTTACGCAGAAACTCACCTCGGACCTCTATAAATTTGCAGAATCAGAGGCAAATATAGGTAAATATAGACATTGTAACAAAGTTTCCATAGTATGTTCATGGATAAACTGTGGTCCTGAAAAAAAATTGGGGCTCTTTACTAGATACTCCTACACATTAAAAACATAAGCTTATTTTGGCTTGGATAACAGACATAATTTATTTTTTACAGCTATACGAGCCTTGGTCGTACATCAGTTTCAAGTTGACATTACCGATACTAAATGTGCAAAAGATTATGTTATTGTTAACGAAGAGTAAGTTGATGTCCACTCATGTTGTGAATTGCTTTTTACACAATGTATAACCATGCTAACACGGTTTTTATGCGATACAGAGAAATTCTCATTGTCCTACGGCTTTGGAAAAATCTGCCGGTAGATTATGATCCAAACATTGACACATACCTTCAACAAGGAACCAGTAACCATAATTGCCTCGAATCTTGAAGTGAAAACCTTTCATGGTAGGTTTCTTTTACGCCTTCAAACTGCATTTTACTATTTGGCACCTATCGCCGCTCTTACATTGCTCCTTTAATTGCAGGTGTGTCCTTGGCAACAAAAACCAATTCTTACTTGATGCAGAATCCCCCACTTGTTGAAGATCTTGGGCTAAAGAAATGGTATAATATTTTCCATCATGCCTTGTTGTGTAATTCAAAAAGGCGTACTTACAATTTGTTGTTTCCATGGTGTTAAAAAGGTATGCTCAAAACAAGGCAAAGGTTGCTGAGTGTCTAAAGAACAAGGCGTATGAGAACAACATCAAATTCTTTATCGCGCCAAAGAAAGAAGAGATTTTGGATTTGCAAGGTGCAATGGCAGCTTTCCAGAATGTAAGTGATGTGTCGATGTGATGTGTGTTCTGCTTCGTACAATTATTTCGTACCCTGATTTTTCTTGATGTCTAGGTGAAAACATGTTGGGCTAAAGTCAAGGTTCGGTTAAGAGTTACGCGTAATCCACTTTACAATATTCTTTGTGCAAATTGCCAAATGATCGTTGACGCTGGCGTCAATTGGAACATTGAATTAATGTTCCGGATGTTCCATGCTTTCTGCAATGGAAGTTAGGTATTACAAAAATATATGTGCTTATATAAAAGTCTTAAATAAACTTACAGTGTTATGTTCTATAGTGTTCTGATTCTTATCTAAATTCACCTGCCAGGATTACTCTGCCGGTCATTTTTAATGATGAAAACGCAAACATCAGGAGCACAATAAAGTCCCCAGATGCTGAAAAACTTTGCCCCTTCACCGTGTTTCAAATAAAAAACCTTGAAGATGAGGTACTAATTTCAAGTTAATAACAATTACTGTCTTCAATATAATATGTATTGAATATGCCGTAGCAGCGTCTCATTCACTGCTTTGTTCTCTCCTGTTATTTCACTGGCATACCATGTAACCATCATTTGCAGGACAAGTCCCCTTTAAACGACATCTCCATTGCAATGGATAGCACATAGATCGTTTCCTTTGTCAAGTACTACGACAAAATGACCAATGGTGAAATGCTTCGAAGGTATGTTGTGCTTAAGACATACACTGCTGATGAAATGAAGGCATTCATTCAAGATACAACATCAATAATCAATAATCAATGCAACAGTGAGGCTTGATTCGAATCGGGGTATTGTATCGATCATCCAACACTCTTGCCACCTAACTCAAACAAAGCAAGTGGGTAAGAAACTCATTTATTTACGCCTTCGACTAAAAGAATTCTTGAGGAACTTGTTCAAGACTGTGTCTCAACCTTGCTTTGCCATGCTAAGAGGACAATTAACTTTGGTACCATAACTCCTGAAGATTTGGAAAATACATGTTCTCAAACCTTGATTCAGATGTTATCAGGCTTGCTGAAACACCAAAGAAGAAAAACAAAGGACAAGACATACAGTCTTAGACTGTTTCTTAGTTCAGACCAACTCATGAACTGTTTCCTTGTACCGAATTTTCACCTGCAAAGACATGTTCTTGCTTTATCTCTTTTGCTCTTTTGCATCCATCACAATTTTTAACTGAAGGTGTTGATGGTAATCTGATAGCTATGCCTTCGTAATTATCAGATGAATGCCTTTCTTGCTTAGTGATCTATGTGTGTAATATGACCTTATGAAATCATTTTGGGTGATGTATTCACCAACTGAACTTACAATTGAATGCTTATGTGCATTTTATTATGCCTTTATCAGATATGTATATAAATGCTTCCTTTATGGTTTCTGGTTTTCATACTCGCAATATTGTGTTCTCATAATTACCATATGAACATGCACTGCAACAAAAATACTTCCTGTACTTTTTCAAAACAATAAATAAAGTGTTGAGGTTATAATACTTTGTATTCTTCTTATTCTTGTAGTTGTTAATCCTGACTGCCAAAACACAATACAGTGGCCATGTATATCAACGCAAGGCCTTGCCGAGGCCTTGCGGTGCGAGGCCTAACGCCTCTAGTATAACAATAAGGAAGATGAGCCTTCTTAGATACAATGAATACTAAATGCACGTGGACTCAGTGAGTTTGTAACTTATGAATATAAATGTTAAGTAATAAGGGATGAGATTCTTATGCAACTTAACATAACACAATAAAATTGTAGTGTATGTGCTAGGATTTTTGTAATGGACTTGTTTCATAAAAATGCGAACATTAGATGAGGGATGTTATTATGATACAAATAGTATATCAAATTATCTACGGTAAATTAATAATAATTAAATATAATGCATGGCAGCTATTATATATAATGACCCGACGAAAATTCAGATCAATTGATCATATATTCTTGAGCATTTTTTTATATATCATAATGATTTTACATTTAAATACTTATCGTGCATAACACTGAATTATTATTTTAAAAAACAGTCTATTTTCAAGGTGGATTATCACCTTCGGCCATTTTTGATTTAATGATCACTTTCAAGTGGTCGTTTTTTATGTCATGCATGGATTTTATTTTGTTTGTTTTGGAGGGGATCATGTATAAATAGATTTTTTTTTTAAAAAGAAAAGAAGAACTTTATTAATCAACATCCACTAAATAAACGGCCAAAACGTTACAAGTGGGCGGCGCGCCCAAGATGTCCTAGAAGTAATTGTAAAAGCATGTCTAGCTATAAGATGCGTCGGGACATTCCCCACACGCCGAATAAATAAAAAGGAAACTGATGAAAAACTGGATAAGAGGATCAAGCAGTCCTGCTACAAACAACCCTGAGTCGTAAGGTCCTCTACTGGCCGTCGGAGACGCGAAACACACGGCAAGCAATTACTCTCCACCTCTAATCGTTGAATTCCCAAGTGCCTCGCTTTCTCCAAAGCCAGGGAGATAGCCTTAAGCTCCATGTATTTCACCGGGTCCCCTGGATCAAAATGATACGCGAATGTGTGAAGAACTGCCCCATGAGAATCTTGGAAAATAACTCCCACCCCCACTCCTGTCTCAGTAAATGACGCATTCACATTGCTTTTTATCACCCTCTCCGAAGGCTTCACCCATTTATCCGGCAAGTTCTAGACCGAGCCCTGCGCACTATAGGTCTCCAAAGCCGCCATATACTCAGCCGATGTTGCTAGAGATCGTGTACATACTGCAGAAACATAAACAGCCTGATCATCAAACACTGTAGAACAACGCGCCTTCCAAATCCCCCACATAAGCCATACAAATCTCGTGGTATCCTGAGCACCCTGATCCTCGAGCAACCTCATAAAGAAATCTGCAAAAGTGGCAGAGCGGATGCGCCCCAATACCCCATAAAATGGTGACACCTGTCAGATTCTATCCGCCATCTCGCATTCGAAAAGTACATGCCACCCCCCATATTCCTCCTGTGCAGCCCCTGGCCGATAGCGAGACGATCATTAAGGTAGCGCCACAAGAAATGATGAATACGAGGCTACACAGGGAGCAGTCAACAGCTCCTCCAAATCATGCTCTCATCCACCGAAGTAGTCGGCCCAACCACATATGCTGGTCGGTAGAGTGATAAGGCCAGGAAGTACCCTGAGCGAACAGTATAAACTCCCTTATGATCATAGTGCCAGATCCGCCGATCCGGGTGCTCTCCTGGGGCAATAGTGGTGCCCAAGATAGCATCAGACTCCCATGGACAAAATAATTGTTGAACCCGTTATACATCCCACACCCTGGAGTTGGGAATAATCAAGTCCGAAACCTTAGAATCTGTTGGAAGCTCATGTCCTGCAAAAGGAATACGAAACGGTGGCTGACGACTAGTTCAGGCATCATGAAAAACAAACACCGACTCACATCTCCCACCCTCCATCTCATCCCATTGAGTAATAGGTCTCGCCTCTTTAAAATACTGTACAGAGAAAAGACGGTCGAGTTCCCAATCTTGCTAATGTTGTCCTCGAAATATTTCGCATGCATAAATAGATTTTAGTATCATATATGGTAAATTGGGAAAATAAAAATAAAAATAAAGGGTCAGCTTGAAAATCCGCTGATCGTTCCTTGAAATCTTGAGCGACTGTTAAGGGGGAACAGTACACACGCACGCACCTTCTTCTTCTATCTCTTCGATTCGTAATCGTAACGCCTTCTTCTTCTTCTTCTTTCCAGCCAGCTCTTCTGTATTTTTTTTATTTTTAATATTATTCATCAATGACACAATTACTTCATTAACTCAAGCCTGAAATCCATCACAAAGGTTTAACGATATCTTCTACCAAGTCTTTCAATTGGTGGCTACAAATCTCCATTTTGATTCCAATGGAGTTGAAGTTTATCGACAAATGTTTGCATTTTGTGGCTGAAATCCAATCCGGTTTTAATTGGTATCTCTTCTTCATTTACTTCTGATTATATCTTTTTTGTGAAATTATCTCTGTTTCAATTTTACTATCGTTTGTGTTTCGGATTAGAGAATTTTTTGTCATCTATTCCGTGTTTTCGATTTTGTTATCTTTGCTGGAAGAGCTCTATTGCTGTGTCAATGTGGCGGTGCTCAAACTTAAATATCTAGATTTTGTTTTTTGCTTTTGTTTTTTTGCGTGTAAAAAGGGTAATCTCTTCTGCTTTTTTTGGCATGAGAATTGGATTTCTGCTTTGCAGAAAGTATGGCATTTTAGTCACTAGCTAAACTAACAGTTCATATTTGGTTTTAGCATGATAAAGTTTAATCATTCCAGTTCCTGACTCTTTAGAACAGTTTATTTAAACAAGTTTTTGCACCAATGAACTTGATTTTCAGGGAAGAAAAAAAAAAATCAAAATGTTGTTGTTATTTATTCTCTCAAATTTTTATTGTGTTTATCTTCACCTTTTGCCAATGTTTGGAGCATTTTAATTGAGATGGCAACATGTTGTCGTATGAAAACAACTTTCTTGCCTGAGCTTTTGCATGTTTACTGGAGAATTAAGGCCTGTGTGTGTGTGTTTTTTTCATGGCTTGGAGAAAGTCATATACTCTGTCTTTTTAGCATCTTTGACAAATCTTGATTGTCTACGTTTTCATGTGAATCTGTTAACTGGGCTAAGAGCTTATTATGAATCATCACTTGCTTAGCATAGTTGTTAAGTTACACACATGGAAAATTGGAAAGTGTAAAGGGGTCCAAAAAAAAATTGGTTTTCGGGTGCACAATTTTGTAGGGAGATTCGTGTATATTCTTGATGAATGCATTTGTGCTACTCCAAGTTAAAGTTAGGATTTGAATGTATTTGTGCAGACGAAGAAGAAAAACATAGAATAAACAACGGGCCCTATATTCCACAGGGCCCTGCATTGGACGCCATATTTTTTCAAGTTCCTTTTATGCGCTAGCAGCCATTAAATTCTTTTATCTGGCCATTATAGAATTTTGTAGTGGATGCATAATTTTACTAACCATTCTCAATGCTACAATGCTGCAGCTAATCAATATCGCCTTCAACAAACATCCCCACCATAAACAATGGGTCGTATGGTGTTCAATTCAAAACAACATTCTCGCTCCTCTTCGACCCACACTTTTATTCCTCGCTTCTTCCTTGTCACTGGTTTCCTCTTTCTTGCCTTTCTCCTTCTCTTTGAGGTTCGTATACATCCCTTGTGCTGTTTATTTGATTTATTTGAGTTATTTAAGTTGTCTTTTACCCAATCCCATTCACCTTCAGCAATTTTATCTCATCATGAAATAGCAAGAACTGTGACAAGTTACTTCATTGTTTTATTTGTTTTAGGACGATTTGCATAACCAATTGGTCCAATGACCAATTTGTTTCGTATTTTAGACAAGGGATTAATCTTGCATGACTTGATTGTATGGATGACGGTGCGTCCTTGATATTTCAGGTGGATGATTTTGTTTCAAGGACGAAAACACTCGTGGGACACAACTTAGAGCCGACACCATGGCATGATTTCCCACCAAAATCATTTGAAAATGAATCCAAATTATCCCTTGCTTCGAAAATTGTTCGATGCAATTATCTCGGTTGTGGTCTCACCAGCACCACCAGCACCACCACCACCACCTATAAAGATCTTCATACTCCCAAACAACCCGACAATAATGCACAATCCGAAAATGTTTGCCCGGGACTATTTAGAAATATACATCATGATTTGGAACCATGGAAACTGTCTAAGATATCTCCTGCTTATTTAATTGAGGCTCAAAAGTTTGCTTCTTTTCGGATTGTGATCGTTAGCGGTAAATTATACGTGGACTTATACTACGCCTGTGTGCAAAGTAGGACAATGTTTACTATATGGAGTTTCTTGCAGCTCCTTAAAAGGTATCCTGGGAAGATTCCGGACATAGATATGATGTTTGATTGTATGGATAAACCGACAATTGATCGCGTTCAGCATGCTGCAATGCCTTTGCCATTGTTTCGTTACTGCACCACGCCTCAACACTTTGATATTCCTTTTCCAGATTGGTCATTTTGGGGTTGGTAAGATTATGATTTAACATGTCTATTTATTACATCTTGTTATTAACATGTCTAATTAATGCATCTAATTATTGTATATATCCAGGTCTGAAATTCATATCGACGAATGGGATAAACAGTTTAGAAGTATAAAACAAGGTTCGTTAGCTCAGAGTTGGAGTGAGAAGTCCCCTATAGCTTATTGGAAAGGAAATCCAGAAGTTGCTTCGCCTATCCGGACAGAATTGCTGCAGTGTAACGACACTACAAAGTGGAGAGCGCAAATCTTACGTCAGGTTGATTATTGAAATCCATTCTTTCATCAATTAATTCATTCAAATTTATCATTAATTTTCTTTTTCCAATGACAGAATTGGGAGGAAGAAGCAAAAAGTGGATTTAAAGAGTCCAAACTCTCAAATCAATGTAATCATCGGTGAGTAAGAGTGCATGTTTGTAGTTGTAATTGTTGTAGGTGATTAAAGTTTCTTGATATTCTGGTGTAATTTATAACATTCTTTATTGTGCGGTTTTAGGTACAAGATCTATGCTGAAGGATATGCTTGGTCTGTAAGTTTGAAGTACATTCTATCATGTGGTTCTGTTCCGTTAATAATAACACCAGAATATCAAGATTTTCTCAGCCGCGGTCTCATTGCTAAAAAGCATTACTTGCCCATACCTCGGGAAGATATGTGTAGGTTTATAAAGCTTGCTGTTAATTGGGGCAATGCACACACCAAGGAGGTACGGATACATAACTCGATTTTGTTTACATGTGTGTGCAATGTCACATTTCATTGCTGGTATTGTATTTTTTTTTTTTTTGGTTGTTGAAAATTATGATAACAGGCTGAAGCAATAGGAAGGTCAGCACAACATTTGATGGAAACTATGAATATGGCCCGGGTTTATGATTACATGTATCATCTGATAACGGAGTACTCGAAGCTGCTGGATTTCATGCCTGTTCCGCCTACCACGGCCATAGAGATTTGCGAGGGATCTGTGCTCTGTTTTGCAGATGAAAACCAGAAGGAATTCCTGAAGATGTCATCTACGTATCCTTCGCGTATACAACCATGCTCACTGCAACCGTAGTTAGGGTAATGTACATAAACCGCTTTTGAATTTAGAGAATGCATACATACAAAATGTGGTTTTTGATACAACAAAATTATCATGTTGGTATTACTGGAATTGATCCTATATATGTTCTAAACCATACAAAAACATAAATCGAACCGGTGTTTTGTTAACCATTGGTAACCGGGTTTAGTGATGGTGGTGTAATCAATAAGGCTAAATGGGAGGGAGTATGTACCAAATAGGTTTTTTTTTTTTTTTTTTTTCCACACTAAGGACGAAACCTTTTATTACCGGATAATAAATTTACAACAAAAATTAGCCGAGACTACACTGGAAATGCGGTCATAGAAAACATGGCATAATGCCGGACAAACCTACACAAACCGAGACAACATAACAAAGCCAAATAATAGATCGGAAAGAGTGTGTTGAACAATAAGAGAAAAAAAATCTCCAAAGTATAATGATGTCCAGACAGATGGATCCTCTAAAACCAACTATTACCCGGCGAACACAAAACAAACTAATACAATAAAACAAACTAATAAATAAAATAAAAACCGCTAGTCAACTCCGACACACACCGTCGTCTAACGAAAAAAGAGCCCACAAGCCTGACACCTTTTCCCGCTAAGAAACGACAGACCGCAACCTAGATCCGGCATCAATCGCCTGAACAGAGAGGGCGCCGGAAAGGTAACCGTAGCAAACGGCAACAAAGTTGAACTGGTGGCTAACTCAAACGGCCACCAAACTTGCTCCAAACACGTCATCCAGCAGATCTACAAGAACAGAGCAGACCTTCGATCTCAACCCCACTACAAGCAGATCGGCGAATAGGAGAGCCAATTCGCCAATGGATGCCGCCGGAGACCGAGAAGACGTCGCTGACCCAGACTTATGGAGAACGGCAGCGAGAGACAGAGAAAGGAGAAGCAACTAACTAGAGAAGATTTCTCCGGAAAGCCCATCCGTTGCCCAACTAAAGGACCAAAGAGTTCAAATGTATAAATATGATGATGATGTGGTGGCAGCAGCATAGTCTAAGCCAGCAAGGAACATTATCGTTATAGTTAAACCCCATGCATTTGGTAGTACCACAAAAATAAAACTGCAAAACATACACAAACCCTAAACCAAAAACTTGAACTAAAACATCATTCATCAGAATCGGTACCAAGTGCAAAAGGATCTCAACAGAACAAAGAGGTACATGTAAGTAACTTAACTCCATATAAGTTCACATTACATGAAAGATGAAACAAAGGAAACACGCCGACAAAATATCTGATGCAACAAGTTAGCGCTAAGCTTTGACGTCTCTACTACTTTCGTACTCAAGCAAAAAGAGAGGCATTTCTCTTCCACAGAAAACTATGGCACCCGCTTTCTCTTCTTGGCCAGCTTATCGAACATCTCATGAACATCAGCAGCTGTGACTGCCTTTGACTGATCAAAAGATTGCTGTCAAATCATATAAAATTCAACAAATAAGTTGGACCCAATGTCGTCTTCTTAAGCAATTGTTGCGTGACACAGACAGTAGACAATGCAAAACAAGGATATTCTTATACGGAGAGACTCTATTGCACCATACCTTTGGCCAAAAGACGTGTCTGCAAACAGATATCAGCAGAGACTTCATATTGAAGAGTTATCACATGCTTTGATTACATTACGACATGTCTTGCCTATTTAAAAAAGAGAGAGATGATGGGTTTAGGTTTAGAAGTAGCAACACGTGTCGTAATGCGATTGGAGCAAGTAATTACTCTTCATTAGCTCCGGTGCATCGGAGAGTCTCCGGACAAGTAAAATAATGCAATCGATCAAATGAGAAAGTACCAGGAATGAGAGAATCTCAGTTTTCATCTCGTCCACGCCGCTCAAGAATTCCATTTTCACCACATGGGGAAGCTTCTCAAACAAATTCATCTCATTACCCAGCTCTTGTTCCCGCTTTTCATTCCTTATCTGATTTGCCATTTTCTCATACTCAGCTATTGAATCATCCTTGTCAAGCAAGAAGTCAACTCCCTTCTTGGAATACAACTCCACACAGTTTCCACATCTGCAGAGGAGTTCTCTCCAGTTTTTAACAAGAAACATAGCTTTACCCTTCTCTTGAGTCGATACCGTCTCAAGCAGATTAGCCCCAAGAACACAAGTCCCACTTGGTTCTGCAGACTCATTATAGTTGGGTTTCACTTCATCGAGAAGAATACCTTTACCTACAGAGGCAACATTAGTATTACTTCCTGAGGAAGAGCAAGCAAGGACCTCTGTTTCAAGTTTGACGGAAGACGACTCAGGTTCAGGGGCTTTCTCAATGACTTCTTTGTCCTCGATGCTATTGTCTGTTTTGGCTGACGATCCTAATGGCAAAGAAGTAGTTTCATTTCCATCGTTCTCGTTAGCAGAAGTTGCTGCTTTTTGTTGCTTGCCTACTGCCATGATTACGGAAGGGTAAAGAGACAAGAAGAAGCAAACGTTTGAGCAACTCTGACAGATTAAGTCTTCATATACAGGTTCCCCATCCTCATCCCTTGGAATCTGTAGGCAGAATATAAAAAGTTATCTGAAGAAAACCACATAGGAGAGAATCAACACATTATAAACGAACTGATCAACTTTTTAAGCAAGCAAAAATCTCCTTTCCAACACGTTATAAAGGAGCTGATAATACAACAATTTACTCTAAATCCTTATGTTAATTAAGTAAACAGCATGAACCTTGTAATGAGATACTGATTCAGAGGAATAGTTGAGTCGATTCGTAAAGAGTCCTAGGCAAATTAGCATTTATCCATGTGCGTTTGAATAAGAGATATAGATGCTCTCACACTACACTAAAATACTCTAAAGCTAAAATTTAAAGTGTGAATTGAGTATCCGTTGGGGATGCTCTCACACTTACACTACCCTGTCCCACACATACCACCTTATTGCCCGACTCCTCCTTCTCCACCACCTGTCAACCATCGTGTAACCTACTATGTAATCCTGTCTATTTCATTTTATCGTACACTAAACGCAATGATAGAATGATTCGATGCATTTATAGAAAATCAGAAATATCAACTTGCAGTTGTAAACAACAATCTCAGAGAAGGTACATATATTCTTGTTTGAAAGGCCATAGCAACAAAGCTGGAAAGTTGTTAAAAGAAAGCATAGATGCATAGAAGAATACCGCATCAGAACTCTCCAGACCAAGATGCTCCTCATGAAACCAGTCCTCACATATGCAACACTGAATCATTTCCACTTGTTCTTCAACATCAGGATCAGGGTATATTGCATCGCATGTGCAATAAAGACCACGGAAATTATGGTTGTAAGCATTTTCTTGATTCTCTGCATCTTTACCGGGAAAAAGCTTGCAATAGAATTCCCCAAACTTTGAATTTCCACAATCACACTTAAACTTTCTCTTTGTCCAAAGTTCCACCACCTATTACTCGGCAGTAAATAGTAGAAGAGTCATTAAAGCAAAGGATAAACTAGAAACTTATCAGTACTATCACTTACCACAGAAGGTCACTAAAATGAAATGAAGTAACCAATAAACTTCCAACGGTGTACATGAGAAGGAAGCACATTAGAGGCATGGCTTTTGGAATATCTTGTTACTGAATACTGCCTAAATACT
Source organism: Gentiana straminea (assembly GCA_036785695.1). Lineage (NCBI taxonomy): Eukaryota > Viridiplantae > Streptophyta > Magnoliopsida > Gentianales > Gentianaceae > Gentiana > Gentiana straminea. The sequence goes on along the minus strand of JAVUPR010000266.1, from coordinate 12,444,366 downwards.
AAGTCTATTCAGCTTCATGTAAGACTAAACATCCATATATAGATATGCATGTTAAGAGAGAAAAGCTCGAAATCTTAGTAGAGCACTTCTTGGGTTTAAGAAAAATCATAAATAGTACAACGGCAGAGGGTAGAAAACGAATAATTGGCGAGTAATACAAAGAAGAAAGAGTTCAATTGAAAAAGAAAAAAGAAAAAAAAAGACACTATACATCTTCCAGTCACAAATATACACACCACAACACCGCAGAGTATTCCATAAAGCATGCCTATACAGCAGCCAACTCCTGCAAAACCCCTGGGTAATATCATCAAAAGTACACAAGATCTAAGGAGAACGCACACAACTGAAATGTATCTCAATAAAACAAGAAGCCGGAAGCAAGAACAAAAAAAGTACAAAAAGAATCTTTCTACGAAAAATAGAACAGCCTTTTATGGGGATGTTTTTCCCTCTGTTTGTGTTAAGCTGAATCTCTAATAATTCATAAAAGAAGTCATGAACATGCAGCTGACATTTTTCACCTAAGAAATAAGTTAATACTCTACCAGGACATTTCGCTTCCACGAAAAAAGTTGAAAGTTCAGATGGCAACAGAAATTCTATTTACTTCAAAATGGTCAACTGCAAACAAAAATAAGAGTAGGTCCGGGTTTAGTCATACCTCATGGCCATCATGGCATGACAAGACACAGGCTGTGCAAATTCCAGCATTACCATCAGGTGTGCATGTCAAGCATGAGAAGATAGCCTGCCTCTTGACATAACCTTTGTTATAAGTGCATTCTTTCCCCTCATCACCCCCAAGCACCAAGTCAGCTTCCTTTGATAGCAAATTGTCCAAATTTTGATGTATGCCAACATAATATTAATCAGACAAAAATTCAATTGCCTTAACTAAGAGGACAATATTAGTTATTAGTCAATGCATGGACAAGAAAGCCAGCTTTTTCCCCCTTGTAATCAGGTACCAAGTTGACAAACTAGATACTAAATTGTAAATGAGGTGAGGGATTATGTCTATACATCATGACATGTGCATATTGAACATGGCCATCACTTCCTTGTCTAACTTACTGCCAAACCCAGTAAGATGAAATGATTTGATTCATCAAATACCTTTCCTAATTTTGACATAAATGAAAGACTTGAAACAAAATCGTAAACATTTAGTAGCACAGGAGACTGGTTCTACCAAGAGAAAAAATTGCTCACTCATGATCAACAATAATTAAGTATTCAACCAATCAAAAGCTTGCATGTCGCAAGAGCATAATTTCCCTTTAATCTATAAGTTTATAAGTATCACCTTATGACGGGTAGCATAAAACAAAAAACCCAATAAATGATGCCCCTATTAGGATATCCAGAATATCTTCTCACCTGATGACCTTAAAAGTTAAAACTCAGCAGACTGTGCCTAGAAGAAAAGTTATAATGACTGAGTAGAAAATGGAAGCAGACACTTAACACCAAGCTTCCATCTCATAGTCAAGGATTTGAGGTTCACAGACAGTCTGGAAGGGTTATGAAAACTCGTTAAAGGCCTATGGATGAGAAGTCTGATCCTTGCTCACATCAAGAACAACGGGAGCTTGGAAGGCGTTGTTCCCCATATGTTTGGGGATCGCTAACAAGCCTGCTCATTTGCAGACATCAACAAAGCCCCAAATCAGACACTAACAATACACATCATGTTTCAACCAAGAGAGAAGGGTTCAATTTTTTGCCCAGAATATAAAATCATTAATACTAATGACTGGTTCAAGAAAAAAACTAAATCTTTGTCCACATTTTGGGCACTCAATAGATAACGAGGGTTGAATATCATTCACATAGCAGTTAGTACATGGCCCAGCTTAGTTACTCCATCCAAAAGCTCAAGCAATTTTTTTCTTTCTTTATCATCTCACTGTCTGCGGCAGATATCGATAATACAGCACTATAGTTATTGCATCGGATCAATCTTATTTAACACAAATAAAAACGATAACAGTGCATGTCGTGCAGCTACTAGAGTTCCAAAAAGTATTTAGTCCTTATACACTCAAACCCACAGATTTACACGACTTCAAATAGAATGTCCCAAAATTGAGCGAGAAACCAATTTTACATTAAAAATAAAAATAGAAATAATAACATAGAGCGACTCACCAATTCCTGTTGTTCAACGACATCGATATATTCTCCGATGGAAATCGTTGGTTCCGCTTCGTCGTCAAAAGCATCAGCCATACTTCAGTCCTCAAGAAAAAACCTGTCCAAAATACACAGGCAAGTGTATGGTTTTTATGGATTAACCGCCGGGAATTTCGCATACAAAATTCAACAAATCGGAAAGAATACCTATTAATTTGAAGTAAATGGAGATAACGATTTTTGTAGGGGAGAAATTGAAGAAAATAAAATTGGTAAGAGGGTTCGTCTTTGAGCTTTGAAAAAGCAAGTAGGGTTGTACTAAATGCGGAGTTGTGTGCTGCTAAATGTGGTATAGCTGATGTCCGATCATTTTCCCGCCATATCAGGTCCAAATTATTGTAGAAAAAAATTTGGGATAAATTATTTTGACATTGGAATCTAATTACTAGTGTTGAGGTAAATTCTAAGTTTGATATTCAGATTTTACATATATCGAAAATCTATTTACGATCTTTGATACACTGAAGTGTACGGTTGTAAAAAGGTTGTAAATATTTAACACACTAAATAATTGTTTTCACTTTCGAAATATTTTCATGGAAAATTAGGGATAATACACTTATTATCGTATGTGAAACTACATATTTTTTATAGGGTTAAGAAATGAATTTTTATAGCGAGAATGACAAACAGTAATCCCAAAATCGGTGAATCATGAATCTCCTTAGTGAATCCCGAAATCGGTGAATTTCGATAAAATTTTGACAATGAATTTCGAAAATCGGTGAATCGACGAAAATTAGTCTTTTACGATCTTTCGGCGGTGAATAAACTGAATTTCGAAGGTGAATTTCGATAGTGGATAAATAGTTTTTCCTTTATGCAAAAGTTTCAAAAATATTTAACTCAATTGATGAAATATTTTTGTCCTTCTCCCTCATTCCCCCTATTTTCTATAGGTAAAACGTATAGTATTTTTATTTTTAACGGGTCCGTGGACCCCCTTTACTCCTTACTAGATCCGCCACGGAAGTGTAGTGCTAAGATAGATTTGATGTTGTTCATGGACATGGCGACAAGGATGTCTAAACATGATACCTTGATCCTTCAAATAGGATTCAATGTTTCTATATTCTCCTCCAGTCAGATTGTATGTATGAATTTAATAGTAGTGGAAAACTGATTCTCAACCATCTTTTGAAATTGTTTGATCACATTATAAACTTCAGATTTCCATTTTAGAGGGAAAAGCCAAGTATACCTAGTATGATCATCAAGGAAGTGAACATAATAAGTGTAGCCACTGTTGGATCTAATAGGTGAGGGTCCCCAGACATCAGTGTGAACGAGGTAAAAAAAGTGACTAGCATGAGATTCAGACAAAACGTAAGGCAAAGCATGTGATTTTCCAAACTGACACGATTCACAAAACACAAGTTTTTCATTCAAAGAGACATTACAACTCTGCAGAATTTGACTCAAATCCTTTAAGAAGGATGATCTAATCTTCTATGCCAAAAATCAGGATCCTTATTGACATTAAGAGACTAAACTCTACTGGACTCGACCATAAAAACAGAAGCACACTTGTCGTTAGAAATTTGATTGGATTGAGGGGGCTCATAACACTCTCAAGTTGATTGCCCATCTTGTACATACCACCCTCATGTGTTCCTATGAGCAGAGGCGTCCAAGTTTTCCTGGCCTTCACAACACAAGAAGAAGCAATTAATTCACTGGTAACATCATAATCACAAGTAAGTCTGGAAACACCAAGTAATTTTTTAGTGATTGCAGGCACATGATGTAACGCCCCCATACCCCGGGCCTGGTAGCGCTAAACGAGTCATAAATGGTCCGGTCAGCTGCTTAGACCGCCGTCCTCGCTTGGTCTAAAAGGGCTAACCCGAGTTGACAAGACCTTTATGTCTCACCACTTATATGGGGGTGAGCATTCTACTACTTTTCCAATGTGGGACATTACATTCTCTCCCATTATAAGGGACTGGCGTCCTCGCCAGGACGGCCAAGACTGTTCCTGGATCGTCCCTACCAGAGGTAACTAGAGGCCATCCTTACACCGTCTTCTTGTACGGTGCAGCGCATAGTTCCGTCTGATAGTCGGCTCTGAATACCATTCTGTAACGCCCCGAGACCCCGGGCCTGGTAGCGCTAAACGAGTCATAAATAGTCCGGTCAGCTGCTTAGACCGCCGTCCTCGCTTGGTCTAAAATGGCTAACCCGAGTTGACAAGACCTTTATGTCTCACCACACAACTGACAAACACTTTTGTAGAGAACAAAAAGAAAAGAAAACCTAGCTATGTTTGGTTGGGAAAATTTTATATTTATTCACTCTCTTATTAAAACAACGTTAACAATAAAATAAATTTTTTTTCCTTATTTTTCACCCTCAATACATTATATTCGGGAAATACTTGTGTGGAGTGCGTATTTTGAGATGAAGTGACGGATGAAACAATCAGAACCACACCATACGTTTGAATACAGAATGAAAATATATAGTTCATAGTGCTCCACACGGTGCCTACACACGTGTGTAGACACCATACGAGTATTTCTCATTATATTCACTCTCAATACATTGTATTCCAACACGAAATCTGATACAATACAAACAATATTTCAATTGAAATTCATTCATTAAATAAAAATTCATTAAAATACAACGGACCATATACTTCTTCATCTTAGCCGGGAAATATTAAACAACCATTTCTACTCAATTTTGACTAATAATCCCCACTTGATACCCGGCCCCCGAGTCCTAACTCACATTTATGCAACAAAACAAAACCCCTAAGCCCCATAAAATATAATAAAAACTCTAAACCCCACATGTATAGTTATAGGTTACATTTTCATAGAGGGGAGGGAGCTGCAAAACATTTACAAAATACATTCGTTTAATTTTGCACTTATAAATTAATAATGGATGAATGAATTTGTTTTTTATTACTCAATCATAAATTAAAAAGTGTGTTGTGATCATTTTCATCAGGAAAATCTAATGCGCGACATCGTGATCTTGTAAGCCTGCAAAGTATCAATCTATTGTTGACTGTTTTTATTTTATTTTATTCTGTTGACTGTTGACTGTTGACTTTGGACACTATATAAGTCCTGACTGATTGTAAAAGTAAAATAAGAAAAATAATAAGAAAAAGAAGGAAAACTCTGTTAGTTTCTCTCCCCGGTTTTTCCCCAAAACAAAACCCTAGTTATTTCTTCTTTCCAATTGCATTTTCTGCATTTCCACATGGTATCAGAGCAATAATCCGTTCATTTCCTTGTAATCTGCTCATTTCTGTTGTTCGTAAAGTCGTTTCAATGGCGAATTTGGAAACTATTCCGATTTCGAGCCCTTTGTACATTCATCCGAATGAAAACACTGTCCAAACCCCAGTTCATCCCGTTCTGGAGGGAAATGATTATCACGCATGGAGTAGATCGATGCGAATGGCACTAATCACCAAAAACAAGGTAGGATTCATCGATGGAACTATACCGAGGCCGGACGAAGGAGATAGGAACTTCGATGCTTGGAATCAGTGCAATACCATGGTTACTTCGTGGATCCTCAATTCTGTTCACAAAACAATTGCTAGGAGCATCCTCTGGATTAACACCGCTCAAGAGGTTTGGGAGGATCTGAAGGATCGATTCTCTAATGTCGATTCTTATCGTCTGTCAGACCTACTCGAAGAACTGAACAATGTGAAGCAAGGAGATTCGTCGGTGACAGAGTATTTTACAAAAGTGAAAGTGATATGGGATGAGATATGCATACTGAGACCTGCTCCTAAGTGCTCTTGTCCACCAGGTTGCAATTGTAAGGCTATCGTCAAGGTCTATACTGATTATTTCGAGACTGAGTTGGTCATACGATTCCTGAAGGGGTTGAATGAAGAATACTCTCAAGTTAGCAATCAGGCCATGATTATGACGCCTATGCCTATCAAAGTTGTCTTTGGGATGGCAATCAAATTGGAGAGGCAAATTGTCAATGCAAAGGTTAACAATGGTGCACCTATGGCATTTGCAAATAGGATGCAGGAGAGATCCTTTGGGAATCAGAATGAAAAACCTTTTGGAGGTTACAATAACAATAAAGGAGTCAGAACTTCTGGCAGTACATAATCACAAGGGAAGAAGGCACAATGTACACATTGTGGATTTCATGGGCATACATCTGAGACATGCTATAGGAAACATGGTTCTCCCCCAAGTTTTAAGTCAAAAAGAAAAGTGAATTTGGTAGAAGGTACAAGTGGCACAGAGTCAGGGATTCAAGTGAATGAAAAGGAACCAGTGGCACAAGCAATTGCACCTGCAGGCTTTACCAAGGAACAGTATCAGGAGATACTCAAGCTAATTCAGACTAATCAGATAACTGGAACTTCATCAATGGTCAACCAGACGACATCTCTCACTGCTGCTTTCAGTCCTCTTGATGAGAGTGCAGGTATATCTACTAATTACTCGAATTGTTGGATAGTAGATTCTGGTGCAAGTGACCATATAGTATGCTCTTTGGGACTGATGTATGAGTATAAACTTGTTAAAGGCATCAAAGTAGGTTTACCAAATGGTAATGATGTTGTGGTTAGTCACATAGGTTCAGTGAAACTTAAGGAAGACCTAACTCTGGAAAATGTGTTATGTATACCTACATTCACTTATAACCTGATATCAGTAGGGTGTCTTACTAGGAACAATAGTATCTTTGTGAAGTTTGAAAGAGATTCTTGTGTCATTCAGGACATGAGGAATGGACAGAGGATTGGTGCAGCTAGACTGATAAAAGGTCTTTACCTCCTCACTACTGGTCACTCTCCACCAAAATCTGGTAATAAATCTTGCAATGTTGCAACAGAGGTTATCCCCACTGATATGTTGTGGCATTTTAGATTAGGGCACTTGTCTGGATGTGTCTTAGAAAAATTACCCATTGAAGGGGTCAATAATACACATTGTAATAAAGGAGTTTGTCATGTATGTCCTTTGGCCAAGCAGCATAGAATGTATTTTCCTTTGAGAGAGTCTGTATCCACTTGTCTGTTTGAATTAGTCCATATGGACATCTGGGGTCCATATAGAACATCAACCATTTATGGCCATAGATATTTTTTGACTGTAATAGATGACTTCTCAAGGTTTACATGGACATTTCTTTTAAAATCAAAGGCAGAGGTGCAAAGTTTAATTCCAAGTTTTTATACTTATGTTTCTGTTCAATTTCAACACAAAATTCAAATAATCAGGTCTGATAATGGAAAAGAATTCGACTTAAAAGATTTTTATGCCAAACAAGGGATAGTACATCAAACTAGTTGTGTAGGGACACCACAACAAAATGGAGTAGTTGAGAGAAAACATCAACATCTACTCAATGTAGCTAGAGCCCTAAAGTTTCAAAGTAATCTCCCAATCTCTTTTTGGGGGTATTTTCTCTCACATGCCACAGACCTGATCAACAACATTCCCTCACCTGTTTTAAAGGATGAAACACCTTTCTACAGATTACACCACAAGAAGGTGATTATTCCCAATTTAAGGTCTTTGGTTGCCTTGTGTATGCTTGCACCCTACAAGAACATAGATTGAAATTTGATCCTAGGAGTAGGTTAAGTGTGTACATTGGAAACTCCAAGACCACCAAGGGTTACATCTTATTGGACTTCAATACTAGAGAGGTGTTTGTTTCTAGAGATGTGATCTTCCATGAGTCTTATTTTCCTTTTCATAATTCCTTTAGAACAGGACCTAACCAACTCTCAGAAATGATCTCTCTGCCTGTTCTTTTTTCCTCTTCAACACCTTGTCCTAATGAATTCTCTGCTCCACAATCTGAGGATAACATGACCACTTCTTCCACCCCCAATCCATCAAACAATCCAGACCAATCCTCCTCAGACACAATACAATCCACAGACAGTTCATATTCATCTGTTTCAGATTCCATACCTATACCAGATATTCCTGTAGTCAGGAGGTCCATTAGGGCCAAACAGGTCCCCTCCTACTTGCATGATTACCTCTGTGCTCAAGTCCATCACAAACTAACCCACCATTTGCCTACTGACTCATACACTTCTGGACCAGACTTAATACATGAACCCACTACTTACAACCAAGCAATTCAATTCCCACAATGGAAAGAAGCCATGAATAAGGAGATCACAGCTCTAGAACAAACTCAGACATGGGATCTTGCAGATCTTCCTGCTGGAAAACAACCCATTGGCCGCAAATGGGTTTATAAAGTTAAGTACAAACCTGATGGTACCATAGAAAGGTACAAGGCTAGGCTTGTAGCCAAGGGCTACACACAAACTCATGGGATTGACTATGAGGAAACATTCTCCCTTGTTGCTAAAATAACTACCATTAGACTCCTTATAGCCATAGCTGCTGTGAAGGGATGGCACCTCAAACAACTAGACATCAATATTGCTTTCCTTCATGGGGACTTAGAGGAAGAAGTTTATATGAAATTGCCCCCTGGTTATGAATCAGCACACCCAAAGCAAGTATGTAAACTAAAAAAATCCATATATGGCCTCAAGCAAGCTAGTAGGCAATGGAATCACAAACTTACTTCAGCACTGATTAGTCAAGGGTTTCAACAATCTGTTCATGATTACAGTTTGTTTACAAGAGGGTCAGGGGACAGTTTTATTGCACTTGTGGTCTATGTGGATGACATCCTTATTGCTAGTTCTGACTTAGAGGGGATTCAATACATTAAACAGTTTCTCCATCAAACATTTCAGATAAAATATTTGGGTGATCTGCATTATTTTTTAGGCATAGAGGTTCACAGAACCAAGGCAGGGATTACAATCTGTCAAAGGCAGTATGCCACAAAATTGCTGGAATCTTTTGGTTTTCTTGCAGCCAAACCTGCAGATACCCCTATAGCCACCAAACCTGTTTAACAGCCTGGGGATTCAGAATTACTAAATGATAATACAACATATAGAAGCTTGGTTGGTAAGCTGTTGTACCTTACTATTACTAGACCAGACTTGCGTTTTGCTGTGCAGCAACTCTCTCAGTTCTTAGATGTGCCCACAGTTGGTCACATGAAAGCTGCCCACCGTGTTCTTAGATACATAAAGAAGACTCTTAGTCAGGGGTTATTTTATGCTGCAAACAGTACTTTAATACTTTCAGGTTATGTTGACTCAGATTGGGCAGGTTGCCAAGTTACAAGACGATCTGTTTCTGGTTTTGCCATGTTTCTGGGTTCCTCTGTGGTTGCCTGGAAAGCAAAAAAGCAAACAACAGTGGCTAAAAGTTCAGCTGAGGCTGAATATAGAGCCTTATCTAATGCTACTTGTGAGGTTTTGTGGCTTCAATATTTGTTACAGGATTTACAGGTTTTTGAAGGGGTGCCCACATGCATCTATTGTGATAACCAGAGTGCCCGGCACATTGCACACAACCCAGTGTTTCATGAACGTACCAAGCACTTGGAAATTGACTGTCACCTGATCAGAGAGAAGATTCAAGCTGGGTATATCAAGCTCCTACCCATCTCCACTAAACAGCAATTGGCAGACATCTGCACTAAAGCTTTGGATGCTCCTATATTCAGTTTTTTGCTCAGTCAGTTTAATATTGTACAGTAGCTTGTAATCCCAGCTTGAGAGGGGGTGTTGACTGTTTTTTTTTTTTATTATTCTGTTGACTGTTGACTTTGGACACTATATAAGTCCTGACTGATTGTAAAAGTAAAATAAGAAAAATAATAAGAAAAAGAAGGAAAACTCTGTTAGTTTCTCTCCCCGGTTTTTCCCCAAAACAAAACCCTAGTTATTTCTTCTTTCCAATTGCATTTTCTGCATTTCCACATCTATATAACAATAAATAATGAAATTAAACTTATAAATTACGTATTAAGCGTCCAATAACATCAAAGCTATACAGTTATGAACAAATCAAATCATTTTTTATTTTAGAGACAAAAGACGCGCATATATACGTGAAACTGTAATGCAAAGCATATAGTTTAGATATATGATGAGATAAATTTGTATTCTGGTAAATATACTTATCGACTGATGCCTAAAATGTGAAAACAAAGAGACAAAGCAATATGGTTATGTTTTGTTGCCACGTTGCCTCATTTATAACTCAGAAAATGACTTCTCATTCATTATAATCTTCAGAAATCATAATCTTTTATTTATTTATATTTTGTAATCTTGGGCCGGTGATTATAAAAAAATCAGTATACTCAAAGAACAGAGAATAATTCTGTTATTTGCATAGCATAGATGAAAGTGTCCCTTGTGTCCTTACATAAATAACCACACTATCTAATCCAGAATCTAGTGGATAAGATACACCATAATAACACTAAGAAACCTGAACTTATTACAAACTACAAAATAGTCCTTATACTTTAACATCCCCCCTTAAACTGAAGGGTGTAGATATCACATTCAGTTTGCTTCTGTAGTACTGGAACATAGTTGCTGACAGAGGCTTTGTCATAAGACCAGCTACTTGATCAAAGGTGGGAACATGCTTGACATCCATAATACCTTGCACAGCCTTGTCTCTAACAAAATGCACATCCAACTCAACATCCTTGATTCTGCTGTGTATCACCGGATTATGAGCTAAGTAACCTGCTCCAAGATTATCACACCAAATAACTGGTTTGGTGACCAAGTTGATTTTCAATTCTGACAAGAGGTTAAGAAGCCACTGAGTTTCAGCTGCAGCATTGGCTAGAGCCCTGTATTTGGATTCAGTACTTGATCTGGAAACAACCTGTTGTTTCTTTGATGACCATGAAACAAGAGAACCAGCAAGATAAACACAGTAGGCTGCAACAGACTTTCTGTCAATTTTGTCTACTCCCCAATCATCATCACTAAATGTATGTATCAGCAAGGGTTGTGTTGGTTTAAAGTGCAGGCCATGATATAAAGTACCTTTAACAAACCTCAGTAAATGCTTCACTCCGTTGCCGCGTGTCCCATAGTAGGTGACTGCATATGTTGGCTTAAAGTGTTAACAGCATAGGTAAGATCTGGTCTGGAGAAGGTGAGATATTGGAGAGCTCCCAAGGTACTCCTATAGATAGTAGGGTTGGTCATTGGGGTGCTGGACTGACTTGTCTTGATAGGTGTTATCACCATAGGAGTGGAACATGGCTTCAAATTTTCCAACCCTAACTTGATAAGAAGCTGTTGTGCATACACATGCTGTGACAAATATAAACCAGTGTGATCCCTCCTCACTTGAATGCCAAGAAAGTGATGCAAGTTCCTCAGATCCTTTAAGGCAAACCTGTTATGCAAAGAACTAACAAATTGATGTATTTTGTTTGGATCATTCCCTGTAATTATAATGTCATCAACATAGACCAACACATACAATAGGCTTTTATCAGAGTGAAAAATAAATAAAGAGGGATCAGCTTTAGACTGAGCAAATTTCCAGATGAGCATCTGTTTTCTCAACTCATCTAACCAAGCTCTAGGGGCTTGTTTTAGGCCATAAATTGCCTTTTTGAGATGACAGACATGAGTTGGTTTGGTACTATCAACAAAACCTTCAGGTTGTGTCATAAAAACAGATTCATACATGGTTCCATTGAGGAATGTGACGGACCTTTTTCTAGGTGTTACGATCCTTACCGGCAGTGTACCGGGTCAAATTGTAGTGCTAGTGTGGTGAGTCAGGTCGTATCCTCAGGGAAATGAAGGCATAACTCAAAGTGTGGTTAACCACCAAGAAGCTATTATTAACTCGATCTAAGTCGCGGTTTATCGGTTTATCGGGTTAGATCGTTAGATTAGTTAGATTGTTAGTAAAGCGAAAATAAATATATAAATATAAAAATAGATAATATATATATTTTTGGATCTAGCCAAGAATACGTTACCGAATTACGATATCTTTTTAGTAGAAATAAATGAGACAGATCTTCCTTGATTCAAGGAGTAAATTATGTGAAACGGTGCACTCCTCACTCAACATGCCTCCTTCTTCACACGAGCGTATGAAACTCGTCATATGTCTCATTTAACTATCCTACGTCATCCAAAAGATCGGGTCACTACCGTTTTGTCATGCGGTCAATATTTTAGAATCTTCATAAAAATAGATAAATTGACGTAATTAGATCTCGAGCACAAATTTTAATAAGATTTGTTTTTCTAGGACAAATCGCCCCCGGGTAGGAAATAGGATTCCATTGTCACGTTTTCACTCGGCCAATTTTACCCTCCGGTCTTTCTATCCGTACATTAAGTTCAAAATAGAAAGAGATTCATCATAATTAATTTTTAATCATTTTTACCATAGTCAATCATCCAGATCTATAAAAAGATAACTAATTCAGATTTATATCTTGGCTAGATATATTTTTAGCTTAACATCATTATTATAAGTAATATAAAAATAAAAATAGAAATAATAAACATAATAACATTAGAAAATTACCGATTACAACTACTGAATCGGGGTTGTATCCACCGGATATAGCATAACAAAACTTTGGAATCAACAATCTTCGATAATTATTCCGCCATTACAACGGTACTATAACTACTTTATTTATATAAAAACATATATATACATACATAGACATATGTATATATAAGCGCCCAAACTAAAAATAAAAGAAGATAGATGAATATATATATATATATATATATATATATATATATATATATATATATATATATATATATATATATATATATATATATATATATATATATGGATGTATATATATATTTTGGGACGTGTGTGTGTGTATATATATAGATATATCTATATATATATAAAGTGTGTACAAAATAAAAAAAGAAAAAAAGAACGGAAGAAGGAAAAGAGGGGCATGGAAGAAATGGGAGGAGGTGGAGAAGAGAGATCTTGGCCAAGAGTGGCCAAGATGGGCCAAGAAAGATCAATGGAGATGGAGGAGTTTATATAGGAGAAGGGTGTATATGGGGAGGTTTATTTGGGAGAGGTGAGAAGTTTGTTGTGAGGGAGGTTGTATTTGGGGAGGAATTATCTCCATTTAGCATGTGGGATAATCTTGGAGAATATTTGCCATCATGTGGAGGTGGTGAGTCATGTAGTAGCATGTGAAGTTTGTTACAATAAATCATTACATGCCACATGCAAGTAACATGCAAGGAACATGCAAGGAACCTCCCTAAAATCTCCCGGTTCGTCCCGAAGTTCCAGCTGTTCGGTATAAAAATCATAACTTGAGTTGTAGACCTCCGATTGACGTGATTCAAAGTGTGTTGGAAAGCTTATTTGAAAATCTACAACTTTCATGAAGGACACTTCTTCATAAAATGCCGTTTTGATGAGCCATTTGTTTGTCGAAGATATAATTCGATAATAGCATTACGAAACGTTGATCCACTTGAACTTTTAAGCTTGTGGCACATTCTTACACCCTTCAAAAGATATGTTTTAACTTCAAAAAGTGTCGTCACTCGGGGTTTTGGTTTATCATAAATCTGCAATAAAAATACCACAAATACCCGTGTAAATCTGACACGACACTCCGGTTACGAAACCGATACAAAACTTATAAAAACTTATAAAAATACGATAATTTATATAATAACCACTATTTATATATTTGGATAAAATTAAGTAATTATTGACTTAAATTGGTACAATAATGCTCAAAGTGGTATCAATATTGGGGTAAAATGTCGTAATAATGATCATTAATTTGTCTCTCATCAGAATGCATTGTTGATATCAACCTGCCTTAAAGGCCAATCCCGGGACACAGCAAGAGCCAAAACAGTTCTGATGGTAGAGGCTCTAGAAACAGGACTAAAGGTGTCAGAGTAATCAATGCCTGGTGTTTGATGGAATCCTTTTGCCACAAGTCTGGCCTTATGCTTGTTAATAGTCCCATCTGGATTCAATTTCAGTTTGAACACCCATCTGTATCAACAAGGTTATGAGCTTGAGATCTAGGCACCAAGTCCCATGTGTGATTCTTGAGCAAGGCATTGTATTCTGACTACATAGCTTCCTTCCAAACTGAAGATTGTAAAGCATATGATACCTTAGTTGGTTCTGGTGTAGGTACAGAACATGTGGAAGTGGCAAAAAATGAGTAGGTTTTAGGCTTGAAGATGCCACTCTTGGCCCTAGTTTGCATGGGATGTTTGTTGATGTTGTCCTATTGAGGTATAGGGCTAGGACTGAGAGAAGGAGTAGGATGTGGTTCAGAAGGGATAGTATTGGATGAAGGAGATGACTCAGCAGATTCAGAAATTTGAGGTGAAGATGGAGAGGACATGTTTAGAGGGGAACTAGGATAAGATGATGGTTGAGAAGTAGTATGATGTGGCTCAGGACATGCACTATTAGAAGCCTGATCAGGGCTGACAGGACATGAAGGACTGGAACCTGAAGATGAAGGAATGGAGTGACTGTTGGGTACAACAGACTTGATTTGTTCTGGTAAACACACTATAGGGTTCAGAAAAGAGTTAGTCATCACATTGTTGGGAGTTTCAGAGTCATGATTGCAATTCATTTTGTAAGGGAAAGACAGTTCATCAAAGGTTACATCTCTTGATATATACAGTCTTCCCTTTGGGTCAAGACATAAATATCCTTTGTGTGATGGACTTAGGCCAAGATGGACACACTTTTGAGAATGAAACTGAAACTTTCTAGACTGATAGGGTCTAATATTAGGATAACAAGCACAACCAAAAACCCTAAGAATGGAGTAATTAGGAGATTTACTAAAGAGACACTCATAGGGTGACTTATGATCAAGGACATGTGTAGGCAAATAGTTGAGAAGTCTGACAAAGTGTTGAAAACTTTCCCACCAGAATTTAAGGGGCATTAAGGCTTGATCTAGGAGAGACAATCCCATCTCTACTATGGATCTATGTTTTCTTTATGCTATCCCATTTTGGGCATGAGCATGAGGACATGGGGTGTCTGAAGGATGTACCAGATTCTTTGAGAGATTGTTCAAAGGACCTAAATTCTCCCCCCCCCCCACTCAGTCTGTCTGAAGGCACTTAATTTTCTTGTGAAATTGAGTTTGAACAAAGGTGTGAAACTAAAAAAGTGGACAGAGCATCAGATTTTTGTTTTAAAGGAAAAATCCAAGTGTATCTAGTTAGATCATCAACAAAGTGAATGTAATAGTGATAATAAGAAGTTGACTGAATAGGGGCAGGACCCCAAAGATCGTAGTGAACTAAATCAAAAGGGAAAGCAGAAACAGAATTAGAATTAGAATATGGGAGAGCATGTTGCTTCCCTAAACAGCAAGCTTCACAAAAGGAAACAGTTTTATTACTTTTCAGAGTCACATTACATTGTTTTAAAACCTGATGCATAACCCTCTCAGAGGGATGCCCTAACCTTCTATGCCAAACATTGGCAGAATTACAACTAGACAATGAACCAACAAAAGACTGATGAACTATCTTATTGGAATTGCAGCTGGAAGAGACTTCAGACAGATGACTGGGAGAGGGACTGGAACTGAATGGACCATTTGATGCTTTGGAGTGAAGAGACCTCAAATTTGAAGGAATATGAAGCTGATACAGGCCATTGTTAAGGGTTCTTTCCACTAGAACTCTCCTGGTAGCCAGATCCTTCACAAAACAAGAGTTAGAATGGAATTCAAGGTAAACAGGGTTATCAGCAGTCAATTTTGATACACTTAGAAGATTTTTAGTGATAGAGGGGACATGAAGAATATGATTAATGGACAAATTGGAGTTATACTTAGCAGGTAGAATAGATTGACCAATATGAGAGATTTCTAGAGACTCACCATTATCAACTTGAAGAGTGTCAGATCCTTCATAACCTGCATTCAGATGGAGACTATCGAGGTCAGAAGCAATGTGAGATGTAGCACCACTATCAACATACCAGCTTGGATCCACAAAGTTGTCAGAGGAAGCAACATAGGCTGCATTTGGTCTAGGATTGGAGCCTTGAAAACCTATATTGCCATTGTTGTTGTTGTTTATAGGTGGACAAATATAGGCTAAATTGTACATGTAGTAGCATATTGCAGCTATATGTCCAGCTCTTCCACAGACTTGACAAACTGGTCTAGGTCCTCATTGAGTTTGTCCACCTCTTCCATTTCCTCTACCTCTACCACCTCTATTGCCTCTAGAACCTCTTCCTCTACCAGCATCTTGATTTCCATAGGTAGAGTTTTGCCTGGAATTAGGTCTAGGGCCTCCATTCTTTTATGCAGCATAGTTAGCAGATGGTGCTGGAACATCTAGAGTGGTAGTGGGATTGAATCGAGCTATCAATCTTTCATGTGTAACCAACTGAGATTGAACTTCAGGCTAAGTTAGTGAACCAATCCTGGATGTGATGTTAACTATAACGGATTCATAATCCTTACCTAGACCACCAAGAACAGAAAGGATCAATTATGAGTTTGAGATGGGGCATCCTGCTGCTGCCAAACCATCTGAGTAAGTCTTCATCAAGGCAAGGTAATCAACCATGGATCTGGTCCCTTTGTCCGTCCTAGTCAAGGCTCATTTGTATTCAAGAATCCTAGCTTCAGATCTGTTATTAAACAAGGTCTCCAACCTGTTCCAAACTTCGAAAGCAGTATTACAGCCTATCAATTCCACCAAAGCTTGTTCGGTCATCGAAGCCATCAACCAACCGACTAGAAGGTTATCCATAGTCACCCAATCATCAAACGCAGGATTCGAAACAGGCCCATAAACAGGACTCACAATGAACTGGGGTGGACATGCATTGGCATCAAACAGATGATTCTCAAGATGATGTCAACGAACAATCGGAAGAATAGTAGATTTCCAC
The DNA here is from genome assembly GCA_036785695.1 of Gentiana straminea. Classification (NCBI taxonomy): domain Eukaryota; kingdom Viridiplantae; phylum Streptophyta; class Magnoliopsida; order Gentianales; family Gentianaceae; genus Gentiana; species Gentiana straminea. Next base: position 12,427,360 of record JAVUPR010000266.1, on the reverse strand, counting down.
AGCAAGTAATTGTCACGATTCAGCTTAACCGTACAAGTTTGAGACAAATTGGCTCTAAAAGGAGCAACATGAACAGAGCGTGGTGTGATAGATGCATTGGACATGAAATTTGGGAAGGGTGGTAAACTTGTGCGAGGATGGGGAGTTTCAAGGCCTGAGATATTCATGTTCAATGGAGATGAAGCTCTCAGACCACCAGCTGGTGTCGAATACGGTGGTGGAGAGACGGAAGAGGTGCCAGCTCCGGCAGTGTTTATCTGAGAGAAATGAACAAGGGATAAGGGTACTTGTGTGGTAAAAGATCCAATGGAGATGGAGGTGGTTGTTGGCTGAGCAGGAAGGCTCACCGGAGCTGTGCTCACGGCGGCTGTAGGTGGCGTTGGCCATATCGGCTCGCTGCTACCAACTCAAAGAACAGAGAATAATTATGTTATTTGCATAGCATAGATGAAAGTGTCCCTTGTGTCCTTACATAAATAACCACACTATCTAATCCAGAATCTAATGGATAAGATACACCATAATAACACTAAGAAACCTGAATTTATTACAAACTATAAAATAGTCCTTATACTTTAACAGGTATTAACACATCTTGTTGTTATTAAGATGTCACCTCCGTGATATCAAATCTATGCACTTGTTAATGTATATACTAATTGTATGTACATGCATGAGTTGCTATGTCTATGCAAAATTGGACGTTTGGCCAGGAGGGATTGTTAGTCAATTTCACTTCATTCTAGTCATGTTTAAGAATGTTTCGGGGTCCGTTTGGATTTGGATTTTTTTGGATTAATATTTTTTATAGAAATAAATTTTGTGTTTGGATAGCATACCTGTTTATGTGTCGATGTGATGCATTGTTTCAACTTACTATCGCTTGAATTTGATACTCATGCATGTTAAGATTGTGCTTGAACCTGAAATCGTAAAAATTTGAATTACGCTTAATTGAATAAGCTCAATATTCGATTGAAATCACATGATCATTTACACCCTTAGTCTTGAATGATTTGATGGCATATCCACGATAAATTATTACAACATAAGGATATATATAACAAAACTCTGTTGCACAACAAAATAATCATAAAAAATGATACGGTAAATTTTTTGAAAACAAAATATAATAAAACACTCATAACCATAAAATAATATTGAGATAAACATGATATATAAGAGAATGATAAATCAAAACGTCGTTTAACGTAATTTAGCAAAGCCAATTGCAGCATAGTATCACAAATCGTCTCGAAGGCATCACTATGTATGTCACCACTGAATATCGCAAATCTTCGAAAATAATCACTGCAATACGTAGCAATTAGGCCAAAAGAAAACAAAACAAAAGACGAGAGTCCTCCACAACCTTTAACCTATAAAATAAGGGCCAGAGGCCAGAATGACAAAATAAGATACAAAATGGAGAAAAAGGACAAGAAAAAAAAATGGTTGAGAAGGACAAAAACGCGCATGTTATTACATACACGCATGTTACTACATGTGGTTGTAGCAACATGTAGTAACATGCGCGTTTTTGTCCTTCTCAACCACTATCTTTTTTTCTTGTCATTTTTCCTCATTTTAGATTAAAAACAGTTCTCCACAACCTTTAACCTATAAAATAATTTTCTCTTCTTTATCTACTCACAAATATGAGTATATATCATCTTTTTATTTGACACAAAACTGGCTAATATTACAAATCAAACAACATTTCAATTCTAGTTTATTAGAATGTCGGAAATAATGAATGTCAAAAGTTACCTAAAATAGACCAAATTATAACTACTACTTTATATCTGACTTTTTTTAATTTAGGGAAAAAAACTTTTATTAATCAACGTCCGTCAAACAAGCAGTCATAACATCACTAGAGAAAAAAAAACTTTTATTAATCAATATTTGCCAAACAAACGCCAAAACGTCATTAGGGGAAGAGGTGTCCCAAAATGTCCGAGCAGAAACTGACAAAACATGCCTAGATAAAAGATGTGCTGGAACATTATCTACACGTCGAATAAACGCAAAAGAAACGGATACAAAACTATATCCGACGTTAATCGTACATAAATCAAACAAGCTAATTATAACACGTGTTAAAAAAAATTAGTCAATAAAAAAAAAGATATTATCATTACAATATTAATATAAATAACGTAATAATTCAAATGATCGAAAGATTCTCTTGCATGCACCGTTTAATGGGAAATTCTATCCCGCATTTTCCTAGCACGCACCGCCCGTTGGATGTGCGTTATGTGCGCAAGAAGACAAATTAGTTTTTGTCTTTTTACGCACATGACGCACATTCAACGAAACAGTGCGTGTGAAGACTTCCCGAGATAGAATTTCCCCAGTTTAATAGCATGTTATTTACCTTTCAAGAAAAAACAGCATGTTATTTTATACTACTACTATTTATAGAAAAAAGATATTCACTATTCAACAAAGTGATAATAACATCTCTTTTCTCTATATAATAAGAAGACAAGAGTTTGGGAGGGAGTGGCATATGTTTTTTTTTATTGGTTCATTTTCTTTTACTGTTCATCGGCCCAACGGCCCAGTTTTTCCTTTTTACTGTTCATCTCTTTTATACTGTTTATCGACCCATTGGCCCATTTTTTCTTGTTCATCGACCATGTATTTTACTGTTCATCGAATCTTAATTTTTTTCCCCTGTTCATCGGCCCAGCTTGATTGGTTCTTTTTTTTTTACTGTACACCGGCCCAACGGCCCATCTTTTTCCCTATTCATCGGCATCTTGTTTCTACAACACAAACACAATTAATTTACACCTTCTGTTGGGCCCATGTAATTTTCGCCCTACTTCTTTTGTAAGGCTTGTTTAAGGCCCACCGACATCAAAATAAATAATTTCTTTTGTCCTTTTACATTTGTGGGATATGTGGACGGGAATAGTTTAGTTATTTGCTCTAATTTAATAATAATAATAATAAAAACTACTGCTTTCGTTCCTAATTATATATCACGTTTGAGAAATATGAATGGATTGAGTAATAAAATATTAGTGTTATGGCTATTTCCTTCGTCGAGAAGTATAGCCAAATATATAAAATAAAACAAATAAAAAGAAGGGGTGCGTGAGGCAGTTTTCGATCCGTTTTTCTTCTCGTAATGATTTTGGTGTCTATCTCGAGAGGGGTTGTGTGGTTCAAATGGCTGTCATACAAGCCCCTACCCTCTACCCTCCACCCTCTACCTCTTCATTTCCTCTTTATTTCGATATGTTAACCATCTTCATTGTTGCGCTTAAAATTTGCGTTCTGAACGGTTCATTACATGCTACATTTTTTCATATTTAACATCGTCAAATAAGTAAAAACTTATAGCATGGGCACGCCGTGCATCGTGCGTTGAACGCGCCCCATTTTACTAGTAATGAAATTAATTGTATTAAAGACATTCACGTCATTTACCTTCCATTATTTATATCTTCCAGCTTGGAATTTTTTTTTAAATTAAAATAAACGTAATCAGTCTTGACCCTTTAGCCACCATCAACTTACCCAAAATCCACTGCATACACCTTTCCATAAAAGACCACGTTGAAGCAATCAACAACAACAACAACATCTTAATCTCTAGCTCCATGTTGAACAAAAATGATTGATTAACCTAAGCTATATATAAAAATATGTTTCTTTTCTTTTCTTCCAAATTATAAAAATACTTATGAACATAAAATTATGTTTAACGTAAACTTTATATAGATTTTTCTTGGTAAACTCATGGTTTTCCATTTTTTTTTTTTTTAATTTTGTTTTCTAGAGACGGACTACCCGACTAATACTAAGTTCGACTACTCTCTAATGAGTCTGACTTTTGCGGTGTATGAAATGTATAATTAAGTTCTTTTTTGATACAACCAAGGGCGGATCCATGTTAAGACTTAGGGGGCTAAGCCCATCCGAAAAAAAAAATATTACACTAACAAATGTATATAGTCCCGTTCGATCCATAAAATATTCTTAATCCAAATTTCCACCCGACGAATTCGATATAGTTCATTAGCCCACCCAAATGAAAATCCTGGCTCCGCCCTTGGATACAACCATTATAAAATATAGCTGCTGCTTTCTTTCGGGCTGTGCAGGCTTGTGTTTGTAAATAGAAAACTTAACATTATCTCCCATCATGTTGCTTCTTTCGCTAAAAGTCCGGTTACTCCGGCCGTTTGGACCGGAGTCTTTCCCTCTTGGATCGTCTCTCTTAGATGTGATGAAGAGGTTGCTAGATCTTTGTACTCCCCATATCGTTTTTGATTGCTAGTAATGAAAATCTTTCGTTTCTCGAAAAAAAAAAAAAAAAAAAAAGTGAAACGTATCGATGAATTATTTAATCGTTTTATCTATAAAAAAGAATAGAACTTATAACTTTTTCGTAAACATTCAAAAGTAAACCTACAATCTAAACCAAACCAGTGGAGTTTATCGTTTTCTATTTTGATTGTCTCGTTGATTATATACTTATACAGGTGAAAAAAGAAAAAGAAGAAAATAATCCCTCAAAAACCCAAATGGAAACCTCAGAATTCTCTGCATCAATGATCTTCATTTTCCTCTTATTCTCCCCAAAGCTTTGCTCATCAATCCATGTATGTAAGCCTGCTTACTGCAGTGACATGGGTCCCAAAATCCGTTTTCCTTTCCGGTTAACCGGCGTTCAAAAAGAAAATTGCGGGTACCCGGGTTTCGATTTATCCTGTAACAATAAAACCCAAACAATCCTTACCCTTCCCGGTTCAGGCGATTTCTTACTGAATCGGATTGATTACACAACACAAGCAATTTATCTCAACGACCCAGATTACTGTCTGCCACAAAGAATCTCAAACTTCAATCCCCATAACTCTCCGTTCACCAGCGCACCGGGGAAGAGCTATACGTTTTACAACTGTTCAGGAGAATATACAGGGTATATAACAAACAAGGCGGTTCCATTGCCGTGTTTGGATAATAAGAGGAATGATTACATGTTCTTGGCTACGGCTTTTGAATTAAAGCCTGATGAATTGCCGGATAGTTGTAAGAAGATTGAGAATGTTTCAGTGCCGTTGCAGCTGTCACTCGCACAATATTGGTCGTCGACGGTATTGTCTGAAGATATTGAGTTGATATGGAATGAACCAAAATGTCATATATGTGAAGTTCAACATTTGTATTGTGGAATGATTAATAATACTGGTTTGGATGTTGGTTGCTACGTTCCTCGTAGAAATGGTAACTTTTTTATCTTATTATGCTTCAATATTCATTAATTACGAGTAATTAATCATACATTCTATCATAAGATCATTATATTACAATTAATCCAACGGTGTCTTTTAAAACGTTAAGCTAAAGAGTTACGATTACATCAACCGGATAGATAATATCTAGATTGACGGATTAGTCCGAGCGGTTAGAACTGTCCGGATTAATTTGTAGGTGTAAGAACAATAGTGACTATATATATGCATGCATGATTTACATATACAATCAATGAGTCGTTTTTTTTTTTTTCAAGGCCCTTAGATCAGTTGATTGATTAATTCAAAATTCGGTTCGAATGGTGACGATATAGTCCAACTTTTATTCAGAGATAAATGTACGAACATACATAATGTTTTTTAACATGACGTTTTAAAGAATAATCAAACTAATGTGAGCTTTTTATTGTAATTTTCTTTATGTCCTTAGGCGGGGGGGGGGGGGGGGGGGGGTGAGGGAGAGGAGGGGGAGTTGTATCGGGGAAAATTGGAGAATCAGATCATGTTGGAGGTATAACTTGTTAAAAAAATTTACTTTTTCACAAACTCGGTTTTAGGTAACGTCGATAATATCGACGTTAAAACACTATTTATGTCATTGACGTTAAACAACCCTCCACGTCAATAACCGATTAAGCATATTTGCCGTCAATAATATCGACAAATTAATTTTACGTCAATGAAATTGATGGAATATAAATATGACTGTTGTGTCAAGACCACATAAAAGTGTTATATCTATAGTAAGGGTTAGGGTGGTAAGCCTATCCGAGAAGTTATACGGGCAGAACAACGGTTAAAACTTAAAACACAACAAGTAACATAATACATATTTTTATCATTAATTGTGATATAACAACAATTGAATGTGATGTAAGTCTATTATAATCAATGATGTTAAATTATGTTGTGTCGTTCGTTGTGTCACAATCAATACGCATATAGCATCATTCAAGCATACCCCTCCATATTTATTTTTATTAACAAATGGTCTATAATTGTCTTTTTATTGTAATAAAATTGTTCGGTATATATAGCCTACCTATCAATCTTATGCAATAAAAAAAAAAATCATATGATTCGGTCTAATTCATCAAGCCATTATAATTTAACTCATTTATCCATTTAAATACTATCAACCCAGTAGTTAAATATGAATTCCCAGGCCACACATTGTTTGATATGATGTATGCATTATTAAAACTGTCCAAAAGGTATGGTTAATACATTAGCAGATAAATTTGTCAACTACAAGACGAATAATCCAAAAAAGTTAAAGTATAGGAATTAGGCACTAAGACTTGCAATTCCAAATAAAAAAACTTCAATCATTTCAATTAGTTTGAAAAAAAAAAAGAGGGAATAGCTATACTTAAATAGTAATCCTTGCACCGACACTCCAATATCGATTTAATGACACGGCTATTTATATATTTTTATATTTTTTTTGTATTTTTTGTATTTTTATATATATTTTTGTATATATATATATAATTATATATATATATATATATATATATATATATATATATATATATATATATATATATACACTACGTGTCCCCGGCGTATCGTGTCCTATATTTTTGAAAGTTGCCGTGTCGCCGTGTCCGTCTCGCATGTCCGTGTCTGTCGGTGCAACAATAAATTTGTCACTCGAACAACGTATAGTTAGGGAAAAAAAAAGTTGTCACTAATTTTTTTTTTTTTCCTTTTATAAGTTGTCACTAATAAATTTTCAATTGGGCAATTGGCAGGGCTATCTAGGAGCGCCAAATACGGAATTACAATCGGCATAGGGATACCGGCTCTAGTATGCCTAATTGGAACGGCATATTATCTCTGTAGCAAATTAAGAAGCTTCGGAATCCGACGAAGCAATCCCAACTCCGACATCTTCCCCGTCGCCGGCGCGCTCGAGTCGGCACAATCGACTGCTGTTATCACCGGCCTTGATCTGAGAACCATTGAATCATACCCAAAACTAACACTCGGAGAAAGCCGGCGATTTCCAAACAAGATCAGTGATAGCTCTTGTTCGATTTGCTTATGTGAATATCAAGCAAAAGAAACTTTAAGAAGTATACCTGAATGCGATCATTACTTTCATGCTATTTGTATTGATGAGTGGCTTAAACTCAATGCTACTTGCCCAGTCTGTAGAAATATGCCGGAAAGCACAGTTGTGACTCCGGTCTCATCCTCCACCGTGTCTTCCGTGTATTTCTCTTCACCCGTGTAGATCTTTTGAGAATAATTTTGTCTTTTAAGTCGAGTATGACTCGCTCAATACTTCGATTATGTAATTGATTGATCAATCTCAATAATAAGAATTGTACACACACTCGAGCGTGGATCCTCTGCTGTGACTTGTGAGAGGGATTCACAGCATTTGCTGTGATCATAGGGGGAGGGCCGGAGGGGAGTAAAAGAGAATCTAGGCTGAACCTTAATAAGAAGACAAAAGACAAAAGACAAAAGAAAAAAAAACATGAAACATGAAACAAAAGCTTCACACCATGAAGAAAACACAGCAGAGGATCCCAGATCCACACAATCTTTATAAACGTAATGTCCAAAAAATCTTCATGTCCAACCAATATTCATATAACTTTTTGTAAAAATACCGGCACGTAGTCGGACCCAAAGTTATATACATTATCTTGGGGTGTTTAAATGAGGGCCGAGACATTTCACCGTTAAATAAAACTTTTATCGTATTGATCCCCAAGGTCAAGAAGCCGGATAGACTGACCGAGTTCAGATAGATCAGTTTATATAATTCCGTGTATAGCCTAAAATCGAGGTAATCAATTTGAAGAAGATTGTGTGTTGTCATCTCCTCAAGCCAATCAACGTTTTTAAATGGGCATATTATTACATATAACATCATTGCGGCTTTTGAGGCTTTACATTAATGAAGTTGGGAAAGAAATGATGCAATAAGCACATGACCATGGAATTAGACAAGATGAAAACGTTTGATATGGTGGATTGGAGGTTTCTTCACGAGGATATGCAAAGAGATGTGTTTTCCACCATCATAATTTATCTCGTAATGGCATGCATTTCTACATCCACCTATCAAGCTCTTAGTGGACATCTCTTGTTTACAATCAACACTACCAGAGGAATCATATAGGGAGATCCCATATCACCCATTTTGTTTATTTTTTACCCAGATGGATTCTCTACAATGCTTAGACGGACTGTAAATCTCAGGTCTCTAAAGTCTAGATTGCGTGGTATTTCTTTTGGAAGACTTAATTCTTGTGAACCGACGCATCCTTATTTGTATACACCGCTTTGATATTTGCAAAGCATCATCAGAATACTACTTTGCAACCATAGACATTCTTAAAGAGTACGAGGAACTATCGGTCCAAAATATTAATGTAACGCCCTGTTTCCGGATACCGACTTCTTATCCGGAAAAGAAACGTTCGACACGTATAATATTAAATAAATTCAATATTATACGTAAGTCTCTACTACGTCGTATCGAGTTTAGCAGACGGAAGCTAAAAAGACTCGGCAAAACATCATAAATAATTCTAAGATTAAATTACAACTCAACAAGGACAGATAAGTTTTCTTACAACAACAAGGTAGCTTACAACATACGATGTCCAAATTAAAAGTACAACAACTTATCTTACAAAGATCTTAAAGAAAGTACAACACTTGTCTTGAAATTGAAATAACAAACATAGTATGAAACATCATAAAAGAAACAGAAATCATCAAGTGAATCATAAGCTCAAACATCGTCCCCAAAGTCGTCATCCAATACATGCTCAACATGTTCGTCTTCTCACCCCAAAAGCATCCAAACAAAACATGCATTGAGGTAAGTATAAAGTACTTAGCAAGAGGAAAAGGCTAACGTATAATTAAGTCTTACAACGAAAGGTAATTAGTTATTATTATTAAGTTATCTTTGTGAGAACGATTCAACTTTAAGGTTCACTCAATTCTCACCAACATGTTGTGACTATTGGTTTCTAGCTTAGCTTATATTTGTTACAATCGCATTCAAGGGCACTACGCATGGTGTATATCCACCACGAGATATCGTTTGCAACATATCAGTGGATCACACCGATAGCCACGGAAGTCTATTCTGGTAGATTCCGATAGTATACGCGTTCGGTGAAGTCCCTCTACTCCTAGTGCCCCTTCGAGGCCAGTAAATTTATTCATTCATGAGGTCCTTTCACTCCCGGTGCCTTTTTAAAGGCCAACAGAGTTACTCGCTTTATCCGAATAGGCCACACATCGCGATATGGCCTTGTGCCTTACCAAGAATGACATGTTGTTTATTCTTTTAACTACACAAATATGTTTTTTTTTTAGTTATTAACTATCCATCTAAGTATTTTAAATTAAGCTCCCTCACATCTCCTACTCTCTTACTTAGACTACTAAACACGGACAAGGCCTATCACATACACAAACATTGACGAATACTAATTCATCAAATCACTAGCCAATCATACTCTTCCGACGGTCCCGAACTTCAACTTTTAAGAAGTATACATTCGGTGCCGGAACTAAACGCATCAGAAGCTTAATCAAGGATTTTTCATGTTCATTTAATGTTATTAGGTCAAGGAACAACATTTAAAACTCATATCATAGCTTAAAACAACATTTTCCCCAAAACTGGGGTCAATGCGTGCGCATTCACTGACCAGAAACTTGCTGAAAGTTTCTGTCCAGCCAATGCGTGCGCAATTCCACTGCTGGGAACAACTTTGAGCATCCTGAAACAGCAATGCGTGCGTATTCTTGGGAATGCGTCCGCATTGCACTTGCTGGGACTAAAATTGAGCATTTTGTATCAGCAATGCGTGCGCATTGGTGGCCAATGCATACACATTCCACCTGCAACTCCCTAAAACATGTTTTTCTACGCTTAAACAATTTCCAACTCTTTCCCATCATGATCAACATCATATAACACAGAAAAACAACTGTAAATCCAGGCTTTGAACATACTGTAGCACTTCGTATTACAACAACAACAACTAGCATGATTTCTAACCATAAATCATACCCAAAACACAACCTTAACATCATAAATCCTTACCTAAACATTAGGAAGAGCCCCTTACTTGATCAAAGCAAACTCCAAAGCAAGAACTACGAGAAAGACTGTAGCGACACTTCTCCAAACCTTGTTGAAACCTGAACGTTTTGTATCCACACGTTCCTTGTCCTTTCACGAATCCATTGCTCTACCTTGATCTGGAAACCGGTGAAAATCTTACGGGGAATTGTAAGAATTCTCCTTAGTCTTTATTTTTCCAAAAGGTAGTGCAGATTTCCAACTTTGAGGGCAATGGGCAACTTCTGAAAACTCACCTCCTATAGTGGGAGGTTTATTTTGTAGAAAATAACTCCCAATGAGTTATTGCCATGAAAGTCCATCAAATTCCTTTTAATAGGAATTACTCCCCTCAACTTCCTTCTTCAACTATTAATTACCATAATTAATATTTCTATTTTCGAGACTTTAACCCAAATTAATAAATATAATATTCCGAATCTTACAAAATGACACGTCTGCCCTTTCCTAAAGTTCGGGCTATTACAATTAATTTACTGTTGAAATAGTGTCCTAAACCCAATCGGGTTGGATCGGATCCGACCGGGTCGGATCATTTCTACTATTTCTTTATGATTATACACATATAATAAATGACTTTTCTGTTGTCGTATATTTGTTCTTTTAAAGAACCAATTATGAATCGTTATATGATAACGTCCTTAGTATTAAACTGTGATAGAGAAACCATGATAGACGATTATGGTTGATGAGATCTCTAATAACTTTAATAAGTTTGATACTTAAATGTCTCTAGGCTTATGTACTATTAAACAGGGCATTGATAGTACAAACATGCTAGCACGTATTAGATGTCTTCTGTTTTTAATGGCAGGGATAGATCTCGTCTATCGAAGTGTAGAGACACTTGGACTGTACGTGGACGTGTATTAGAAAATGTGTATGTTAGACTGACCCACTTACACTGTTAAGTGTCACACTATGTGACGGTTGTGTAATTATCCTTAGGACCGGAGTCTACTTGGCATCACGGTGTGGATTGTCATGCTTTGATACTATTGAAGTTTCCCCTAGCCATGGGGCGATCATACGGTAGTGATTGGGTGTGATACTGGAGAATGTGGAGTATACATGTTTGGTCGTCCGGGAATCGCGTACCCTATCAGTAGGAGTGAATATCCAAAATGACATTCTTATAAGGAATGTCTTACTCTCGAAAGTCTTTGCAAAGCGGAAGTAATATGTTACTTTGAGAGAGTAGGATATCTAGATTATAAGATGCGGTCGTTGATGTTTGACACTCGACGTACGACCGTATGGATATTATTACAGCGATAGGATTATATTTACACAGTAACTATTTCACATGAAATGTAGTAGTCATTACATTTGACTCTTATGATGATTGGGGGTCACGGTGTGTTGCTAGACGCTATTCCGTGGTCGTTAGGTATGAAGGACATTTTCGTAATTGCACTTTGTGCCTACGGCCAACATATTCAGAAGCCTATCGGGTCACACACATAAGAACATCTAGCCGGATTAAAATACGGTTATAGTGATAACCAAATAAGAAAAATTTATCTCGACTACAAAGTGATAAATTAATATCGTAGTATTTATTTATTATGAATAAATTAAATACAAGTTATTAATTATGTTAATTAGTTAAATATATATATATTTAATATACATGTTATGTGTAATATATATATATATATATATATATATATATATATTAACATATATATATATATATATATATATATATATATATATATATTATATGTGTAATAATATATATATATATGTATATATATGATATATATATATATGTGTATATATGTATATATATATGGTAGCATGCGTGACTTGTATAATGCATGTGCATACTTATATATATATATATATATATATATATATATATTAAATGATATATGTGTAATATTATATATATATACACATATGTAAATTGATTTATGGTATATATTAAAGATATATTCTATTAGATATTGAAATATTATAAATATTTAATATAAGATATTGAGTATTAAATGAGATAAATTTAGAATATCTATTTTCCTTATTTTATTGGAAATTGGTTTTCTTTCTCCTCTAACAAATATGAAGCTTTTCCAATCAAATTGAGAATCACATATGGCGTCCCATCTCCTATAAAAGAGGAGTTGTGCCAACTATTTTACAACACAATATTCTTGCAATATTTTAATGAGATAAAAGAGAGCTTCTTAGGAGAGAGTTTTGGGAGAGAGAAAAAGACGGCCTAGCAGCTGACTTTTTCCGCTAGCAACTCAATGTTGGATTCCGGCGGGTTGTTCGTGTGGACTAGCGGTAGAGGCCAAACGCTTGGGCGGCTCCGTGCATCACTACTCCTTCGTAGAAGATAAAGCTTCGATCTTTTAGATCATTCAAGGTACTTTATTGTATACTACTTATTTGTTTATTGCTTAAACGAAGTCGATCCTGGTTAAAAATGAAATAAAATTTTAAATTTCACTGCGTTCCCGCGTAGATTTCCTAACATTTACATAAGTCCTTAGTATTCCTTAGTAATTGATTAGTCACTCGTGGAGAAGAAATATTCTTGTCTCTTTGGGTGTCACGTTGGTTAATGCAACTGAAAAATATGTACGATTACCCTTTGTCATAAGCGAATATAAATAATGAATTTTTTTCATACATCAAGGATTGAGCACAGAAAAAAGTTAAATGGATGGAAAAACAAGTTTCTCTCTCATGCAGGTAAATAAATTCTTATAAAATTTGTGGTTTCGGATCTCCTTTAATACATGATGCAGTGTTTTACCTTCCTAAAATTCATCATCAGAGACATTGAAAAATGACTAGAAGTATTCTTTTTTTGGGATCTAATGAATGCAAGGAAAAGATGCATTGAAAATTTAGAAATAATTGTTGTAAAAATGAGGTGACGATGCCCAAAATTGACCTTACCCATGTGTCGCCCCCCACATCAGCACAATAATAAATAAAGATAGAGAAAAGCCTCCATCAAGGGCCAGAACCCCATACCCGAGCTGCATGAGCTCGGTCACCATCCTCCGACCCCTCCAGGTCGGCCCGTACTTGTGATCAAACTTGCCCTTGTCCGACCCTATAGTTCGGCTCAAGTCCCTCTCGGACCAAACCTCTTATGCATGCAAGAATCCGAGCTGATCCCGGCTCGGCAATCTTCTCCGACCTCCGTAGGTCGGCCCAAACACAGAAGGATTCAGCCAGTTCAGCTCGGGCCATCTAAGTCGGCCAGAGTCCATCCTCAATCGTATTTCCCACGTGTGTGATAATTAGATAAATATGGGAAGAATCCCTCATATTTAATACTCTGATTCTGACAGTCAAATATATCCATAATTATCTCCTAAAATTAAGGAGATTAAATCGTAGTTATCTTTTTCTTAGGGAACACGAAATCCAAGCCCAACAAGGACAAGGCCCATGGTGCCTTAGGGTATAACTCTCCTCTATATAAACCATCCGTAAGGAACTACGAAGACTTGATTCCAATAGAGGCATTGGATACGTAGGCAACTTGAAATATAGTTTCTCAAGTCCAGTTTAAACCACCACCAAAATAACCCCTCTTTTTTTTTTATCATTTTTATCGTGTTCTTGAAGCTTTGGCAGGTTGCCATTAGGAGAACAATCCTGGATTTATCATAGACGATTTTTGGAATCGTCAAATGGCGATAGAATGAGGGCCTCCTACCGGCAACTTTGTCAAAAATCAAATAGCAAAAATGCAGCCAGACCAGCGGCCAATTGCCAGAGATTGAGCTGTTGAAATGCAAATTCCACCATTCAGATTGAAGATGAAGGATGGACGAACAAGCTCACCAAATTTCGTGCCGATCGGAGTCCGTTTCGATATCCGATTGTCGCCGTAAAGTTGTTGTTGCTGCTGTATCACCAAAAAACGCAGCAGTCATATCGGTGGCCAATTGCTAGAGATTGAGCCGTTGAAAAAATATTTTCACCGTTCATATTGAAGAAGAAAGGGGGACGAACAAGTCCTCCAAATTTTGTATCGATCAGTCTCCGTTCGATGCCCGATCGTCGCCGGAAAGTTGGTGCTGTAACACCAAAATATGCTGCGAGTTTTCTTTCTTATTCTCCAAGATCCGAGCCGAGATCTCAGGCTCTTCAAGATCCGATCTGAGCACTCCAGCTCTCCATGATCCGAGCCGAGCTCCCCTGCTCTCCAGATCCGAGCTCTCATGATACAAGCTATCAACGGGTTTTATTTCTACAACTTAAATGATCACGCTTCCTATTTATTTTTGGAACTCTCCCGACCTAAAGAGTCGGGACGAGCCTTCTTATTTTTGGAACTCGCCCGACCTAAAGAGTCGGGACGAGCCTTCTATAAGTCTGAATTTAATTCAGCATCATATTTGGAACTCGCCTTCTGGCGAGCCTTCTATAAGTCCGAATTTAATTCGGCATCATATTTGGAACTCGCCTTCGGGCGAGCCTTCTATAAGTCCAAATTTAATTCGGCATCATATTTGGAACTCGCCTTCGGGCGAGCATGTTGAATAGGTGTCTTAAACCCAATCGGGTTGGACCGGATCCGATCGGGTCGGGTCGTTAACAGTCTATTTTAGTTCATGTAATAACTTTATTATGATTAATAAAAGCACTTTTGTTATTATATATTGTTTATCTTCATGTTATTGGTTGTATATATATAGTAACGTCCCTAGTGTCAAACTGTGATAGAGAAACCATGATAGTGATTATGGTTGATGAGATCTTTAATCACTTTAACAAGTTTGATACTTAAATGTCGGGATAATAACAGTTTTAAGACCTCATGTATTTTCAAAATTGGGACATTTTAGATATGTTTTTTTTTTTTTTTTTTTTTTTTTTTCGCTTTTAGGACAAATGAAAAAATTAGACTTATGTTTGTAACAATTTTAGGACCTTATCTTTGAATTTGTCCTATCTTTGTTATTTCAAAAGATAAGGGTCAATTTTGCCAAAAACGTTAAACATGAGGTCCTAAAACTGTTATTATCCCTTTAAATGTCTCTAGTCGTATGTATTGTCAAATGAGACATTGATAGTATGATTAGACTTGCACGTATTGGATGTCCTCTATCTAATAGAAGGTAGGGATAGATCTCGGCTATCAAAGTGTAGAGACACTTGGACTGTACGTGGACGTGTATTAGAGAATACGTACGTTATACTGACTCATTTACATTAAGTGTCGCACTATATGGCAGTTGTGTAATTATCCTTTAGGCCGGAGTCTTCATGGCATCACGGTGTGGATTGTCATGCTTTGACACTATTGAGATTTCCCCTATCCACAGGGCGATCATGCGGTAGTGATCAGGTGTGATACTGAAGCATGCGGAGTATACATGTTAGTTCGTCCGGGAATCGCTTATCCCATGATTGGGAGTGAATATCCGAAATGGACTTCTTATAAGGAATGTCTAGCTCTCGAGAATCTTTGCAAAGTGGGAGTAAATGTGTTATTCCGAGAGAGCATGATATCCAGATTGTAAGATACGATCGTTAATGTATTGACACTCGAGATACGATCGTGTGGATATTATTACAGCGGTAGGATTGTAATTTACACGGTAACTGTTTCACATGAAAGGTAGTAGTCATTGTATTTAAGGATGATTAGGGGTCACGGTGTGTTGCTAGACGCTATCCCGTGATCGTTAGGCATGAAGGGAATTTTCGTAATTTGTACTTTGTTTCTACGGCCAATATATTCGGAAGCCTATCGGGTCACACACATATGAGCATCAAGTCGGATTAAAATGCGGTTATAGTTGATAACAAATAAGGAAAATTTATCTCTAGTCTATAAGGTTATAGTGGTAAATTAATATGGTGGTATTTATTTATTATGAATAAATAAAATATAAGATATTAATTATACATAAATTATATTAATTAAAGAATATTTCGGATGCCAATTAGTTGACATTTGGGGCGCCACTTTTAGGTGTATAAGATACACTAGGATTGTGTATTTTAATTAATAAGATTACCATAATATTAATATTGGATATTAATTGATTTTGGAAAAATAGATTTATGGTATTAAGATAAATATATTCAATATAAGATACTGGCAATATTTAGATTTTATTTAATATAAGATATTATAATAAAAGATATAAAGCAATTTTCCTTATTGTATTGGGAAAAAAGTTTTTCTCCTTCATCTATCTTCTAGGAAGCTTCTCCTAATCAGATTAGGGCACATTGGGGCGCCACCTACTCTGTATAAGAAAGGGGTTGGCTAGCTCAATTGTACATCATAATTCCAAGAGCTAATAGTTCTTGTGTAAAATAGAGAGCTTCCTATAGATAGTTAGAGAGAGAGAAAAAAGCCGGTCTAGCAGCCGGATTTTTCTGATAGCAATCCAAGGAGGATTCCGGCGAGGAGATCGTGTGGATTAACAATAAAGGCCGGACACGTGGACGGCTTGCGCACATGACTACTCTCAGTTGACGGTCAAAGCGACGATCTTATAGATCACCCAAGGTATATTCCGTCAAACTACTTAACGTGTTTATTGCATTAAACGAAGACGATCTAGAAAAAGGAAATCAAATTTTAAATTTCGCTGCATTAAACTAGTGATTTCCTAACAGAGCCTTCTATAAGTCCGAATTTAATTCGGCATCATATTTGGAACTCGCCTTCGGGCGAGCCGTCTATAAGTCCGACTTCAGGTCGGCATCATATTTGGAACTCACCTTCGGGTTTAATCCGAATTTAATTCGGCATCATATTTGGAACTCGCTTTCGGGCGAGCCTTCTATACGTCCGAATTTAATTCGGCATCATATTTGGAACTCACCTTCGGGTGAGCCTTCTATAAGTCCGGCTTAAGGTCGGCATCATATTTGGAACTCGACTTCGGACGAGCCTTCTATAAGTCCGGCTTCAGGTCGGCATCATATTTGGAAGTCGCCTTCGGGCGAGCCTTCTATAAGTCTGTCTTCAGATCGGCATCATATTTGGAACTCGCCTTCGGGCGAGCCTTCTATAAGTCTGCATTCAATTCGGCATCATATTTGGAACTTGCCTTCGGACGAGCCTTCTGTAAGTCCGACTTCAGGTCGGCACCCACGGATTACACCAATAAGCAAACGGTACGTTAATTTACTATTATTTTGTTCTCAATTACGCATGGTCTTTATTAATTTTACAGGACAAACACATGTGCAGCTATTTCACGCGAGAAGTCAGCCCGACCTGGCCTTGCTCGCCATGCTTTTAAACGAGAAGTCAGCACTAGCATGGCCCTGCTTGTTCTAAAATTTCACGCAAAAAGTCAACCCGACCTGGCCATGCTCGCCGTGCTTTTAAAACGAGAAGTCAGCACTAGCCTGTCCTTGCTCGTCCTAAACTTTCATGCGAGAAGTTAGCACTAGCCTGTCCCTGCTCGCCGTGCTTTAAAACGAGAAGTCAGCACAGCCTGGCCCTGCTCGTCAATACTTTCACGTGAGAATTCAGTCCGAACTGGCCCAGCTCGCCCAATAATATGCGGAGCAGTCGGTTTCCCTGAATGCCACAACTCTACGCGCCATCATCACATCGGTACGATCAACAACACCTCTGATGCACCAAGCGGTCAAGCCTGCGATAAGGACATCGTCCCATCAGGTTCCCTTAACGCTATTCTAAGGTAATATTGACTCGTTTTATTGTGTATTTTATCAAAAGCTCAAACTCATTGAAATAGTCGAACTACTTCTGACTCCATTAAAATATGATATTTGAGCCCCACCAAGTCTAGCTCAACAAAAACCACGCGAGGTCTGAAAAATATGACCCAGCTCGCAGAAATTTAATATGCGAACTCAGCAAAACTTCTGACTCAGTCGCCAAAATATGATATCCGCACCTTCCGCGTCGGACCAAACGAACACGCCTGCTAAATTGTCTGCAGGCCAGACAAGCCGAGCTCCGCATGACGGACTCCACTCAAATCGCTATGACTGACACTTGAGCTCCGCAGATCGGACTCAACCTGATCAGCAAAGACCAAACTAATAAAGTCTGTGTTACAGACTCAAATAACTAAGTCTTCATGACAGACTAAAATAACCATGTCTTCATGACATGCTCAAATAATTAAGTCTATAGGCCCGACTCGAGATTAGATGAACAAACAACCAAGTATGCCATCCAAAAACTGTAAGTTAGTGCATGGCATACCGAGGGGCAAGATGTCCCCTGTTATAAAGCACTCAAGAGACCAAAAGTTTGGATTAAGAAAACTCATCAAGAGTAAAATTCTAAGTCAGCAGGACTGAAAACCGAGCTCCGTAGGTCGGACTCAAGAAGTTTGTAAAACAATCTCTTTAAGTCCGCAAGTCGGACTTAGCTGCATTCGTTGTTTGTAGGACAAACCCGAACGAAAACATGACAAAACCTTTAGTATGCCATCCAAAACTGCAAGTTAATGCATGGCATACTGGAGGGCAAGATACCTCACTATTAACGAAGCACTTAACGAAAGTGCGGATTAAATCAAGTTCTTAAAGAAGTAATCGGAATAAAGTTAAGGCCGAGAACTTAACAAAATACTTCTTTTATTATCAAATTGTACATATGACAATTTCATTTGAAATAAAATTTCAAAATAAAAAACTACAAATCCACAAGCCTACGGACCTAAGAACCGGGGGCTGGACTCTGGTGGCTCTGAAGAAGCAAGAAACAAGCAGCCACAACACGGCAAGAGTACTCGGACACAATGTCCACTACCTCCGGGATGTCATATACCGCATCCATGCCCAACTTATAAAAAGCCTTGCGGGGGATATTGTCCCTAACAAAGTCAGTAATCTGAACATTTGCCTTATCCATCCCCAAAGTGTAGCCATGGTTAGGCCGACCTTGCCTCAGGTCGGCAATCTTATTCAAATCTCCAATAAACTTGCCCGACCCGGGGAGAACGTCCTGGCCAATCCAGGTTCCCCGCACGTAAGAAACACTATCAAAGTACAACAATTGAGTAAGAAAAGCAGCCTTGCATATTCCATGGCCTTGAAGCCAGCGTCAGCTAGCTCCACGTCTGTCATCCCAAGATCGGCTTCTGTTCCACGGGCCGGGCTCAATAAAGTCTGCATGATACGCAATCTGAGCTTCGTATGACCTGCTCGGCATGCCTATGTCAACTGGAAAACACATTGAGTCCGGTTAATAGTGTGGCATCGTAAGCCCGTCCACTTGACAAACACAAGAAGTCAGTCTGATAAGCCCCTGAGCAAATCTTTTATACGCCCGACTCCATCTCGGCACCGTATTTATAGCTCGCCCCCGAGCGAATCTTCTCAAAGTTGTGGCCTTACGCTCTCAAGCCCGACGCGCTTAAAACCGGTCTCGACCTAAGCACAACACCGGTGCACTACGCTAAATGAGCCTTACGTTATCTCAGTGGATCACTCTACAACAGTCACCTTGGCAAACGGTGTATCAAGCCGTTACAACTTTACACCATGACTCTCTTTTACACATCTGAAAGCTTAAAGAGTACGGGGGCATTGATGCGTCGAATCAGCCCAAGTCCTCGAGTTCCGGAAAGAGCCCATGGATCCGAACCTGGCCCATACGTAAGACCAAAAATGGATAGGCCCCTCGGCCGAGCCAGTCCGCCCCTTAATAGGCCGGACCAAGCCAAGCATGATCAAGCCCGCCTCGCACCATCACTCCTGTCATGAGCCAAGGTAACGGAGATGAAGCAACAAGCAGCTAGCCTGATGCAAAGCACTGGGGGCTCGACCCGCTCGCCCCTCCTGTCCACCATCCTTCAACGCGAACAAAGCCAAAGCAACTAGGCAACAAAGTTCATAAACAACGTCCTCATGTCTCAAAGCTCCCAGGTCGCCAAAGGCTCTCAGCTTGCCAGCTCTTCAGCTCGGCACTCTAAGACCGATCTCAGTTCGGCAGCTTCCCAATTTGCCAGCTCGTCCAACAGCCTGGTGACAGCCAACTCATGGCCCAATAAATAACCGCACACCCTTGACAAAAAAAGGGCTCTCATCTTCGAAGAACTACGTAAATAGGACTTGATCCCTTACAAGTCAAGGGTACGTCGGCAGCCTTCTATGGATCAGCTCATAATCATAATCATAATCATAATCGCAAACACAACATTTTCTTCATCCTTTTTCTTGAGCGCCATTGCGCAACCACCATCATGGGCTGAAACGCCTCGCATTCCACAAAGTCGTAGCAGAGTTACAAAGGAACTCGCCAGATTGCCAGAATAGGCCGCGTATCAACTCTGTAAGTCTAGAGAACCACGGCCGAGCTACAACCTTAAGCAGATCCGAGCTGACCTCAAGGGTTCAGCTGGATCTAAGATGCTTATGATGATGGCCAAAATTGACCTTACCCACGTGTCGCCTCCACATCAGCACAATAATAAATAAATATAGAGAAAATCCCCCATCAAGGGCCAGAACCCCCAGTACCCGAGCTGCATGAGCTCGGTCACCATCCTCCGACCCCTTCAGGTCGGCCCGTACTTATGATCAAACCTGTCCCAACCCGACCCTATAGTTCGGCTCAAGTCCCTCTCGGACCAAACCTCTTATGCACGCAAGAATCCGAGCTGATCCCAGCTTGGCTATCTTCTCCGACCTCCGTAGGTCGGCCCAAACACAGAAGGATTCAGCTAGTTAAGCTCGGGCCATCTAAGTCAGCCAGAGTCCATTCTCAATCGTATTTCCCACGTGTGTGATAATCAGATGAATATGGGAAGAATCCCTCATATTTAATACTTTGATTCTGACAGTCAAATATATCCATAATTATCTCCTAAAATTATGGAGATTAAATCGTAGTTATCTTTTCCTTAGGGAACACGAAATCCAATCCTGTTGGAAATATTATTTATGTTTTGATGATGATTCGTCACGAAATTAGACACATCTCTTACAACCCATGATGATGAAGTCGTAACTAACTGTTATAGTGCATAATAAAAGAAGAAGCAAGAAATGGTCTAGAGACAAATGTATAAGTTCTATCTAGAGTCTGAACTTTGTATAGGTTGTTTCAGACAAGCATTGTAATAGAATAAAAACCAGGCAAACAGCTTTGAGTCACAACAAGAAAACTGAGTTATAGCAAGAAAACTGAGTATGCACTTGAAGAACTGAGGATTCAAACTCAGTTATGATAAAACTGAAGAAGATAAGTTCGCTGAGGGACACAGACTCAGTTGGCTTATCTAGAAGACTGAAGAACTGAGGGACACAGACTCAGTTGTTGAGGATTGAAGAACTGAGGTGGCAAACTCAGTTAGAAGCTGATTAAGTCGTGACTATAAATCAGGATTCAGGCAAGTCTGTGGTGACCTGAAACTGAGTTATAGATCATGTAAAACTGAATAATCTTAAGGACAAAGATTATCAGCTACCTGGAAAAGAAGAAACTGAATGGTGTACTCTGACTTAGTCAATTTAAGTCAGATATTAAGTAAACAAGGTACTCAGTTTTGAAGAAGAGTAGAAAACTGAGTTAAGGCCTTGATTGAATTTAAACTATCAATACGAATAAAAGATCGTACATATGAACGTTGGCTAATTGACAAGTGTAACGGCTACAAGAGCTAGGAACCATCACATCACCCCTATAAATACACAAGAGAATCACTCAAGAAAAAGGAGAGAGGAGGATCAGAAAAAGAGCTTTACAAGCATATACTCAAAGATCCAAATCCAGATCCACAAAATCAGATTATACTTATCCAGAAAAAGGGGGAGCCAACGAAATTGCCTTGAAAACTTCAAAGAAAGACCCAGTAACCCATTAAGGGGGAATGAAGGCATCTTGAAGCTACCGAGTCAGATCCAGAAGAATCAAACAGCTCACTGAATTAATCCTTGATTAATTCTAAACCTAACCTTTGTGAAAAAGGGTTGGTTTGTGCATAGTTTGAGAAAAGCAATTCTACCTTTTCTCATACGGTGTTGCTACAAAGAATTGGTGCGATCTGCGGACTGTGTATGTGAGTGGTGAGCTGGTGAAGGAGCAATTCCACCTCCGAAAGATCAGTGTGCAAAATGAAGGGAGCAATCTCACCTTTCTTCATTTTGTGTAGACAGTGAAACTAGGGTGTCGTGAAGGACTGTCATAGTGCTAGGATTTTGTAACGTTTATCTCATTATTCTAGTGATACCTCCTACGCCACAGGAGAAGGGGAGACGTACGGGATTACACCACCCGGAACTTCCATAAACAAATCATGTGTTGATTTACTTTATGCATTTGTGTTTGTTTTATTTATTGCATTATCTCTCAGCAAACACCGGACAATCGAGTCGACACAAAACCGATACATAGAAGGTCTAGTTTTCTATTTACACATCTATTGCACTAAAGGCTAGTTTTATCCGCCGCGCTTAACGAGACTAAATATAAGTCGGTAATAACTTATATTCGGTTGAGCTAACGAACTCCGCACAAGTTAAAGGGACAGGGAACAAAGCGAAGATCGCTTTAAGTTTCGAGAGAAACTCGGTTCCGGGACTTTTCCACTTCAGATTAGTTTTCGGTGACAAGTTTATTCACCCCCCTCCCCCTCTAAACTTGTGTTAGCCTTTCCAAGGGACCAACAAATCCTAACAAGGACAAGACCCATGGCGCCTTAGGGCATAACTCTCATCTATATAAACCATCCCTAAGGGACTACGAAGACTTGATTCCAATAGAGCCATTTGATACGTAGACAGCTTGAGATACAGTTTCTCAAGTCGAGTCTAAACCACCACCAAAACAACCCCTCTCTTTTTATCGTTTTTATCGTGTTCTTGAAGCTTTGGCAGGTTGCCATTAGGAGAACAACCCTGGATTTATCATCGACGATTTTTGGAATCATCAGGAGGCATATGGTTGATTGGATTTTTTGTGATATGAAGAGTTTTAATTTGGCAAAGCATGCATAACGAATTCTGATGGATCCGAAAAGCATCATAGCTCGAATATTGCAAGGTAAATACTTTGACACAAAGAGCTTCACTGAGGCTCCTGTTAAGGGTGATTTTGTACGTTTTATAAGGATATATTTTATATCAATTCTCTCCATATTCGTATGTTTCTCATAGAAATCGAGCTTTATATTGAAATATTGAGCAAATGGTGTTTTTAATAGTTAAATTGCAAAACGTAACGAATTATGTGCTTAAATTGTGATTTTATATTATTTTGGAGTTATGTTACGCTTTGGTATGTTTTTGATTATTGTAGATACACGAGATATGGATTAGAAGAGGATTTAAAGATGAATTAATCGAAGATTTATATGATGGAGAGAAGATAAAGATGGAAGGAAAGGATAAAGATAGAAGAAAATCGAAGATCAAGCCGGTGAACGAACGTCCAAGTCCCGTCCGGCTGGGTGGCGTCCGTAATATTGGACCGGCGTCCGGGAGAGGAAATTTGATACGAGAGAGTTTGGACGTAGCCCGGACGGACGTCCGAAGGAAGTCCGAGAAGAATGGACGAGCGTCCGGGAAGACCGGACGGGCGTCCACGGCCGACTTAGCCCCGGCCGACTTAAAACCCTATAAATATCAGCTGCGCCCCAACCCTAATAACATCAGATTTTCACACATTATTGAGACCTATTGATACACAATCATTAGAGAAAAACCCTAGGCGGCCCCAGCCCCCTTTGGGGAGGCTGGGGTTGCGGATTAGTTAGGTTTTTGTTTTCGTTTTCTATTCTTGTTCGATTCATGGTGCTGTCTTGAAGCTGTGAACTTGGAGCAGCCATGGGAGATTTTCCAGCAGCGTTTTTATTCTTTCTTTGGATGATTTTGTGAGTGTTTTAATTAAAGTTTGTATCTTTCCTTTGTTTATTTGTTTATGCAATCGATATCGGAAGATGTATTGCTATTTGATGCTTACCATATGATGGAAATCGGTGTAAACCTTAGATCACCATAGGAAAGATTAGACTTTTAACCTTGACATAACGGAAGTTGATAGGTTAGATCTCTAGGTTGTTAGATCTAATAAATCTTGCACCTTGTTTTGAGAGCGTTAATCTCTATAGATCGGAAGATGATGAGATTGATAGACGGATTACTTACGGGAGTAGGAATTCATACCTTTGATTAGGTGAACCACAACTTTGATTGAATCATCATAAGATAATCTAGGGAAGAATTAAGGGTTGCGGGATGGTGGATCATGTTTGTTCTATGTTGATTTGCTTCAGTCGTTATCATGATAGTTAGTTTTATTGTTTTCTTAGTTGTAGTTTTATTTATTTATTATCGCTTTTATCCTCCCTGGCTTTGGACTGACAATCCTCTGTCCAGTTTATTTTATCGTTTTTAGTTTCGTTTTAGTAGTAACAACCTTAGGAAAATTAATGAACTAGATACCCCGATTCCCTGTGATCGACTCCGGTATTAATCGCTATATATACTACGATCCCTACACTTGGGGAATACCGGATTTATAAATTTTATTACTTGTTTGCTTTGTTAGATAAAATCCGTGACAGCTCCTATTATTGGTTATCCTTATGTTGTTTGGAGAAGTACTCTAGATGGCAAAGATTTGTTGCTCCAGGGACTTGGATGACGGGCAAGGAGCGGTACTCATATAAATATCTCGGTACACCTGTTGCTACCAGATGAACCAACTATCCGGACACACTCCAACATTAATAATCTTTCGGGCATCTATGTTAATTGCTTAATTAATCCTTATAATAGAACATGACGAGCTAATATTATTCAGGAGACTTTAAATTATTTTGAAATAGAAAAGATATTGTCCGCGCCTCTTTATCCTAACTCGTCCCAAGATAAACTGAGTTGACACTATCTCATTGAGTGTGAGATTCCCAAATCCCTTAAAAAAAAAGATTCCCAAGGCCATATGAAGGCGAAACCATTAGAGGAATTCTTATTGAGACGTCGTGTTCAATCCTTCCTCGATTTGTTTTAATTCATCACGCTTATGGATGATGAGCTGGAGTTTGTGTGAGTGGTGTGTTTATTATGCAACGTTTGGAAAGTTAGGAACAAGTGGAAATCCGAAGTGAAAAAAGCTCACGTTAGTTCTATCTTTTCCCTTGCAATGATCGAAGCCAAATAGTATTTTAGTGCTACTATGAAGAATGATTTCAATGGTGACAACCACATCCTAGACCTCAAATGGAGAACTTTTGAAGTTGGTCTACTCAAATTTAATGTAGATATTGCTTTTGGCCATGATATAACGACAATCGGAGGATTACTTCGTAATAATCGAAGGACACCTGCTTGAGACTTTTCAAAACACTTTGAGGGAAATTTGTACATGCTTGTCGAGAGGGGAAGCAATGGCCATTTACCAAGCTTTGGTCTTGATCCTACTTGATAATGCTTTAAAGTCATATTTGAGGGAGATTCTTTGTCTATCGCTCAAGTCTCAACGACTAATGTCTTTAGCAGTTGATTAGTCACCGGTTGGTAGTATTATAGATGACCGTTGTTCTCTTTTGTCAGCATCTGTTACTTTTCGTTTTATCAAAAAACAAGATAATGTGATTGCACGTCTTTTAACTAAGTAATATTCTCGTATTATTGGATGTGTGGAATTACGACTTGCCCATATTCACATAAGTTGAATATACTATTTTTTTTATTACAATTGAAAGATTTAACAATACAACTATTTACAACCACACAAAAATGGACTAACACACGACATAATGTGGGTATAAGTTTCCTAAAGAGGAAAACTACGATGTGGGTATAACTTTCCTGAAGAGGAAAACTACGTTGAAAGATAGAACAATACAAAGAGGAAAACTACGCTGAAAGGTAGAACAATACAACTATTTACAACCACACAAGAGAGGACTAACCCACACATAATGTGTGTATAACTTTTTTTAAACTACATTGAAAGATAGAACAATACAAATACTTACAACCACACAACAGTGGACTAACACATCACATAATGTGAGTACGGGTGTACACGGTTCGGTTCGACACGGTTAATGCCGTAACCGAAACCGAACCGAAAAATTTGGTTACTAATAAATTGAAACCGAAACCGAACCATTCTAAAAGAATAACCGAACCATACCGAACCGAATATAACGGTTCAATTCGGACGGTTAACCGAAAACCGAAATCAAAATAAAATATTT
Organism: Gentiana straminea; assembly: GCA_036785695.1. Taxonomy (NCBI): domain Eukaryota; kingdom Viridiplantae; phylum Streptophyta; class Magnoliopsida; order Gentianales; family Gentianaceae; genus Gentiana; species Gentiana straminea. The sequence goes on along the minus strand of JAVUPR010000266.1, from coordinate 12,400,814 downwards.
AAAAAACAAATTTAATATTAAAATTTTAATCAAAATCGAACCGAAATGAACGGTTAACCGAAAAACGAATTAAAATAAAGTATATATTAAAAACAGCTTTAACATTAAAAGTTTGATCAAAATAAATCAAAGCCTTAAACAAGTCATAATCCACACAACCGAATATGAAATGAAATATTTCAAAATACGATCTACTGAATTACAATTTGTTCCAAAATCCGACACATTAAATCAAAATGACAAGCTTGTCTAGTACTTCACACTATTTTAGGCTGCATTCCATTCATGCTTTAACAAATTCATATGCTAGCTCCTGCATTCTGTTAACATCAAGCATAAAAATAGATAATTTATTAGCTTTTAAAGATGTGGAAGAGTTGCAGTTATCGACATAAGCATTGTTACAAAAGACAAAAAAGTACATAAGAGTAAAATTTAAGAAATTAAAGATCAGAGTTTGGTGATACGGATTGTTAATTTGTTATCATTGATATATTGTGTTTGTTTTATCTTTTTGAATAATTCTTATCTTCCATTGGCAACCAAGAGTTAACACTAGCAGAGTATCATCTATTTGTCCATCTTCAATCCAAATATTCTTATTCCTATATATGTGTTTAAGCACATTACTCAGAAATATACGTCAGTCCATAATCGTCAAAAATATCAAAATAAATAAGTACAAATCTACCTCAATAGTTGCTTATGGTTGAACCTCATGTGTCAAAACATAAATCAATGATGCCACCGGTAATCGCTGCACCACAGCACAAGTGATATATAGATAAGTTAATATTGAATCACCTCTTTTTAACAACAACTATTGATTTCATTTATAGATACATGCAACAGACGTAAGATGGAACTCATGAAACAATTATATCAAAAGTTAACAGAACATAAAATTAACTAACCTGATTCTTCAATCTCTTCCAAGCTCTCCAAAGTCTCCTCAACACCCATCAATGTTGAGCCACGAAGCCAATCCTGCGTACAAATCAAGCACTCAACGGTTCTAGGGGTTAAAGAGCTTCGAAATGGATCCAAAACACGAGAACCTGTGCTAAATGCACTCTCAGAAGCAACGGTCGAAACTGGAATTGCAAGGATATCCTTTGCCATAGTAGACAAGATTGGATACTCAAAAGCATTCATTTTCCACCAACCTAGAATGTCAAAGTTTACATCATTCTTCACATTTTTTGCAGCAAGATACCTATCTAACTCCGTCCTTCAATCCTCTTTATGTAAACTTTCCAAGCGCTTCTCAAACTCAAGATCCCAATTTCTAGCCATATCCACATCTGCGTCATGATCAGGCATGTCAAACTCTAGCTCATTTCTAGCTCCACTAACCGAGTTGGATGACTCATTCCCACTACTATAAAAGTCAAATAATGACTTCAAAGTCTCTTGTGTCAATTTTAATAAATCACAGCCATCACCAGAACGTTTTAACTTGTCAATCAAAAAATCTAACTTTGTCATTTTCACCCGTGGATCTAATACTGCTGCCACCATCAATATCATGTTAACCTTATTCAAACTTTCCCAATATTTTTCAAACTTTTCCATCATCCTGTTAGACATTAGTCTCATTCTAAAGTTACCACTCTTCCCCCATTCCTTAATTGCACTTTTGATTGTACACACCTCTTGAAAATACAGAGTTGATGTCACATACAAAGTACCGGACAAACGTCTTGTACAATCATAGAAAATAGCAAGAAATTTCACTAATACCTTGGCTTGTTCCCAATCTTCAGTTGTAGGTGGCCCATCCTTAAGATCATCAAACATGTCTTCAATTTTCATCCCGTTAAATGCCTTTTCAAATTTTAAAGCAAAGACTCAACATGATATATGTTGAATTCCACTTGTGGATACATCTAGAGCTAATGACGTCCCTTTAATAGTTTCAAGCATATTTTCATGCTTTACACACCCAGTAAACTGCCTAGCTCTTTTAGGGGAGCTCCTAATATACTTAATTGTTGCGCGAATACGCTTCACAACCGAATCACATTCAAATTAATCCATCTTTAACAATCGTGTTCAATATATGTGCACAACATCTAACATGTAAATATTCACCATCTAGCACAACATTATTTCTAGCAACAAGTTTTCTTCTTAAATAGGCAATTCCAACATCATTAGCACTAGCATTGTCAACCGTAATCGTGCATACCCTTTCAATGGACCAATCTTTCAAGCACATTTCAATCATTTTCCCAATAGAGTCACCGGTATGATCACCGATAACACAAAAATTTATAATTCTCTTATGCAAATTCCATTGTGAGTCTATGAAGTGCGCAAGAAGACAAAGATATGATTGATTTTGCAATGAGGTCCACAAGTCCGTAGTTAATGACACTCTTTGTACATTGTTTTTCGTGAACTCCTTTAGTTTCATCCTTTCGAGGCATATAAATGTAAGCAATCTCTAGCAACAGTTACACGTGACATAATCTTGAATTTAGGTTGTATGGTCCTCACAAACCCCTTAAACCCATCACGTTCCACGGTCACAAATGGCAACTCATCAACTATTATCATTCTGACTAGTGCTGCTCTAGATACCTCTTGGTCAAACTTCCATATTAATACATTATCACGTTCGTCATTTTCGTTTTTGCCAAAAGTAAGTGTACTTTGTGTATGGTCAGTCTCAAATAAAGGATTAAGTTTACACCTTTTAGCATGATTACGACACGAGCTAGTCCCATTCGATGATGTGCATTTAAGTATAGACTTACAATAATTGCACATTACCCGATCGTATTGTGTGTCAGAACCTGGGATGAATTTCTTAGTAAAGTATTGCCATACGACCGATCTTTCTCGCTTGTTTGCAAGACCTGCCTTGCTTGTTTGAGTGATTTCTAGTGTTACATCATGACCTTGATCTGCATTCAATTCAACTTCACCCGCACTAGTCATTTTGCTGCAACAAAATTAAAACAAAAAATTGAATTGGAGTAAGCAACATTGACTATAAACATTAGTGCAAAAGAAGAGAAACTTCGATGGGGATTAAGTGGAATGTGTAATGAAATTAGTGACATGTATCTAAATTTTACAAAACAGTAGAATTCAAACGATTTCATGTGGAGTTAAGCCTAGTATTATCATTCTATAAAAACTTTAATGAAAAATGACATTCTAACCAACATGTATCTTAAAACCACAAAAAATTGTCAGAATAGATGCAAATTTATTGACTAAAACAACAAGTTCGATCATTTAAAGACAAAAATTAATAGAAGTTCATGATCTAATCATCACCAAACTAGCAGCCAGCAAAAACAAGAAAATCACAACTCTTCACTAATGGTACATAAGCCAAAAATCTCTATACAAAAATTAAATGCAGAAATAGCTACCAACTACTACCAGTCCATTTAGCACAAAGAACTGGGTAAAAATTGAAAGCAAAATATGAAAGAGAAATAATAACATGCTTCTATCTTATGCAAGCGCACACAATCTGGATTCTGGAGTGCTTATAGAAGAATGAAAGTTTAATATCTCAAAATGATAAAAACAGACTTTCAGCCAAATAAAAGTAAGATAAACAAATGCTATTTCATATGACAATTACCGAAGAAGAGATAAGTGTATTTGCCAGAGTCCGGAGAAGGTGTTTTCTTATTGATTCAGTCATCGCCATTTCGCCGGAATAAATAAGAGTTTTTGCACAGGATTCCAAGCTAAACCCAATGGAATGATAAGATGCGACTGTTGGATTTGAGTCTTCTTGAAGCAATTAAAGGTCCCTAATCAAAAGTAATTGAAAGATTTTCTTTTTAATTTGAGAAGATGGACCCTAGAAAAAAAGACGGTAGAAAAGAAAGAGGAGAAGACACTCGGTGAACTTAACGAGGGAAAGGAAACATTGTATTGAATATGAAATGACTTTTCAGTTTTTCCTCAAACTAGTAAATGATTTTTTTTTCTGAAAAGAGAAAATGACTTTTTTTTAGAGGAAGTAAATGACTTTTCAAATAACGAAAAAAATATTAAGTATTGGGAGATGCTTATTCGGATAATCATGTTAAAACGGTTCAATTAATCGGATAATGGTTCGGATAATTATTCGGTTCGGTTTCGGATATTTTTCAGAACTAACCGTAACCGAACCGAAATTTACGGTTTTTGCATTATATTATCCGAAACCGAACCGGGAAGAGTAAATAACCGAACCGAACCGAACCGAACCGAATGCTTTGAAACGGTTCGGTTTTCGGATAATCCGTATCCGTGTACACCCCTAAATGTGAGTATAACTTTCTTAAAGAAGAAAGATAGAACAATACAAATATTTACAACTACACAATAGTTGACTAACACACCACATAATGTGAGTATAATTTTCTTAAAGAAGAAAAATACGTTGTATGACTAATCATTATGATCTCAGGACCTCAACTCTAACCATTTGAGCTAGGACTCATCGGCTTGAATATACTCATTTGAACCCTAAAATCAACCATGAAAGGATTCAGCATAGTCATTATTGCATAAAAACACTGCACATGTCATTTCCCTTCCATTAAACATATAATAAAGTCACATTCCAGCTTGGAATTTAAATTAAACTAAACTTAATCACTCTTGACCCTTTAACCCCCACCATCAACAAGGAGCCAAAATCCACTTTATACACTTTGCTACCACGTTGAAGCAGCTAATAATTACTGATTCCCAACTCTTCCCTCAAAAACCCAAATGGAAACCTCAGAATTCTCTGTATCAATGATCTTCATTTTCCTCTTATTCTTCCTAAAACTTTGCTCATCATCTAAGCATGTTTGCAAACCTGCTTACTGTAGCAACATGGAACCCGAAATCCGTTTCCCTTTCCGGTTAATCGGAGTTCACAAAGAGAGTTGCGGGTACCCGGGTTTCGATTTGTCCTGCAACAATAAGAGCCAAACAATCCTCACCCTTCCGGGTTCGGGCGATTTCATAGTGAACCGGATTGATTACACAGCACCAGCAATCTATCTCAACGACCCAGATTACTGTCTGCCACAACGAATCGCCAACTTCAATCTCCATGGATCACCGTTTGCCGGCGCGACGGGGAAGAACTATAGATTTTACAACTGTTCAGGTGCATATACAGGGTATTTGACAAACAAGGCAGTTCCTTTGCCCTGTTTGACCAGCAGTAATTACATGTTCTTGGCTACGACTTTTAAATTAAGGTCTGATGAGCTGCCGCCTAGTTGTAAGAAGATTGAGAATGTTTCGGTGCCATTGGAGCTGTCACTTGCACAGTATTGGTCGTCGACTGTATTGTCGGAAGATATAGAGTTGATATGGAATGAACCTAAATGTCAAGAATGTGAAGTTCAACGTTTGTATTGTGGATTGATCAATAATTCTGGTTTGGATGTTGGCTGCTACTCTGCTCCTAAAAACGGTAATTTATTGTGCCCTTTTGTTTTCTTTCATTCTTTCTATCAAGAAAATGATTATATTACGATCCAATAGCTTGACTCGAGTGGTTAACCTTTATTACGTGTTATCTTGAAGAGCTTTTTGTTCAGGCCTTTACCCTGACTACAAGTCGGACTTGAACCCTAGATTAGTCGAATTTATATCATTAGGACTTCACCATCTGAACCATGGCTTAGTCGAACAATTCATTAGGAGCTTAGTACTTATTATTAAGAGTTGACCATCCGAGCGGTGTGGATTAGTCGAACAAGTCATTAGAACTCGATCTCTTTCTCTTTGACTAGCTAGTAGTAGTAGATGTGGATGTGTGGGGGGGAACTGAAGGGAAGATGGCCACCAATAAATAATTCGAAACGAATTGCTTTGATGGTTTTAATGATTGAATATTTCTAGTAATTAAGTTTGTTTAAACATCATTATAAACAACAACAACAACAATTTTAGTGTACAAGTAGTAAAAGTTAACTTCTCCAGGGAGTTTATCCTAAGGAAAGTAATTTGCCCTCTTTTCTAAAATTATTCAGATAATGATTGTAGTTATGCTTTATATTTCTCACATCCCACTCCTCTATGAAGTCATATTGCTATAGTTTTGTAGTGTCATTGTCATTTAAATCTAAAAACGACGTTGTTTTGACGATAGCCTACCATAATTACACAATCACAAACACAGTCTCATAGCCTACCTAATTCATAACTAGTAAGGTCTATATGTCCTCGTGTCTCTGGGAACATATGCAAGCAAAATGTTGCATAATGGAAAAATTGCCTAATTGACATGAAACTTAATTTGAAATTTGACATTGGTAGCCTTTTAACATTGCTAAATTGTACTATGAATATGGTTCTCCTAGTCCTAGTATACTACTACTAAAAGAATTAAACACAGCAGATGATCCGGGCCGTAAAACAGGGTGCAAATTTGTAAAAGATAAATGGGTCTGGGGGTTGGTGAATATAGTCTGAAAGAATGTTACGGACGGTAGGTGAAACATTTACATCAGTTGCCCATTTTTCTTTGTAAAGAAGGTATGAATGACTAATAAACTGTAATATTGTCAATTGCCTAGATGGGGATTGGGGTCTACACAGGAAATGCAGTGTGTATGACAAGTCACATAAGTTTAACACTGGTGTTAATGTTAACTATGGAATAATGGCAACATATTTTTAAAATACTCCCTCCGTCGTTTCTATTTAATTGCCTAAAAATAAAAAAATTCATTTTTATTTGTCGTACTTACATTTCCAAAGCATTATTTACTGTGCTTTTTTAAATCTATCCTTATTTATTAATAGTTGAGACTTGAGAGAGTGAAAACAATATTGTATTAATTAAATTCAAGAGTTTTCATTTTGATATTAAAGTCAAAACATTAATTCTCTTCTTAAAATGTGTGTTTTTGCCAAATGTGACAATTAGAAAGGAACGGATGGAGTATTAATTATGTTGTAGAATATATTGATCGATATTAATTATCAATATTGGAAAAATACGTTGTTATTTTGAATCATGTGTTCGATTAATATTTTGAAGTAAGGTCCGGACTTTAATGGCTCTTTTGGATTGATGGAATTTAATGGAATGAGATGAATCTGATGAAATGGAATGCAATAGAATGGAATGATATCATTCCATTACTGCGTTTGGTCGGCAATGGAATTGAATTTTCACTTATTTTCATCATCCCATTGGAATCAAAATAAATTCCATTCTTACGTTGCCAAACATGCCAAAATAATATTTTATTTCATTATATTCCATCAATCCAAATAAGCCATAAAGTCAGATAAACGAGCATAATTGTTTTCTTTTTTCCAGCGAAAATGTGTTTTTTTTATTTTATTTTTTAGGGTAGAAAATGGGATTTTAGTCAACAACAAATACGAGTTGTCTTCTAAAAATAAAAAAAAACAAAAAACAAATATGAGTTGCGGTCGTTATACCTATGTGAATACACAAATTTTATGTTGGACCTGGTGCAAATCCTAGTTGGTGCACCAAAACCAATAGGAATCCAACATTCTAAAATGGCCCCTTATCTGTAAAAACTTTCTACCAATGTATCCCTTTGAAAGTGCAAAACTTGCACGTGGACCACCCTAAAATTTCACATGTGAATATCCTATTTGTGTGTGTGTGTTTTTTTTTTTTTTAAATTTTAAAAATCATCAAGCTGATGTCGTATTTTCTTTGTTGATTATTTTATTGATTAAAAATCTTTATAGAATATAAATTGATTTTTAGTGACCATCAATTAATTTCACTTTTGTTTTCAAAAATAAATAAATAATAATTTCACTTTAAATGATTTTAACCCATTTAGGACGGTGGACTTGGTTACTTAAACCATTTTAGGGCAAAACTAAGTCGTTAAATCCGTTATGAATCAAGTATTGGGGTGCCAACAAGACATTCGTCCAGAGGTAATTAATGTGGTATTTAATCTAGAGGTTTCGAGTCGTTAAAAAAATGTGCGGGTGCAAGAGACGTGGGCTCATGATTCTACGATACGGTAAATTTGAGAAGTAATGGATTTGGTAAATAGACTTAGTAATGGATCCAAATGATGTCGCTAGTCCAAGTTATAGATTATTACAACAAATCAATTGATGTATCACTAGTTATATGATTAATTATCAAAATATTGTTTGCATGAACTTTTGGAATGAATATAATGATTCATGTCATTAGATATATAATACTATGAATTATGAAATTTGTTTCTAAAACGTATAGTCATTACTCATTAGCAAATAAATTTGTGACTAACCAATTACCCATTTTGCATTTCGCAGGTCTATCTAGGAGCGCCAAGTACGGAATTACAGTCGGTGCAGGGGTTGTTATTTGCGTAGTCGGAACGGCATGTTACCTCTGTAGCAAATTAAGCAGCTTCGGTATCCGGCGAACCAATCCCAATTCCGACATCTTCCCCGGTGCCGGCGAGATCCATTCGGCACCACCATCGACCGCCATCATCACCGGCCTTGACCTGAAAACCATTGAATCATACCCAAAACTAACACTTGGAGAAAGCCGGCGATTTCCAAACAAGATCAGTGATAGCTCTTGTTCGATATGCTTATGTGAATATCAAGCAAAAGAAACTTTAAGAAGTATACCTGAATGCAATCATTGTTTTCATGCTAATTGCATTGATGAGTGGCTTAAACTCAATGCTACTTGCCCAGTCTGTCGGAATACGCCGGAAAGTATGGCTGTGACTCCGGTCTCATCCTCCACCGTGTCTTCCGTGTATTTCTCTTCACCCGTGTAGTAGATCATTTGTGTAAGAGCAACTTTTTTTTTTTTTTTTATAAAACCACAGGAAGGGCTTTTCAACGAGGAAATCCACTTGCATCCAATCAAAACATGACCGGATGTACCATAAGTGAACATACTTGAATAAGACTGTATCTTGGTAAAGTTGCTACAATCATATGCTCATTTGTGGTTTAATTTTGACCGGATGCAACTGGATATTCTCGTGAAGGATGCTTCTCTAAAGGATATTCGATAGGAAACTCTTCAAATAATAATTTTAGAGTAACAACCTCATAATGTAATGTGATGATACAATGCACTATATATATATATATGTGCATCTTTTGTTGTATATATATTGTAGGAGGTGATTTTAGTATGATCTTTTTGCGTGTTTTTCTGAATTAGGTTCCACTGTGTTAAGTTGTCCTGAGAAGTTTCTATAGATGAGATTGAATATTCATCTTGTATCTTTATACTAGTAAAACCATGCACGGCTCGACCCATGCTAAAAGGTCACGGATGCTAAATGTAAGAAGTTTATAAAAGCAAAACATTAATGTTTACAAAGTAGGATTGAATTTGTTGGAGAATATGAAGATATGTTATATTATTCCATTTCATGTGTCGGTCAAAAACATACATACATTCGAACAACATCCTAGCTGTTGAAGCATTTGGTACTAAGACGCACAAGATTTTCAGTTTTCATTATGAGTAGGCATCTTGACTATATCTAAACTGTAGATTGAATCCGATGGTATAATAGATTGAAATAGGCAATGGAACTTACAGGTAGGAGCACCTTGCTTGGCAGCATATTGAATTGCATTTTTTTTTTTTTTTTTTTTTTTATTTTTTTGGATTAAGGTATCACTTTATTAACAAGCCTCCAAAACGGCAAAAATCCATATGAGTCATGCTGCTTAACTCGCCTATGAAAGCATTCAAGTCTATCAATGTTTAACCATAGAACGACTTTCAAACAGTCAAATATGACCCCTTCTACCATCGAAAAGTTGATGATATAGATTAGGCCATCATGGGTCGGTTTGGGCTGGTTCGGTTCGGTTTGGAAAGCGCGAGTCATTTTGGGGGTAACCCAAACCAAACTAAAGTCGTCCTCAATGGTTTGGTTCGAACCGGTTTCGGGTTGGATTCGGTTTGGGTTCGGTTTTAGCATGCCTGGTTTTTTAAAAAGAGATACTTTTATGACAAACATGCAATTTCATCTTAATTTTTAAATCTAAAGTGTACGTTGTTGTAAAAAAACATACTTGGTGCTAAGGTTGTTTGCTCTTTCATGTATTTAGTTGAAAAGATATGTAGAATATATGTTGCATGATTATTCTACAAAACATAATGGACCGGACATGAAAACAAAAAGATCAGAAGATGTGACATGGAGCAACGTTATCCTGAAAAAATGAGTACAAAAGTGTAATGGTTCAAGACAATAACTAATCATTTAGAACTTTGAAGACCAATTTGCAAGACAAAACATTCACCCAGAGACACTTGAACAAAGTTATATTTTGTCAACAGTGGATTAAAACAATCTGCAGCTACAACAAAGGATGAGAAAAATAATACACAATAACTGAAAGAAGAAACTCATCTTTTTTTATGTTATATGCTCACCATTTGTTTTACCCAAAGACTCGATAGATTAAGCAAAGAAGAAAACATTCAGGATTAAGAATCCATTGATGTAAAACTACAATAAAATTACTAAGAAGGAAAAAAGCACATTAACTGATGATGATAACATATTAGAAGAGTCACTAACATGGTGTATGAGGCAAACGACTATAATAGAAGCTGAAATGGAGCAGGGAAAGGAGAGGTGTCGATATGTTTGATTAAGGTGAATGTAATGAGTTTGGTTCATGGTTATCTTATATGCTTATATATCAATAACAAAAATACGTCTTTTTTGTATTAATGATTTCGGTTTGGGTTCGGGTTGGGTTGGAGTAAAATAAAAATAACCAAATCCAAACCAGTATTATTCAGTTTGGTTTCAAACCAAACCGATTCATTCGGTTTGTTACTAGTTTGGTTTTTTTGGTTTGGTTCGGACTGGTTTTCGCTTTTCGGTTCGGATTGGTTTTTCGGTTCGGATTGGTTTTCGGTTCGGATTGGTTTTTCGGTTCGGACTGGTTTTCGCTTTTCGGTTCGGATTGGTTTTCGCTACTCAATACTAATGATAATCCTGATTACCAAAATTTGATTCAAGAAGAAGGACTTCGTGCAGGCTTTTACATTCAGCAGCAAGATGAACGTGATACAATGATGGGCCTTAGAATTCAGGCCGAAAATCGAACAAAAATTAAAGTAGTAAACACTGAAAAATTCTGTAATCATTGTAGACGCAAAGGGCACGATCAACAAACTTGCTTTGAGATACATGGCTATCCCGAGTGGTGGGGGGGATGGGCCACGGGGTCGACGTGGATCAGGTCGTGGAAATCGTGGAGGAGTTCGGACGGGAAACTCAGCAGGAAGGGGGACGTCAATTAATGTTGCTTCGGGCCGGACCGAACTGGGCTCACCTCGTGTGAACAATGCCAATGTCGGCTCATTAGGTTCAAACTCAGCTGGCCCGAAAATTCCTTCAACAACGGAGGAGGCCGGACTTCCTAATTTAACACCGGCTCAGTGGCAAGGAATCCTTGATGTTTTGAACCTCGCCAAACCGAAAGATCGTTTGATAGATGAGTATTCGTGGATCATAGATACTGGGGCTACCCATCATGTGACTGGAGAGATAAATAATTTAGTGGACGGACGGACGATTGAAATATGTCCTGTAGGCCTCCCCGGTGGTCGAACCTCTCACGCCACACATGAAGGAAATAGTATTTTGCCCGGGGGTTTGAAACTCGAACATGTTCTTTATGTGCCTCATTTAGCATGCAATTTATTATCGGTGACTCAGTTGCTAGATTCGTTTAATTGTCAGATTCATATTACGTCTACATTATGTGTTATGCAGGACCGAATGACAAGGAGGTTGATTGGCGTGGGTGAACGCGAAGACGGACTTTTATTTTTCCGTGGAGTACCACACGTCAAGGTTATAGCAATCAGTGGAACAGAATCCATGGATCTATGGCACAAGCGTTTGGGACATCCCTCAGAAAAAGTGTTGAAACAACTTCCCAGTGTGAGTGCTTCTAGTTTTCTGAATAAAGATGGTTGTGATGCATGTTTCCGGGCTAAACAACCACGGGAAAGTTTCTCAATTAGTGATAGTAGAGCTAGTAGGATTTTTGAATTAGTGCATTGTGATTTGTGGGGACCATATGCGACTCGTTCTACATGCGGGGCCTCTTTTTTTTGACAATTGTGGATGATTATTCTCGTTCTGTTTGGGTCTATCTACTATATAATAAATGGTAAGTTGAGACAATTTTTTTAAATTTTGTGGCACTGATTGAACGCCAGTTTGGTGTAAAAATTCAGCGAGTTAGGAGTGACAATGGCACAGAATTTAAACGCTTGCTTCCATATTTTCAAATGGAAGGGATTATTTTTGAGGCATCGTGTGTAGGTATTCCCCAACAAAACGGTAGAGTTGAGCGAAAACATCAACATATTTTGAACGTGGCTCGGGCCTTGCGGTTTGAGGGACATCTTCCGCTGAAGTTTTGGGGAGAATGTATTATAACCGCATGCTACCTAATTAATCGGACTCCGTCACGTGTCTTGAATTATAAAACACCTTATGAATGGTTGTTTAGTAAACCCCCTAATCTTGATGTCCTACGAGTCTTTGGATGCTTGTGTTATGCCCATAACTTAGGACATAAGGGAGATAAGTTTGAAAGTCGAAGTCGAAAGTGTGTTTTTTTAGGATACCCCTTTGCGAAGAAAGGTTGGACCCTTTTCGATTTAGAAACAGAAGAAATTTTTGTGTCTAGGGACGTGAAATTTTTTGAACATGTTTTTCCTTTCAAAGAGTCATGTTCTACTTCCACATCCCCAATAGTGTTTCCGGCAACTGATAGTGGGGAGGTTTATGCGGATGTTGGTGATCTTGTTGTGGGGCCGACCCCATCTAGTGCAGTTGTGAACGACAGTGACGCAGGAGGGGTTGTGGAGACTGATGAGGTAGTTGCGGACTCGTCGACGAATCGACAATGGAAACAAGGGAGTTGGGAAGAGGGAAACGGGCAAAAATTCCCAATTCTCGCTATCAGGATTTTGTGACACATTTAGCAGTGGATAAGAAAAGTCCTTCAGCACGCTCCTCTGCTCCATCAGACTCCTCAGGTAGTTTATATCCGCATACACATTATGTTGATTATGCTTGTTTTTCTGATGCACATAGACGGTTTCTAGCAAATGTAAGTGCAGGGAAGCCACCAAAATCTTTTAAGGAAGCGGTCAAATTTGAAGGATGGCGGCGCGCTATGGCTGAAGAAATAAGTGCCCTGGAGGAGCAAGGCACTTGGGTCCTGCAAGAATTGCCTCCAGGAAAGAAGGCACTGGGAAGCAAATGGGTTTTTACAGAAAAATATGATGAATTGGGGAACCTGCAGCGGTTAAAGGCTCGCTTGGTCGCGTTTGGTAATCACCAGGTCGAGGGGATTGACTATCATGAAACTTTTGCTCCTGTGGAAAAAATGGTCACAGTACGGGCTTTTCTTGTTGTAGCTGTTGTTAAGAAATGGGAACTTCACCAAATGGACGTACATAATGCCTTCCTCCATGGTGACCTGGATGAGGAAATATATATGCGGGTTCCTCCTGGGTTTGACCATTCCAATCGTAATATGGTCTGTCGGATGCGCAAATCTTTATATGGCTTGAAGCAGGCACCTCGGTGCTGGTTCGCTAAACTGGCATTGGCTTTGAAACAATATGGATTTCGTCAATCCTACTCTGATTACTCACTATTTACTCTTGTTCGTGGGGATGTTCGGATTAGTGTGTTGGTTTACGTCGATGATATGATACTTGCCGGCAATAATGCTACGGCACTTCAGGTGTTCAAGAATTATTTGAGTAGTCGTTTTAAAATGAAGGATTTGGGACGATTGAAGTATTTCCTTGGGTTGGAGGTTGCCAGAAATTCACAAGGCATCTTTCTCTCCCAACGGAAGTACGCTTTGGACATTATTGAAGAGACCGGTCTATTGGGGGCCCAACCGGCCGACTTTCCCATAGAGCAAAATCACCGTTTGGCGATTGATGCGAGTGACCTGTTGGATGATCCGAGTAAATACCGGCGATTGGTTGGGCGTCTGATTTACCTTGGAGTTACGCACCCGGATCTGGCATATGCGGTTCATGTTCTTTCCCAGTTTATGCAAGAGCCGCGGCTTGCACATTGGGAAGCCGCATTACGGGTGGTTCGTTATTTGAAGAAGAACCCCGGACAGAGGGTATTGTTGCACGCTGATAGTCCGTTGTCCCTGGAAGGATGGTGTGATTCGGATTGGGAAAGTTTCCCTGTTACTCGTCGTTCATTGAGTGGGTGGTTTGTGGTGCTTGGTACTTCACCGGTGTCGTGGAAGACCAAGAAACAATAGACGGTGTCACGGTCTTCCGCTGAGGCAGAATATCGGTCAATGGCTGCTATTACCTGTGAATTGAAGTGGCTCAAACAACTGCTAGGTGACTTGGGTGTTCGTGTACCGCCTGGAATTCCTCTTCATTGCGACAGTCAGGCGGCACTCCATATCGCACAGAATCCAGTATTCCATGAGAGGACTAAGCATATTGAGGCGGATTGTCATTTTGTTCGTGACGCGATTTCTGAGGGTTTACTTGCTCCTGACTATCTCTCTACTCATGCTCAACTTGCTGATATTTTCACCAAGGCGTTGGGTAAACAACAGTTCGAGTTCTTGCTTAGCAAGTTGGCCGTGCGTGATCTCCACGCTCCAACTTAAGGGGGGGTATTACGGATTATAATATATTTAAAATAATAACGACTATATTTTACATAGGAGAAGGACATAGTTGGTATTTTATGGTTTTAGGGTATCACCCTATGGTGTATAAATACTTGATGTTTGGATGAATGAAAGGAGAAGATTATGATCATTTACTAAAATTTGTCAGACATCATCTTGTTCGACCTATTTGCTTGGCGGCATATGGGATCATCTCCGACGACCTGCTTGCTTGGCAGCGGGACCGGCGTCCACATATAGGTACATGCGTGGTCAACTCCCAGTAAACGTAGGAAAATAAGGTGGTTTTTTCTACAAACCCAAGTGTCAACAACTCTTATCAGTACAGAGAAAATAAATAAAATAAAATAAACAAGAAAAATTCTTAGAGCGCGTGTAAGAAACGCAGGTCACTGTTTTCATATTTTGGAGCGATGTGGCCAGCTGATGGTTTTTCTCCTTTACCACTTATTAGTAGATAGATTACTGATATACCCGATCCGGATCGGAACCTGTGCATCTAGGTTGTGTCTGAATCTAAGCCCAACCACAGATCTTGGGCCTCCATCCAGTGGCGGAGCCAGAAAAGAATTTGATCGGGGTCCAAAATGACATAATACTTCATTAAAATACATAGTTCAAAAATTACAACCGTTAAATCTAAAAACACAAAATGTTTCATACAACAATATTCTACGCTTTTTCATTTTCTGAAATCGTTCAATTATGGCATCATTTAAAAAAAACAAAAAAACAAAAAAACAAAAAAATAAAAACAACTCAGTTTCGATAAACTTTCTGATATCCGTCATCACAAAATTGTCCTATAAATCATTCAAATTAAAATATTTTATTAGCATGTAGCACAAGCTGGCAAGCTGCACAACAGAACTAATTTTTGTAAAATTAAACTTATGAGTCATTAACACATCAATAAATTAAACTCAAAGCCATATACTGTTCATAAAATAAAACTTTCGGATATGCACTATTCGTCTATTCCAAATACAAACACAGACTATACACTATAACTATAAGTCTATAACAGTAATACATAAAAAATCAACAAAAAATCAACTAATAGAAACTTTCTCGGCATATTTTATGTTTTTATAATAAACAAGAAATGGATTGATTTCGGCTAACAAAATCAACAAATAAAACGAAATCAGTGGTTATTTGGTTATCCAAGCAACATTGTATTTCATATCCAAGCAATCAATTTTCTCGGCTAACAAGTAACAGAATCAACTAATAAAACGAACCTATTATAAAGATGAAAGGGGAGTGCTTTTATGTTTTACCTTATTGCTCCAATCTTGAATCTTCGTGTTAGTGTTCGCTACTCCTACTTCGCCGTTGATATAAAAGCTTGCAACTTGATTTCTTAAATTAAAGCAGAGCATAGCAGAGTTGAGGAATGAGGAGTCCTGACTCCTGAGGAAGTGTGGAGGGTGGAGGCGAGGAGCAGAGGAGGTGAGGAGGGGGCAAGGGGCGAGGGGCTGGAGGGGAGAGGGTGAGATGGGTTGTTTTTCGAGAAAGAGGGGGGGAAAGCCGAAAAGGTTTTGGGGATTGGGTGGGATATTTTTGGGTTTGATAAATTTTAGAATATATAAAATTAAAAAACCCAAAACGCCAAAACGACGTCGTTTTTTTTTTTTTTTTTTTTTTTTGTTTATAGCCGGGTCCATGGACCCCCTTTAGTAAAGGGTGGGTCCGCCCCTGCCTCCATCTCGCTAGTCCGCATTCATTAAGCCGGACTCAGGCTAAGGTCGACATCCGAGGCCGAAACTCATCCCCACTCCGACGCATCGGACACAATGGGTGTTACCCGTATTATCCGGCTGGCTAAGCTCTAAGTTGATGACAACAAGATAAAGGAAGATATGAGTCCGCATTCCGCCATATCATCTTGACAGCTGTCTATTTGACTTATATCTAATTACCTTTTATTATATGCTTTTAATGTCTTGTCATGTTTAAGCTAAACATACTTAGCCTTTGCCTATATATATGGGTCACAATGTAATAGAAAGGGATCCGAAATATAATACAAGCAGAGCTATTCGGCAATTTGTCGACTCACTTGAGCTCTCATTCATAAGCATTAGTCCAACCACGTAGTTCATAATGTCCACCGCTTCTCACTTGATCACATATAATCAGCCATACAACTGTTACCACTTCATACAACTGTTATCGCAAACCTGATATCTATCGTTATATCATTTACACATGAAGATGAAAAGAATAATTTATTGTATACTAAATGATATAGTCGGAAATATCATAAACGAGTTTTGAGTGTTTTAGAGGTGGATATGTAGCTGAAATGAGTGATTTTGCCGATGGTGCATGGCGATGCTCAAGAAAAGTTTGAAGAAAGCTAGGAAAGTAAAACGGCGAGTTGATTATCGACAAATTGACATAGTGTATCTGCTTTGTGTATTAATGAGTTGTTCCTTTTGAGTTACATGTGCCACTATTTATAAACACGCGGTTACTAGTGACGGTATTAAGGTACAACTAGACATAATGAGAAGTAATAAAACACGATTAACTACAAAGCTGGCGAGGCGGCCTCTAAGAGGGCGAGCTTGTTACTTAACCGTTGTGGATTCTTCGTCTTGTAACTGTCGTGTCTGAACTCTGTTTGCCTAGCTAAGTGGGCTTGGTCCGAGCTAGCGGATTGCGGGATGAAGGGCGGATTGATAAGCCCCTAATGCTTCGTGTCGCCCTGTAGGTCTGGCGGGCTTAAGGCTTTGTTAGTCGACGTCCGTTGCCTAGCCAAGGATGGAAATCGTAAGGGTTTGAGGCGGGTTGGATTGTACCCGGCCCAACTCGTCTTATGAAGATGCGAATTGATTGGGCCGAGACCATACTCGTTATTGGCCTACGTTCAGGCCCAATATGAATCCGCGGGCTCTTTTACGAGTTTGGTGCATCACTAAATAATACTATCTTCGTCCTAAAACGTAAGTCCGTAAAAATTTTCCTATTTGTCTAAATATAAATCCATTTAGAATATCAATGGAATATTTATTACATTTTCCTCCTCTTACCCATATTCATTATACATTCATATGATGCTGTTAAACGAACAGAGCCGCTCACAAACAAACTCGCGTTCAACTCGTTAGTATATGTGATCGTTCATATTGTTAGTTTAACGAACCAAGCTTGAACAAAATTTTAAGCTCGTTTCCTAATCGAACGAACACGAATTTACTCGTGAACGTTCGATTATGTTCACGAACCTGTTTATATATATAAATCAAAGTACAACCTAATTTTAACTTATAAGATAATAATACATAAAATATTGTAGAGTTGTCATATTGTTTTTATTGCTACAATGTTTGAATATTGTTTTGTATTTTGTATTTATTTATTTGGACTTAAGCCAAACTCATGTAGATGCCAAATTCGAACACGAGTTCGAACAAAATTTCTTATTAAATGAGTTGAGTTTGAACATAATTTTATGTTCGTTCATTAAATAAACGTTTGTGAACAAGCTCGTTACCTTAACGGACAAGAGCTTGAACATATTTTATGTTCGTTTATTAAACGAACGAACATGAACAAATTCGTGACCTAAACAAACAGAGTTTGAACAAGTGATACTCGATCGGTTCGGTTCGTTAACAGCACTATATTCACCTATTTACATCTAGTATATTAGAGAGAGTTAAAGGGTATTGTAAATTTTACCACTAATGTTTAACCACTTCCTTGATATTTGTGAAAAAACATAAAACGAATTTATATTTTGGGACCAAAGTAGTATTTTTATATATTTGAGTATACTCGCAATTATTCGAATCGAGACGAGTATTACATTTCTCGAGCATCATTCGTATTAAGTTTGAACTTCTAGCCGATTCAATTTCGAGTTCGATTTGATTTAAACCAAGTCGAGTCTTGTTTAGTCTCGAACCAATCTCGAGCTAGGAATCGATTGACTTTTACAACCCTAAATTCGGACATCAGCATTACTGGGTAACCCGTTTCTCCAAAAGGGGCGTTGATCTTTGGGCCGAGAAGATGGCGTTGATCTTTGGGCCGAGAAGGTGTTTTTTCCCGGCGAATCGAAGTTGAGACCATGGAAGAAGGTGGAGGGAAGAAGAAGATAGGATTAGGAAGAAGAAGAATAGAAGATTGATATCAATGTAATTTCATCAAAACCCTTAAATTCGGAATTTATTAAAATAGGTGGGTAACCCGTTCTCCCTCTCCGGGTCCAAAAACCCAAACCCAAACCCAAACCCAAGAACCTCTCACGATTGATCCTGCTATCATCTCAACTTTTCACTCATCACCATTTCCCTTCTTTTTCTAACCAAAGAGAAGAAAGATTTCAATTTTTTTTTTTCTTTTCATTTCTCGTTGGAAGCAGTACACGCAAAATGGCATGTAGACGCAGCATCACAGCTCGAGCAAAGCTTCTTTATCGAGAACAAAAACTTTCCCCAGCATTTTCTCACATCCATCATCAAAACGATGACGATATCCAAAATCCCAGCAAAATCCCTGATACCAAATCCCCAAAATTCCCCGCTTTTTTACAGAACAGCAGATCTCTCAGCAATTTTAGCTGCTCCAGATCCTCTTTTGATCACCAAAGATTTTACTTTACTCCAACACAGCAGTTTATGCATTCTATGAATTTCGGGTCGAATTTCAATAGGAATATGTCGACAGGTGCTGGTGAAGGAGCTGCGGCCGTGAATAGTGTTGAGTTTTTGGGTGATTCCGCGGCTGATGTGTTTAAAGACACAGCTTTCACATCCGTTGAAGCCGTGTCGACGGCTGCTGCTCAGGTGGATCCCGTGATGAGTGAGGTGGCGGTTGCTGCTGCTGATTCATTTTTCCCGGTGGCTGCTTTACAGTATATGATTGATTATGTTCACACTTTCACCGGCTTGAATTGGTGAGCATGGACTTTTCATTTTTCGTTTAGGGTAGTTTCATGTTGTTTATAATGTTATAAAGATAATCTTCTTACTACTTTTAACAATGCATCGTTAAGTTTTAGCTTTACAAGGTCTAGTAGCATGGGCCAGCTAGCATCCCCCCAGCCTGAAGGCTTGATTTTGAGTTTTTTTCCGGTATCACTATTGTCATTTGACATTTCCTGTAAGGAAAAGGGTAAAAAGAATTAGCTTTACATGTCATAGAACGGAGAACAACTATCATGATTTGATTTGATAGATAGCAAACTTATGCTAACTTAGTGACAGGTAAAGTGTAAATCTCTAGAACCGAGTGGCCCCTGTTGGTTTAAATAGTTCAATTTGTTCAAAATCGACGTATATATGTTTTTCTTGTTGCAAGTATTCAGGACGAGCTAATACAAACATATACGGTACTTGTTCAAGTTGATGTTTGAGTTCAATCAGTTCTAGATGCTCTGGTGTGATTCTGTTGTAATCACATATTTGGATTGTCTCGGCTTTCAAAACAATTTATATTATACTTTTTCATTGCTTGATTTAATGACTGTTTGTAAAATGCTTAGGTGGGGAGCAATCGTAGTGTCAACGCTTCTAATTCGACTAGCCACTAGTCCTCTGGTGATAAGTCAGATGAAAGCTACTTCAAAATTCACAGTAAGTTTTTGAGAATTGATTTTTAGTTATTTCCTGCTGCTGATTTGCTTCTATAATCTCTATTCGCATTTTCCTTTTGAAAACTATATATATGTTTTAATTTATGCATGTAGAGAGCAATATTTTCTTTATCAATGAGCCATACGCCCGCTAGGATTTGCTTGTATCTGTAACTTTAGCTCATGTATTAGCAATTTAGCCGACACTTGCCTTCCTACCACTGAAATTATTTTGCTTAACTTAGTAGGATTTATTTTGCCTGGTCTCCGTCTTCTTGGAATTTTGTCTTAAATCCAAAATATAAATATCCGGACCAAATACTGGAGACGTGATGTATTGTGTGCTGTATACGATAACTGGATTTTGAGCATGTTTAATCAATTGGTACTGAAAATGCAGTTTGTAAATTCCTTTTATCTTAACCAGAAGAATATATTAACCAAAATGGGTAATGGATGCAATCCAAACAATACTCTAATAAAATAAAGGTGATTGAGGGAAAAGGACAAAAAACATTACAAAACGAATAAATAAGACACACTCCTTTTTTTTAATTGCAAAAAGGACAAAGAATTTCAGACGGACAAAAATGACCCTCGCCGCGCGTCCTCAGGTACATGAGTACATCAGGTTGGACCGTTTGAAGTTTGATCGGATCCTGTTTTTTTTTTTTTTTTTTTTTTTTTTCAAACACTCGTACTTTTGATTTATAACTCCGTTCATCGAAATTTTTTCACCAAAATTCATATTTTTTTGCTCTTTAATTTGAGACCAAATACGATACCCTCCGACGTAAATTTTGAAAGCCGAAAAAATATTTGCATTAACCGGAGCGTTTTTCTTATAAACGACCGTAACTTTTGATTTAGAACACCGATCATCAAAATTGTTTCACCAAAGTTCATATTTTTTTTATCTTCATTTTGAGATCTCATTTGATACCTTTTCGACGTAGTATTTGAAAGCCGAATTTAATCGCAGCGTTTACACTAACACAATATCAATACACATTTTCAGTACACAGTATCAGTAAACAGTATCAGGCTCATTTAAGGCTTAATTCAAGTGACTACTTCAAGGCACACATATCTGGCTCATATAAGGCTCATTTAAGGCTTAATTCAAGGGACACAATATCATATATGGCTCATATAAGGCTCATATAAGGCATACAATATCACTAACAGTATCATATAAGGCACACAGTATCATTAAACAAGTATCAGTATACAATATCAAGCTCATTTAAGGCTTAATTCAAGTGACTACTTCAAAGCACACATATCTGGCTCAGGATAATTTTTGTGTTGAATTTATTGCTTTGATTTCGGTTTACTTCTATGCAAAATATTTCCTTTAGTGTTGTAGCATAAGGTCAGTTAGTTTGTGGCTTCTTCTGTTTGTTTGTTTTTTTTTGTAACATAGACAACTTTTACACAATAGGATAAGGCCTTCAGTGCAACAGATGATTTCTTTCTGTTAAAACAGGTTTCCTAGTTAGTAGTATTATGTACTTTTTCAGATGCTTTATTAGTCTTTTATTTACCTTAAATTAGCCCTAATAACCATATAAATTAGTGGCTAATCCACCATGTTTTTCCCTTGTCTTTTAGCAGAAGGAACACTGTCCAACTAGCCTTTGGAACAGTGTTTTCTGCTTTTCTGCTTTTTGTCTTTATAGCCGTTGGGCATCTCTTCTATAAATATTAAATAGAAGTAAGATGGCCCCTAGATTGTAATGAGCTTTTATTCTAATAATAAGAATACTTTCTCTCATTGCTTTAAGTTCTTACATGGTATCAGAGCCTTAGGTTCTCTCACTCTGTTTTTCGAAAAGATTCAAAATCCTGTCTTTCTTTTATGGATGAATCTACTGCCACAAGTTCTACTGAGATGAATAACTCTGAAACTCCCATTATTTCTGGGGAGTTACAGAATGTTCAAGCAGTGTATAGGCTCAATGAGAAGAACTACCTCGAGTGCTCCCAATTTGTCAGAACATATTTGAAGGGAAGAGGGAAAATAAGTCATCTCCTTGGTTCTGGTCCTTCTACTTCTGATCCCAAATACTCCAGCTGGGATGAAAAGGACTCCATGGTGATGTCCTGGCTATGGAGCTCTATGATTCCAGAAATCAGTGATACCTGCATGTTCTTTGAGTCTGCTAAGGCTATTTGGGATCATGTCAAGCAAGCCTACTCTAAGGTAAATGATACTGCCCAAATCTATGAGATAAGAGCAAAAATTCAAAACACTAAACAAGGTAACAAATCTATCATTGAATATTCTGGCCTTCTCCATATTCTGTGGCAAGGACTTGATCATTATCAATGCATCAAAATGAAAGATGTTGATGATGCTTCTACTTTAAGGGGAATGATGGAAAAAGAAAGGATTTTTGCCTTCTTACTGGTTTGAATCAGGATTTTGATCCAGTCAGGGTTCAAATCCTTGGGAAGGAAGACCTTCCTTCTTTAAGTGAAACCATCTCAATTGTTAGAACTGAAGAAAACAGGAGAAGTGTCATGATTGACGACACCAATCCTGCAGAAAGTTCTGCTCTAATAGCTGGACAAAAGAATCAAGGATATCCTAAGACTAATGAGTCAACAGGATATCCAGAAAAGAAGTACCCTCCTTAAAGGGAGAATGTTAAATCTGACAGAGACGATCTCTTTTGCTCTCATTGCAAAAAGAGCAGACACACAAAGTAGTTTTGTTGGAAGTTACATGGGAGACCAGGCAAGAACAATGCCCTGACACATGCTGTAAACTCCAATATATCTGACAACAATTCTCAAAGGGCAGATAGGCTCCTACTAGTCTAAACTCTTCTCTTGGTCAATCTGAGATTGAGAAATTGAGGAAGTTCTTAGATACATTGAAAACCCATCCTCTTCTATGGTTTTTTCAGGTATGGCCTCCCTCAATCTCTTAAATCAAGGGGTTACTAAGGGTTGGGTGGTTGACTCTGGAGCTACTGATCATATGACACCCTCTATTGAGTCATTCACTGAATATATTCCCTGTGATACTAGCAAATACATCACTGTTGCTAATGGTGTCTCAATCAAAATTGCTGGTACATGGAATGTAACCTTGAATGAGTCGGTAGTGTTAAAAATGTTCTCCATGTACCTGATTTGGCTGCAAATCTGGTATCTGTCAAGAGATTGACCTCTGACTCTAATCGCTATGTTTTATTTTCTACTAACTACCGTGTGATCCAGGAGTTAACAACAATGAGGAGGATTGGTCTTGCTAAAAGTAAGGGTGGACTCTACTATGTTAAATATCAAGAGGAAGACAAGGAAGTTTTTGAGCAATTATCTATGTTCTCTGAGACTAATAATGATAAGATCATGTTGTATCATAGGAGACTAGGACATCCATCTTTTCAAATTTTAAAGCATTTGTTTCCTAATCTTTGTAAGGGTTCAAATGTTGAAAAATTTAAATGTAATGAATGTGAGTTTGCTAAACATCAAAGAGTTCATTACCCTGCCTTATCTAACTTGTCTGCTAACCCCTTTGATCTTATTCATAGTGATATATGGGGCCCCTCCACTGTTCCAAATGTGAATGGTGCCCACTGGTTTGTGACCTTTATTGATGATTGCACCAGAACAACTTGGATATACTTGCTGAAACACAAGTCTGACTAATCTAATGTGTTTCTTGTTTTTTATAACATGATCTTAACTTAGTTTGATACTAAAATCAAAAGGTTAAGATCTGATAATGCAAGGGGCTACTTTAACAAATCCCTAAATCCTTTTATTGAGGAAAAAGGGATTATACATGAGTCCTCCTGTATCCATACCCCTCAACAGAATGGGGTGGCTGAAAGAAAGAACAGACACTTGTTGGAAACTGCTAGAGCTCTTCTGTTCCAAATGAATGTACCTAAATGCTATTGGGGTGAGGCAATCTTAACTGTTGCTCATCTTATCAACAGGTTACCTACTAAAGTTTTGGAAAAGAAGAGTCCTATTCAAACTCCAACATCTATCTTTCCCTCTTTTTAACTTCTGAGGGTGTACCACCAAGAGTTTTTGGATGTGAAATTTTCACTCACATACATCTCCCTAACAGAGCGAAGCTTGATCCCAGAGCTCTAAGGTGCATCTTCATTGGGTACTCTAATACTCAGAAAGGGTATAAGTGTTATCACCCATCCACCAAGAAATATATCATCTCTAGGGATGTCACATTCTATGAAATGAATCCTTACTACACTGATAAGTCCCTAATTCAGGGGGAGATGCTCACAACAAATAATGAGAAAGACATGTATCTTCTTGATATGCCTACTATATCAGTAGAAGATAATGACCATGTTCCTAGCAATAGTACTCAAATACCTCCTAAAGTACTATCCAATATGGATACTACTGAAAATGAGCCTATTATTTATACCAGAAAAAACTGGAAAAGGTTACAAGATATTGTTCCTATAGAAGAAGATATGGTAACTGAATTTACCTCCAACATGGAGGGACCTTCAGAGCCCATCCTTCATATAGAAGAACAAATTATCTCTAGTTCCCCTGAATCTGATAGTGGCATTGCAAGTCCTGAAGACTTGCCTATTGCTAAAAGGAAAAATGTGAGGGCTTGCACCCTTCATCCCCTATACCCTATGAAGAACTTCCTGTCATATGATAGGGTATCAAAAAAACAGAAAAAATTCATGAAGAATCTATTAGACAGTCCCACACCAAGGGGATTGTCTGAAGCTTTAACTGATGAAAAATGGGTTAATGCCATGAAAGAGGTAATGAAAACTCTTGAGAAAAACAAGACTTGAGATCTTGTTGATCTCCCAAGAGGGGCAAAAACTGTGGGATGTAGATGGGTCTATACCATCAAATATAAGTCTGATGGGACAATTGAAAGATATAAGGCCAGATTAGTGGCTACTGGCTAAAGGTTATACACAAACACATGGCATAGACTACTTTGATACCTTTGCTCCTGTGGCAAAGATGAATACAGTCATAATATTGCTATCTTTGGCTGCAAATCTTGACTGGAAATTACATCAATATGATGTAAAAAATGCCTTTCTCCAAGGAGATCTGGAGGAAACCATCTTCATGGACATACCTCCAGGTTTCCAGATTGAAAAAGGAAAAGTGTGTAAGCTTAAAAAGGCTCTTTATGGACTAAAGCAGTCCCCTAGGGCCTGGTTTTGAAGATTCACTAATGCTATGATGAATCTTGGCTATAAACAATGCCAAGGGGATCATACCCTGTTCATCAAATTAAATGTACAAGGGAAAAGATCCATTCTCTTAGTTTATGTAGATGATATCATCATCACAGGTGATGATGTTGAAGAAAATGCAAAGTTGAAAGTCTTTCTGTGTTCTGAGTTTGATATCAAAGAACTAGGGAAGCAAAAGTACTTCCTAGGTATTGAAGTTATGTATTCTGAACAAGGGATCTTCATCTCCCAACAAAAATACATTCTGGATCTACTGAAGGATTGTGGCAAAACAGGGTGCAAACCAATGAAAACTCCTATTGATTACACCCATGGGACAAGTCTTGCACCTAAAGATGAAGAAGTGGACAAAGGAGCCTACCAAAGGCTAGTGGGAAGGCTTATATATCTATCTCACACTAGGCCTGATATAGCTTTTGCAGTCAATATTGTGAGTAGATATATGCACTCTCCAAAAAAGTGCCATCAAAATGCTGCTGAAAGGATTGTCTACTATCTCAAAAGTTGAAAGGGGATTCTTTTCAAGAAAGGTGACCACAGAAGTTTGGAGGCTTACATAGACTCTGATTATGTTGGCTGTATTGATGATAGGAGATCTACCTCTGGCCATTGTGTATTCTTGTTTGACAATCCTGTTGTATGGAGAAGTAAAAAGCAAGGGTGGTGTCTAGATCAAGTGCTGAAGCAGAATTTAGAGTCTTAGCAATTGGTGTGTGTGAACTACTTTGGCTGAAAATCATTTTGGATGATCTCAAGATTCAAAGGATGACACCTATGATCCTACATTGTGACAACCAGGCTGCTATTGATATATCTCTTAATCCTGTTCAACATGACAGAACGAAACATGTTGAAATTGATAGACACTTTATCAAGGAGAAATTGGATAATGGTTTGATCAAGCTCAGGTTTATCAACTCTCAGAATCAAGTTGCTGATGTCCTTACTAAGGGCCTGCCTAAGAAATCTTTTGATTTCCTTCTTAGCAAGCTGGGAATGATTGATATCCATTCACCAGCTTGAGGGGGAGTGTTAAAACATGTTTCCTAGTCAGTAGTATTATGTACTTTTTCATATGCTTTATTAGTCTTTTATTTACCTTAAATTAGCCCTAATAACCATATAAATTAGTGGCTAATCCTCCCTGTTTTTCCCTTGCCTTTTAGCAGAAGGACACTGTCCAACTAGCCGTTGGAACAGTGTTTTCTGCTTTTTGTCTTTATAGCCGTTGGGTATCTCTTCTATAAATAGAAGTAAGATGGCCCCTAGATTGTAATGAGCTTTTATTCTAATAATAAGAATACTTTCTCTCATTGCTTTAAGTTCTTACACTTTCTTCTCCTACAACATCCAAGGTTGTTGTATTCTTTGTTTCTAGGAGGGTCAAATCCGTAAATGGCGATCCTACGGAAGAGACAACCGGTTCCTACATAAACCGGACCTTGTAGACCATCAAGAGCACGCATGTTTACATCGAAGAAAACCGTGTTGTGACTTGCATACCGATCAGAGGGGTCGATCCCTTCAAATCTTTGAGGAAACTGGACATAACAAAGACGATCACCACCACGATCCATCATAAAGCACATACCTTCACGTATTGCCTCGGAATTGTAAATGTAGTGATCACAGTCAAGATTCAGAATAAAGGGACCGTTCAACATTATAGCCGAGGCTCGAACCAAAGCATTCATAGCTCCAGCTTTCTTGTTGTGATCTTAACCAGGACGTTTTTCACGGGAAACGTAAACGAGCATTGGAAGCCGTATGTCAACTTCAGCAAAATCTAAAGGACTGCCATCACTAGTGATTCCATTAAGTGGCTCATCGCTCGACGCTCGGAGGCTTTAACATGACCTGCAAGAATACAAGATCAACAACCGGATTCCGTATCCAACGTATAAAAAATAATTCCTGCATGCTCACTTCTTGAATGCTCAGGAGATGAAATCATCCATGTACCAGGCCAGTGGGTCCCATCTGCCATCCACGTGGCCTTGGGGGATCTCCACAGGTACCGGTAATTCATCTCCGGCGTTCTCTCTCTGAAGTTTCATAGCCTTAATTTCCTCTCGAGCATTATACGCATCAGATCTCCGGCGAATTGAGTCAGGCAAGCCGTAGTTTAGATAAGATGCGTAGCTTCAGCGAGCTTCACGGTAGAAAATAAGGGTAATTTAGTCCAAAGGAAATTATTTGTCCTTATTGCAACTAAAAAAAGATGTGTGGATTAATGCTTAATTAAGGGGGAAAAAATGGACTTTTTCCTTAAAAAATTTCATTGAATAAGAATAACCCCGAATAATGTCATGTCCAAATGGACTCTTTTTCTTCAGCTGTTACACCTCATCATTGCTATTAAATTTCTTTGTTTTGTGTTTGTGTGTGTGTATGTGTCTGTGTTCCTTGTGGAAATCTTGAGTTCTAACTTACAAAGTTAATTAATCTCTTTTCTGAATTCTTTTGGTCAGCTTATAAGGCCCCGTATAGAGGCGATTAAAGAAGAGATGGAGAGCAAGGTATGTGGATTCAGATATTTTTCCTAACAACGTGAAGTATTTATGGTGGTAATTGATTAGCTTAATGTTTTATTTTTCGTTACGACTCGTTCCTCATACTTGCAATGCTGATATTTAAGGGTCGTCGGGGCAGGATTTCTTAGCTGGTTATTAGATTATTGCTTTACTGGATATTATGAAACCACTGTAAGATTAGTTTTTAAACATATTATTTCTCTCAGTATTGTTTTGCCCCATGTCAAAGCTGGGCTGGACTTCAATTTTTTTTTCCCTAAAAAAAAAGCAACCCCCTCTTTCTTTTTCCAACATAGTAATAACAGTGGTGTCTGCTTGTGGATCAACATAACTTCAAAATTATTTGTAGACTATACAATCAAACAATATATCATCATCTTAAACCAATTCCTTCAAATTATTTCAATTACCGTTTTGTACATTCAGACATTCATCACAAAACTTATTTCAACACATTTTCCAAACGCGCGTTAACACTGATGTGTTTGTTTGTACTGCTGATCATGTGACATGTTCTGCCTAGTTAATCTCTTGCCTTTGACGATTTTGTAGTTTTGATTTTGTATTTGGTGGTATGAGGACAAATTTAAGTCGAAATCTCTTGTCCTGATTGCTGCTTTTTATTGCTTTGTCAGGGTATGAGTCCTAAAGCTGTAGCTGAAGGCCAACAACGAATAAAAAAGATCTTCAAAGAGTTTGTGCTTTTTGTGTTCACCTTTGTCATATTTTGCCAATTTTTTGTGTTTTACTTCTTCTTGTAGTGGTTAGAAGTTAATTCTAGGTTAGTGTAGAAAATAGCACTTAGAGAAGAAAAAGATAGGATGAAACTCTTGTTTTATTGCATAGATACTTATCGGTTAGATAAGAGAAGGTTACAATATATAGAAGAGGCCTCCAACGGCTCTAAAAGTAAACCCAACGGCTATATGCACAGTAAAAGCAGTTTACTGTAGCTAGATAGAAAAAGCATTAAACAAGGCCAAAACATGGCTAACAAAAGTAGGACAGGCACTAAAAAGGTGCTTAACAAGTAAACCAAGTCTAACATTCAACACTCCCCCTCAAGTTTGGTTGTATATGTTGATGCAGCCAAGCTTGAAGTGCAGATGTTGGAAGACTTGATTTGAGACAGCCTTTGTTAGTAGATCAACCACTTGATCCTTTGTATTGATGTGGAACAAGGAGATATCACCATTGGCCACTTTCTCCCTTAAGAAATGTCTGTCCACCTCTACATGCTTTGTTTTATCATGATGAGTGGGATTTTCTGCAATACATAATGCAGAGGTGTTGTCACACAAGAGCTGGATAGGTTTGGTGACAGCAAACCCTAACTCTTCTAGCATCCTTTTTATCCATAAGCCTTCACACACTCCCAGAGCTAAGGCTCTAAGTTCAGATTCTGCACTGCTCCTGGATACAACATGTTGTTTCTTGCTTCTCCAAGTTGTAAGATTCCCCGAGATGTAAGTACAATATCCAGAAGTTGATCTCATATCTGGAACCCCTCCTGCATAATCTGCATCTTTGTAGACTTGGACCTCTCTTGATTGAGTCTTCTTAAACATAATTCCCTGACCAGGGTCCTTCTTTAAGAATCTCAGTATCCTCTCTGCTACTTGCATATGTCTTTCTGTGGGTTGATGCATGAACTGACTGATTAGACCTACAACAAAGCATATGTCAGGCCTAGTGTGAGATAGATATATAAGTTTTCCCACAAGTCTTTGATATCTCCCATTGTCAACAAGGGGCTATCATCGGTTTTGTTCAGCTTTAATCCAGGTTCAATAGGGGTGTTTGCAGGTTTACACCCTAGCATACCAGTTTCCTTCAAAAGGTCTAGGGTATACTTTCTTTGAGACATGGTAATGCCAGTAGCATTTCTGGCAATTTCCATACCAAGAAAGTATTTAGGGTTCCCTAGATCTTTAATCTTTTATCTCAAATTCAGTAGCAAGGGCACTTTTAACCTTGCAAATCTCATCAGAATCATCCCCTGTGAGGATGATGTCATCTACTTACACAACTAGAACAGTTGTCTTTCCATGAGACCTTTTTGTGAATAAAGTGTGATTAGTATGGCATTGGTGGAAGTCATGTTTCTTTATAAAGTTAGAAAATCTTCCAAACCATGCTCGGGAGACTGTTTGTTGCCATACAAGGACCTTTTCAGTTTACATACATCACCCTTATTGCCTAGGGATTCAAACCCGGGGGGAGATGCATGTAAACCTCCTCACTCAAGTCTCCATAGAGAAAAGCATTTTTTATATCTAGTTGAGTCAGAGACCAATCTAGATTCACAGCAACACTCATTAGGATTATGATAGTATTAAGCTTAGCAACAGGGGCAAAGGTTTCATGATAGTCAATACCATAAGACTGATTGAAACCTTTTGCCACAAGTCTAGCTTTATACCTGTTGAGTGACCCATCAGCATTGTATTTAAGGGTGAAGATCCACTTACACCCCACAGGGTGTTTCCCTTTAGGTAGAGGGGAAATATCCCAAGTGTTACTTTTAGTGAGAGCATTCATTTCATCCTTTAAAGCAGCCTTCCACTTAGGAACTTTTAAGGCATCATGGACATTTTTGGGAATTTGTATGGTGTCTAGACTGTTAGTAAAGCCCAGATATTGAGGAGATAGCTTATCATAGGATAAGAAGTTGTACAGAGGATGAGCTGTACAACTCCTTGTCCCTTTTCTTTTAGCAATAGGTAGTAGTTCCTCCATAGGAGACTCATTTCCTTAACCACTAGAGGTGTCAGAGTCCTGATAGTCAGTGCTATTTTGATCATCAGGACTTTGATCCCCTGAGGTTTGATCATTATCATCAGGGCTATCTTCCTCATAAGCTTCATTCTCTGGATTTTGAGAGATGGCCTTTCTTTTTCTGGTATATACAATGATATTAGGTTTAGGAGCATTTTGCTCCTCATCATTAATATTTTTAGGATGATCAGAATGAGTCTGGTTATGTTTTACTCCATTTGCACCAGTTGTTTCGGATTTCTCAAAATACTCAGTAGGACATGTATTCCAAGATTCACAGTGGTCTTGAAAAATCTCCCCTTGACCTTCATTATCATAGAAGGACTGATCCTCTATAAATGTAACATCCATAGAGTTATAGTACTTTCTAGTACTTGGGCAGTAACACTTATATCCTTGTTGGGTGGATGAATACCCAACAAAAATACATTTGATGGATCTAGGATCAAGTTTCCCTCTGTTTTGAGGGTGTATGTGTACATAACATACACATCCAAAGACCTTAAAGTCAATGGTGCTTATAAAATGAGTGCCAGGATGAGCCTCCTTTAGCACTTAAATAGGAGTTTTAAACTTTAGAATCCTTGAAGGCATTCTGTTAATGAGGTAGGTAGCTGTTAAAACTGCCTCCCCCCATAGGAATTTGGGAACTTTCATGGTGAACATAATGCTCCTACCAACCTCCAATAGGTGCCTATTTTTTCTTTCAGCCACCCCATTTTGTTGGGGTGTATCAACACAAGTGCTAATATGGATGATCCCCTTTTCAGAGAAGAAAGAGGCAAGGCTCTTTTCAAAATACTCCTTTCCATTGTCAGTTTTGAGTACTTTAATTCTAGTACCAAACTGATTCTCAATCATGGTGTAGAAGTTTTTGAAGATGGAGCCTACTTCTGACTTTTCTTTTAGGAGAAAAAGCCAAGTAACCCTGCTATGGTCATCAATAAAGCTGACAAACCACCTCTTTCCAGTGATGGTCCTCTGTTTTGAGGGTCCCCATATGTCACTGTGAAATAAGAAGAAGGGAGAGGAAGGAGCATACACACTTGCAGGGAAGTTAGTTCTAGTATGTTTAGAGAGTTGACAAATTTCACAATGTAGAGAATCAATATTTATTCCATTAAACATACTAGGATACAATTTTTTCAAGTACAAAAAATTTGCATGCCCTAGTCTATAGTGCAGAAGCATAATATTAGTACAAGATGAAGTACTTCTACAACTAATAGACAATCCTTTAGGGATATTATCAATGCAAAGTCTAGAGTAGTGAGTCTTGAATATGAAAAGTCTAGATCTAACTTCAACACTGCCAATCTCCTCCATTGAATTCAAATCCTGAAATTTACAACCATTAGTATGAAAAATCACAGAGCATTTAATGTCATTTATGAACCTACTAATAGATAATAAATTACACTGTAAGTTAGGGACATAAATGACATCTTTCAAAGTGATTTTTTCACTTAAAAGGATGTTTCCAGTTCCAGAAACTTGAGAGATGGAACCATCAACAATTTTAACATTATGAGGCTGAGTACATTTCAAAAGTTTCACAAACAACTCTGGGTTTCCAGTCATGTGGTTTGAGGCACCAGAGTCCACAATCCATATGTTTTTAAGAATTTGATCCCCTGAATAGGTATTAAAGCACACACCTGTATTAGCCATGGAGACATAGCCATGAGGAGCAGCAGTCTGTGCATTTTGAGCACATAGGAGCCTTTTAATGGCTTCAATCTCTTCCATGCTAAAAGCATCATCAGACTTTTGTTCCTCAATATTAGCAAGTCTAAAAACATCATCGTTTTCCATGGACTTTTTGTTCCTCAATATATAAACCCAAACCCCTTCCCCATCTAGCAGATTATATCCAGTTTGTAATCGTTTGCCGAGAGCTTTCGGATATTCTATCAAAATCAATTCTATAGCTTTACATCATCTGTAATCGGATTTGAAGTTTTCCTTCACAAGCGAGATGACCGGCATGGATGTTAAAGGAAGCCGAATTGCGACGCAGTTCGGGATTCGAAGATCCTTCGGGATATTCCAGGCTTCATCGGATTTTCATTTACGCCAGAACTGAATCAAGGTATAGATGGAGTGAGACACAATGTTCTTAAGGTTGGGAGTGACGATTTCCCTGCAGGTAATGCATTTTCTGTTTTCAAAGAAGTGCTGAAAATAGGCCCGTATGATGTCGATTTCCTTGTTAACGATACAATAATGCGTAATTTTGATCCTGGAGGCGTTTCATGTAGAGAAAACATATTTGTTTGTGTGACTCACAAGTGTGAAACAGAGTTGGGAATTGAAGAAAATTCATTGGCATCAGATTTTGATGCATCTGCCAACAAAGAGTTGAAAGAAAGGGAGCCTAGCAAACATGCTTTGGATAAAGACGAGGAAAAATGTCCTTTGGACATATCTACTTTACCGGTTGGTGAAAGTGACCAAAAGGCAGTCGAAAACGAGTTTCGGGTCCAAGGGAACTATGAGTTTTATACTTGGTCAACTTCCAAATTATTTGGTAAATTTATTAATGGTTCTTGGGCGGTATCCGTGTTTATTGTCTTGAAGATGGATGGTGGAAAGATACTCATGAATTTTGATCCTTGTGGCAAGTGGAGGAGTCAATCGAACAAGGATGACAATCGAAGAAAGTTACGGTTTCTGACTTCCTACATCGAATCCTCACAATTGGTTCCCGAGATTGAGTCACTGAATTTGAGGAGCAAGAATTTTCAATGGAGGTATACTTTGGTGATGTATCCTTGGTGTGACTTCGAAATGCAAGGGTCTTTTTATTAAACGCTATTGTTGTTACTTGTACGATTATTTTGAGCACTTACAATGATCACTCAGACAATTGGCGAACATGATGAGTTGCTAGAAGAACCTTGGTCTAACACCTTTGGACTTGTGATTAGCCCCACAAACAAGAGGGATCCAACTCGAGGACGAGTTTGTTATTTTGGGGGCGGATGGAGATGATGCGCGTTTTAAAGATAAGTTTTTTAGTAAGAAATGATCACTCTAACACCTTGGATTCGGTGTTTTTAGAAAACCTGATTCGGTACCAGGATTAGACACCCCAGTGGAGGAAACAGGGTTAGACACCCCATTTAACATAAGTTTTCTTCTACTTTCCTCATGTTCAATGTCAGCAAACACACTATTGATTGATGGAAGAGGTTTAGAGCTCAGTACTCTTCCTCTCACATCATCAAGAGATGAGTTCAGTCCCATCAAGAATTTGAAGATTCTTTTCTTTTCCTTAATGGCTTTATATGTCTTGGCATCACTACTAGACTGCCAAAATATATTTTCAAAGGCATCAAGTTGCTGCCAAGATCTTGACAGGAGGTTGAAATAGTCGGTAACTGGCATCTCCCCCTGTCTTAGATCATGTAGTTTAGATTCAATTTCATACTGCTCAGAGGTGTTATCTCTTTTTGAGTAGAGATCAGCAGCATTGCTCCAGATTTCCTCAGAGTATCATAGAGAAGAAAGTTCTCTGCAATGTTGGGAGTCATGGACCCCAGTAAGATGGACACCACATTGCTGTTTTCCACCCTCCATTTCTTTCTAGATGGATCCCCTTCTGCAGGAGCTTGGCTCTCACCAGTGAGGTATTCTTCCTTGCCCCTTCCAGTGATGTAAAATCTCACTTTTTGGACCATTGGAGATAATTGTCACCATTAAGTTTGTGACTGGAAAGTGGCATCAAAGAGGGTTCAGAGTTCCAGGGGGCAGCATTAGAGACTGCTTCATCCCTTGAGTTAACTTCTGAAGATTGCTCAGTGGCCATATAGAAAGAGAATGTAAGCAGACAAGAGTTTGAGATCTTAAGTCTTTGATACCATGTAGAAAATAGCACTTAGAGAAGAAAAAGATAGGAGGAAACTCTTGTTTTATTGCTTAGATACTTATCGGGTAGATAAGAGAAGGTTACAATATATAGAAGAGGCCTCCAACGGCTCTAAAAGTAAACCCAACGGCTATATGCACGGTAAAAGCAGTTTACTGTAGCTAGATAGAAAAAGCATTAAACAAGGCCAAAACATGGCTAACAAAAGTAGGACAGGCACTAAAAAGGTTCTTAACAAGTAAACCAAGTCTAACATTCAACAGTTAGGAACCAAAATAAACCTCACTCACATTTCTTAAAAACTGGAAAAGAAAATTGCAAAACCTTTTATTGGTGCTGGCGCTTTCTCAGTATTGTAGAACTCTGATTTGAAGTATCCATATGACGTGCCACTTTGCCATTTTTTGTTCCTGGTTTCGTTGCCTTCCATTTAATGGTATTGTCACTATTTTCATTCTCCTTGATAAATTACTATCACATGTAAAAGCTAAAGCCATTAAGAAGTGTAATACATATATACATACCCCTTAATGTGTGAGCTTCTCAATACGTGTATACGAGTAGACGCATAATCGCAAAGTAGCAACCATTATAATAGTTTTTGTTGTAGCAGAGCGGCCGCAATAGTTACGAATATATTTTACGGTGAATGACCCTTTTAGTCCCTTATGTTTCACGAAATCTGCATTTCTGTCTCCAATTTATTGTAGTTTTACTATCCCAATTTATTTAGATAAAAGTGCAATTTTTGTGAAACAAAAGGCACTAAAAGCGTCTTTGTCCCTAATCGCTGCACTGAAGTTTGATTCAATGATCTTGTGCTCTAGTGCCATGATTTTTTACTGTCTCACTTAAAAGCTTAAATTCTGTAATTTATATACTTATATATATATCTTAGACTCTACTTAGATGAAAATCATTTAGTTGCAATAATAAAGTGCAAAAGTTACGGACTTTATTTTATTTCTTGGATGGATATACTCCCATATGTTTTGTTGTACAAAATAGGTGAGCACATTCTTTTGCTGCAACAGTAAAAGCTTTCTTATTGTTTCAGGTATGGTGTTTCGCCATTAACTCCATTGAGGGGACTGTTGGTTCAAGCTCCTATCTTTGTCTGTTTTTTCCTTGCGGTAAGATTCTTTTGGGGTCTACGTCACCTGTTCAAGAAGATGGTCTTCGGTTTTTCCTCTTTTCCTAATATATATATAAATTTTTTTTTTGTTTTTTTGTTTTTTTTTTGTGTGTGTGTGTGTGTGTTACTGTTACACTGCATCTAATTCACCCTTATTCAGATCACGAGAATGGTGGATAAGGTTCCATCTTTCAGTGAGGGAGGTGCATTATGGTTTACCGATTTAACGACCGCGGACAGCATGTATATTCTTCCTGTTTTAGCAGGTTTGACTTTCTGGATTACTGTGGAGGTAAGCTGATATTATTTATAGAAAACTGCATTATCTTCTGTACAGACTTTTAGCTGTGCCCCTAGGGGTGTAAACGAGTCGAGCGGTTTGCGATCAATTCAAGTTCGAATCAGATTTTTGCTCGAACAGTTCAGCTCGGTATGGTTTGAATCGAACTTGAACTTGTGAATGATAAATTAGTCAATGTTAAGCATTCTTATGCTCGACTCGTTTAGCTCGCGAGCATGCTCGAACAGAAAAATAAGCCCAAATATGACGTGTGACTTCGATGATGTACTTATTATTTTTATATTTTTGTAACGCATTTGTGAATTATAGTTGATATTTTATAGCTTAATGATGTGGTTTTGTACTTTTGTGTGAGAAACAATAATGCTTTTATCATATTAGTTTAAAATAAAATATATACTGTGACATTTATATTGGTTGACACTCTTTTAGGCATTCAAATTTGTTTTCTGACCTTTAATAAATCTTATTTATTCAGTTGAACGCACAAGAAGGAATGGAAGGAAATCCTGCTGCAAATGTTATAAAAAATGTGTCCAGGGGATTTGCAGTTTTGACAGTTCCGTTAACTGCGAGTTTTCCTCAGGTACATATTGTACTTCAATCTCGGTTCGTTTCCTTCTCCAATTGCATTATTCGTGGGGAAATTGAAAAAGAAAACTCATCTTAACCAACCTATGTGTCTGCCCTTCTGACATCCTTTTTATTTCAGAACTTCTTCGTGCTATGATTATCATCATATGTCTGGTAATTTCTAGGGCTAAGTACATCTGTCATTTTGGTATTTTAATCTAAATCGCAGTTTTACGATTATATCCCTTCTTTTAACATTCCAAAATTACCGGTCCTATGGATTATCTCCTTAATGTTTATCAACTCTTGTCGACTTTTGGTCCAAAAAGGAAAGAAATGTTGCGAAATAAAGGAGGCATCTATTGGAACAATAAACTCACAAGGTACAGTGGTTTTATGGTGGTCCAACTCCACCATGTCATAACTATTCAACCAATATGAGTGTTTTTAAAATAAGGGGGAATGAGGGAGAAGGACATAAATATTTCATCAATTCAGTAGAAGGACAGTCTTTTGAAACTTTTGCATAAAGGACAAAACTATTTATCCACTGTCGAAATTCACTTTTGTTCGAAATTCACTAATTTTCAAAATTCATTGTCGAAAGTCACTGATTTTCGGGATTCACTGTCGAAATTCACTAATTTCGGGATTCATTTTTTGTCCTTCTCGCTATAAAAATTATGCAGATGTCCTTCTCCCTATAAATAATATGTAGCTGTCATGTTACTTAAAAATATTCCAGATTGTGTCCTTATCCCTAATTACCCATTAAAATAATGGCAAACATGTAAATTTTAGGAATAAATATTTTAAAGCATCTTT
The DNA here is from genome assembly GCA_036785695.1 of Gentiana straminea. Lineage (NCBI taxonomy): Eukaryota > Viridiplantae > Streptophyta > Magnoliopsida > Gentianales > Gentianaceae > Gentiana > Gentiana straminea. Next base: position 12,363,309 of record JAVUPR010000266.1, on the reverse strand, counting down.
TTCTAATTTTCTATTGGTCCTAGATGACTAGGATAAAATTTGCGCATAAGGTATGTTGCACGGATGTAGATATTGGGATGCGGGATTTTTAAAAAATATATACGATACGTGCATGGACTAGATATGCATATAAATATTAGAAGTATAGGGACCAAACTTAGATAATAAAGCTATGAGGATCGAATCATTAAAAAAAAATCATGAAAGAAAGCAATAGTGAATGGTTTTTTCTTCATTTTTTTTCCTTTAGTTTTTCTTTATTTTGGGTAGTTTTATTTTTTATTTTTTATATTAATATCTTGATGGTTTGTCTCCAATTTTCAAAAAGTTTCTTCTTTTACTTATCCATGATATGCATCTGCATATTGAATCACATATCCCAAATCCAAAAAAATTGCAAATCTGCTCTAGTCAATTATTCTAAGTATCTTGTTGTGTATCTGTGTTGGATATGTATCGGATACGGGACACGCTACCAAACAAAGGAAATTTATTGTATATTGTTAACGTTATTATCTGATGGGTTTGTGCATATTTTAATTCTTGGTACTTTTATTTCTTCTTTTTTGAGGATTGTTGCTTGTTCTTAATGCATGTGTTATCTTGATAATCTAATCCGATATTAAGATTAACTACTGATATATAAAGTGTTACAAAATTGTGCAGGGGATATTCTTTTACTGGATTACCTCCAATATTTTCTCATTAGTTTTTGGGAGTGGTGAGTCCATTGAACTTTTACCTCCGTGATGTGAATTGCTACCTTCTTCTCTAAATAATTGTCTAAATAATCCGTCCCTTAATATATGTCATTTTAAAATACCCGGAAAGCATTTATTAGTCAATTTTTTCTTTTCTGATTTAGCATCCATACAGCAACTTTCAAAACTTTACGATCATTGATTAATGATAGTCGAAGGGTATTTTAGACTTTATGAACTAATATCTATAACATTCATAGGTGAAAAGTGAAAACCTCAAAAGCGACAGTTATTTAGAGATGAAGGCAGTAAAAAAATTGGGAATTTTTCATGTTCTGAGATTTAAATTCATTGCTACCATTTCTAATGTTTTTTTTTTTTTTTTTTTTTTTTTTTTTTTTTTTCTCTCTTCTTTCTCAGTTATTAAAATACATTCAATAAAGAAGGCCTTGGGAATTCCGATTATGCCCGGGACGCCACCTACCCCTGGTGGAGAAAAACCTTCATTATCATTCTTTCAAGCTATCAAAAAGTATGCAGATGCTCAAGTTCAAGCACAAAAGAAGCAACCTCCATCTTCTTCATCAGCAAGCCAACAAGGCGGAACACGAAAACCACAAGTTATATCATCTTCGAAATCTGCAAGTCAAGCTGTACCATCATCATCATCATCATCATCATCATCTATAATTAACCAGAAGATTAAGAGCTTGGAGAGAGATGTTAAAGGAAGAAAGAAGGGGAAAAAGAAAGGGAGAGTTTAATTAATCATGGTTTCGGTTAGACTCTAATTTCCCCTATTCCCTTGTATTATTAAGCTGATATACCACAGGAGCACATTTGGGGCTACATTTGACTTTGTAGAGGACGAAAATGGACATTCGACCTCTTGCAAAGTCGAATGTTGAGCTTATATTTGACTTTCTAGCTAGACAGACATCAAAGGTCACTATGGTATCTTGAAAGTAGATTTCATTATTTTTGGAGTATTCGAATTTCATAATCCACGGCCAACCCGGAGTGTTCGAAAGTTCGAGCCATGTTATCCTTATATCATCCATAGGTATTTTTATACGACACTCAGTAGATGTTTTTTATCCCATTTTTTCCGGTTGATTGTATTGTTCTGTTAGTTTTATTAGTAAAGGATAATTTTCAGTGTGGACCTTTTAAGGACATCACGACTGGCTTACCAGTAAACTTGAGGGGCATTGAAAATCAACTTTCAAAAAGTCGATTAAGTTTTACAGAGGGGCATTGAATGGTGTTACTACCTGACTCTTCTACAACGTTTTGGAAATAAATGGTCAACATGTTATAGTGTTTTTTATTCTCTTTTTATTATTATTATGATAATATGTAACAGTATGTTGGGCATTTTTCGAGCCATGAAATATACTTTCAGGGCACCATAATAATGTTCAATTGTTCGAAATTAAATGTAATATTTGATTTTCCATAGGTACGTACGGTGGGGGTTGGTTGAAGATGATGTAGGAAGACTTTGGCGATTCATAATGGGGTATCTATGTCCCAAGACAGAAAATATGAATAGTATACCCTGTAGTGACATAGCAGTTCTCCCAATCGACTACTTATCATCATAATGAACATTCAACTTTTAAACTAAAAAAAACGACTCACCAGGTGCTTTTTTTTTTCTTTCTTTAGCTTAAAAATGAAGACTAAGACATGCGTTTCATGGAAAAGCCTTTTCTTTTTTCGGATTTGAAGTGATGACTTAAACCTCTTTCTTAGGAACAAAGAATGGACATAGAATCTACCGAGCACTCAAGATTCCACCCTTGGAAAACTTGATACCTTTACCAAGCCGTTACTACTAAATATATATATATATATATATAAATGCTAGTCATCCATCTATCTCTCCCCCAATAGGGTCAGCTCCTTTACCTTTAACATATCGGTTAAATAAAGCAAGTTCTACCGAGTCTACTACATGTATAATATGACCTTTATAGAATTAAACCTCACACGTGTTGTGATGCCATGGTATATGCTGTGTGAGAGCACTTGCATCAAATACTCTAAATTAATACTCTATTTTACAGCTTTAAACACATATATTTCTAATTTACAGAATCTCTATGAAATTAATCAGATTTTCTACTTTACATAATGCGGTAGATGTAAAGGAAAATTTACAAAATCTGTATACAGTAAAAAAAATAGTGTATGTGTTATTTTTCCATTTGAAATATCTAAAATACAGTTTTTGAAAGATTTACAGTATCTGCTGCAAGTGGTCTAATACCCTTATGTTGGGTCTGAATGTCTGATTATCAGTCTGTTCTTACATAACCGGCTCCCTCCACTAGGGATGAATTTGGTTGGTTGAGTTCGGTTTAATTCTGGTTTTTTTTAGTAGTATAGTTTGGTTTGATTTCAAAAACTGATAAACTAAATCAAATAAAAACCCCTTGAAAATCATTGATTTGGTTGGATTCGATTAAGTTTTGGTTTTTATATGTTTGTTGACGACTCTTAATTTCAAGATTCAAAATCGAAATAAACATAAAATTTGAACCCAAGACACCATTACTACTCATATGCTAAAACTTAAAAACATCATGCCATATCATATCTTATAATCATAAAACAAGCGTTATAGCGTTTATGACTCACGAATGTCGCACAAACATGAATACCGATCGATGTCCTTAAAATGCTTTAGAAGAGAAATAAAAAGGGGATCAAATGAATAATAAATCTTATAGCGTTTGGGAAGGGTTCTTATACCCATGGCATGCCCATCATAAATACTTCTTTATCTTGGAACACTCGGTTCTGTCCGGTTAGTTTGATGATAGAATAAAATAAAAAATCATTCCAAACCAATAACATTCCGCATGGTTCTAGTTTTTTATTGGTTTGATTTTTTTATTTTATGATTAATTGATTGATAAAAGGATATTGTGGTGAGGTAAATACATGGTTTACCAATATAAACTTTAAATTAAAGTTTTATTCTAATTTAATCACTTTCACTAAAATTTCATCCTTCTAGATTACTTTCTGACGATCGACCTTTCTTATTCTAATAGGACAATATCTTTTTTTTGTCTGTGTGGACAACTCATGCATTTTTAAAGGACTAAAATCCAAATGATTTTGTGCTGTAGTCAAATTTGCATGCTCATGAGACGATAATTATGTGAAAAATGAAGACAAAGGCTTGAAGAAAAACTGAAAAACGATTTTATTGATGTCTATTATTTCTTGATGTTTAACTGTAATGACTACAGCTTGCATTTATATTACTCTTTGCCTCTACAACTAGATAATTTCGACCTAATTCCTGAAACAATCATAGAAAAATAGATAAACCACTTTGAAAGAGACATATAGCTCTAGGACTCCTAACTACACCACAAAACCAGCTCGATTCTTGCACTTATTTGATCATTGTTGCTTTATCTCTTGTTTGAACAATTTCTGACTTTTAATTTAAACTTTTTGCAGAATTATCTTGTGGAGTTTGAGTGCACGCCAACTGTTTGAATAAATGCTTCAGCTAGTATGTTTGTATTTATCCCTGCTGAATTATCTTCTGCACAATTATCTTCTTGTTTGAATTCTTGCATGATTATCTCTTTTGTTGATGTTGAGTATTGAATTTGCACATTTTCTGACTTGATTCTCGATCTTGGGCTGTTAAAACTTGATTAAACTTGATAATGTTTAATTATTTGATGGGCCTGCATCTGTATAACTTGGACCTGGACTTGTATAACTTGGGCACGGGCTTTTTGTGCTTTAATACCCTCCCTCAAACTAGGCTAGGGCTGGGGACCAAGCCTAGTTTGGGTCTGAACTGCATGAATAAATGTTTAGGCAAGGACTTGGTAAAGATATCTGCAACTTGTGCTTGAGCTGGAATATGTTTAGTAACTAGGAGTCTGCGAGCTACCTGTTCTCTAACATAGTGGTAATCTATTTCTATATGTTTGCTTCTTGCATGGAAAACTGGGTTTATTGTCATGTAGAGAGCGCTGAGATTATCACAATACAGTACTGGAGCTGTAGGAAGAGAGATTCGTAGTTCTTTGAGGACATAAGTAATCCATGTGAGTTCTGCTGTAGTGTGAGCCATTGCTCTATATTCTGCTTCTGTGCTGGACCTTGAAACTGTAGGTTGTTTCTTGGCACACCATGAGATGAGGTTTGGGCCAAGAAAAGTACAATATCCTGTAATGGACCGTCTGGTAATGGGGCACCCTGCCCAATCAGCATCTGAAAAAGCATAAAGTCTGTGATCTTGGGATGCCTGAAGTGTAATGCCTAAGGTAATAGTACCCTTGATATATCTAAGAAGTCTGTGTGCCTTCTGGAGATGTGCTAGTGTAGGGGCCTGCATGAATTGGGATAAATGGTTGACAGCAAATGAGATATCTGGTCTTGTGAAAGTGAGATATTGGAGTGAGCCAACCAAACTTCTGTACTGAGTGACATCTGTGAGGAGTGGGGAATCTGAGGGGTCTTTAAGTTTAGTGTCCATAGGAGTTTTCATGGGCTTGCAAACAGTCATGCCAACTTTGTCCAAAATAGTGGATGCATAGTGTGCCTGACTAAGATGTAAGCCAGTGGTGAGCTGTTGTATCTGAACCCCCAGGAAGTGATGAATAACACCTAGATCCTTCATGGAGAATGCCTGGCTAAGGAGAGCAATGATCTGCTGTATTAGTGCTGAATTGGATCCTGTAAGCAAAATATCATCCACATAGAGAAGGAGCACTAGTGTGCCCTGATTAGAATGATAGTAAAATAAAGATGGATCTGATAAACTGCATAAAAAACCATATTTTAGGATGAAGGTACTGAATTTATCAAACCAGGCCCGAGGGGCCTGTTTTAAACCATACAGTGCCTTATCCAATTTACAAACATATGTAGGTTTTTGTGAGTCTTCCATACCTGGAGGCTGGTCCATGTAGATATCTTCAGAAATATTTCCATGTAAGAATGCATTTTTAACATCTAACTGTCTAACTGGCCATCCATAGGATAGGGCAATGCTAAGGACCATTCTGATTGTGCTAGGTTTAACAACAGGGGAAAAGGTTTCCACATAATCCAAACCATCAACTTGACTATATCCTTTTGCAACCAACCTGGCCTTAAGTCTTTCAAGGGTTCCATCAGATTTAAGTTTAGCTTTAAAAACCCAATTACTGCCTATAATGTGCATGTGGGGCCTTTTTGGGACTAGATGCCAAGTCTTATTTTTGTTTAAGGCATCTAGTTCCTCCAACATTGCTTTTACCCTCCATCCTTCATGTTTGAGGGCGATTTGACAGTTTTAGGTTCTTTAGGAATGGAGGTGTAAGTAACTGTAAGGGCATACTTAGGGTTGATTTTGAAGATGCCATGTTGAGATCTAGTGGTCATAGGGTGTTGAGGTATTGGGGCTGGTGCAGGTGTGGCAGGGCTATCATGATCAGTAGGCTCTATATTTGGTGGGGATTCAGGGCTTTCTTGGTGGTTATGAGAGGCTTCAGTAGTGACTGGACTGACTGGTTCATTAAGAAACAGGGAAGTGTTGCTGGAACTAGATGAGGATGGATGAGTAAAGGTTGTAGTAGTATCTGGTTGAGGTGGAAGAGGTACTGGAACATGATCTGGAGTTTGTGTAGATGTGATTTCTGGTATTAGTCTGGTTGGAGGGATGGATTGATTAATTGGAGGTGTCCATGAGTCAAAAATGCTTGCTATATATTCTTTGTGGATTGGAGAGTGATTTTGGTGGTAAGGGAGGTGAGCTTCATCAAAGGTAACATGCCTAGACATAAAGAATCTTCTTGTAGAGGGATGATAACATTTATAACCTTTATATTGACTGCTGTACCCTACAAACACACAGGCCAGAGTTTTAGGTTCAAATTTATGTTTTTTTGTGTCCCAGGTATAAGGGTAACACCTAGATCCAAAGACTCTAAAAGTGGTATAGTCTGGTGTTTTGTTGAACAACATGTGGTATGGTGAATCAAGCTTAAGTGTGGATGAGGGCAGTCTGTTTAAGGTGTAAACAGCAGTGGAGAAGGCTTCTACCCAAAGATAGAGGGGTGTTCTGCTGTGGAATAGCATGGTCAACCCTAGTTCCCTAATAGTTCTATGCCTTCTCTCAACTATACCAGTCTGTTCAGGGGTGTGAGGACATGAGATTAGATGAACTATGCCTTGATCAGTGAAGTGTTTTATTAATTTTTTGTTAATAAATTCTCCACCCCCATCAGTATGAAATTGTTTAATCTGCTTGTTAAATTGTGTAAGCACATACTTTTCAAAGGCAATATAAGTATCAAAGAAATCAGATTTTTTCTTTAAAGGAACAAACCACATGTACTTAGTAAAATCATCAACCATGCAAGCATAATATTTAAAATGCCCTATGGACAAAACTGGAGCAGGGCCCCATAAATCACAATGTACTAAATCGAAACTGTTTGAACTAGTATGTTCAGACTGAATGAAAGGAAGCTTGCTAAGCTTGCCAAGCTGGCAGCTTTCACAAAGGTGCTTCTGTTTATTTGGTCCTAATGCCTTGATAAGGCCTTTATTCTTTAAAAACTGAATTGTGGGAAATTGTATGTGCCCTAGCCTCTGATGCCATAGTTCTGTTGTGCAAGACCTAAATCTTTGGGAAAAGAGTGACTCCACTTTGCCAGGGATGATGTAGAGATTTCCCTTACGATGCCCCTTCACCATAAGTTGTCCTGTTGTCTTTTCCTTAATGACACAATCATGGTTAGTGAATAAACAGTTTGCGGCAAATTGTAGAGTTAGTTGGCTTATAGACATGAGGTTCTTTGTTATATCTGGAACATATAAAACATTTTTTATCACAACAGGATTGGCTTCTTTATTGTTATATATATATAGTTCTCCTATTCCTTTAATTGTTAGTTGAGCTCCATTTCCTACTAATACTGAGTCATAACCTTTATATTCTACAAGATTGTGTAAGATGGATCGATTACCTGTCATGTGGTTGGAGGCCCCTGTATCCAAGATCCATTCAGTGTCTGCTATGGTATTGTCCAGAGTTAATGCTGAGAGGGCTTTGGGTATGCTGTCCTCCTGATTCTGCGTCTTCCACCAGCATATTTTTGCCACATGTCCAGTCACTCCACAGTGTTGGCAGGTACCATTCTTGTATTGCTCTCTTTCTGCCCTAGTCATCCTTCTGAACACCTTTCCATTGTTGTTTGTGTTTTCAAACCTGGATCTGTTTTGTTGGGCTGGAAATCCCCTCCCTGCAGAGTTAAACCTTGATGATCCTTCATTCTGTTGTTGTGGCCTTTGGCCATAGAAGGCCATGTGGGACAGGTTTTGAGCATCTGACCCCCTGGTGGAAAACCATGATCTTCCCTGGTCAAAGTTTTGGAGTAGTGATACCAACTCTATGTAGGTAGGTCTAGGTGGTTTTAGCATTGTGGTGGTGAAGGTTTCATAATGGGGTCCCAGACTTGTCAATAGAAAGTAGACCTTCTCTGAATCTGGAATTGGCTTTCCAATAGCTGCTAAACTGTCACATAATCCCTTAAACTGTTGAATGTGGTTTGTGATGCTTTTGTCATCTTCTTTCCTCAGATAGGTAATTTGTTGCTTTAGATTAAATTCCCTCTCTTGTGAGTCCTGTGCATATGCACATTTGAGTGCATTCCGGACAGCTTGTGCTGAATCTAGTCCAATAACTAGACCCAAAGACTCCTCGGATAAAGATCCAATGAGCCATCCTCTGAGGAGCCTGTCAGATTTTTTCCATTTTGTATATTCTGGGTTGGTTGTTTGTGCACCTGGTGCATTGCCTGCTGCTGTTTGTGTTGTTACCATGAATTGGTCAGGTGCAGGGGTTTCATTAGTTAAGTGACCAATCAGATCCTGACTTTCAGCAAGAGCCAGGGCCTGTTCTCTCCATAATGGGTAATTTTTTGATGTGAGTTTGAGTGATATGAAGCTCCCAACGTTTAATGAGAGGGATGTCATGTTGGATTGTATATTAACTGGTGATTAAACACCAATTGGCTCTGCTACCATGTGAAAAATGAAGACAAAGGCTTGAAGAAAAACTGAAAAACGATTTTATTGATGTCTATTATTTCTTGATGTTTAACTGTAATGACTACAGCTTGCATTTATACTACTCTTTGCCTCTACAACTAGATAATTTCGACCTAATTCCCGAAACAATCATAGAAAAATAGATAAACCACTTTGAAAGAGACATATAGCTCTAGGACTCCTAACTACACCACAAAACCAAATTCGATTCTTGCACTTATTTGATCATTGTTGCTTTATCTCTTGTTTGAACAATTTCGACTTTTAATTTAAAATTTTTGCGAATTATCTTGTGGAGTTTGAGTGCACGCCAACCGTTTGAATAAATGCTTCAAAAGATGTTTGTATTTATCCCCGCTGAATTATCTTCTGCACAATTATCTTCTTGTTTGAATTCTTGCATGATTATCTCTTTTGTTGATGTTGAGTATTGAATTTGCACATTTTCTGACTTGATTCTCGATCTTGGGCTGTTAAAACTTGATTAAACTTGATAATGTTTAATTATTTGATGGGCCTGCATCTGTATAACTTGGACCTGGACTTGTATAACTTGGGCACGGGCTTTTTGTGCTTTAATAAATTATTCATTCAATTCAATAGAACATTAATTTCCTCAGATAACATCCTCCGCAGCTTCTCTCAAAAGATTGTTGGAGGCTTTGATGATGTAATAGCTTGTTAAGTAATTTGTTGTTACTGCTGAGGGCATTTTAGTCTTTTATGTTTACTGGACATGTGTCATTCTTTGTTGTTGCTAGATTCGGTTATATATTGTGTTTGTACCCCAAAATCTAATAAAATGACAAGATATTATCTTCTACAAACTTCTCTCTTGGTATCAGAGCCTGGTATGCTGGAACACCGCCGCCGGTGAAGTGTTCCTCCTTCAAAATGACCACCGCTCCACCAACGAGCAGCCACCATGCTGCTGGCTCAGGGACTGAAAGCTCAGGAATACCAGCTTTCCTCTCTCCCAAATACGTGACAAATGTAAGCAACGTAGTCATTCCGACCGGTTGCTCAGGAATATCAGCTACTCCGGCCGTCAGCAATGTGGCCATTCCGATCTACATGCAATCTAGCTTATTCCCTACCACCGCTTTTTCGATGAGCTATCCGAGATCTGATCTTCTTTCCACAGGTTTCCTCCCAACATATCTTACTATTCCTCCATTACCGTTATTTGGATCTACTGGAAACTCAACTCCACTGTCCTTACCGTTTAGCAGTAGCTTGAATCAACCGTGTAGCGTCAAACTCGACCGAAACAATTATCTCCTCTGGAAATCTGTGGTTCTTCCGGTTATCAGAGGTCAGCGGTTAGAACACCATGTTTTGTCCGATGATCGGAGCTCCATTGTCTGTCCTGCTAGTCTGTCTCCGTCTCCTTTTCGCCGTTTCCAGACTCAAGAAGAGTGGAATCTTACCGATCAACTGCTGATTGGATGGTTGATGGGCACCATGACTGAACAGGTGCTGCATGAAATTGTTGGGTGTACCTCTGCTAGAGAAATCTGGCTAACCCTTGAAACGCTATTCAATAGCCAATCTGAATCCCGCATGCTGGAATACAAAAGTGCTCTTACTAGAGCTACAAAAGGAGGCAAATCCATGGCCGATTATCTTGCTCAGATGAAATCTTACTCGGACAATCTGGCAGCTGCAGGGTATCCTATATCACACTCAGAGCTCATACTGACCACCTTGGGAGGTTTGGGGAAAGAGTATGAAGCTGTTATTGTTAATCTGACAGCTAGAGTGGGTTCATTAACATGGCAAGAGGTACAGTCGCAGTTGATCATTCATGAAAGACTTTTGGCCCGGTTCAATCAGGGCAATACTGCTGACTTTGGTATGAATCTTATGAATCCCAGTGCTAATTATGCTCACTCTGTGGGTGGAAATAGTCCCAGAGGTGTCAGTCCAGGTCCTAGGCCCTCTAATTCCTCCCAAAATTCAGGTACCAGAGGCAGGGGAGGTAGGAATAGAGGAAGGGGAGGCAGGAATACAAACTCTAACAACAGACCTATGTGTCAACTGTGTGGAAAAAGTGGGTGTAGCACAAATTCCGTTGTTATCCCTGAAATACAAAGAAAGAAAACACGAAAATTGTGACAACTAAAATTTTATTAATTTATAAAATAAAAGTGGTACAATCTCTTGAATCCTTTGATTCTCCCTTTTTCTGTCGGTGATGATTAATGCTCTCCCGGATATAGCGGGGGTGCTTTTAATTTGGTGTTGATTGTTGACCTTCCGGATATAGCGGAAGTGCTTTTAATTTTGAGTTGACGACTCCGGATATAGCGGAGGTGCTTTTAATTTGAGTTGACGACTCCGGATATAGCGAGGCGCCTTGAAGTTGACGAAGATTGGAAGGAACTTTTATGTTACCTTCGATCCCCTTGTTGAAGGACTTCAAGTCTTTTCTGTTGATCTTCGAATGTTGGAGATGCTTTTGATTTTCTTCTTTTGAAGAACTTCCGGCCCTTTTCTTTGGAAGATCTTTGATGCTTTTGGTGTTGTTGCGAGTGCTCGAAGCTTTTGCTCCGAGACTTTTCACCTTCTTTTTGTCTTCTCTTTTCTCGTTGTTCTCTCGTCTCTTGAAGAACTTCAAGGATTTCTTGAAGATCTTCGAGTGTTGTTGATGAATGCTTGAACCTTCCGGTTCGGGATTTCTATCAACTCTTCAATGTCTTCTGTGTGTCTTTTGCAAATGACCAAGGCCTCCTATTTATAGTGGTGAATGGAAGCTAATGATTGATTTGCATTAAATGTAGGAAATATTCTGATTGATTTTAGACAATCTTTGGAATATTCCACATTTATTATAAATCAATAAAATCTTCTAATTATATTTAAAAGATTTTATGATTCATTGTTTTCATATTATTTCCTAATATTTAATGTAGGAAAATAACATTAAACAATTCCAATTTCATGGCATATTTAACATGTAACACATATAATGTGTCACACATATATTATTGCATAGCCATTGAAATTAATTAAATCTCTAATATTTATTTAAGAGATTTTAATCAATTATCTATTTTACATTATTCCCTAGAATTTTATAGGAAATAATACAAAAGAAATTTCAATTTAGGACAAATGTATTATGTGACATATATAATTCGTCACATAAAATTTAAATATCTACAAATGCCCCCTCGAGACTTGTTGTGTCGGTAAAACTTTCCGGTAACGGCGAGTCTCGACAAATTTTGCTCCGGTCAAGATGCCCGACGTCGGGATTTTTTTTTATTTTTTTATTTTTAACGAGCTATATCCATATTTCGTACCCACATTGTCTGATGGGTCAGGCCCAATGTAGGTTGACATAGTAATTACCCTAGCATTTGCTTTGGCTGCTTTCGTATTGTCTTTGCTCCTTCTTTACGCCATGAGAAATAGAGGCGGCGTTGGTGTTTTTTTTTTTTTTTTTTTTTTTTTCAAACTTGGCACGTCCCCAGGCTTGGTCACCAAGCAAAAATATCTAAGCATCTCATAATTATGGCAATCATCAATATTTACTCCCAATCACCATTGATTATCCGAGATCTTATGATCAATTCATCGTTCCTTTAGCTCCAAGGGAATCCTTCCTATAAATATTGTGCTTGATGCTTTGATAGCAAACACGATTCTTTCACCTTTTCTTCTAAACTCCATTGCACCATATTGACTCTCTTCTACTATCTTGCAAATTAATAGTGTCGTGGCCAGGAGACTACGTATACCAGTGCAAATTTTCTTTGTGCACAAATTTGACGTCATCGGACCTCGGTATTTGATTCATGTCTTTTCAAACACACGAAACTTGCGTCTTTTCTCGTACGCATAATAGCACTAACCCTTTTCCTTTGAACATACACAAGTATATATGTATCCGCCGATTCCACCAATTTTTTTCGGGGTTAAGAACATGACCCAAAGCTTGAGCTTTGACATGAACATATATATAGTTCATGCTCATGTGCGCTTCTGCTTCCTTTTTTTTTTTTTTTCAGCTCCGGCTATTATTACAAAATAAACAAGCTTGTTGCGTAAAAAAATCGCTTTGTTGTTTGCGGGGAACCAAGTACAGGGACAACCTTGTTGTTTGAAGATATATATACCTTTCTTTTCGTTTCTTGCAACCGTATTCTTTTTTTTTCCCTTCTTTTTATTTTTTTTTTATTTATTTATTTTTTATTTTTTTTTTAAGGGAGAACTGATTCCTTAACCCTCTTTTTCTGCAGCCATATACCCCAAATGCCGCCCCCTTTTATTATATATGTTTTATTTACTTATCCATATATGTACGTTGCACATGTATAATTATATACACCATTCCCCTGTTCCATGCGACAGTGCGTCGTTTATTTTTATTTTTTTCAGAACTGATTTATTTATTTTTTTATTTTTTTTCTTCAGATTTTCACATCATGGTGGTCTTCCGGGAAGTGACCAAAAATAATAAAAAATACTTGGTGGTCGTGCATGGCCCAACACACGCGGATCAAACTGGGTTTAAGCTTGCGGTTCATCCACCTATGAGTGGCTCTCGTTCTGGCGGCTTAACCCAAGGTATCGACACGACGACACGACTTTACATGGAGTTGAAGCGGTCGAACGGCCATGTGGAGTACGCGCTATGCCCTTTGGCGAATAGCACGAAGCCTCGGAGCCACACCTTTTCCACCCTTGGTCGGCGAATCATTGACGGCGAGGTCCAATGGGGAACCGTGTTAAAAACCACAGAGTCTTCACCTTCATCGAGCGATATTGGGAATGGCTCGAAGATGTGCTTTCCCGCAATAAAAGCATTCGAAAAAGACCGGTCTATATGATGCCCTAAGCGCATCTCTCTTCAGCTACTCCAAATGCCCAAGCGCCATCCGAGCTTTCTGCGAGGCATGGTGTCCAGAAACTAATACGCTTCATACTGATGCCGGAGAGATGTCCATATCTTTAGCGGATTTATGGCACATTGGTGGACTTCCTGTCACAGGAGATTTGTACGAGGAGGTCATCCCTAGCGTTGACGAGTTGACTGCTTCAGATGCTCATCAAAGGGCGAAGTCCCTTCCCATGAGCTGTCAGCATCTTTTTGATGCATATCTTCACTGCTTGGTGGGCGTTTATGACCATGAGAACCCGAAAGTTCCCCTCTCCCGCTGGGTTGATTATTGGTGTAAAAAGTCGATGGTGTACAAAAAGCCCACCCCGGAGAAAAGAGGAGCGTATCGTCCAAAGGATACTCAAAATCCTAGTGGCGCCATAGCGTAAAAATCCTCGCCGATGGTCGAAAAAAGATGAAGAGTTGTTTGCTCGCCTTCATATTGACGAAAACTCAAAGGAGGAGTCCTTCCTTGCCGCCTTTATTGCCTCGCCGGTTGTGTTCGTTTGCCCTCCCGTCTAGTGATGCGACAATCGTGCCTTCGACTTTTAAAATGGCAAGTCCGATCGCCTACGGGAAAGTTCATTGCCTTGCCGTTCCGGTATTGGCGGCATATATATGAGGTTTAAACATGGTTTCACGCTCGTCTGCCCCCGAGCGAGGGGATGCTTGTCTTCCATGGCATTACGTCGTTGGGTGGATTGCACGTTATTTTGGAACTCATCACAGAGTGTCGTCACCTTTGCCTGGACCCATGATGGTTTCTTACTCTGGCGTAGGAGGATCCAAAAACCTCAATGATCATGAAGGTCGAGACCTTATTCACCAAGCTCGTGGCGTCGCTTGGTGGGCATCTGTTCCGAAAAGAACCAAAACAGAGCTTAAAGTTGATGATGGTGGATTGCCTACTCGAGATCGAGTCTTTTCCGGTCGGTGCGACCGAGCTTCTTGGTATTTCATCAAGATGGAGCATGCTTTTCTGAGCCGTATAGCCCGTATCGGTTCGCACGGCAATTCGGGTTCTTCCAAGTCGTTCCTAAGGACCTCCCTGACGATGGCCGCCGTATCACAATTGGGACGGGAAAACAATTATGGGAAATGTACTTTACTCCCAATAGTCGTCTCAAGGTAGTATTTCCCGAAAGCCCTCGGGAATATGATAGTTACTTCTCTTCCAACTTTGGTGAGTGGTGGCCACAAGTGCATGGCTCGTACCTGCTTGATGGAAGATCTTCTCTAGTCGCGACTGTTAACAGGGGCTCTACTAAAGCAAAACAAAGTACCCCTATCATAAAGATAAAGAATGTCGAGCCTCCGGAACCTCACAAGGAATCACTCTCCCCAAAACCTCTTTGTACCCAGAAGCAGGTTGAAAAGCCCAAGGATGTCCGTACCGATTTGAAGGAGAAGAGACAACTAGATGATGCAAATGGTTCTTAGCGGCGCTCTCCTCGTAGCGATGTGAACCGGAAGCGTCAAAGGAAAGGTACCGGGAAACAGTAATCACTTACTCCTTGACGGATAGCGACATTAATTGGTCGGCCTTTTTTGATGGTGTCCCATCTCCGAGTCACTTTATCACAAACTTTTCAAGGATTGTAAGACTCTTACTTCATTCGTTGCATTGTTTTTATTATATTTATTGCCTCGCTCACTTTGCAACTTTTTTTTTTTTTAGTTGGACAATGAACCTCTATACGTAGCTAATCTTCCGCAACAAAGCGAGCCATCAACCAACGGTCCCGATGCCTTCGCTTGGAAGCTCAAAAGGTCGGGAAGGAGCACACTCTTCCAATAACGAGCTTGAAGATGGCAATGATACTTTACCATCCCCGCATTCTCATGAGAGAAATGACTTTGGTACCAATCTTATGCCCAATGCGGAGGTTACCGCCGAGAGCGGCACTCGCATCGTCGATGGTGAAACCGAGTTAGGTGATCAAGACGTTGATGAAGGTCTTTCTACAGCCCATTCCGTGAGTAGAGAGCGCGTCATACTTCCTCCTTTGGCCTCACTTCCCCGAAAGGCGAGGTTTCGCAGTTCAAGCCAAGGGACGTGATCTCGAAGTGTCGTCACCACTTTCTTGAGGCGTTGTGGGAATCTATCGAGACAAGCTCTCATGCCGCGCTATAGACAAGTTATCCTCCGTTAAAAGTGGTGTTTATGAAATATTCTTAGAGATGGAGAATACCAAAGTGTTAGACCTTTCCCATTTGAAGTCTCTTCTCGGACACACTTTTTAGAACGCCTCACACTACGGAGCCGCTTTGGATGACGTTTCGAAGCGGCTTCCCGAAGAGGAGCATGATGCAAAACTTTCAATTCTTTGCGAACATCTTTCGAGGCCGAGATAGCCGAGAAGGTACATCTTGAAAAAGTCCAATCTTCTCAAGATAGGCTTTCGAGATTCGAGGTAGAAGAGAAGAACTCCAAAAGGAATTGGCCGCCCCGCGTAAAGAGGAGAATGAGGTTGCTTTGTCACTCAACAATTTTGATGAGGGACTACGAGTTGACCGCTCGTGTGTCCCAACCGAGGGGGAGATCGCCGACTTGGAGGGCACATTTCCATTACAAACAGAGGAGATTGATGTTCTGAATAAGATGAGGGAGTTACTAGAAGGCAACCGACGTGACTTGGAAGACTTCAAGCTACCCGTTTAAATCCCCTTTTTTTTGTTCTTGAGATTTCTTATTTGCTTGTTTATTTACTTTCTTCCTAGATGTAATAAAACTTTATTGCTATCAATAAAATCTTATTATTTTCTTTCCATCTCTTTGGAGTCCCTTTTTTTTTTTGTACGACTGAGCTTGAAATTCACTTTTTTTTTGTTTCTGAATGGACCTTTTTTTTTTTTTTTTTTTTTTTGGTATGACTGAACTTGGAGTAACTTCCCAAGCTGCCTACGTACCCCGGGAATGCTTTTAGGGGATCAAGTCAAACGTAGTTCAAAAGTTTTATATATTTTTTTTTTTTTTTTTTTTTGATATGATTAATGCAAGCTTAGGCTCGTGCTTAGGAGCGCGTGTTTGAGTCATGCGTAAAACTTTTGAGGAACTTGCCGTTGATTGGGCCAAGCTTGACGCCGTCTTTGTCCACCAACTTGTATGCTCCATTAGTGTAGACCTCCCGAACAACATAGGGGCCATCCCATTTTGAGGTGAACTTGTTTTTGGACTTATGTGTCAAGATGATAGGTCTTCTCACCGCAAGGATCGTTTCACCAACTTGGAATGATCTCGGACGCACTTTTTTGTTAAATGCCTTTGACAACCGTGCTTGGTAGCATTCAAGATTCGTTGAGCCCGGAGCCGCTTTTCGTCCAAAGGCTTCCAATTCTTCAAGGCGAAGGCGAGCATTTTCTTCATCGCCGGACCTTCTTGGATAGCGATTCTCGGCGAAGGGATTTGCCTCTCAAGGGGCAAAGACACGCTTCAACACCGTATACAAGAGAATAGGGAGTGGCCCGAGTTGGCGTCCGAAAAGTTGTACGCTATGCCCATAGCGCTTCACTCATCCGCTCGTGCCGCCTTTCTTGTGCCTTGCAACCACTTTCTTCAACAAAGTTGCATAACGTTTTATTGAAAGCTTCAAAGCAAGTCCGTTGGCCGGCGCATTGTACATGGAGGACTGTGTTGTTTGAAGCCGAACCGCTCACACACAACCTTATCAACCAAGCTATTCACGAACGGCTTCCCATTATCCGTGATGATGTAGCGTGGAACTCCATACGATAGATGATGTTTACTCGGATGAAGCGGACTACATCCTCTTTCTTCACCTCGGCGTAGTGCAACAAATTTCGGCCCCATTTAGAGAAGTAGTCGGTGGCGCCCAAGATATAAAGATGTTGGCCCGATGATTTCGGTAGGGGACCAACCACATCCATTCCCTGTGCATCAAAGGGCCATGCCGCTATCGTTGGATGTAATGGCTCGGGAGGTTGATGAATAAAGTTAGCATGGAATTGGCATGCTTCACATTTTCGAGCGTAATCCATGCAATCTTTTACCATGGTCGGCCGCAGTATCCCATTCTTTTAATGCGAAAATGCAGCTTTCGGTCCGGACCGACGGGCGCCACAAATCCCGGAGTGAGCCTCCTCTATGGCGTGAAGAGCTTCATCTTCTCCAAGGCAACGAAGAAAGACTCCTTCAAAAGAACGCCGATACAAGACATCATTGTGAAGGAAGAAGCGTGGAGCCCGCCGTCTTATGTCAACTTTCTTCTTTTGATCGTCGTGAGCTTTCCGTATTTCAAGTACTCCACTAATGGATGACGCCGATCCCTCTTGGTCTATTTCATAGACACGACAAAGATAACTATCATTATCTTCTTCCTCATCTTCTTCGAAGTATGGAGGAACCACCCACCGCTCACGTACGGGGACTTGCGTCTTTCCATCGCCGATTGCCGTGTCGCAGCCCAAGTTTGCTAGAGCGTCCGCTTGCTTATTTTCTTTTCTTGGAACATGCTCAATTGTGACGTCGCCAAGGTAAGCAATGATTTTTCTTGCATACTCGTAGTATGGGACTAACTCGGCTTTTTTACATCGTAAGTGCCTTCAAGCCGGTTGATGATCAATTGAGAGTCGCCATAAACATTTAATCTCGCATTGCTTTACATCCATTGCCATCTCAAGCCCTAAGATCAAAGCTTGGTATTCAAAACATTGTTGGAGCAACATTCCATCAATTTGAATGAATATGGGAGCACTTCACCTTCTCGGGGAAATAAAAATGACTCCAACCGCAAAGACCGTCTCGCCTCGCCGCTCCATCAAAATACATTTTCCAAGGCGGAAGTACTTCAATCACCATGACATCCTCATCGTGCAAATCATCCGAGAGCTCCCATTCTCGCCGGGATTGGGTGATCGCCAAGAAGTCCGCAAGCACCTCGCCCTTTGACGGCCTTTTGAGGCACGTAAACAATTTCAAATTGTTGAAGTTGGAGATACCACCTTGCTAATCTATCCGACAAAGACGGGCTTGGACATGACATATTTCGGTGGATTTGCCTTTGACACCAAATGCACAAGATGAGCTTGAAAGTAGTGCTTTAACTTCGGATGGCGAATATGAGCGACAAGCATAGTTTCTCAATTGGAGAGTATTTCACCTCATGAGGAGTCATTGTCCCGCTCAAATAATATAATGCACTTTCTTTGCCTTTGTCTTTCTCCCGAGCGAGCAAGGCACCTACCGACCGTTCTTGCGCGGTGATGTAAAGGATAAGAGGTTTACCTTTGATAGGGGCGCCAAGACCGGGGCATTCATCAAGTATGATTTAATGCTTTCAAATGCTTTTCTACATGAGCTATCCCACTCGAACGGAACTCCCTTTTTCATCGTATGGCTAAAAGGTTGGCACCTTCCGCCGAGGTTTGATATGAACCTTCGTATGTATGCTAGTCTCCTTGCAGTTTCTAAGTTCATGCATTACGAGGCTCGGCATTTTCATAATGGCTTCAACCTTGGACCGGTCGACTTCTATTCCTCGATGACGGACGACGAAGCCGAGGAATTTGCTCCGAACCGACTCCAAATGCGCACTTTTGGGGGTTCATCTTCGCTTGGAATCTTCGGAGCCTATCAAAGACTAATCTCAAGTCGTTTATGTGGTCGGCCTTCTTCTTCGACTTGACGACCAAGTCATCAACATAACATTCAACGTGTTGGTGTAGCATGTCATCGAATATTTTCTGCATCGCACGCTGATAAGTTGCCCCCGCATTCTTTAATCCAAATGGCATCACCTTGTAGCAATAAATACCCTTGGGCGTTCGAAATGCCGTGAGTTCTTCGTCTTCTGGAGCCATACGGATTTGATTATAACCCGAAGATCCATCCATGAAGGATAACACTTCGTGACCAGTGGTTGCATCTACCATCGCTCGTGATTGGCAAGGGAAAATCATCTTTGGGGCATGCGTTGTTCAAGTCTCGAAAATCAACGCGTACACGAATTTGTCCATTCTTCTTCTTCACGGGTACGATGCTTGAAATCCATGTTGGATATCTAACCTCACGAATGAAGCCTCGCTTCAATGAGTTTGTTGACTTCTCGCTTTCTATGAGAGGCACGAGGTCCGGCCTAAATCTTCTTTGAGCTTGCTTCACAGACGCGATCCCTTCTTTACGTATAATTGATGAACGGCTACTTTTGGGTCTAGACTGGCATCTCTTTGTACGTCCATGCAAATACGTCTTTGTATTCCCGTAAAAGTTCGAAGTAGACATTTTCCTCTTCGAAGACAAGAGGGCACCGACGAAGGTTGGTCGCGGCTCATCCCGGGTGCCAAGATTGACTTCTTTCAATTCATCGATAGTGGACTCGACCCCTTCTTCTAGCTCCCGGGGTGCTTCTTCAAAGATCTTCTTCAATTTCATCATTTCCCAAGGTGATATGATAGACGGAAGCCCGTTCCTTCACTTCATCAAGTTCCATGACTTCTTCTAACACCGTTCTAGTTCTCGCAGATACAATTCTTCACCGACGGTGATAATATACGAGGATCCAACGCTTTCTTCGTGCTCATTTTCTTGCACATTCTCTATATCGTGCTTGGCAAGCAGCTTTAGTGTAGACCACCGTGCGCATTTTAGCCTTCATTATATTTCCACAATGAACGAGAAGACATGTATGACGCCTCATTCTAGACGGGATCGTGCTCTTGATTTCTTTGGAGTCAATGTTTGTCATCTCCCTTCCGGGAGCATGCCCGTGTGTTGATCGATTTCGGCTCTTGACACCCTTAGATTTTGGCGGGTTCTTGGTTGTGACCGAAAGCCTTTCAAAGACCGATACACGTTCTTTCTTGGGTTGCAACCTCTCAAACACCGATGGCCTTTCATGTGAGGTTCCGGGATGTTTGATGATGATGATTCTTCTTCAACTCCAATATAGTTATTGGTTGCCTTCCTTATTGAGATACGGACAAAGGTGAGGGATTATACCCCGTGCACCCTTTCGGGACCCAATAACCGGAACATTAGCTTTTGTGGATTTTTGCATTTCTCCGTATTCTTCGTTTTTTGCCCCCATTTTTAGAAAGGTGGCTTCGGGATCCATTTGCCGCCTTTGCGAGGAGTTTGTAAGCAATAGGATCAAAACCTTCCTTCCTTGTGGCCGGCAATATTCCATGTTCTATAACCGGACCTTCTTTAGGACGGGTAAACCCCCGTAGAGGAGCATCCGTTTGTACGGCATTGATCTTGGGAAGTGGCAACACCCACTCATCGCTTTGGATTTTTGGTGTTGAGGAAGTGATGATTTTGTCTCTCCATGCTTGCCAACCTCCCTCTTGTCTTCTCGACGGTGTGGCCTTCTCCTCATCATCATTTTCTTGTGACTTGGAAATGCCTACTATCTTCAAAGTTAAGCCGGCTTCGTGTAGAATTTTGCATCCGCAAAGTGAGTTTCGCTTCGTTGAAAGGTTTTTCATCAAAGAACGACCTTTCTTAAAACACCATTGCTCCAATACTTAAAGCATTGATGAAGGGTTGAAGGGACGACTCCATTCTCGTGTAACCACGGCCTCCCTAGCAACATGTTGTAGACGTTCGGCATCAATCACATGGAACAAAGGCGCTTGAAGATAGTTCATCTATCAAGATGTCAAGTCGGATTACACCAATGGCTCTTTGCCCCCTTGGTTGAATCCATGGATCATAAGGCGACTGTCGGAGAGTTCATCCATAGAGACACCCAACTCTTTCATTACTCGGAGCGGCAATATGTTGACAGCTGATCCTCCATCTAGTAACACGCGATTAACTTTTTGCTCACGTGTGTATGTTGTGACAAATAGCGGGCGGTTATGGGGTGCCGATCCAAGAAGCATGTCATCATCTGTAAAGGTGATCTCAACCATGCAAGCAAGCTTTGAATTGTTTGAAGCCGCTTCCTCGCCGGCAAATCTTCATTTTCCTTTTCACCATATCTTTCTTCTCGCGTGGATAGCGTAACACGGGACAACTTCATTCTCTGAGTTTTCTTCGGTCGTCTCAGCTTCGAGGACTCTTTTGGGCATGTACTCTAATAAGGTGATTGGAGTATGAGGGCTTCTGTACTCGATCCCTTCAGGGAAGATCCTCTTCACTTTTTTGTTTACCTTCCTTTGATTTCTTCTCATCTTTCTTGCCCTTCGGCCTCTTCTTGTCTTGGAAGACTTGGAACAAATCGTCTTTGGTTCTTCCAATTTAAAACAAGGTGACTTCCTTTGCTTTTTCTTGCGGGTCACCAGAATCCATCCATCATCGTCCTGTTCGACAGGCTTCGAGTTTTTCTTTTCTTCCGCAGCGACTTTTGCTTGTTTGGGAGACGTTCCGCATTCTTTCTTAGCTATGGGTAGAGAGTCGTTGAATTTAATCTCAACAGGTCGAGTGATCCGAATTGGATGGTCATGCAATGACCATTTGTCGGCTCGCTATGGTGATTTGATTTGTGCTTGCCTTCTCTTCTTCAAGCACGATCTTTCCTTCCTCGGCCAAACGCATAACCTTGTCCTTGAAGACAAAGCATTTTTCGATGGGATGACCAAATAAGCGATGATATTTGCAATAGTTACCTTCGTGGGCTCTTGCTGCATCCTCCGGACGCTTTGTTTCTGGAAGTTCAATGAGTTTCAATTTCAACAACTCATCAAAAATTGCGGGTACGTCGAATCGAAGAATGGATACTTCCTCTCGTTGCCTTTCGTTCGCAGTTGGCCTCCGTCTTTCAACTTGTCGTGGCTCAACCTTCCTCCATTCAAAGTTGGCTTGATGCCGGGTTGTTAACTTTTACCGGAGCTACGGTGGTAGCGTTGGACTCCTTCTTTTCCGTTCTTGGAGCAGCCTTTAACAGTGTTTCTTCATTTCTTGTTTTTCCTTGATCCTTCTAGATCCCGAACAGGGGCCCGACCTCCATTGGCGTCAATGCTCGCTTCCATGTCATGCGCACGAGTGGCTAACTCCTCAAAAGATCTCGGCGAATACCTTTGAGAATGTATTGCAATCCCCAATGCATGCCTTGAATGCACATCTCAATGGCAGAGGCTTCGTACAATTGGTCTTTGCGCTTAAGACTTAGACTTCTCCACCCGTTAATGTAATCCACTACCTTCTCTTCTTTCCACCGGCGGGAGTTGGTCAACTCCACCATACTCACAGCTCTACGAGAGTGCCGTAGAAACGATTAAGAAAGATCTCGCTCCAGCTTGCTCCCAACTATCCGAGAGGCAAGGGGCAAGATCGTGTACCAATCAAACGCATTGCCTTTGAGAGAACGCACAAATTGCTTCACTAGGTGATCTCCATAGTCCCGGCATTGTTGCAAGTTTCAATGAAATGGGCGACGTGTCGCTTCGGGTTGCCTTTCCCGTCAAATTGCCGGAAATTTGGTGGTTGATAACCACCGGCATCTTCAAATCATCAATTCTTTTGGTGTATGGCTTGATATAAGTCCGAGATGACTTCATGGACCCTCCGACTTTGTCATTGATCGTCCCCATGATGAACTCCCGGAGTTGGCCGATGGGATGGTTCCGTCGGGGGAGATCTTCGATTGCTTGCCAAGGTAAAGGACTTGGAGCCTTCCCGGTCCTTGAAAGAGTTTTCTCGGAGCGACCTTCAAGTTGTTTGCCATATGCAGAGACTTGAAGACTTCTTGGTCTTTGGAAGTGACATCGTGTTCGTCCTCTTCATCACGCATCACTTCTTTTGACTTACTTGCTTCCCCAACGGAATCAATCTTGGCCGGCAAGCTTCGCAATTTGCATGTCTCGAGTCCGAACATGCGATGTGAGGGCTTCAATGGCCTTCGTGAGGGTAGCAATATGCTCCTCAAGAGTTGTGGAATTCGTCATCATTACGTCCGCAACCATTGGTGACGTGGGTCTATCAGAAGCTTCATGCGGGAAAAGGAGGTTGATGCCAAACTCCTTTGACATGCTTCGCGTGATAGGTCCGGAAAGTTGTCCTTGAGATGACGAAACAGCCTTAGCAGCAGCCACCTTTGTAGTAGCGCCCTTCAAAGCCACAAGCCTTAACAAAGAAGAACCTTCGAGCGGTAGAAGCAACCTTTGGTGCCATTTTTTCTTGACTTCTTTGGAAAGGAGAGATGAAAGGAGAGATTGGTCCCACCGGGCGTGCCAGAATTTGTAACACAAATTCCGTTGTTATCCCTGAAATACAAAGAAAGAAAACACGAAAATTGTGACAACTAAAATTTTATTAATTTATAAAATAAAAGTGGTACAATCTCTTGAATCCTTTGATTCTCCCTTTTTCTGTCGGTGATGATTAATGCTCTCCCGGATATAGCGGGGGTGCTTTTAATTTGGTGTTGATTGTTGACCTTCCGGATATAGCGGAAGTGCTTTTAATTTTGAGTTGACGACTCCGGATATAGCGGAGGTGCTTTTAATTTGAGTTGACGACTCCGGATATAGCGGAGGCGCCTTGAAGTTGACGAAGATTGGAAGGAACTTTTATGTTACCTTCGATCCCCTTGTTGAAGGACTTCAAGTCTTTTCTGTTGATCTTCGAATGTTGGAGATGCTTTTGATTTTCTTCTTTTGAAGAACTTCCGGCCCTTTTCTTTGGAAGATCTTTGATGCTTTTGGTGTTGTTGCAGAGTGCTCGAAGCTTTTGCTCTGAGACTTTTCACCTTCTTTTTGTCTTCTCTTTTTCTGTTGTTCTCTGTCTCTTGAAGAACTTCAAGGATTTCTTGAAGATCTTCGAGTGTTGTTGATGAATGCTTGAACCTTCTGGTTCTGGGATTTCTATCAACTCTTCAATGTCTTCTGTGTGTCTTTTGCAAATGACCAAGGCCTCCTATTTATAGTGGTGAATGGAAGCTAATGATTGATTTGCATTAAATGTAGGAAATATTCTGATTGATTTTAGACAATCTTTGGAATATTCCACATTTATTATAAATCAATAAAATCTTCTAATTATATTTAAAAGATTTTATGATTCATTGTTTTCATATTATTTCCTAATATTTAATGTAGGAAAATAACATTAAACAATTCCAATTTCATGGCATATTTAACATGTAACACATATAATGTGTCACACATATATTATTGCATAGCCATTGAAATTAATTAAATCTCTAATATTTATTTAAGAGATTTTAATCAATTATCTATTTTACATTATTCCCTAGAATTTTATAGGAAATAATACAAAAGAAATTTCAATTTAGGACAAATGTATTATGTGACATATATAATTCGTCACATAAAATTTAAATATCTACAGTGGGCACACTGTGATAGCTTGTTGGCACAGGTTTGAGGAGGACTTTGTGCCTAATACTAATTCTGGTGGTGGTAGACAAAATGCTGCTTTGATTGCTTCACCACAAACGGCTGTTGACTCCTCCTGGTACCTGGATAGTGGTGCTACCAACCACATAACGTCAGACATCATCAACTTGCATCTTGCTTCAGATTACCCTGGCTCTGACACGATTGCAGTAGGAAATGGTGAGCTCCTAAACATTACTCACACTGGCAAATGTATTCTACCTACACACACCACTGATCCCTTAAATTTGAATCATGCCTTATATGTTCCATCTATGACTAAAAACCTTGTTAGTGTTTCTCAGTTGACTTTTGATTATCTTGTCATAATTGAGTTTGATGATAAATTCTGTTATGTTAAGGACAAGGCACAAGGAAGCTACTCCAAATAGGAGCTCTTAAGCATGGCTTATATCAAATTCCTGTCACCAGAGATGTCACATCTGGAATTCCTTCCTACCAGTCTGTCAACCTGATCTCCCTTCACTCCAAGATTCCTCAAAGTACCAGTTTCAGTCAAGTTCAAAGTACTGCTCTTGTTGGTTCCTTTAATTTAGATAAAGACCTAAATGTCTGGCATAGAAGACTTGGTCATCCATCCAGACAAATTCTCAATTCTGTTATGAGTTTATGTAAAACTTCCTTTAATGACAATCTTGAATTTTGTGAAGCTTGCCAGTGTGGCAAAGCTCATTCTCTACCTTATCCTAAATCTGATTTTCATGCTGATTCTATGTTTGACTTGGTTTATACTGATGTGTGGGTCCCTGCCCCAATTAAATCCAGTGCTGGTTTCTCTTATTATATATTGTTTGTTGATGACTTCTCTAGGTTTTCTTGGATATTTCCTATGAAACTAAAATCTGAGGCCTTGTCTGTGTTTGTTTGTTTTAAAACCTTTGTTGAGAATCAGTTTAAAACTACCATTAAGTGTGTTCAATCTGATTGTGGAGGAGAGTTTAGAACCTTTGAACCCTTCCTTAAGGAGCATAGCATCCATTTTAGACACCCCTGTCCTCATTCTCATGGCCAGCAAGGTAGAGTGGAGAGAAAACACAGACATGTCACTGAGATGGGCCTGACACTCCTTGCTCGGGCTTCCATGCCCTTAAAATTCTGGTGGGAAAGTTTCCAGGCCACCATGATCATAAATGATCTTCCTACACCTGTTTTAGGAAATGTCTCACCCCATCAAACCTTATTTCACACTAAGCCAAACTACACCAAATACAAGGTCTTTGGATGTGCCTGTTTTCCCAATCTTAGACCTTACAAGTCACACAAGTTTAGTTACCATTCTATTAAATGTGTCAATCTAGGATTGAGCATAAAACACAAAGGGTATAGGTGTCTTGATCCTTCAGATAGGATTTATATCAGCAGGGATGTGGTTTTCAATGAGATGAGCTTCCCTTTTCTAGAAGGATTCAACTTAGGCCCTCACAGATCTGTCCATGTTATGCCCCATGTTTCCACTATCCCTTTTCCAAACTTGGACATCTATGATATCCCTAATCATGTCCCAATGACACATGCTGAGACCATTGTGACACCAACCTTAGTCCTACCAATTCTGCTGCTAATCCTGATCTTAGCACATCCGGTCCCTTAGTGTCTCACACTTTTGACAATAGTCCCTTGATGTCTCACACTCCTAACAGTACTCCTATACCTTCCCTGTCTGGTTCCACTTCCACCAGCTTTCATCAATCCAGTCCTGAAACTGACAATTATGTTCAGCCATCTCCTGTATCCTCCTCTATGCCCTCCAATCACCATATGCAAACTAGATCCAAAAGTGGGATCTACAAACCTAAAGTCTATCAATCCTCTATAACCACCACCAATCTTCTCTCTCATCTTTCTGAACCTGTGAGAGTGTCTGAGGCATTGGGTATACCTGAATGGAAGAAAGCAATGGTTGAAGATTTTGAAGCTTTACAGAAGAACCACACTTGGGACTTGGTACCTCCTAGCACTACACAGCATCTAGTTCCAAATAGATGGGTTTTTAAGTTAAAGTTGAAGCCAGATGGGAGTGTGTTAAAACACAAAGCTCGACTGGTTGCCAAAGGCTTTTGTCAAACTTATAGGGTGGACTTTACTGATACCTTCAGTCCTGTGGCAAAAGCCTCCACCATCAGGGTTGTCTTAACTATTGTTGTGTCCAAAAACTAGAATGTAAGGCAGATTGACATTAACAATGCGTTCTTGAACGGTCCTATCACTGAATCCATTTTTATGCCACAGCCAGAAGGGTTTGAAGACTCATAGCATCCACACTTTGTGTGTAAATTGAACAAAGCCTTGTATGGACTAAAACAGGCTCCTAGAGCCTGGTTTGGGGCCTTGAGACATCAGATGCTACATTGGGGGTTTCAACAGTCCAGGACTGATCATTCTTTATTTATATTACAAATTGCTTCTGATCTTCTATATGTACTAATATATGTTGATGATATATTAGTAACATAAATTCTTCAAGACTGATGCAGAAGTTCATTACCCTTCTTGACTCCAGATTTGCCTTGAAGGATTTGGGGTCCATTGCTCATTTTCTAGGGATGCAAGCACATAGGACACTACTGGAATGCTACTGTCTCAGCAGCACTATGCAGCACAACTGTTGAAAAAATTAAACATGGAGAATATCAAGTCCAGCTCCTTGCCTATCACTGTTGGAAAGCATCTCAGTCCAACTCAAGGGATTCCCATGGATAATCCTACCCTTTATAGGAGTGCTATTGGGGGTCTCCAATTTTTGACATCCACAAGGCCTGATATTACTTTTTCTGTCAATTATTTGAGTCAGTTCATGCAAAGACCAACCTTGGATCATTGGCAAGCCCTAAAGAAACTCTTAAGATATGTCAAAGGCACTTTACATTACTGCCTCTTTATCCCTGCTGGAAGTGATATGAGTATTCAGGGGTTTTATGATGCTGACTAGGCATGTTTTCCATCTGATAGGAAGTCTGTATCTTTGGTCTCATGGTGTTCTAAGAAACAGTCTGTGGTAGCTAGGTCCAGCACTGAGTCTGAATACAGGTCCTTAGCCAACTTATCAGCAGAAATAGCCTGGCTAAGACAGCTCTTGACTGAACTCAAGATTGGAAGTTCTTCGCCTCCTGTTGCCCGGTGTGATAGCCTTGGAGCGCTTCACTTGCCCGAACCCCCGTCTATCATGCCCGTACTAAACACATTGAAGTGGATGTGCATTTTATTCGAGACAAAGTGATCAACAAAGAACTTCAAGTGAATTATATTCCATCAGCATCTCAAATAGCAGATTTGTTTACTAAAGCTTTGCCTACATCTCAGTTTACTAATTTCAGGAGCAAACTTAATGTGATTCCTACCACATTTAGTTTGAGGGGAGGGTTAAGTAATTTGTTGTTACTGCTGAGGGCATTTTAGTCTTTTATGTTTACTGGACATGTGTCCTTCTTTATTGTTGCTAAATTCGGTTATATATTGTGTCTGTACCCCAAAATCTAATATAATGATAAGATATTATCTTCTACAAACTTCTCTCTTAGCTGAAACCTTAGTCATTCACCAAGCTATGGTCTTTTCAATCACATGGGGCTACTTCGATGTCATATTCGAAGGCGATTCACAGACGGTCCATAAAAAGCTTCTGTCGCATGAGGAAGATTTATCTCACTTGGGCTCTATTATCGATGATTGTAAAGTTCTTATTCCTGCTTTTGTCAATTTTTGTTCCTCCTTTGTCAATAGAGAGGACAACATTCCAGCCCATCTTCTGGCAAATCAAGACTTATCTGTTGTCGGTCTCAAATAATAGGGCACGAGGCCGCCTTACAATGTAATTTTAGCATGCTCTGCTGATTTGAATCAATAAAAAAATTCATTTTTCCCTAAAAAAAAAACATTAGAACATTAATTTTCGGCAGATTGCATGTCTTTTTCCTTTAAACATAAGAATAATTATGTCGTGGCTTTTATTGAGCCCGATTAATTTCCTTTCCCGTAATAGTGGTCTTATAGGAAATTAGTTTTCCCAAGGAAATATGCTAATAATATATATATATATATATATATATATATATATATATATATATATATTGGTTATTTAAAAGGAGTTTTAATCCGATTAAAACTCGGCTTTGATGGACGGCCGAGATTAAAGCTAAACCCTAGGTCATTCGGATTTCGGCCCTCTCTCCACCTATAAAAGCAATGCTTTATTCCATCATAAAGCATATGAAAGAAACCAACACATAACGGTTGTAGACAAAGAGAGGGATATCGGAATCCTCATCAAGGCGGCTACAACAACGGAGCAGAATTCGAATAACAATGGATGTAGGGAAACGATACTGATGATTTCTTCCGCTTTAAGGTACTCTGAATCTAATATTTATTTTACATGTGGTATCAAAGCCAACCTATAATCTTTGTTATTCGTTCTGTTAATCGATCAACAACATTCGTTATTTGAACAATTATGTCTATAGATCGAATCAAGTACAATAAAAGCTCTATAAATTAATAATGTTGGGACCGGGATATTTTATTAATTTAGCGAGATATTATTATATCGATAAATTAATAATTTATTAATTTAAAGAGGTTTTACGTATAACCTTTAAATTTCCAAGTCCAATGTACTAGTTTCAATGTATATTAGTTAGAGATGAAAAATAAATTACAAAAACAAGTTCCAAGGCACATTTTATGAATGTACATTCACAAATTATTTGAATTTGACAATGCCCCAACTCTTAAGTGCAATGAGGAGATTTAAAGCATTTAACTCGATATAGATTGAAGTTCAATAAAAAACAAGTACTATAGATTCATTTTTTACTGATAATCTTAGAATTTGGAATCTTTTAAGTACATACATAATTATTAATTTATAGTTTCGTTGGGACCAATATATATACACCGAGATTTCAAAAAAGTTATTATCTTATTATTTTATCGATTGGGGTCCATTTTGTACTCTGGTCCCAAGTTGGGACCGGACAAATTATTAATTTTATCGAGGTTATTAATTTATCGAAAGTATTAATTTATGTATGCTTTATCAGTAGTTAGACGGCATATATTAAGTCGGTATGCCCTTTAGGTCGACTGTTCCGTTAATGCCGTGCCTGCTGTTATTCAGGTGCGTTATCATATTCCATATGTATTCAGGATTAAAACTTTTTTTTTTTTTTTTTTTTTTTTTTTTTTTTTTTTTTTTTTTAAAGTGGTGGCCACTACAGATATGCCTTCTCAATTAATTGCTTCTGTTTGCATTGCTTTATGATATACTTCATCCATGAAAAAAAAAAAAAAAAAAACAACAATACAAACTGTACAACTTGCTAGTCTTAGCCGGCGGCAGAGATGGGTTATTCGATGCGGGGAGAGACTTCATAGAGAGGCTATATATGTATACGCGCAACATCCGGGCCACACGCTACGCCACGTATGTAATTCCCTATTGCGATGTCTACGGCAGTTAGGTTTTAATTTATTATTTATTATTTATTTATCTAAGCCCAATAAGTATATGAATAAATAAATAAAAGAGAAAGTGACAGTATCCAGGTTGCTTTGAAAGGACGATATTGTCACGGCCGACAATTTAGGTTTATTGTCACGGCCGATATATGTAATTAATTACGTATACAACTACGATGCATATATTTACTGTTACGTACTAACTCATCTTTATTGCTATCGTATCGAATCAAAATTTTATCATTAAATGTATTATTAAATTAACTCTTTTTCATTAGTATGCATGATTATTATCCTATTAATGCTATTATGTGTACTTTGAGTGGACGGTTAAATCATACATTATGTGCCGAATTAATGAGTGATATACACAGTGTGGCTACTTTAAAATAAATAAATTCCGTTGCCCAGTTTTGATACTTTTGGCGTCTTTGATAGATTTAAAAGCACTGAAATTATAATACACTGCTTATTTGTTTGATCAATTACAGTCAAGTCTTTTATTTAAATTACAATATCATTATTTGTTATCTCTTATATGTATGTGTTAAACGTACATATATATTGTTGGGAAGATAATAATAATAATAATCAAACAATTTGTATCACATAATATAATGATTTATCACATTAAGTGAGTGATATGTGCTATTTATCATGTGCTATTTATCATGTGCAATTTACATGTATAAAATTTTGATAGGAAGATTATTTTAATATGATCACAACATATATTTAGTGATTTATCACATTTAATTGTGATAAATAGTGTCATATCTAATGTTTTGACACATTATGATTCATCACATTTATGATAAGTGTCTTTCGTATGCTATTTGCAACATTTGTAACAGTATGATTTATGTTACTAGATACTACTACATCTTTTAGTGACAAGAAAGGCCACAGGCTACAAGTAAACAAATGCATCATATGTAATGCTAGGTTATAATGTAGCCCATAAAGGAATTACTCTTTCTTATAATAATGGAAATTCTTTTGTGTCTTTTATGTTGATGTATGTACATTACTGATGTATGTACATTACTGTAGACACATCTTGAAAAATGTCTATCCCTTTAATTATTTTAATTTTCACTATGGTGAGTTCATATTTTGTGATAAGCATAGATTAATTATGATATAAGATGCAATGAGTCAAATGAGTCAAATATGGGCAAAATGACAAAATATTGTGAAGGTGATAATATTTGTTCATATAAAAGTTCTGACATATCATAAAGTTGGCCTTTAAATTATTGAATTATTGTAAAGATTATAAATATGTCTTATAGATGAGTCAAGTTTAGAGTATTGCCACAACAGAACTCAAATTCTTGACATATAAAGACTATTCACATTATGTTTAGTGATTAGATCGTGACATATTTATTTTGTAAGTTAAATAAAGCAATAGACATGTATACATGAACCATATTTAAGTATTATATTGCATATGTTTATGTCAACATAATGTTTAATTGACCTTTTATGATTGTCAATACTTGAATATCAATGGTGTCTAATGTTGGGTATAGCCACAACAGTCTAACATGATGATGCATGAATGTTTTGATCACATTATATGAGGTGATTGAAAATTTTATTGATATTCAGTTGAATTGACAAATTGTTCAAATTAAGTAATATGTCAGATTAACGAATACATTGGTTTTTTTTTTTTACCCTAGTTAGTTGGTATTAGCAACTTCTATATTGTATTATGTTGTTAGCCTTTAAGTGTAGCCCTTTTATAAAATTTACCCCCGATACTCCTGTTGTTGAAACTCATCTTACCATAACAACAAAAATAATTATGGAGTGTATATTATGAAGGTCAAAGATATCCACAGATACCTTGTTCGTCTTCTTTACTAAAATATCACTCAATTATGTGTGAGTATCACGACATTATGTATAGAATTTATGGTGACTACCCACATGAGCACCTTATTTTCTAGTGTATACTCTACTCTTATGTAAGTGTTGTTTGAATTAGCCTCATTAAATATTTAGTATCTCAATTCAGCCACAGGAAGTACCCAACTTCTTGAAATAATACATATAGATACTTGTGGACCTTTTAATGCACCCACCTTTGGAGGAGAAAAGTATCTTATCACCCTTATCGATGATTATTCACGTTATTGTTATCTATACTTGTTGCATGACAAATCTCAATTTGTGGACACTTTACAAATGTTCATAACTGAAGTCGAGAGGCAACAAGATAGAAAGGTGAAAATAATAAGGTTGGATAGAGGTGGTGAATTTTATGGAAGGTATGATGAAACAGGACAACATCCTGGACCCTTTGCATAAATTCTCCAAAAGTTGGAATTATTGCTCAATACACAACGCCTGGATCTCCATGGTGGAATGGTGTAGCAGAAAGGCAGAATCATACGTATATGGAAATGGTTAGATCTATGATAAGTCATGCTGATGCCTATATCATTGTGGATGGATGCCTTACGCACAGCTGTTTACATTTCAAATAGGATTCCATGTAAGGCAGTTCCAATGACACCTTTTGAACTGTGGAAAGGGTGGAAACCTAACTTGAAGCATCTCCAAATATGGGGATGTCCAGCTGAGGCTAGAATTTAAAATCCACAAGTAAAGAAATTGGATTTAGAAACATTAGTGGTTACTTCAAGGTTACCAAAAAAAAATTATTCCAAAGGATATAATTTTTTTTGTCCTAACCATATTACGAGAATTGTTGAAACCGGTAATGCTATATTCTATGAGAATGGCGAAATCAGTGGGAGTGATTAAATTCATGATATGATCATAAAGGAAATAAGGGTACCCGTCCCTTTTAACCATATTCCGAAAAGTATAGGGAATCTTCCAATTGTTGAATCGTTGAACAATGAAGAAAATCCAATAAATGATCAACAACTCCATGATGAGAACATCGCCAATGATAATATTGATATAGCACCTCAGGAACCAGCATTAAGAAGATCTCAAAAACAAAAGAGATCTGCTATTCCTGATGATTATATGCTTTATCAAATCGAATATGAAGGGACAAGTAAAGATACGGTTTCGTTTTCACAAGCCATTAAGGATGTTAATTCTAGTAAGTGGATTGATGCCATGAAAGATGAATTGAAATCTATGAATGAAAATCAAGTACGGGAAGTCGTTCAATTACCTTCAGGACACAAACCAGTTGGCTGTAAGTGGGTCTTCAAGACTAAGCACGATTGTAATGGTAATATTGAACGATATAAAGCCCGGCTTGTTGCCAAAGGTTTCAATCAGAAAGAAGGCGTTGATTATAACGAGACTTTTTCCCTTGTGTCCAGGAAAGACTCTTGTAGAATTATCATGGCACTTGTAGCTCATTATGATCTCGAGTCACACCAGATGGATGTGAAAACAGCCTTTCTGAATGGAGACTTGGAAGCAGAAGTCTACATGCGTCAACCTGAAGGCTTCATTGTTGAAGGTTAGAAGACATGGTCTGCAAGCTTAAGAAATCAATATATGGACTGAAACAAGTTTCGAGGCGGTAGTACTTAAGGTTTCATGAAACCATTATTGTTTTCGGTTTCAATGAGAACACATTTGACCCTTGCATATACCTCAAGCTCAGTGGGAGTGAGTTCATGTTTTTGATTATGTATGTTGATGATATAATATTTGCCAGCACTGATCTTGGTGTACTATATGAAACCAAGACCTATCTCTTCAAGAACTTTGAAATGAAAGACCTGGGCGAGGCTTTCTATGTGTTAGGGATAGAAATATTCCGTGACATGGCACTTAATGTTTTAGGATTGTCTCAAACAACCTATATTGATAAAGTTCTGGAAAGATTTAGCATGATGACATGTTCTTCTAGTATTGTTCCAATATTGTTCCACAGAATGAATTGGAACGTAAAGAAATGGAAAAACATTCTTATGCTTCTCTTGTATTTACAGTATGCATAGGTTCATACAAGACCTAACATTAGTCATGTTGTTGGCATGATGGGTAGATTTCAAAGAAATCCAGGCACGTCTCACTGGAAAGCTAATAAGAAAGTTCTGAGATACTTAAAGGAACTGGAATTACATGCTCACATACTGAAAATCAGGACACCCACAGGTGACTGGTTATTCAGACTCGAATTTTGGAGGATAAACTGACACCCGACTTTGTACTCTTGGCTACATGAATCTTCTAAATGGAGGTGCCGTATCACGGAAAAGCCAAAAGTCAGAGTTGACTTACTCATCCACCATGAATGTAGAGTACGTGGCATGTTATGAGGCTGCAATCTAGGGGACATGGATCCTCTAAGCATGACATGATATCTAAGGGACCAAAACACATGGACCTTAAATATCTATCACTGAAGCAAGATGTTAGAAGAAATTTGTTTGTCATTTAACACATATTGACAAATCTTATGGTTGCAGACATATTTATGAAAGGACTACCACCAAGACATAACAAATAGACACTGAAAGCATAGGTCTTGAGGATAGCTCCCAATTATCGTGTTCTGCCAATTATTTTGTACTTATGTTTGACATTTGTTGAGCTCCTAATGTTAATCTTCTACATCATTATTGTTTTCTGTTTTCCATTGTGTACACACTTTACGAATGGAATTATTAAAACAGAAATTGTCTCTTGCAAAGACATAAAGGGACCGTTTATGTAATCTCCGCTAATGGTCTAATTAAGACGGTTGTCAATGTTGTGGTACATAGAAGGGAGCATGTTGCAGAATGATGTGTAACCGCTATGACTCCTATTGGCAGCTATATTAATGATGACACTTACGCTAACCGACTAAAGGAAATGTTTAGCATATAACGCGCGTCTTATGATCCTTACAAGGAAAACACTGATGAAATGTTCTTGTCGACCAAGTGGGAGAATGTAAGAATAATTATGTCGTGGCTTTTATTGAGCCCGATTAATTTTCTTTCCCCATAATAGTGGTCTTATAGGAAATTAGTTTTCCCAAGAAAATATATATATATATATATATATATATATATATATATATATATATATATATAAAAATTGGTTATTTAAAAGGAGTTTTAATCCGATTAAAACTCGGCTTTGATGGACGGCCGAGATTAAAGCCTAAACCCTGCCATTCGGATTTCGGCCCTCTCTCCACCTATAAAAGCAATGCTTTATTCCATCATAAAAGATATGAAAGAAACCAACACATAACGGTTGTAGGCAAAGAGAGGGATATCGGAATCCTCATCAAGGCGGCTACAACAACGGAGCAGAAGTCGAATAACAATGGATGTAGGGAAACGATCCTGATGATTTCTTCCGCTTTAAGGTACTCTGAATCTAATGTTTATTTTACAAGATACGTAGTAAGTACAGTACATGCAAAAAAATGAAGTCAACATAAGAAAATAAATGCCAACAAAAATTGAGGTCAAATAATGACATAGGAATGTGACCAGTTAACATGAGTTAATGCATAGTGGTTAGATTAAGTGATAAACTGATAAACTTAATTTGCATTGTTTTTTCTTTCCCAACTAATTTTTATTAGGTTATTATATTGTGGCTATAATGTAATTAAATTTGGACGGAGATAGTATCATGTAGGAGTATTATCTTTATATATCCCACCACTTCAGCCCTAAACTGTATTTTTAGTGGTTCTTGTATAAGTTAAGAAAATTCATGGATTTAACTTTCACTAGTACAATAATTGTAAAAGAAAGAGATGTAGATTGATAGTATTATGAGTAAGATAGAAATAAACTAATAAATTATTATTATTATTATTATTATATGTAAATAACATTGTTAGAAAAAAAAAAAGTTATATACAATGAGTATAATTATTTTGGTATCCGTGGACCAAGTGTAGGAGTACCCATTATGCTTATAGGTCCCCAGGAGGTCAACGTAAACGCATCCCCATCTTCAACCACAAAATGAGGCAATAATGAATTCGATTTCTTTGAAAGTCGAATATAAATTCAACTTACTATTTTATAGATCTCAAATACCTATTTTTATATGTAAATTTGAAATTGTTATGAAAGATTCGTTGTGGCACTTTTAAGTTCTATATAAGAAATATCAATAAAAAAATCCCTACTACGTTGAAAGAAATTATTTTATTTTATTTTTTGAAAAAGAAAGAAAAATATTTTAATTCATTACAATTGAGTCACTTCAGATTTAGGCGGTCAGACTATATGATCACCACCAGAAATTGGAAAATCAGGTTGTGTCAGACATTTGACTTGCAAATCAGGTTGTGCCTTTTCTGACATTGAAAATCAGGTAAACGTAAGGTTTTCTACGTTTAAACGTAAGGAACCCTACGTTTAAACGTAGATAAATCGAATAATTGCAACCCCTAATTTATTGAAAGAACCTACGTTTTGAACGTAGGTTTTACGTTTAAACGTAGAGAACCTACGTTAAAACGTAGGTTATTCCAATAAATAGGGAAGTAGCAATAAATGTATATTTCTCGTTTGAACGTAGGTTAGAACGCATTTATCTACGTTTAAACGTATGTTTTCTACGTTTACAAAGCAATTATCTACGTTTGGAAGTGGTGGCAATTAATGTTGTTGTAAGTACTTGTTCAATATACACCACATTACGGGTCGTTTTTTTTCTCATTCTTTCGTAGTATTGCATGTTAATATACATTATCTAACCACTTCTTCATCTTTCAAGTCCATTTCTTCATCTTTCAAGTCCATTTCCTCATCATTCAAGTGCTCAAATGGGTAAGTTTTTGCTATTTAATTTGTCTTAATTCAATTGCTCAATGTGATTATGTTATTTATGCTAGTAATGAAATGTACTTAAACTAATTGTGTATTTTTAGTAGGTTGTTTATGTAATATTTATACATTTAAGTAGTGTGTTTAAGTCTTTTCTTAATTAGTGTTATTGTTTAGGGTTTAATTAATAGGGTTTAGTGTAAGTAATGATATGTATTCAACCGAAATGTGTGTTTTAAGTAGTAATTATGTTATTTATATTGTAGTAATGATATGTATTTATCGAAATGTGTGTTTTAAGTAATGATTATGTTATTTATATTGTAGTAATGATATGTATTTAACCGAAATGTGTGTTTTAAGTAGGTTGTTTATGTAATGTTTACACATCTAAGTAGTGTGTTTAAGTCTTTGGTATTGTTCGATTGTAGTATACTCGGTATTGTTGATTTGGTATTGTAGTTTTGAGAAGTTGGGAAATTTGTTGTTGGTAGTAATGGAATTGTCCGTATTGATGGTTTGATCTTGCATAAGGGTGCTGTTCCTACCCAAAAATGGTACTGAAAATGGCTCTGTTTCGGAGACCATTGTGATTGGAAATATTGATCACATTTAAACTTAGAGTGAAAGAGTTTTAAGTGTTAATAGTCTTTGTTTCCTTGTTGGGGTTTAATTAGTAGGGTTTTCGTGTAAGTATATTTTGTTTTCTATTTGTGATAAATTTGCTTAGGTAGGGTTTTGAATTATTATATTGAATGTCTATAATGACTTGAATTGTTTTAAAAAAAAAAAAACAGATAATCGCAACTCTATGATTGTTGTCTCGTTCAACGGAGAATTTACGTACGATCCTCTCTATAACCGGTGGAATCATGTAAATGGATCGATGTCTCATTATTTGTCCGAAAGAACATAAGATTGAATGCGTTGTTGGATAAATTGCATGTGAGGCTTGGTATTGACCGGTCCGTTTCAAAGCTTGGCGTAAAAGCTTTGTTTACTTATGCTAGTGTGGGGAATATACCATCCGATGATATCTTAGACGACGAGACACTAAATGGTTACATCGAAGCGGCCTCGACGGTAAAAATGTGATTTTTTGCGTGAATGCTACACCGTTGAATGCAAACAATGAACCGATATTTGAGGATGATGGCATTGATTTAAATCAAGATTGCAATGCCCCGGATGATAACAATAATTCGGATTATAGTCTTGGTAATTTCCTTCTCCGGTACAAGAACTTGCTACGAGATCCAAATTTTAATCCATTCGAGCAACAAGTATGGATGTAGTGGGTTTGAAAACCATGTTCCTACACAAAGGCTTGGTGAAGCTTCGGACCAACAAGCTTTCGGTATGAACCGGTCGGACCAAGTCATAATCTTTCAAATCAACCTTCAAGTAGTCGTGCTCAACCTATCCAACAACCATATAATTTGTTTGGTGGATCGACCACTAGTTTTTTGGCTTCTCCGTTTGCACCTCATATTCAAACCGATCAAACGGGCAGGGATGACAACAATAATCAGGGTGTCAATGCTAGGGCTAGTGTACGAGAAGATTATTCATGGAGGATTCCCACATTTGAAGATGATGATTTACCGCTGTGTCTATCTACCGGTACGTTACATATGAATGACGTGAACGAATTGTTCATTGGGAAGCATTATGATTCTAAAGAAGATTTTAATTTGAAAATAAAATCGTATGCGGTTGCCAATAATTTTCAGATGAGATTGGGTACGTCGGACACACGTTGCTTGTATTACACATGTCTAAACGATACATGTAAATGGCATGTAAGGGCGAAAAAGGTGAAGACAAATACAACACATACATTTGAGATCACAACATTGAATGATGTGCATACTTGTGCCTCTCGTAATGCGGATAATGACAATCGACAAGCAACACCTATTGTTATTGCGAGTCCGCTAAGTCGAAAAATGGAAGAACTCGGCAATGAGTATAAACCCGGACATATTATGGAAGACATGCTCACAACTTATAGTGTACGCTGTTGACTTATGACCAAGCATACCGAGCTCACGAGATGATGAGAATGTTTGGTTAGAGATTCACCGACGGAGTGTTACAATGCGATACCCTCGTACTGTGGATGGTGCGTGAGGCCAATGAAGGGACCTATGTTGACTTTCGGCTTGATAATGGGAAGGTTCGGTAGTTGTTTCATGGCTTTGGGAGCAAGTCGTCGTGGTTTCAAGTATTGTCGACCTATTTTGTGTGTGGACGCCACTCATCTAAAAACCCGTTTCTCGGTCAACTATTTGTTGCCGTTGCCGTCTTTGTAGATGCCGGTGACCACCTATTCCCCGTAGCCGTCGGTATTGCTTTGAAAAAGAATGCAACGATTCATGGGGGTATTTCATGAGACAATTGAGGGTGGCCATTGAAGGTATCCATGCGAAAATTTGAGCTTTATATCGACGGACACAAGGCTATTAGAAATGTGGTTGGTCGGGTATTTCCCAATGCATATCACGGTGTTTGCTATCATCATTTAAAGGGCAATCTAACAAAAAAATGGAAGGATTATGGTTTTTGTGAAGACACATTCTATCAAACAAATTTATGCATTCTCGGAGGCCGAATTTCTCCGAAAGTACGCCTTAATCAAGGCACAATGTCTTGGTGCATATCTAAAACTAGAAGAAATAGGTGCTGAACGGTGGGCGCGTGCCAAATTTCCTGAGAAAAAATATGCCTTAATGACAAGCAATTACGCCGAAAGTTTCAACCGTGCGATTAGAGGAGCTCGTCGTTGGCCCGTTCCTAGCCTCTTGGAATTCATTAGAGCTACACTTTGCGAGAGATGGTATAATGATAGACGACGAAAGGCGCCGGATTGTGCGACCGTGTTAGCACCGAGATCGATGAAATAGTGGCTTCGAATATTGCTTGCTAGAAGGAAGTTCGGGGTTAATCCTATTAACCCCAATGAGTTTGAGGTTCATGGAAATAACTTGCTTCATGGGACGGTAAATCTACGAGACAGGAAGTGTTATTGTGGTTATTTTGAGAAAATGGAAATACCATGTACGCATGCTATAACAGCCGCAGCAACACGTAGAATTAGTCCACCCGAACTCTGTTCACGGTATTATAGAGTTGAATGTTTCAAGGAGATTTACAGGAACTCTGTTCACGGTATTATAGAGCATCATCATCGGGTCGTCGACGGACGGGGTAGGAGATGAATAAGTATGCTGATGCGTATGCGTATCGCCGACCAGTGGAGGGCGATGAGTATGCTGACCAGCTGGAGACTGATCAGTATGCTGATCAGTACGATGACCCTGTGTAGACCCATCAGGGGAAAACTGAGAAGATGTGCCCCGGTCGGTATCATGTGGAGGAGGTGAAGGAGGTGGAGGAGGTGGAGGGCGATGAGGGGTAGACGAAAAGATGTTGCCCGGTTAGTATCATAATACGTACAACTAAATTTATCGCATAAATAAATTGACAATGAAATAATTTTTTACCCGATCTCGGATGACGGCGTACGCATCAACCCCTTAAGTTCAAGAAGTATCGCCCCATGCTCATTCTCGCGCCGTATATAACCTCTCGAATTACTTGCCGGTTCTCGTCATTCGCCGGCGAATTTCCTCCCGAATGTCATTCAACCCATTATCTATCCTTCCTCTTCACGGCCCTATAAAGCCCAGCAGCTTCATCTTCTTCATCAGATTCATCTTTTTCCTCATGTAGCATCTCAGTGAATGAACTGTGCGGCACACGTCGTGAATGAGGAGGTAGAGGCCGTTGTGAAGTAGAGGGATGTGAAGTAGAGGAATGTGAAGTAGAGGGATGTGAAGTCGAGGCAGACTGTTGTGTAGCAGAGCGTGTTTGCTGTGTAGTAGATGTACGTCTAGGAGGTGGCCTTGCAATTGGTACAGGCCGAGGGATCACACGTGGCGGCTCATTAATCTCCGCATCAGGGATGCCCCTATGTAGCATCAACTCCCTATCAACTTCCCTTGCAGTCAGGTATCCTGTAACAGGTCTCTGCAAACAATGTATATTTCATTAGAATCAACAATAAGAAAATGTTTAACCATACCGGATATAATTAAGAGAAAATGTTTATTAAGCTTATTACCTTGCTTGCCTTCGCCAACACCCCCCTTCACGGAGGGGTAGTCTTGCAACTCCATCGGCATCCGAGGAGCCGCTTCGGGAGCTCGAGGGTGGCGGCAATAGTCGGA
Source organism: Gentiana straminea (assembly GCA_036785695.1). Taxonomy (NCBI): domain Eukaryota; kingdom Viridiplantae; phylum Streptophyta; class Magnoliopsida; order Gentianales; family Gentianaceae; genus Gentiana; species Gentiana straminea. The sequence continues at coordinate 12,321,890 of JAVUPR010000266.1, read as the reverse complement.
ACATCAATGCCCCGGAGGGTCTCGTAAGCCCAAAACTCGTAAGGCATGTATAACCCCTTGTATCGTCACCCCGCCTTCTCGCACTTTCCTTGTAGGTATTCATCATGCGACGGATCTTTCTATAAGTCCGATCCCACAACCAAGTACCCCATGGAAAGTCATTTAGGCCTTGTACATTCTCGACCAAATAGAAGGTCTCACGAGGTACCTTAGTAGTCTCATCATGACCCATCATAATACCGTGAATAAGGTAGACTAAACCTACACGGTAGAGAATTCGGATGCTCACCCTCATCCAATAACCATCTCTCAATATCCGGTATGGTGATCGGTTTTGGGTCGGGATGATGGATGTGGCCGTATGTCCCCTCAAAGAAAACACCCGGAATAACTATCGGGAGCTTCCGGGAGATCACCAAACCTAAAACCGGTCATCATGCAAAACTCCCGCCTACCGAACTTCGCGGTCGTCTCACCAAATCTAAAATGAAGCTCACCGGCCACATTCGGATAAACGGCACTGAAACATACATATTGCAAAATTTTGGCGGAAAACTGCCAGTGCTCGTACATTTGAATGAATTCTCCAAAAACCCCACCTCTCAATGTTGCCTCAAATCCGATCCTCCTCGTGAATGTCAAGAAGATCCGAGAGCTTGTTCTTTTCCCCTCTAAAAGTCCATGTCAAATTTTCCTTTACTTTGTAGACATCAGTTCCATGAGGGCCAATCAACTGTTAACAAATAGCATTGTTTCAAGTCAATCACACACATATACTAGTCAATCACAAGCTTTATACACTAACATTGTGAAGTAAATCAACTATATAGTACATCTAATACCAAAGAAGAAAAAACAGAGCTACCAATACCTAAATGATTAATGTAAGTGTAAGTGTGATCAATATTTCCAATAACAATGGTCTCTGAAAAACAGAGCCATTTTCAGTACCATTTTGGGTAGGAATAGCACCCTTATGCACGATCAAACCATCAATCACACCATCAAGCCTCAATCAATCTCAACATATACAAGAAAAAATGCATAGTAACACCATACTCATACACTATCAACTTAAATGTCCCAAATTTAAACATACCTAGCCACATATTGCATGTTTTTATCAAATTACAATCAAGACTGAAAAAATCAGCCTAAACACAGAATTTCATGTTTAAGAACAGTTTTCTACGTTCAGACGTAGAAAAACCTACGTCCAGACGTAGGAATCCTACGTCCAGACGTAGAAAACCTACGTTCAGACGTAGCAAAACCAGCATAAACACAGAATTCCTCCCTTAATCGTCTTCTTCAAAATTTCACCCTTACTTCAACCCACATAAAGAAAAATCAGGCTAATCCCCTCTATTAGTCAACAATATTAGACTAATCACCACAAGGCCAACAGATATCAGGCTAATCACCACTACAAAACACTAAAAATTGGAAAATATATACAACATAATTTAGGAAAACAATATAACAATAAAACGTTTTAAATGCATCATAAGGGGAAACACTTACACTTTCTATATTGCTTTGATCCATTATGCTTGAGAGCAGAGGTGCCAAATCTGAATATTTGGTGCAAAATCGCCGTCAAACGTAAAGAAACTGATGAGAAACGTAGGGATTTGAACATGAAGGGGATAGAAGAGAGAGAGAGAGAGAGAGTTATTCAAAACCCTTCAGGAGCTTACCGTTAAACGTAGGATTATTTACGTTTAAACGTAAAGAACTCTACGTTTAAACGTAGGTAAATTTGAATATTTAATTTATTGGAATAACCTACGTTTTAACGTAGGTTCTCTACGTTTAAACGTAAGGAACCTACGTTCAAACGTAGGTTATTTCAATAAATTAGGGGTTGCAATTATTCAGATTTATCTACGTTTAAACGTAGGGTTCCTTACGTTTAAACGTAGAAAACCTTACGTTTACTTGATTTTCAATGTCAGAAAAGGCACAACCTGATTTGCAAGTCAAAGGTCTGACACAACCTGATTTTCCAATTTCTGGATCACCGCGCGTCTGTGAATCGGACTTTTAATAAAATTCCTTTCAAGTTCATTTTTTGTACCCATTCCAAATAAATTTATACAAATTTCCTTAATTTTGTCTCAAAACATATATTGTGAGAACTAATTACAAATATAAATACATAAACAAATATTCACATATACGAGTGTCCTACCTACAAATATGACATGTCATGAAAATCAGGTATGACAAAAGAATATATATATATATATATATATATATATATATATATATATATATATATATATATATATATTATATCCGACTTTTGGAATAATCAATTCATAGTTTCGAGATCTACTCTTTACTATTTTTTATGATAAGAATGGGAGTTTGAGTTTTTTTTTTTTTAAAGGGTTTATTAATTATTCAAAATCTGAAATAGAGACTATAATTATACAGGGAGGATGAGTGGAGCCCATTCAACACAACTCATGTGTACGTAGGCAAATGCACTGACATATTGCCATGTCTATTGACGAAATAGAAAGAAAAATTGATAAAAACAGGTAAAATCTTAAAACAAACTTAAAAAACACTTACATCAAGTGACATATCTTCGGCCTGATTTGTTAGATGTACATGTACTGGCGGAGTAGCTCCTTCAAAGATGACTCTAAAATAACCCAGACGAGAGCGAGAGTCAAACCATGATATATTGCAAGAGCTTTCCCAACAAAAATAGCATAGTGCCTCGAAAGTTTTATAAAGAAACTTTTAACAATCTTGCCTTAATTGTTTGTTATGTAGTACTAGTCTCCCACAACCGTAGATCGGGTTGTGACCAAAGGCGTCGTGCACGTTAAATTTGTAAAAAAAGGGCTAATTATTTAAAAGGACCGATTTTCAACTTATTAGGGGTAATAGACACTCCGAAATCTTATTTAGTTATAAGGACATTCTAATTTTAAAAGGAAACTTATTTAGTTATAAGGACATTCTAATTTCAAGTGGATAAAGATAAAGAGGAAGAAGGAAAAAACAAAAGGAAGAAATGGAAAAAAAAAAAAAAAAAAAAAGAAGCTCTCAAAGGAAAAAAAAAAAAAAAAAAGCACCACACGTTCAAAGCAGTTTTTTTTTTTTTTTTTTTTTTTTTTTTTTTTTTTAATTCATCATATGTCTAAACGTCATATATTTTGATCTAAAACTCGGATCATCATAATTTTTTCACTAAAATTCATATTTTTTCGTCTTCTTTATTCTAAAATCAAATTTTATATTTTTCCGAATACATTTCAAAAATCAATTTTTTTCTTCATAAAAATCGACGTGGCGTATTGATCACCGTCATACATTGACAACCGACATCCATTAACCATCCCGATGCAATGGCCGCCACGATTCATTGAATACCATGATGTATTGACCGCCGCGATCCATTGACAACTTTGATCGCTGGCATCTCATTGTATAAGTCATCAATGTCACCGCATCCGACACCAATGTCACCGCATAAGTCAACAATGTCACCGCATCGTACATCAATGTCACCGCATAATCAAGAATGTCACCGCATAAGAAAAAAAAAAAAAAAAAAAAAAAAAGGAACGACAAATAGGTTTTTATTTTATTTTTATTTTTAAATTCATCATATTTATAAACGTCATATATTTTGATCTAAAACTCGGATCATCATAATTTTTTCACTAAAATTCATATTTTTCGTCTTCTTTATTCTAAAATCAAATTTGATATTTTTCCGAATAAATTTCATAAATCAATTTTTTCTTCATAAAAATCTACGTGGCGTATTCATCACCATCATACATTGACCATCTACCCCGATGTATTGACCATCGGGATCCATTAACCACCCCGATGCAATGACCGCCGCGATTCATTGAATACAATGATGTATTGACCACCGCGATCCATTGACAACCTTGATCGCTGACATCTCATTGTATAAGTCATCAATGTCATTGCATCGTACATCAATGTCACCGCATCCGACATCAATGTCACCGCATAAGTCATCAATGTCACCGCATCGTACATCAATGTCACCGCATAAGTCATCAATGTCACCGCATAATCAAGCAATGTCACCGCATAAGCCCGCACCACCAAGATGATCATATAGGGCACTCTTGTCAATCTCTTGATGATGGTAACTCTTGCACACATAGTAAAACACACTCTACACTAATAGGCCATCCGCATTAACTATCACCAAGAACCCAACCAAAAATCCACCAACCATAATTGTTGTAAGCACACCATGATTATCCCCACCATTAACCACAACCGATGAGAATATAGTGTGATCACCCACAAATAGCCATATACACAAAAACAAGGTCGAAAGCTATCATGGTCCTCGCTCTTTAACAATTGATAGCTCTTTTTCATAGTTGCAAGCTCATAAACCGGCTCCAATATAAAACCACGCTAGCCAAATGCCATAAAGCACTTATATCAACCCGCAACCCAAGAAAAGACAAAGACAACCATAAGAGAAAAGAAAAACAACCCCAAACTATGAGTATCCACATCTATTATAAGCAAGACACTTAAACCCAAAAAAGACTTAATTGTAAGCCACCATGGTGAGTGAAACCCATAAGAAGGTAATAAAAAGCCTCCTAGATCGTACTTGTGCCGCGAAAGCAAAAGTGGACTATATCATCTATTATAAGCACCCAAATACACCGTCAACTAATTAGTAAAACACAATCTATGAATGCTCAATGTTTCTCCTAGACATGTTATTGTGTCACCGTTTCGTACATCAATGTCACCGCATACATCAATGTCACATCGCATGCATGTGATCAATGTCACCGCTTCGTACATCAATGTCACCGCATAAGTCATCAATGTCACCGCATCGTACATCAATGTCACCGCATAAGTCAAGAATGTCCCCGCATCGCTCATCAATGTCACTCCATCAAGTAGCATGTAAATCAAAAGACATCTACTTGCAACCGTATAATTAGATGCTCCAACTCATATTTCAAATCCACTTCTCCGTAATCTCCCCAATTTGAGAAATAATTCTTCATGGACGAGTCAAAAGTAGAAACAATTAGTAATGCATATCTCTAGTGAAGTATAATTCAAAAAATATTGAAGTTCACAAGAAAACACTACACGACTTGACCATTTCTCGTTTCAAGCAATCAAGAATAACTATATACATCCGCAATTAAATGATACTTGACATCGAATAGCAGAGATAATGTGAGAAAAAGCCACCGGATAACGCAATGGAAAAAGCCCCTCTATCTTTCATGAACGCCTCGTATAATTCGCAATGTATTCTCGTTAAATCCGTACTTAATTCATCCGTGTTTTCGTAAATCTTTAAGTCTCGTCCATTTATGGAACCTTGATAAAGAGCCATGTTTCGACAAAAGAAGTGGCAAACACAAACTCTACTACCAAAAAAGAAGAAGAAAGAACAATCAAAAAGCAATATCACCTCAATGTACACAAAAACAAATTTAAACAAGTTCTTCAATAGACTATAAAAAATCATGACAAGAATTATCTTTTGCCGGAAATTGAGGGTCAAATTTTACTCGAGTACAACAAAATAATTGCTTTGGGTTTACAACTTATGTATTTTAAAGAATTAAAATAACAAGAAACACCGATCCGACAGCTTTTTTTTCAAATTCAATAACAACAACCGTAAGACACCAAATTTCAAAGCATCTACCAAGTCCCGATTATCTCAATAAAGAAAATACTACAAAGCGGAATTTCGTTAAACTATTGTTGATCAACAATAGAACAAGCATCGTACACGCAAAATCATAAATAAATAAGAGAGATTGCTCTCAATGGTGATTTTGGGTGTACGATGCTTGTTCTATTGTTGAAACAGACTTTGAAGCTATTTTCGAAATCTGGGCATCAATTAGCACCTTCCTGTTAGTCGAAATGGGTTTTATAGTCACCGGGGCTTCCATTGTTGATGCAGGGACCTCCATAGTCTTAGAAATATCCACATATAGTTCTAGGACAGACTTACCCTTCTCCATTTCCTTCAAATTTCCAGAAGTGCAAGCAGCCGAACCTTGCTCTGTCAGAACACCCATTACCGTACCTGTAGCCAAAGCTCCATTTTCTCTGGCCATGGCTTCTCCGGTGGAATTCACAAAGAATTGAGGGAGTAGAAACACCTTCATTTGCATCGTGAGAGCAACAATTGGAGCTAATTCATCCAATTTCTTCAATTTTGAGGATGAACCTCGCTCCCGTTTTTTTCTTTGATTTTTGTCCCATTTGGGACCAAAAAGGACGAAGAAGATGGCAATGATTCAGCGAGGAAGAAGATATCTATGAGAAAGAATGATTGAGATGAAGGTATTGAGAAAGTCGAAAAATGGCGGAGGAGACCTAGTCGCCCAAAATCACCATTGAGAGCAATCTCTCTCTAAATTCGACAGACCTGTCATAGATTTGTAGAGGATAAGGTTCTGCCATAGATTTGTAGCTCTTCATCGCTAACGGGAGGGAGATTTTATGTAGCTAAGAGTCTGTAGATTTATCATTTCCGAAAAAGAAATTAGAACGTCCTTATAACCGAATAAGTTTTTTGAGTGTCCTAAATGATCATTAAGTCTCTAACGACGGCCTTATAACTAATATCCACTTATAAAAATTAATTTGGTACATAAACTTGCATGGCTCAAGATTTTTAATGTATTTATAAAAAAATATTCAATAGCTATATATTGGGAGATAACGCATGCTTACCTTTTACGTCTATTATAAAGGATCAGCTGTCAGCGTGTAATTAAGAGAGTAGTTACGTACTACTACTAGTAATTTATTATTTTGATTTTATTTAGGAAAATGATACGTGCACTACACTTATTTTTGTGTAGTGCACAAACCACTACACAATTGGTAGCGATGGATTAAAGTGATGAACAATTTTTTGTGATAGGTCCCAACAGAATATGTGATGTAGATTATATTGTGTAAGATGTTGTGATTGAAAATGTAATGAATATATTACTACCGATTCATTTATGGTCTTCGTCATTACTCAGTAGCTACTAGCTAGAACTTAGACGACTACATGTTCTGTAGTCATCGTCTAACAATAAAATAGAATATGATAGGTTTATACTCCATCCGTCCCATTTTGTTTGAGACATTTGACTTTTCAACCGCTTACGAAACGTCTAATTAATCCTTAGAATTTCATCAAATGATCTAATACTTTTTAAATTTATGTACTTTAAGTTTCACTTTATCATAACCCTAATAATATTACATCAATTAACGAAATTCCAAGGATTAATTAGACTTTTCGTAAGCGGCTGAAATAGTGAAATGTCCCAAACAAAATGGGACAGAAGGAGTATTAAATTAGGGAATTTCATTCGTACCGGAGCTGATCAACTGTGTACCACATTATATGTCCATCACGGTAGAATCGAATTTGATACGTTAAAGAACTATTAAGACCAAACTTCAGATTAGTCTTGTAAAAAAAATACGACCGACCGTTGGATTAGTTTGGTGGAAAAAAATAAAAACAAGTCTTCATGACATGATCTAGTGGTCAATGATTGAGTTTCTTAAAATGACAGCTGTACCTGGAGTTGGAGTATGGATATTCGAACCCGTAAGAGGCGATTTCTTTTAGTTGTTTGGTGCTATTAGCTTAATTATTTGATTAATATTTCTACTCATCATCAATGACAAAGAGAGCGAAGACTTTCGTGGTTAGAGTTTGACCATTTTTTTTAAAGAAAATAAAAACAAAAGTAGGTGAGATATTACGTATTACATCCGTCCCAAAATATAAGTCCATTTAGCTTTTTGGTTTTGTTCTGAAATATAAGTCTATATTTCGAAACCCAATAAAGCATTTATTACATTTTCTTCTTTTACCCCTCTTTCATTATATATTAAACATCTTTTTATTATTTTGTATTAATACCAATGAAATGTTATTCTAGTCTTTTAATCAAAATTAATGGCACATAACAAATTTAACTAACTTTGATTATTTAATTTAGAGCAACCATAGTAAGCAATGAATGGAGATGTTCTCCTTGTTTTTTTGTGAGAAGAGAGTAATTCTTTAGCCTAAATGTAATGTAGTAGAAATAAAATAGATAGATGATTTTTGAGATTATCTAAATCCATTCTCTCTTTGAGAGAGGCAAATAAGACAATGTTATATCTCGAAAAATGTGCCAAACCCCTTTAAGTAATATTTAATATTATTTTATCAGATTCAAAATATTTATCACCACTACAACATCTAATCACACACAAATAATCTCTACAATCCTTTTACATTTATCAAACATCACATCACACAATAATTATCTCTACAATCCTTCTACATTTATCATCCAATTATCTTTCTCCACATCACCCAAACAACACCAATCAATAGCATTATATCCCGATCACCATTACTTTCGCTCTTACAAGTATAAATAGCACCCACCAATAAACCAGAGCCTCACGCTCAAAGCAGAACAACTAGTTCACTACCTTAAACCTTTCGGTTGCAACTCACGGGGTTCAACTGCCTCCACAATTTTTTTTTTTTGTTTGTGTGTGTGTGTGTGTGTCAATAATAGCTCAAGAATATTGAATCAATTGTTTTATATTTGGTCGTTTTTTTTTTTTCTCAAACTTATCGAGAGATATTGTGATATAAAAAAATGGTGGCAAAGCGATTTATAGTTGAGGTGGAACCGGCAAAGGAAGCTACAAATGGTAGGCCGTCGGTGGGACCGGTTTACAGGAGCTTGTTCGCTAAGGATGGTTTTCCGAAGCCGATTGAAGGGTTGGACAGCTGTTGGGATATTTTCCGGTATGATTTTCCACTTATTATTTTATTTGATTTTATAAATGCTTGAAAGTTGTTTATATTTGAAAGAAGTCGTGTTGAAATTGGATGCTACTCAGCTACTGAAGGACTGAAGATGTGGTTGCTTTATTTTCCGCAGTTGGATTTAAGGTTTTCTGTTGGCGAGTGCATGTTATTATGAGATTAATTAAATTTTTATATATCAACTAGTAGTTGGCTTTAAACATGTACTAATTTCAGCTGCGATGTCGGATGTCATCGCATTTGCACGTTTGAAGCAGGGGTGGATCAGTTATTTTCTTTAGAGTGAAGATCACCGGAATCTAAAACTACATTTTTATCCAAATTTGTTTCAGTGAGTCAGTCACGAGCCTAAAAGTATATGGGAATACCTTTTAACAAAGCAAATATTATGACCCAATTCGAGTCAGAAAACGATCATTATACTAATTCATTCGAGTCTGAATTTTGAATGTTTTCTATACCCAATAGCGGTTAGAAAGACTTTCTGAATGAAATTGAGTCAAGAAAACTTTTAATATTATGTTTGAAATTCGGTCAGAAGTCAGAATCAACGAGTTTGCAAATTATTCTTATTTAATTCGAGTAATAATTTTGAATGTTTTCCATACCCAATACCGGTCAGAAAGACTTTCTAACTAAAATTGAGTCATGAATACTTTTAACATTCTGTCTGAAATTCGGTCTGAATCATCGAGTGTAAAAAAACATAAATTTGAAGGGTAAATGTGGAAAAAAAATGTTGTGTATTAAGACTTTTAGTTGTGTGAAAAGACATTTCCAAGTATATTTTTTTAACAACAAAACTACATTGTTTTAATACTAATCTAGATCTCAGTGGGGTCACGTGACCCGTCCTTAGCTACATAGATCTGCCCCTGGTTTGAAGCCTCTGGTTTTGTACATTTTCTTTTTCAAAAAAGTTGATTCTCTATAGCTTGGTGGTGGAGGATGTAAATCGAATATTATGCCTCGGTTTGTAAAGACCGACTTTACATTTTTTGTCTTTCGGTTTTCTCTTAGGTCTCCCACACCCCACCTCAATGGCTGTCTGCCACACCCCTGCTCTTTAATTTTCTTTTTCTACCGGTTGACATGCATGCATTCACGAAAATCGTTAGCCACGACCCACGGTTGCAATGCTTCAGTACCAGTAGGATGACAGTAACTCCTTTATTGTAACGATGTAGTTTTGCAGTTAAGAAAATTTAAAATACTGTTTGCACCCTCGGGCTCAGTCGATCATCAATTTTGCTCTGGTGCCCTCACTGGAATAAATTTTGGATCCACCCTCTCTAAGACTGAATGAAGATGAAACCAATCAGCTTTTCTCGTGATTTCACGATATCTAAGAGTACTCTATAATGTTACAGCTTGTCAGTGGAGAAATATGCTAACACCCGAATGCTTGGAACGCGAGAGATCGAGAATGGAAAGGTAATATTGTCAATCTTGCTCTAAGGATCTTTCAAATTGTATTGTCCTTTTTTGTTGCATTATTTTTGTTAGTTATGATTATTTGTTTTTTGTTTTGTATAGAAATTTATTTTGTCAGGGGGAGGGTAAAGGGTTATTTTCTCTGTAATTGGGGGATGGATCGGGAAGTGCAGTTATGTTTGCTAATGTTTTTGTTGGGTTTGTTGATTTACCTGTAGCCTGGCAAGTATGTGTGGCTGACTTACAAAGAAGTATATGACTTGGTGATTAAACTTGGGAATTCCATCCGCAGTATTGGCATTGAGAAGGTAAATTCATAAGTTGTCATTGATGAGCTTTATAACCCGTATTACTTTTTATTACTACCTCTTTTAGTCTTTTATTAAGTTAATCCTTAATTAGTTAATTAGACCTTGTATTTGGCTAAAGCTTAATTCCTATAAGCTTTTGTCCTCTATCGGGTTCTATTTTCTTGCTGAAAGTCCAACTAGCCGTTAGGATAAGACTTCCAACGGCTAGTTGCTTTTCCTGTTGCTTTTCTGAGGCTGGTTGTATTATATAAACAACCAGGCCTCTTTGTAATAAGCCAAGCTTTCTTTAACTGAAATAAACACTAGTTATTTCTCTCCTTCTTTAGCTTCCGTTCTTACATGGTATCAGAGATTTTGGTTCAAAAATTCTTTTTTCGGGAAATTTTAAATCATCATGGCTGCTGAATCTACTGCTACTAGTAATACTACTGCAGCTACTCCTCTTTCTGATCATCTTTCCACCAATAATGGTGATCTTCAAAACATCCAGCCTGCCCTTAAACTCAATGGGAAGAATTACTTGAAGTGGTCCCAGTTTGTTCGAACCTTTTTGAAAGGAAGGAGCAAGCTCGGTCATCTTAATGGGACAGACCGGCTCAAGAAGATCCTAAGTTTACAGTATGGGATGAGCAAGACTCCATGGTGATGTCTTGGCTATGGAACTCCATGATCCCTGAAATCAGTGATACATGTATGTTCATGGCCAATGCAAAGGAAATCTGGGATCATGTGAAGGAGACTTATTCTAAAGTCAATGATGCAGCCCAAATCTATGAGGTAAAAACAAAGATTTCAAATACAAAGCGGGGTAATAGATCTATCACCGAATATTCGTCCGATGCAAGGGCTGTGGCAAGAATTAGACCACTACCAATGCATCAAGATGCACAACAGTGAGGATGCTAATATCCCGAAAAGGATATTTGAAAAGGATAGGATCTATGCCTTTTTGGCCGGTCTTAACATGGAATATGACTCGTTAGAGTTCGGATTCGGGAAAGGAGATCTCCCTAGTTTAAATGCAACAATTGCTCTTATTAGAGTTTGAAAAAGTAGGAGAAGTGTCATGATTGATACTCCTCCCGTTGAAAGTTCTCCGCTTTGATTATTCAAGGCGAAAAGAATACCAATGATAAGAACCCTACCTTTCAAAGGAATGGGAACACTTATCAAAAGAACAACAACAAAATTGGAGAAAAAGACTCTCTTTTCGTTCTTTCGCAAGAAGAAAGCGAGCACAACAGGAAAATCGTTGGAAACTCCATGGGAAACCAGGGAGTGAAAACACCAACAGAAGGACTGCAAACACTGCTAATGGCAGTGAAGAACAACAGAAGCACAGTGAGAATATCCAGAAGCCTGTGAATCAGAATCAAAACACTACTCTTGGACCTTCAGAAATTGAAAAACTGAGGAAGTTCATTGAGTCTCTTGAAGGCTCATCAACCTCCTTGGCTTTTTCAGGTATGACTGGTATTAATAAACAGTTTGAAGGTCTGATAGAGTGGGTTATTGACTCTGGTGCCACAGACCATATGGTCTTCTCTTGTAAAAATCTGACAAATTACAGATTGTGTGACAAAAACAGAACCATTTCTGTTGCTGATGGTTCTCCTATCCATGTCACTGGGATAGGAGACTATATGTTATGTAATAAACTTATCTTAAAAGATGTTCTACATGTTCCTAAATTATCTACTAACTCGATATCTATCCAAAAATTAACCAAAGACTCAAACTCGCTTGGTTGCCTTCTCCTCTAACCTTTGCTTGATACGGGATCTTGTAAAGAAGGAGAGGATTGGGGTTGCTAAAGCTAGAGAGGGGCTGTATTTTTGGAAAGATCAGAAGAATGTTAGAGAAAAAGGCCAAGTTGCTAGTTTTGTGTCTAAGTCTAACACTGATAAACTTTGGTTATATCATTATAGACTAGGTCATCCTCCCTTTACAGTTATTAAACACATGTTTCCTACTTTGTTTAACAACTGTGATTTAGATAGGATGCATTGTAATGTTTGTGAAATGGCCAAACATAAAAGGGCCTCTTATCCTATTCAAAATATCAGATGTTCTGAACCTTTTACTATTATTCATAGTGATATCTGGGGTCCTTCTCCCAATTCTAATATTAATGGTTGTGTTTGGTTTGTTACTTTCATTGATGACTATTCCGGGCTACATGGACATATCTTATGAAAAACAAATCTGATCTCTTGGAGATCTTTCCCAAATTTTACAATCATGTCCTCACCCAATTTGATACAAAAATCAAGAGGTTGAGGACTGATAATGCAAGGGAATACTTCAACAGACTGCTAAGTCCTTTTCTGGATGAAAAAGGGGTAGTACATGAATCCTCATGTGTCTATACCTCTCAACGTAATGGATTAGCGAAAGGAAAAACGACACTTAATGGAAGTGTCCAGGGGCAATAATGTTTCAAATGTTGGTCCCTAAGAACTATTGGGGAGAAGTCGTCTTAACAAAGAACTCATCTAATAAACAGATTACCTACAAAGGTATTGAATAACAAAACCCCTATTGGATGTCCGAAGGAGTTGTATCCTACTATGTCTAAATCAAGGCACGGGACCAAAAACCTTTGGTTGTGTTGCATTTGCTCATATACATGCCCATAACAGAGGAAAACTGGATCCCGGGCCCTAAGATGTGTGTTTATTGGGTATTCCAATACCCAAAAAGGGTATAAGTGTTATCATCCTCCTACCGTAAAGTTCATCATCTCTGGGATGTGACCTTTCATGAAGAGATATCTTACTTTCACCATAAAGGGGAGATCACTGCCCCTGACATAGAAACTGATCTTGACTTCCTTCAAGATCACGGTCCTCATTCCCGTTACGAGTGAAGGAAATAATTACTGGATCCTCTAGTGATCACGCTTTCCCGTGGATACGAGAGGAGATAATACCAAGAGAGAAAACTCCTATTGTGTACACTAGAAAGAAAAAGACACTTAAACTCTCTAAAATCGCTTCTCCTCACGGATTGATCGTACTACGCTAATCCAGAAATCAACACTAACCCTCAGGAAAGTGATGATCCTGAGGGCATCAGTAATGATAATAAGGATGGTAGCACTGATTCAGATTCCCTCACTGACAACACTGACTCTGAAAGTTCTGAAAGTGCTTTTGATGATCTACCTATAGCACTAAGAAAGAGAAAAAGGGAATGCACCAAACATCCCATAAGAACTTTTCTCTCTTACAAGAAGTGTTCTCAGAATCACAAAAGATTCATAATGAACCTTCATAAACATGACACACCTAAAAATGTGAAAGAAGCCATGTCTGATGAAAAATGGTCTAAGGCCATGCAGGAAGAACTGCAAGCTTTGGAAAAGAACAAAACTTGGGAACTTTTTCACTTACCTAAGGGTGAAAAGACTGTTGGTTGTAAATGGGTGTTTACCACCAAGTATAGGTCCGATGGGACTATAGAAAGACATAAGGCCGGACTTGTGGCCAAAGGGTACACCCAAACTCATGGGGTGGACTACTTTGAAACATTTGCCCCGTTGCTAAAATGAATACAAGGTAAGGATTCTTATCTCCCAAGGTCGTAAACTCCGGATGGAACATGCAACAATATGATGTCAAGAATGCCTTTTTACAAGGCAACTTGAATGAGATTATTTACATGGCTGTTCCCCCAGGCTTTGAAAATTCAGATGGGAAGGTGTGTAGACTGAATAAAGCTCTATATGGGCTAAAACAGTCTCCTAGGGCATGGTTTGGCAGATTTGCTAAATTCATGCTTGCCCAAGGTTATAAGCCAAGTCAGGGTGATCACACCATGTTTGTAAAACATGGAAAAACTGGGAAGAAATCTATTCTACTTGTGTATGTTGATGACATCATTGTCACAGGTGATGATCATGAAGCCAACCATAATCTACAAGAAGGAATGGTCAGAGAATTTGACATCAAGAATCAGGGCAGACTCAAGTATTTTTTGGGGATTGAATTTGCCTACTCGGATCAAGGGATTTTCATATCTCAACGTAAATACATCCTTGATCTTCTTACGAAACCGGCAAACTTGGATGCAAGCCTCGCTCGCTACTCCTATGAGTACAACCATGGCTTGAGTAATTCACCCGAGGATAAGGATGTTGACAAGTACTCCTATCAAAGATTAGTGGGCAAGCTGATATATCTGGCACACACTAGACCAGACATTGCCTTTGCTGTTAATGTGGTCAGCAGATTTATGCAAAATCCTAAGGTTTGCCATCAAAGAGCAGCAGACAGAATCCTTGAATATCTGAAGAGATGTCCTGGCAAGGGGATACTCTACACAAGGAAAGATGAGTTGGATATACAAGCTTATACTGATTCAGACTATGCTGGAGCTATTGAAGATAGGAGATCAACCTCTGGACACTGCATTTTCTTGGGAGGCAACCTAGTGGTTTGGAGAAGCAAGAAACAGCCTGTTGTGGCCAGATCCAGTGCAGAGGCTGAATTCAGATCTATGGCTATAGGGATCCGTGAACTACTTTGGATGAAGATTATTCTGAATGACTTAAAGGTGGTGTGGAGGAGTCCTATGAAGCCGTCCGGTGACAACAAATCGGCCTATTGATATTGCACATGATCCAGTTCAACATGATAGGACCAAGCACATTGAAGTTGACGACATTTCATCAAAGAAAAATTGGAGAGTGGCCTCATTACTACTCACTTTGTTCCCTCCAAGGAACAAGTGGCGAATCCGTTCACTAAGGGCCTACCTGGAAAAGTTTTTTATGAAGATGTTGGCAAGCCGGGCATGTTTGATATACATCTACCAACTTGAGGGGGTGTTAGAATTAATCACTCGTTTATGATTAATCCTATTACTACCTCTTTTAGTCTTTTATTAAGTTAATCCTTAATTAGTTAATTAGACCTTGTATTTGTCTAAAGCTTAATTCCTATAAGCTTTTGTCCTCTATCGGGTTCTATTTTCTTGCTGAAAGTCCAACTAGCCGTTAGGATAAGACTTCCAACGGCTAGTTGCTTTTCTGAGGCTGGTTGTATTATATAAACAACCACTTTTGTATTGTATCTTTCAGCTACTCTGTAATTTTTTAAACCAGCTACTCTGAAATTGTTTTTGGGGTAGGCATCAAGAGACGGTATCTTCTGCAAATGAATCTTTTAGACATTAGGATATATATTTTCCACTATGGTGCACTCTTTTATTAGTTTACATGATTCGTTACTAACATGCACTTTGAGTTTGAGTTTAGTTTATTTTGTGTTGCAAAAGTCGTACCCTTCTCAAGTGATCTGTTTTATAATTTATTATGAACACATGTTACTTTCCTTGTATATTTAGGTTCGTTTAATTTCATTCTATTTATTGTTGCTTGTTTATCTTAAAAAATGAAAACTCTTAACTTTTCAGTACAATATTGGACTTTTAAGAAGTTGGTGCGAGGGTCTTGTGTAATTTCCTGTTATTGCCCACTAATCAAGTGATGTGTATACTAGGGAGGTCGTTGCGGAATTTATGGTTCTAATTCCAAAGAATGGATCATCAGCATGGAGGTATTGTTGCATAATTTCCTTTTGCTTGTGATCGTGGTCGTTGTTGTGGTTGTTGTAGTCTACTCTTAGACATCTGATACCTCTTGTTCCTCGTTTAAATCTTTATTTAATACTTCAAAGAGGACTCATGGAAGAACATGTTCGTCTAGCTTTACCCAAGGTGGTTTTGGTGTCTTTATAGTCATTTTGTTGTCTACCTGAAGTCCGGTAATGCTCATCTATTATGGGTGTGTGTATTCATGTAATGTATATTGAACGTAATCAGAGCCTCTAATCTTTCTTGAGTCGTTATGATCGGGTTCGTTGCCAGTTTTTGTTTTGTATTATTTTTGTTGTTTTGAGGAGAGCAGTCAATTTCATCTGGTTATACAATTTAAAACTAATCATGCCATGACTCTTACCTTTTCTCTTGCTACTTATGACTATACTCTTCTACACTTTTGTTTTAAAACCTTATTCTCAAGGACTGACTTGCCGCATATGTGACCATAGGACTGACTGGCTTTGAAATGTAGTAATAATTTGATAGGAACTTGATAACCCCATCCAAGTCTTGACTTTTTTCACCATTGTATCAGTTTCGGCAATTCTCTAAAGGCACGATACTTTCAAGGGGTGTAATCGATCCAATTCAAGTAATACTCACTGGAGATTAACTCGGCTCAATTAACAAGCTCATGTTTGAAGCTCGTCGTTTTAAATTTTTGTGACCAGAATCATGGGTTAAGTAGTTAAGCAAGATTCGACTTGATTCATTTGGCTTGACCATTTCCACGTAAATAACCAGTAATTTATAAAAGTCACCAGAAAGCCTCAAAAAATGATTTGAAATGGTCAGTCTAACTGAACTGCCCAAAATTTCTTAAACTGGATGAGAAATACTGTATAAAAGGAAAAGCAAAGTAATTGATGATGGTTGGGGATGAATCTCAAGTTTCTCTCCCGATGGAGTACAACGAGATTTACTTTATGTGCCATAATTACTATCTATCCTTGTCCTTTTATGTCCCTAGTTATTTTAACCCAACTTTATTTCTTTCAGTCAGTATTCCCTTCAAAGTGACATTATCTTTTTGACTACTAGACTAACATAATTTAATACATATAATTTACTATATGTTTCTTGGCCTAGGTTTAAACAAATTTCTTGTACATGTATCATTATTTGTTAAGCTACTTGGTGCTTTAAAGTCTATTAGCTCGCGGACTAACTGATCCATGCATTCTCCGGTTCGAGATTGACTCGATCAATCATTTGAGCAGGTTGACTTGAGCACAAATAGATTTGAGTCAAGTCTAATACCTTATCGAGTCAAAGGTGAGTTGCTCACAGGTATCTAGTAACTAGCACTTGTTCATGTAGGTATTGGCTTAAAAAGTTGCTCAGTTCAGGTTGATAACATTGCCAATTATATCATTCTAAAGAGTCGTACTGCATTCCTTTCGATCGTCAAATAACACGACTGTCTGTTTCTTTTTCTTTTTCTTTTTTTTCTTTTTCTTTATAAAGTTCAGTTTATAATCTATTTGTCTCTACTGTTTGTATGCATCCTTCATAAATAATTTGTCATTTGAAGGCTTCTTGGTTAAGACATACGATCCACTTTTTAACACTTGTGAAATATTGCAGGCATGTAATGCTCATGGTCTTTATTGCGTACCATTGTATGACACCTTAGGTACTTACCAATCCTTTCGTTCGACTAAATATGAGCAAATTTTCATACTTGATACGGATATATGTATTAATGTTGACGTGGTTTCTTTTTGGTAAATAAATTTTGTTGCTAACAATAATTTTTCTCTGTGCTACTATTTCTTTTTAGTTAATTGGTGCTTGAGAACTTTTTTTTATATGTGTTAGGTGCTGGTGCTGTGGAGTTTATCATTTGTCATGCAGAAGTTACCATTGCCTTTGTTGAAGAGAAGAAGATTGGCGAGGTTTGTTGATTTTGTTCGTGCAGTAATTGTGTGATTTTCCATTTCATTATTTTTGTGTAGAAAGAGACTCCAAACATTATTAAGATTTGCGCCTATCTTACGTATTGGATGTCATTTGTTCCTATTGTCAGCTTTTTAATTTTGAAATTAAACTAGTGTTTGTTCTCTTATTTACACGAAGTCATTGTAGTTGTTATTGATGTGACATAATAAAAATTGTGCATCTCCGTTTACTCTGTTTATTTGATTGGTTTCATAGTTTAATATTTTGTAGTAACTTTATAGAAACCAAAATAGGAAATATATCATATTGCATGGTATTTTTCTATTACCAAATTTGGATTCCTTTCATTGTTCTTGCTATTATTAATACATCCCATCATGTTAATGTGCCAGAGTGAAAACGCTTAACCAGTGGTACCATGTGTTGATCTTCTTTTCCTCTCATGCGGTTGTTATTACCATGGCCGCTCCTTCGGTAGATGCATTATATTTTTGTCCAATTGTACAAACTTTCTTGCTCCTGCAACATAATTTATAGTTAATTAACCTAATTTTGTAATGTGAGTTATGCAAATGTATCCCATTCATTGATGGCCAATTGCATTTCTGCCAATCAATATATTTCGTTGCTTCAAGTTTCTGCTTCTGTGATGCTGGTTACTGATAGTGTAACTTAAGTGATAATATGAAAATTTGTAGAATTAAAACAATCCTCTTGATCGTGCTCTTAATTTTGTTTTTGGCTTGATTATGTAGTTCATCTTCACCTAGTTTTGTGCTCTTGATCTTTCAGTTATTCAAAGCCTTTCCTGGTGCTGGCAAATACTTGAAAAGTATGTCTCTGTAGATTTCTTTTCTTCTTGGGGGCCACCAAGCAAGTTACCCATTAATTATAAAGGACTTAGTTTATGCTTTTCCCTTTGTTTGCAGCAATTGTGAGTTTTGGGAAAGTTACCTCCGAACATAAAGAAGCAAGTGAAAAATATGGTGTGGCCATTTATTCTTGGGATGAATTCCTGTCACTGGTACACATTTCTTTTCCTTACTTTTCTTTTCTGGTATTTGTAAGGCCTGTTTTATATTTATCTTCTTTAGCACAATCAGATTGAATATGCTTCAAGGAATAAGATGTTGCATAACAAATTTCAGACTATTTCTCTTGAAATGACCAAACCTTATGTACGTAGTGTCATTTCTCGTGTTTTTTTTTTATTTATTTATCTTTTCCTTTTTCTGTTTCTTTGGTTGTCTCTTCCTGTCAGGCCCGTCCCTGTGTAATCGGGCTCTCTAGTCCAAAAAAACATCTAGGGCCCTTGCCCTGTGAAAAATTATAATATAACAACTATTTTTTGGGTACACTAGATGGAGGAGCGTAAAAAAAATATTGTCGCAGAATTTGATTAGATTTTTCTTAAACTGAATTGGGTATGACTTAGGGCTTTATTGATTTTTTTAGCTTAAGTAAAAAAAGAAAAAGGACATAAAATACACTACTAACATATGAAAAAAAGGGGGGGGGGGGGGGGGGGGTTTAAATTACAACATTGAGGGGGGCCTACGCCGTGGCTTGGTGGGCCTGCCCCCAGAGACGGCCATGCTTCCTGTTTTAGCTTTAGAACCTCCTACAATGTGAGAGTAGACTTGGCATAATCACTGCCAATAATACCTGCTTTCCTATTTGCAATCTCCTGTGAGGTAATCTTGTCGTGCAGAAATTTCTTGGGCGATTTGTTGTCCTAGACACGCTTTACTCATAATTTTCACAAGACCTACTCTGTGTTTTCTGTGCATACTTTAGTAAGGCTACTTAGCCATGTCGTGTGTAGTGGTACTATATATGTGGATATTATTTGGTAGTGGTAATCGTCGGTGTATCTTAGGGATAATCCCTTCTTTGTATGACAAAAATAGTGCCCATCTTTCAGTTTGGCATGCAGACCAGCCCCGAATGAAGCTACCGTAAATTGTTAGGTTTAATCTCGATTACCACGTTTGCAACATTTCTATATAGGCACTTGGTTGCTGGATAGCATCTCTGATGCCATTATCTGTCTAAATTGCATACTGGAAAACTCATCGTTCATAGCCCAAGTTGTGTGAACTTGCTTTAGCATATCATGAAGCTACTGAAAAGGAGCTATCATGTTTTGCATTTTGTTGTTAGGGAAGCCTTTACAGGCTTCTTTTGCGTAGTTAAATTATTCTGTCATCTTTAGAAATTTCAAGTGATATTTTTAGTGACACTTCTTATTGGTGCACAGGGTGATGGCAAGAATTTTGACATTCCATCTAAGAAGAAAAGTGACATCTGTACAATAATGTATACTAGTGGAACTACTGGAGACCCCAAAGGTGTCATGATCTCTAACAATAGCATTGTTACTCTCATAGCTGGAGTGCAGCGGCTGCTAGGCAGTGTAAAAGAATCGGTAATAATTAGTTATCTCGCCCTTCTTCTTCCGGATTGGTTTGCTTCCGGATATCCCTACCGGTCTGTGTATGAGATTGTGTGGGAAATTTTCTTATTCTTCTCCTGTGTATATTTGCAGTTGACTGCAGATGATGTGTACCTCTCCTACCTCCCGTTGGCACATATATTCGATCGTGTGCTTGAAGAATGTATTATTAATCACGGGGGATCAATAGGATTTTGGCGTGGGGTAGGCTGATTACATTTATTTATTTGATAGTAGAATAAAATTAAGATCCCTTTCCCTCTTAGTTATTTCATTATGTTATGCTGCAGGATGTTAAGTTATTGGTCGAAGACATTGCAGAGCTAAAGCCCACCATCTTTGTTGCCGTTCCCCGTGTATTAGATAGAATATATTCAGGTACTTTGCATCATACTCAAACACAAAATTGCCAAGAATAATAAGACCATTCTTTTGAGTGCCATCTTAAACTCAGTAAAAGATCGTTTCTTGAGTACATATACAATTTGTAATTGTTGACCTTGCATTAATTTTGAGGATCTTTATATAGTGGGATTATAGCGTTTGCTTAGATGTTGAACATATGCCCAAAGAATGTCCAACCTGTCCAAAAGGGGTGATGCAGAAGGCTTATTGTTTCTCATTGTATTCCCTGCCTAAGTAATAATTCCCCCCCCCCCCCCCCCCTCATCCCCACCCCACACACACAACAGAGAGAGAGAGAGAGAGAAGCTGTGGACGTCACAATTTTTTTGGCTACTAGTACTGTATAGTATGGTATACATTTTTTTACTTTGTTACTGACATATTTGATTGCTTTAAATATGTTTAAGGCTTGAAACAGAAGATAGCAGCTGGAGGCTTTATTAAACAGACTATGTTTAATTTGGCATATGCCTTGTAAGTTCTTATCTGTGTCCCTCATATTTCATTTGTTGTAGAGCTTATATAACCTTATTTGACAATGTATCAAGCGCGATAATATTGTCTTTAGTACTCTTGCCTCTGCCCTCCCCCTCACACACACATCTACCTATTTTACACACTTGGCTTTTGACTTCCAAGAAAGTGTGTATAAAAAATTGATCTTGTCTTATATCATGCAGAAAGTTGAGAAATTTAAGGAATGGTTACAAGTATAATGAGGCATCTCCAATCGCTGACAAGCTTGTGTTCAGTAAGGTTTGGCTTATGGCTTTCCATCTTCCTTCAGCTTTCCAATATGGTTTGTATAAATATTTCTTGATTGCGTATTCTACTGCTTTCAGGTGAAACAAGGATTAGGGGGTAAGGTACGACTTATATTATCTGGAGCAGCCCCCCTTGCTTCTCATGTCGAAGAATTTTTACGAGTAGTATCTTGTTCTCATGTTCTTCAAGGATACGGTATATTTTCTTCATCCTCCTCCTTAACTTCATTATAAAACCTCCTGTATGTACAATACATAATGTCATAATGATTTCTATTTTTTGTTTTTGCATTCTAGCAAGTAGCACCGAGTTGTTTGCTTTAAAAAAGAAAAAATGGCACCATTTCTTTACACTATTGATTATGGTGGGATCCATATCAATCAATGGGTCCTACATCATGATCAATGGTGTTAAATTGTGTTGTGTCGCTGCAGTTGTAGCCAGGTCACAGCATCTTCCTTGCTTCGAGTCCTGACTTTTGGCATATCCATGCGTAATTCTACTGTATATTTACAATAATATTAAATGTTTATTTCTAATGTAGGTTTGACTGAAACCTGTGGTGGTACATTTGTTTCTTTACCACATGAAATGGACATGCTTGGCACAGCGGGGCCTCCATTGCCAAATGTTGACGTATGTCTAGAGTCTGTCCCTGAAATGAATTATGATGCCCTCTCAAGATGTCCACGTGGAGAAGTATGCGTGAGGGGGGATACTTTATTTTCGGGTTATCACAAACGTGAAGATCTTACAAATGAAGTGCTGGTTGACGGATGGTGCCACACAGGTCATACTAGTTTTTTTTTTCTTTTTTTTGTATATATATATTATTTTTGGTGATTGAACTCTGGTTGATATCAGGAAGTGTAATGGTCGTCAGATCCAATCCCTAATGTTATGGTAGTGCTTTGTTTTCATCTGATCCATCGCTTTTCTTCGATCAGGGGATATTGGTGAATGGCAACCAAACGGAAGCTTGAAAATCATTGATCGCAAAAAGAACATTTTCAAGCTCTCACAAGGAGAGTATGTTGCAGTGGAGAACTTGGAGAACATTTATGGCCTTGTGTCAGCAATTGAATCGGTATGCATCCATAAACACTCTCAAACACTGCAATATGCACGTTCTCAAGGTTTAATCCTCCAGAATTTATCCTTCATTTCAGATATGGATATACGGGAACAGCTTTGAGTCTTTTCTCGTTGGTGTTGTTAACCCAAGACAGCAAGCAGTGGAGCAGTGGGCTGAAGAAAATGGCATAACCGGAGACTTCACTTCTCTCTGTGCACATCCTAAAGTAAAGGAATACATACTAGGAGAACTTAATAGAATTGGAAAAGAAAAAAAGGTTTTTTTTTTTCCTCTAAACTTCTTTGAGCAATGCTAAACCTTGTTGCTCGAATTCCTTCTCAAAATCTGCTTGATGTCTTTGCATTTTTATGAATCACGGTGATGTCCTTGTGCAGTTAAAAGGCTTTGAATTCATAAAAGCAGTGCACCTTGATCCAGTACCTTTTGACATGGATCGTGATCTCATAACACCGACATTTAAGAAAAAGAGGCCTCAGTTGCTCAAATACTACCAGGTACAAGTTGTATACCCTGCTCGCTTTTTTTCCCGCATAATCTGGTCAGAATTTCCTTAAAATGTGAAAAATATGACGACATCAAATATGATGAAGGAAATGCCACTGCCACCCGCAGTAGTGTTTTTTTTTTTTTTTTTTTTTTTTTTCACTCAAGAAATTAGGCGCCTAAAATAATAGGTGTTCTTCATGGCCACCAACAACATAGTTATTTTGATAATACATATATTGTTTACACTACAGGATGTTATTAACAGCATGTACAAAGCTGCTGCCAAGTGAGTCCATTACATCAAGCGCATTGTCTTTTCCCCAATGCCACTCTGTATGGTTATTGGTTTGTACTATACAAATATTAGGATTTGTGTGTATTATATTATTATCATATTCTTCTTCTTTTTTCCGTTTTTAATTTAATTAATAGGCCAGTCAAGGTAATATTCTCATCTCATGCATGTTGATGTAAAGTTCTTTTTTTTTTTTCTTCCAAATAATACAAAAATTTATACTCTTGGCAGTCGGAATAATAATGATCATTTATAAATTAAAGCCCTGTATCTTAATTTAGAATTTCCACATGCAAATCGTTTGTATGCGTATGGTACTTTGAATAATTAATACCTACTTGTTAAGGCTTTTTAGTTTGAGTGGTTGATTTGTAGCACTTTGGTGCTTGTGTAAAGTTACTGTTTTGTTCCGTATATGTAAACAGTATTTTTAAGACCAAAGCTAAAGAATAGTAAACAAAAATTTAAGTGAAAAAAACTAAAGTTAAATCCACCACACAAAACAAGGTTTGACTTACAAAAACCACACACCATAACACTTAGAAATGCTCTGAGGCAGAGCAAACAAAAGACTACAACAATACAAACTACTGACAAGTAAACAACCTTTTTTTTTTGTTCACTTCTCCAAATCTCTCACTTATCCCACCTTCCATTCTATTCTATTTTTTAAATAAAAATAACTGAGATGAAGTTGAGAAGAAAGAGGATGAGCGCCTCTCTATGTTGTCTCTTCACTCTTTTCTTCCCCCTCGGCTTTTTTTTTTTTTTTCGCCTCAAACTTCACCTAAATAACTCTTTTCCCAAGGGCTATGGAGATCATGACAGACATGTAAAAGAGAGTTTTCTATCATTTCCCTTAAATATATAGCCTTCGGAAATTACGTAAATCTTGTCACTATCATCATGTAGTTTCAAACCAATGTGTAGGTTGATACTGAGATATCTGCAGGAGAAGCAGACTGAATGTACACGATCTCGATGCTTTTTCCGGCCTCCAAAGAGTTGATCCAAGATGGGAATGTATAGCTCTTTCCAAACTTTGCTAAACCCCATATTGGCCCATAGAGTTTAGAGATGTAAAGGTTTAGCTTTTTCAGTGTCTTTGTTGATTTGTTTGTCAGAATCGCAGAGTATCTGTAGTATGTTCTTCCCTTCTCAACCCATGAAGCTGTCACTTTTTGCTCAATACCAATCTGTGATGAATAAATCCCTGCATTTACATATCCTCCAAAATCAGCATTCAGATACCGTTAAACTACGTAATTATCAATATCTGACATTTAAAAAATCAATTGTTAATTGTGCATAAAAATATAGGATAATGTATACCTGGTGGTGTTGTAACCTTTGGTGGTTGTTGAGCACTAGTGCTAGGAAGAGGAACATCCTCTGCACCAAAAAAATATTATGATTATAATCAGCAAAAAATTGCACCTTTTTTATTTTTTTAAATTTCAAGTATATATTTGAACAAATGGGTGGTGGGTTTGAGCAACAAAACTTATAATACCTGTAAGAAGCTGGCTGTATTTACCCCTTCCACCATGAAGCCTAGCCAAAACACCAAGCAATGGAGCATTGTTGTATGTAGCAGGCTCAGTTTGCTCATAATTGTCTCTCTGGTCAGCAAAATTATCATAGGGACCAGGCCCACCAACAAGCGCACCGGTAAGGGTGTTGGGATCGCTAGCCTTGCGGCTGAACCAAGTTGCATAACCACCTCTACAAGTGACGAACGTTGGATCAACTTTGATGGAGACAATGGAAGAAGCCCTGTGATGAACTTGTTGAGGATAGTTGCTTCCATATCCCACCATGTAACTTGTGGCTCTTGGGTTATCTCCAAGAATGTAGTCCACCTTAATGATTCAAACAAATATAGCTTAGTTTAAGAAGATGGAACATCCTCATAGTAAGAATCAAACTCATGACCTTGTGAAAGGAATTAAGGGACCAACTTGTGTTGTGCAAATCAAATGTGGTACATAATACGATAATACACTTACTTGAGATTGAGCAAAGGTAAGGAGTTCATTAGGAGCGACGTAGCCAGAAGAACACTTGAGATATTTGCCAGAAGAAGACAAATAATCGGAATAGACGGAGAGAAGGAAAGAAGCACTTGTAACAAACTGCATATTGTTCCAACTTTGTAGGTAAAGGAGACCTCCAGGTGTCCTCTGAATGTTCTGATTCCCTTTACCAAGGCATGAACACATGAATGATTCTGCTTTTTGCTGGTATTGTTGGAATACTGATGTGTATTTACCACCTTTTCCTTGCATCAGTATCTGCAACATGCATTCACAGGGGTAAGTAATCTACAAAGTGCATTTGTGAGGGTATAATATGTGTACTACTATTTCAGGCACCACAGTGTTTTTAGTCGATATTCGAGCTGAGAATCGACTTTTCACTCGGTGATGGTTACAACCGACCACCAGAAAGTCGATTCCCAAAGGTAGAATCGATGTTAGTGTGGTGCCAAAGGAGGATGTCGTTTTAGTAAGAAAACATACTTTGGCGACGAGGGTCTGGACACCGGCATACTTAACATCCCAACTGAACTCAGTCATTGCCCAACCTGTACCACCTAGTGCATTCCCATTTGCACCTAAATAATTCAAATAGTACTGATTGTTTGTTGCCTTGTACATCCATACAGCTGCCCATAACAACTCATCCTGCAATTATAAAGTTTGCATAAAAAAAAAAAAAAAAGGTAAGCAGTCTACATTAATGTTTTCACTTATTTTAACATGAGAGAGTTACATGGATTGGCTTTGAGACTTAACCCTTACAACATCCTCTATCTCTCATTAAACACGTATTATCACGTGTACTAATCGCCTAGTCTTGTCGTCATGGAATGGTCGTTTAGCTTAACGTCACTAGTTTAGACTTTGTGTCTTATGCATTGTATATTTTAACAGAAAGAAATACACGATATCTCTCACACGAAGGGATCCGTAGTCACGAACACAGAGAAAACCGGAGCTAAGAGACAGACGAAGCATACCGCGTAGCCACTGACAGAACGGTAATATTTTTGAGCAACTTGAATGCTGCTGTCATATTTGCCCCTGTATTTGTCTGCAAATTCAAACAGCTGCAAAAAACAAACAAGCAAATTACTACTCATCATCTACAATAAATAAGGAAACAACAAGCAATATGATCCTAGGAGGCCTCAGCAGTCAGCACTACCACCAAGGATTTAATAATTTGGGTCAGGGGCGGATCCACAGCCCCCGGGGGGGGTGCTGTGACCCCACTCGATTTATAGAAAAAAAAAAAAAAAAAATTTTTTAATAAAACTTTAGGGTTAAAAAGTGTCGTTTTATCGATAAAAATTGATGTTTTAGACTCCCGCATTTTTTTTTTAGATAAAATATAAAAATTCGATCCGCTGAACCATTTTAGTTTAAAAACGATGACTGTAACTAGTTTCCAGATTCAATATGACGCAAATAGCATTATTGCTAAACCCAAATTCCGAGGAAGTGGATGTTTTTTAGAAATTGATTTGAAAACAATATAAAATGTCTATTTTAAAGATTAATTTTTAGTTAGAGCGCATATTAAAGTATCTCGATTGTAGCATGGTCCAAGACTCCAAGTAAGGCATTTACATTTATCATGTAAAAATAGTTATTAGTATGAAATGCTTTACGACATATTGTGTATAGAATATTTGCATGCTTTGAAGACGTGCCCGGTGCCCCCAACCAAAAAGATAAAGGTGAAAAAGGGAAACTATCCTATGAATCGAATAAATTATTAGCCTTTTTTATTTAAAAAAAAAAAAGCTGGAAAAAAAAAAAACCAAAAAAAGAGAAGGAATTACTGCATGGGTGAAGTAATGAATGCTCGTCTAACTTCTTTTACCTACACCACCGACAACAATTCAACGAGCTGCCCTTACTTAAAGCTGGATACTCATTAATACTAGGCCCCCCATACTTTTCTCTCTCTTCAATTTTTTTTTTGGTATTTCACCGTTAAAAGACTTTGTATTAGAACGGACTATAAAATAAGTGTCACGTACATAAAAAAAAAATATTAATAATAATAATAAAACAGTTTAAAGTTTTTTTTTTTTTTGAGAACAACAGTTTTATGTTTTAATGTTATCTGAAAAATCCGTTATAATACGGAACTCATCAACATAAGTACATAACTACTACTTTTTGCTTTTCTTTATTTTTAATTTTAGCTTTTCTTTTAATAGGGAAATGCTAGTAGAATTCTACCTAAAAAATTAAATAGAGAGTTAAAAGAGAAAAATATATACTTGAGCGGCATGGTTGAGGAGCTGACGGGAGTAAGCCGGATTGTAGCGGCGGAAGACAATGGAGGCAGCCGCCATTGCTGCAGCTGTCTCTCCGGCAAGGTCCGACCCGGGATTGTTTGGATCTATTCTGTATGCATACCTTGAGGTCGTCATGTCCTCTGGCCTTTGCCAACAGTAATGGTCTGTGTTTCCGTCTCCAACCTTTTTCATACATTAAAACACTTTTTAATTAAACAAATCATAATTAAAACACTTTTAATCAACCAAACACATTTGTGTTAGTGGAGAAAGAACTACTACTATAAAATTGATTTTACCTATTTTAATGCCGTATTACTTGCTCCTAGAATACCGCTGAGAATGGAATGGAAATTTATCTAACATTTTAGTCAACTAACAGTATACCTAACAATTTAGTCAACTAAGGTTTGAGGATTTCCAGAAAATTTGAAATTTGAAAAAATCACCTTCACTTCTAATTTCATATTTCATTTTGTTATTATAACACTTACTTAATTTTGCTACTTAAAACAGTGTAAAAAAAAATTTTGGGCAGTCCAAGTTAAAAGGATAAAATCATGATAATCAGTCAACAGTATGGAATGATAAAAGCATTATGCATTATATTATTATCATAAGAAGTAAATTTAAATAATTATTACTGTTGAAAAAGAAAGAAAGAAAAAAAAAAAGTAGGTAGGTACCTCTCCATAAAGGACATTAGGCTCAGGGTGAGCTTTAATGAAGTAATCAGTTCCCCACTTAACACTATTCATGGCATGTCCAAGCTCGCCGGCGACCGCCATCTGTTTGCCGTACTCTATTATGCTCCATGACAGCATCGTAATAGTAAACGCCATTGGCAACCCAAACTTCACATTGTCCCCTGCATCATAATATCCACCCACCAAATTCACCTGCAAATTCATACACACACACACAATTGATGAGGAAAGAAATTTTAATGGCGGAAATAAGAAATTCTAGGAAATTGATTTTAGTAGAGGAGCTTACCCCATTTTGTCTGCCATCATTGAGACCAGAATTGCCTCTCCACTGGACTCTTTGATTTCTGGGTAAATATCCAGATCTCTGAGCTTCATAAAACAGAATGCCTTTAGTAAGTGCTTGACCATAATCATGACCACCCAATGCCAATAATGGAAGAAACTCAAGCACCAAAAACAGAATCCCAACAGAACAGAGTTTCAGTAACTTCTCCATTGCTTTTTCTGTATAGATCTAGTTTAATTTCTAGGGGAAGTGATAGTATGACTTCAAGTGTATGATAAAATGTCAATGTGGGTTTTTGTTTATCAGCTAAAAAAATCTGATAAACAACCCAAGAATATATGAAGGAAAAAAATGAGAGAGAAAGAGATAATGCAAAGGAGTGTGTGTGTGTGTGTGTGTGTATGAATGTGAGAAGAGGTGAGGCAGAGAGGTACGAGTATATATGGAAGATTGGAGGAAGGTGCAGTTTGTTAATGTAAAATGGAAAATGGAAAATGTAATCAATAAATGGATTTTTGGTAAAAACTGCACCGTTATTTTTAATGTTGTGTCATGCCTCATGAGTGATGTTTCTCTTTTTGGATGTTAAGCAATGCATAGGATGTACAACCCCATGTTACACATTTTCATAATATAAATAGGGGTTATCGCACACCATTTTTTATTATGGGTATACATTTTTTTATTATTTTTTTTTATAAACAAAATGTCAGTGGCACTGTTGTTGCTATTGTAAACCACACTGACGTTGCTATTCAAAAACGAAAGTCAATGGCATTGTTGTTTCTAAGTTGTGACACTCTTATAACGTAAATATCGGTGCCACTAACGTTCGTTTTTTAACACCATTGATGTTGTTTTTAATAGCAACAACAATGTCACTGACGTTTCGTTCATTAAAAATATTCGTAGTGCGGGAGCAATATGGTGTCAGTAGTAAAAAGAGGTGTGCCAATAGAATCCTCTATAAATAATCGTTCGGTTGAAACGAGTGACACAATTTACTTTCACATTATCGATTATTATTAGTTTACATTGTTATCAATGAGTTATACATCATTATCAATGATGTAAAAATAGATTGTTTTACTCGTTATGCCTGAATAGTTATGTTACTGGTATTAAAGTTCTCGCTATTAATAATTGTGTTACAACAATTCGACGATACTATAATTTTATACGATTGATTATATTAGTTATCATGTCTATGAATGACTCTAAATTATGATCAATGATGTAAATGGAGATAGTTTATACTAATAATTATTATGACATAATTGTTGTGACCATAGTATTTTCCTTCTCGTCATACTACTTCCTTTTTAATTGCATAAACTATTTAAATATGATTAATTTCTTTTAAATTAGTATTTCAATTTACACATATTGTTATATGAGATATTAAAAATAAAAATGTATATTGTTCTGTTAATCTACATGATTTTGATGAACTAGAAAAGAAAGAGAGAGTATTGTTTAAGTTTTATACTCTGGGGTTTTAAAATTGTTGTTTATAAATATATGTACATTATGTTTTTCATACATTGGAATTATTTATCATGATAAAACCATAGTAAAATGAGGAATAGTTATTGTAGAACACTCGACACGTATTCGAAAAGGATAAAAGTACATTCAAAAAACAAAAAATAAATAAATAATGAGATGTATTCATCTCACTTCTAAACACTATTACTATGTGGGAGATGGTAACTCTATCACTCTTCTATTTGTTATCGGCTATAAATAGCTATTGTATAATAATTATTTTTAGTAATTTACGACAATTTGATAACATAGTCGTTGTGGTTTTTATTTTATTTTTTTCCCTCCACAAACGAAATTTTTATTAAAGAGTCAGACTAACACCGGAAATATAATCGAAAAGAACCGGACAACGCCATCACCTAGTGGACCAAACGATTAAAAAACTCTATTAAACTAGACACATAGAACAACGACCGAAACAAAAACCAAACAAGAAGTTAAAAGTTTTTTTTTTTTTTTGAGGAAGAAGTTAAAAGTAGTTGTGGTTATATATTGAAATATTATTAATTTTCATTTAATGATTTGGCCAATAAATAGAAGTTGATATTGAGTGGGGGCAAAAAAAAAGCCTCAAAAAAAGAAAAAAAATAGAGTGGGAAAAGAACCAAAAGGAAGCAGTGCCATGTGCATCGTTTCAGCTCTTTTGCTGCTTTGTACGTACTAGCTAGTAGTAGTAACTAGGAAGAGTCTCCGTCCACATTTGAGTAATGAATTGAAGAGACCATACATTTTTTTTTTTTTTTCTCTTAAAAAACTCTCTTTCAATTGGTACTCTATCTTTCATGTTTTTATCCCTAAACTATTGTAGTATTTTTTTTTGTTAAATATATATTTTTAATAAAGCATTATCGGTCAGCTCAGTCAGGGATCAAAGCTATATAGGTGTTGTATTGTATCAGTGTGTTTTGTATTCATTAGAGAGGTCTTAATATGTAAAAGCAGTAAGAAATTCATTGAGACTTTCATCAGCTTTGGCATTGAAAGTTAATTGAGTTTTTGAAATCACACTTTAACCACTCTTGTTGTCTTCTTTTTCTTTTTTCCCCCAACAAACGATGGCTTTCATGATAATTTTAATCGGTACAAAGTCAAATTAGCATATAATTTTATCAAAAGACTCCAACATCAGACTTGAAAGAGAAGACATTAGGTTCATGCGACAACTTTTTGCTTTTCCTTTCAACGTGCAAAATGGTACGACTACCAAAACTACGCCGAAGAGTTTTAATGTCCTTCATAATTGTTCTATATTCTAGTAGATAGGGCATCGTGCTGCAAAGCAGAAGAGGGATGAAAATTTTCAGATGTAGTCCTCTCCATAGAAGATGCTTGTATAAAATCATTATTCATCTTACAAGCAAAGGTAGCAGTATCAAAACCAAAACACATTTTTAAAAATTCTTTTAAACCTCGCCTTCCAAATTGACCAAAGAGCAAAACAAGTGAGAACAACTCTATCCTTAATCTTAGCAAAATTAGGAGTTGCAGTTACACTATCCCACCAAGCAATAAGAGTTGCCCCGTCTTTATAAAATGCCTCCCAATGCACACCAACTACCTTCCAAACATTTTTGGCGAATGGGCAATGAATAAACAGATGATCAATAGTTTCAACTTCCTCACCACATCCTGCACAAAAGGATACATCCTTGCCAAACCGTCTATGCAACAACATTGAAACCGGAAGGATATTTTTCAAACATTTCCATAGCCAGGAGAGAAAGTGCCCAAATGAGTTTACAGAATTTATCATTCAAAGAGCTGCTAGTCGAAACTCCAACGGGGTTTTTAAAGTTATGCAAAAAATGATCATATGTAGTTTTTGAAACAAATTCCCCGTCATCAGAAAAAACACAAAACTAGTTTTGTTGTTTTCATTCTTCGTGGTTTCAGTTTTCAGTTTCTAAACACTAATCAATTGAGATTGGTTTTTATTTGTTGATGAACTTGAGAGTTCATATAGTCTTTTAATTCTTGATCAATTTTATTGAATTTCTTCATAAAAGTAATGTAAAAAAGAATATTACAAAATCTATCCGGCAACAAAAGGGCAACAAAAGGGGAGTGATTTTTTTTATTTGACGAAAGTAAGTGTGATAGAACAAAACTAGGTAGCATTTTATTCCTCTTAAATAAATTCATCATAACAAGCCTCCATGCACATACATAGATTAATGGTAAAAATAAAAAAACTCGGTGTGGTAATGACATTCACGCCTTTGAAATAGGGTATGGGAGTTCGATCCATCCACATGACCAAATTCTCTCACAAAAAAATCTGTACATACAAATCACATAGAAATAACTATCAAATTACATCACCACGAAACTTTAGAAACGAGACAGTCAAGGTTGGAGCCAGAATTTTAAAGTGGGGTGGCGAATGGATTATATCGAATTCGTCGGGTGAACTGAATTAAGAATAATTTATAGATTAAACTGGACTACGCGTATTTTATAGGGCTTTTTTTTTTTTCCGGGGCCCCCTTAGTCTAAAGGTGGCTCCGCCCTTGGAGACAGTGGATGTCCTTTGAGTTGGGTCAGAACCTTTTTTTCTTTTTTTTTGAAAGGAGATTCTTTTTTTAAATAATCCATCATAATAAAGCTTGTGTTATTTATTAATATTTCATAAAACACCACAGGCGCACAACTTAGTGGTAAAAGAGCAAATGTTGTAATGATAATCTTACATTTGAGTTGAATTATGAAGTACGATACCATATCTTGATTTTTCTCACCAAAACAAAAAAACATAAACAACCTTTGTAAATCGAACTACTGAGATACATCACTCGCCTTTAAATCCTCCACAAACTCTAAATACAGAGCACAGAGACTCTTTGAGTTGGTATCAACGTAACACTTATACACAATCGTTTTGCCACTAAAACCTGGATTGTCAACAGGATGGGAAAGTGGTAGTCAAAAAGCAAAGCAAAGTCCACTGTCTATATGACAACGAGCAGTTTTACGGGCATAATGGTTGTGTTACAATAAATAATATAACATATATATACATTATTGATTATAATAAATTTACGTATAATTAATAAATACTACATCATGATAATAATAGGAAAAGGTCATAGAGGACAAGTTTACATCTTATTTATGTAAAAAGGACAAAATAATAATGCAAAGGTTGTGAAGGACAAAAAATAATATATATCCAAAAATACCCTTTTTAATTATAACTAGCCTCATTCCTCCATTATCCCAAAACGTGTAAAACCCTAGCCTCCATCCTCTCGAAACGTTTTCCCTCTCCTCTTCAGCCTTCCTCCGCGCTCGCCACCGCCACCGCCTTCAACGTCTCCGGCTTAATTCGAGGATTCAAACTCAATTGATCCCGCTATATACATTCCTCGGAGAAACGATCGGAAAAAAAAAGCAGAGAGAAAAAAACGATCGGATTCACGTTATTCGAGGATTCAAACTCAAAACGTCTCCGGCTTAATTCGAGGATACAAACGCGTAAAGAGAATCCGCCTTCCTCCTCCGCTTGTTTTCAAACGCAAAAAAAACGCAGAAAAAAACACCGAAGAAGCTTCGAGGATTCAAACTCAAAACTCAATTGATCCGCCTTCTTTTCAAACGCAAAAAAAACGCGAAAGAGAATTTTTTGGAAGCAATTTTTTTTCGGTTTTGGAAGCAATTTTTTTAGGTTTTGCTGCATTTCAATGCATTTTTGCAATTTTTTTTAGGTTTTGCTGCATTTCGGTTTTGATCAATTGTTGTTGTATTTAATCCTACATGTCTTTATTTTTGTTCTTGAAGAATTGTTGTTGAAGAATTATCAATTGTTTGTTTTTGAGGAATTATCAATGCCTTTTTTGTAATGTTACTACATTTTTGTATTTAACGCGCACGATCTTAAGCGTACACAAATCCTCTATCGTGCTCCTTTCCAAGTAGGGTATAGAAAGAGTAACGTTTTGGCATTTTTTCTATGAACGCGCACGATCTTAAGCGTACACAAATCCCCTATCGTGCTCCCCTTCCCAAGTAGGGTATAGAAAGCAATGGAAACACCCTCAAACATAGTAACACATAATGTAGTAACTCGTAAGTAACACCAACACGTAATAACACCAAAGACGGCTTTAATGTGAAAAGAAAAAAAAAAAATATTATCATTAAGCGTATTTTTGTACATCTCTTTTTTTTTTGTCCTTCTCAACCAAATATTATTTTTTTTGTCCTATTCTTCATTTAAGATGTAAAGTTGTCCTTTAGGACCACCACCCGTAAATATTAAAAATATATATCATTCGTTAAGGCATAACCGTTGTGCTACCTACGTAGCGTTTTTTCTATACCAACCAATAAAAACTTTATTCCCCTCCGCAATCTGCGCCCCCTCCTCACAAATTTGTTCAAGCCAAAAGAAAAGTACCATCTTACCATTTTTTTTTTTTTTGAACTTAATGAAAAGTAACAACTGATTGACGAAAATGCTGGTGTTGATATATATTTTTTCTGTTCTATACAGAGTTTGTCCCTTTTCAAAAAAAAAAAAAAAAAAAAAAACAGAGTTTGTCACTATTAGGGTATGACCTGGTGCTTAATATCTGATCGACTATAATAGTACTAGCTACATTAGGATATCAAAGTTTGTTTGACAATGAAATTACATACTATAATTAAATATTTAATAATACGTCAAATTGTCGGTGTAAAAATTACATTATTACTGTTAGTGAAATGACAGACAAGCAATATATTCTATATGGCTTCAATCATAATTTTGTCGATATGAATATGATAGTTCTCGCATTATTTATTTATTTATTTTTTTGAAATCGCATTATTTATTTTAAAGAGTCAACAAGCTTTAACTTCAACTTGATCAGTGAAATATATAATAAAGTAAATTTTTAATTCAACTACATATCATGCAAACTATGCAATAGTAATACTTAAAACTTGAAAGAAAAAAAAACATGCTTAATTAAGAAGTGATTGCATTAACTCATCAAAGCCCTAAAGAAGCCACGAGTTTTCTGGCTGGGACGTGAGGCTCGAAACATGTAATGAGCGGTCTTTTTAAACAAAACAAAACAAAGAAAAAAAAAACCTTTAAAGACGGCCAAGATCAACTAAACTATTGATGCATATATCTCGAGTTTGGGTGATCAGGACCATCCTGTTTGGTTTCGGGTTTAGGTTCAGGCTTAATATTTTATTCACTACACTATCTTGTTATCATTATTTTATTAATTCTATTATTTTATCATAATTTTCCCATCAATCATTTCACCATCAATAAAAAAAATAATATTAATAAATTCATTTTATTCACACACCACACTATTTAACTATTATTTTATCAATATAATAATTCAGTAATATTTCTCTCACCAATAATTTTTTCATCTATACAAATTTCAATACAAGATTTCAACAATCATTATGTCATTTTATTAAAATTTCTCTCATAAATCATTTATTTATCTACACAAATTTTAATACAAAATTTCAACTTTATAAAAATTATTTCATTTTATTTATTTCACTTTCTCTCTCTTGAACTCATTCAAGCTCGAAACCAAACTGCAGGTCTTAGGAATGGTGTTCAGCAATTTCATCAACAAGACAAAGGGTTCAAAACATTGGTCATGGCTTTTTGATAAAGTAAAATTAGGTTTCATTAAAGTTTGAGACACTGGAATCTTGACTTGTTAGTGTGAGCATGATCACAACTTAAAATATTATTGTAAAATTATGTTTCCACGTCAGAAAATAATGAATCATGTTTGAATTTTATGCGATATACTGTTGCTTCCTTTTATTCAGATTAATTGTATGCAATGACATTAAGAATACATATACTCCTTTTTTTAGTCCTTAAAAGTGTAAAATATTGTTCTGGGATCGCTAATGTAAATATGATTTGGAAAAGCGCAAAATTATGATTTCATACTTTGCTTGTTTTTATTTTTGTTAAATACTGTATATACAATCCACTGAGAGGTGTGAATCTGAAAACAGATCAACTTTAACGCGTAAAAGGGACAATCTTCCCGCGATTGACGGGTAATTAAAAGTAAACTCCTTTTTATTCACGTTGACGGCAACTGTTTCCATATCCGTTTTCGAAAAACAAACGATACGTGTATTATTAGCCAGGAAGTTATTAGATGCACCTGCCATATGCGAAGTCCATCTATATGGCACGATATAAGTTTTTACAATTTCTAAATTAAATTCAAACTTGATGATTCATATTTATTTATCCGTCATTTTGGTGTAAACGAAGATAATACACAATAACTTCTCTTATTACCCTCTTGTGTAGGCCAGCTAATTGTTTCCCTCTTAAGAAATTATGTGTAGTGTATTCACTACATCTTGCACTACATTTTTTTTTTCTCGTACATTTCGTGCCCAGTGATATATATAAATTACTTTCTTTCTCTCTTTATAATGTAACATTTGTTAATTGATATTCATGTAATCATGGTAAATGATAAGAAAATGAATAGTAGAGACATAGTGAATATTTGTAATTGTAAAATCACAAACTTCTATCTTGTATTATTAATTGAGCAATACAACTTTCTCTCTTTATAATGTAACATTTGTTTATTGATATTCATGTAATCATGGTAAATGATAAGAAAATGAATAGTAGAGACATAGTGAATATTTGTAATTGTAAAATCACAAACTTCTATCTTGTATTATTAATTGAGCAATACAAAAATCCGGTAAATAGTTTAGACCGACGTCGAATCTTGGCCTAAAAATGCTAACACGAATTGACAAGACTTTTAATTCTCATAATTGTATGAATGAGGGAATTATAATAATGTAATTACATGGAACGTTCAACTAATTACGTATTATTATTGTTTTTTTTTTTTTTTTTGTTAACCGTATTATTATTGTTTTTTTGTTTCCGTATTATTATTGTGAACATTCCATCGTGTTCGACAAATTATAAAAATAAAAATAAAAACAAACAAACAAAAATTGGGCTTTGTAGGCACAGTACAGTTCATAGTCACGAGCTACGGCAGTACACACATCTATCTATCTGGCTTTTTACAATAATTTCCTCCGTACTTTCCATTTATATATTTTAGTGGTCTGATTTTTCGGCTTAGAAGATGGCGTATAACCGGGAACAAACCCGATTAATTGCTATAAAAAAAATAACTGTAGAAAATAATAGTCATTATTATATATGTTTATTCTATGTAGTAATTGTATCAGAAAAAAGTATGGTTTTTATAAGAAGCAATGTATCCTCCTAATGATGAACAACACAATCTACACTTATGTTGAGGACGGAACAGTGAGCAGCAGTTTTTTTTTAATTTTTATTTTAAAGAATGGCAAATTTGTAAATACAAAGGCTATATATTTTATGAAATCTATTTATTTAATTTTTAATTGGTTCTGATACATCATGTCATACGTGTACCTGGGCTACCAAGAGTGAATGGCATGTGAAAATTTAAGACGGTGGGGCGATGAAGACAACATCAAAGTATTTATTTCCAATTAAAAGTTTGTTGTCTGATAAGTTTATGGTTTGCCAATAATGCCCCCATTGCTTCCATGACCAATTAACAAGTGAACAATAATTTCAATATGAAGCATATGACAGGATGTAATATGAGCTAGCTGTAATGATATTTTATCTTTATTGGAACCGACATTACCACTCCAACATTTTTTCACACATTGATTGCATTACATTTTTTTTTATCATATATATATATATATATATATATATATATATATATATATATATATATATATATATATATACACACACATACAAGCCCGTCTCTGAGAATGTGCATGGTTTTCGAAAAATGATCAAAATTTAAGGATTCGGTTTTAAAGTTGAGTGTTAGATGAATTTCGACACTAAATTTCATTATTCAGTGCGAATATTCTTTGACTAACAATGAGTTTTGACGGTGAAAACTCACATGAGTCCATTGTTTTCTACTATTATTTACACCAATGTCTTCCTTCCGTTTACATTGGACACTTATGTTGTTTCATTCATTATATTAATATGTGAACTTCCCACACCTCACAATCTTGGTTTTGGGGATGATATTCATCCTCTTATATGAGTTTGGCTGACTACACAGATCTTGGGGGTGTTAAAGGTTTGGCATCCATTATATTAATATGTGAAAAGACTTCCCACAAAGTGTCGCACATCGACACTTATGATGATTGTTTCGATCTTGGTTTTGGGGGTCCGTCCTCTTTGGCCTAGATATTCATCCTCTATATTATAGAAAAAGAATATACGTTATTTTCATAACATGTTTTAGACTGTAATTGCATGTTCCAATTATATAAAGTGAAAGCGCCACACTTAAAAAAAAAAAATTTAAAAAAAGACGGGTTTGGGTCTTTGGGCCCTTTGGTGCGAAAGAGAAGTGTAATTTTTTCGGATCAAGAGCCAGTTGGTTGTATGTAGCTCTGTCACTGGACGCATCTCGATCGAGATGATGATTTTGATACAATTAATCTGAATAAAGAGTTGATGAAAAAACAACATTAAAAAAAATATATATATATGATCCATTAAATAAATAAACAATATTATATTTGTATAGAAGAAAAAGAGAAAGATTGGTAAGGTTGGGTACCAAACTCTGGCGTATACACCCCACTATTAAATGTAGAGAATCCCCATACTTTGTTTGGAACTATTCAGTATTCACCGGTTATGAAAGTTCAGTTGGCTCAGTGAAAAATAAATTAACATTTACAATAAATTGTAAATACTTAACGGGAAACTCCTTAACTAGAAGTTTTTGAGCTAAGACTATCCTTCAAAAAAAAAATATTAAATAAATAAAAGTCGAGTCACAACTGAACCTCTGTCCCCTCGCTAGATTTTTACAGGCAAATGTAAATTGATAATTATGTTTTATTGATTAAGTGTGCAAACGGATGTCAACAAGGACGAAGTCAAGATTATAAATAATTTGTTGGATTGAACTAGACTATATATATCGTCTAATATACTATTTTTTTTTTGTTCGGATAAACTTGATCTCCATAAAACTACGATATACCTCCGTTCTTGTGTGTCTCTACATATTTTTATTTTATTTTTTTATATTGAAAAACATTTATACAGTATATCGAATTCCCACAAAATAACTCAAATACAAAACTATGGATACAGAGGGCATTGATAATTTTGTTGCATCAAATTTTAGGGGAGATAATAAATATATAGGGGTTAAAAAAAAAGGAAGATAATGATAATAAATTGATAGGGCACCAAGTGGCATTAAAAAGCAGACACCAAAATCCAACAGATATAACGTACTGCACTAACTGCTGTAGATCTTCGGGCCCAGGTTCTTTTTGGACCTGCACTGCATTATACACAATTTTTTTTTATAATTGTTTTCATTTTTATTTTATTTTTGAGAAAGTTTTCAAATGTTAAATATACATGATATATTGATATATGTACCAAAAAAAAAATATAATATTAAATTTTACTATTTGTATGTATGTTACTCATACGTCATATTGCACTATTCATGTAAAGTATTTTCATCATTCACGGGTTCCGTTTCTTGCAGGGCAAATACAGCCAATGGATGTTTTCAACATCTCCTTGCATCATAATTTTCATTTAGACTACTGTTGTATACGTTAATTTAAGATATGAATTTTTTATGCTCTAATTTTTCAAGTAACGAAACATGAATTCTTTCAAACAATTGAAATCGATACGTGGAACGCGACTTTTTTTATTATTATTATCCACATATGCGATTATTTTTACTTGATATGTTTACGCACAAATAATTTCGAGATATTATAGAAATGTACATATGGACATAAACTAATAAAGAACGGGAATAGTATATACTCGCATTTAATTAATTATTTCCACAATAAAAAAAAAAATGATCCCCATATAGGAGCCTTACCGATTGATAATTTTATATAATGAACTCTTAAATTCTCATCCATATTTACCACTTTGAAATTTTTTTTCCTTTTAACGATGGTTAGAGTAACGACACACTATTTTGTTACTAGTCATTTGTTATATAGTACATACGTCTCAAAATATAAATTTGTTTAGAGTTTTTTTACACAAATTAAGAAAATAGTCATGCGTCATTAATTTTGATTGTAAAAATCTAAAATAACCTTTGACCTCATTAATGTAATTGTTGTAAAATATGTGAATGTATATTTAATTAGGAGTATAAAAAGAAAAAAATTAATAAACGCTCAATTGATATTCTAAATGGATTTATATTGTTGGACAAATTTAAAAAACTAAACTTACATTTTCGGATGGAGGTAGTATAGAGTAAAATAAGCCAATAGTAAAAAATGAGACAACTTGATTAAACAAGAATGTATAGTAAATATTGCAAACAAAAGATGTGAAACTTGGACCTCCTCATGTCTATAAAAAAAAACTTGCACAGAGCCCCATTACGTGTAGCTTGATCAAGCAAAATGGGAGATGGGATCCCCTTGACGAATCCCCCGGGTGGGGACGATCCGGAGGCCCGGACATCCGTTCACAAGAACCTGATAAGCTAAAGCCACTGAAGTAACACGTACATGACCTGCCCAATAACTGAATGAATGCCGCATGAAAACGCATCTGGTGAATGACACCAAAGATAGCTCCACTCAACCCGATCAAATGATTTTTCCATATCTAAATTGATAGCCGCATGGTTATGGCAACATTTCACTCCAACTTTCAATGAATGGACAGCCTCAAAAGCAATAATCGCGTTATCCGTAATTAACCTGCCTAAAACAATTACGCACTCTGATTTCCGGAGATAACATCATTAATCACCAATTTGAGCATGCTCACAATCACACTTGAAAGAAGCTTATAGACAGAGTTGTACAAAGCAATAGGCCGAAGGTCAGTCACCCGAGTCGGCGATGCTACCTTAAGGATAAGAGAAATATAAGTGGCATTAAGCTAGCTCGGATTTATCTCGATTGCCCTGGAACCTTTGGAAAGCGCGCTGCAGTCCGGTGTATGATGATGCTTCAATTTATGTTTCTCATGTTGTCTCGTCCTCTTTAACTGGAGCAATGGAACGTAGATATATGGTGAGTGAGTGCTTATCTTGTGAGCAATACGGAGGCATCACACCTTGTGACATGGAGTCCCCCTCTTTTCGGCAGTAGGAAATGTAACACAAATGCCTCTGTGACGGCTGAGGGTACTGGTATTGGCTTGATTTTTAGAGATACTATTGGCTCGGTAATAGTTTCTTTCTCTTTCCACTTTGACCCAGGAATTAGTCCAGAAGTTATGGAAATGCGGTCGATTCTGCTGGCGTTGGATGAGGTTGTTCGTTTGGGTCTCCTTTTGGTTATTTTTTTAGAGTAATTGCTTGCAGTGTGTCCAATCACTTTCGCGTCCTTCTGGGGATTTGACTGTGTTTGGCAGCCTTGCTCGAGATTGTTTTGCTCTTTTGCCTTCTTTTGCTTCTTTTGGTTTCTCGTTTGTTAAGTGTTCTAGTAATGTGCCAGCGCACTTCCTAGCTAGACATGGCTTGGTAGAGTTGGGTCGTGTTTCTTGGGGCACCTCTCCCGCGTGATGTAATCTCTGCATCTTCTACAGATTTGGTTTAATAAAAGTTATTCTTTTCCTAACACACACACACACACACACACACACACACACACACACACACACACACACAATAATATATACTGCAGTAAGAGCACTTGCATCTAGTGCTCTAAAAGAATACTCTATTTTACCGTTTTTATTACACAAATTTCTAGTTTACAGAATCTCTAATTAACCAAGATGAAATACATCAGATTCTCTAATTTAAATAATGCCATAAATATAAAGGAAAATTTACAGAATCTTGATGAATACGGTAGATGTAAATGAAAATTTACAGAATCTGTATTTTACATTAAAAAATAGAGTATTTGCTGCAGTGTTATTTTTTCATTTGAAATATCTAAAATACAGTTTTTGAAATACTAATAGTATCTACTGTAAGTGCTCTAAGGTATGGTAAACAAGATAAGTGCTCTAAGTTATGGTAAACAAGATTATGCATTATTATTATGAAGGTTCTAAAGGCACCACACTTTTCACTTTTGGCACTATTTTCTTGATTATTTCTTTTCCTTACATACACCACACACTTACTTCACACACCACATAAAATAAATATTACATAATTACATTTAAGTCCCTACTTTTACAACATATTAATTTCCTTCCTTTTTTTTCATTCTCAAACCCTAAAATGTATCTCCATCTCCCCCAACCGCCACCATCTACCCCAGCCTCCCTCCTCCATACCCACCGCCGGTTAGTCCATTTCCTTCAACCTCAACTTCAAAGTTCTTCGGGCAAAAAAAAAAACGTCTGAGTGACAGCAACTTTTAGCTACACACATCCCGTTTTTGCAGTCACCACCACCACCGGAGCACCGCAGTCACCTTCTCTCTAATCACTTACAACCATGGAGTTTCAACAACTATCTGCATGGAAATCATCCATTCTCAAAATGAGGGGAAAAATGGCAAAATCAAACCACCCCGAAATCACCCTTTCAATTTCGCGTTTTGCAAGTGGGGTGGGAGGCAACTGCTGCGATTTTCAGATTTGGGGATGTGAGTTGCTCAAATTTCAGATTTGGGGAGGAGGAGGGGCTGTGATTTACAGGTGGGGGAGGAATGGATTGATTTTGCAGGAGTTGGTTGGCCAGATTCCACCATTGGAGCAGCAGGGGTGGGTGGTTTGGGAGGGATGCCAGAAAAACGGGGGTCGCCAGAAAAACTGGGGGAGGAGGCTTTAGTCGATGCAGGAAAGGGAAACATGTTGTTTTGTTGGGATTCTGATTGATGAAAGGGAGGAGGTGTTTATGGGTGGTGGAAGGTGAAAAGGTTGAAGGAGATGGCGTTGGAGATGAATGATATCAGTGGAAGGGATGAAGGAGATGGTG
Organism: Gentiana straminea; assembly: GCA_036785695.1. Classification (NCBI taxonomy): domain Eukaryota; kingdom Viridiplantae; phylum Streptophyta; class Magnoliopsida; order Gentianales; family Gentianaceae; genus Gentiana; species Gentiana straminea. The sequence goes on along the minus strand of JAVUPR010000266.1, from coordinate 12,278,453 downwards.
GTTGATTGACCCATTTTTGTTAGTAAATGTGTGAATTATATATATATATATATTTTAAATTGTGGTATAAGAAGTAATTGTGTTATTATTTTTGTGGTGTTTGAAGTAAAAAGATAATAAAAATATTGTTGTAGTGCCGGAAGTAATAAACCGGGGTGCCGGAAGAGAAATGGTACCAAAAGTAGAAAGTGTGGTGCTATTAGGGCATTTACATCATAAGCCCTATTTTTATCCGTAAAATAATATAAAATGATACATATCTCTATTTTACACTATTATAATTCAAAACACTCCACAAAAGCATCTCTATCCCTATATAGCGCTCCACAAATAGGGATACACTATTCACCGACCCTAAAAATAAATAGGAATGATGCTACTTCTGGTGGAAGGTATTCGAGGAAAATTTCTACATTTTATATTTATTTTAAGGATAAAACGTATAGAGCTTTTGATGCGAATACCCTTAGGATCCATTATTATTATTATTATTTCCCTAGATGTTGGGCCATGTGGGCATAAGGGTATTGCTTCAAGTTGAAGACCGTGTAGAATATAGTAGAATGGACCAACAACGTGACTGAGTGCCACACCTCCCATGCATGCGAATAAAGAACAAAATTAAAGAAACAAAGCATGTCCGTTGAATTTCTACCACCACTCTATTATCTAACGGAATGATGAATTTCATTCTTCTTCCCCCCCTTAATTTATTCATGGATAAGTGACCATTTCATGTGCTTCTAACTACCGATTTTGTCATTTTTCCTCACTTTGATCGCAACTTCTTTGTTTTGTTTAGTGTCTGTTTTAATTTGTGTGTCTTTCTTTATATTTTTTCCCATTCATTTTTCTAATAGCAATGGCGCCCATAAAGAGGTGACACAACTGACAAAGAAGGGAATGGAAGCTTTTGAATTTGTTTAGAAACAAAAGCGCCGCTCTAATATTTCGATTTTCGAAAAATGACAGATGTGTCATTTTATAAAAAAAAATATTATATTCTTTACTTCTTATATTGGAGTTAAGTATTTTCTTTAATTTATATATATGGCCGAAAAATATGATTATTTTGATAAGGGAAAATAATAAGAAATTATTATCTTGGGATTATCTATTTAAGGAAAATAAATCCTATTAATTACCATAACAAAAAAGAAATCAGAATTTCTTCCTACGCTCTAGAGAGAAACGGCGCATGAGAGCTATTAGGGCTGAGAGAGTTTTCTTCCAGTTTCTAAGGCGGATCTTAACCGTTTTCAGATTCTAGTAGAGCGTTGGAATCGTCGTGAAGAGGACATCGTTTCAGTACTAAAAGTTTGGAGCTTTGTCAAGGTATGTAATTTCGACCTAGATGTGTTCTTGGATGAGTTTTAGAGATCAAAACTCATAGCTTTCGTAGTTTTGTTTCAATCGAAGCGTGTGATCGAATCTAACCTGTTTTGGAATTGATCACATAGGTTTCCTGCAAGAAAGGTTCAAGTTTTGTTGTTTTTCTGAGAGTTTGAAGATTGGATTGCTTGCTATCAAGTAAGAGGATGTTCCTACGAATTAATTACGGTTTATGTTAAGGTTTGATATGATTTTATGCTAGAAATCATACCTTCATGTTGCCTAAGGATCTATAGTTGTTATGGTAGATAAAAGTTATGTTTTTCTGCTATTTTCTGAGTATTATGATGTTGAACATGTTTGGGAACGATTATGGATCGTTTGGGGGTAGAAAACCGAGTTTTTGGAGTTTACCGCGCTTGGTGCGGGCGCACTGGAAGTCTGGAAGAACAGAAAAGTCGTTTTACATTCAGAGGCCTGGTGCGGGCGCACTGCAGGCGCACCAAATCCAGTGCGCCCGCACTGGACAGGCAGGAAGTCGGATTTTTACATATAGAGGCTCAATGCGAGCCCACTGGATCCCGGTGTGGGCGCACTGACCCTGTTTTTTATGAATAAGTTGATTTAAGCTATGGTTTGAGTCTTAAATGTTGTCATTTGATCTTATAACATTAACTAAGCATGACCAAGATTGAGCTTCTGATGCATTTAGTTTCGGCACCGGATGTACTCTTCAAGGGAGTTGAAGTTCTGGACCGTCGGAAGGGCATGAAAGGGCTTGTGCTTTGATGAACTAGAGTTCATCAATGTCTGTGTAATTGCGAGGTGATGGCCAAATCCTAGGTGTCCAATCTAACCGGCAGTGTACCAGGTCAATTGTAGTCTAGTACGGTGGGTCAAGGTCGAATCCACGGGGAATCAACTTGTGAGGTTAACCACTTAAAAGTTTATATTAATTCGATCAAGGTCACAATTTTCAAGATGGTAATAGAACGAATAAATAAATTCTCCCGTGATAACAAAGACGGTAAAATGATAAAAGAAACTAACCAAGACAATGTGTAACCTAGCCATCCTCTTGTAGTGTCATATGAGTGATTTCCTACCTTCCTACCATTGGTGTTCAGAAGTGTGAAACGGTGCATTCCTAAGCAAGTAGTTTCCCCTCATACGAGTGTACAAAACTACTCTCTAACTCCTCCTTGGTTTAGGGGTCCTAAACCTAATGACTTGGTATGCTACGCACGTGAATGCAATGACACGTCAACTATCCCCGGATAAGAAATCGAATGCCCCAAAGGGTCGATTTTACCTTCCGATCTTCCTACCTTTTTCCCACGACTAACATCTCCTTTCGGTCTCTGTTAAACGTGTAGATGCTAACACTAGGCAATTACTCTAATGCAAGCAATCAATAAACACAAGTAGGAAAAGCTTTCACAACAATCAAAACTAACAACACAAACAATCATTCCCAATCAACATAAGAGGATAAACTAGAACTACAACATAATCTTGGCTAGATAAGTCTAGCCACTCATGACTACAAATATCAACATCTCAAAGTTAACATTTATAACCATAAGAACAATTGAATGAAGATAAAGATTAAGGATTACCAATTCAAAAAGCAATAATTCGAGTTGGTGTTCTTCATCCAACTTCAAAAGCTACAATGAAACTAACACTAGTGTGTTAAAATCCAATCAAGTAATAGAGCTAAACTAGAATCCTTAGCCTTCACAATCAAGTTCAAGAGCTAATTTCTACTAAAATTCGGCTATAAGAGCCTGGGGGTGGGTAGGTGCCTTCAAGGGGAAAAGTTGAAGAAGATGAAGTGTGTATGATATATTTTGTGATTGGAAGTATAAAAGGGACTAAAACTCTAATGACACTGCAAAATTGGCACAGGTCAACCCAACTGGCGTGCGTCATGTGCCTAATGCAGCATTGGCGACTTGGCGTAGGTCACTAAAGTTTGGTGCGTCAAGTCCGAACGTAGTGGTTGGCTGAATGACATCCACAATAAATGCTCAGCAGACATGTATAACTTCACTTGGCACGGGTCAATGTGACATGGCGCACACCATATGTATCTGAAATATCCATGAGCCACTTTACTCTTCAATTGGCATGGATCGAACCCTCTAAATGTGTCGACGATCCTCGTGGGTTGAAATCCTTGCCTCAATCAACAAAATCATCACTCAAAAATCCATTGGCACCAACAGGTCAAAAATCCACGCTCCCAACCGTGATATTTGTGTTGCAAAAAAGACACAGAGATACCACGCGTAAATATGATAACAAAATGGGCTAATAACTAATAAAATAAAAGTAAAAGCATGGCTTTTCTGAAAATTCCTATGTACACAAAATAGTTCAAAGTATCATAAAATCTAGTCAAGTTGATGTCAAAATATCACTAATTGCATGAGAAAAATGGGTGAATCATCGGGAATTGTATCATTAAGTTGACATACATCACTAGGCCTTGTCCGTGTCTAATGGTCTATGAGAGAGAGAAGTAGGGGTGAGGGAGCTTACTTGAAATACTTAAGTGGCTAGTTAACAATGAATAATAAATAAATATTTGCCTAGTAATAAGCTTAAACTTCATTTCACTTTTGGTTAGGCACATGTGAACATCGGCTATGTGACACGTCCGGATAGGTGGATAACTCTGTGACCTTCTAGAGGCCAAATGACAAGGGAGCTTCACCGGACATGTATGCATACCGGGGAAACCTAGGACTAACAGTGCAAGCCACTATTGGTTGGCACCCTCTCGTGGTGGTCACACCTTGCGTAGTGCCCTTGAGTGCTGAAGTAACCAATATAAGTTAGGCTAGAAACGTATAGTCATGACATGTTGATGGAAAGGAAGTGAACCCTAGATCGAGTCGGTCTCACAAAGATAATTTATTAAGTATAAAACTCGAATTATAAACCTTAATTATTTTGTAGCTTCTACCTCTTATTGAGTACTTTGTACTTACCTCAAATGCATTGTTTTTTCTCTGTGTTCGGGGGAGAAAAGATGAACACGTAGATCTGGAATACGAGGGAGACTTTGATAACGACGTTTGAGGACGCCAACGTTGAAGCTTTTATTTTTTTGTCCTTTTTATTATACATTAGACATGTTGTTCTTTGGGAAACTTTGTAATTTCTTCTAGTTTTCTTTTGGAGGTTTCGTACGTTTTGGTTTTCGTTTGGTTTTCTTCAATGTAATAAATGTTACATTTCTATCTTTAGTTTGAGTTTCTATTCCCGGTTGTTTGGAAATTTTTATACCCGATTCTTTTGCTTCCGTTTTGCTTAACTCGATACGACGTAGTAGAGAGTGACGTATAATATGGGATTTATTTCATATTATATGTGCTGAAAGTTCATTTTCCGGATAAAGACTCGGTGTCCGGGAACGGGACGTTACAGCCGTCTTCTTATTTGAAAAACAAAGTGGCCGTGCATTTATGAGCACAGAGACTTGTTTGTTACCCAAGCACAAAATGGATATTTGTTCCGAAAATTGATGGAATGAAAATGTAACGGAATACAAATCGACAGGACACGTTGGTGGTGGGTAAGGTAGGGTATATGGTAAGGTAGTGTGTGGTAGGGTAAGTTAGGTAGGGTCGGGTTAGGCAGGGTCAAATAGGTGGTTGGTGAGAGAGGAACGGGTAGGGTGGGCGGTGGGGTAAGATTGATATGGCCGGGTGGATGTCTCAATGAGGTATGGTATGATAAAGTATGTTGGGGTATGGCAAGGTGCAATGGGTTGGAGTAATTAAAGCGGGGTGGCTGGCGGGGTGGGTTAAGGTCAAAAGATTGGTTGAGTAGATTGTGGTGGTAGTGTATAGGGGGTGGAGATGTGGGAAATGGTTAGGTTAGGTAAGGTAAGGTATAATGGTAGGGTGTGGTAGGGTTGGGTAGGTGGGATGAGGTGCGGGATGGTAGGGTGGTATGGTAGTTTGGGGTGGTGGATATGGGAGGGTGGGTGACATAGAGACTAGGTTAGATAAGGTAACGTAAAATATGTGGTAAAGTAACTAGGGTAGAGTATGATGGCCGACCCAACCCAACCCAATCCGAAATGTCATTACAACAATTGTTTATAGCCATTCAATTCAATTATTCATCTTTCACTCCATACATTTTTGTTGGGGTTCTTTTGTTTATCCATTTATTTATTATAAAAAAAATCCTCAAGGACAACTCAACCCAATCGGAAACGTCATTGCAAAATATTCACTCAAGTTTTTTGACTTTGACTCCTTCATCTAGTTAATGTCAATTACAATGAGGATTTTCTCAAACTTGATTGCAGAATAATTGACTCTACACTTGCTTCCTCGGCTTATTCTTTCCAATCTTCCGACTTCCAAAAATGTTCAAAAGATTGGTGATTTGACATTTGTGTCGTGATTTATTTGTATTCTAGTTGAAGTTCATGATGTTTGTTTTCTCAATCATTAATGTGTAATCAAAATTTAAAAGTACTGTCGGGAAATTGCAACAACTTATGCTTCAAGATGTAGAAGATCTATGATATTTATAATTTTGGTGTAACATAGTAATTATCCTTACGAAGTAGAACACTATCTTTTGATTCTCGTGTAAAATCAATTAATATGTAACTTATTAAACGTAAGTTGGTAATGGATGTCGACACTACTCTTCTTTTTATTATATTTGTATGATTTATGGACTAAACCCGAAACATAGTCCACACCAACCCAAACAAACAATTGAATCTTCTAGTCATTAGTGTAACATTTTAATAACTAACCCGATCAATACCATGTAAAAATCTAACTCAACTCAACTGGCCAATTAAAGTCTCTTTGAGATGAAGACTAATAATGGGTCATTGCATTACTATTTCTCCCCCGTGTATAATTCAAGTTTGCAAATAAAATAAAAGGGCCCAGATCATGCTGGGCCAGGTATTGATAACAAGAATATTTCCATATTGGGCTCATAACCAAACCGACGCCAAAACTGCCGCACATTTTAAGGACGGCCCAATGTATTTGTTGGCGCGAAAATCACAGCAACAATGAGATGAAGTGAAAGACGGAACCGAGTGGAAGGTCATCTTCACCACCGTGTAAATTTCGGAAATGGCGCCTCGTCGTTCTTCTAAACGGCGGCGTACCAGCAGCCAGAAGGAAACTGTAGAGAAGAATGATGATTATGGATCTCAACAGGAACAACAGGAGGACAAAACAGTGAATGATAAAGCAAAAAATGTGAATTTTGAATCATCGAGGAAGAAGAGTAAAAAGGAAAAATCGCCTGTAGTTGTCTTTGCTCATGGCGCCGGTGCTCCTTCTTCATCTGATTGGATGATTAGGTAGCTTCCTTTCATCGACATTTTTTCTTCTTTCACTTCTGTGTTTCCATTTTGCTGTATTAAATGTTATTGCATTTTTTTTGAACCAGTTTTAAATGTTAATTTTGAAAAACGGAGGATTAAGCTGTCGTCATATTATGGTTATTGCACTTAGACTTGTAAAATTCTGCCAATTTGGCATTGATTTGAGTGGTAAATCAAAATCATGGATTCATAAGTGCTTGTTCGAGTTTCACTCGGTGGATTTTGTTCATTTTTATGTAATGCTGTCTACACAGTGGGTCACTGGGTCTGTCACTCATTTGCCACACGTTTTTATCAGGCACAGATACATCCGCTCTATATTTATGCATCACTCCACACTTTTTTCACCATTGATCAAGATGATGTAGAACAATTTGATTGATATGGGTCCCACAGTGATATAGCGGCACCCACTTTAACACACCATCATATAGCGGCCGGCGGCTTTCATGCACCCTCTTGCTCTCTAAGCTCTTTGGTGTGAAAAAAAAAGATTACTCTCATATGTGAAAGGGAAACTCCAGACAAATAAATATTAATGTTGTCTAAGTGTTTTGCAGATGGAAGAATATGTTGCACAAGGCATTAAATGCTGTTGCTGTCGTAACCTTCGATTACCCCTGTGAGCTTTTTCACGTTCAACATCTTTCTTGATTAATTCTCTATAGCGATTGTTGCCTCTTAAAAATGTACCACATCAAAGGCCAATGTTTTAGTAGAACTAGTATTTGTAAAGTCTTCTTTATCACAGGGAGTAATTGGCTTTAGATTTGACACTTGTTGACAGATATGTCTAGTGGAAAAAGAAAGGCTCCTCCAAAGGCAGAAAAATTGATGGATTTCCATGTAGATTTTGTTAAAAAGACAATGACCAAGTATCCTGAGCACCCCTTAATTCTGGCTGGAAAGTCAATGGGTTCAAGGTACTTGTTTTAACGTCTCAATGTAAAAATTTAGTTTTGTGAACTGGACTTGCCTCTACCCTTTTCAGCATCCTATGAGCTTGAGGTTTTGTATTGTAATGTCTTGTTTTAAATATGTTTCTGAAGTGTTTTGCCATTATATTGCAACTTGTCTTGTTTTATAATATCGTTCCTCAACTATGTTGGATACTTTGTATACCAGCTAGGATGAATGAACAATGTCTACCAGTTAGATTGTCTTTACCAGTTCTCTGAATTTTTAACAGAAGTATCAGTACATCGTAGTGTCTATTTACTATTGGCATATGATTTCTGAGTTTCCTTGTCTTTTTGGGAATTATGTAACAACTTAATAAAACATTTTCTAACCCCTTGATTTGTTTATGATATTGAGAATGTTTACCATATGAATCAGGGAAAAAGGAAGGCAATTTGTGTCATTGGACATGAATATCAGTTAATGTGCTGTTTGACTTTTTGTCGACCTTTGTTGTGTGTAGGATCAGTTGTATGGTTGCTGTTCATGAAGACGTTGATGCTGAGGCTGTAATTTGTCTGGGATACCCTTTAAAGGTTGGTGATAATTTAGGTTTTAATTATTCTTGTTTTCCATCATCTCGAATGCATACATACAATGTCACTCAGCTGTCTTCACTTGTATTGCATATGCTCCAAACAAGTTCACATCGATAAACGTTGTGTGTCTATGTTTTTATATTACATATAATTGTCCCTTTGACCTTAAAGCCATATTTACTGGAAAGTAATTTTTTTTTTTGCAGGGGATGAATGGTGCACTGCGAGATGATACGTTGCTACAACTCTCCGTTCCTGTCATGTTTGTGCAAGTAAACCATTCTTCCTCCACGCCTCTTAAGTTTCAAAATTCCTTCTTGTTGCCTCTATATCTACAGTTTGTTTTCTGGCTTTTTAAATTGTACCCTGAGAACCAGTGTCCAATCTTATGACTTAAATTGAATCATTGACATTATAATGCCTGTCATATATAAAACACTGCATAATGATAATTCATTTGTATATAAAGGGTAGCAAAGACGGGCTTTGCCCGTTGGAAAAGCTGCAAGAAGTAAGGAAGAAAATGAAGAATAAAAGGAGTGAATTGCATGTGATTGAAGGCGGTGATCATTCGTTCAAGATTGGAAAGAAGCACCTGCAATCAACTGGTTCTACACAAGATGATGCTCATAATGTTGCTATCCAGTCTATTTCAACTTTTGTTTCTGCTATTTTGGATACAAGGTGATGTTTCTTTACACCTACTCATGTTGCATGAATCATAGCTGGAAGGCTTCTAATATTGTACTTTTTGTCGTAAAATAAATCTCTCTCTCTCTCTCTCTCTCTCTCTCTATATATATATATATATATATATATATATATATATATATATGTATATATGTATGATTCTCTGTTATGTTATCACTAAAAGAGAAGAGAACTCTGTTCCATATTTTACTTGATCGTTTCCAGTAACCAACAAGTAGGGCAATTTATCTGTGGTGTCTCCATTCTAATGGGAGACACCATTTACACTTTAAAATGCACGTTTTAAAGTGTTTTTCTTGCACGATGTGTTCGCACATAATGAAGACACGAGGGAAAAAATTTCCAACTAAGTATAGTTCCTGTGAAGAATCTCTGTTTATGTGACTTTAATGATGGTTGGTTTGCTAAGGAATGTTCTTGGTAGTTACCTTGAAAAGAGAAGGAATATACTTTAGTCGAATCTTAAAATATGATATCTTTTGTGATTTACATCTTTAAGGGGTAATTTGTGAGCAGTTCGAGTTTGGTTCAATATAGTTTGAGATTTAATTGACTTGTTTTGAACGTTAAACGAGAGGCAAACAAGAAGGAATTTTGAATTGTAGCTGGAAAATTCATTGCCTTCATAACATTTCGGAAAAACCCCATTCCACACGATAAAAAACTTTGGGTGTCTTTAAAGGCACCACAATATTTTTACTTGGGCACCTAAATTAAGGGCACCACACCTCCATATGTGATTTTACCTAAAACACCACATTGATTTTTATATATACTTAATACACCACATCGAAATTACTTAATTGTCATTTATACCTGAAGCACCACGTCTATCAAATTCTTCCACTCCAAACAAATTAAAAATAAGAAACTACAATACGGTCCATAAAATGTCAAAAATCTTACAAATTAACCCTACTCATGACACCACACTTTTTTTTTTTTTTTTTTTATTTCTCTTTCTGCTAGAAAAAACCCTAAGCCTTCAAAGCCGACACCTCCCCACCTCATCACCACCCCTTTTGCCCGCTTCCCTCTCCCGGTGTCCCCATCCACTGCCCCTCGATTGTCGCTCTCCCTTCCACACCCTATCTACTGTTTTTCCAACGCCGTCTATATATATATATATATATATATCAAATGTTCCTGCTTGAAGTTTGTTTGTTTGTGTTTCTTTATTTTTTTTTTCAAGATCCTTGATCTTCTTCACATGACTAAATTAGATGGAAAAAGTAATATCCAAATGACAGCAAGAAACAACATAACCGAAACGCTGAATGAAAATATCAACATTAGATGATCGATCTAATAAGAAAAAATGGTTGCAACCTTTAAGAACCCGCACACACACAAAAAAAAAAAAATATTGAGATGGGAAAATATGAGGATGAACTCCAATATTACAACATTTTGATATGCTATTTATGGAGGTTTATTATTGCAGAAATGATTGTAAGAGGAGGAGGAGGCGGCGGCGGTGGCGGCGTAGAAATAAGTTGGGAAGATGATGAGAAAATTGAAATTATTATAAGTTAAAGGATGTTTTGTGATATTAAAAAAATGTTGGAAATAGTAAAAGGAATCTCTATATAGTCGAATTAAATTTTAACGGGTGTGGTGTTATTGGTAGAATTATCATTTAAAAACTTGATGTGTGGTGTATCAGGTAACCATCTATTTTTTAGAATGTTGTGGTGCCCAAAGTAGAATAACTCTGATGCCTTTTAAAGGCACCCAAAACTTTCTATCATATCTAATTTTAATGCGAGGTGGTTGTGGCTCCCTCTCTTTCCCAACTTCATCGAGTGAAAAATCTCAAACACCGCAATCACATTATGTGTAATGAGTCTACCTTTCACAAGGCCGATTGTAACGGGGAGATGACATGATTCATTGCCAATTTCAATCGATTTGCCAAAGTTATATAGAAAGCGATTTATTTAGTGAGTTGCATAAACTTATTGACAGGGCTGGCCTTGGCATTTTTTTGGTTTAAGGCAAAGTCCTCGAATTAGGCCGTTTAGTTGAAGTTGTTTTATTTTTGCAAAACATACTTAACGCGTTTTTAACATCCGTAAATACAAAATTCAATTTATTTCTATAGTTTTCCAAACAAAAAATTAATAAAACTTGTTTGTATGTCTAATTTTTTTTTCCGGGCCAAGTAAATTTTTTATTGGGACCTTTATCGATTGAAGTAAAAAAAATTTGGGCATTTATTAAAATAAAAAAAAAGCATATTATATTAGGTTGGATCAGATTGAATCTACATGAATTTTTTTTTTCTTTTAGCGAAACATATACCGTTGGGCCCTTCTGGCACGGTTAGACTTAAGATGGCCATCTCTCCGATCTCACATGAGGGCCGACCCTGCTACAAATTCTTTTTTTTTTTTGAAGGAAAAAGGAATTTTATTAAGCCAAATCCGCATTTACGGCGGAAATTACATCATGAGGAGGGTAAACGCCCCAAACAGTACGACCAGTAAGACCTAGGTCATGCCTAGCCAACAGATGCGCCGGAAAATTACCAGTGCGCTTGACAAATGTAAAAGACGTTGAAACAAAAGACGGTGAGAGTGCGAGACAGTCACGTGCCAAACAACTGAAGACAGACAGATCATCCGACGGTCGTAATAAGGCTTGAACACACGGCAATCAGTCAGTCTCGAAGGTAACTGCAGAAAGTCCCAAGCGAATAGCCTCTTCCATTGCCATCAGGATCGCCTGCATCTCCAGAGTCTCAGGACTTATGCCAGGGTCGAGGTGAAACGAAAAGGTAGCAATAATCGAACCAAGCGCATCTCTGAAGATTAGACCTGCACCAGAACCCGAGTCTGTGACAGACGCATCAGAATTGCATTTACATGTGCCCACAGTAGGAGCACTCCATATGACCGGGTGGCCAGACTCCTCGGTTTCTGTGTGAGAAGTACAGACGGCCATACGATACTCCATCGCCCCTGCTATAGTTGCAGAAACCACGCGGATACATAAATAGGCACATCATCAAAAACCGCACTACATCGGGCTTTCCATAGATTCCAGAGAAGCAAACAGAAGGTTGTGGCGAAACATCCGGGTTGTAGCGATCTACCAGTGCACCAAAAAACTCCTGAAAATTTGAGCCATGTGACATGTGCTGACTACAAAAAGGTGAGGCTGCCCAGATCTCCCTGGCATAATCCCAATCAAAAAGAACATGACGTAAGGACTCCATCTCCCTGCCACATGCCAAACAGAAACCCGAGCCCATATTCCGCTTGGCAAGTTGCTCCCCTATCGGCAAACAATCTTGCAGGCACCGCCATAAGAAATGATGAACACGCGGCGGCACAGTGACCCTCCAAACATCCCGCCATACTCTGTCCGGTCCTGAAGAAGATGATGCATGTGCCGACCTAGGCAATCCACCGTACAAACTCAAGGCAAGGAAATATCCTGACTTTACTGTATATCTACCCCGACGATCATAATGTCAAATCAGCTTATTCAGATGTGAACCGCCTACAATTGGAGTCTGAAGGATGGCGTCCACCTCCCAAGTCTGAAACTCCTGCCTGAGGAGAGGCAAGTTCCACTGTCTAGTACCTGACAAAAGCAAGTCGTGGACCATACACAAAATGATTTGAACGGTACATGTTAAATATAAAAAATATAGGGAGAGTTGTTGAAAAAGACAAAAACATTATTAAAATTAGCAAAAAGGACACTACACATATGAAGTACAAAAATACCCTTAAAATGATTTTTTTTATTTTAAAAAGGGCCACGTACCTGGGGTAATGCCAACGTGGGGTGTTGTTGTTTGTTGTTTTTTTATTTATTTTATTTAAGAAAACATTGTAGTTAGTTATTTTATTTATAAATAGAGGGACAAAATTGTCTTAATACAAGATATTTTGTCATTTTTACTAAAATACAAATGTTCTTATCCTTTTTGATAATTTCACAAAGTTTTTTTTTTTTTTTTTTTTTTTTTTTTTTGTGTTCATTTTCATAATTTTCCCAAAAATATACCTCCTCAAGAAAGAAAATAGAAACCAAACGTAGTAAACCTTTTTCTTTTCTTTTTTTTCCTTTTTTTTTTGAGGGAACAGTAAACCTACTTTTATTAGTATAAAATTCGGAGATGGTTTTGAATAAGTCAATCCATCTAAAATTGCACGGAAAAGAATTAGAGGGAATGAGGTAGAAGAACATAAATATTTCATCAATTGAGTAGAAAGATAGTCTTTTGAAACTTTTGCATAAAGGACAAAACTATTTATTCACTGTCGAAATTCACTAATTTTCAAAATTCATTGTCGAAATTCATTGATTTTCGGGATTCACTGTCGAAATTCACTGATTTCGGGATTCACCTGAGGGAGATTCACCGATTTTTTCGGGATTCACCGTTTTGTCATTCTTCTCGCTATAAAAATTATGCAGTTGTCCTTCTCCCTATAAAAAATATGTAGCTGTCCTGTTACTTAAAAATATTCTTGATTGTGTCCTTATCCCTAATTTCCCAAAAGAATTAATGATAACTGTTAAAATATACATATAAATATTGCATCATGTGAATTGGTCAATCCATTTTTCTTTCTTTCTATATTTTCATGTAATAGAAGTATATATATATATAATATAAGTTAATGACTATATTATGACTTGATTCTATCTTTTTATTGTACACTAAAATTTCATACTATTTTGTGTGTTTTGTAACAAAAAATCTGTGATTTCTGTATGTGGTGTTGGATTGCTTTGAATTGGTCAGTTTTCAAAGCTTCCTAGTATATTTTGGTTCTCATTTCCTTGACGTTTATGACTTATGTTCTTTTCAACACAATATTTTAGTTTTGATCAGGTCTTATTTTTAGGAATGACAAGTAGTTGTATATTTAATTACTTAATAATAATTATGTCCTCCTCCATTAACTTTTCCAGATAAGTCCCTATCATAATTCTTTGTAAACTCCATTTATAAGACATCATAAAAGACAATTAAGTAATTATATCCATTTATAAGACATCATAAAAGACAATTAATTAATTATAGTATTCTTGTACTGTATAGTAGTAGTAGTCATTAGAGTATTTGCACAAAGAGTCGACCTTTCAATTAATCAATTACTATTCATCAATGAAACTAGGGGTAATCGTACGCCGTGCAAGGCACGGCGTGCCCGTGGCGATGTAAACGTAGAAATTGAAGAAAGCTGAAAGTCACATATAGTTCAAAAGATGAAGCATTCGCATACCAAATCGCTACAGCCATGTTTTTTTATTTATGTCATTAAGCCACATAGTTCAAAAGAGCCGTAGGTTTAAGCTACATAATTTACAAAAGATAGTGAAACATGATGGTTGCAAGTTCTAAAAGTTACGTATATTATTACACCATTAAACCTTTGGTATGTTAAAAGTTAATGGTGATAATATACCGACTATGTTGCATGACTATGTCAAGGCTTGGCTTTTTAAGAAGACATACAAAATAATAATGGCTGCAAATATAATAGATAAGCATGCAGCAACCTTTAACTGGCCTTCGATTCGACTTGATCCTTATTCTTCATTTTTTTGACTGGACTTTCGGGTGTAGCTGGCTTGTGTGGAAGAGAGCCTGTTTCAGTTTTTTCAGCTGTAGTAGCTGGTGTGATTGGTGTGGGTATGGAACCAAACAGCAGCATTCTCTTAGATTGGGGAGAATGGGTATGTGTCTCACTTTGTAGCTCAAGAGCAGACTCCGAAATTTCTTGAAGTACAGCTTTGGTTGTGGGGCTGAAAAATTGGCTGGTTTCTTTTGATGGCCCTTCTACTGTCTCTGTATCATGCATTTGCTTCTCAGTAGCTTCAACGGTAGGAATTGAATCTTCTTTGTAGAGTTGTAGCACCGTGTAATTCTTGTCGATGCAAAGAAATTGAGAAAGCAAGAACTTTTTTCCCATTTATAGTCGTTTCCATCTCCTTCGCAATGACCGGCCCTGGTAGAATGATGATGTCTAAATTTTATTAGTCATGCAAAAACGAAAATAGTGGCAGAGATAGGGTATATAATGGATTATTATATTGTCAATGTAAGGATTTTATTAATAAGTGGTGCAGTTTGCAAAATGAAGGTCGTTTTCATATTGACGAATGCATTTTCGCTTGCATCGTTTCGTTGGGGGGGGGGAAGGAGAGGGGAATGATTAAAGTTTAAATAACAAGAGATGTATAGAAACCTATATGAATGAAATTTCGAAACTTATATGAATCAAAAAAGGAGGTATTCCATTTAAGATTCCGAATCACACAGAAACTTAGTACTATCAGTGTCATTATCCACACAGAAGCAACTTGCCTGAACATTGTAATAGAGCAGGGAACAGATATGACACAAAAGCTATTGAACAACACAAAATATGATGATCATTAACTAAGCAAGCAGTAAACAACAACAATAGCAGGCTTCTGATGTGGATTTCATGTAGAATTTTCTCCTGCTATGAGGTACAAGTATAGATCATGGTCAAAAAATCACACGCAGGAAGATTAGGAAAATACAAAGCTGAAGCAGTTAATCATGGTCGTCATAATGGACGCTGCAAACATACAATTAACCATCTGAAAACTATCATGAATAACAGAGGAAGAGGGAAGCACAGTTCGTAAACACAACCGAAGAAATTACAAAGGATCAGCAATATGGTTTATCAAAGAAGAGGAAAAGCAGAAAGTGAAGTAAGTAAAAAGAGCTAACAATAAAATAGGGTCGGTTTTTCAAAGAATTCTTATTTCTTATGCCGTTACGCGCTACCGTATAAAGAACAAGTGATTTGTTTCAAACATTTTCAACAGGTTTCGGGGCAGAGAGACTACAATCAAAAAAACAAGCATCCAATTTATATATATGAAAGAATCGCGGTGGACATAGTAACCAAATATAGGTCTAGTAAAATGGATGTACAGCGAGCAGAAAATGACAATAAAAATTTTACTTCTGTGAATGAAATTCATTGGTAAGGAAGAGAATAAATGTTTTACCTTAACATGTGCCTCATAAAGCTGAGTAGCTGTAAACTCAATTAGTTTTTCTAAAATTGGAGAGAACAATGTAGCAGAAAGCGTCCCGGAATCGTCACTTAGATAAACTTGCAAACGACCGCTGTATTTTAGATTTAAGTTTGGAATGGATTAGTAAATAATAATGATGGTTATACCTTGAAAATTTATAGAGTTGAAATATTTACCGTGGAATGACCATTGTTTTTTTGCCGCAAGAAGTACACATAAAGCTCCAATTTACTTTCCCGGTACGATATTTCTTACAGTTTCCGCATACACTCTGCCAAAATTTTTCTTGTCCAGGCATTAGCTCTAATTTTCCTTCAATCCAGGCTGTTTTGAACTACCCATAGGGAAAACAAATATTATGAATAACGAAATATATATATTGCTACCAATATTAAAGCGTGCTTATCAACTATTCATGAAGAAAGCAGAAAATTTAGCTTTATAATAGATTTATATATATATACCTGTTCAACTTTAGCCGTTACATCTTTGATCTTAGCTAAATCTGAATATTTTGGTGGTTGTAGCGTAAAGTCGCATCATCGTATGCTTTCATCCTTAGTAATCCAAAGAATTTCGTCGTTTTGTTTATACCTATTTAAAAAAATATCGTGCAAATCTATTTCAATGTATTTTAAAGGGGTAAAAGAATATGAAAAATTGATAACTAATCTTCCTAAATTTTCTGGTCGTGTAAAGTTTTATATATACCATTCTATCATATGACCAGCATCTGCCAATGGAGGATTGATCATGAAGTAGGCATTGTATTTCGGTGTGGTAAGCGATATACCTGAGTAATAATTATATATATGAGAAAGGGAAAGTGATGCATTTTTAGCAATATTTCCATTACATATATTTAAAAATGGAACTCGCTTACCATGGTAAGTGGTCACCCTCAGAGTTAAACCCACTATCAATGTTGGTTCTGGCAGTTTTGTGGAGACTTCAAATTCTTCGTTGTCCAAGAAATCTTCCCAAAGTCGTAAAACCATTGGGATTTTTCTATTGGAGAAATTTTAGCAAAGAATATATACTCAGTATGTTTTTTTACTATAATGTGTAACCAATAATGTATATAGTAAAATTATTATACTCACTCTTCATCAATTAAGATATAATCTCGCGCTTTTGAGTTACTTGAACCATAAATGGCATTCGACTGGATGACTAATGCCTTGATAGCTGGTGTGAGATTAGACATGAATGAAACAGAATGAATGTAGAGCTAGAATCATTAGTAGTACAGTTAAGGATAACAGGTAAAGAATGCTGTAAAGTGTAGGAAAAACAGATAAGCATTTCACTTTTAGCCAAAAGATGTGCGGAGGATTTATGTAGCAAAAACATATTTGCATCGTGTTTGTAAAGATTTGTGTAGGGAAAACATATTTGCGTAGGATGATTAATGTTGATTGCAAAACAGGATAGTAATGCAAATCTGTTTTTCCTACGGTGCAGATAAATAGAAATCAACAAAGCTTTAAATAGGGAATCATTTATTATTAATATTAATGGTAAACCTTTAGGCATCAAAACTTACCAACATATTCATTGCGTTCAACAAATCGGTGCAGGTCTGAGAATTTGGTAAACGAATACGAGCACGGCATAGTGTAAGGAACTTCATCATGAATTGGATCAATCAAATTATATATGGATAAGATCCACTCGTATCCATACTCCCCAAGCCTATACTTTGGTTCCGTCACTTTCAGCCTAGCATTAGCAATTTTATATCTCTTGAATGGAACCAACAGCTTCTCCAAAGGTGCAATGTGTGTACCGTAGTGACAAATTTCAAATTTTTGTGCCCTAAATAATGGGACCAGTAAAAGCATATTTAATTTATTAGGCAACATATATTTCATTAGCATACAATAGGAAACAGTCAATGTATTTTGCGTATTTACCTCCATGTCTGTGAGTACGTACTTCTTGAACACTGTTCCTTTATTTTGTGATTGAGAGGTTTTATGCTTTTCTAAAACTTGAACTATGACAGTCCAATCATCAGTTGCCAATGTAACTTGCATTGCATTGTAGAACTTTCTATCTTCTGAAGTCTGCATGTAAAGAAGCATATAATTTGCATGTATGATTATATATCAATTAATGTAATTTAATAAAAGGAATAAATATGCATGTATTACCTAACACTTCTTTGTATACCACATTACGTGTAACGTTAGATTTTCCAGAATCAAAGAATGTAGGAACAATAAATACTTTTACAGCTGCTGATGTTTTTGCACGTGAAAGAGCCACATACAATTGACCATGAGAGAAAACCGGTTCTTTTAAATAGACACCAACAAAGTCTAATGTTTGACCTTGTGCTTTATTTATTGTCATTGCAAAACAAAGTCTTATCGGGAATTGAATTCTTTTATAAGGGATCGGAGAAAATTCATCATTAGATGGTCAGAAGGTATTTTATGCAAGAAAACTTTCTTTCCAAAGATGATCTCCAATTGCAATTTCGCATGTATGACATTTTTATCTAGTTGTTTACATATTAGCCGCGTCCCGTTACATAATCCTTCGCTTGGATCTAAATTCCCGAGCGTAATTATTGGTGCATTAGGTTTTAACTTTAACTTATGAGGCGGTAAACCATTAGGGGTTAAACTATTCAACATATCTTCATATAGTCCTTGATCTTGTGGATTGACTGCTTTGTCATAACTTATATACTCTGTTTCTATGCCTGGAAACTTGTCAATCATAATTTCATTAATTTCATCGACAAACTGATTTTTTGTAGTCAATATGGCTCTATTAATTGAAAGCTGAGGATTGCTGGAAAACGATTCGTCCTCTATAAAAACAGATTTTATAAGACTTTCTAATCCATCTTCAATATTTTTTGATGTAGTGATTATATTTATAGGTAATTCAATGTTTTCAGTATCTTCAATTTGAGTCAAGCCATCGCCTATACCCAACAGAATTCAAAGGTGCAGGATCTAATCGTGCTCGCATATTTTGAATAAGCTTAAATTTTATTAAGTTTGGCCAAATGTAAGATCTAATTAATGATGCATTGATAGTTTCATTTTTTGTACCGCCACGAATAACAAAAGTCCGGCGGAAGTCACCGCCCAACACGACGACTTTGCCACCAAATAATTCCAAGCTATCCATTAAATCTCTTAATAAATTATCCAAACATTCTATTGTTGTTTTTTTTGACATAGTGCTTCATCCCAAATGATTAATCTTGTATCTCTAATCATGGCCGCTAAGGAAGACTCGTTTACTTATTCTACATGTGAAGCTATCTCGTAATATCAATTGGTATTCTAAATCTTGAATGAGCCGTTCTACCTCCAGGCAACAAAGAAGTTAGCCTATACCGTATTTAAGCCGTAGCCAAACCAATAAAGCCCTTGGATCTTACATCCGCTAATAAAGCTCTATATAAGAAGGTTTTTCCGGTCCCGCCCGGCCCATCGATAAAAAAACAGTCGCCTTATTCTTATAAACTCGAAGCAAGAATAGAATCAAATGCGTTTTTTGTTCTTTATTAAGGAGTGTTTTGGAATTTATGTCTGCTTCGCTAATTATAATATTTTGTTCGGCTCTTAATTCCTTAGTTAGATCTTCGAAATCACTACTTCCTAGATCTGGAGGTATCAAACCAAACGAAATTATATCTTTTCCCATAGACTGTAAGAATACATTTATTTGTTGAAGCACAATTTTTCTAATTTCAGATTTTGAAAGGTGTGTTTGCCTAGATATATCTTCTGATAAGAAAGGTTCAAATTGAGACCACAGTCTTACAGGATCTGCAGGGCATGAATAAATCAACAAAGTAGCAAATAATCTTCTTAATTCATAAGGCATATGATACGCCGAGGCTTCTAATAAGCAATGTTCTTGACTATCATTTTCTTCCAAAAGACCACGAGCCAATGCTGCATCATGATATGTGTTATACATTTCATTGTTAAAATATTTTAGATGATCGAAGGATTTTGGGCACTTAACATTGCACAATAAAATCTTCAAAAAGTATCTTTCACCTTCTACTGGATTCACTGATACTATTCTTCCGACCGAATCACCTTTCATCCTTGCTTTCCAAATAAGTTTTTTATCATTTTCCCATACAAAAAAATCTGGAAAATCACCATATGTGCAGTTCCTTTTTTGAGCTTCAGAATCTAGCCTATTCATTTCAAAGTATTCAGTTAACATTGTTCTACGATTGAACGGATTATTTGCAATATTCTTAAGCTTAAGTTTTTTGTTGAAGTTAATTGGCTGAAAATTTTGAAGATGTACTTGTAGTTGAATAACAGGAGGTTTCATATCTCCTAATGCAAATCTATAAATACGCCATAGCGCTTCCGGAGGAGAAATCCATCGTCCAGATTGATATTGTTCGATTTCGTTAATTTCTTCACTGTTTGTTTGAGCAGTTACATTAAACATAATTTTATCACTTCCTTTACATATATACTTGTAGATATATTTTACAAATTTTACAAGGGAACAAATCTCTACATTTATATGGCAACAAATTTTGCAAGGAGGTATGGATTATACGGGACTACCCACCGGTTGTCTAACCATGCGCCCCTAGTCCTAACTCTTGAATTATCATTTCGTCTTCTATATATGGGATATGCATCTGTTGTTATAATAGTTTCATCACAAAATGTTTTAGGATATGATTTCTTACAACGATTATTGTTATCCATACATACATTCTTAGGATTTAAAATTCCACAAGGTCCATGTAACATGTGTTTAACTACTAAATTGTACAAATGAGGTCCGTTGTTCTTTATTTGGAAGTTCAAATTTCGACACAAATCTATCGAATTCTTCAAAGCTTGTAAATTTTATAATGTGGTTTTAAAATCGTAGGAAATGCGCATGTGGTAAGCCTCTTTTCTCGAAATTCTATTACATATGTATAGGCGTACCACCTTTCCAAATAGATTTTTTTTGAATAACTCAATCTTAAGTTCTTCAAGTTTTGCTTTAAATACTCTAGTCATCAAATCAGCTTGTTTTGAGCCAATTCTCCACTACATAACAACTCTTTTATTTCGTGCCAATTAGTGGTTACATGTTATCGTTAGAAAAATATCTCGGTTTACCAAATTTCCTAACTAAAGACATGGCATCTAAGTATTTTTTCCTCATATGTCTAGGCCCTCCGGTAAACGATGCAGGCAAGATAATACGTTGACCAATCTTGCTTGCGTCATTCTCTCCACTTGATACAGCATCGACTATACCTTGAAGAAATTCTTGTCTAATATTGTTTTGCTGTGACCTAAAGTAATCTAATCTTTGTGTTTCTAACTTTACAAACATATCCACTACATATTGTTGGAGAAGGCGTCCGAAACGAAGTATGCAAGACTCATCATTATCCCTAATCTGTAATTTATAACAATAGTATTCTCTAATTGATACATAGGTTGAATCTTGTGATGTATCATCTAAAAGTATTCTATTTTCAGAATCAAGAAGATCAAGAACAGTACTTGCATTTCGTGGATTAAGTATTCTACTATTTTCATTATACTTTTTCCTTTTTCGTGGATTAATATTAATGTCTTTTTTACTAATGCCTTGATGCCAACCCGTATTACCATAAGGAAACATAAGGGATATTGTAAAGGATCATAACAACCATAGTAGTATTGGACAAATGTAATGTGAAACTCCACTATGTGTGTATACTTTTATGCTTCTTTGTGTACTATCATTGCCTTCAACTAATATGCCACCACCTCGTAAGTAGTGGGCTTATTATAGACTCTTTGATCAATCTTTGGATTACGTAATAATACAATCTCAAGTTCCCGAATATTTGGAATATTCCTTAGGGCTCGAAAGAATCGTGCGTAGGATTATGGGACAATACTGTTAAGATTTTTTGTAAGGTTGTCTCAAACAATCTAGGACATTTTTCAAGACGGTTTGACAATTCATAATCTGCATCATGGAAGTAAAATTGTACATTTTGACTTTTTTCTGGGGTTTCTATAAGATCCTTCATAAAATGGTACACTTGCCCTTGGACCCTAAAAGTATAGACACCTTTGTTTCTTTTAGCTAATTCCTTATCATAAGATGCACCGAATGATGTAAATGCAAGATGGTTGTTGTATGTTCGGATTGAAGTTCTGAAATTTACTGCCTCGTTTTCGGAAGATGTTAAGAGCTGAACAATTACAGGTGGTAATTCAGTGCTAGCTAAGAACACAGCTCCACCTGAACAACAAAAAGTTGTTGTTTCATGTGGAAATCTTTTAGCAGCACAATGTACACAATCACCGATCTTAGCTAAAGTGTCACTTTTATCTACTATCATACTTAATAAGTGTCTCTGTTTGTTATCTTTCTTTTGTTGACTATTAATACGCATTAGATTAGAAGTTTCATTCAGAACAACATTAGCACAGGCCTGCCTATTTTGTCTTAATTTTTTTTCCTTCCAATTTTGTATTCGCTGTGCTCTATTGATCACTTGATCATTTGAAGTTTCGCACTTAGAATTTTCTGCATCAATTGAAACAGAAGCTGCATAGCATGTATGCAGTACATGTTCATTTCTATCAGAGTTTATGGCTGAAGAAGTTTGAAGATCAAACCCTGTTTTTTTAGATTTCTTTCTAGGTTGCTTTGACGATTCTGGAATCTCAGTAGGTATCATTATCATATTATTACTTTTTACTGAATTCTTTTTTAAATTATCAGAAGGTTTTTTTTTTTTTTTTGACAGGCTAAAGAGCCATCTGTTTTTAATCTTTTCCTAGAACATTTTTCTTTCCAGTTTTTAATTTTAACAGCTCTTTCAGATTGTTTATGTAAACTACAACCTGTTAAAACCTGAGGTGCAAAACTGTCTTCTACAATAGTAGATGAGGAAGCACAAGCAACTTTAGGCTTAGCAGAGTGAATAATTTTTAATATGGCTGTATCATTTTTTTCTATGTTTATCTCAGGTTTTCCTTTTTTTTTATTTTCAATAGTTGTTTGCTTGTATTTTTTCTGCTTCCATCTACAAATACCCATCTGTTTCTTAGCGTCCTTAATTAAAGACTTATCCACTGTTGAATGTGGATCTGAAGATGACAAATCTAGCCTATGACCTGAAGATTCCATGTTCATACACAACCCCTTTGCTTCCAACACAAAGAGTTAATCACACTCAACAGGGAACAACAAAGAACAACGAGACCATGTAGTGTAAATCTCCTATGCTAGATGTAGAATCAAAGGATAATACAATAATAAACGTTAATTTCAAAGGGTCGCATACCCGTTGTAAAGTGCCATGACAGATGCGAAAGAGCAACCAACAAATACAAGAATCCTTTTCTTTTATTTATGCATAAGATTGGCCAAGCCGCATATCGAGCCAAAAAAAAACACATTGTCACCCCAAATACGTGAATACAACAATCCTTTCCTATAAATAGAATGCCATTTAGAATAAACAGAATAACAGAAAGCCATTATGTATTAGAACTAATAATAAGCCATTTAGAATAATAGCTTTTCAAATAATTAGGAATAAACACAAAAGCTGAACGTGACAATGCACTATTAATATAACAAAGCAAACAGAGTACTGATGCAATAGATATATTAATTATATAGCCACTGTTTGAAAAATTCTTTACTATTACAACAGGAAATCAAACTAAAAATAACAGCTTACAAAAAGAAACTATGCCAAAAGTAATATGCAGTCCCTAGGTCAGATTTTAAGAAGAATTATATAACCATCACAATGTTCAACAAATTATAGCAAAATACAGGTTCAGCAAAATACATCTTCCTCAGACGCTGTCGGATTTTCGTTTCTATGTAGTAATGGCATTACAAAGCCAAAATATTCTAATAAATTAAGATTAAATGGCATTAGCATCAAGACAGAAAAGGGGAGTTAGTGGGAGGGGAAGCAAATTTTGAGTTTAAGGAAATAATTCGAGACAATCTTAGATGAATGCAGACAAAAGACAAAAGGAAAGCCTCGGCCTAAGTTAGATCCTAGAAATCAAGAACTCAAGATATCAAGAAACTTATGGTACATAAGAGTACAATATCCATCTTGCCAGCCTTATCGTAACGTAAAATATTTGACCTTAAATTTTAGGTAAAGAATTCATAAATCAAAAAATCGTGAAGATGTGAAGGGACATAATGCTCATAAGATGTTATGGACATGGAAGTGATGTAGCTCAGAATTAAGGATGAGTTGTTCAGCCTCAAGCTGAAGCTCAAGCAATGGCTCACAAGAAAGAGGTTTGAAGCTGTAAAGGGGCTGTAAGCCTAACTGAAGAGCTAGAACCTCCATTAAACACGACTTTTTCTTGTTGAAATGGTGTAAAGGTAACAAGTATGCCTATGTCAGAACTTCGCAAAAAATATCCAACCTATATAACTCTGGGTAGATGAACTTTCATACATACAAAACCTATACACACCGATAGATATATCTACCAACCTCTCGGACAAAACTATCGCTGTGTATCTACCAACCTCTCGTATAAAACCTATACACACCGATATATCTATTAATGTTTTTGCATCCATCTATATATATATATATATATATATATATATATATATATATATATATATATATATATATATATATATATATATATCCAACCTCCGTACAAAACCACTACTCGATACATACAACAAATGTTCCCGTATTGCGAGAGGACAAAGACCAGACTTTAAGGAAAGCATATCTTTATTATTTTCTATTTACCCGGTCAGAAGATGTAATCTGGACGAATAACATGAATCCATTGTGTATTACCCCTTTTCCCTTTCCAAATCACATAAAATTTACCAGCCTACCATACAACCGAAAACAGAACAGAAACTAAACGGGACTGGCTTTTTTAACCCACCAGGATGTACAAATTCAACATGCAGAAGGAAATGGATCATTCAAACATTGTAGGCGCATACTCGAACCCGAAATAAAAAAAATACAAACAAACATAACAACAGATGTAGAGAGAATGAGAAGAACAAACCTTAATCCAAACAAGTTCCTTGTGTGAAGTGGCCCACGTGAAGAGAAAGCAATCCAAATAAACACATACAAAAATAGGGGTAAACAAAGTCAGGGAACAGATTTCAGCCCAAAAAACCGTAGAAGCCTAAAGGAAAAACTCGTATGTATATATATATATATATATATATATATATATATATATATATATATATATATATATATATATATATTTTTACCTATAGAAACCGAAGCCGCAGTAAACCCCGGGTAATCCTCTTCTCGGGCCGAGAAGCGTAAGATCTCGAACGGTGAAGTATATATAGCGGGAGAAACAAACTACTACACATAGTTGGTACGCCTTAGCACTAAGAATAATCATTTCAATTGCAAAGTGGTAAGGTGAAGATTTGTGGTTTATAGGTAGGGTTTGTTACCGTAAATATTGAATCACAACCGATCTAGAACAAGCTTGGCCTCTCCCCGGAAAATAGGGAAGAAATCCGGGTTTGGTGAGACGAAGACAGTCAATCGTGTGAATGGGAAAGGGAAAGCAGAAGAGATTTAGCTCCAAGATTCATTCGCAGTGTCCAAGATGAGTACTTAGCATATCTCAACCGTCCAAGTTTACATCGAGATAGGCAAAATTTCAATCATTTCGATGAGAAAATTGATACACCGAGAAACCTACCTCTTTTTTTCTTTTTCTTTTTGGAGCTTATCCTATACTCTTATCTTAGTAGTTAAACATAAAAATAAAAATATATATAATATAACAATGAAATTTATTAAACTACACAAGATAGGGGAAAATAAAAATAAAAGAAAGAATGGGAGAATGGAGATGCTGTTAGTAGTATATATGTGGATTTGGAAAATGATATTTATGAACTTATTTAGAGAGAAATTTAATAAGCGGAACACTAAGCATAAAAACGAACTGAGCCTAAAAGTTAAATAAAACGGGATAAGAATTAAATACTTTTGCAATGACAATCCAAATAATATTTAAAAGTTTAATATCCGATACGATGTCAATACTCATGCTATTCATTGTCGAGATTCATATACCGACAGTTCAATCTAGACGTCATACGCAACGGCGGATATTTTTTCATCCATAACCCATGACCATCACGCCCGGCATATGTCCTATACATGCCGACTAATTAAAATAAGTTGAAACCCGACACATTGTAAATGTAAATACGACATCATGTGTAAATGTTAATGTTTCTCGTAAATTATTAATTACAAGATCATGTGTAACGATATATGTTATACATAAATGTATAAAAAAATATTAGATAGCACGATATTTTTTTAAGGAGATCCATCAAATTTTTTCCCTGGAAACCTAGAGCATAATAAAAATGTAAGATTCTGTCCACTTTAAATTGATCGTCATCGATTCCTCATCATCGATGTATCATTATCTAAGAAAATTTATAATATATCTATTTATCTACTGCTATTATATATATAGATAATTTTTCTTAACCCATTAAATATTCGTGTCTACTACCTGGCTCTTACCTTAGGTTTCATCCATAACCCGTGACCATCATGCCGTAGCATATGTCCTACACATGCCGAGCAATTAAAGTAAGTTAAAACCCGACACGTTGTAAATGTAAATATGAGATCATGTGTAAATGTCAACGGCTTTTTCCATAGATTATTAATTACGAACTCATGTGTAACGATATACGTAATACATAAATGTATTGTGTATGTATCATTTGTCATCTTATATATATCATTATCTAAGAAAATTTATAATATATCTATTTATCTACAGCTATTATATATATATATATATATATATATATATATATATATATATATATATATATATATATATATATTATATATATATAACCCATTAAATATTCAGCTATACTACCAAGGCGATGAAATATTTAGAATTAACGTAAAAAAAAAATTATGCAGCACGACATTTTTTTACCGAGATCCATAAAGTTATTCGAAATAAATGTAAACATACATCTATTTATGCCTCTCATATACTTTTAATACTTTTAATGGTGAGATTATGTGTAATTACATATGTTATATGCATGAATGTGTTATGTATGGTTAATTTTCCATATTATATATATTTTGTTTAGATTTTTGGGAATTGTTAAAAAAAAAAAAAAAAGGATTTAAGCTGACACGTGTCAAGCAGTAAGCTTGCCACGTGTCAGCATGAGGTTCAACAAAAAAAATATGAAGGGAGAGGAGACGTGGAGGCTTTGGGGGAAACCTCCTCTCTTTATATTATATATTATTATAGTTAGATATTATTTTTGCATATCTTTGCAATTTCCATGCCCATATGTCCACGTTAAAATGCGCACAACAAAAATACATGACACATCTTACATCATTGATTATGACGTAAGATTTATTGATAGATGATTATGGTCTGATCATAATCAATAGTGTAAGATGTGTTGTGATTGTTTTGTTATGTATAATTTAGAGATTATATATTTTACAGATGTGAGTATATATTCTTTTGCAAATGGTCTTTAGACTTTTAGTAGATCTAAATGAATTGGATAACGACAATGTTTGGAAATCGCCCGGGTTGGCGAACGAGTAATTGGATCATTTTGGGAGAATTTCAACTAGTAAACTGATGATTTTATTGATGAGTTTTGGTTTTGTCAATGAGACTGTATATGTGCCCAATGTGTATGGGGTCATACCAATTACCATAGTTATGAAAGAAAAGACAATGGTCCTTTATATAGGAGTCCCGCGTGGGGGAGTTAATGCACAACCCTAATTGCGGGGCATGTGATTGAGGGTTGTTGTGATGCTGTCGTGGAGCAGGCATGACTCAATTAGGCTACTATCGAGGGATGGAATCGATCGTGGGATCATGGTAATTAAAGAAAAAATAATCGTGAGATCCTTGCACTAATGAATTATAACCGCCCTTTGAGTTTGGGGATAATCTGTTTTTGTTCATGAGCGACTAGAAGGAGCGGATCACCAGGTCCGTGATGTGAGACCGTACACACACTGTGTCATGCCGGCTACTTGGAGCTGTGAGTAATTTGTACCGAGCTGAAATGATGTTTGTTGATTCTAAACTTAACCTAGCTAACGACATGTGCATAGAAGACCGGAATGAGGTCGATAAAGCCCCGTTTGAAGCCTTTGGGTGAAAGGCCCAATAGTGGGATAAGTTTGAGTTGGCCCTTTTATTAATATGATCCGATTGAGGCCCAAGTAGTGTCACATGTATGACTCCGGATCATACTATTATGTCAGATGATATTTAATTTTACAGATTTACCTTATCGTACAATAAATACCACTTAGGTTCTTATGTCAAACACAAGAATGATCCAAAGGGTTACTATTTTCATCAGCCTCCTAAAATGGAGAAATTCTTGTGTGGTGGTTACTCATCAATGTACTGCATCATTGAATGAGTGTCAAGTGTGTAAAAAAAGATTAATGTTTTTTTTTTATCGACATGCTTAACATCCATCCAAAAGAAGTCAGTAGACACATTGAGTTATACTATCTGTCTCTAAATATAAGGTTTTTTAAGTTTTAGGTTTTGTCCCATAATTTATCATCTATTCACAAAATTGTGGTCGCTTTATAACTATGGACTTGGAAAATGATTAGTACACAGAATTGTGTACCGATCTCATCCCCGGAAATGGAAATGTGTGGTCCAGAATTTTTGTGTTATTTTTTTTTTTTTTGCTTTAAAAGTTAAAGTGTGTGGTTGTGTAGATGATTTATATGTATATTTTCTGTGCCTAAATCACTATCCCTATGGATTTTTTTTTTTATTTTTTTTATTTTTTTTTTTTTTTTTTTGGTTTGAGAACATCCCTATGGACTTTTATCTGAGCAAAAAATCTACCTGAAAACCCCACACTGTAAACAAAGACCATTTCAACGCGGAAACGCACTTCTTTCATCAATCAAATCCCCCCCCACACACCCAACAACCCACCATAATTAAATTCCAAAAAAAGGCTTCTTTTAAATTCAAATGAATCACTCTTATGCTTCCTTCAAACTTCACTTTAGAGCAAACACTACTCCTCTACAACAACTATATTCACAAAAACTTAATTTTATTTCCCACATTTGCTTTCTCTTCTTGCTCCTTCAAAGCTCAAACACCTTACATTAATAAATAAAAAATGGATTTATCTTCAAAATGGGATGTTGATATGCTGATGAATGAGCTAATACAAGGAATGGATCAAGCTGGACAGCTTAAACTTCACTTGGGTTCGGTTTCGGGTTCTTCGGAATCGTTCCAAGTCCAAAACTTGCTTCTGCAGAGAGTCATGTCTTCATTTGAGAATGCTCAACTTATGCTTCAATGGACAGGTTTAGCTACACAATCCTTGCCGGTGGTGCCACTGGACTCCGGCGTTGTCGAGTCATCATCGGTTTCTATGAATAATGGTGGCAACAACACCCAAAGTGATAATTCCAAGCCGGTTTTCATGGACAATCAGAACCTCACTTCATCAAGTCCATCAAAGAAAAGGTAAATTCTGATAATGTTGTCACACAATGTAGTGTTGCATCTCATGTATCTTAATTTAGTGCAGCATAAACAAAACAACATGTATATATCCACATCACATGTGTAATAAATCCTAATTTTGAATTTATAATTAATTATATACAGAAAGACAATGCAGACGTGGACAGAACAAGTGAAAGTGAGTGCAGAGCATGGACTTGAAGGCCCTGTTGATGATGGTTATAGTTGGAGAAAATATGGTCAGAAAGACATTTTGGGTGCTAAATTTCCCAGGTACTTGCTTTTAATTAATTAATTATTAGGTCATAAAATTAATTATGTGTTCTACTACAGATAGATATAGATGGTTTTCATCCATTTTAATGATTTGAATCTTTATTTGAAAAAAAAAAGATATTCCTTGTTGTTGTACGATATCTACTACTGCAAGCATGTGGTGTCACGTAACACAAACTAACTGGAAGCTATTATTTATGTGGATCTACGTACAGAAGCTATTACAGATGTACGTATCGTGCTCTTCGAAATTGCTGTGCAACCAAGCAAGTTCAAAGGTCTGATGAACTTCCCACTGTCTTTGACATCACTTACAGAGGATTTCACACTTGCAACAAATCCCCCGCTGCTGCCGCCGCCGCCAAATCACCACCACCGCCGCCACCAGAAAATATTTACAAGCCAAAACAAACAAATGTTAACATCAATCATCAAACAGCAAAGTTGCTTATGAATTTTCAAACAAACACAATGGAATCAAATTACAGAAATGACAAGGATGCTGATTTTTCCTTTTCGTTTCCCTCATCATGGACATGGGGATGGGGGGTTGGTGAAAATCCATTTGAACATAATTCAACAATAGCTGATCAGGAGTGTTTTTCGGGAAAAGATTCTGCATCTTTTTATGCTCCAATCATCCCCGAATCGAACTATTATTCAGCATCAGCATCATCATCCTGGAACGATAATCTACAAAAAGAGACAACCTTCTTACAACAATATGAATCTGAGCTGACCGACATTATCTCTTCAGATGCATCAGCTACCCCTACCACCTGCAGTTTACGATTTTCAGCTGACTATGTGGAATTGGATCCTAAGTTCCTCTGCTGCGATATCTCAGACTTCTTGTCTTGTCTTGATTCACCTAAACAGCTGTACACACAAGGACGGAACAAGTAATTTCTACTCGGTTACTTAGCTAATGAACCACCATATTCAGATGGCCAGAGCCCGAATGGTTCGGTTCGAGTTAGAATGATGTGTTAGATCGGATTATATAGGTGTTTTAATATACATCAAAATTTTAGTTAAGTGGCTTAACCTACTTTAGTCTTGTGCATGGCACTGTATTAACGATTCTTGTATAATTGTCTTATTGATTAAAGAAAAGTGAGTATTTATATCCAATAAAGATTTTGATTCCCAAAATGGATTATGGTGTAGTATATGAACGTTAGCATGAGATAAGAAGCCCTAAAATGTTTTTTTTCTTCTTCTTTTATACCCCCACAATATTTTAAGATGATTTGTTATATTCGTTGTGACTGCAGTACTTTTAAACATATAAATGGGCCATTTTATAAGCGCTATGTATTCTATTTCTAGCATATATATGTAATCATAAAAAGACCATAACAACTTGTTTCTCCCTACCTAAACATTACTAAATAAACGTAAAAATTAAGAAATAGTTGGCATAATTAATATTCCCAGAATACATTAGTCTATACTTTAAAATACCAAGGGTAGGCACAGGATATATAGTCAGAAAATGGGACATAGATAGGTCAGCCAAGTCGTGGCCTCTAGTCTAGGGAGCAAGTCATGAATGCAACCTGATTAACCCACAAGTTGCTTTTTTGAGCTACATTAACCCGACAATTACTCTAGCCACATAATCATATCCAGTATTACTAGAAAAAAAAACAGCATAAAAGCATGATCTTTAAAATAATACATAATTCTCTTTCTAATAAGAAGGCTTCTTTGCCTTTTAATCCTCAAAACCCGATCAAACATCAACTACCATTCGTTTCTACGAGGATCTACGAACAAACAACAATTTTTAACATTAATTTCTACATGGATCGAGATTCTAAACAAGATCAAAGCAAAAACTAGGAAAAGATCCAAACTATTAACTTGTAATTAAAAGAGATTAATTCTAGCTTCAAAAAATCTTCTCTAACTTGATCGGCTTCGAAATCATCATCGTGATCGGCATAATGAACACATAAACGAGTTGCTGGATCGACTCGTGGAAGCGACCTGACTTATCTTGCAGCAAAACAATTTTACAAATTAAGATTCTGATGTCGAGGACTTCATGGATCGTTTTTATATGCTTTTCAAAACCCCCTCAGTCGGTTCTCGCCCAAAAAAGAAAATATTTAAAAACTCAAAAGAAAAATCTAATTTCATAAAGACGGAAAAACTTCTTCTATAGAAAGAGGTGAGAGATTTTACGCACCACACGACACGGATACCGTAAAACTTGTCAATGTACAGGAATCCTCTCTGTCCTCTTGCTACAGTGGATGAGTGTGTGTTTTAGTGGAAAAATCTGTATTTTATGTGGTATACATTGCTTTGAATTGGTCTATCAGTTTTAGGAGCTTCCTAATAGTGTTTTGTCCTCACTCACTTCCTTGACATATATGACTTCTGTTCTTTTCATCAATATATATATTTTATTCATTTTGATCTGGTCTTATTTGTATATAGGAATGACAAGTAGTTATATTATATTTAATTACTTAATAATAATGTCCTTCTCCATTAACTTTTTCCAGATAAGTCCCTATCATAATTCTTTGTAAACTCCACCAAACCAATTAATGTATACAAAACATCATACAAAACAAAGATGCTTTTGTAGTATTCTTATACTGTAGTATATTATATTTCTTTAAAAGCATATTCACAGTTGCAAATTGTCTCAAGTCAACCCCTCAAGTAATTAACTATATGATTCATTCATTAATCACATATTATTTATGCATATCTTGCAATTCTAAACTTCTTATACACAACAAATACTCACACTTGAGATTTAAGTGGGAGTTTTTTTTATTATTATTAGAACATTTACGTCATTATATTTTAACAAATTCTTTATTTTACAAATTTAAACATATTTGTTACTTCTATTCTACATTTAAGTGTGAAATGAATCAGAATGTCTAACATACCTATTGTGAATAATAGATAATACGTAGGCGTAGTATGTATTTTACACAATAGTTTACAATTTAGATATTTTTATTTAATAGATCCATCTTGTTTTACGGCAACTGACATAAATATAAAAATTTAAAAATTTTAAAAAAAAGAAACGGTTACTACTTAATCGGTCTTTAAAACGCAACGAGGTTCTATCAAAATGGTTAACCTGAATCCTCAGCAACTCATTCAATTCCCACCAGGTGCAGGCTTGGGTTAAATCAGCCTTTTAAAACCGGAACATTCTTGTGTACGTAGTTACTCTTCAACACAGGATTATCTATGTAAATATCTCCAAAGAGTAGTGTTAGTGCTACACTAAAACGGCCACAAAAAAATAACATTACATTTCTAAAATATCGATCATAATGTTATATGAATTGTTGGTGATGTAAAAAATATTATAGGGTTAATACTTAAATGTGATCATTTTGGTATAACACCGTCATCTTAGATCCTAAAAAACCCCATTATAAACCAAAGACCAATTCAACACGGAAACACCTTTCTATCTTCAATGCTTCAATCAACTTATCAACTTTTTTCCAACCCCATTTGTAATCTAATCATACCCCACAAAGTTTAAATTCAAAAAAGGGCTTCTTTTAAATTCAGATGCTTCTCCCTTCTATTTCCTTCAAACTTCATGACTCCCATCTCATAAATGAAACAGCAACTAAACTGATCATCCAAAAATAAATCATTTTTTTTTCCCCTCCTTTCTTCTATTATTGGCAACTTGGAGAAACCACAGTAGAAGTGATATCTAGTTTATGCATTACAGCATACATAACTAAAAAAGAATGGATATTTCTGCTAAATGGGATGTTAATATGCTGATGAATGAGCTAATACAAGGAATGGATCAAGCTGCACAGCTTAAACTTCACTTGGGTTCGGTTTCGGATTCTTCGGAATCGTTCCGAGTCCAAGACTTGCTGCTGCAGAGAGTCATGTCTTCATTTGAGAATGCTCTACTTATGCTTCAATGGACAGGTTTAGCTACACAATCTTTGCCGGTGGTGCCACCTGACTCCGGTCCTTTCGAGTCATCATCGGTTTCTATGAATAATGGTGGTGGCACCACCCAGAGTGATCATTCCAAGCAGGCTTTCATGGACAATCAGAACCTCACATCAGCTTCATCAAAGAAAAGGTAAATTTTGTGAAAGATTTTTTATTTTTTTTTTTAAATTTTATTTTAAACCTGTAATTTTTTATATATATGAAGAAAAATTACAAGGTTTTTGTGCACACCCCATGCACACGCCAAAAAAAATGTCATCAATGCACATACCTCAACTCCCTAAAAAGAATAATCCGGAAAACCTAGTGTAGGAGAAACCGGGTGCTAGGGAAAGAGTATGAGCCTATGTGCATTGGAACCAACCTCTAAGTAATCTAAAAAGAAAAAACAATATATGAGCAAAAACTAAAGAGAGCGAAAACAAGATATGCCAACTTCTGGAATCCATTGCTTTCTTCAGCCAACTTTGAAAGGTATATCTGCAAAAGAGAGAGCACCACAGCATCCATTCTGCAAAGAGTAAGCAAAAGGTTTTAGGGGATAGCTATCACCTGCTTTGCACTCTTCATGTGCAAATTTTGTGAAAGATTATCACATGACAATGTGTCACATAATGTAATTAATTTCCTAATTTGGAATTTATAATTATATACAGAAAGGCAATGCAGACGTGGACAGAACAAGTGAAAGTGAGTGCAGAGCATGGACTTGAAGGCCCTGCTGATGATGGTTATAGTTGGAGAAAATATGGTCAGAAAGACATTTTGGGTGCTAAATTTCCCAGGTACTTACTTTTAATTATTATTATTATTATTATTATTATTATTACACATGACTTCAATAGAATTTTCTTATCAAACACTTTCCAATCGATCTACAGAAGCTATTACAGATGTACGTATCGTGCTCTTCGAAATTGCTGTGCAACCAAGCAAGTTCAAAGGTCTGATGAACTTCCCACTGTCTTTGACATCACATACAAAGGATTTCACACTTGCAACAAATCCCCTGCTGCCGCCGCCGCCGCCGCCGCCAAATCACCACCGCCGCCACCAGAAAATATTTACAAGCCAAAACAAACAAATGTTAACATCAATGATCAAACAGCAAAGTTGCTTATGAATTTTCAGACAAACACAATGGAATCAAATTACGTCAGTAACAAGGATGCTGATTTTTCCTTTTCATGCCCCTCATCATGGACATGGGCCGAAAATCAATTTGAACAAACTTCAACAATAGCTCACGAGTGTTTTTCGGCATCTTTTTATACTCCAATCATGCCCCCCCAATCCAACTATTATTCAGCATCAGCATCATCATCCTGGAACGATAATCTACAAAACGAGACAACCTTCTTACAACAATATGAATCCCAGCTAACAGACATTGTTTCTTCAGACGCATCAGCTACCACCAGTTTACAATATTCAATCGAGACAACGGACTTAGATCCTAATTTCCCCTACGATATATCGGACTTCTTGTCTTGACCAACCAACTTGTGGCGATCCAGAAATCCAGGACATTAATGGCACATTACAATCCTGAAAAGTCACCAGGGCTTTGACATTATTATTGTTTTTTTTCTTTCCTTTAACAGTAAAACAACATCAATTTTAGTATAAATATTTTATTTTTCTTGAAAATCAGCCGGGAGGCATGCGCCAGGACATCCTGCACTTATACATTTGTAGACCGATAATTGGCCAGCTTATACACAAATCAAATTTTAGTAAGGCCCAGAAGCAAAATTGGTGTTTTATAACCAACAGAAATCAATATTGTGTGATATAGAATGTGTTTCCACAACAACAAGAGTAATTAATGTTATCTTCACCACAAGTAATCATAAAATAATTAACACTCGTAACTCAAATTATATCATGATCCATGTAAAAATAAAGCAGACAATAAAATCGTTTTATCAATTGAATGAATTTAACCTAACAAGATTATTACCATGTGAGAGCAAGAACTACATACTTTTAAAAAATCTGATTTTTTTTTATAGCTAATTATTAAAGTCGTAGAAAGAACTCCGACTCTGCATTTCCTCTAAACATGCTTATAGCTTTCCGTTCCTTCTTCTTCTCCTTCACCACTTGAAGCCAATCTTTTATTTCCGTCAAATTTTCATCAATTTCTGCAGACTCTGTCACTTCTTGTTGGGCTTCTTCTTCTTCTTCTTCTTGGGCTGACCCTGATGCTTGTTCTTCTTCTTGGGCTTCATCTCCTCTTTCTGTTTGATCCGACGACGACGACGACGGTCCAGCAGCAGCGTCTTCATCATCTTGATTCATCAAGCTGCTGCTGCTGCTTCTGAGATAATCATTGATTACTTTTTCTTCGTTTGGGTGACCCCACATGAATAGATTACCAGAATTAGAATAAACCACCATAGCAGCCTCTGCATTGAAAAGCTTGCAGTATTCTGAAGCTTTATTGAAAAGCCCTTTACGCCGTTTTGTGAAAGTTGTATATAACTTTGCTCTGTCTTCTATCTTCTTTATTTCTATTTTTCTCCGCGGCATGATTTTTTTTTTTTTTTTTTTTTTTTTTTGATGCTATATTCTTAACCCTGAAACAAATAATTAAAGTATGAGAAGAAAGAAATTTTAGTAATTTATAACAAGAAATATAGAGATACGAAGACTGAAGGAATTTGGGAAAGAGGTTGATTTACTTACTCTTGCTACTGGTAAAAGGTAGACTGGTGTTAATCTTGATTTGTATGGAAATTTTTGGATATACTTTGGCCACCCGAAAGATCTTGCTTAAAGTAATTATTATTACTATTATTAATTAATTAACTTATAAAAGCAGGAGTAATATAGGTTATGGAAACTTGGGAGTTGGGAAAGTGGAGATTTATACAACTTCGTCCACAAACCCTTGCCCAATTAGACATTGGACTTACATTTTTTTTTTTTAAGGGGGTAGGGCCGTAGGGGGATGTTTGTTTTGTTTTAGTTTGATTTTATTTATTTTTAACATTTTTTTTGTTTGATTTTATTGATACCAGATAGTCTTTACGTGTGATTATGATGTCGTAAGTATTTTTTTGGGACAATTATTTAAAACTCATGCTCATGTTGTGTTTAGCTTTTTTTTTTTTTAATTTATTTATTTTTACTTCACCTGGACGGTGAATTTTTTTTTTTTTTTTTTTTTTTTGCGGACAGTGAAAATTTATTATTCTTTTTTTTTTTTTTGCGGACAGTGAAATTTTTTTTTTCTTTTTTTCATTGACCACCGTAATGCATTGACCACCGCGATGAAGTGACACCGCGATGCACTGACAGCTGCGATGCAGAGACGCCGCGATGAAATGACACCATGATGCACTGACAACCGCGATGCATTGGCAATCATATATGCAGTGACATCGACAATCATATATGCAGTGACATCGGCAATCATATATGCGTGACATCAACATTTTATGCAGTGACATCGGCAATCATATATGAATGACATCAGCAATTTCGTAATGACATTGGCAATCATATATGCGCAGACATCGCGATGAAGTGACACCGCGATGCATTAACCACCCCCGATGCGCAGAGACCGCGACGCAGACCATCGGGATGCGGTGATCACCGGGATGCAAATGACATTTGATGAAGCAACACCGTGATGACATTTGGTATTTTTCCGACTTAATATCATAAAATCGATTTCGTTTCTTCATAAAATCGACTTCAAATGGCTATATATTTTGATATAAAACTACGATCAACATAAATCTTTCACCTTAATTCATATTTTTATGCATTGACATCGGCAATCATATATGCAGTGATATCAATATTTTATTCAGTGACATCGGCAATCATATATGCGTGACATCAACAATTTATGCATTGACCTCCTTGATGCAGAGACACCGCGATGCACTAACAACCGCGATGCATTGACACCGCAATGCATTGACATCGGCAATTATATATGCAGTGACATCGACAATCATATATGCAGTGACATCGGCAATCATATATGCGTGGCATCAACAATTTATGCAGTGACATCGGCAATCAGATATGCAGTGACATCAACATTTTATGCAGTGACATTAGCAATCATATATGAATGACATCAACAATTTATGTAGTGACATCGGCAATCATATATGCAGAGACATCACGATGAAGTGACACCGCGATGCAGTGGCCACCCTCGATGTAGAGACACCGCGATGAAGTGGCCACCCCCGATTCAGAGACACCGCGATGCAGAGACCATCGGGATGCAGTGACATTTGATGAAGCAACACCATGATGACATTTGATATTTTTCCGACTTAATTTCATAAAATCGATTTATTTTCTTCATAAAATCGACTTCAAATGGTTATATCTTTTGATATAAAACTACGATCAACATAAATCTTTCACCTTAATTCATATTTTTTATGCGGTTACATCGGCAATCATATATGCAGTGATATCAACATTTTATGCAGTGACATCGGCAATCATATATGCGTGACATCAACAATTTATGCAGTGATATCGGCAATCAGATATGCAGTGACATCAATATTTTATGCAGTGACATCGGCAATTTATGCAGTGACATTGGCATTTTATGCAGTGACATCAACAATTTATGCAGTGACATTGGCATTTTATGCAGTGACATCGCCAAATCATATACAAACCCACCATCAACGTATATCTTTGCTTTCTTTGTTTCAAGTTGATGCATGTTAAACTAATTGATCATTATTACATCATGATCAACGGTGTCGATACATGATGTGACACTCGATGTGTCACAACGGTTGTGTCCGGATCATTTCTCAAAAAAAAAAAAGGAAAAAAATAAAATATCATCCAAAGCTTTTCATAAAAATTGATATTTTTTCGACTTAGTTTCTGAAAATTGAAATTTTCTTCATAAAAATTGACGTGATGCAATGACATGTGAAGATGAAGCGACACGTAAAAATGCAGTGACATGTGACGTTAAAAAATGCAGTGACAATTTAAGATGAACAAATGTATTAGAAAACAAACTAACTAAAACTTTATAGTAAATTGATAATCCAAATGCAGGCTGATATTAAAGCAACTTAAACTTTTAGCGACGGTTGAAAAGCGTCACTGAAACTACTTACAAGTATACAACAAGCTTAAGACTTAAAGAACAGGTTCTACTAATATTCCAAAAACAAACAGCTTAATCCCAATTGCAATCAATCAAAGGAATTCCAAAACAAAGATTTCCGACATTTCGGTGAGCTCCTTCGTCTTTCAATCACCTCAAATCTCTAAACAAACCTCGCCTACAACTCCGATTCTGGAACCCGAACAACCGAACCTTGTCCATAGAAATCTTTGATTTGAAGAACTCGTAGAATTCGTTGATTTACGAATCATCGGAGGAGGAGACAACTAATGAAATACAATATAATCCGAAATTAAAGCAAGACTTTTAAAACAAAATATCATGAAGCAAAGTTCGCAATCTTTAACCTTAATTAAAAAAAATTGCAATCGAAAGAACGACCACAAACCGAGGCAATCGACCCAAACCAAGCATCCGACCGGACCTTTGTAGACAAGTACTCGGTCATGTTAGGATATAGAAGATTTTCAAATATGTGGAAGCCAAGGTGATTGATTCGGATAACCCAAAATTAAAGAAAGATGACTTGGTATGGGGTATGACCGGATGATACGAGTGCGTAATCATCGGGAACTAATGCACGGTGTCAAAGGCGTATTGATTCTCATGATTCTATGGTGTGTAGCATCCTTGTTATACAACAAAAAATGATGCGAAGGATGTACCGAAGCATCCTTGTTATACGACGAAACCTCAAAAATATGCTTTATAGCATCCTTTTAAACAACAAAAAACAATGCTTACAAATCTCTCGAAGCAGGGATACCACTTGTCCGTCAAATGAAAACATGAAGCCATCCACATGTGAGCTCAACAAAGAACAAAACTCGTATGAATCAAAAAATGAAATAAGATGCTACATCAATCACATTATTTAAGGGCCAAAAGGAGTCACTCTTCCAACAATTTATTCAATAGCAAAGTGCACACGTGGAAAAGAAACCCGCGCAAAAAATAATAATACATGTACCATTACTTTAGAGAACATCATTCTCACAAATAAAACATATGCAGTTCTCTTTAGTTTTGTGCGGAAAGATATGAAGAATTCTAAACCCACGTTCTATGAGAGATGCTCAAATTGAAGGCTCAAAATGGATCGAAAAACATGTTTGAATGTCCGGATCAAAAAAAAAATTAACGAAAGAACAAGAAGTGTGCCTCGTGCTTCCTCATTTCTTAAATCAAAGCAACAAACTTTTTCAACCATACCCGCAATTCCATATGATTTTATCAACGTGTTATAAATTCTTCAATTTTTCCTTCGTCGGATAATTAAGCACCAGGAAAACGAAGGAACAATCGATCGAACAAAGCAGAGAGATTATTGCAAACTTGGAGGCGGACAAACCAATGGAAGATTCGCCACAGGCCCACAGCATCCGGCGACTGAATCAGTGTGGAATCGTAGAGGAGGTGTCGACCTCTTTTGCTCCAAGGCATCGGAGGGCTCAGATCGGCGAGAGTTCTTTGAAACCGGCCGGAATCGGGAAAGCTGAATAGCCATAGCCGGACGGAGGAAATGCTTAAAGCCATAGGAAAGTGCATATACGTTATAGGATGGGTAAAATAGGAAAGTTGTTTAAAATCCGTCCTTATAACTAATGATCTTTTAAGTGTGTCCTAAATGCTTGTTAAGTCTCAAAATCAGTCCTTATAAACAAATAACACTATTTTTTTTTAGGCCAATTATTTAAAAGGATTGATTTTCAACTTATTAGAGGTAATAGGACATTTTGAAATCTTATTTAGTTATAAGAACATTCTATTTTTAAGAAGAAAACGTATTTAGTTATAAGGACATTCTAATTTGAAGTGGTTAAAGAGGAAGAAGGAAAAAAAAAAAGATTACTGAACGTGTTGGGTGGGTTTTTTTTTTTTTTTTTTTTTTTTTAATTCACCATAGTTCTAAATGTCATATATATATATTGACCTAAAACTCGGATCATCATAATTTTTTCACTAAAATTCATATTTTTTCGTCTTCTTTAGTCTAAAATTAAATTTGATATTTTTCCGAATAAATTTCATAAAATCAATTTTTTTCTTCATAAAAATCGATATGACATATTGATCACCGTCATGCATTGACCACCTACCCGGATGCATTGGCCACCGGGATCCATTAACCACCCCGATGCATTGACCGCCGTTATTCATTGGCTACCATGATGTATTGACCGCCGTAATCCATTGACAACCTTGATCAATGACATCTCATTGTAGCGATTTATGCAATGACGTCTCATTGTAGCGATTTATGCAGTGACTTCTTATTGTAGCGATCTATGCAGTGATGTCTTATTGTATCGAATTATGCACTGACATATTATTGTAACAATTTATGCATACCTTTGGTTGTAAAAATATGCCTTTAAACCCAAAAAAAACAAAAGAAATACAATTATTTTACAAAGTTATCGAAAATTTAAACCAACACTAATCAAATAAACCAACATCAATCAAATATTTAAAGATAACAAAGAAATAAAGTTACTTTACAAAGTTATCAAATGTGTGTATCAAGTTGTATATGCGGTGACATCAATATCATTGCATCAGTTATCTAATTGTAAATACAAATCATCAATCGTCACTGCATCAGACATCAATGTCACTGCATAAGTCATCAATGTCACCGCATCAGACATCAATGTCACTGCATAAGTCGTCAATATCACTGTATAAGTCGTCAATGTCACTGCATCAAACATCAATGTCACTGCATAAGTCATCAATGTCCCTGCATCAGACATCAATGTCACTGCATAAAACCTAACAACTGCATCAGTCAGCTCTGCTCTTGTTTAATTTTGCATTTCTCCTAATGTGGAGCTTTTAATATGGATAGAAGTACAAGTTTGGTGAAACAACAAAGACTCTTCACTATGACTCTTGTAATGGCCACACGTTGTTTGTGCCCTCCTGATAATTGGATTCATTGTGGAATCCCTCAATTCTTTAACACGATCTTGAATCATTTGACGATCTTGTTTAGCTTAATGTCCCTGCATCATTCATCAATGTCACTGCATCGGACATCAATGTCCCTACATCGCTCATCAATGTCCCTGCATCAGACATCTATGTCCCTGCATCAGACATCAATGTCACTGCATAAGTCATCAATGTCCTTGTATCAGATATCAATGTCACTGCATAAGTCATCAATGTCACTGCATAAGTCATCAATGTCACTGCATAAGTCATCAATGTCCATGCATCAGATATCAATGTCACTGCATAAGTCATCAATGTCACTGCATAAGTCATCAATGTCCATGCATCAGACATCAATGTCACTACATAAGTCAGCAATGTCACTGCATAAGTCATCAATGTCCCTGCATAAGTCATCAATGTCACTCCATCAAATAGCATGTAAATCAGAAAAATATTTCTTACTTCGGTAGTTATTGAGCTTACACTTCTTTGTCAAAATGCATATAAACACAAGGGAGACCGTAAGTAAACATCGAAAAGCTATTCACTTTTCAAACTTTATGAATGCAGGTACATGATTTACAAGTTTAAGAAGTCA
This sequence comes from Gentiana straminea, assembly GCA_036785695.1. Taxonomy (NCBI): domain Eukaryota; kingdom Viridiplantae; phylum Streptophyta; class Magnoliopsida; order Gentianales; family Gentianaceae; genus Gentiana; species Gentiana straminea. The sequence goes on along the minus strand of JAVUPR010000266.1, from coordinate 12,235,999 downwards.
CATAATTCGGTTTACATCTCGGAAAATAAATCCTGGTCCAAAGAGGAAGAAAGAGGGCAGGTGGAGGAGGCAACAAAGTCATAATGGTAGGCAAGTTGAACATTCTTTTATAGGCCAATTATTTAGAAGGACTGATTTTCAACTTATTAGGGGTAATATGACACTCCAAAATCTTATATCTAACACGTCCGTGTTTGCAGCCACGAAGAGCTGATCTGGATATGAACCAACATGTGAACAATGTAGCATACATCGGATGGGTTCTGGAGGTTTGTGCTTGTATAATTTTTGAATACATGATACTTGTGGTTGTTTTAAACATTTTATCAATTCACAATCGACAAAACAATTGATTTGTATGTATGTCGAGTATCCCTCACGAAGTCATTGATAATTATGAGCTAGAAAGTATTACATTGGATTATCGGCGGGAGTGCCAAATGATGACGTTGTTGATTTTCTCACTAGTCCCGAACCCGATGATGATACCGCCTATGAAGCTAATGGCTCGTTCTCGCCGTAAAAAAGAGCGCCGTAACCTGTTGCATCTACTGAGAACATCCGGTAATGGACTTGAAATAAACAGAGGCAGAACCGAGTGGAGGAAAAAATAAATTAGAACGTCCTTATAACCGAATAAGTTTTTTGAGTGTCCTAAATGATCATTAAGGACTTATAACTAATAACCCCTTTTTTTTTTTTTTTTTTTTTTTTTGTTGAGAAACATAAGTAATTAAAACATGTCAATAAATCTTTTTTTCCCCTAAAAAAAAAACATATCAATAAAACCCCATTGTTTTAAAATTTAATGGAATCGGATTGAAACCGGTCCTCTAACCCTTCAATATTTGGTCCACTCAAAATTCAAAAAAAAAAAAAAAAAATTCACGAATCTAGTTTTTTTCCACCTTGTATCCGAAATATTTGTCTGATTAAAATTTGCTAATCTGGTTTTTTTTTTTCTTTCCCGATCTTGTATCCAAAAATTGTTGTAACTTGACAATCTGAATACCAAAATATTGTACAAGGTAAAGTAAACTAGACTATAATGTCTCATGGAGACCGGTGTTCGACTCACGTTAGGAGAAAAAAAAAAACATAAAAAAACAACCTATTAAAATAAAAAATAAAAGAATACCAAAATATTCATGATCCCCAAATATTAAGAATCTCGTCGGGTGGATAGGACATGTTGAAAACAGACTTTTTAGCTTTTTGCACTTGATATTTATTTTTTTACATAAACACCACATCTATTATAATTAAAACGTCATTAAAAATCAAATAAATTTGACTTTGATTTATCATTACGAAATCAAACTCGAATAATCTCAATTTCATAAACACATTGTTAAGATCAAGCGGTTACCGTTCTACTTAAACCAATTTGTGTTAATAATGTCGTTACTATATTTCTTTATACATTCAAGAATGTATATATAAAAAAATATATTAGCATTACTTGTACCAATTGGTGTTAGTATATCGGTAACCGTTTTAGCTTAAAACACATTTTCCACAATCATTTTAAGGGATAAACACGTTAGGTTCGAATCACTTTATGGGATAAACATAAAATGACACAAGATTAAAATCCGATAAATTTATTTATTTTTACCGTTGGGATAAACATAATTATGACACAACCAATTTTGATAAAATGATAATCGATCACCAAGCTTAATTTTGATCTTTAATAAAGAAAATACAACCAATTGAAATCACAAGAAATAGCAATATACTGGACTAACTAATTAATATATATAATATATATAGTAAAAGAATTGCTCACAATGGATTTTGGAATGTGCCTGCCAACATAGACCTAAACTAGACAATCCCTATTATTAAAACTGACAATATGAAATGATCATTAACCAACAAATAAAATTAAAATAACACTAGCTATAAGGTTTAACTACTAAACATTTGCTTTAATAAGCTTAATCCACTGACTTTGAGGATTATTACCAAAATGTTGATCATCAGACTTAATACATTCCCTAGTAACCAATTTAGGAGAGTAATAAACATCATAATCCAAACACAAGAATGTCCCATCAATTTGTTTATTACCAATTTGAAATGTTGAGAATTGTGTCCAACTACTTCTTTCACTTGTGCAATCACTTGTAATTTGTATTGGAAGCCCATCTCCATTAGCCATTAAACATAGATTAGTGCCCACTAATCTTATTGATGTTTCTTCACCATCATGGGTCAATTTGGTTAATCCAATAAAGTCTGTTGCATGAAACTCATTGTTGTGTAGTTGTAGAACTTTCCCACTTAAGGGATGATACATCACTAAATATGGTTTCTTCGCCTTTGAATTTGGATCTGTAAATCGTGTTACAATAATAGTTGAATCATAAAATTTCTTAATTAAACGAAAAAAATGGTTAATTAATTAATTAATGAAAGATCGAGTTTTTTTTTATATATACCTACGTACCTTGAATGATGTTCTCGATGATCGGGAGCTTGGATTCGAACTCGGGACTTCTAATAATGGTAGCATTAGCATTAAACATACCATTAGGCTCTTCTAAATCTTGAATACCATCCCTAATATAGTAAGCTCCTTGCAAACCCCACATAGCCCATTCAAGATCATTATCCGCCAAATACATTAAAAAACAAGTCAAATACAAATTATCAGATTCATCAGTTAAATACTGATTAATCCCCCATTCTGAAACCATTAATGGAGCTGGATTCTGACCTTTGAACAAGAACCCGATTTGATAATCGATTCGATTCGTTATATTTTCACACCTTTTGTTTATAGGTTGAGTCAACCATAAGTTGACTGGCACTTCACCTGCTTCAGAGACTGCATATCTATGGTATTCATAGAGGATTTTGTTTGTGAAGGTTAAATTGAATGGCTTTTGTTTTAAGCTGTCGAAATCTATGTCATAATTTAAACCTGAAAGAAGAACTAATACGTTTGGATTTTCTCTGTGAATTGTTTTGGCTCCTAACTCTACATAGTATCGCCATTGTTTCTCGTTTTCTCGTGCTCCTCGTATTTCGTTTCTTACGCTCATTCCTACAACCTGCGGCACCAAAATTATCGTAAAATATCGAGAAAATAAGAAATCGGTCCATCTAACGTGTAAAGTTTTAAAAAAAAAAAAAAAAAAAAAAAAAAAGGACTTGAAAAAATTGCTACATCTAACACAACCTGAACATGAACTTGAAAAAAAAAAAATTGTCATATTCGTAATAAAAACGGAAACTTGAAAAAAATGTCATGTCAGGAAAAGTTTGGAGTGCTTACCATAGGAGTGTCCTTGTAAAGTGTAGACACAGTAATTAAGGTCTTTAACCACTGATTAGGATCAAAATACTTATCACCCCAAAACCCATTACCGTCATTAGCGTGGCAACAGTACAGCGGCTTACTAACTTGACAATCAAGCACCGTATAAACGCCGTGTGCGGCGAGTTCATCCACCACCGCCTTCTGGGCATCCACCAAGTTCATACTCAATAATTCCGGATTATGCTTAACAATCCCACCTAACGCCTTATACAATCCCCAATTAGTGAAGCTCTGGGCCACCGTGAGGGTAGAATTGTAAATGTACATGTCGGTGGCGTATGTTAAGCGTATGCAGTTAAAGCCCATTAGAGATATCCGCCGGGCGATGGTGGTGAGTGGCTGTTTGTCGAGGTGTTCCGGCAACATGGGTTGTAGGTGGCCGGCCCAGTTGGCACAGGCGAGTTTAACTCTCTGGTTTGTTGTATCGTCTATTATGAATCTTGATTTTGATGATAATGGGACTGCATTTGATGAAGAAATAATGGATGTGAATAGTAATATGAATATTAATATTGCTATTGTTGCAGTTCTTGATTTCATGGCCATGTTTTGTTTTGTTTTTCTTTTCCTTTTCTTGCAGAAAGAAAGAAAGAAAGAAGTGCATGGAAAAGTAAGAAAGAAATGGAGGGATATTTATAGTATAATTAGTGAAATGGAGAAGAAGATAAAGGTTAAGGGAGATATACATTAATTGATCATGTAGATTGAGTTTTATTAGATTAGATTAGTAGAGAAGAGATTAAATTTGACTCAGTCGTATATGCAACTTCAATATATATAGGATTACTTTTACCGATCCATGGTATCTTTGTTTTGAAATTTTAGGATGGATGATTGACTAACAAAATCACGTTTTTTTCATTTACATTAGTATTTAGTATCAAGTAAAAACAATCAGGTGAAGATGATTTTGATTTAGTAGAGGGGATATTTATTTTTATTTTTATTTTTATTTTTTTTTGAGGGAAATCAAGTTATTTTTCAACTTCCGACACTTCACACTTGTTGAATTGGTAATTTGAAAATTACTTTTCCTTTGTTACATTGAATTACTAACATAACATTTTGTCCGTTTTAAGATAATATCAAGTACCTTCACCAAAAAAATAATAATAATAATAAAGAAATGGTGAGAAATGAAGTCATGATGTTCAACATTTGATAAGTTGTATCTTTGAAGTATTGCTATTATAGGTAGAACGTATGTATCATTTTTCTGGTACACATTTCACACAATCATTTGTGATTATTATAACTCCTTCAGTTTTGAAACATGGATTATTAAATCTCCATATTTCATAATCAATTATCAGTGTTTAAGAAAATGTCTGGCACCAGAATCTCTACATAGATCCGTGAAATAGAATTTATCTTTTTAACTACTTTTTACGCACAAAATACAAGATCTCCATATAAATTATGAGTTTGTAACCATTTCACAAAACTACATAAAATGAAGAAAAATAGAGATTATGTAAACAGACTAACGTAAATGCTGTTGTGAGCAATACATAGGTAGCCCAAAAGAAAAGATTATTTCTGTCTAGTCTTTCTTTAGGAGTCGCCTAAGCAAAAATTAAGGACAAGGTTCCAACAAAGCTTGTTCCTCCCAAATACCATTTAAGTTAGACTGCCACAATCTTCCAACCCCATCACTACCAACAGTTGCTAGTGTCGTCCCACTCACATCCCATTCCATCTCCCAAACCTACACAAACACACCCCACTCTTTACAAGAATCTCATTTTTCAATCCCTTCATGTTATATATACATCATATATATATTAAATCAGTTATATGTAAATACAGAGGTTATTATAGGTATGATGATACCTCCCCATTGTGGCCTGATAGCAAAGCAACTCTCTCAACTGGAAGCCTGCCTTCATGATTAGGGGTCGATCCAACATGCCATATCGAAATTCCCTTTAGAGTTGCAACTGCTATAGCTTCGTATGGCCTGACAAGAATTGCCAAAATTCGTTTGTCTGCCTTTCGATCATGCGTAAGTACCGTGTATTAAACAACTCAATGTTCAAAAAGAGGTCCAAGTATGTCAGTCTATGCTATCGTTATGTCTTCTTCAAAACCTCATTGCCCCAATTTATTGAGAAACAAAACACTATTAAGGATGTAGGGTATAGCTATTGTGTTATTTCATTAACCGAAAATTACAGAAAGTGTTCTATAAAAACTGAAACTATTCCACTTGTTAACTGAACTCATTATTCAATGCCACACAGGCCCGTGCATGCGCATGTTAAGCATCATAGAAAGTTTCAAGCTTGTTTTACCTTCCAATATTTGGTGACCAAGCAACTGCAAGAACTTCATCACCCTTCTCTTCTGGCAAAGCTAATTCAGCAACCGGAAGCCATCTTTGGTGATCTTGATCGAACTCCCACACCTACAGGATTCTATAGCATGAGTATATTTTAAACGTTAATGTCTAAAATTATTCGCCATCACAACAACTTAAGCTTTTAGAAGAAATGATTTTAACAAGGTAACAAAGTAGAAGATCATGGGTTCAAACCTCTCCATCACATGTTGGGCTTCTTAAACTGAATTTTCAAATAAGTCGATGACTAAGACCTAAGATAATTTCCTTTTCGCAATCAACCATACATCCTTACTCACGTTTTCCAACAGAATGTCAACGTTTACGATTTAGTTTTTGACAATTATTTCCAGCATCACCCCTAAATGAGTCATGAAAGAAACAGGATTACCTTGGGGGAATTAAGTTGTGGAATATCTGAATTAAAACCCAGTACAAAGCTTGCATGTGCATAATCACGTCTTTGCACATCCCAAGAAATGGATGCAGAAAAGCATGATGGCCTGGCAAATTTAGATGTAGATTCAATAACATTCTGAAATTCAGCCTGCAAGGAAAATATGGTTTCAGTTTAAGCAGGTGTAGTAGTGACTACAAATCCGATGTTCATTTCAGAAAAAAATTGAGGAAGGCCGTGATGGAATCCTCGATTGTATCTCTATTCATTGTGCTTGTTTGGGGAAAAAATTAAAACACTGAGGCGTGATAATATCATATTTTTATCATAATAATCAAATATTACAAACAGCGTTCAATGATGTTATGGAGTTCAGCTGCTTGCAGAGGTTTGGCAGCCCCATTCATCTAGTATCGATAATAAAGCAGTAATATACAAATCCTTGTAATGCTAACATTTGTATACATGACATTATCAAGGTAAAGAGGAAAATACAAATTACAAAGAAACAGGAGAAACTGGGTAAAGGAAATGATGGTTAAAACTGCCACATTTCTACAGGGGTAAGTTAAAGAAGTAAAGACAACCCCTTATCCTGATTCTTCAATAAATTATAAAACAATTTCAGGTAAAAATGTAAATAAATTAGGAAACCATCACCTGAAGTTGCCAATTCCCCAAATCAAAAGGATCTAGGAGTTCAAAGACTTTCACTTGGCCATTGGAAAATGCAGCAACCTGGAAAAAGGGGAATTTTGTCTTTAGAGAATCGTCAACTACATACAATGCAATGTCGTTGAATTTTGTATGGAGAGAATTTTGTGCATAGACTTCTCAAGAAAATAAGAACACAGAGGACACTAGAGGAATCAACTTTCAAGGCCACGTAAGTGGGAATATCTCTTACTAACAATTGACTCAACGTGCAAGTCTAGAGCTGCTTTGTAGAAATTAGCACAAGGTAATTGATCGATAATAACTCCTAGATTATGAGCTAAAAACATTTTTAACATTCATGTATTAAAGTGGAGCGACGTCTCTTCTAAACAATGACTAAACAAAGTGTCTCGCTTCGAGACTCTCATACCAAGATGAGGCGGTTTCTGAGTTGCACACAATTAAGTCAATACAGGAGATCGTTGCAACTCAGATAAGAATTTCCAGAACACAATCGTGAAGAACATAATGAATGTGCATTGCATGGGTCGTATCTTTTATGATTGATCTACTAAGACAGGTTTGTAAATCATATGCAGAAGCCAATACATTATTTGCAAGCTAATGAAAACCAAAGATGAAATGCCATTTCTACACATCATTTCATAATCATCAAATAACATATAAGTTGGCTGTAATTTACAAACATAAAAAAGCTTACCAATTTTAGACTCAGTGACACTCCAAACCGGACATCAAGGACTTTACTAGTGATCCCGTCAAACCTTTTGCAGATCTTCCACTTGAGAGTATCATTATCTAAAGAAGCATAACATGTCACAAAAAGTAACGCAGTTTCAAGAAAAAAACTGGTTCCCGAGCACTTCTCATTTTCTTTTGAGATTATTACATGGAGGGAATCATAGAGGCAATACAACTGTTTATATTTCCTTCTTATTCTTCTGGTTTCCAAATTCCAATTATAATGCGGTCAAAGAACCAATAAGATACACATTTCATTTGCAACGTACTAAATCTTACCCATGGTGATGTACCCTGAGACCTTGGGGGTAAAGTTATACTTAGAACTAGGTGTTAACGATCAAACACGATTTCAAAAATGGCCTGTCAAAGCTATATGTAACAATAATATAAATAGGATCAGTTTGCATGTAAATGCTGTTTCCAACTAGTTCAAGTACTATCTGTATTGGATAAGACATTTCCTTCAAAGGCTGATCGAATTTTTCATTTTTACGGACAAACAAAACAGGAAATGTGTTATCAGTGATTGATACAGATCATAGGCACAAATAACCGGAATAAAATCAATAAAAGGTAATCAATACACCAAAAAATGAACTGAAAAGCCAATCACTATAATACTTAAATACAAAATACATACTGCAAAAGAAGGCTTGTTGAATACCTTCCACAACTTCCTCCCACAATAACAAAGTACCGTCAGAACATAAGCAAGCTACCGAATCTCCATATTCTGGAGGAACCCAAACTATTTTCAGAATGCTAGTCTCCGAAACCTTAAAATATATAGCAGAAACAAGTAAACTTTAGACTAAAAACAACAATAATAATAAAGCGTCCCTTTTTCCCATACACACAATCTCTCCAACATTTATCATTGCAAAGAAATTCTCCATATACTGCAGCTTAAAGATTAAATTGACAATGGCCAATCCACAGTAAAGGTTGGACTTCCTAATAATCCAACAAAAAGCTAACAGCAGAAACAATTAATTAATTCAATAAAAAAAATAATAATAATAATAATACATCTAAAAAACTATTAACTACCCGAATTTCGTATAAATAAAATATTAAAGAGATCATAAGAGGCACGAAATTTGCAAATTTATTACCTTGAATCGAGAAGTAGAATGGAAGGTGGAAGCATCAGGGTTAATTAAGTCGTAAATGGAGACATTTCCATCAGTAAAACCAGCTGCCATTCTTTGGCCACTATAATTCCAAGCCGAGCATGTCGTCCCTTTATCTAATGTCGCTACTACTTTGTTGTCCATCCTATACTCTGTTTCGCGAATTCCAAACTACAAGCTACGGTTGGTTGCTGTTTGTTGCTGCTAATGGCCCTCAAAAACCCTAACCGGTTTGGCGCAGCTCACTGTGTTTTAGGTTGGCGCCACAATTTGTTTGATTTCTTTAGGGGTTTAGGAGTAGTGATCTGCACATTTCACACTACTTTCCCTATTTGAAAGTGTGTGGTCACCATAACTATCGTATTCGCCTAATGTATCAATAATCACTTATTTCACCATAACATCCTACACAACACAATCTAACACCATTTATTTTACTGGGACCATCGCAATAAATAATTCATCATTTTAATCCATGGAAATAAACCATGTAGTGAAAAGTGCACTACACATTTGTCTAGTGCACATACCATTTCCCTTTCTTTAGGTAGGTAAAGGACCATTTCTCGATTTGTGCATGTCAACCTTGCGCAGGGGCCATGTTAATTTTTTCTGTATCGTTTCAATTTTATCGGATTTGAGATGTTCTGACATGACATATGGAGTCTTTATTATAATCGTTGATCGTTGGATTCGTATCACGTGCAGAAACAGAAAAACCAATTTTTTGTCTTATATACTCCTTGTATCAGAATTTTCCATGAGATTAGTTCTTTGTTCGACATAGTTTGAGTTCAAATAATACTTGAATACTAAAGAGAAATGTTTATATCGGAATTTTCGATGAGATTAGTTCTTTGTTTGACATAGTTTGAGTTCAAATAATACTCGAATACTAAGGAGAAATATTTGTGCGACAACAAAATATGCGCAAAACAATATACCACAACAACATTTTTCACCATTGATTTGTTTAGGACCCATTTAAATCAATAGGTCCCACATCATAATCAATGATCCAAAAATATGTTGTACACTTTGTTGTGGCCTTATTGATGTGGCATTATCACTACTAAATACTAAATGAGGTAGTTTCAAGCATTCTAAAGTTCAATTTGTTAACTTGTAAATATGCTCGAACTAAAAATATTGTTTTTTAATGAAACAAAAACATACGTCAATGAGGCCTTGCTCAACCTGCTAGAGACTTGAAGTCTTCCAGCATAGTTTTTCTCTTTAGAAAAGTTGTACTCACAATATGTGGAGTGTTAATCAACTATTGTGGTGGTTATAAATAGCTATTGTATTGTTCTTTTCAATTGTAATAAAAAAAAAAAAAAATGAAAGAGAAACATACAAAAGCTTAATGCAAATCAACCGTTTCATGGGAAAAAATTATGAGAAAAATGTATTGTGGTGTAATGAAACATAAGTTTATAGACAAAAGGTTCACAAAATGCGAGTCGGGATCCTCTTAAGTATTATTAGCCTTAAAAGTGATCAGAACGGATGAGTTTCTGAAACGATCAAGCAAGCTTAGGCTCTTCCGTAAATGCCAAAGAATCAAAATAACATATTTATACCAAAGAATCAGACCAAAAATTCAATAAAATGCAGGCTACACCATATTGTTCTTCAAGCTCAAGATGAAATCTTTGGTGAAAGAAGCAACAAAAACGCCAGAATCGAGACGAACAAAACAATCGGAAAACAAATCTCAACGGGTCATCGACTTCTTCTGAGGCAATACTAGTTGGAAGTGGAGGAGGACATGGCCACAGCATCTGCAAGATCATTAATGAAATTAGGGTTGCAATTCGGTGCAGGAACATGGCCCCAGTTTACGATCCCGGATTCAAGGGCTAGTTCCCTGTATTCCATATCTATTTCCCTCTACTGTCTCTCTGTGTTCACTTACAAAGCTGCAATCATACGAGCATTGCAACATCAAATACCAAAGTTAGATCCTTAGAGAATATTTAACAAGTGAAAAAAAAAGGGGGGGGTGGGTTACGGTTTACGGTTTACAGTACAACTGTTGTAGCATGTGTCTTGGATTCCAAGACTTGACATCCAATGAAAGTGTCTTGGACTGGGCAAAAGCTGTAACAATTTTTTTTTTTTTTTTTTTTTTTTGAGGTTCCTATAGTAAAGCAAAAGAGTAAATATTCCTATATACCTGGTTAGCCAAAGTATGGTCATTTTTTACTTCTCTAGCTTTGAGCTCTTGCATTATAAATAATATGCACTCCTCCATTTGAGCTTTATAGGGATCGCCCGCATCCTCTACATAACTGATTGGCACACCATGAGCACTGAAAAATATCTTGACCTAGAAATATGATGCTCAGCAACAATTTCAACATGAAAAAGCAAGACTCATCTAATCGCAAGTCAACAGTTTCAGACTGGAGAAGTATCTGTCCACATCACCAAGGCTCCAGCATCTTTAAAGGATCCCAGCATGATAAACTTGCAGATATCTGAGCTCGGCAGATTCACGACATGACTCGTACTGACAGTACCAAGCCAAGCACCCCTGTTGATATCAATTAACTTCTGAACCAATGACATGTGGAGGAAGCCTGCCAGCTTTTATAAGGTTTTCAACACTCGATGAGACTTTTGGATCTCCACATAGAATTGATATCGCTTTTCTTAAACTCAGGTGGTTTTTATCAGTTGAATCAGGGAAAATGCCCTGGTTGGACATTTTTTCTAGTATATTGAAAGCCTCAATCAGGCTTGTGTTAGAAATAAATATATCAATTAATGCTACATAAATATATGCATCTGGAAGCATTTTTCTCTCTTCCATCCTTGCCAAATATAACTGAGCATCATGTGCCATACTGCATTTACAAAGCCCATTAATCAGAGCCATAAAAGTAACTCTGTTTGGCAAACAACCTTTCTCCTCCATTTCTTGAAACAACTTTACAGCATCCTCCGGTCTGTTGCAATTACAAAACCCATCTATCAAAGTGGTGTAAGTTACAACACTAGGCTCCCCTCCTCCCTCATCCATCATTGACAGCCACAAATAAGCCTGATCCACATTGCCTCCTTTACACCACGCATCAATGAGCAAGTTGTGCGTAACAACTGATGGAACCAGCCCCTTAACCAGCATCTCGTTTAAGAGATCACGTGCCTCAGACAACCTTTCTGCCTTACAAAGTCCGTTTATTACAGTGTTATATGCAACAACATCAGGGCAATAACCACGTTTACAGAGGTCTCTAAATAGCTGCAGAGCATGATCAAGTTTTTTCATCTTTACAAAACCATCAATTGCAGCAGAATATGCAACTATATTAGGAAGGAATCCCACTTGAGTCATTTCATCAAGGAAGTCGCGAGCCTCGGCTGGTTTACCCTGCTCACACAGTTTTTCAACAAGCACAGTGTAGTTTTTTATCCAAGGCTCATACCCATTTGCACGCATATCCTTTACAAAATGCATGGCTCCTGAACATCCATTCGCCTGCATAGGCATCGAAATATTGAGTTATGGGTGAAATGAGTTGGCTGGAGACCCGACTCCTTCATCTCATTCACGAGTTTGTAACACTCATCCAATCTATCAGCATCGCTCAGAGAATTGATAATACAATTATATAGAAGCACACTTCGTTTACAAGAAGCACAATCCATATCATGAAAGAGTTGTAAGGCCACATCTAACTTCTGAGATCGGCATAGACCCTCGGTAACTGTTTCAAATGATGTAGTGTCCGGTTGGACCAGTATTTCTGGCGATAACAGCAAGTCTTTAACAATGTTAAAACTCTGCTCATCCCTCATCATGGCTCTTAAAAGATGAAAAGCCTTTTCAACAGATCCATTAGCAGTAAGACATTTTAACACAGCATTATACAGTAGCAGAGTAGATTCCTTTTCCAAATTTGGTGGGCTTTCCTTGATCAACTGGTTCATCTCTCTCTCGGAGACAAATGGTAAAAGCTGACAAAGTATTTTAATGTCAGGTCTTATACCCAAGTCCTTCATTTGTGAGAACAAGTTTAAAGCTTTTGCAACTTCTCCTTTTGAACACAGGCCTCCAATGAGTGCATCAAAAATGGAAATGTCGAGAATGACCCCTTGCTTCTCCATTTTGTAATATAGTTGTAAAGCGCAGTTTACCTGTCCTTCCCTAGTAAATCCATGAATCAAAACATAAAATGTTTTTTCATTCAAGCTAATATTGAGGTCCTCCATCCTCTCAACCAATTCAAACGCCCTTTCCACCTCACCCATTTTACTTATTGACACCACCAACATGGACAAAACATAAGCATCAACCATACCCTTGTTGAGCATTTCATCAAACAATGCTAGGGCCTGCTCAAACTTCCCACCATTGCAGTAACACTGTAGAACTGGAGTCAAAGAATATTTATCAATTTTCCAACCAAAACCACGCATCTCATTTAGTCTCATTTCAAGCAAATCAACATCACCAGATTTCGAAATGACCCCTAAGAGGCAACTGTAGACATAACTATTCAAAGAACAAAGATTCCATCTTTTCACTTCATCAAACAACATATTTGCTTCTTGTGTCAACCCTCGGCTGCCTAAAAACTTAAGAAACTGACCCAATGCCCCTGGTGTCATGTAACATCTTGAATTCAACATATCAGAAGCTAAAGCATTCAGTGATGCATTTTGTCGAGCACTACATAGAATTGAAGCCATCGCATTGAAAGTATAACAATTGTGGCTATACCCAGGTTGAGTTGAAGCCCATTTAAAGAACGTGAGAGCTCTTTTCCAGCTTTTGAATCCTTTCAAAACAGTTTCAACAACTTCCGTACTGAGATTTGGCCTCAACTGCTTTAGTTCCAAACTTTCGGGGTCAAACGATTGCATGGTGAAGATGGAAATGAGATTTTTAGCAAAATCCGAATTTTCCTGCGTGCAAATCAGTCTAGAAAACGGAGAGGAGATTCTAAAGACATCATTACCAATTATGTTGAGGAAATATCTTGCTCTGTATAAAGCCATCCTCGGTAAAAATGTAAATTATTGGCTTTCAAGTTTCAACTGACTAGTTTTTGAAAAATATTACTGGAAATGCCGAAGAAGAGGCACGAAACACAATTTCTCCGAAAACAGCCTTCCATCTCCTTTCTCTCAATAAAGAGAAAATCTCCGTCAAGGTTCAGCTCTCTGTTCTGAGCCGCCCCCAATGTCCACCGTCACAACACACCGGCCACCAGGTGTATGATGATGTATGCTTAAAAAATGAAACCGTTTCAAGCAAAAAAGATGTGTGTATGTCTGTATCATCAAAGCATGGAGAAAACTAAGAAGCACCTTGCTGTGGAGGCAGATGTCTCGCTATCTTTGCACTGATCAAGAGACTGCTCGGAAATGCACAGAAAGAAAGCAAACACGTTACACAACCAAAAATAGCAATTGATATCTACATATCTGAGAAACAAATATCGGGGCAACATTATCACGCATGCCAGGTTTACCAAATTCAAGGGACGCCTCATGAAGCAATTTGAATCTGACATAATCACACTTCAATACTTACAAAAACGTCATAATTAGGGGAGGATCCAGGAAAATAGTTCAGTGGAGTCACAAAAATACAGTACAAAGCAGACAAACTAGAACTGTTTCGAGCAAAAAAAATTTACAGTAAATGATCTGAGCACAAAATTACATTACATAGCCAAAAAAATTCAACTTATCCGGACACAAATTTGTTTCTAATATATAAACTTAGTACTTGGTAGTTTATCACTTTATGTAGTCAATGAGGTATTGTTACCTCTCGGAGCTTCCTGCTTGCCTATACTGGACAACTGAGCAGGCAGTTCACGCCTTCAACTTGAATCTTGAAGACAGAGAGAGAAGAGGAGGGTGTTGTAATGTAGAGGGAGCCGCCGCTGGTGGTGGAGCACCATTCCTTTTGCCGGACGATTAATTAGGAGAAGCGGGAGGAGAATGGAAAGTGGAGAGAGTGGAGGCCTTGGAGGGAGAAGAGGGTGCCGTTTAGATGGAAACGAAATTATCACTCTCCAAATACACTCCCAAATTAGACTCCACCAACACTTTTCACCATCGAATAGGCCCTTTCAACGGTGAAATTTCAGATTTTAGAGGTTTGCGGAAGGAAAAGGCGTCAGGGGTTGATGAAACGTCCAGGTCGGGTTCAATCGGGTTATGCAGGTAATTAGGGTTCAAATTGTAATTTTCTGTTAGGAAACTTAACCGTACATCACCGGTGATTATATATCAACAAAACGATGTCGCATTGGTCTAACTTAAAAAAAAGGTCACGAAAGTGTGGGGAAGCATTGACTTGAAATTGGATGACGTCGACATTATTCGGGCACTCGACACGTCGTGTTTGTTGATTAAAATAATATAATTTAAAATTTTAATATTCGACACATACTGGATACTCATGACACGACGCTAACATTCCCCAACACTCATTAACACAATTTTAATTAATTTTTTTACCTTGATTTTAGTTTTATTTCGTTAGAGCGTTAAAATACATGATTTTAACATTAATTATAGTTTTACAAGTAATAATATTTAACTTAATTTGTTTTTCTTAACAAATAATCATCTTTTACAAGTATAACAATCTATCTGTAACAGTGTTCTAAAAATCGCTAGGCGAGGTCGGTACGCTGCAGGGGCGCCTAGGCGGTTCTAGGGTTTTAAGG
Organism: Gentiana straminea; assembly: GCA_036785695.1. Taxonomy (NCBI): domain Eukaryota; kingdom Viridiplantae; phylum Streptophyta; class Magnoliopsida; order Gentianales; family Gentianaceae; genus Gentiana; species Gentiana straminea. The sequence goes on along the minus strand of JAVUPR010000266.1, from coordinate 12,220,677 downwards.
GGTTTTAGGGTTTTAGGCGCCTTACACTAACCGAGTACAAGTCTCTTGAGCTCCAACATTCAAAGTAATAGCTTTTTACGGTTTGGGGAAAAACTCTGAGTGTAATATATTTACTTTGGATGACTTGATCCGAAGAATTCTAGTTTACAAAGCTTTTTCCTAGATGGAACCCTAATATCCTGGGTCGCCAGGCGGCGCCGGGAGCGCCTGAAGGGCCTAGGAGCGCCCGAACACCCGAGAAATCGCCCGACCCGGTCGCCTAGCTGAGATCGCCTAGAGCCAAGTCGAATCGCTTGGGGTGTGCTTAGGCGACCGCGTTTTGCGATTTTTAGAACATTGATCTGTAAACAATAAAACTTATGGATTGAGACAAGTATAACAATCTATCTGTAACGCCACGTTCCCAGACACCGAGTCTTTATCCGTAAAAGGAACGTTCGACACGTATAATATAAAATAAATTAAATATTATACGTAAGTCTCTACTACGTCGTATCGAGTTAAAGCAAAACGGAAGCAAAAGACTCGGGTATAATTTTTTTCCATCAAAAAAGAATAGAAACTCAATATCTAAAGATAGAAAATGTTACATTTATTACATTGAAAAACCAAACGAAACTTAAACTATACGAAAATATCCAAACGTATACTAAAAAGGAAATTACACGGTTCCCAAAGAAACAACCAGACTAGTATATAATAATAAAGAACAGAAAAGTAAATGTTTCAACGTCGGCGTCCTCAAACGTCGTCATCAAAGTCTTCTCGAACTCTGAATCTACATGTTCATCTTCTCCCCCCAATGCACAAAAAAAAATGCATTTGAGATAAGTATAATGTACTCAATAAGAGGTAGAAACTACAAATTAATTAAGGTTTATTAACAAGTTTTTTATTCGGCCGACTCAACTTCATGTCCATCAACATGTCATGACTATACATTTCTAGTTTGACTTATCTTGGTTACGTCAGCATTCAAGGGCACCACGCATGGCGTTTATCAGCCTGAATATATACTTGCTAACTAACGGTGGATAGCACCTGATAGCTCCGGGGGACTCCCGGGTATGCGTATACGCTCGATGAATTTCCTCAACTACCATTCAGACTTTTGAGCCAGTAGCGTTGTTCAACTTTATGAGCGTACCACATCGCCGATATGAATCGGTGCCTGACCAAGAATATGTGACGTTTTATCTTTTACTACCACGAATGTAATTTTATTGTGTATTAACTAGCCACCTAAGTGTTTTCAAGGAAAAGCTCACATTATCAACTCTACTCTCTCACTTAGACAACTAGACATCACATCCTATCAAGTACACAGACATTGATGAACTCTAGTTCATCAAAACACAAGCCTATCATGCCCTTCCGACTGTCCCGAACTTTAAATCCCTTGAAAAGTACATTCGGTGCCGGAACTAAACGCATCGTAAACTCAATCAAGGCTTGTTCATGTTTAATTAATGTTATTAGATCATGAAACAACATTTAAGACTCACACCATAGCTTAAAACAACATTTTCCCAAAATAGGGGCAATGTGTGTACATTCCAGGTAATGTGTGCACATTGGGCAACAAAAAGCATTCGGCCCAGTCAATGTGTGCACATTCCAGGGAATGTGCGCACACTCCAGGGCCTGTACAACTAAAACAAAGATTTCGCCTCAGCAATGTGTGCACATTGCTAGCCAATATGCGCACATTGAGCGCAAAAAACTCCTTAAACACGTTTTTCTGCACTTTTGCGATCTCTACTCAAATCCAAGCATGTTCAACATCAAAATACTCAGAAAAATAGCAGGAAACATGACTTTTATAAACCATAACAGCTTTTGATCCTTAAGCAACATGTAGGTATGATTTCTAGCATAAAATCATATCAAACCTTAACATAAACCCTAATTAACCGTAATTAATTCATGGGAAGATCCTCTTACTTGATAGTAGGCAATCCAACTTCCAAACTCGGAGAAAACTGCATCAAACTCGAGACTTTCTCACCAAAAACCCGAGCGATCAATCCCAATTCATATTAGGTTCGATCACACGTTTCAAAAACATTTATTCTACGAATTTATTAGGTTTAATCCACAAAACTCATCCAAGAACACCGTTAGGGCAAAAAACATACCTTAGGAAAAACTCCAACATTTTGTTGTTGAAACGACGCCCTCTTCACAACGATTCCGATTCTCTACTCGATCTGAAAACGGTTACGAAACACCTTAGAAACTGAAAGAAAAGCTCTCAGCCCTAATTCTGCCCTCACACAGCGTTCTCTCTAGCGTAGGAAGAAATTTCTTTTTTTTTTTTTTTTTTGTTATGGGAACTCATGGGATTTATTTTCCTTAAATAGAAAATCCCAAAAATAATAATTTCTTATTATTTTCCTTAATAATAAAAAATCAGATTTTTCACCAAATTATATATATATATATATATATATCGGCCATATATATATAAATACACATAAAATTCACAAAAAAGTAAAGGATATAATATTTCGTTTTAGCAAAATGACACGTCTGCATTTTCCCGAAAATCGGAATATTACAATCTATCTTTACACGATTTTACATCGATTATGCATTCAGTGTTATCGCAATCGGCTCCCAATATACAAAATTCATTTCTTCCTATCAAAAGTGACACTTAATTGAAGGAGGACCTGGAAATCTTGTTAGTAATCTTTTATTTGACTCAAAAATGAACACTCTAAGAATGAATTCAGCACACTAGAAAATTCATATCAATACTTGTTCTTAATTTTCATTCAAATCCTCCTCAAAAAAAAAAAAATCATTCAAATGCTTAGGAATTTATGGAAGAAAAGAAAAGAGGGATGTCAACTCGAGTGATAAGTTGCACCTCTTGTTATTGATGAATTAGTTTTAGTTTAATTAAAATTCATGTTCTAAAGTTGATTAAATTCAACTCGGCAAAATTGCTCCTTTATTCTTCCCCTCTTCTTTTGAAAGGGAAAGAAATTTTATTATAACAAGAGATCAGCCGAGGCAGCTAGAGAAATATGTGCAGGAGGAAAGGTTCACTAGCACTTAGAACCATCTAAAAGTAATCATTCATTAGCTAATAAGTGGGCATGATACTCTTCTTCCTCTTGATCCAAGTGAATGGGATATATGAGAAGCAAGGAGAAATGTTAGGGCAGTCGTCAATGATATTTCTAATAGAAGATATGTCTTAAAGGTTATCCGTAAGCCGTTTATGAACTATGAAAGAGTCTCCCTAAAAAATGATGTCAAAGAGAATCCAACTAATAGCCATGGTCATAACATGGTACATGGACAATGCCTCTCCGAAAGTTGGATCTAAACACCTCACCAAGCGATGAGAAGAAAAAAATGAAAAATTGTGCCCTTGTTCCTTGCAATCCCTCCGATTGCAAGATAATCATCTTTAAGGACATTGTCCACATTACATTTAAGCAAATGCGGAGGAGGAGTGACCCAACTAGATGAAACCACTCCCTGGCTTGTGTCAATCGGATTGCACAAGTTGTTATACAAATCCACTGTCTCAGAGTCAACTTGATCCATAATCTGACGAACATAGATAGTTTTTGAATCATAAATCCAAGAACACCTTATTTTCCAGATGTGTTAAAGGAAATTTATCATCTTTATAACAGTAAATCCATCATCGGTTTTGAGCTGAAAAGTGAAGAAATCCAAAATGGAGCTAATGCAAAATTGTAATTTGGGAGTCAACGCCCAAACATTTAACCCATTACAAGTCGACTTGACATATTTTATTTTCAAAGATCTCATGCTTGAATATCAATATGCTTTTAGATTATGATAATCCAAGACAGCTTAAATTTGACCTGAGCTACCTTATACTATTAAGAGCAGCCCTAATAAACAAATTCTGGAGATATTCTTTAACACCTTTTGTAAGGATAGATCAATCTCTTAGCAAAATATAAAATATAATTATCTCTACAATCCTTCTACATTTATCCTCCACTTATATTTATCCACATCACCCAAACATCACCAATCAATAGCATTATCTCATAATCATCATTAGGGCCGCTCTAATAAATGTTTAAATATTGCCATTATCTTCTTACCTCTTATTGTATGCCAAGTAATTATTACAGACTTTATTTATTCAGGGAGTTTGTCTATGTGACTGACCATGTAAATCATCATTACTCAATCATTAAACTCAGGGCCGGCCCTAGAGTGAGGCCAAGGAGACCGTTGTGTTAAGCCAACGGTGTCGGGAGGGCCCAACAGTACAAGTTTCGTTAAAAGAAAAAAAATTCCGTGTATATTTAATCTGATCCAACCTAATATAATATGTTAATTTTTCATTTGATAAAGGCCCAATTTATTTACACCAATCAATAAAGGTCCAAAAAAAATTACTTGGCCCAAAAAAAATTCGATATACAAACAAGTTTAATTAATTTTTTGTATTTACGGATTATAAAAACGCGATAAGTGTTGGAAAAAATGTAGTACTTAGGATTCGACAGAGAATTAGAAACTCCAATGCACGTAATAACGTTGTCTTTTAAAGGATGTTTCGTCCCACACGATTTGTCACTAAGGGATCAAATGAAAATCTCTTTCAGGATACAATGGAGATGTTTGTGAATTGTTTGAATCAATCCCGATGACACTCAAAGTTTTTCTGATGATGCTGTCGTACTTATGAATTTTCGTCTGCATATTATCCCTTTTATAGGCTGCAAGTACCCCATAAACGAATGGAGGTACTCCTTGCACGAAAGGGTCGGGTTGTCACTGTTCACTGTATGGAAGCATGCAACCCTTACACAAAAGGGTAAGTACATATCAGCTCGGAAATGCATGTGTCTGAAAAATCTGAAAATACATATCCCTTCATGAATTGATGCATGCAGTAATTCGTACCCCGTTTTGTTGCGATAACATTAATTCGTACGGCAACTCGTATGCAAACGATAACCAAAATATTTATTTATGAAAAAATATCTAACAATAAGTATGTTTAAAAAAAAATCAACTAAAAGATCCAATTCGGGGACTTGGCCTTTAAACCCAAAAAAAACGAGGGCCGGCCCTGATTAAACTTATATGTGGTTTTTTACGGCAACGGACTCGAGTGAAAAGGGGTGAGGGCCTGTGCCCTAATGTGATCCGAAAAATAATGCAATTTTACTGTTAAAAAATATTTTAAAAAAACACAATTGACGTATTGCTCGATCATTGAATTTGTTCCGGTATCCCAATGAAATAACTTTCTTGCTCTGGGTGGTTTTAAGGATGCAATTATACAAAACTACACACAATTAAGAGAATAGTATTTCATTCAAACAACGAAATAAAAGGAAGTTCTTTTAGGAGGAATTTATCACAAGTATTGGACAACAAATTGATTTACCTTTATAAATTGGTAAACATATAATTAGTTACCTAAAAATATCCACTGATCTCTAGATCATTTATGATTTAAGAAATCTACAATGAATGATCCATTATAAGATTTTAAATAATTTGAGCAAACCTTTATATATACTTAGCATTTTTTTTTTTTTTTTGTAACATAGTTAATTTACACCTAAAATGCGTGATATATGTATATGACTCTGCTGGTTGATTAAACTTTACTATTTTTGAGCATATTAAAACTTTATTATTATTTTCTCTTTCGAAACGAAATTACCATAATTAGTGAAAAAACACCTACATTTGTATCTTTCGCTTGCATAAAAATAAAATAAAAATTATAATAGTATTTTTGTTTAGGAAATTACAAAACTAGGAGAATGATGGTTATAAAACATGCATTATATTCAGGGCCGGCCTTATAGTGAGTGCAGAGAGACCGCGGTCTTAAGCGCACGCTTGAATGTCGGAATAAGATACGTTTCGTTAAAAAAAAAAAAAACGTATAGATTCAATCCAATCCAACCTAATATAATATGTTTTTATTTTATTTTATAAAGGCCCCAATTTTTTTTACTCCATTCATGAACTGATTCAATCCCGTTTCGTTGTGATAACATTATTTCGTTCTGCAACTCATATGCAATGATTATAAAAAATATTTATGAAAAAAATATCTAACAAAAGGTCCCAATAAAAAAAAATTAATTGGCCAAAAAAAGTACTTTGTAGGTATGTTTTAAGACTATCAATAAATTGAATTTTGTATTTACGGATGTTAAAAACGCGATAGTATGTTTTTCCAAAAAAAAAAAAAAACAACTTCAACTAAAATGTCAAATTCAAAGACTTTACTTAAGTCCAAAATATGTCAGGACCGGCCCTGATTATATTGTTTTGTTTTTATTCTCTCACATGAAAGTGATAAAAGATGTGTATAAAAAAACAGTGATAATACAACCTTAAATCTTCCATAAATTAAACCAGTATTCTTTAATTAATTAAGTGGAAGGAAAAACCGCCGTGAACCGATTGGACGCTGTGCGCCTCGCCGGTGACCGGAGAGAATAACCGCCAAAGACCGGATCCTCTAGAATCGTCGGAAGAACAGCAGAGGTGAGCTTATCACAGATTCGTCCCGCCATGTAGGAACCATTACCATCTTTACATTTCTCCTCACCGCTACCTTGGTGCTGCTGCTGCTGGCTTCGGCTTGAAAAGAGAACGGAAAAGTTTCTGAAACGACCGGGAAATCTTCGACGACGTTGACTTTCTGGAACGATCAGGAGGCTGATTCGCCGGCGCCGGAGGCATCATCAGGCGGGAATCAGATAAGTGAGGCATGGAAAGGGTTTTAGAATGGATGGATGAGTAAAGGCGGCGTTCGATTTCGTTGAGCTCAAAAGAATCATAGAGAGAGCTTTCGCAGTCCCATATTTTTTTAGATTCTTTCTGCTTTCGCTCTCTTTGCCTCTCCATTTTTTTTTTCTCCGGCTTTAGTCGGTAGCTTAGATCATGATAAAACGTATATAAATATCATTCTCTTCCATTATTTCATAAATGAATTAAATATTGTGTTTGAGTTATGTTAATCTATTATTCAATCTCGATCCGAGTTCAAACGAGTTATGTCTCTCTATGTATTTCAACTATTTTAACTTATACAAAATGGCGTTTATAGCTAGGTTACAATCGTGTGTGAGAGGTTAAATGAGTGGTTATAATGTATCGTTGCCACTTTGCAGAAACCTTCCTACAACGGCCGTTTTAAAATTTCACATTTCGACTTCCGTTTCTAGGTTAAAAGTGAGAAATTAGAGCTCCGTTTGTTTTCGTTAGGGTTTTTTTTAGAATTTTTTTATATCACTTATTACAATTCTCTTACCAATCATTTTTTCAGCTACGGATAAAAATATATTAAATTATCTCTCATCATTTCACTTTATCAATTTTATAATATTTTTACCATTATTTTATTTATTATACTACTTTATTTCACCAATCAAATCATAATCTACACAAATTTCAAAAAACATCTTAATTTTCTAATCATTACTTCAATCACTTTATCTAAAACAACCCCAAAAAAAACTTCAACCCAAAACAAACGGAGTCGAGTAGTTTTTTTTAATCTTAAGGAAACAAGAAAATTTTGTTTAACCATATCTGTGGTTAAAATATCGTTCGGGGGCAGTTAGGGGTGAGCTTGGATTGGTTTGGGTGGGTTTGAGTTGGTTTTGAAAGACTCGGGTCGGTTTGGGGCGCCATAATTCGTTCTACAAACCAAATCAAAACGAAGTCAACCCCAATGATTTGGTTTGAATTGGTTTCGGTTTGGATTGAGTTGGTTTCGGTTTTTTCAAGCCTAATCTTTAAAAAATCTTTAAAAAAAAAAATTATGACAAAACCAACCATTTTTACATAAATTCTAAATAGCTACATCAAAACTAAAATAAATTACAAACCAATATGATTAAAAAAAACTTAAAACAACTAACAAATAACAACACATTATAATATAACTCAGCTGCAATCAATCCTCCATAGTTGCATACTTATATATATGCATTTACTGATTTACATATTTAAATCAAAAGAGCAAAAGGTTGAATGTTGACACAACAAAATGATCAAAATATCATGAGTATCTTCCAACCAAAACAACATAGCAAAATGATCCAAAAAAAAAAAGGGTTATATTGGGTCACTTGGGTAATGGTATAATATATATAATTAATGTATAAAAATTTTGGTTTGGTTTGGATTGGATCGGTTGTAATTAAAAATATCCGAAACCAATCCAATGCAATTCGGTTTGGTTCCAAACCAAACCAATTCATTTGGTTTGTTATTGGTTTGGTTTATTCGGATTTGTTTGGATCGGTTTGGATCGGTTTACAGTTTGGATTGGTTTACTGATTATTTTGCTCAGCCCTAGTCGTTAGGCCGCTAAATAATATTGTAATACCCCAAGTTCTAATTCACCGTTTACGTCACTTACAAACTAAAGTAATGTCACCAATAATTCGTTTAACATTAAATTAACCAAAGCTTGAAATACATCATGTGGACCTAAACCCCGGATGCCATGGTGTTTTTGCGCCATGGCTATAATGGATGTTGTGGCGCTTGAATAAGAATGTCATTTCCTTTCATTTCTGACAACTTCCAGCAGTCGTCGGGCAAAAACAATAAGTATATGCCAAATTGGTTAGTTTCTTTGCATAGGGTTATAATAAGGGACATCCGGTTTGTCTCAAATCAGAAGGTTGAAGCCCTCAACATTGGGGGACATAATTAACGTGGTGTAATACTCATGAACCGCAACATAAGATATGTGATATAATGACAAAATGAGTATGATTATGTCAATGTTGATCTCATGTATGCTATACACTTTGATTGTTAGGTGTTTCGGGTAGTATTAGTTTTTTAAGTTTATGTCATGTCTTATATTGCTATTGTTACTTATACAATTTCATAATTGTGAAAGAGAACTCAGAACTTTACCTTGATATCGGTAAGTGGATTAGTTCTTTTTTATGCTATGTTATTTTTTATGAGCTTTATAACCCACTTCTTACTTTAACGTCTTACATATGATTAACTTTAGTAACAAAATGAGAATAAGGATAAGAGTGACCATTGCTCTTACCAGGGGAGGATCCAGAAATTTTATTGAGCGGAGTCCGTAATAATTTTTCAAAGTAAACTCGAAATATTACGGGGTCAGAAATATTTTTCTATAGATAAAATGTAGAGTTATTAATTGTTTTAACGGGGTCCGTGGACCAGGGACGGACCCAATGTACAAAAGGGGGTGCACGGCCCCCACTCAACTTTTCGTGCGAAGTTACTAAAATACTCCTCTAATAGTATTAAAGATCATGTATGTATATTATTTCAGACAAATTTTAGTGTAATTTCTTATTTATCTCAACTGGTTAGAAGAATTACTAATATATTTGAGGTCACTTGTTCAAAACCCGGCTATTTCATCTTTTTTAACATTTTTTTTAATTTGACCCCCACTGAAAAAAATTCATTGGTCTGTCACTGCCGTGGACCCCATTATATACAAGGTACATCCGCCACTGCTCTTACCTCTCTCATTTTAGTAGACTTCTCTTGGAGTCACGACATCTTCAATAACTACCTCAGCGTTCACGAATTGAGAGTCATCTTCATAATCCGTAATGAAGAAGTTGCGGATATCCATAAATACTAGTATGTTATAGTTGTAATAATATACTCCCTCCGTCCCATTTTGTTTGAGGCATTTTTAAACTCTAAATATTTAAGGGAACATCATTTATTAACTTGTCTAGTCATTAAAAATATAACTACTTTACAATTATGTCCTTCTTTTATTCTCTTTAAACCTTTTAATAAATATAGTTATGTGGGTATTTTGGGAATTTAAGAAGAAATATTTAGTCTAAATTTAGTTATGATATTTATATTGGGATATCCATAAATAGAATAAGTCTCAAATAATGTGGGACGGAGGGAGTAGTAAGGTTGCTTTGTAACCAAAGAATATCATAGTAGAAGTTGTAATTTTTATGTTGAAGTATGAAACCTTTTAGCAGTAATGGTGATGCAATGTTGTAAGCTTAAGGATGCTTTGATTATGTAATAATTATGTATTGAGATCATAGGAAGCAACATTTACTCCTTTAGCATTCCTCATTGTAATTGGAGAATTTTTTTTAAAGCTGAGTCTCCGAAAATTTATTCGTGTTTTTAGATCGGTTCGTTAAACAAGTATGTATGAGTCACAAGTATTTCTATTCGTTAACAACCTTACTAACACCATTGCGTTTGAAGATTATATTAAAATTTTAATTTGTCGCAGATAGAATATTCACACAGATTAAGAAAAGTGATTAATGTGTATGAAAAAGATGGTAAAATAATAAAATTATCTTTCATTCATTGTGTATGGAAAATTGTACCAAAAATTGGTTATTAAAATGAGGGGTAAATGCGGGAAAAAATAATAAATGTTGTATGTGATATACCCTAACTGGATTGGTGCCCTATTCATCTAGAGTGAGTCTATTTTCATTTTTCATAGTCCAATAAACAGATCTTGGGCCTCCATCCCCTTAGTCCGCAATTCATAAACCGGTTCCTACCCGCCGTTCGTAAGCCGGGTCTTGTTCGCTATCCATTAGCCGGATCCTGTCCGCTGGCCAAGCCGGACCCCTCCACTCCGTGTGATTTCTACCCGTATAATCAGGTTGACATCAAGACAAGGAAAATTTGAGTCCGACCTACAAACGAGTCCGCTGTCCGCCATACTTATTCGACAGCTGGCCGGTCCACCTGTATATGTATATGATGATCTCTAATTATATCATTTTAATTGTCTTGTAATGAACAGTAAACCGACTTAGTCCAACCGACTTAGTCCTAACCTATATATATGGGATCACATTGTAATAGAAAGAGGCCAAAAACTAATATACACAAAGCTACTCAGTCAATTCGTCGAATCACTTTGTGTTTACTCTCATAAGCATCATTTCGACCGCCTAGTTCTTCATATCCGCCACCTTCTCTCCGGAGAAATCATACATATACAGCCGTATATCCTCGATATAAATCTGTTACCGCAAATCTGGTATTCAACGCAATATCAATATAGATGATGTAAAATAATAGATAAATGATAACAAAACAAATTTTGAAAAAACGAAAGTTAAAAAAACATAATGAGGACTGTTTTTTAAGAAAAAAAACCATTATTAAAATCAATTAATTCATTCATAATTAAGTTTATTCATTTTTTCCTTTCATGGCGGCTTAATTTTGGAAGAAAACGCGGAATCGTCAAGCGTGTGCGTTGGGTCGTTTTGAATTTTTCCTTTTATTTTAAGAGAAAAGTGCGTGGGTTGTTAAGGGGTCATGAGGATTAGGTTGTAAACTTGTAATACACATCGTCCCAAAATTTAATTACATTTCACACCCTTTAAGAAAGTAGTTAAATGCCGTTACTTTTAATAATAAAAGTCAAAATATCCTCTGACCATATTAATGAAATAATTGTATAGTACTCCTTGCGTTTCTATTTAACTGTCGCAATTGTCAAAAACACACAAATTAAATAGAGTAATTAATACTTTGATTTAACATCAAAATGCCAATAACATCCTTGAATAAAATTAATGCAATTGTATTTTCAATCTCTCACCCCTTAATAAATAATGGTAGATCTAGAAAAACACAATAAATAATTATTTGAAAATGTAACTATGACAGATAAAAAGAAAATTTTGATATTGACAACTGCGACAGTTAAATAACAACGGATGAAGCAGTGAAAAATGGGTGAATGAATAGCAAATTAAGGGTAGAAGGATTGAAAAATGTAATAAATATTTTATTGGGATTCTAAAAGGTTTATACTCCCTCCGTTTTTATATATATGTCGCAGAGAGAAGATTCACACAAATTAAGTAAGTAGTTAATATGTCTCAAGTATAATATTGGAAATGTATTCTTTATATTGGAGATGTAAATACTTTGTTGGTAAATGTGTTTTTAGTATTGAAAATGTATTTTATTTATTGGAGATATAAATATTTTATTGGTAAATGAGGAAAATGTAATAAATGATGCATTGTAAATGTACAATGACAGATAAATAAAAAAAGAGTAAATTGTGAAATGTGACAGATAAAAAAAACGGAGGGAGTATTATGAGACCAAATCGAAAAGAAAAAAAAAAAAAAAAAAAAAACTTATAGGACTCACATTTTGAGACGGATTTATATTATGAGACCAAATCAAAAAAGAAAAAAATTAAAGGACTTACGTTTTGGGACCGGATGGAAAGTAGTATATTATTTCTCTTTTTTTTTTTTTTCCCCCTTCCATTAATCTTCTTCATTCCATTGACTATATTGATGATATATATACACAACAATATAATCATTGACTCCTACAAAACATACCTACTATGGAGGCAGCTAAAATTTTCTAAAAGTCAATCAACAGTTTCATTGCTGAAAAACTTGAATTTGTTAGCATCAAGAACCAGCTTTCTAATAGAAGAGAATGAGCCCAAGCATCCAACGCCCGTAAACACGACCATGATAGACATGTTGATCCAATATGTGAGAGAAGTTTTAGAAGGTTTGAATGTCAGATTGTAGAGAAGCATTGGGAGGACAAAATCAAGAGGGATGAATCCAATGGCTCCTACTACTGCATTTATATCACCAAAGAATGGCAACATTGCTGCAAAGAACCCACAGATTAACATGTATAGACTCCGAAGAACTATCCGCGGGATTAGGTTTCTTGTGGAGTAGATCCCTTTGCTTACATCTGATGAATTCTTCTCCATGATTTCATAGGCCACTTGCGAGTACACCTGTGTGGTTGTAATACATCGCGAAAGAGTTAATGCATTGGTCCTCAATGATCCCTATACATTGATTCTAATAAAACATACGCGTTTTAAGGTTGTAATGTAATAACTCACTGTAGGAATCGTTATACGTACAAGAAAGTAAACTAAAAATGTAAAGAGGCTCCACAGGAATTAAAGGGCTTTACCAGACCGATGGCAAGGAGTTGGAGGAGAATAAACACAACTGAAAGGCCTAGTACCCATGTTGGAGCCAATTGCGGTCCGACATCTGGCATCAAGTTCTTGATAACGTTTGAATTAGACTTGTTCCCAAATGCCCAGTATCCAGAAACCGCAGCAGAGTAAAATGTCACGACAATCACAGCGTAACAAAGGACAAGACCTTTGAACATCTTTCCTGTGGCTGGCGGTGCTAGAGTTGCCTGTTGTAAGGGAGGCCGTGAGGATGGTCAGGTCAGATCGAATTATCATCAAAAGAAGCTCGATTCGAAATAAATTTACATTTTATTGACTAGTGGTTATCATTTAATGGAGCAGGACAGTCCATATTTCTTAGGTCTTTATTAAGTTAGTTAAACTGATCTTGTAGACAAATGTTCACTCATTTGAACACCATCAATGATCTTGCCACAACCAGATTGACACTACAAATGCCACAACATAACGTGAAAGCTGATGTGGCAGTGCCGCAGTGGTAGATATATCAGTCTCACCGCCACATCAGATGTAGAGGCATTGTTCTTCTTACTTTGCTAGGAACTAAATGAATGGCTAGTAAGTTATGCCAATAAGTTCACATGGAACAATCCCAAATTTAACAATATTGAAGGCGAGTATAAAGGAAAGGTGGATCGAGGTTACTTGTATTTCTGGTAGTATGCCATTTCCATAGATAGCAGCTATGATGGCTATGGATGTGAAGGCGCTCATAACCCTCGAGAAGTCCGTACTTTCTAAAGAATAGTCCCTTGAAGGTGCATTCTTGGAGTTACCTGCATCGTTCTAAAAACTTCGATCACTGATGCGGATAAAACATGGAAAAGGTGTTACCTGGGTGATTTCTGAGATATTTTGAAGATTTTGATAAAGGCACAAATGAAAGGAATTATATGCCAATATCAGCTTATTTTTATGGTCAAAGGCAAACACCCACTTTGCTGGTTTAACTTAGTTCCTTAACGTTTGACTGTGTAGCCACTCAATCAAGTAATATTTTACCGGCAAGAAGAAGAATATGCACAAGCGTATGATACCAGTTTAAGGAGAAATACAGGATTCAACCCGAACAAAAATCAGAAGAAACTAAGAGAAAGGTAAAGAATGAGATGTAATGTGAGATACAGTTACAAATATATAGCTTGCATTTCTCATATATCTATATATATATATATATTAGCTTGCCTTGTAATTGTCCTTATAAAAATTATGCCTAATTGGACAATCGAGATTAAAGTATATCTACCTGCATGAATGCACGCACCAACTACCAGAAAAGTGTAGCCCAGGCTAAGAAGGAGCGACAATGAGTTGATGTGTCTGAGAGAGTGGAAACTCGGAAACTGGGAGAGAAACATCATCACAACAGTAACCATTGCTATGAATTCATACAATTTCATCGTCCCATTTGGAGAAAGATTCGAGTACATGATCTTGCAAAAATAATTGGAAAAGTACGGTGTCAAAAATCTGGTCGCGATCACAAGAAAGAATAAGTTGCTCATCTATACATTTTAACTAATCAGGATTCTTGCAAAAAAACAAGAAGACAATGATTAGTCCACACGTGTTAACTCGAAGAGTAATATACTGAACCACCAAAACCTATAGTGAAATTTGCCGGTAACAGTTCAGATTCAACTTCAGTACATAGGAACAGAATACCAATGCTGAAGCTCCTTTCCAAAACTAGTGTCTTTATATTGTCCAATCATTTTTCAGTAAAAATTTACAGAGAAGCTTTGTTTATCAAGGGAATGATAAAAGAAGACAAATTGAGACCAAACTATACATCATGAATCTACCAGCATAAGCATATGCTATATACTAATAAGTTCAGGAAAGAGTTAATATTTTATTCACTACTGGAGTTTGCATGTCAAGGCAGTCGTTTAGGCCATTCTAAAGGAAGAAACAGAGAATTTTCTACTGATGGGCACACTCTTGGGCAAATTTGAATTGCAAAGTCTGTTAATACAAGTCAATACGCCCGAAAGATGAGTCAGTTTGGATATGAATTGATTCGTCTTTATTATGACTAAATGAATAAACTTTGGTTGGTTGATATGTTGTTTGGATTGTATTATGTTTCGTGCCGGATAAGATATATGTGATGTATTGTGAGAAAAAAAAAAGTGAAAAAGAGCAAATTGCTTTATTCAGAATAAATTAACTTGTTTTATTTGATACATGTTGAACAAGGACTAAATCCAGTCCAAACAGCTACAATTAAAACTCATTGGCTCTAATACTTAGTTTGGATTTTAATTTTGTCTTCACTGGAGCTGTTTTTAAATTCATTGATTGTCTTTCAATAGACGAAAACAGGTAGGAAAATCACAGATTCTTTTTTTGGATCTTCCTCCTTTAACACACCACAACAAACAAAGATACAGTCGATCGATATACCTGCAAGCATTCTCCTGCCAGCAGAATTGTTCCTATGCAAATGCCAGTATTTATTGCCGTTTGGATGAATATTACAAAGTAAAACATCCACCCAGATCCTACAAATCAGGAGGAAAAAAAAATTTCAAGCTTTTCTATGTAGTATGTACAAAGAATCCCAATAAATTGGATCAATGGCGCTGATTATCAAAGAACACTGACTACATAATCGAAAACCAGAACCAATGACCAAAATCCATAAACACACTTTGTTCGAGAACTAAAATCTTGGCATGAATGATTTCTTAGTTTAAAGAACTAAGAACACCTCCAAGGGATTACACCAATTTTTAAACCATCCCACAAAGACAACGTAATTTCTAAACCAAATATCGTCTACCATCTCCAGCAATTTTGCACCAAAAAAACACATTCATCTATTAATAACCTGATGAATTAATAGCTCCAGCTTCGAAAACGTTGGACGGATCGGATAATTTAGAAAGAATGATTAATTAGTTTAAAGAATTAAACCGGGAGCAAATGTAGCATAAACCACGTGACCTGACAGGGTAAGTAAAGTCAACCACAATGAAGAGGAAATTCCTCAAAAAATTAATTAAGCCAACAGAAAAAACACAGCCACAAATGTCAACGCCAAACATCAACCATCATCCAGAGGTTATTAAGCTAATTATCATATGATGATGACGTACCTAAGACATCAGCAGCAAGTTCACGGAACCTAATATGGCGACGACCAGACTTCTCGCAATAATCAAGCACCATAGACATGAGATAGTAAGAGTAGAAGGTCACCAAACCCATCACCGTTAAACACAAGAACCCCATACCCCATCCAAGTCCCCTGAATGCGTAGGGTAAAGTCAGCACCGTAGGCCCAACTATTGCGGTTGTTAGATGAAATCCGGCATGCCACCATTCCCCTAAACACACAACCCATTCCGAAATTCAGTGAATTTTTTTTTCTTAATTTAATCTGCAGTAAATTGATACGTTAATTGTAGGAGTGGAATGAATTAATCAATTAATTACCTTTGGATTCCAACACGAAATATGCACCGGCGTCGTCTTCACGAGCGGGAAGCAATTCCGACGGCGAAGCTCCTGTTTCCGTAATATGTGGAGGCATTATCGTAATTCTGTGGGTTCAGGAGCTTTTTGTGTAGCTTAATTGTGAGTGATTAGCAGCAAGAAGGAAGCGGTTGGCTTTGGGATTTTGAACAAGAAATGGGAAGTGGGTGGTGTCTTGAGGAAGCCTTAAATAGACAACAACAACAAAGCTATAGAACACATTTATCATATTAATATTTTAATAGAATACGTTTTTTTACTACTATAACTCATGTTATCATTTTTTTTTATAAAAAAAATATGATAGTGAATGTGTATAAAATCATTTCACTTCCCATACTATGTATCATCACAATGTGTTTAATTGAACTATAAGAAAAAATATATCATACAACATCCTCTTCACACCGCGAAATACTAAGCCATAAATTCTCTTGAAAAAAATGTCATAGATTCTAGTAGTAGTAGTATATAATTATTGTTTGAGAATCATTAATTAAATTAAATATTCATAAAATAAAATAATGATAATCGATTGATTAATAATAAATTATGGGTAAATTAAAAAAAAAAAAACAATAATAAATGTTTTAATGATAACGTAAAATTAGTTATTTTTTGGACTAACAAAAAAAATGTTGAATTCGTCTATTTTGAGACAGATGTATTTTAAATCGGTAATTTTAATACTACATAAGTCATGGATGATAAGATATGCAGGTTATTATTTCATAGTTTTTAAATATGGGTTTATTTAAAAAAAAGGGGGGGGGGGGGGGGGGGTACAGTTTTTTGATTTAATAAAATATCCGGGGGGGGGGGGGTTTATTTAAAAGGAAAAAAAAAAAAAAAAGAAAGGAAAGAGAGGAATCAGAATATTGGAAATATAAATTGGGTGATAAAAACAAATTCACTGTTCATAACTCCAAATCTACCATTATTTGCTGCAGTCGAACTAACTTCAAATTCAATGTTTTACTATTTCACTGTATATGTTTTTTTTTAATACAAAAATGACATCGAAAATAACGTTGAAAAAATATTAATTGAGATGTCTAAATAAAGTGAACGTAAAAATGAAAGAATTACCATCATTCGACAATCAGATCTAAAAATATATAGGGGATTCTATTAGCATCCCATTTTTACTACTGGCACCATATTACTCACGACACCATAAAAAATTACTTCGACACCACGAATTTTTTTAATGAACCATAAAGATTTCGTATTTCTTATTTTTAGGAGATAGAAAGAAAGGAAAAAATTCATCATAAGAATAAATAAATTAACAGCAAAATTAACTCTCCCAGCGTTGGAGAAACCCTACCCCAGCCGGCGACTCATCCTCCTTGTGGAGCGTTCTCCGGCCACCCACTGTGGCCATGGATTCCGGCAATCTGGAAGACCTGCTGGAGACTCTCACCTTGACTCCAGCAGAGCAGGCGGCTTCAACCATAATCACGCACACAGATCAGGAAGCTAGCGCCATCAAGCACCGAAGCCTTCTCGGTTGCGGTCTATCATGTGCTACGAAGGAAGTCGACGTCAGAGGTCTGAAAGCTGCGTTTCTAAGGCCCTGGAAGTGTGATCCCACGGTAATTCGATTAAACCGCAACGTTTTTCAGTTTATTCTCCCTTCTGCGAGTGATGTCACTCGGGTTTTGATTGAAGCACCATGGAGTTATGACAACAGCCTCATGGTCTTACGTCCTTGGGTTGATGGGTGGGAATTTCATGAGGATTTTTTTGCTGTATCACCCTTTTGGATCCATCTTAAGGGTTTAAAAACTCACCATTGTGTTAATTCAGTAGGCAGAAGCATTTTAGCTGGGTTACCTAATTGTTCTGCATGTGAAATTCGAGAGGATTAGGTAACTAAGTTACGTTTTTTACGATTGCGGTTGGATGTTTCGGTACGTGTTCCACTCCTTCGCGTTCTTCAACTGAATATAGACGGCACTCCGGTGACTGCAATGGTTCAATATGAGCGGCTGCCCCATTTATGTTTCAATTGTGGATTGTTAACACATACTCTCAATTTTTGTCCTACTAGGACACGTGAATATACAGAGTCTGAGAAACTAAAGCTACCCTTCGCTGTTCCTTGGCTGGGCACGACTCGAGCTTCGAATTTGTTGGCAGTGGTGGCTGTGGCAGAAAATGAAGGGAGGGCTAGAGAGGTTGTTGAGGGCGGAAATAATGCAGCTCAAAATGTTTCTGGGGATGATGCTTTGGCTTTGGTTCCTTTTTTAGGGGCTGCGTCTCCTTCTTCAAATATGGAGCATCTAAGGGAAGTTTACACCACTGATGAAGGCGTTTCACCAACAAATGTGGAGGAAATGGTGGGAATCGAGGGGCTAACGGGTGTTGGGAGAATGGGTGGTATCACCGGGCTTCGTATTCGGTCGGTCCCCATCACCTTTGGCGACTCCGGTTCCTCGTATGCGAGTGACTCATTGGAAGAGGTTTATCCGTAACGAGAGGGCGGGCGGGTCCTTTGCTTATTGGGCCAAGAATTGGAGACAAGAGACGAATATTGATCCGGACGAGGATGGGGAGAGACAGGGCGAAGAAAGCGTGTGTGACTACATTTTTGGCGGAGTCGCGTGCGGGCCCGCCGGACCAATGAGTTTCTTATGTTGGAGCGCCGGGGACCGGGCCATCCCCGGCGTTAAGGATCTTAAGGCTCTTGTAAATAAATTTTCTCCTTCTTTATTATTTTTGTCAGAAACAAAATTAAATAAATCTCGTTTTGAATTGGTGCGTTGTTCTTTGGGCTTTACAAATGCGTTAGTTGTGGGTAGTGTGGGAGCGAGCGGCGGCTTAGCTTTACTCTGGAATAATGACTGCAACGTTTCTATTACTACATTTAATGCAGGACATATCGATGCTATTGTTACTTGGGCTGATTCGATAAGGTGGCGGTTCACAGGATTTTATGGTAATCCGGTGGTGAGTGATAGGCGACATTCTTGGGATCTGTTAAGGCATCTGCATGACTCCTTTGCGAATTTGCCTTGGTTAGTAGCGGGGGACTTTAATGAGATTTTGGTGGGAACGGAACAGGATGGGCCGAACCCTCGGCCGTTTTCCCAGATGTCGGCCTTCCAGCGAGCTTTATCTGACTGTGAATTGATGGATTTAGGCTTTGTAGGAGCCCCTTTTACGTGGTGTAAACGGATGGATGGTTCCGCTACCAAGGTCCGATTGGATAGGGGTGTGTCTAATGTTGGATGGAAATCTCTATTCCCCCGGCATTCGGTATACCATTTATCTACAGCACGCTCGGATCATGTGCCGATTTTGATTACATCGCTTAGTCCCTTTCGGCGCAATGCCGTGAAGTGGGAACATATCCCTCGGTTTGACCCCTATTGGGTAAAGGATCCGGAGTTTGAGGGCGTCTTACGGCTTCTTGCGCGGCGGTATTGTTCATTCACCCCAAACTCTTATATCGCATATCACTCAGGTACGAGAGGAGTTGAGACGGTGGAGTTCGAAAAAGCATGGGCATATACGGAAGCAGATTACACAAAGGGAGGAGAGTCTTCGTTTATTGCGGGAATCAGAACAATATTCGTCAGTTCAGGAGTCAGAGCTTTTGGCGCAATTAGATCATTGGCATACATTGGATGAAGAGTATTGGCGTCAGCGTGGACGAAGTGATTGGTTGACCTCTATGGATCGTAACACAACATACTTTCATCATAAGGCATCTCATGAGAAGAAAGAGGAACACCATACATATTTTGCACGATGCGAGAGGGTGTCGCCTATGATACACCAGAACGGTTAGAAGAGGTGGCTGTTAGCTACTTTCAACAGATTTATTCAACAAATGGGGAAGTTACTGATTTGGGAGATTTAGCGTTCTCGGAGTTAACTGCCGACCAGCAAGATGCATTGTCTGAGATATATACGGAAAAGGAGGTGATGGTTGCTTTGAAACAGTTGCCGGGAAGGAAGTCTCCTGGGCCGGATGGTATGCATGTTATTTTTATGCAGAAATATTGGAGTATCGTTGGCCAGGATATTTTGCAGATAGTCCTTGCTGTGCTGAATAATGATGCGGATTTGGGCAGTCTGAATGACACATATATATGTTTACTTCCCAAGGTGACAACTCCCACGCTCATGACAGAGTTTCGGCCTATTTCCCTTTGTAATTCTATTTATAAGCTTATCTCCCGCGTGATTGTTAATCGGTTGAAGTCAATAATGGGGGAGGTCATTTCTGGGAACCAAAGTGCTTTTCTCTCTGGGCGGCTCATCACAGACAATGCCATGATAGCATTTGAGGCATTCCATTCTCTTAAAGGGGGGGAGACAGGTTGTCATAATCACGGTGCACTTAAATTGGACATGGCAAAGGCTTTTGACCGAGTGGAATGGCAGTATCTGTGGGATGTTATGGAGCGCATGCAGTTTCCTCCTGGGTTGATTGGGCTCATACGTAGATGCATTACTTCGGTTAGATATCGTGTGCTAATCAATGGCAAGCCCAGTCGCCATATTATACCTTCCAGAGGAATTCGTCAAGGGGATCCTCTGTCACCCTTTCTCTTCCTCATCTGTGCGGAAGGGTTTACTTCCTTGATCAATGAAGCGGTGACCAGAAGAGGTTTGAGGGGACTTCAGTTCGGCTATCAACAAGAGGTGAGCATTTCCCATTTATTGTTTGCGGACGACAGTATGCTCTTTTTCGAGGACAGTGATGGTGCTGTTGAGCTACTTTTAGACCTTTTCCACAGGTACAGTTTATTATCCGGGCAGTCAATTAATTTTCATAAATCTGGCCTCTATTTTAGTAGAATGGTAACTGAGGAAAGGCGAGAGGTGGTTTCTAATATTCTGCAAGTTCCCTTGGGTAGTGATTCTGGAAAGTATCTTGGCATGCCTTTTGTTACGGGTCGTAGCAAGAAACATGTGTTCTCCTATCTAAAGGAAAAGATGTGGAAGAAGATGTCGGGCTGGAAGGACAAGCTTCTGTCTCCGGCTGGTAAAGAAGTATTGATTAAGTCAGCGGTTCAATCCATACCCATATTTCCAATGCAGTGCTTTAAAATTCCAACCACTTTGATTTCGGATATGGAAAAGGATATTCGGGCTTTCTTTTGGGGAGACACGGAGGATAAGAGAAAGATTCATTGGAAGAACTGGGAGACGTGCTGTCTCCCGAAGAAGATGGGAGGCTTAGGGTTTCGAGATTTGGAATGCTTTAATCTGGCGCTCCTGGCCAAGCAGGCTTGGCGTTTGATCACGTCTCCATTTTCTTTGGCAGCTCAGGTTCTTCAGGCTAAATATTATGCGGAGGAAGGTGTGCTGTCGGCCACTCCTGGCCAACGGCCGTCATTTATGTGGCGCAGCATTTTAGCGGGACGCGATCTTTTGTTATCTGGGCTTCGTTGGAGGGTAGGAGACGGAGATTCCATCTTTATTTTCGACTATCCTTGGACTGTTTTGGCACCATCCTTCAGACTTTTGCACTCGGGTCATTCTTTACATCCTGATAGCATGGTTGCTTGTCTTCTTTCTTTGGATCATAGAGGATGGAATGCAGACTTTATTCGGGAACAATTTCAACCGTGGGAAACTGATGCGATCCTGGCTACACCTCTGGCCCCGGAGGGTCACGATGATAAACTTATTTGGCACTATGATCCAAAGGGGGTTTATACGGTCAGGTCAGGTTACTTTCAGGCTTTGCAGCTATATAGGCCTTCGTTGCGGACGCAGTCTACGATATCAGGCGCTGGTGATGGCTTGTGGACGGAGTGTTGGCGTCTAAAGGTACAGCCTCGTATTCATCACTTTCTTTGGCGATGCCTGCACGACTGTTTGGCTATTGGGCAGGGTTTATTTCGTCGCTCTCTTGGTGACGGGATTTGCCTTGCGTGTGGGGAAACAACGGAGACTCTACGACATGTTCTGTTCGATTGTGAGATGGCTAGGAGAATTTGGCAGGCTTCCCAACACCCCTATGTGCTTGATTATCTGCGCGCTTCCTCCTTTAGGGAGATGTTTATGCGGTTACTGGAGGATAAGGGGCGAGAGGAGATGGCTCTTATCAGTTGGTTGATATGGAACGTGTGGAAGGCGAGATGCAGTGCGGTGTTTGAGGGTCGCGCCGTTTATGTGGGGAGCATTTGTTCCCGGACCTTGGCATCCGCTGAGGAGTATGCAGCAGCACTAGCGGCTTTCCATGTTGCAGATCTTCGGCCCCCCCATCCTCTCAAATGGGAGCCTCCCCCTGAAGGAACCTTTAAGTGTAACGTGGATGCATCGATCCACGCGCGATTCTTCGGTGTTGGACTTATTTTTCGGGACCATCTCGGGACGTGTGTTGGCGCGTTTTCCTATCGGTTCGATCCGGGCATCGCGGCGTCTTTTTTGGAGATGCGTGCTATCTATCCGCGATGCGGGAAGCGATAACGCCGGGGTTCATGACTTTGGTTGTTGAGAGCGATTGTCTTCTCTGTGTTCAGCGACTCTGGCAACCTTCTACAGACTTAACGGCATTTGGCTGTTTAGCATCTGATTGTCTTTCTAGATCTCTATTATTTTCTACTATTCAGTTTTCTTTCGTTAAGCGTGAGGGGAATGTCCCAGCGCATTTACTTGCTAGACATGGCCTCTCGGTGGCCTCTTTGACTGCTTGGGGTTCTTCCCCACCTTTTGATGTTGTCTCTGCTGCTTTGGCAGATCTGAATGAAAAGTTTTTACCCCTAAAAAAAAAAAGGAGATAGAAAGAAAGTAATATCACAAAAAATAAATTATGTGCCACTTTTGTTTGTTGGTTTATAGTCAGCTTACTATACTCATTATCATCCTCTCCTACGTATTATGTTCAATTTTCATTTTGAATAATACTACTATTACAACATTATGACATGATAACTTTTACATTCTGATATGTCGATGAGATTGTTCCTAAATATATGTCCTACTACCGTATCATAACATTACCCTTTTTTTTTTTTTTTTTTTTTTTTTCCCATCCCTATAAAAAGAGATAATCATCATTTGTGAAAGCTAATTAATGTGGTAATACATTATAACCTCCAAGGGAATAGACAGTAAAACAATTATAGAAAAAAGAGATAATCGTCATATTGTAAAAACTAATACGCTAAATACATATACCTCCAAGGGTAATAGACAGTAAAACAATTTATTTATTTAAATTCGTCAAAATATTAAAGCTAGCTAAAGAGGCAGGACGTCTATATATAGTTTATTATATGACTTTGTGACAATGTCAATTATGTCTTCAAGGGTAGTAGACAGTATCAGTTAATTAATTTACGGCAATTTATCAATCTTTTAAAGCTAGCCAGAGTGGTAAGCCAACTATATTAAGTTTATTAATTATATGATGTTGTGATCGACTAAATTTGGGATTTTTTTTCAATATACCACCCATTCTATGTGCTATTTGTCAATATACCGCTTTAAGGCAATTTTAGTTCTCGCCGGAAAAACGCAGATCTTCACCCCTGCCACATGAATGTGCACGATCTTAGGGTACACAAATCCCTATTGGGTTTCCCCTTCCCAATTAGGGTTTAGAAGGCTGCCGGAAACAATGGAGACGCGAAAAACGCCGGAAACGCGGAGTGATATTTTGACAATGGAGTGGAAATCCAACAATTGGCATTTTTCAAAAATGGTATTTTGACAAAGCCCCCAATCTATTTATGTCAGTGAAACGGTTAATACATGGAAATTTATCAATATTTTAAAGCTAAGCTAAAGAGGTAAGACATTACATTTAGTTTATTATATGACTTTGTTATAACAGGATAGAGAGAGAGATCCTATAAGATAAATACAAAAATAATCTAACATAAACAATCATACAGAGGAACAGAAAACAAGAAGAACACATGATTTAACGTGGTTTCCAGCTTTGGGCCGATTAGTCCACGGACAGAAAGAGTTATTTATTATGCATTGAAATTCAGACGGATTACACACTTTACAATGATCATTACAGTTGGTATTTATAGGCACAAATCCCCAAACCCTAACCGCCAAGAATCTTTGTCGGATTGCCATAAATGCCCCAGATGTAGGATCACTCTGCTATCCCCACTCAGCTGAACATTGCCCGGATGTAGAACTCAGCTGTACCCAAAACCTCGCAGACCTTCAGCAGGCTGCTGACACCAGAAGAAACTCAGCAGACTTCCGAGCTGACTTTCACAGACTTGGATACACTTATCAGCTGACCATCACTCGGCGATAACCGCATTAGTTCCCGGATGTAGAATATAAGTCATTTTGCGACAAATCTCCACCACTGTGAATATAAGTCAATCAGATTGCATAAACAGATGTACTTGTACCAGATGCATTCGTCAATGCCAGATGTACTGTACCAGATTACTGTTGAAATAGTATCATAAACCCAATCGGGTCGGATCATTTCTACTATTTATTTATGTTTATACATATATTAAATGGCTTTTTCTCTTGTCATATATTTGTTCTTTTAAAGAACCAATTATGAATTGTTATATGATGACGTCCTTAGTATTAGACTGTGATAAAGAAACTATTATAGGCGATTATGGTTGATGAGATCTCTAATCACTTTAATAAGTTTGATACTTAAATGTCTCTAGGCTGATGTACTATTAAACATGGCATTGATAGTACAAACATGCTAGCATGTATTAGATGTCTTTTGTCTTTAAGGGCAGGGATAGATCTCGTCTATCGAAGTGTAGAGACACTTGGACTGTATGTGGAAGTGTATTAGAGAATGCGTACGTTAGACTGACCCACTTACAGTGTTAAGTGTCACACTATGTGACGGTTGTGTAATTATCCTTAGGACCGGAGTCTAAATGGCATCACGGTGTGGATTGTCATGCTTTGACACTATTGAGGTTTCCCCTAGCCATGGGGCGATCATGCGGTAGTGATTGGGTGTGATACTGAAGCATGCGGAGTATACATGTTTGGTCGTCCGGAATCGCGTACCCTAATAGTAGGGGTGAATATCTGAAAATGCCTTCTTATAAGGAATGTCTTGCTCTTGTGAATCTTTGTAAAGTGGAAGTAAATGAGTTACTTCGAGAGATCATGATATCCAGATTGTAAGATACGGTCATTGATGCTTGACACTCGACGTACAACTGTATGGATATTTCTACAGCGATATGATTCTATTTACATGGTAACTGTTTCACATGAAAGGTAATAGTCATTGTATTTGACTCTTCCGATGATTGGGGGTCACGGTGTGTTGCTAGACGTTATCCCGTGATTGTTAGGTATGAATGGCCTTTTTCGTAATTTGCACTTTGTGTCTATGGCCAACATATTCGGAAGTCTATTGGGTCACACGCATATGAACATCTAGCCGGATTAAAATGCGGTTGTAGTTGATAACCAAATAAGGAAAGTTTATCTCAAGACTATTAAGGTAATAGTGGTAATTAATATGGTGGTATTTATTTATTATGAATAAATATAATACAAGATATTAATTATGTTGATTAATTAAATATGTATATTGATACATATATTTCGAAATATGTATATATATGATGTACATGTATTTTGCAAATTAATTAATCATAGTATTATATTAATTAAAGAATATTCCGGATGCCAATTAATTTGTACAAGTGTATAGGATACATTTTGATTGTGCAATTTAATTAATAAGATTACCATAATATTAATATTAGATATTAATTGATTTTGAAAAAAATAGATTTATGGTAGTAAGATAAATATAGTCAATATAAGATATTGACAATATATTAAAAATATTTAATATAAGATGTTGATTATTAATCAGATAAATCAATCAAAAGTATTTTTCTTATTTTATTAGAAAAATGTTTTCTTTCTCCCCAATCTACTAGGAAGCTAATCCCAATCAATTTGGGATAACAAAGGGGCGCAGGTTACTCCTATAAATTTTGTACATCACAATTCCAAGAGCTAATAGTTAATGAGAAAAATATAGAGCTTCTTAGAGAAAGTTTTGTGAGAGAAAAAAAGTCGGTCTAGCAAACGAGTTTTTCTGGTAGCAATCCATGATGGGATTCCGGCGGGCTGTTCGTGTGGACTGGCGGTAGAGGCCGAACGCTTGGGCGGCTCCGTGTATCGCTACTCTCTTAGACGGTCAAAGCGTCGATCTTTTAGATCAACCAAGGTTACCACCGTCTACTAGCTTATTTGTTTATTACTTAAACGAAGTCGATCATAGTTAAAAGGAAATAAATTTTTGAATTCCGCTGCGTTCTCGCGTAGATTTCCTAACAATTACTCCACAAGATCCACTCAGCTGACCTGATATCAGCTGAGCTTCCAGATTTCCAAATTATAAGCTTTGGATATTCATCAAGTCCAGACACAACTGAAACTTGCTCTGCTTAACCTGTTTAGTGAACATATCAGCAAGGTTCTCCTTGGTGCTGATCTTCTTCACTACAACCCTCTTCTCATTCCTTAGAAAATGATACCTCATATCAATATGCTTGGTTGATGAACCTGATCCTTAGCTAGACAAATTGCACTCAAACTATCAAAATAAATCTCTGCTTGATCCTGATGTAGCCCCAAATCACTGACTAGCCCTTTCAACCAGATACCATCCTTGGCTGCTTCAGTAAGAGCCATATAGTCTGCCTCAGTAGTTGATAAAGCCATTGTTGGCTGAAGAGTTTCTTTCCAGCTTGAAAACTAAATTCCCCAATGTGAAAACATAACCAGTCATTGATTTCCTACTGTCCACATCACTTGCATAATCAGCATCACAGTATCATGTGATCATACCTTGAGTATCACATCCATAAATGAGACCAACATCAGTTGTACCCCTGAGGTACCTGAACATTCTTTTCATAGCTTTCCAGTGTTCCTTTCAGGTTGAGCCATGAACCTGCTGACAATACTGACTGTCTGAGCCAAATCAGGCCTAGTGCACACCATGGCATACATCAGACTACCCACTGCACTAGCATAAGGAACTTTTGACATATACTCCTTCTCATCTACTGATTGTGAAGCTAAACAGACAAATGAGCATAGGATGCCATAAGAGTATCCATTGGTTTTGTAGCAGACATGCCAAATTTGGCCAATATCTTATGTATATAAATCTGCTGAGACAAGAACAACTTTTTTTTGACTCCTATCTCTCCAGACCTCCATCCCTAAAATCTTTTTGGCAGCACCCAAATCTTTCATTTCAAACTCAGCACTGAGAAGGTTCTTCATATTTTGAACATCAGACTTCTTTTCAGCAGCGATCAACATATCATCCACATACAGGACAATATATATATGTGATCCATCTCTCAGCTGACTGTGATACACACAACAGTCATATGGACTTTTGTTATAACCCAATTGGATCTTGTAAGTGTCAAACCTTTTATACCACTGCCTAGGAGCTTGCTTCAGTCCATACAGGGACCCCTTTAACTTGCACACAAAATCTTCCTTCCCAGGAACTTGAAATCCCTCTGGCTGAGTCATGTATATCTCCTTATCTACCTCACCATGTAGAAATAATGTCTTCACATCTATCTGCTCAAGTTCAAGATCCTGCTGTGCCACCATTGCCAGTAACACTCTGATTGAAGTGTGTCTGACCACTGGTGAGAATATCTCATCAAAGTCTACCCTTTCTTTCTGACTGAACCCCCTTGCAACCAAACGTGCCTTATACTTGACCCCTTCTGCCTCAGTCACTCATTCCTTCTTTTTGAAGATCCACTTGCAAGTGACAACTCTCCTATCAGCTAGATGTTTAACTAGATCCCAAATCTGATTCGTTAATAATGACTCCATTTCATCTCCCATGGCAGCAAGCCATTGAGATGCTTCTGAACATGTCACTGCTTCCCTATAAGTAGAAGGTTCTAAACCATCCATTTCTTCGGCAACTTGAAGTGCATATCCTACCATATCATCAAAACCATACCTCTTGGGAGGTACTGATCCCCGGCAACGGCGCCAGAAAGCTTGATCCCCGGCAACGGCGCCGGAAAGCTTGATCGGCCTTTTCTAAGTGTCCAATCTCACCGGCAGTGTACCGGGTCAACTGTAGCCTAGAATTGGTGAGTCAAGGTCGTATCCCACAGGGAATCTGGTTGAGTACCAAAGTCGGTCTCGTCCCTAGTTCAGGTCAACACAAATATTGAAGACGGTGATTTGTCAGATCACCGGTTCTACAAACTAATATGCACAACAAAGAGAGATTTAAAACTATATAAAAGAGATAGCCGAGCTATGATCCAATCTAATACTCACAAACCCTAGCTAAGTCCCGAGGTATTCTTGATTCACCTAAACGTTCTCGATGTCACAAAGGGTGTCGTTTCCTGGCTCTGAGAATAGACATTATTTCAATAATCTACCCTCTTATGTCAGGTTCAACAGTCCGCTCAACGGATTTAACCGACCTCACACGGTCTACGATTCATGAAACGCTCGACAAGTCGATACAAAACCTCACAACGAAACCGAGTCTGAACAACTCAGTCGGTTTTACACGGTGATCCTAGAACCCCGGCTCCCGTATCCTCTCACAAAATACATATGTAAAGACGATACGTGTGATACATTTATTAAGTAACTAATTCAACAAACGTGATAAGAATAAGTTCTATAACTATGGTAACATCGAGAATCAACAATCAAACATCAAGAACACCACATGAACAGGCTAAGGTTCAATTTCAAAGACTATCACATAACTCGACTATCGGCTATTAGCTACTCATTATACTAACAAAAACAACAAGAAATCAACAATAAACATAACGAAAATAAAGATTGAAAGCAAGAACAAGAAATGAAAAAGAAATACCAAATATATTATGCCGTAGAAAATCGGTTCACCGAACGAAATCCCATTAATAACGCGACAAGCTATCACCGAGATCCTCCGGATTACAACAATCTACAACTAAACTAAGCTAATATATCTATAAATCTAATCTAAGCTAAGAAAAACGCAGAAAAATGATGAAAAACAAGTTGAGGAAGAGGAAGTGTGGATCTAGATCCAAAATGGGGGTATTTATAGTGTTTTATGAGTTCTGGACGCTAGGCGTGCGCCTAGGAAAGTGCAGGCGCACGCCTAGGATGATAAAAACACGTACTGAAACTTCTGGCCAAAATTGACTGCTAGGCGTGCGCCTAGCATTTGTTAGGCGCGTGCCTAGCTGACACACCCTCAGAAAAACAGTTGTAGACCTCTGATTTGAGTATTTCAAGATGCGTTGGAAAGATCATTAAATTGTCTACAACTTTCATGAAGATGTCCAGCCCAGAAAATGCCTCTAAGGTGGATCAAAATGCAGATAAATGGAAGGTATGGTTGTGGTACCACCGCGTTTTGATCCGTTTGAACGTTTAAGCTTTGGGCACACGTTCCAATCCTCGTATCTCGCCTTCCAGACATCTCAAACACCTAAGTCCTGTACAAAATCACAACAAATACCACACATAATCCCTACAGGACACTAGGGTGACCGAGAGTATAGTAAATTACACCGAAAAGACCGAGAATCCCGGACTTTACGTCCTAGATCCTGAAATGATAACCAATGTGTAAATACATCAAAATACAACCAAATGTCTCAGAGAACACATAAAACGAGGTATAAACGGGGTATAATTACATAGTAAATGATAGCCAATTTGACTCTCATCAGGTACCCTAACATTTGATCTTCTAGCCCTGCTGACAACTATACTCTGTTGACCAATGTTCCGTGTTTGATGCTCTGTTGATTCTTGTTCAGCAGACTGGTTTGGATCAGATTCTGGTTCAGCAACCAGATCAGATTAGTGCTGACTTGGATCAGATGATTGTTGCATATCAGCTGACTCTACTTGAAGCTCCACCTGTTTCTCAGCTCTCTCAAATTCAACCCTGGTTTCAGATTCAGTATATAGTAAACCGTGCTT
The DNA here is from genome assembly GCA_036785695.1 of Gentiana straminea. Taxonomy (NCBI): domain Eukaryota; kingdom Viridiplantae; phylum Streptophyta; class Magnoliopsida; order Gentianales; family Gentianaceae; genus Gentiana; species Gentiana straminea. The sequence goes on along the minus strand of JAVUPR010000266.1, from coordinate 12,190,241 downwards.
CCAAAAACCCTTAGAATTGAGTAGTCAGCAGGCTTGCCTGACCACATCTCAAATGGTGTCTTGAGATTGATCCCTGTGTGAGGACTCCTGTTGATTAAGTAGCATGTTGCGGTTAAGGCCTCTGTCCAAAATCTTCTTGATAAACCAGCATTAGAGAGCATACATATTGCCATCTCCAGAAGAGTTTGATTCATGCTTTCAGCTACACCATTCTGCTGAGGTGTATTCCCGACTGTATGATGTCTGGCAATACCTTCATCCTTACATAATGTATCAAACTCTGACTAGCAGAATTCTAGACCATTATCTGTTATGAGCCTTTTGATTTTCTTGTCTGTCTGATTTTCCACTAGAGCCTTCCACTCCTTGAAATATTCATCTATGAATGAGACAAAATATCTGTGACCACCCAATGATTCCACCTTTGATGGACCCAAGTTATCGGAATGGATATAATCAGTGATGCCTTTGCACTGTGTATGTCTGCTGAGAACTTGCTTCTATGTAGCTTCCCAAACACACAGTGCTCACAAAAGTCCAGATTATTGACCTTATATCCCACAAGAAAACCAGCTGAAGAAAGGACTTGCATTCCTTTTTCACCTATGTGACCAAGTCTCATGTACAACAACTGAGTCTGCAATGAATGATAAATTGCTGAGGATGCCACAGCAGCAGAGCCAGATACAGTAGAGCCTTGTAATATATACAATGTTCCTTTTTTGATACCTTCGAGGACCACAGCTGAATCTTTGTAAACATTCAGCTCTCCACCTTCTCCCTTGAAATTGAACCCCTTGCTGTCCAACAGACTAAGAGATACCAAATTATTGGTCATCTGTGGAACATGTCTAACATCTTTCAGTGTGCAGAATCTACCATCATTTGTCCTCAACTTGACTGAGCCAATTCCCACTATCTTGCAGACCTTGATGTTTGCCATAGAAATATGACCAACATCTGCTCATAAGTAAAAAACCACTCCATGTGGGGACAAATATGATAGGATGATCCAGAATCTAAGATCCAAACATCAGCATGATGTGTTGAATCCCCAACAACTAGAACCAGATCCTCATCAGAATGCCAGAATTGCTCTCTTGCTGCCTTTTCTTCTTTGGATAATTGGACTTCCAATGCCCCTGCTCTTTACAGTAATTACAGACATCTGTAGACTTATGACCTTTGGAACTACCCTTCTTGGATTTCTTCTTCCTAGACTGTTGTCCATATCCTTTCCCACTTCTGCTGACTACTAGTCCAGCCGCCTGACTGTCTGTCCCTGGTGCCTTGTGTCTCAGCTCCCTGGCATGCAAGAATGCCCTTACATCCTCTAAAGCCACTGTATCATTCCCAATTATGAAGGATTGCACAAAGTTTTCATATGAACTTGGTAACGACACCAACAGGATTATGGCTGCATCTTCATCTTCAATTTTAACATCAATATTCCTGAGATCAAGTAATATTGTGTTCATCTGATCCAGATGTTCCCTCAGCAGACCTCCTTCATGCATCTTCAGACTAAGCAGTCTCTGCTTCAGCGCAACTTGTTGGTTAATGACTTAGTCATATACATGCTTTCAAGCTTTGCCCACAACTTGGCAGCTTTGTCTTCCTCAGCAACTTCAGTGATAACATCATCGGATAAGCACAACATGATGGCTGAATGTGCTTTCTCTTCCAGACTGGCAGAATTTGCTGAACCGGCATCTCCTTTACCAGATAAAGGAGTCCATAATCCTTGTTGTTTTAACAAGGCCCGCATCTTGATTTGCCACACACTAAAGCTGTTTCTTCCTGTAAATTTGTCGATTTTTACGTTAACTGCATACATCTTTCTTGCCAAAGATCACAACTTTTATCACAGATTCCTAGCACCGGTGATGGTCTTGGTGAAGATAAAGGTTGTCTGTACAGATGATTCTCTCAGAACCTACTCTGTGATACCAGTTTGTTATAACAGGATAGAGAGAATCCAGATGCAATAAGATAAACACAGAAGCAATCTAACATAAACAATCACACAGAGGAACAGAAAACAAGAAGAACACGTGATTTAACGTGATTTCCGGCTTTGTACCGACTACTCCACGGACAGAAATAGTTATTTTATGATGCATTGAAATTCAAACAGATTACACACTTTACAATGATCATTACAGTTGGTATTTATAGGCACAAATCCCTAAACCCTAACCGCCAAGAATCTTTGTCGGATTGCCATAAATGGCCAGATGTTGGATCACTCTGATGACCCCACTTAGCTGACTATTGCCCAGATGTAGAACTCAGCTGTACCAAAAACCTCAACAGACCTTCATCGGCTGCTGACACCAGAAGAAACTTAGCAGACTTCTCAGCTGACTTTCACAGACTTGGATACACTTATCAGCTGACCATCACTCTGCGGATAACCAGATTAGTTCCACTAGATGTAGAGTTTTTCAGTCACTTTGCTGAGAGACTTTGTGACTAAGTTTATTTATGTCTTTATCATGTTTGTTAATTAGTAACAATATATTTCACCAAATTTATTTATCATAATGATTTACTAACTAAGTAATTTTGTATCTATATTGCCGTATTGTTTATGTGGGCATTACAATATACTAAAACATGATGAAGAGCAAACTGCAATGCTAGAAAAAGATGCAATGCCAGAAAAAGAGATTGCAGTGTTTTTTAGAAAATGTATTTTCAGGTCAATGTAGCATCCTTATTTCATGTCAGGTCGGATTAGACATGATATTTTTTTAAGTCCTCCGTTAAAATTTCTCCTCGCCCCGTTGAAATTTTCTGCGGCTCGTTGAAATATCCCCTCCCACCCGTTGAAATCTCCATGCTTTATATTATTATTTTTTTAAGTTTGTTAGCTCTGTTGCATTCCCCCCATTCCCCGTTGCATTTTTCCACGGGTCCGTTGCAATTTTCACGGGCTCTTTCTATACAATTGAACGGGGGATTTAAAGCAAAATGTGAGCTCTGATCCGACCTGATATGAAATAAATTGTGCTATATTGACCTGAAAATACATTTTCTCGCGGTTTTTTATCGTTCGATATAATAACTTTCCACGTTGATTAGGACTTTGTCTCCTTAATTGGAGTGTTTGTTCTTTAACGTGGATTTTAGCCCTCCTTAAAGGTTTTTTTCCCTTTCCTTTATGGAGTTAAGTCATTTATCATTGATTTAGGGTGTTCTATTGGCATTCCGGATTTATTTCCGGCACCGCAATCGCTTCCGTCACTCTTAAAATTATTTTGGACACCATGATTATTTTCTTCAAAATTATTTGTGAACTAGCCTAAAAACCCGTGCATCATGCACGGGTATGTTTCAACAGTAAGTTAATCATGATACGCAATGGTTAATACAATTATAAAATGAGATAAACACATAAATATGAATTATTAATCAAAAACATGTAGAATGTAAAAACATTTTGATATACATGATTATATACAACACCAAATTAATGTTATCACATGATATTCGATGAAGTAAATAATATTGCGACATACATGTGATGTGCATAAGAATTACAAACTGGTTCCAGGCTTTGGCAAAAAATATTCAACATAAAAAAGAAAAGAAAAGGATTCATGAACTTCCACTGCTTACTCCTAATGATTTGTAATGGACGCTTGTTAAATCCTAATGATGGATGCATGAAATGAAAAAGTATATCCATTTAGCATATATAACATGCTCTTTGATTACGTATACGTAAGAGGCCTCAATTTTGTACTAATTATAAATTATCATCCTAGCAGAGAAGGATAAACAAATAACCGAAATAATAATAATAATAATAATAAAAGAATTTCAAGCTCTATAACAGCATTACAACTCCCATACCAAAATCCTTCGATTAGAGGAGCTCTGAAAAAAAATCACTATCACGATACACACAAAAAGTAAGTCAAACGAAAATTTCAACAGTTGCTTTGGAGATGAGTGTATGAATCCTTACCGCACCATATAAATGGATGAGACATCTTCCGCTCCGATTAGTAAAGAAAATTCACCGAGTTTGATTTGATCATAAAAAATATGTTTTTTTTTTAGAAGAAGATGATCTGCAATTTTGTCTCATCAAATGAATCGTTTTCCTGAACTCACATTATAGGACTTTCGGGAAGTTCGAATTGATTTGATAGGGATGAATAGGTTTTCAAAATCGGCACAACTTTGATAGTTGCTGAACAAAAGGTCAAGGTGTTTGGGATTATGAATTATGAAAGAAAAATATGGAGTTTATGGATTTTTTAGGGATTTAATGGCACACTAAATTTCGCATAAGTTTTGGATTGACAATGAAACCATTGATTTGGAACGAAGAATGAATTTCAAGCATTAATGTGACAATTATTTCTTACTAATTGCAACCATTAATGTCACAGTATTTTTTTTTTTTTTTTTTGATTTTTTATCTCTTATGGCTATCAATGTGTCGTGTTAATGTGGATTTGGGTCGGGTTAGATGCGGGTAATCGGGTAATTAATTTTACACACCTTCGAAAACATATTAATATATAGATCATTCGCGTCCGAGCCAATTAATCTATTAAAAATATTTCATTTTTCCTCTAAAACAATTTCATTTTCACATATTGATTTTATTTGTTTGTAGAAAGTCTCCTTTTTCATGTGTCAAAAATCACTCAGTATATTTCACATCCTGAATTTTTCAGGCCGAATAATTCATTGATTTTTTTCGGGAACGAAAGATACACACCCTTCCTTGACTCAAGCAGGGCTCGAACCCTGATCACTGTCGGGTTATCAACTAATGCTTAACCACTAGGCCGATACCTTGAATAATTCATTAATTTATCGAAATATACCATCATTCTCCTTGGGTTATACTGCCTCCATCCCAAAATATATGTCCGTTTAGGTTTTTGGTTTTGTCGCATAATATAAGTTCATTTGGAATACCAATGAAACATATATTATATTTTTCTCCGTTTACCCCTCTTTTGTTTTATATTTACCAACTTTTCACTATTTTATAACTATTCATTATTGACAGCCAAATGATACTTTAGACTTTGTCATCAAAATTAATGTTACATAACTAATTTAACCGATTGTTAGTACACCAATTTGTCTAATTGTATGAATATTTGAAGCACTCGGTCGGATTCACATAAATGAGATCTGTTGAACGTCTCATACCAGATTTGGCTCATAAAAAACAACACCATTATATACCAAATTCTTCCTTAACTTCCA